>JACGCM010000816.1:6352322-7622787 GCA_014058105.1 Kingdonia uniflora | reverse complement strand
TTGTTATGTTATTATCTTTGTTGCTTTTACCGGTATAAGCTTTATACAATTTATTCATTATGGCAGTAAGTATGTATAAGCTTTCTACAGTTTATTTGTTATGGCAGTTACGTACGTTACTCACATTTGAAGGAACATGACTGGTTGTATGGTCTTTATTGTGTGTGCCCTAAACCAAATAGTATTCTGCTATGAAATGAGAATGGTACCATGTTTTATATCAACTGTTAATTACTGTGATCAAACCTTTACAATTTATAGAATGTCAAGGACGAATTCTATAAAAGCCTACTGTTTGATGTCCAAAACTAAATATAGCAAACTAAAATGGGGTCTTGTATGAAATGGTTTCAGCTGAAAGAATCTTATTTTGTAATTCATCTCTGTGATCTATCAAAAAAATCCCGCTCTCCAAAATTTCATGTCTAGGTTCTTTCCAAATATACTCTATTTCACTCCATATTATATCTCTTTTTTGGTTACATCTCTCCAAAATTTCAAAGATAGTTGATGCAGTAAAACAGAAGATGGTAGATTTTTCAGGTCTATCTCTACGTTAACTTGTATCCTTATGAAATCTTATAAAAACTGCCATAGTTAAAAAATTTAAGAGCTTAACCAACACCACAATACCGTGAATAACTACAAAATTTCTTAATCAAATCACAAGCATAAACTTACAATTTACAACAAAGAGGGTTGTATGTTTCTTAGTTTTCACTATTGTTTTATTGCAGGAATTGAAAATCTCTGGATATCTATCTTCCTCGCCACCTTCAGCCACTTTACCCTCTCACTAACAATTTTATCCATCTCAAATTGTCCAACAGTTGGGAATACTGCACGAAGCATAACACGAAGTACTCTCTTATCGTCTTTCTATGGGGTCTTTATCAAAGCAATAAAAGTAGATAGCTTCGAGAGCTTTCTCTTCTCTAAGCTCCATGGCATATCTGGGGCTGCTACCTTCAGTTTTGCTCGCCTCTACATTCGAACATAGCCTTTTGTCAGCTAAGGATTCATTTACACGTGAATGTAAAATTAAAACTAAACTAATAACACGAGTGCAAGTTCATGGCTCCTGCTGGAAAATAAGTATGTACGAAAAAATACATAGAGACAACGCATTAGCAACATCGCTCTTAAAGTGGTAACCCAACGGTAGAGAGAGTCAGAACTGCCTTTTATGTCTTACTGATCTAGGAGGATCTAGGGACATTTTAAGGTGAACTCGTATGTGAAGAATGGAATTATCGTTAAGTCGTTCGAACGAGGTTTAGAGTCGTTCGAACGACCCTTTTCCAACTCCCTGGAATTTGGCCCAGAAACCCAAGTCGTTCGAACGACCAATGTTCAATCCCCTGGAATTTTGGCCCATAGACAAATTTTGTTCGAACAAGCTTAGATGCCGTTAGAACGAAACAACCAAAGAATTGACTTTTAGGGACGACATAGGTAGACATTTGGTGATTGGCAATGTCTATCACAACTTAGCGACAATTTTTACCGTCAGGAAAACTAAAACTGATGTCGCAAATACCATTACTTATTTTCTATTTTAATTGTTATTTTGAAACTAATTAGTGACGGCCACCTATTGTCACAAATGCTATTTAGTTTCAATACATCTGACGGAAACCCGTCAGCTTTGGTGAGAGTAAAATTGTCGTCGCCTTTTAATAGGAAGAAATCGCGATTCACTTTTTCTTGCCTTCTCCTCTTTATCACCCACGAACTCCTTTAACAGCTCTTCTCCTTCACGAATCTAAGGGGATAGTGATGAATTTCTCCAACTTCAATTTGGAGCCAAATTTGTGTCACGGTCCCAATCTCTCACGGTTATCCTCTTTTTATATGTTTTAGGTAAAATTTCTCTCTCACGATCTCTGTAACCTCCCTCTACTTGTAGTTTTGGATGGTATTATGCATCTCTCATCTTCAAATAGATTTCGCTTTAGTGTTCGATGAGGCGTAACCAGGGGGAGAGGAAGAAGGGGGTTTTCCTTGAATGAGAATAGCACAAGTAAGTGAATGAACTCTTTAATTTTCAGTTAGTGTTCTTGATTTATTTGAATCGCTGATTGGGGATGTAAATGTTATGTTGTGCTTGGCTGTTTATTCTACCCAATTTCCCTTTAAGATTTTATGCATCGTACCTAGCTTTCTTATTGTTTTTCAACTTTAAATCGGATTTGACATTGTGTACAAGTTTGAAATACCACTGTAGATATTCTTGGTTTTTAGGTGTTTTCAAATACAATCCCAGTTTGGTTGAAACTTGACAATTCTAGTAGATGTCCTGTAAAATTTTAAGAGTTTAAAATTGGCAAAGGCAATTACACTTGACATCCCTGATACCTTTCTTTTAATCTTCTCGACCTTGATTTGAAATCTCATGCAAATTATGATATAACGAAGTAGACTATTTAGAGGCTCTAAATTAATAATGGAGGCTTAGTGTATCATTCACTAATTAGATATATTCTGAGTCAAGGCTATAATATCATCTATCTAGAATCTATATAAATAAGCATAAATGGGATAATAAATACCTTCACTTGACCTCTAAAGTACCAATAAATCTTCTGGTTGGGCAAGCTACAAATCTAATCGTGGATAAACTAAGCTAAGTTAACATTTCAATACAAGACTCCTCCAATGATATATATTGTCCATAGTAAATTTTTATTATTAATATGTTTGGAATTTATCCGTCGAATTGTATCCATATTTGATCAGGACCTAATGTTAGTTTGGATAATGCATAATTTAGAATAGCATATTCTTCGATTCCTATAAAATAGATTATACTCAATGGCTGAAGAAATATATACGATGTGAGAGGGAAAACGACGGGTTCCTTGGTATGTTGTGTATTTTAGATAAGCTTCTACTTTGGTATGTTCACCACCTTATTTGCTAACTATTCATTGAGTAAAAAACCATG
Source organism: Kingdonia uniflora (assembly GCA_014058105.1). Lineage (NCBI taxonomy): Eukaryota > Viridiplantae > Streptophyta > Magnoliopsida > Ranunculales > Circaeasteraceae > Kingdonia > Kingdonia uniflora. The sequence goes on along the minus strand of JACGCM010000816.1, from coordinate 7,619,840 downwards.
CCATTTTGTGTATTTGCATGACATAATGGTGCACTTATTGATTTGTAAATGTACTTTATTTGTTCCACTTCCTTATTACATTGATTACTTATGGATGTTTTGTATTTATTACATTGATTACTTATGGATGTCATCCCGGTGGGTTTTGTTGCATTATTTGTGCATTTTATAATTAATCTATCAGAGCATAGAGTATCTTCTTCTCCCTGCTAAATATTTGTGATCCACATTGGTATGTGCTCTACATTTTGGCTTAATGTACAGAAATAAAACAAGAAATATATAGAACAATGGTTCTCTTTTCTACATAAAAAGCTAGCTGATGTGCAAGATAACGAACTTTCTCTATTTAGCTTAGCAACTTTTGTTATTGATGAAGCCAATTCTTCACATATTGCTAATAAAAGTAACTCTGTCAGAAGCTAATGTCGGGGGATTGAATATTTGGTACGTAAGCTTATTTACATTGTTATTAGTATAAATAACACCGTTGTATATATTTGAAGCACATCTATGATATGACTTACTGTTGCTGTAAAAATGATCTCTACATGTCAACTGGAGATGGAATCTTCTTAGTAAAAATTATATGGGAAAGGTCGACTGAAGTTTATAATTTATTAGCTCTAAGCACTATTGCACTTGAACATCCGCTAGGTCAATTATAGAAAAAAGGGAAAAAAAGAAGAAAAAAAAAAAGAATAAGGAAATAATGAGGTTGCTCAACTGAAAGTGCTTTTACACATGTATAATGCTTGTGTTTTTTGTATTAAGGTACCCATTAATGAATGAGACTGCTAATGTTGATCTTAGTTTGTAAATATTTTTATGTTGTAAATATTACTCTATCAGGTGTTATTAGACCAAATATGATTATTTGTTTCATTTTGTTATTTGAATGCTCAAGTTTCATTTTAAGCCTGTTACCAATGTAATTAAAAATTCTGAAAGGCATTACAGGGAGTAGCTTCTTAAGTCATCTCATTGAACAATGCAGGTATGCCATTTGGAGCATTAGCTTTTTGATCATTTTTTTCCTTCTTCCGTGGATGTTTCTGTAATGACCCGTATTTTATTTATTTCATTTATTCGCATATATTCCAATTCCGTATATATTCTCATTCTTTATCATATCTGCATATTATTCCTTTACGTTATATTTCTACATATATTCTGCATATACTCTTTCACCCATTATGCATCCATTTATTCCTTTCGGCAGGTTTTGTATGTTAGATTCCTTTTATGTAGTTTCGGTGGTACGATGGTTATTCGGAGGAGGAGGTGGCGTTATGGCCTTGGGAACCCCAAGATGGGTTGGTGGTGATGTTTGTTTGATGTTTTTGTGGTTTGGTGTAGTTCCGGTGAGCCGTTGGATTGGCCGATAGGTTTTTAAAGTTTTCCGAGAAAAGATTCTTTTTCGGGGGTTTAGGCGTTTTGGTGGCCGTGAGGCGGTGGAGGTGGTGTTTATACCTTGGGAAACATTTGTTGGGTTTGCAGTAGCGCTTGTGTGGTGGTGTTGGTGGTTTGGTATGATTCCGAGGTGTCCGGGGTTGGCCGTTAGGTCTTTAGAGTTTTCCTTCATACAGTTTTTATTCACTGTTAAGAAAAGATTCCCTCTGTTCGAATATTTTTTATATTACTCGAATATTTTTGGCAGAGAAAATATATTCGAATATTTTTTTTATCTTACTCGAATATTTTTGGCAGGGGAAAAATATTCGAATATTTTTGAAAATATTCCAATATTTTTGGTGGACAAAAAAAATCAGCTTTTCCTTTTAAGCCAAAAAATGGGTTTTGGTTGTTTTAAAACTTTTTCCTCTCCCAAAATCAAACCCAAATCCTTCCCAAACTCAAATCCTCCCCTATTCCCCAAAATCTTATCAAATCCGTTCCCTCGCTCCAGATTCCTCTCCAAGCGTCACCGCAATCTTAGCCATTATCCTAGGTGAGAAATTCTTTATTCCTTTCCGTCCATTTTCGTTCAATTTGGCGTGGGTTGATTTTTAGGGTTTTGTTTATTGTTTGATTTCTCAAATTGATTGTTTATTTGTTACCCTGGTTGATTGTTATAGCTTGCTCAGTGTTCCGTTTACCTCATCGTGATTATGGGTTCAGAGTTCCGTTTTGGTTACCGCAGAATTCATGCATTATTATCAGGCGAGTTCCCTTCATTCCAAAATTCCTTCTACTAGTTGATTACTATTGTTTTAGAGTGATTACTCTGTGTTAGAGAGGTGTATGTGAATTAACTATAGTATAACCTATATATATTCTCCTATGTAGTTATTAAACCTGTTAATTATTTCTATGAGTTGGGTTTTTGTTTGTGTTGGTCGCTGAGCTTGGTTAGAAATTGTTTGTACATTATTTTGATCGTTAGTTTGTACACTGGGTTCCAATCTTGAGAGACTGATGAGTTTTGGATGTTATGACGGTAAAGTCATACTTTATCTGTGTTTAGGATTTTTGCTATACTCTGAGGCAGGTGGCTATCCTATGATTATTGTCGGGTTAAGGGCTGCTATATTTTGATCTTCGGGATCTGTCACACCTTTTAAAATCTTTTAAAACCTTCTAACTTATTGAGATTGGATACACAAAGAAACTCCGCATCGATTAACCCTCGAGAGGTTCTAGGATGTCCTTAATCGGGTTAAAATAGTAGGTGAGTTGGCACTGGCACTATTATACCTGTTCACCCATTCGAGAGTGTGGGATTGTATGAGACAGAGTCAGAATGGTGCGAACTTAGTCCTCGTTGTGGTTGTAATTCCTTGGAATACTAAATAGAGTTCGAACGATAGGCTCCGTGGGTCGCAAAGCCCAGAACACTTTGATCAAGTGAGATAATATCCTTAGCTTGGTTGAGCTAGATAAGAAATTACGCCTGTGTATCCCATTAGCAAATCTCTTTTAAGTAAACTTGTTAGCGGTTCATCAAGCAATATTATAATAGGATTGCAATTGCAAACACATTTAAAACATTAAATCATTCTGCATTAGGGGATATTTATGGGAATAACCATGCTCATCTTTGCATGTCATATCATCATCACTTCATACATATATTCCTCTGATATTTTCCTTATCGTTATTCCTTTCTCTAACTCTTATTTCAATTCCCCTTGTCTTATAACTTTTTACCTGGATTACAGTTACCTAGTTATTATTATATATCTCCTTATCTATTACTCTATCTCATTCACTTCCCTCTCTTCTTTAGTACTTATCTTATTAGCAGGTTATTTAGCTTTGTTGGATTTTAGTGAGCCGTGGTTTGCTCACTCTCATAATTTTAACCATTTTAGAGGTTGAGTAGCTTGGATTGTTTTGAGGTTCAGCCAGATTAGAGCCTATTTTCCGCTGTAGATCTTCTTTAGTTTAGACTTTCTTGTATGTGATCTCAGGATATGTCGTTGTACTTTATTCTAGACATTGTATATATTTCAGTCAGATATGTGTATGTCTTTCGCTTCCGTTATGTTGTTATTATTTTTTCTTTACTCTGATGATTATTGCTATAAGTGAATAGCCGAGCCAGAATTTGTCCACGGCTTGGCTATTTGTGGGGTAGAATCTTTGGATTCCCCGATCTGCACAGCTTCGAATCTAGTGATTGGTCAAGCTACCGATTATTGGATTTTGGGGCGTGACAGTTTCTATGGTAACACATTTGAAAGTTCTAGGTGGGGCTTTAAGATATTGGCATGGGATCCATGGAAAGAGTTACTTTTTCTTCCCCCAATGGCAAAATATATTCTTGGATCCATGAATCTTTTAAGTGCCAATTATATTTGGAGCACTTGTTTTCCTTGTTATAGTACATTGACTTTTTATATTTATTTTCTTTCATTTATGATATATGGATCTAGTTTGTAACTTTGAAGGATGCAATTGATGATCTCGAGTGGCCAGGCACGAGCATTCAAATAGTTATGGAACCAGACCCTCTTTGTGTTAACTTTAGAGGTGAAGGCCACGACGACTTTTAGATAATATTTTAACACCTTTGCCTTTGATCCAATTATCTTGTTTTGGGGTTTGATCATCGTCATTTGTTGTTGCATTGTCGCATGTATGTCTTCTAAAGTACACAAGGCCTTCCACTTACTGGAAATAACGACACAAAGTTCTTTACTTACTGGACTAGTGATGCTTATCAGACATCTGGGTGCTACAATTTTCTCTGTTTGGGCTTTATTCAAATTAACAGTGAGATAGCAATGGGCGTAAGCATCTTCTATGTGTCAGGCTATGGAGGTTCCCAATATGATATCAGTATACTTTCTTGGAAGGATAAAAAATAGGGGTACTGGTGGATACAATTTGGGAATGATTATGTCTTAGGGTACTGGCCATCTTTTCTCTTCTCATCTGTGGCCCAAAGTCCTTCTATGATTAAGCAAGCCGGGAGGAGAGGTTGTGAACTTAAAACCAGATGGTACGCATACATACCTCAACTCAAATAGGTAGTGGCCATTTCCCTGAAGATGGTTTTGGCAAGTCAAATTACTTTAAACATATCCAGGTTGTTGATAGATCTAATAATCTAAAAGCACCCAAAGGACTTGGTACCTTCTAATTGCACTTTAATGTGAGCGGTAAATATCTTACCAGTATCATCTTCTAATGCACTTTGTTTAATGTGATAATCCAGCCAGGTCTGTACACTTATAAGACGCACTCACATTTATTTTTATGTTGTTGAATATATATCCTTGCTGAAATGCTTCTTCCTATTGCAATATTAGAAGACAATCAAATTGCCCTCCCATTTATAAGATGGGAGGGCAATGTGATGATCCAGCCAGGTCTGCACACTTATAAGATGCACTCCGATTTATTTTTATGTTGTTAAATATATATCCTGGCTAAAAAGTTAGAAGACAATCAAATTGCCATATTTTTGGAAAGAACGCACGGATGAAGACAAGCATGCTGCATTACAGGAAATGGCAGTATAAATAGGTAACATTTCTTTTGATTTTTTGATTTGATCACTAAAAGACTAGTAGTTACTCTTATTAGCTGTAATCATTCCTGTTGAAAGAGCAAAAAAAAAAAAAAAAAAACCTACTGTAATAATGGATCACATAATACCTAACAAAAATCTGAGTTCACTTTTATATTGATTATCGTGGTATATTTTATGTGAATAGTTAATCATAACTGCGATTGATATCATCAAAGTAGCGCTTGTTATATTAAAACAACCCTTATTTTTCAAGAATGAAAAACACTGATACAACAAACAAATACTTCTCTGCAAAAATATGAAGGAAAGGTTAAGTGTAAAATGCTTGATATAGAGTTTAATCTTAAAATAGGTTTAAATTGTCGACAATAGGTACTTTCTCATTAAATTCACTTTGACAAACCATTGCAATATGTTTCCACATAACCATTATATTTCAGTTGGAGCTTGTTGTACGTGGGACATACTAATTCTATCACACAAATGCAGTTATATAGGGTATTATTACCATGAATTGAGAACTAATTCCTTTGTTGGCTCCCATAGTCGAGCTACCATAGTATAATATAATGCTTAACTTAAGTTTCGTTCTACTTGTGAAATTAAAATCATATATTGTTTTCTAACTTATATATGATTTATACTCAACACTCTGCTACTATAAATGATTCCAGCTTAATATTTAAAAAATGATTTATAAGTACAGTTTTGCTTTGATTTGTATCCCAGGAACCTCTTAGTAGTATCCATTGAATAGCTTAGCAAGTATTATTTCGGCATCTGCTTTCTTCTTTTGTCTGCCATAAGGCTTTATCTCAATCCATTATTCGTTATATTTATATAATTAGCAAAGAAAAAAAAAATGTAAGATCTTATAAACACCCAATAAGGATTAGGATGTGTACGACATACAACTTCAATAATGGTTTAAAAGTTTTATTTGATGTAGGTAGTCATTCCAACCTTGGACCTGATTAGCTTTCATGCACGATGAGCATGGGAGCAAAAATGGCTATCAACTGTGATTGTTACAACAAATGATGTAGTGTTCAACATTAATGCTTGCAACCAAATGTTGTTATGTAAAATGTTTATGTTTGGTTTTTTGCTTATATTATGCCGTTCTTCAATATTCATAACATTAAGATACAATTCTCAGGCGTGTGTGTATATATATATATTTTTTAATAAATGTTTTTGACGACATGCAATATACGTCTTAAACATTATTGCCAAAATCGAAACAACGACAAAATTAATCTATCACTAAAAAAAATCAAAAAGAAGAAGCGACAAGCGAATCTTTGTCGGCGACAAATTAATATCGTCGCCACAGAGTATTTTTTGCGACAAACGTGTCTATTAGACGACAACAAGAAACTATCGCAAAAGGCAGTGTCGCCAAAGGTTTAGCGATGGAATTTACTGTCACGAATACGCAACAAATAACGACGAAATTTACCTGCTACAAAAGCTATGACATATGGCGATAGGTGTGTCTGTCGCTAAACTTTTGCTGGCACCATCAATTGTAGTAATGATCTGACGGTGTTTACTCGTCGCTAAAGAGCTTTCGCAACGTGTTAAACCCATCCCCGAAACCAGTTTTTTTTAGTAATTAGTTGTCATGTTTCTAGGGTTTAAGACCAATTAGAGTAACGTCGGTCGAACGGGCTTGGATGTCGTTCGAACGAGCTTGGCGTAGATTGTTATTCTGAGACGTGGGTTTGCCTCGAGATCTGTTTTACTGGTATTTTTTTTGTTCCCTAGTATATAAAGGGACTTAGGTTATTTTTTTAGCTTATGTTAGTTCAATAAAAATTTTGAGGAAGAAACTTAGGGTTTAAAATAATTCTATTATAATTAACTTCGTTTAAGCAATTGAAGCTCTTAAAGGGATTTTTCCCAACCGATTTGGTATTTTTTATACTTTTCTGCTAACTAGGGTTTCCCTATTCGTATTGTGGATTACTTACAGTAATCTGTAGGGGTTTTACTAAACCCTTATAAATAATTAGATCACCTGAGACCTTCACCTGAAATTAGGAATTGCACCTGAGACCTTCACCTAATCAATCAGGCATCCAGAGACTAGAAGGTAAACAAAGATCATACAAGTAGCACAGTACAACTCTTCACAAAGCACTCTATAATGGATATTCTTGAAATTTACTAAATGTGTAGATATTTTAAGCATACATGTTAGCATTCAGAACATGTGACACCCTTCAAAATTCCCCTTGGCAACTCATGTTGAAATTTTTATTACACTCAGCTTTCTAATGCATTGGTGCCATTTTGAAACACAAGTTTCTAGTGGAACTAGAGGACATAAGAGTCCTCATGTCTATCCTTATTTACCCAATATATATTTGGTCCTAAGGAGGAGACTCAACTCAAATTCCCTTCAACATTCTAGAGTTTACCCAACGTGAAATTAATTACATTTATATTTCAAAAGATAATACAAAACCTCCATCTTATTCTCAAAAATAATGCGTTTACACGCGCGTATGCACATGCGTAACTGCTCGTGTATCAGAAAAAATATACTACTAGGACTAGTAAACGGTTAAAGACATAAATCACCGACTCTGTTGAGGCAGAGGAGGAGGAAGAAGAAGAATGTGGCTGCGGATGAGAACTTTGGCGGGTATAGTAACCAATAGACGTGTTAAGATTGGTTTATAAAAGTTAGTCTTGCTACATTTTGAAGCACAAGGATATAAGGAAATACAGACTATTAAATTAAAATTTATGCCAAAAGCTTCTTAAGAACAAAACCAAACCAGAGGTAAATGCAGGGGCGGGTCCTAATAAGATTAGCGTCTTAGAAAACTCCTTTGGTGGCGGCATTGTTACACCATGAAAAAATGGTGTCATCTTTTGATTTTAACCTTGTTACGTGCACAGAGAATCTAATACCGTATTGGGCATGTTCCATTAGTGCTAGTACACTACCAAGATAGAAGAAAACCTTTGCCGAATAACAATAAAATTAAAGCTTAATTAGGACTAACAAGATAATATAGCCGACTGTCACCTAGGCAATTATATATGTTAATCCGCTAACGACGTTCACTTAAGGACTAGTTAAGCAATGAATATCAAATATACAACGAATTGGAACATTGTTTGATAAAATTAATCTCTGTAAAACTTGTATTACAATTAACCTCAAACTCAGAAAATATCTTTAAGAAAATTACAGGAACTTGATATCTTTGTACATAAGAAAATAGTGGCGCACTTATTTCCTAAAACAACAACTTGATCAATACAAAAGAAATTATCAGGAACCACCATTTCTGATTGAGAGATTTTGGTCCGCTGGATCCGCTGCAGACGAGCTTTTTACTGTGATAGGTACACACAATTTGGTTTTTGCAAAACAACAACAAATTTCATAAGTTCCAGCAAAATTTTGAAGAAATGCCGTAAATTTGGGCAAAAAATAAATGATGAAATATGGGACCAAACAGACTCATCGGGAAGAGCGGAACGTAATGATGTAGTCTCTGCTTGTATGTCGTTTATACCTCCACATATCAAGATATTCCTTCTTCTTTTTTTGTCCAACCGTTGTTAATCATTGCATCAAAGAAAATAAACGACAAACCTTGATTTGTACTATAAACATGATACCAAGTTAAAGTAGAAATTGAAATAAAGGAGATCAATAAACAAACGAGAGACAAGAACACAAAATTTGCAAGCTTCGATTGCCGGTGTTGCAACCTTCATATCCGAGAGAAGAAAGGAGAGAGATCTTATTCAGTGTATCCCAATTGAGAGCAAGAGATTTTTATTACAAGGAGCATAGTTGTTATATGTACAGCAGTCTAAGTTGGTAGCACAATAAAATAATATTTACGGCTCTATTAATCAACACCACATTAGAAACAAATCTCCATATTATTCTCTCTTCTCCAACACTCCCTCTCAAATTGGTGCGAAGATATCAATGGAGCCCAACTTGGAGAGTATCTCATGGAACATGGAAGCAGGTAGTCCCTTTGTAAAAATGTTTGCCAATTGTTGATCACTACGAACATAGGATGTAAAAATAATATTGGCTTGCACCTTTTCACGTACAAAACGACAGTTAACCTCAATGTGCTTAGTACGCTCGTGGAATACTGGATTTGAAGCAATATGCATTACAACTTGATTATCACAAAATAATGTAGTCGGTTGAGATGAACGAAAACCCAAATGACGCAATGGAACTCTAAGCCAAATAATTTCATTGCTCGTCAAAGCCATTGCCCTATACTCCGCTTCAGCACTTGAGCGAGCAACCACATTTTGCTTCTTACTTTTCCATGTAACCAAATTCCCTCCAACAAAAGTACAATAACCTGTTGTAAATCTCCGATTGATTGGACATCTCGACATCAGTATAAGCAAGGATAGAACTATGCCCATTCTTATGCATCCAAATACCACTTCTTGGCGAGCCCTTTAAATATTGCATAATTCTAGTGACTGTATCCATGTGTTGAGCCCTCGGAGCATGCATAAAACGACTTACCAAACTAACTGCGTAGTAAATATCAGGTCGGGTAATGGTAAGATAGAATAGTTTACCAGCCAATCTCTGGAACTGACCAATATCAGAAAAAATTACCAGACTCATCCAACTTAATTCCACTATCAATTGGAGTAGGCAATGGCTTTATCCCTAATTTCTTCGTATCTTTTAAAAGATCGAGAACATACTTTCGTTGATTCAGAAAGATCCCCTTCTATGAATAAGTAACTTCTAATCCAGGAAAGTACTTCAAAATTCCTAAATCCTTAATGGCAAACCTCTTGTGCAATAGAGCCTTGAGATTAGATATATATATTTCACTTTGGTCATTACTAGTTATAACAATATCATCAACATAAATAAAAACAATAGCAATGCCAAATTTACCTCTTTTAACAAACAATGATGGGTCTGTATTACTCCGTTTGAGTCCATTCATCACTAGGACCGAACTAAGCTTAGCATACCAAGCACGCGAGGATTTCTTAAACCCATAAATTGCCTTCTTTAATTTGCACACTAAGCCGAACTTAGCCTCTTGTGGATACCCAGGTAGGATGCTCATATACACTTCTACTTCAAGATCACCATGCAAGAACGCATTTTTTACATCCATCTGTAATAACTTCCAATCTTGATTCACAGCTAAAGAGATGAGTACCCAAAAAGTGTTCATCTTTGCAACTGGCGCAAAAGTCTCCTTATAGTCATCTCTATAAGTTTGTGTGAACCCCCTAGCAACGAGTCTTGCTTTGTGTCATTCGAAGGAACCATCACTTTTATATTTGTTCTTAAATACCCAATGGCATCCAATTATTTCTCTTCCTGGAGGCAACTTAACAATGTTTCAAGTCTTGCTCTCATTCAAAGCTAGTAGTTCCTCTTGCATTGCCTTCTTCCAAGTAGGACTAGAATTAGCTTCTAGAAATGATTTAGGCTCTTAATCAGTAGATAGTGCACTCAAGAAGACGAGGTGAGACGGTGCGACATTATTATATGTCAAATGATCTTGCAAAGGGTAAGATATGACATAATAAGTAAAGAAATCTTTCATCTTTTCTGGAGGACGCGTTTCTCTACTTGATCTTTGAAAAACTTGAGGTGTTGCTTGAGGACTGGAAGAAGCTTGAGGTACTTGAGATGGAGGTCTAAAAGATGCTTGAGGTTCTGTAGTTTCTGCCGAAGAAGGTGCCTCATTGACTTCAATAGCTGAAATATCCGTATCATTTATTGTTGGAAGCGATACCAAGTCAGATAAATACTCCCCCTGGGACCGATTTCTAGTATCATCTGGTGGTGCTTGAAAATACGATTCACATTCTACGAATTATACATCACGGGAAACAACATGTTTCTTCAAAATTGGATTATAACATATGTATCCTTTCTTTGTGGAAGAGTACCCAAAGAAGACACATCGTAAAGACCGAGCATCTGACTTATCTCGATGTGTTGCTTGCTGATGCAAAAAATACACACCCAAATACTCGTAAATGGGAGATGTTCGGCATCCGATTCTTGAGTACTTCCAATAGTGACTTGAACTCAATAATTCAACTCGGAAGATGATTAATAAGGTAAGTGGCGGTCAAAATGCCATGAGACCAGCACCGTTTAGGAACATTCATTTGAAATATAAGAGCTCGAGTAATTTCCAAGATATGTCAATTTTTCCTTTCAGCCACTCTATTTTGTTGCGGTGTTCCAACACATTTTGTTTGGTGAATTATTCCCTTGCTAAGAATATATTCCATGAGAGGTCCATTGGTAAATTTTGTGCCATTGTCGGACCTAAAAATCTTAACTTTAGCACCAAATTGGTCAGTCACCATATTATGAAAATCTTTAAAAGCAGTTACAACCTCATTTTTGGATTTTAACAAGTATAGTCACGTAGCACGAGATCGATCATCAATAAACAACATGAAATACTTATATCCATCATAAGAATCAATAGGTGCAGGTCCCCATAACTCAAAGTGAATTAATTCAAACAACTCATCAGACACAGATAGTGAATTAACAAAAGGTAACCGAGTTTGTTTAAAGAATTGACAAACGTCATAAACATTAGAATCAACAGAAACAGATGGAAAAAGACTCGACAAAACATGGCTAGATGAATATCCCAGCCGCTGTGTAAAACACGACTCTCTGTAGAACTACTGACATGGCACGCCTTCTTTGGAGGATTTAAAAAATATAGCCCATGAGAGTAAGTTCCTTCACCAATCATCTTCTTCGACTTTCTGTCTTGAAAGACAACATAAGTAGGAGAGAAAGTGACGTCACAATTTAACGAGTTAGTGATTTTACCAATAGACAAGAGTTGAACTGGAAAAGAAGGAACAAGAAGAATATCAGACATGTAGCTATGCGGGAAAAAATCAATTTTTCCACATCCTACAACTGGGACAATGGATCCATTAGCAACAGAGACATCATACTGATCTATCTTTGAAACAAAATTATGCACAGAATTGGGACTATGAGCCATATGGTCAGTAGCCCCAGAATCGACAATCCAATAATTAATTTTGGAAGATGAAGTAAGATAAGTACTTAGATTACCTAACACATGAGTGAAGGTGGTTAAACCTTTGTCTGATGGAATGGACTTGTTGAGTTGTTGAAGAAGTTAACCCAATCGATTCATGGAAATTGTTGTATCGGCTACCATAGCATACTCCTTTCGACTTTTATCAGATTTAAGGTGAGGATGTAAATCCCAACAACGGTCTTGAGTATGTCCATTTTTACCACAGTGGTCACAATAATACCATGAAGGTTCCCTTCTTCCTTTATTATAAGGAGGATTCCTTAATTTTTCAAACACATGTGTCTTCTTCTTAGCATCTTTTTCAGCCAACAAAACACTTGATTCAACTTTTATGGTTATAGGTTTTGACTCAAAATTCATAGTTTTCTTCCTAGTTTCTTCCCTTTGAACAGTAGCACAAACACTTGCAAACGTCGGTAGCGTAGCATCCATCAGAATGTTACTTCTTATGTTTTCATACTCAGGTTTCAAACTACTGTGTAATGAGAAAATCTTGTCTTCATCGCCCGCTTCAAGAGAGTTTTTGCATTAGTGATATGTGGATGATACACATTCAATTCATCCCACAATTTTTTTCATATGGCCAAGATGTGCACTGAAGCTTTTTTCACCTTGTTGTGTCACAGAAATCTCAAGTTTAAGTTCAAAAATGCGAGCAATACTATTTTGATTCCCATATAATTCAGCGACTGAATCCCACAGTTCCTTTGCTGAATCAGAAAAAGTAAAGATTTCCATAATATGAGGTTTCATCGAGTTAAGTAACCATGATCGAACAAGTTGATCATTGGATACCCAATCTTCAGATCCTGAATCAGTTTTTAAAGGGCAATTTCTAACACCATTAACAAACCCAATTTTTTTCTTGCCACCAAGTGATAATGTAACCGCTCTTGACCACAAAAGTAATTAATACCATTTAGGAGAACTGATAAAAGCTTCCAACTAGGGTTTGGATCAGATTCGGTCATTATGTGCGCAGAAAGAAGAAATATTAACTAAAGTAATCAGATTCAAGTTGAAATCAAAAAAACCTGACTTCCAAAGAATTTAAGCCAAGCCCAAGTCCAAACTTCTTCAACAATAGTCAGAGTAGCACATAAACAAGCAGATAAAATTTTTCACTTTGAATTAAAAAACAAAAACTGGAAGAAAGATCTAATCCGCTCTGACACCATAAAGTAGAAATTGAAATAAAGGAGATCAATAAACAAACGAAAGACAAGAACACAAAATTTGCAAGCTTCGGTAGTCAATGTAGCAGCCTACATACCTGAGAGAAGAGAAGAGAAAGTGAAAGTTTTCGGTCGCCTGAGACTAATCAATTTCGATTGTTTTAGGCCTAAATTGAAAGGGTCCTAATTCCTTTGAATTAATGGTCAAAGATTAATCTAAAACAAGTTGCTCAAATTATCTAGTGTCAACAAGCAATAGGAAATTAAAGACAAGGCCAAACAAATTTTAACCCCGTGGGAAACCTTTCTCAGGAGAAAAACCCACAGGTCGCTGTCGAATCACTCGACAGCTAAACAATCTACTATTGAAATCAAATTATAAGTATTCAATTACTTACAGAGTCGATAAGCACATCCCGTGGTTACCTCTCTTCTAATTGAACTCTTCGCAATCAATTCCACGTTCTCGCAACGCCTCGCTCCAATCTCTCGTCGAAGCTCCTAATCTTGAATCGCTCAAGTTCTTCAATCCAGTTCTTCAATGCATGAATAGGGATTCTTGATCAATTGATTGATTCAAGGTTTGAGTGATTTGATTCTCTCTTGAATCTCTCAAAGACAGATCTTTCTTCACTCTAAAAAATAAGCCCTCTAAAAAATAGGTTTTCAAGAAGTGAGTATTTGAAAAAAGGTAAGTATGTCTTTGTAGTGACCCAGATTTTTTCTTAATATTATTACTATCTACTATTGTGTACCCATATTTTATTTTCTATTATCCTGTGAGGTGTTCCATTTAGTTATGTGGTTTCTGCTGTTGTTGGGCGGAGGAGGTAAAGTTATGATTTTAGGAGCCGTGGTTGGTCTCTAATGGGGTTGTGTTTGTTGCTTCGGGTTGTTCCTGTCTTCTGAGAATCTTGGTGTTTGGTGTGGTTCAGGAGGATCTCAGAGTGACTTTTTGGAGTTTTCCAGTTCTCGCTCGATCGAGGTTGATTGTCGTTCGAACGAATCCTCTTATCTTCTGGACGTTTTTGGCCATTGAACAGATTGTCGTTCGAACGAGTTGGCAAGTCCCTGGATATTTTGTCTTCATATCCTCTTCGTTCAAACGACCTCCTTTTTGTTTGAACGACTTGTCGATTATATATATATCACTTCTCTTCTCTCTCTCCTCACAATCTCTCTCTCACCGACTCAACTTCCCATTTCTAGGGTTTGTGAATCCTCCCTCTCTCTAGCTTAAATTGGTCTCGATTGGAAGGGGTTCCCTTGCAGTTGGCGTTTCCTCTACTCCTCCACTTCAATTCAATGCTTGGTAACCCAATTTTAAGGTTTGATCTCGGCAGCTTTACCCTTTATTCGGCTCTCTCACCTTTGAGGTTCGTACTCTCTCTCTCTCTTCGTTTTCTCACCATATTGTGATTATGGAGTGGTGGTTTGGGATTTGTGCTTGCTGTGCTGATTTTAGGGTTTGTGATTGTAGGGGGTTTGTTTGGATTTGCATTGTTGGTGATTGGGGTTTGTGGTGTTTGTTATTATCGTAGGTATTGGGTTAATTGTTGGTTTGTGATTGTTGGAGGATTTGGGTGTTCGGTGGTGGTGATTGATTGGGTTTGCATCAGCATTTATTTGGTGGACTGTGGATGATCAGAGTGGCGCAGCGGATGCGTGGTGTAACTATAGGTTTTGTCACAGTTTGTGCTGCTAATTCGAGTGTGGTACTAATTTTGAATTCAGTATCGGGCAAGAATCCTTTCTTGGAATTGTGATTGGGTTCTGGGCCTTGGTAGTGGTTGGTGTTGTGGTGTTCGTGTCCTTTTTGTAGCTCATTCGGAGTTCCGGAAGTCGATTCGCAGAGCACATTACCGTTGGGGTGCTGTTTGGATATTTTTGTTAGGTTTGTCATTCGAGCTTTATATCAGGCGAGTTTTATCTTCCTAAATAACTAGATCATTATGCTTATTTGTGAGTTATAGAAATGCTTAGTTTATTATGTTTATGCCGTGATTAGGTTAGTATATGGTTGATTGCTTAGGGCACCTTTGGGTTAATCGTTTAGTCTTAGAATTATCCTAGGCGTTCTTTGTGTTCTCGAGGCTTTGTCCTTGAGCACTGTTGTTGATTTGACGGTTGTTTGGAATGTTAGATTCCTTGTTGGAGTGTGGTATCCCTTGGTTTGGTTAGCTGTTGGTGGTGAATAGACAGTTTATCTGTAATAGTTGATTGTTGGCTATCTGGTTGGAGGCTGGTAGGTTATCTCATGTGTACTAGTCTGTGTTGACAACTATGGTACTCTAGCACTTGATGGTATTCATGTTGGTTAGGAAATCTTAGACACTGATGTTGTTTAAATTTTGTGACGGTTAAGTTACTGTTTTATCTATGTTTAGATGGTGTAACTGAGTCACTAATTTTATTTGTGTTAGGATTGTTTGCCACGCTCTTAGGCAGGTGGTTATCCTATGTGTACTGCCGGGTTGACGGTAGTTGTATTTCAGTCTTTAAGATATGTTCTCATCTGTAGATCGTGCATTATTCTTCCTAACTTATCGGGATCGGGTACATAAACCAACTCTTCGTTGGCTGACCCTCGATAGGTTACCAGGATTCTTATATCGGGTTGAAATAGTATGGTGATTCTTTGGCGACAGGTACTATCATATCTATTACCCATCCGAAAGTGTGGGATGGTATGAGACAGTCCTCAAGAACCGGGCTTCATCCTCGGTGAGATTGAAATGCCTTGAAATTATAACACTGTTTCGGACGTTGGCTCTGTGTGTAATATCCTTTAGACTGGTCGAGCCTGGACAAGAAATCGTACCATTGTATCCAACTAAAATCTCTTTAAGGCAAACTTCATTTCTTCTGTTATCTATCCTTAATCATTCAACGTTAGGACTCTAGCAGATCTTTATCATATCATCCAGCATCTGGGATAATTATGGGATTATCCTAGTCATCATATCATATCATCACCATATCATCACGTCATCATATCACATCATATCATTTCATAGCACAGCATATCAATTCATCTTATCTTAGCATATCATAGCACTTCTGCATATTCCCAATTCATCGTCTCTTACTATTACCGTAGCTTCTGGATTCCTTATCTCCTTCTTCCTTTCCTCTTTTTTATAGAATAAGCTTTCTTAGTGTGGTCGTTTAGCCTGGTTGGGTTAGAGGTGGGCGTGGTTTGCTCACTCTTGTGTGTTATTTTCTTTCTGAGATCAGATGGTTAGCAAGTTGTGGCTCCTTATGAGTTTCATAGTAGTTTTTGAGGTTATGGTTGGTGCTTAGTCTCTGTGGATGGAGATGTTTATGGGTTATTTCATCTATTGGTTTAGTGGTTGAGCGTGGCGCTGTAGGCTTCAGCAATGTTTGAATTGTAGTTTATAGCATTAGTATTATCCTTGGCTTCTGGCTTGTAGCCTGATAGATTTATTAGGGTTATTGTACTTCTCTATTAGATATCTGTGGCAGAATTGGTATATTATTTTTATTATAAACAAACATTATATCTTATTTTCATATTATTCATCTCATTGGTTGGTATAATTGTTTAGCTATTTTTGGGAGTTAGTGAACCGTGGTTTTGCTTACTCTAGCATCCCCCTTTCAGTGGCAGGGTTGTTGTTGGATTGCTGAGGATTTCAGTTGTGTTAGAGTCTGGTTGGCTGTTGTAGATTTTGTTCTCTTTATAGTATCTCCTGTGTGAGATCTTAGAGTTTGACGCTATATATTATTTGAGATCTTGTATTGATATTCTCAGTTGATATTTATATATCTTTCGCTTCCGCTGTATTCTTATTTTGCTCTGTTGTGATGCTATAGTGAATGACTGAGCCTAAACTTGTCTATGGCTCAGTCGTTTGTGGGGCGAACCGGTTGGGGTCCCCGACCTGTATGCCCTGGTTGTCCATGTTTTAATCATTATTCTGATTATTGGATTTTGGGGCGTAACAGTCTTAAAAAAGAAAATAGAAAACATGAGCTCTGTTCGAATAGAAATTATTCTATTTGAACAGGAATCAATCTGATAAAAGTTATTCGAACAACAATTAATTTATTCGAATAGAAATGCAACTGTTTAAATTTATTCGAACAAAAATAATTCTATTCGAATACAATTCAAACTGTTGCAAAATATTCGAATAACATTAAAAATTATTCGAACAGAAAGAATCTGTCCAGTTCTATTTGAATATAGAATAATCTATTCGAATAAAAGTTCTATTTTCTTTAAGGAGACATTCTTATTACTTTTTCATACTCTGTAAAATACATAGACTTGACTTTTTAGAACAAAGAGTTATAAACCCACTTACCTGTTCAGTGTCAGTCCAGCTGTAGTCGCTCAAGGTACAATCTCTGACGACGAGTAACCACGAGATTGTGTTGACATCTAAACTAAACACGGAATGAAATAAACTCCAAATATGAATGTTTCAGAAAGATCTTATTCCGTGTATCCCAATTGAGAGTAAAAGATTTTTATTACAAGGAGCATAGTTATTATATGTACAACAGCCTAAGTTGGGTAACACAATAAAATAATATTTGTGGCTCTATTAATCAACACTACATTATAAACAAATCCCCATATTATAATCCCATATTATTCTCTCTTCTCCAACACAAGTGGAGCCTTAAGAAGGATATTTTCTTGTAAGAGTCTCCCCAAGATTGTCCCGGTGTTTTGTGAAGCAACTAGAAGTTTAGAATGAAGCTGGGCTTATAATTTCCTCCAACATAGCCACGAAATCAACTATTAAAACTGAATAAGACAACCACCACACAAGCCTAGGTATTGTTATATGTCAGGCCTTCAAAGTTCAAAGGCCTGAAAGACTTAGCCACCAAAAGGTTCTGGTGGGACTCAAAATGAGCCCTAGCACAGTTTCAGCTGAGAGAGGGAAGCTCCAAACTCTTCAACTCATCAAATTAAAGTTACAGGTAAAAAAAATTTAGATTTGATTGAAAATGTTTGATTTTCTGTCTAGAAATATGGTAACTCAAGTTGGGAAAAGATTTAGGAATTTTGATTTAATCCCCATTTTCCAAAACGCATTTCTAGTGAGATCATTTTCAGTACTAAAACCTAAAACGGATTCTTCATTTGTTGTTTCATATTTAATCAAAACTTGTGCTCTCTCACCACAAGCTGCAATTTCTGCTTCTAAGATAATCAACTTCAAAACTACAACTAAACCTGATTCTAACCTCAACTTTTTCCAAGACCATGCTTTTACTAAAACCCAGATCTCAAATCTCATTGCCAAGGTCCCCAAGCTACTCCTAACCAATAAGGAAAACATCCTTCACCCCAAACTTAAGTTTCCTAAACAGATAGGTTTTTTTGGTTCCCAAATTGCCAAATACGTTTCTTCAAACCCTTCCTTCCTTACTAATAGCTTAAAAGCCCAAACCATCCCTTCTTTTGATTATCTCAAAACTTTTCTTATTACCGATGAAAATGTTGCCGTTATCCTAAGAAAATCCACATGGATTCTCAATTCCAATCACCAGAGGGTAATTGTGCCTAAAGTTGAAGTTTTGCGGGACATTGGTATGCCTGAATCCAGCATATCTAAGTTGATGATTACATACCCTAGTGTGCTAACTCGTAACAATAACCACTTTAAGGAGATAGTTCGAGAAGTTGAGGAATTGGGTTTTAAAGCCAATTCCTCTAGCACGTTGTTTATTAAAGCCATTACAACAAAGTTAACATTAAGCAAGGCTACTTGGGAAGCGAAAATGGAAATATTTAGAAGCTATAGGTTCTCTGAGAATGAGCTTATTTCCATGTTCAGGAATAATCCCAAATTTATGCGTATTTCAGAGAAGAAGCTTAAGAGTGGGTTGTATTTCTTCATTAACAAACTCAATTTGGAGCCTTCATATCTTTTTAAGTACTCATCCTTGCACACATGTAGCATGGAGAAGAGGCTTATTCCAAGGTGGACACTTCTTCAAGGTTTACTTTCCAAGGACCTCCTGATCAGGAACAAAGTCAGTATCGGCAGCTCGTTATCGCCATCTGATTCAAGGTTCTTCAAAATGTATTTGATTAAATATGAGAAAGAAGCGCCTGAACTAGTGAACGCATATCAAGCTAAGCTTCAAGATTTATTGAGGTGACCAGAGATCAATTGTGTACGATTTATTACATGAAACTCTAACATAGGTATTTTCCTAAACATGTTGTCTTCAGTTGGAATAAGTTCTCTATTTACATTTGCATGCTTTTTCTTCTATTTAATTCTCGGGACATAAGGTGATTGCTAGGGAGGTTGCTTAAGTTTGACATAGCCTTCAACTCTGTTTAAATGTTTCTACATATTGCCTAACGCTTAGATTACAACTTTTCATAAATGGGAGCACTTTGATAGGATTGTCACCTCACTCTGCTAGCCTTTTTATTGTAAATCCCCCTGCTAGGATTATGTACCTTAAAAAAAACTGAATCTAATTGCCATATGAAAAAATGATTAACTTTATAAATCCCTTTTTCCACATCAAAAGAAGATGCAAGTACACATACCTCACATCACAAGGGGATATGCATTGTCGTTGTGTATCCATTTGTTACTTCTACCCAAAGGCCGAATAACTAGAGATCCCATCTATGCATGAATGTCTCAAAAAAGGAAGTTTCCACGCAACCATAGCCCAAGCAAAGGCCCAAATAGAATTAACCTTCTAAATAATCAGAGATAAATTTAAGGGATTTTCCTTTAAATCTTATAGTTACTTTCCATGCAAAACATACCACAGGATTGCATAAACACTAACTTTCAAAGAAATCAATCTTCCATTAGACAATCAAAATCTTGCTAGGCTCCTCTGTTTAATCACGTCCAAGTTCTTTTGTCCAGGTTGTCGTTGATGTAGTAAATATTACTGCATTATCATCCAAACAATACAAAATTAGTCAAATTAATTGTGAGGGAGGAATGTCTAAACCTTGGGAAAGATGGGATTATTTGTACCTTGCACATGCAATTAGCTGAATTATAGACCCAAAGAGAAGAAAAGTGCAAATAAAAATCAGCCCTAAATTTCTCCAGTGTTTCCCCAACAATCCATCTAGAACTTCAAACCACTATTAAGAACACATAGAAAATTATGATTAGTGTAAATTTAAACTTCACTAATTCAAAGAGTGAGCACCACGAGTGGACTCAGACTCGCCGAGTTACATAATACTAGAAAAACTTTAACTGAATTACATGGTTTCTGAAATCAAATTTCTCTCTTTCCTTCCTCGTAACACTAATAAGATAAGCAGTCCAACTCCCCATTATCCCGTAGAATATTTGAAATATAATCGCCGATACCACTCCTAGTTGTGAGAATGAGTATGACAATGCCAATAGCACTTGTGCAACCTGAAAATATAATCTAAAAGATTCATAATGTCTTATAACAAACTAATACTAATAACTAATAAGAACATATTACAACTAGTACTATATATACCTGATTAGAAGCACAACTAAACCATGCATCATAGACGGAGCCACCGTTCCAGAAGAATTTGGACAAACTGCGGTTACTACCCTTGTTGTTGTTACCTTCTTCGGGTTCCATCTCAATGTAGTTTCCCGCAGCGATGGTCTCGACCTTCTCGAATGCCATTTTTTCTTATCTTGAAGAAGAATAAGATGGGGATTTGTTGAGATTACAAAGAGAGAGGGAAAAAACTAAGCTAAGCTAAGCTTTGGATCTTTTTATTTAGGTTAATTAGTTTTTAGACCCGAAATAATGACCACAAATTGCGTTAACCCCTTATGATTGTCATTTTTAGGTTTTGGACCCTAAAACACCCCGGAAGTCGCTCTCCGAGATGAAAATAAAATAAAGTACCATAAATACCCCTAGCTCTGCCACGTATGATTTAATCTTAATGTCACTCTGTAATTATGAGTTCCACGTAGGATTATATCGTAATGACAAACTGTAAAATTAGATCCACGTAAGCTACGATAAATTCGACCGTTGCAACCTGAGTTACGGCTATAAAACCAACCCAGAACTTCATCTTCCTCTCCTCTCTCACATTAACTACTTTATCTTCTTCTTTTGGAAGTAAATTCATCTTCAGAACTCAAAATGGGTGGTAGAAAACATGAAGCTGACACACAATCTAAGGTCAGAAGTTTCTTTCGCATCTACTCAAAATAGAGTCTAAAAGCTAATTATTTAAGACGCAGGAGGACTAAAAACTAAAATTGAAACATTGGTTTTCTTAAATTTTTTACAGGTTGTTTGTCAAATGTGCAATCTTGAGGGTTGCATTGCATCGAAATGTTATTGGGTTTATACAAAATGCAAGAAAGCTACATGCAATGGCATCATGAAGCTGATGATATCTCTCACTGAAAATAACTATGAAAAGAAGTTATTAAAGTGTCAACACTCAATTTGTGGATCCTTTCAATGGTTATCAGATGTTGTTAATCAAGCCAAGGGAGCATAATGAAGTTTATCAAGTTCAAATGGTTGTTTTGGGTGTGGTCAAAGTAACCATTGGGTGAGAGACTGTCATTTGGTTAGATTTCCCTGCAGTACACATGAGTGCAATCACCTTATGAAAATGTTTACTTCTAAGACACAATAGTCATTTGGGCAGAAGTTTATGAAATGTGAGGATCCAATCTGTAACAATTTTATTTGGTTAACTGATACAATAAGAGAACAATCTGAAAAGAATGTGAAAATGTCAGTGGAAATGTCATTAGTTAAATTTGTAACTCATTTTGCTACAAAAGTAACACTGGAGAAGGAGAAAATATAATGATATTAAATGACAGTTAAACATCTGAAATGTTGTATTTACCCAAACAGGAAAGCACATAGCAAATTGCCTTACAAATAATAGTTAAACATCACCATTGTTAAACTCAAATTGTCTTACAAAAACCCAATTATCAAATTCTCCAAGGGGGCCTAACTGGTGTAGATTTGTTAGTCACTCTATTAGATGGTTCTCCTTGCCCTGAACCACCAGACCAATGTGCCAACCCTCTGGATGTCTGAGTGGCTCTATATCCACTATGTTATCCTCTAGTATTAGGATCTTGCCTAAGTGTTCTAAAATGCTGACCAGTTGAACGAGATGGTTGAAATGGCTGTGATGGCTGAGATTGTTGTGATGATTGTTGTGATTGCTGTGATGGTTGAGTTAAAATAGGAGTAAAAGGTTGAGGTGGTTGTGATGGTTCTTCTGTTCTCCCTCTCCCTCTCCCCCTTGTTGCAGGTATCCTAAATTTAGTATCTAATCTGTATGCATTTGCTCATTCTCTCCCCATGCTTGGCTTTTCTGCAGGTTGACCTTAACAAGTTCTATTATTGTGCCCAAATGCTTGACACTTACTACATCATCTTGGTTGTCGCACCACACAATTTGCCTCATCTGCCTCTCTTCTCCTTAGTGTTCTAGGTCTCTCTGCTGGTCTCAACAATGGTGGTGGTCTGATCTCTTTTGTAGGCTATTTCATAAGAGTAAATGTATACTATGAAAATCAAGATAAATCAATAATTCATTAATCTAAGGGCAAAAGTAGCATACTTCTCACCACTCTTGTAGGCTATTTCATAAGAATAAATGTATACTATGAAAATCAAGATAAATCAATAATTCATTAATCTAAAGGCAAAAGTAGCATACTTCTCACCACTCTTGTAGGCTATTTCATAAGAGTAAATGTATACTATGAAAATCAAGATAAATCAATAATTCATTAATCTAAGGGCAAAAGTAGCATACTTCTCACCACTCTGGTGAGTCTGCAATTGGATTTACAGCTTGGTTGAATGTTTCTACTTAGAGTACCACCCTATGGTAATGACTACAATATCTGTACATAGGCCATGATAAAGTTAGGGTTGTGAAATAGTAAAAGGCACAATGAAATTACAATTAGGACATATTAACTAAAAAATAGAGCACTTACCCAACCCACTCATATGTCAGTTGATCAATCACTTTCACTACATGTACACAAGGAAATCCAGTGATCTGCCAAACATTGCAAGTGCATGTGTGTTCTTCCAAGTTCAATATCCACCTTGTGCCACTGTCATTAAGGACCAACGACTGATCTTTTTCAAATCCCTTTAACCTGTAGTGGTGGCTATATATTTTTAACAACTCAATCATCTTTACTGCTCTAGGTACCAATCCATTCTGATCCCACTCTCTTGCCTTCAATTTCCTTTCATACATGAGTATCATCTGCATCAAATTTGGCCTTTCTACCATCTTGTTTAAAGGCTTATCACTAATCTTAACAATCCAATTGTTAAATGATTCTAAAAAATTATTGGTCACATGCTCACACTTTGTAGAAGCATCAAAGTAAGACCTATACCAAGATTTATATGGCTCACTTTCTAACCATGTCTTTGCATCAGGTTTTACAACTCTCAACTTGTCCAAAAAAAATTTTATTACAATTTTTTTGAATGCCTTCGATGAATTCCAAGCCAATGTCATCAAATAAGTACTTATGTACAGTTGCTTGAAGTTTTTTTACATGTGCCTAAAACAAAATCTATGATTGGAATGAGGGAACACTTGTGAAATTGCCTCAACAAGACACTTTTGTCTATCATATATGATATCCATTTAGATGGGTGTAAGGTGAGCTGGCCTTGCACCAAAGTTAAGAACTTCATCCATGTGGCTTGACACTCACTTCTACAAATAAACACTACTATAGAGAAAATACCATTGTTTGCATCAAGAGATATGATGCTCAAACATTGGCCTCCATACTTGCCTTTCAAGAAACATCCATCTAGACCAAGAATTGACCTACGACCCTTGTTAAACCCATTTAAACCTGCCTTAAAACTAATACACATGTATGTAAACTTAAGATTACCATCTTCCCTACTACAAGTAGCAATACTACCAGGGTTTGATTTTTGAATCTCAACACATAGTTTTGGACATAAAGCATAACCTTTATCTTATGACCCTACTATCTTCTCCATCACCATGTTCCTTACATTTCATGCAGTGTAATATGAAACTCTTACTCCAAATCTTCTATACACAATATCAGATATCTGCATTGGCTTTGTTGTACTTGCATCTCTGATTATATTCTCAATCTCCTTTGCAACCCAAATAACATTTGCATTTTTGTTCAATGTGTCATTTTTACCACTACACTCATGTATAAAATGACCATTTTGAAGTGTCATGGTGTGGCCATCATTTAACCTTGTTATGAACACCCACCAAGGTAACTTGGTCTCTCTTTACACACATATCTAATCCTCTAATCCAGGAGGATCTGGAGTTATTTGAAGATTTGTCAAAATCGTTCGAACAAGGTTGAGTGTCGTTCGAACGACCAAATTCCATCCCACTGGAATTTTGGCCCAGAGCCATTTTTCGTTCAAACGACTTGTATTTTTGTTCGAACGGGTTATTTTCATGCCACTGGAATTTTGGCCTAGAGCCATATTTCGTTCGAACGAGTTGGGGTTTCGTTCGAACGACCAGGCAAGTTTCTAGGGTTTTAGACCAATTAGATGTAAGGTTGTTCGAACGACTTCCTAGTTCGTTTGAACGACTTTGGTGTTGCTTTGGATTTTTAAGCATTGTTTTACCTCGAGATCCATTCTTTTATGATTTTTGAGTTACCTAGTATATAAAGGGAACTTAGGTTATTTTTTAGATTATGTTAGATTTGAAAAGAGTTCTGAGAACAGCTTAGAGTTTGAGAGTTTTCATTGTAATTACTTAAAGTTTAAGTAATTAAATCTTTATTTTTCCAAATCTAATTGGTGTTCTTCGTGTTTCTCTACTAACTAAAAGCTTCTCAATCGTATTGTGGATTAAGTGGTATCAATTTTTTAGTTGCGATTCTCGGGGGGTTGATTGTGGTTTATGGTCTCTACACGTGACCGTCTCAACCAAACAAAGGAGAAGCTAGTGAGTCCATTGAAGATCCATCGGAAACCTAATTCAAAGAGGAATGACGATTTAGAGATGGGCAATTCCGGCGATCGACTCACGACTTTGGAAGTGACAGTTTTTGGCCTAACTTCTACTGTAGGGGAGTTAGTTGAACAATTACATCTTACAAACCTCGCGTTGGGTTCCGTTTCGGTGAAACGGCAAGGCCGTTAGAAGAAGAAAGGGGTTTCGATGGTGGATGGAGACGAAGATAATGCAGGGTTAGATAGCAATTCTAGTGATGCCAAATCCGTCAAGGAGCGCCCAGGTTTTGGTAAGTCAATGAATCTTATGCGTAATCGTCATCTTGGCCTTAAGATTGAGATTCTGATTTTCGATGGTTCCGTCGACGCCGAGAAACTAGATAATTGGTTAGATAGGTTGGATACCTATTTTCGTATTGATGAATATTTCAACGCTCAGAAGATTTTCTTCTCTACTTTGAAATTCACAAGTCACTCACTCACGTGATGTAAATCCTATCAGAAATGACATGATATCAGAAGTCGGAGTTAGAAGGATTTCAAGGTCTTGGTGAGGAAACAATTTTATCCAATTAGGTATGAACATGAGTGATGGTACAAGTGGTACAACTTGCGCCAACGATTTGGGCAATCCGTATAACAATTCACTACGGAGTTTCATAACCAAGCATTGGTTTTGGATATTGACGTGGAGAAGTACGATGTGTTCATGAAGTATACAAGGGGGTTTGTCGGAGTCCATTCGAAGATAATTAAATCTCTTCAATGTGGCAAATATCGAGGACGCTACCATTAAAACAATTGTCATTGAAGGCAAGTACTTGAAGAGCGACAAGATAGACGACAAGAACAAGTTGGGGTACAAGGCTATTTAGAAATTTGATCAGAAAGGGGAGTCCAAAGGAGAGGGGTCTTTATTCAATGGGACTATCTGTAGTCATTACAAGGCTAATGGGCACAATTTTGATAGATATTGGAATCTTCACCTGGAGCTTCGACCGAAGGAGAAGAAGGGCAAGAAAGAAAAATGCACACTTGCCGCAACGATTATGGATCTTCTGGATTTAGATAAGCCAAATCCTAAGCTTACTATAATGTTCAAGCAACCTCTAACTATCGACGAGGCGAGTCGGGAAGAGCTGTTCTTTTTCAGGATTCAGGTAAAACAGAGCTTAGTCGAGGCCATTATTGATCTAGGTAGTCAGAAGAATTTAATTTATGAGGCAGTGGTGAAGAAGATGAGCTTGGCTACTGTGGCTCATCCTAAGCTGTATGGTTTGGGTTGGATTCAGGGAGACACGGAGTTGAAGATCACTAAGTAGTGTATGTTCAAGTTTGCAATTACTGAGAAGATTATTGACGAAGTGACATGTGAGGCGGTTCCGTTGGACGTGTGTCAAGTCATCTTGGGTAGCCCTTTTCTTTGGGACTGAGATACAATCATTTACCGTCATGCTCGCAAGTATCGTTTGGTGAATGATGGGACTGAGTTTTATATTAATACGTGCAAGGAGCATATCGCTACCAATAATTTGGTAACGGCAACTCAGGCGAAGAGATCAGTTAATGCGAGCAGAAAATTTGTTTTATTGCTGGTGCGATCGGTTCAAGAGGGTCTGTCGGCTACAGTATTGTCTACTTTGGAAAGGTTTCCTAAACAACAAACCGATATGGTAGAATTGTAAGAGGAGTATGAAGACTTGTTTCTGGGCATAGAAGGGATGCCACGCAAGAGGGATGTAGAGCATGATATCACCTTGGTGAATGGTGAGCCACTACCCAATATTGGGTTATATCGGGCTTCAGTTACAGAGTCTAATGAGATCAAAAAATAGGTACATGAACTCCTAGAGCAAGGAGTTATTAATCCAAGTTCCTCACCTTGTGGTTCGCCGGTGTTACTGGGGCCGAAGATGGATGGGTATTGGAGAATGTGTGTGGATTATCGGGCTTTGAACAAGATCATGGTGAAGAATCATTATCCGCTTCCACGGATTGACGAGCTTTTAGATGAGTTGCAGACGGCTTGGTTTTTCACCAAGTTGGATCTTAAGTCGGGTTACCATCAAGTTAGAATTCGGGAGAATGATACTTGGAAGGCGGCATTCAAGACCAAATTGGGCCTATTTGAGTGATTAGTAATGTCTTTTGGGTTATGCAATGCTCCTGCGACGTTTATGCGGCTAATGAATGAGGTACTTCGTACGTTTATTGATGATTTTGTGATTGTATATTTAGATGATATCTTGATATATAGTCGTACATGGGAGGAACATCTTGGGCATTTACGCAAAGTGTTGGGCGTTTTGCGATCACAACAGCTTTTTCTGAACGACAAGAAGTGCGAGTTTGGGAAACATAAGCTAGTCTATTTGGGTTTTATTGTTGGTGGCGGTGAGCTTAAGGTTGATCCAGAGAAGGTCTCGGTCATTACTAATTGGCCTAGACCCCGCACAGTGACAGAAGTGAGGAGTTTTATGGGTTCTTGTCAGTACTTACGAATAGTCGCACCGTTGCATTCTTTGACGAAGACCGGGGTACAGTTTGTATGGGAAGAGCACCATGAAAAGTCTTTTCTATTACTGAAGCAAAAGATTACAGATCCACCAGTGTTAGTATTGCCTAATTTGCTGCGGCTATTTGAGGTCGAGACAGATGCGTCAGGCTATGCATTGGGGGCAATCCTTTTACAGGATGGGAAGCTGGTTGCTTACCATTCTGAGGTGTTTATAGGAGCAGTATGCAACTATCCTACCTACAATAAAGAGTTCTACATACTATATTAATCAGTTAAGCATTGGCGGAGTTACTTATTGGGGAAGGAGGTTGTGGTATATTTCGATCACAAACCGTTACAGTTCTTAACTACGCAGTCTAGGCTTCAGCAAGTTCGCCATATGAAGTGGATGTCGTACCTTCAGCAGTTTATCTTATTGATCAAGTATAAGAAAGGAGTGGACAACAAGATGGTTGATATGTTATCTCGACCCCCATTACCAACTATTTCCGCTTTGTTGGTATCTATGCAGATCCAGCCGATTATTCCTTCTGAGTATGTTTCAGGGTATGACGACGACAAGGAGCTTAGTGTGATTCACGAGAAGTTCCTGCAGGGCAAGATGTGCGAGTATGTTCTGAAGGATGGTTAGATTTACAGGGGCAGTCTACTATGTATTCCTGAGGGTGGAGACCGTTTGCAGTGGATTCGAGAGGCACATTATTCCCGGGTGGCAGGTCATTTCGGGGTTGAGAAGACTCTTTTGAATTTACGGCGCTATGTCTATTGGTCGAAGATGCAGGTGGATGTTGCTCATGTGGTTCGTGGTTGCGTGCTATGCAACACATCAAAACCTTCTAATAGGAAAATATGATTATACTTACCATTGTCAGTTCCAAGTCGACCTTGGGAGAGTATTTCGATAGATTTTATGGGTGGTTTGCCTATGACCAGGTGTATGAATGACTATTTGTTTGTGGTGGTGGATCGATTCAGCAAGATGATTATTCTTATTCCATGCCAGAAGATGGTCACAGGGGAAGGAGCAGCGCGATTATTTTTCAGAGACGTCTGGAGGTATTTTGGGTTCCCTTCTTTTATTATTTCTTATAGGGATAGCCGCTTTTGGGGGCATTTTTGGAGATCGTTATGAGGGATGATAAACACTAAGTTGAAGAGAAGTATCGCTTTTCATCCGCAGACAAACGGGCAAACAGAGGTCGTTAACCGCACTTTGGTACATTTATTACGGGGATTCCATTATAAGCATCCTAAGACTTAGGATGAGAGTTTACCGTATCTTCAGTTTGTGTTCAGCTGGGCGATTTATGGTTTCACGTTGAAGTTTCCTTTTGAAGTTTGTTTGGGGTACTTGCCGCAAAGCCTTTTTGATTTGGCGTTTAGTCTTGGCGACAAGACGGTGTCAGGGAAGGAGGAAAAGGAACAGGTTAAAGCTCAACATTTCATTGAGAAGATCAGCAAGGCTCATAAGGTGGTTGAAGCTCAGTTGAAGAAGACTCAAGCGAAGTATAAGGCTAGCTACGACAAGCATAGAGTTGAGTGTACTTTTCTTGAGGGCGACCTCGTTTGGTTGTATTTGGGTAAGGAACGGCTTAAGGGGGAAGGTAAAAAGCTCAAACCTATCCGTTATGGTCTGCTTTTGATACTCAAGAAGATTGGTGACAATGATTTCCAGTTGGATTTGCCATCTTTCATGAAGATGTATTCGGTGATTAATGCCGAGCATTTGAAGTTGTTTGAGCCGTCTCTTTTGGATGAAGACTCTGCAATTTATATTCACCTACCGTCAGTTGATGACTTATAGATGGAAAGAGAAGATCCATTGTCGAAGGATGGTATTCTAGAGAGGAAGGTTCATACTACAAGACGGGGTGCTATTGATTCGTTCCGAGTTGGGAAGAAGGGTCAGCAACCGAGTAAGTCAAAGTGGTACAACAGGGAATTGGGCATCGCCGCGTTCTTACATCTCCAGTTCTAGCTTGAGCAGGAGCTCAAGGCTCCTAAGGGGGGAGCCATGATCTAGGAGAATCTAGAGTTATTTGAAGATTTGTCAAATTCGTTCGAATGAGGTTGAGAGTCGTTCGAACAACCAAATTCCATCCCACTGGAATTTTTTTCCAGAGCCATTTTTTGTTCGAACGACTTGTATTTTCGTTCGAACGAGTTATTTTCATGCCACTGGAATTTTGGCCTAGAGCCATATTTCGTTCGAACGAGTTAGGGTTTCGTTCGAACGACCAGGCAACTTTCTGGGGTTGTAGTCTAATTAGTCGTAAGGTTGTTCGAACGAATCCCGAGTTCGTTCGAACGACTTTGGCGCCATTTTGGATTCTCAAGCGTTATTTTGCCTCGAGATCCGATCTTTTATGATTTTTGAGTTTCATAGTATATAAAAGGGAACTTGGGCTATTTTCTAGGTTATGTTAGATCTGAAAAGAGTTCTGAGAGCATCTTAGTGTTTGAGAGTTTTCATTATAATTACTTCAAGTTTAAGTAATCGAATCTCTATTTTTCCAAATCTAATTGGTGTTCCTCGTGTTTCTCTACTAACTAAAAGCTGCTCAATCGTATTGTGGATTATCCTCTTACTTTCATTCTTCTTTTGTCTAAATGTGAACCTCTGTGTAATTACAAAATTCATCATAAATGACCTACACTCAGATACATTTGGCCACTCCATCCCAATTGTCAACATAGACTTTGGTGCTTGAGGTGGCCGAAAAGGTTCCTCATCTTCATGATCTTCTTTCTCATACATGTTTGAAGAAGCCATCACAAAATCTCTATTATCTCCAAAACCTTCATGATCTTCTATGTGATCCATTGTAGGAACAACATCACCATCTTGTAATATATAGTTACTATGATAGTCTTATTCAACATCCACATTGCTAATGAATGAGTCCTTAGTTAAGTCTTCAAACTCATTATTCTCAAACTGCCTCATAAGTTCCTCTCTTGTCCATCTTGCAACTTCCTTATCAACATTATCTACATCCTTCTCCTTAATTTTAAATTCTTCTTCACTGGCATAGTCTTTGGTTAAATCATCAAGCTCTTCCTCAGAAAAGTAATCAGCTCTAACCTTCTTCACCTTAGGTTTTTGTGATTTGGTTTTTGCTTTGTTCTTTAAGGATTCTACATTAAAAGTCTTAGAAGTAGACACTTTTAATGGTCTACTTCTCTTCTTTGAACATCTGGTAGACTTTTTATTTTTGTTTTTTGGTTTATCATATCCTAACTGTAATGGTGATTCTTCAACAAGGATTGACACTATTTCAGGTGTTTCCTTTGTTTCTATGAAAACTCTGTAATACCCATGAATTGGGTCTTCCTCAATGTGCCTAAACATCAACTTAACTTTTAAATCATTACTAACGGCATGCAAAACACCGTCTACACTAAATAACAACCCAATCACACCCCCCCCCCCACAAGAACATTATTATCTGGACCATGTTTATCGTTTATCCTTGTAGCAATTAACCCTAACAGTTCCACAAAACTAATATTTACAGGCACAGTTGAGGCAAAACAACTACCATTCTTGTATTGACTCACTCCGTACCCACTTTTAGACTGTTCATCCCACTCCCCACCATACTCAATTACTAGGTGAAATATATCGTAAATTTTATCATCAGACATGGTCAAATGGTATATTATAAAATTTAAATTTTAGCTTATCTTGTATACTTGTATAACCTTCCCAGTTGTCTTGATCAAACAATCTCAAAATTACAAATTAAAATTAATTGGCAATCGAGTTGTATTGTGTTTTATGTGCCCTAAAATACCTTGTGCATCACGTACTTGAAACGTGCAGGGTCTAAAAGTTAACATTCTTCAAACACAGAGGGTTTAAAAGAAAAATCTAAAAAATAGGGTAATTATGGTTAGGTGTCTAGAGTGGTTACTTGGGGAAGAGAGGGAGAGACGCATCGATTGACCTTTGTCAGTTTAAAAGCTTAAAACTTGTAACCCCAAGTCTTAACACTCCAACCTCTCCATCTTCCTCCATTATTTTTTTTCTCTCTCACTCTTTCAAGTCTCAAGACTCTTAACAATGTTGGATTTTCTTTCATTAACTCCCCCAACAATAGACTATAGTGATAGTGATGAGGGGGAGCAACCAACCGACTACACCTCGGACGAATGTCCCGAAGAGGACTTCGACGTCGAGGAAGATCAGGAGTTGTTGGAGGGTGGTGGTGGTGATGATGATGATGAACCTCATCCCCAGAAGAGGAGGATGAGGTTCTATTAGGTTTTTTTAAATTTAGCTTTTTGGAGGGAATTTTTTTGGGAAGAAGCCTAGAAACAAACATTTTTTTGGGTTTTTATGATGATGAATGTTAATGAATGTTTATGAATGATAATGTCCAATGTTAATTTAGTTTTGAATCTTTTGATTTATGCTTTGTTTCGTAATATCTATCTATTTTGAATCTTTAGTTTCGAGTTTTAATGGCAGAGATTCGGAGAAGATGAAGTTGACGCTCAAATCCACGTGGACACTAAAAAATGTCCACGTAGATTTTCTTAGTCCACGTGGATATTCCAGCTAGATTATTATTTAACACGTCGATTTTCTACTTAAAACTTAAAACATAATAAAAATGATAATTTTGGTATTTAAAAAAAATTAACAACTCTGGGGTATTTTAGGGTCCAAAACCTAAAAATGACAATCATAAGGGGTTAGCACAATTCGTGGTCATTATTTTGGGTTTAAAAGCTAATTAACCCTTTTTATTTATTTATTTATTTTCCTTTGGGCCCTTGGTCTCATGCATGCACGAACGGTGAGGCCTACCCACCTTACAACCTTTTTACATATCAAAGGGCCCTTTGGTGGAAAAAGTAGGGATGGGGTGTATAATTGCTTGGTTGTGGGATATGGTGCTTCATATGATTATGGCACACGTGTCACGGTTTTCTTTCATGTTCCTTGTGAGCTTTATTTGGGCTAAGTTATTGATGGTTAATGATAAACTTTTCGAATATTTATTAATTGATTTCATAAATTGTGTCGAGTTGTTGGTTGAGAGCCAAGCCTAAATGGCTATTGTTTCGAAGGAAAAATACCTTTGCTACGAAGACCTTTCTCAAAATTGGGTTAAGAGCCATTCAATACCCAGAAATGCAGTTATTTCCCACGTATGATGGCATATTTTGTACCACAACTTTCTTAAAATGTCACACTCAATTAAGAATTATGTTGCGGCTTTTGACTGGTGTAGTGCGGTTGTTCTCACGTCCATACTACTCTCAAATTGACGAAAATCCGCTCTAACAGATTGCGTTAAATGTAAGACCTACAATTTTTTTCTTGATTAAAGCGACTGCATGGAGTGTCTTACGATAGGCGGAAGTGAAAAGCTAAAGTTGTCACACACAAAAAACCATTTATCTGTCATTTTCTCTCCAATTTTTTTTTCATGTCTCTCCCTCGATTTTTTCTGTAATTCTTTACCCACCTCTCTTTATCTCTCACTATTGCAACCATCACTGACGCCTAAAATCTATGGGGCTTAAAATGACCACACAAGTAACAAGACTCACAAGGTAATATTATATAATAATAATCCAAAGCCAAAGCTAAAAAAAATCCTTGCCCAGCCATAAGAGCATATGCAGCAGCACAGTAGTTGTTTTTTGAAAACCAACTCACAGCAGTAGGGTGACTTCGCCAATGTGGCACCCAATTCCCCAACCAAACTCACCTTGAGGGTCGATTCAAGACCCGTAGGGTGATTTCCACTTTTTTCAATGTCGCGCACTGCGCAGCAAAATAAACGCCTCAGATTAAAGACACGTCACAAGTTTCAATGGTTCACAATGCATGTTTTTTTTGTTTTTTTTAAATAAGAGCCGCGCAGTTTTGATTTGCGCGGCATTATTTTTCCTTTTCTCTCTCATCTCTTTTGCCACATGTCATTTAGTAATTGGATAAGTTAAAACAAACTTAAAGGGTGGGTTTATCACTACTATGCAAAATTCAAGGTCGGTTACTATTGAGTCATTTTAGTCGATTTCAAATGACCCTACTGTTTCGAGCATATGCAGTAGTAGGGTGAAGTGCTTAGGTGGATTTTAATGATTGGTTTAATCTAAAAAAAAAATCATAGGGTGGGTTCCCAACGAGTGCATTTTTGTTGTTCGCAAAATTTGCTACTTGGCCAATATGGTATTGACATGTGAATATATTAGTTGTCGAATATACTCTATCTGCCCACATTTATTTAAGCAAAAGAGTAGGAATATATTAAACATCAGCAGAAATAACAAAGTTCAACAGCTTTGATGCCTCCAACGACAGCAAACAAAAAGTTGAGGGGGAGTGGGCACCCTGTTTGGCTAAAGCGTGTGCCTCAAAATTACAAGATCGGTTAATGTATTTAAAGAAAAATTCAACGAAGAGGGATGAGAGAGAAAGTAAGTCTGGGCTAGGGTCAGAACTCCCCATGATAGGTTATCCGAGCGTGCCTCAAAAGCTCTAACCAAGCGATTACAGTCAGTCAGAAGCAGCACCCGCTCTAGGCCAACCTGAAGCACTGCTTTCATTCCCCTGATCACTGCGAGCGCTTCTGCCTCTTCTGGATCCGCTGCTCTGACAGAGTCGAAGCCTGCACAAGAAATCACAGAGCTATGAGATTTAATAATGAAACCCGTTCCCCCCAGTAATTCCTTTTGTACCCAAGAGGCATCCACTGTGGTAACATGCCACCCCTCATGAACCTGCGGAAGGGCCATGTTGGTGGGTCTATGAATGGTAGTGGTGATGTGAGGGGGATGTAAAAGATAGTTTATGGCAATCTTGATAGCCTTTGACGAGTTAGGTTTGACTTTGTTGAAACGAGCTCATTTCGATCAATCCAAATGACGGAGCCATTCATGCTCCAAAGTATTGTGGTGTCAAGATCATTCCTTTTTTGGAGGGTGAAAATGGTCAGAACCTTTTCCATAGAGTCCGAGTATGCCCAGTTGCTAAGGTCCTGGTTGAGGTTGGACAAGGCCCATAATTCTCTAATATTGTTGCAGAAAAAGAGAACATGGGTGGTGGTTTCGTCTTCCTCTCCACATCGTGGGCAAATGGTATCCCAATTATCATCTTCATGCCATAGGTTCTGCTTTGTGGGGATCCCATTATGAAGGGTTTTCCAGAGGAAGAATTGGATTCAAAACGGGATCTTGAGATTTCAGATCCTCTTCCAGCTGAAATTATCCGAATCAAGCTGGTAGGTAGGCTGAGGGTCATTGAGGGAATCCTCCATGGATGCTTGATAAGCAAATTTAACCGTAAGGATCTCATTATTCTCATTTCTCCATCGAAGCACATCTGGGGCCGTGGAGTTTCTTAGTGGGATCTCAAGAATGATGTCCGCAATGTCTTTATGGAAAATAGACCGAATCAGATCATTCTTCCAAGTGTGGCTAGATGTACAGATAAGGTCAACCACCTTAGAGAAAGTTTTATACGACGGCGTAGGACCCACGGGTCTGCCGTAGGGGATACCAGGGATTCATGGTTCCAACCAATAGTTAACCTTCTTTTTGTCCCCAATATGCCAAATGAGGTCCGGCCAAATCTAGTTGCGGGCTTTGATGATCCCTTTCCAGATCCGGCTGTCTGAGGCTTTAGAGGAGGAGATCATCGGGGACACCTTAGAGGAGTAGTGTTGCTTCATGTTGTGGGCCTAAGGTTTATCAGGTTCTTTCATGACCCTCCAGAAGAGCTTTGCCAGCATGGCCTGGTTGTGGTTTTGGGCAGTACGGGTGCCTAAACCACCATTTTTATGTTTTTGGCAGGTTTTCTTCCAGCTGATGAGATGGGGCTTGGCCATACCTGAGCTGTTGATTCCCCAAAAGAATCTGGCATTCATGGAGTCCAGTTTTTTGCAAATTTTAATAGGAAAAGGGAATATGGACATGAGAAAGGATGGTATTGTTGAGTTAACAACTTTAATAAGGGTGAGTCAGCCTGCTTGGGATAGGTTTTTAGCTTTCCAGCCTTCAATGCGTTGAGACACTCTAGTAATGATATCTTGGAAATTCATACTCTTTGATCTGTCAAAGATCAAAGGTGCTCCCAAGTATTTCTCACCCGCGGAGTCTTTTTTAGTGTAGAGGATCGTTTGGATAAATTTATGGTGTCTGCGATGGTTGTTCTTACTGAAGAGGATGCAGGATTTGTCGAGGTTAATAGCTTGGCCGGATACATTCTTGAAAGTATCCAGGGCGTCTTGGAGGGTTTCTGCTTCCTTCAGGGATGCTTTGCAGAAGATAAAGCTATCGTCGATAAAAAGTAAGTGGGAGATAGGAGTGCCTCCTATGGCCGTCTTAATGCTATGTATCTCCCTGTTGAGCTCAGCCTTTAGTAGGATTCTTGAAAGGACCTCTGAGCAGATGAGGAAAAGAACAGGGGAGAGAGGGTCTTCTTGACGGATGCCTCGTCCTGGTTTGAGGAAACCATAGGGGGTACCATTGAGGTTGAAGAAAAGAGCGGTAGTAGAGATGCATTGATGGATCCAGTTGCACCATTTGTCGCAGAATCCCATGGCTTTGAGAGTGTCATAGGAAACTCCATGCATTGATGGATCCTAGGAAACTTCATTCCACTATGTCAAAAGCTTTGCTAAGGTCAAGCTTGACTGCCATAGAACCCACTGACCCCTTCTTCTTCTTAAGGGAGGAGATGATTTCCTTGGCCATAATGATATTATCAAAGATCTGTCGTCCAGGGATGAAAGCGTTTTGGGCCGGCGAGATGATCTTGTTTAGGAGAGGTTTGAGACGGCCCACCAGAATTTTTGTAATGATCTTGAACTTAATATTACATAGGTTGATCTGGCTGAATTTTTTTGGGCTGTCCGAGCTCTGGGTTTTTGGGATGAGCGTGATATTTGTATGGTTGTATTCCGTAAGGAGATGGCTAGATTGGAAGAACGCGAACGTAGCTTGGTAAAGGTCCTCTTTGACGATGCCCCAAGAGTTTTGGTAAAAAAGGGGGTGAAGTCGTCTGGCCCTGGAGATTTGTTTCGGTTCATAGCAAAGAGAGCCTCCTTCACATCTTCCATAGTTAGGTCTTTGGTGAGATGGATGTTGTCGTCGTCCGTGATCAGTTGCTCCATGATGTTGAGGTCATGGACCTTAAGGATATGACAGGATGGAGAGAAAAGGTCCTTGTAGAAGTCAACGAAGGCGTCTCCTACATTGGCCCGCTCGTGAGCCTAGGTGCCATCCTATTTTTTCATCTTTGTGATTTCATTCTTTTTTTCTACGACAGATAGTGGAGATGTGTAAGAACTTGGTGTTACGGTCCCCTTCTCTAAGCCACGTTTCTTGGGATTTGTCCCTCAAAAGGGTTTCTTCTTGGTCTAGGGTAATCTTCAGCTCTCTTTGAAGGTCTAGTTCATTTTTGCTGTTACTATCAGTTGTAGGCTCCTTTTGGATTGTGAGAATTTGGTTTCTAAGGGTTTGGATCCGTCTGGGGGTACAGTTGAAAACCTTTTTGTTCCACCCAGACAGCTCTTGTTTAGTATGTCTGAGTTTCCTGCAGAGGCGAAGGGGCCGAGATCCAATTTGGTCTTTATTCCAGGCCGATTTAATGATCTTATGTAAGTCAGGGTGCTTAGCCCAGAGTGATTGGAAGTGGAATTGTTTAGGAAGTTAGTGAGATCCAGGTTTAGTGCTAAGAAAAATAGGGTCATGGTCCGAGCCAATAATAGGCATGTTCTGGATGGTGACGTCGGGGAAGGTGGTGCGCCAGGAAGCTAAGGCACGATCTAGACATTGCTTGACTAGATCATTGCCTTTCCTTTTGTTAGACCAGGTAAAAGGGATACCCAAAAAGCCTAGATCTATCATTGCGACGTCAAAGATAAATTTTTTGAAGGGGTTAGGTGTCGTATTATTATAAGGTTTTCGCCCAAACTTGTCCTCTGGGCACGTAATGCAGTTAAGGTCGCCCAAGATAATCTAAAGGATAGGTATGGTTTGGGATAGTTGGCCAATAGAGTTTTAGTATGTGGCTCGATTATGAGCTTCAGGGGGCCGTACGCAAATGAGCACATCCAATGATCCGAGTGGAGGCCATGGCCGGTGTGAGTAGTGAAGGATTGGATAAGGGAATCAATACCACTAGGTGACGAGGAGAGAATAAAAAGGTTAATATTGTGATTCCAGGCCAGCCAAAGCCCTCCCCCGTGGTTGTCGGTTGCATTAACAATGTGGGAGTGGGTGAATCCCATAATGTTGAGCTTATGCATAACTTTTATGCTGGTAGCCTTGGTCTCAGAGAGGAAGATGATGTCGGGGTTCAATTTTTTTTGGTGAGAGAGAAGCTCTCGAAGGGTGGATGCCTTTCCGCTCCCCCTGCAATTCCAGGAAAGCACAATCATTTGAAATCGAGGGCCAGTGTCGGGCCCACTTCCGTTTGCTGAGAGTCCAGGTTGTCTAAAATATCCTTTTTTGCATGAATGATGCTACGGCTGACTTTGTGGTTGGTTTTCAAGAAAGATCTCTTAGATTAAAGTTGAGAGCGGATTTTTCGGAAGTGTAGGAGGATGGAAGTCCAATCCGAAAGGCTTTGGATAGAAGGGATAGCTCAAGCGACTCTAACGACAGAATGTTTGACCCCCTTTATGCCTATGTTTGTAAGACGAAGAGCTAGTTGGGAGGGATGTTGCGTCTGTTTGACCAGTTGAGCTATCCTCCCCCATCTGCGAGTGCATCTTTTATGTAAACTCGCCAAGGTAGGTGTACACCTAAGGTCTCTGAGGGATTTAAATTGTCTATCTATGCTGGCGCTACAAAATTTTGGTATACGTTGATAATTGAGTACAGTTTTAGGTTTTATGCCGTCGGCTTCTTTCGAATCTGGGTGAGGCCTCCAGTGTCTAGTTTCTGGGGGTTTGAACCGCCACCGTTCAAAAATTATGTCCGAATTATCAACAATATATTTGTACGACATTTTAATATAAACATATTTATGGAATGTAAAAACGCAATTAGCAAAATTTGGTGATATTTTGCGCACCTTTGCGGGGAGACCCAAGTCCCCCGTACCTTCATGAGTGTCGCATGATAAGAGAAAGGAGCGTTTGAGATTGCCTGTTCCGGTGATGCTGTTGTTCCCCCTGCTCAGGTCAAGGCCTGATCTAAAAAAGTCCTGGTGGCTCGGTGTGTGCCAGCCCAAGCTTTCGTCCGAGGAGAATTCAACTTCTAAGGGCATGGTGTCGGACTCGGATTCAAGGGGCTTTATCGGCTTTTCCTTACTGGATAATGCTCCGGCAGACATGCCCACCAGAAAGTAGTAATGGGTATTGGATGGACGTTGGTGACGCTTCGGTCCGATCGGTCTAGTTGGGGTGGGTTTGAAACGTTTGATTTTTCGGTCTGCATAATATCGGTACAAGGGGAAAGCCCACCCAACTGCGGTCGTCCGCATTCCTCAAATTGTTTAAGAACAAAACGTTGGTTATCAAACAGGCCCACGTTCCATGTAGTAACGTTTGAGCCCAAGTATGTTTTGAAGTGCTCTCCAATTTGCTCACCTTGTTGTGGTCCCTACCAGTAATGATGTTTGTATATGGGGTTGAGATGTCAACAGAGTGGGTGTCAGTATGTGTTCCCCTCAAACCCGGACCTAGATTGAGCGCGTTTCCCAGGGTGTCCTTTGCAGGCGAGTGAACGACTAGTAAAGGATTTTTATGGGTCCCTCTTCGGGAACAATCTTGTAGTAGTTTAATATGATCATTTGTCACGGTGTCAAAGTCTTTGAGTAGCTCTCTGGTGGTCCCCCCCCCCCCCAAAGTCGACGCCCAAAAAATCTTGGAAAAGTCTAGATTTTGTATCTTCCAAGGTTTGACCCCGTCTAGTAATGTTATGGGTTGATGTGGAAACAGCCTTGTTTCTCTGACCCTTGTCGGTATGTTGTAGCTCAAACGATGTTTCGGTCTAAATGTGCAAAGTTCCGATTTGCTCTGCAGGAAAGGCTACAGGAAAAGGTGACCTTGTTGGTTCCAAAAATTGAAATGGTCAACTGCCCTATCTGCCCACATGTAAACTGCCTTTCAGAATCTGTAGTGTAGTCTATTATTATTTGTTTGGGAAATTGAGCTGGGGGACAAATCCCGTATCTGCTGCATATGCTCATATCTAGTTGTAGTGTAGTCTGGTGTAGAGTGTAGAAACTAGAAAGCGTTGGTTACAGTGTGAAGAACATTGGTTCCAATCTCTCTCGCTCCCTCGCAACTTGAACGAATTCAATCACACACAACCAGGTACACAAAACTCAAAATCTAGGCTTCTTAATTTCATCTAATAATTAGGGTTTATTATTGTTGATTGTTGGTTGTTGAAGCTCCAATTTGCACACCTCTCACTCGCAGTTTATTAATTTTTATTTTTTTAAGAGCCGCTACTGATCTTCGCCTGAGTCTGATAAACGAGTCTCGTCTCTCTCGCTCCTTGTCATTCTTTGCCTCTCACCACTTCACAGCTTGTTATCTATGCTACTCTAGGCCCAAATGTTACATCCCTATTCGTTCTACTCGCCTTAGAATCTACCCAAGCCCTCTCAAACGTTTAGAGCCACCCCTAAGTTTCTTTTAAGCCTAATTAAGGATAAGGATCAGGCGATTGTAGGGCACTGGGTGTGTATTATTTTTATCCCCTTATTCAATCAATCACAGGTACTCTTAACTTGGTTGATGTTGTTTCAAGCATCGATTCATGTCCTAGATAATCGAAACCAAACTATCTGTTGCTAATATTGGAGTAGCTCTTTGTTTTGTATGTATGAGAGTGTGTATGTAATAAGATGTTTTATTAGTTGTGCATCAAATCTCTAGTCTAGGAGATGATTGTTCATATGGAGTTTGTTTTCATAACTACTGCCATATCTGATATCCCCATTGCTTAGGATTTCATTTCCTATTAAGTGTGCCTTGTCGAACCATAATTGTTGTTTCAATGCTCCAAAACCTGATTACCAATCTATGGGGATATGGGTCTTTATTTATATCAAGTGGAGGTGTAAATATGGGTGTGCTTTAGTTCTGCATGTCTGTTTTTGTGGCTTGGTGTTCTTTTCTTTGTATTTGGGGTTGTGCTTTTAGTCTCT
The DNA here is from genome assembly GCA_014058105.1 of Kingdonia uniflora. Lineage (NCBI taxonomy): Eukaryota > Viridiplantae > Streptophyta > Magnoliopsida > Ranunculales > Circaeasteraceae > Kingdonia > Kingdonia uniflora. The sequence continues at coordinate 7,578,976 of JACGCM010000816.1, read as the reverse complement.
ACTTATCGGAATCTATACTAGAATAACACATGTTTAATTGAAATTACAGCTTTTCAACAACAAGATCGAGGCCAAAGACATGTCTTATACTGATTTCGAGGAAAAGGTAAAGAGGACGGTGTACTTTGACAACCTCTCGCCACAAGTTACACCATCAGTTATAAAGACCGCTTTAGCGCAGTTTGGTCACGTTATGGAGATTCTCTTTATTCCTAATTACATGGGGAGAAAGTCAATCCCAACTTGTGCTTTGGTGGAAATGGAGAACGCCAAGCAAGCCAAGTCTGTGGTAGTAGAAGTCACCAAACTACCTTTCATGATGTCTGGTATGCCTCGGCCTGTGAGAGCCCGTGCTGCCGAAGTCCAGATGTTTGCCGACCGCCCTCAAAAACCCGGTTTTGAGGTGAAGTGCCAGTGGCTGGATCCCAAAGATCCAGACTTCCATGTTGCGAAGAAGCTGACGGTGGGATCGAAGAGACATGTTGCTGAAGCTGCATTTGCGCTTAAGGTAAAAAATTTCTATGAATAATAATTTTTTGTTATTGAATTTTTTATTTTGATATATGATCAGGCTTGCATTGAAAAAATGAGTCTTTAAGTGGGGGTTGGGTTGTAGTCTTGTAAATACCTTTATGAAAGATATAGGGGACATTAACCTTAGCTCTATTTATCGAAGGAAAAAACTCCATATTCATCTGTTCTTGAATGTTTTTCTTTTTGGAGTTTTGAGAGTTGTGAAATACATTTTGACAACAGTTATACATGAATTGAGTTATAAGAGTACTGCCAGTTTTGGGTTATTGGTTGTAGAATAGATTTTTCTTATGATCCATAATGTTTAGGATGGGGTGGTTGGGAGAGATCATAAGATTTTGGCAGAAGTCATTCATGAGCTTGTTATTCATCCACATCTGCTTCGTTTATTTGAAAAAAATCAGCGAGCTTTATTTGAATGAAGAAGATAGTGGGTTGGTAATCCACAATACAATTGAGAAGCTTTTAGTTAGTAGAGAAACACGAAGAACACCAAAATTGGGTAAAATAAAGCTTAATTGCTTAAAAGAAACGAAGTAGATTACAATGAATTATTCCAAAAACCCTAGGCTTCTCTCAGAACTCTCTCTAGATCTAACATAAGAAAACAATGCCTAGCCTTGCCCCTTTTTATAAGGGTTACAAGTTCTTAGTTCCAATAGGAATGGATTACAAGTTCCTAGTCCCAATAGGACTTGCCTAGTCTTGCCCCTTTTATAAAGGTTACAAGTTCCTAGCTACAATAGGACTTGGTTACAAGTTCCTAGTCCCAATAGGATTTGCCTAGATCCTCCTGGATCAGTTGGATTATAAATGGGTGTATTGACTATGAGCTAAACATTTTCAGTTTGTTTGAAAGCACACTAAGTAACCCTCGCCTCACATCTAAGGTACTACTTAGCATCAGCTGCCTTTGAGAATGTGCAAAATTGATTCTCTGTGTGATCAAGGCTTTTCTCGGGGCTGGATATGGTGCTCTTACCTCAGCGATGATGTGTTTGGCCTAGTCTATTTATGAAAGCAGGTATGAACCCTCCCGTGGAAGCGCCGAAGATGATTATAAGGATGAAAGTGATTCTTGCTACGAGTATGATGATGTGAGCTCTAAGAAGTGCCCTATGCTAATGCAACTGCTGATTCCCCTGTTGATGTTCCACCCAAATAGGTAGTATGCGTGGTGGAATATGTGTTAAGGGGTTAAGATTGTTATAGTGCATTGACATTTTACCAGATTTGGCTCTGGTTGTCAATGCGACATAAATATGAAGTTCGGCTAAATTAGATGTGTGAAATTGGTTGATAGCGAAGCGGAGATGTGTTAATCCATGAGCTTCAGGGAATAGGTAACACTATTAAATTTTCTCTTGAATGTGATTGTGAGAAACTCATCTTAAACACTGATAGTAAACTTGCTCAGCAATTGCTTAATTCAAATCTGGAGCTCCTTGGAGAGCAAGGAGGAGAGTGGAAAGAATTAAGCAGGATATGACTGTCTTCACAGTTGTGATGTTAAACATGTGTTTAGAGAAACAAATAGAGGCCCAAATTACTTAACCAAGCTGAAACCAATGGAAGGATACATGGTGATTGAACCTTGGAACATGCACTAGTGAGCTTCTAAGGATCACTGAGGAAGATGCAAGAGGAACAGTTTACTTGAGAGAGTATTCTTCTCTGCAGGGCTAGTGGTGTGACTAGTCTAGGGTGTATAGTTTTTGGTTTTTTTCTTTTTGGGCTTCTCCTCCCTATTGAGAGTTTACTTTTGTAAATGCTGTTAGTCTTTATAGAGCAGGGGGATCTGCTCTCAACCCTAGCTCACTTTCCCCAAAAACATGTACAGGAGATTATATCATGAGTTGGAAGTTTTTAGACATAGCTTAGACAGAATAGTCTTTAAGTAGGCACTTGGGTTGTTATATAATACTTTTTGGGAGTAAATTGGGGATATCAGAAGCTCTTTTTAAGAAAATACTCCAGGTTCATATGCGCTCTTCAGTGTGTGTTTTCTGTTAAATTTTAAGAGTTGTGAACTACAACTTTACAGTTTTTGGGTTACTATTTGAATAACAGATACACCATATTGATCTCAAAGGTGATTAACTTAAGGATGGAGCAGTAGGGGACAGGTTATAAGATCTTGGCAAAAAACTCATCTATGAGCTTGTGGTTTGTCCATTTATCTGGCATTTATTCAAAAAAGCTAGGGCTTTTATTGGAGGAAAGAAGGATTGTGGTTGGATTACAAATGGATGTATCTATTTCGAAGTATGAAGTAAAAAGTTTTGGATTGTTTGAAATAGTACCCCCCTACGTGCGCGCACACACACACGCACACCATAGATTTTTGAGTTTTCACCATTGGTTACTGGTCAAGTCACTGGAATAGAATGAGATAAGAATTTCTGGAGATCTCTCTGAAGCTTTTTTGATGACATCCTGCCACTATTTATTTACCTCGATCGATGTTTTGAAATACCCTCTCGTGAAAATCCCAAGGATGATGACAATGGAAGTGATTTCTTACTATAAGTCTGATGACATTCGCTCTAAGAAAGGAGGTTATGCTTAACGCTCCTGTTGTTGCTCCGGTGAAAGAGTTAGGTTGAGTAGTGGAATCTGTATAACGTTTTTTGTTGACCTTTGTTTACTGTATATAACTGAATTTTTCGTACAGGGCCCAAAGGGCATCAAAATTTACATTTTATACCTTAAAAGTCTTATAAATTACTACAGGATCCTATTTTCAAATAAGTGTTTCATTTGATACCCTGAAACCCTTAAATGCCAAATTCACTCTTAGGCTTACAATTTCTAAACTTGAATTACTTACAACTTGTTTAAGTGGTGAAGTTGGAAATACATGTTGGGTTTCACGCTCTATCTTTAACCTTCCAGACTAAAGATAAACTCCTCTGACCTAATTCGGCATCTGCCTCGACTAAAACTCCAGCCATGTAATTAACGAGCTAAGAGGCTACTCATGAAACACTATATGAAGCTGACTTGAACGAAGTTAGTCTGAGGAACCTTTCAAGTCATTTGAGTCTGGAGTATGCTCCACCAGGAGGTATGCTCGATTTAGTTTGATGACTTATTGATTATTCTATCGAGGTTCTCGTGGGGTTCAGTCATAAACTTTAACTTATCTAAAAAATTGGATAGAAGTCAATATTTGAATAATGAGGTAATTATACGAGCACCGCAAACACTGAAGCAATAAACCGGAAGTCTAGTTGGTTAGTTGCCGCCTAGGCCTCGTCGCCTCAACCACTTGAGCATTCATGGGGTTTATGTATGTAATGTGTAGGCTTCTTAACCTCGAACAGATGCGGTAATACACATCATCTTGCTGATAAGTTCAAATGTTCAAGTTTAGGAATTTAGGTTTCTCTCTTCAATGATGGTAAGTTGGTATAACAGGTCAAGTGTACAAGCCCTAAAAACGTTACAATAGCGTCATTACGATTTCCCTATTTCCATTAATTGCTTGTGAGACGATCAGACACCAACCCTAAAACCTTCAAATCTTTGGCTTTAAAGAAAGTAAAGAGGGATAAAAAAAAGATGGGGTTTTGATTGTAGTTTTCCCCTTTTCTACTTTCTGAAAGTGGAGGAATTGGATTTTAGAATGATAAAGAGTACAACTTCATCCGGACCTGCTGAACAGGTTGCAAGTAAATTAAGTAATTTAGAAATTTAAAAACATGGGTAAAATTGGTATTTACAGAACTCGAAGTGATAAATTTAAAATAGGGTTCTCTAGAAATATATAAAAGTATGAGGTATCAAATGTAGTTTTTGATGAACTCTGTACAGTAGTTCCTTCTTTAATTTTTTTTGGTTTATCTGTAATGCTGTTATGGAATTTTATATTTGTATATACAATCTTTTGTATTTGGCCTGCTTATATTGTTTAAACATTTAAACCAGATTCTCTAAGGAGGATCATCAATGTGAGGATTCTATATGAAGTTTGGGGAGGTTAGATGAAGGAGAAAGGTGTATAGTAAAGTGAGTTTCACAGTTTTACAGGAGGTTATATAATGAGAAAAGTGTATAGCAAAGTGAGTTTCAAAGTTTTACAGGAGGTTATATAATGAAAAAAGTGTATAGTAAAGTGAGTTTCACAGTTTTACAGGAGATTATATAATGAGTTGGAAATGTTTAGACATATCTTAGACAGAATAAAGTCTTTTACTGTGGGACTGTGGGTTGGGTAGTTGTAAATACGTTTTGAAGAGATTTAGAGCATTATAATCACTTTTATGAAAAATCTCCTGGTTCGTATATTTTCTTGAGAGGTTTTTCTTGTGGAGTTTTGAGAGTTGTGAAATACAATTTGACACTGTGATACATAGATTATAAGGAGAATACTGCTAATCTTGGGTTATTGGTTGTAGAATATATCTATCGTATTGATCCAAATTGTTTTAGGAGGGGGCGTTGGGAGTGGTTATAATATCTGGTAAAAAAGTCATCCCTGGCCATGAGTTTGTGGTTCATCCACAATTCCTTCATTTACTTCAGAGAAGCAAGGGGCTATATTAAGGAGAAGAAGATTATGGTTTGGATTAGTATGTATTGATTAGGAAGCATTCTGTAGTGTATTAGTTTCAATACACCTTATTTGAATGTTTGTCTGGTTGATAGGTGTCTGGGGTTGTTAATCCTCTTTTTGATATTTTAGAAACTTGAGAGGGTCTAAAATCAAGGGTTTGTTAATCCGTTTTTTTATATTCGCGAGTTTTTATCTATTAAAATTTAACTGATGTATACTGTGTAAAGCAACCTGAGAAGTGCAACCAGACTTGAGTTTACTTGTTGCAAATAAAACGCTTCAATTTAGTTTGCTAACCCGACTTTAACTTGAATATAAAATATGATTATGAGTTAATTTTCTTCTTCACCAAGGTTCTTGGTTTGATTGTCTTTCTGGGAATTACATCAACATTCGTATCTCTTGACTGAGTTTTACTTATTCTTGATATGTCTATTTGTCTTTTGTAGTATCAATTGGATAAGGAAGAAGCCCTCTCTAATGCTCAAGCTGACACACTCAAGTCAAATCACAAAAAATTTGAGCTGTTCGATAACCTGATGTATGACGGATCGCATGGTCGCCTAGCTCTCCGTTACAACGTCAACATCTTGGGTGATTGATTAAATTGAAGGAGAAGGCGGACTATTTTTTCCTAGGCATCTCTGACTTGACTCTGATGAATATTTTGAACTAGAAGACTGTAGTTATTGAGTGGAAAGCAGCAGAATTTGATTGAAGTTCTTCAATGATTTCAATATTTTGGCTCTACTTGTTTTGTGAATCGCATCTGTTATGACCTTAATTTTCTAGTGAAAAGGTGATATCGTCACACTCCTGATTAAATTGGCATTTGCTACTGAAAAGACTGTGGATTCCAAATATTTTGTTAGTGATGTTCAGAGCAATCCCGGCAGTGTCTAGGTTGAGTTCTGCAGGCTCCAGCAAAAAACCGTAAGGTCCAGAGCTCAGATCCTCCTCCTTCCGGCAGTTATCCTAGTTAGCCGAGATCTTTTAACGGAGGGAATTCATGCCTTTTGAGAGATCAACGGTTGGAATGCCAACACCGCACGACTTTTCAAACACTGTGTCTGGTTAGCCCGCGCATAGTTTGAGTTACTAACGCCGTTTAGGATTTTTAGGACTGATGGAAGCGATATGAGTTAGCCATAACTCAATAGAACTCACACTTGCTGCTGCTGCTGGAGATGCTCTTAAAAGAGGTATCAATTGTCAGTACTGTCACTGAATCACATATTCATTTGAAAGACATATCATTTGGCAAACTATAGTTTGTTGTTTTTATGGTCCACCTTTATAATCTCCGTTGTTTATATCACTGTAAAACATACATGAACACTACTCCCACGTCCTTGAACCACAAAATTTCTCTCTACATCACATTCGTCGGTGAAGGTAGAGATCAAAAGCTTCCAATCTTCAGGTACGTCGATTTCTCGTCTCAACACACTTTCTCCGTTGTTTTTTATTTGAGCTTTGAATTCGTCTTCATGTTTTAACATAACTAAACATTATTGCAAAATAAAGAGGGTAACTTGGTTGAAGTGGAGACGTGATTACGAGATAGGTAGGAATTGCTGTTAATTGAGCTAATTTAAAAAAATATGAAGGACGATAGAACTCAGCGGAATACCATAACACAAAGGCTAACAAGGATTCGATTACTGGTGAATATCATATCTTATCAAGTAGACATCTCTAAAATCTATAGAGTGCTTGATAAGATATTTTTGAATCTTAGAAACATCCTCTCTGTGGAAAATTTCCCAAAGTTTTTTATTTTTCCATTTGTATCATCAACCTTTGAAATATCTTGAAAAGGCAAGTCCTCGTTTATTGAGAGTACATGCAGGGTAGCAATTGGTTCAGGTTCACATCTTACTTTTGATGGCGAGAAGTACTGTTTTTCACCCTTCTGATTTTCCTGATCATGCAACAATTCACATTGATTTTGAGCAATCTGTTGTTCTCTTAACTTTTTATAGTGAAAAATCTCTTTATATGCTCGGATACTATGAACAATTCTGTACTGTGCATCAAAACATTCGCCTGAAAAGCAAAGAACAAGCATCCCCTGACAGAGACCAAGCACTTATCTTGAAACTTGGAAGATCTGAGAATGTCTACAGCTGACAGCGAATCAAGACCCTCCCCTTTTAGAGATTGCTTAAGGACTTTTTAGTCCTGGCATCCTGAAAATTGAAATATCGAAGAAGCCCATGCTCAATCCTACGTCATTAATGATGCAGTGCTTGTATGGGTTTCAGGGGTCCTCGAGATAACAGTTGTTTGTTAATATTGGACCCCCGTAGTAACATCGAATTAGAACCTCCCTTTATAAGATATGACGAGAATCAGGAAAAAGGTAGTCAAGCTCTTTCACTCCTTTGCTATCTGTATCCATTTCTCTTTCTCTTTTGAGGTTGTCAACTTTACTCACCAAGATGAAGTCATATTTAAGCTACTTCGCCTATGAAGTATTGACTCTCTTGAAAACGATCTCTAACCAAATTAAAGGACAAGCTCACAATAATAAGCCCCTATTGAACTTGATAGTTCCTTTGCCGACACCCTGTGACACATTCATTTAACCGATACCAATAACGACAAAGAGCACACCCTGTCAGTTAAATCAAATCTTTGGTTGATTGACTAGTTATACAAGGACAAACACAAGTGACAAGACTGTATGAGGGTGGTCTGAACTTTTACATATAAATTTGTCAAACATTTTGTCCAACATATTTGGCCCTTTGTTCCTGATAGTTGTCACGCTTAACCTTTAGCCGATCCTCTACTCTTTCCAATCATCCCTTAACCACCTTATTTGCGACACACGAATGGGGATATCAGATATGCGAAACACAGTGAAACCCGTTCAATACCTAAGTGGCTTGACTTGCCACATTGCTAGAGAAATCTCATGCAAATTATTTTCAGAAAGAATCTAATGGTATCTGACAACTCAATATTTAACGCTAAATACAGGTATTTGGGAACAATGCAGTAGTAGGTGACAACTAGAAGTAGACCAAATAAATGATGAATATAAAAAATATGATAGTACACAAGAATTTGTTGGTTTTAATGTCAGTTTGGTCGTAAACTAGCATCTCGGTTTGGTTGGGCAAGTTTCTCTTTCCCATGGAAATGATTGAATGAGTAATCTGTCTTCCTGGATAGGATTCTTTTTTTAACTCATTGATTTATCTTATATGTGAAATCTTTGCTTGAAGCTTTATGTCCATGAGGGTATGAGTTTAGGTTAAACTACACATCTATTGGTTTTTTCATGGTGTGCTATTATTTGCCTTAATCTCCTCACTGACATAATAAATTATAATATACATTTATACCTTAGCTTGTTTTCAAATTAGTCGTTCGATCTAATTCGAGCAACATTTAATCTAGGATAGCATAAAAGATTGTTCCCACGCAAACAAGGTTGTTTAATATTCCTTAACACACAAAAGACTACAAAACAAAGCAATCTTTCTTTACATACTTGCATGTAAATTTCAATCTGTCTTTCCCTTGAAGGAAGCGATGAAGAATGGAGAGGGGGAATCTAGTTAAGCCTTGTGAGGACATTGATAGCACTTGGTGAAGAGCCCAAATGTCTTGACTTGGTGGATGAAGTTGAGGGTGCTTGCCCACCCTCCAAACCCAAATCCTGCAATAAAAACCCACCCTACCACAAATATATTCATGGAGTACAACCCTGCCCAACCTCCAATAAATAATGGTGGTCTCTCAACTGCATTAAGGATAAGGATCAGACGATTGTAGAGCCATCCCTAAGCTTCTTTTAAGCCTAATTAAGGAGAAGGATTAGGCGATTGTTGGCACCGGGTGTGTATTATTGTTTGAGGCGTGCTTGGTTTACAGTACTCAAAGGACACACATCACATTTGGTTTCAGGTACTCTTAACTTGGTTGATGTTGTTTCAAGCATCGATTCATGTCCTAGATAATCGAAACCAATCTATCTGTTGCTGATATTGGAGTAGCTCTTTGTTTTATATGTATGAGAGTGTGTATGTAATAAGATGTTTTATTAGTTGTGCATCAAATCTCTAGTCTAGGAGATGATTGTTCATATGGAGTTTATTTTCATAACTACTGCCATATCTGATTTCCGCGTTGCTTAGGATTTCATTTCCTATTAAGTGTGCCTTGTGTTCCATGTCAAACCATAATTGTTGTTTCAATGCTCCATAACCTGATTACCAATCTATGGGCCTATGGGTCTTTATTTACATCAAGTGGAGGTGTAAATATGGGTGTGCTTTAGTTTTGCATGTCTTTTTTTGTGGCTTGGTGTTCTTTTCTTTGTATTTGGGGTTGTGCTTTTAGTCTCTACTTATCGGAATCTATACTAGAATAACACATGTTTAATTGAAATTACAGCTTTTCAACAACAAGATCGAGGCCAAAGACATGTCTTATACTGATTTTGAGGAAAAAGTAAAGAGGACGGTGTTTTGACAACCTCTCGCAACAAGTTACACCGTCAGTTATAAAGACTGCTTTAGCGGAGTTTGGTCACATTATGGAGATTCTCTTTATTCCTAATTACGTGAGGATAAAGTCAATCCCAACTTGTGCTTTGGTGGAAATGGAGAACTCCAAGCAAGCCAAGTCTGTGGTAATAGAAGTCACCAAACTACCTTTTATAATGTCTGGTATGGCCTGTGAGAGCCCGTGCTGCCGAAGCTCAGATGTTTGCCGACCGCCTTCAAAAACCCGGTTTTGAGGTGAAGTGTCAGTGGCTGGATCCCAAAGATCCAGACTTCCATGTTGCTAAGAAGCTGACGGTGCGATCGAAGAGACCTGTTGCTGAAGCTGCATTTGCGCTTAAGGTAAAAAATTTCTATGAATAATAATTTTTTGTTATTGAATTTTTTATTTTGATATATGATCTGGCATGCATAGACAAAATGAGTCTTTAAGTGGGGGTTGGGTTGTAGTCTTGTAAATACCTTTATGAAAGATACAGGGGACATTAACCTTAGCTCTATTTATGGAAGGAAAAAACTCCATATTCATCTGTTCTTGAATGTTTTTCTTTTTGGAGTTTTGAGAGTTGTGAAATACATTTTGACAACAATTATACATGAATTGAGTTATAAGAGTACTGCCAGTTTTGGGTTATTGGTTGTAGAATAGATTTTTCTTACGATCCATAGTGTTTAGGATGGGGTGGTTGGGAGAGATCATAAGATTTCGGCAGAAGTCATTCATGAGCTTGTTATTCATCCACATCTGCTTTGTTTATTTGAAAAAAAATCAGCGAGCTTTATTTGAATGAAGAAGATAGTGGGTTGGATTATAAGTGGGTGTATTGACTATGAACTAAACAATTTCAGTTTGTTTGAAAGCGCACTAAGTAACCCTCGCCTCACATCTAAGGTACTACTTAGCATCAGCTGCCTTTGAGAACGTGCAAAATTGATTCTCTGTGTGATCAAGGCTTTTCTCGGGGCTGGATATGGTGCTCTGACCTCAGCGATGATGTGTTTGGCCTAGTCTATTTATGAAAGCAGGTAAGAAATCTCCCGTGGAAGCGCTGAAGATGATGATAAGGATGAAAGTGATTCTTACTACGAGTATGATGATGTGAGCCCTAAGAAGTCCCCTATGCTAATGCTACTACTGATTCCCCTGTTGATGTTCCACCCAAATAGGTAGTGTGTGTGGTGGAATATGTGTTAAGGGGTTAAGATTGTTATAGTACATTGACATTTTAACCAGATTTGGCTCTGGTTGTCAAGGCGACATAAATATGAAGTTCGGTTAACTTAGATGTGTGAAATTGGTTGATAGCGAAGGGGAGATGTGTTAATCCATGAGCTTCAGGGAATAGGTAACACTATTAAATTTGCTCTTGAATGGGATTGTGAGAAGCTTATCTTAAACACTGATAGTAAACTTGCTCAGCAATTGCTTAATTCAAATCTGGAGCTCCTTGGAGAGCAAGGAGGAGAGTGGAAAGAATTAAGCAGGATATGACTGTCTTCAAAGTTGTGATGTTAAACATGTGTTTAGAGAAACAAATAGAGGCCCAGATTACTTAACCAAGCTGAAACCAATGGAAGGTGATTGAGCCTTGGAACATGCACAGTGAGCTTCTAAGGATCACTGAGGAAGATGCAAGAGGGACAGTTTACTTGAGAGAGTATTCTTCTCTGCAGGGCTAGTGGTGTGACTAGTCTAGGGTGTAGTTTTGGTTAGATTGGTTTTTTTCTTTTTGGGCTTCTCCTCCCTATTGAGAGCCTACTTTTGTAAATGCTGTTAGTCTTTATAGAGCAGGGGGATCTGCTCTCAACCCTAGCTCACTTTCCCCAAAAACATGTACAGGAGATTATATCATGAGTTGGAAGTTTTTAGACAGCTTAGACAGAATAGCTCACTTTTCTTCTTTTTGCTTATCTAAATAAACAATGTCGCCGTTATTAGCACCAGAATGTTATCTCATATACCGGCATTGCCACTTTAAAATTCCTTGCCTCAAATGACACTGTAGTTTTCTTCGTCTTAATACAAAACGTGTCCATTGCAAGTTCAGCTACAAAATTTTTACTATAAAATTACTTCACGGCGTTACGTTTGGTAATCTACCCAAGCTCCAAATCTCTTTGGTGGCGTTCCGCCGCAATGTCCCTTGTCGTCTTATTTCGATCATCGTTTCCCACCGGCAACGGTATTTAATAGATAAAATCGGTGAGCAAAGTTTAGTCACCCGCAGGTGAGGGTAAGAGACCTCTTTCTCTGGTTTTCTTTCGACTAACCTACGCCACCTTCGCCCAAACCAGAGGAGATCACGTGCTCATCTCTCGCTCCAAATCTCTCCTTCAGGTAAACCCTAATTCTCTTTCTCATCATCTAGAGTTCAAATTTTGAGAGTCATTTTTTAATTAATTCGTTTAATTATACGTCTTGGTATGAAATCCTGCAAATTTCTCGTTATGGGGAACTTTTTATTTGCATTTTGGATTCTGTAATTAGGTTAGGTCTAATTGATTGTGTTCACAATTTATTTAGGTAAAAAAGAAGAAGAAGATGTTTTGTGATCTATGTTGTGTTCTCATAAGCTTGGGTGTAATTTTAGATGTAATTTAACGATATATTTTAGAGCGATAATAATCGGAAAAATGGAAGATGGATTGGGTGGTAGTAGCTATGTAATACCTTAGATATTGATAATCGGATGCGTTAAGTTAAATTTAATGTTCATTGTGAAACGGATACTATAAGAGGGTTGCGCTAAGTATTGTCAGGAGGGACACATTGATTATGAGGGGAGCATTATAATCTACCTGGATTCCTGAAACCCAATATCGTCCTTCTCCCTACAAAAAGTTGCATGCTAGCCTCGAGCTCGACTGGGTATTTCTATAAATCTTCCCTGCATTCAGTAGCTAGGCGCTATGATTTTGATGAAAGGATGAATCATGCTTGGCCATCTCCTTTTATGCTTTTATCTATGCTAGATGAACGAGATGTAAGACGAGATCCTCTGTTTACTCTACTGTGGGAGATTGCATAGTCGCTTCCATCTCATGTCCATATTATCTTACCAATGATCTATTCCCAGGTTCTGTATTGCAATTCCTTTGCGACCTTGGTCCTGTTTCATTCCCCGGTTCTTCACATTTTTTCGTATCTTTCTCAAATCATGGAAGTTACTTAAGCTTATGAAATCTACTCATATGTACCCTAAAGTTGCAAAGGCCTGGTGGCCATGGGCTTTTGAGTGGAAGATTTTACTTATTCAACGAGTAGATACATAAATGTGTGAGCTTCTTCACGCTAGAATAAAATGTTCACCCTTCATTTCACACAGGATTATATCGTAAGCGAAGAACAAAGACAATAAACAGAACAACAGACTTAAAGGTGTTATCGTGAGAAGATTGATCTTCTCATGTTTGGATAAATACTTGCATATTTAGAGAGAGTCTATCACGTATGTCTCAATCACAGGGACCAAGAACGTGAACATGAGGAAACCCTACAGAGGTCTCAAATACGAGTTACAGATACACTAATACTACATTAAGATTTGTTAAGACTCCAACAACTTTTGGCCTATCTAACACACAGGTGATTAATGTGTAAATTGGAACATATTTGAGCTTTCTAACAAGTTTTGGGCAATCCATAAAAATCTTATTCAGTTGCACATTGTAGGGCTGTACACGGTCCGGTTCGGTCCGGTTTTGGCACTAAACCGCGAACCGAACCGGATACCCCCGGTTTTTTATAAAAGGGAACCGAAACAGAACCGGCCTCAGAAATAACCGAACCAAAACCGAACCGGTCGGTCCGGTTTCGGTTCGGTTTTTCTATTCGGTTTTAAAATATAAGAACTGAAATAATCTTATTCAAACCCTGCTCCTGCTTTGAGTACACAGTTTCCAACAAGAGTACAAGACAGATCTTGAAATAATCTTCTTCTCCATACCAAACTTATTTCCCCATAAACATTGATTATATCAAGAGCTTCTCCCCATAAACAATTTGGCTTCACATCATCTCCCCAGCAATTGTAAAAGGGTACAAGCTATTTCTTCACATCATCTCTTCTTCAAAAATCCCAAAATACTTAAGCAAAGCCAAAGGGTACAAGCAATTGCAAAAGGGATTCAAGGTTTAAGTTGTTACCAAAGATATAAGAACAAAATCATCCCACCAAAAGCCTAAGCATACCCAAAATTCCAACCCCACCACAAGGATCAGTTGATTTCTTGTGCGATTAAAGCTTGAATCCAACCCCACCATACCCAAGCATACCCAAAATTCCAATCCCACCACAAAAATCATCCCACCAAAAGCCCAAGCATACCCAAAAATCACAATAGCTACAGTAATGTAGAGGAAGAGAATAGTAGCGATGAACTTAGCGATTAAAGCTTTGTAAAATGACCAAAGCTTTAGTTTAGCTATGTCAAACAACGGTGCTGGTGGTGGATCTTTGTAGTCTTTCACATGGTTCGGTTTGGTCGGTTAATCGGGGTGGGTAACCAGTAACCAAACCAGGCTAGTCCGGTTCCCCACTTTTCAAACCGAAAACCGAACCGGCTTTGTTAGAAACCGGAAAAAATTGTTTGTTCGGCCCGGTTCGGTTCGGTTTCGCGGTTTCTCTGTACAGCCCTAGCACATTGAATAAACATTTAACTCAATTTAAACTCGATTATTAATGTTTTGGAGATGAGGATTAGGAATTGAATCCAAATGATCAAATTAGGATGTACAAACTAATCCCCTATTGCAGTTGAGAAATATCAAAATGACATAACATGGAGCAAAGTAATTTAAATTCACGATATGGAAACAAGTCAAATTGATTAAGGACCAAGTCAACACCTTTAAATACACGCAAGGTAGTCAATGCGTGTTGCGATGCGATTGCGACCATACCTAGCAATAAGCAACATGCGTATTGCGACCGCGATGCGACATGTTGCGATCTGCTGCGATATGTTAAGTGAAATAATGTATATATGGATATGCAATATCATAAAATACATAGCATAACATATCTACACCTACTATATATATATTGTATATTTAGAAATCTTCAAAGGGGGTGTAGCTCATATGGTAGAGCACTTGCATCGTACGCGAGAGTCACGGGGTTCGAATCCCTGCACCTCCATTGACATTTGAAAGTCTATGAACCAATACACAGACAATAACACATGTATAATCAAATTATATACAAATAACACTAACAAAATGAATAAATCCAAAATGTCATAACACGGAAGAAAACATAACATGCACAATAGAATAAAAATAACTAACAATATGAGCAAATCCAAAATTTCATATCAAATCAAAATATCAATGAGTCTTAGAAAGGCATTTAAGGATCCAAAAGGCATCAAAAAGCAACAAGTATTGATCAACTGTAAAGATTTGCTCCAAAATAAGATAACATAGAAGTAAAACTCAAATCTAAAGATCCACTATGAGCTCGGCATCACCCGGTTCCTTTTCCCCAGATACAAGACCGTCATCGTCGGAATTACCATCATCCTCTTCATTAATCTCCATGTCATCAGCCTCGTCTTCCTCCTCGTCAATAAGATGTGCAAGATGTGCACGACGCTGGTAGGTACATGGTTGTGGCTGTACCCCAGTACTCCTCCTCGATACCCTATGCCTAGGCTCTGTTTCATCAATGAAGCCTTCTACAACTCCGCGTGGCTGAGACTGTTCGCCTCTAGTCTCCGTAGTCCTCAACCTCGTACTAGGGCCCACATCATCCCCAAGTACTGTTGCCTCAACTTGCTCATAGGTAAGATCTTCACCTGGATGCACATACTCTGGAAGTACCTCATATGTTACCCACTCATTGCAATCTTCCACATCCCGTAAGAGTATGGGATCTTCCTTTGACCCTAATTCAGTTTGTCGTCTTTTATATCGTATCTCCAATTTTCGTTTGTACATCACAAAGACTAGATCATTAAGCTTGGCGGAGTCCAACTTGTTTCTCTTCTTCGTATGAACCTGAAAGATTAAAAGTGATAGACGATTGATTTTCTCATATATGCATTTTTCCCCTGAAAGTTATAAGACTCGTATCAAACTCTTACCATGTTAAAGAAGCCCCAGTTCCTCTCACAAGGGGAAGCGCTGCATGTTTGACTAAGAATTCGAATGGCAAGCTTTTGTAACTCGGGGACATCACTCTCATATGTCATCCACCACTCTCCTGGATAGATTTGAGAGAGATAAATTACATTATGTAATGCGGCTAATGCTTGAGAAAGTCAGAAAACTATTACAAAAAAAAGAAAATTTTACTGTACCTGGATTCATCTTAGACATATTCCTCCTAGCACTCGAGGATCCCAAAAGGCCTAGGCCTTCTCTTTAACTCTGAAGTTGCCTAACAACCTTGTCATTCTCTTCTTTATCTCGAACCAACCTATCAATTACAGCAAATAATCTTTTTTTTACCTCAGAGTTTCCTTCAATACTTGACTTATCTTGAGAAAAATAGAAAGCGGGGTTCAAGTAAATTACAGCTGCATGCAAAGGACGGTGAAGTTGATCTGTCCATCTCGTATCAATAATACCCCATAACGTCACAATCGTCCTTTCATCATCGCCTAAATTTTTCCTTATTATCTCATTTGCTCTGTCCATAGCCTCGTATATATAACCCATGCAAGGCCTTTCTTCCCTATCAACAAGGCGAACGACATCAACCAATGGAGCCATGATTTTGCAAGCATGTTCAACTTTTTTCCAAAAAGAGGCTCTACTAACGATTTGTGCAACTTTTCTACCCTCAATCCTCTTACTCCATTTGCTGTTGCTCCACTCCTCAGAATTAAACATGGCCCTTAATTGTGTCTTCAATCCAAAAAGACTCTCAAGCGACAAAAAGTTGGTAGCGAACTTTGTGACTCCAGGCCTTACCAAGTCTCTCTTGTTCGTAAACCTCCTCATCAAACTCAATACGTGAAGATGGTTGTAAACAAATACACTAATTGCTTTTCTGTCTCTTACAACATCTTTAATTGCCTTAAGCTCCCCAATGTCTTCTAATATTAGATCAAGACAATGAGCAGTACACGGACTCCAATATAATGTAGGATAATCTTTTTCTAGCATCGCTGCAGCTTTCACGTAATTTGATGCATTATCCGTAACAATCTGCAAAATACAATTTGTGAACTACTTTTAATATTTATTTGTAATCAAATAACTGGTACACATTTATCAAACACTTGATTAATTACCTGGACAACATTCTCTGGGCCAACCTCTTGTATAACAGAGTCAAGCATTCCCCTAATAAGCTCAACATCATGAACATGAGCAGAATCATCAATTGATCTCAAAAACACCGTTCCTTTTGGACAATTTACCAAGAAATTTATCAATGTGCGACCTTTCTTATCGGTCCACCAATCAGACATAATAGTGCATCCATAAGTCTTCCAATGCACTCTGAAAGTATCTATAAAAGTTTGCATCTTAGTCACGGCTTGCTTTAAAAGTGGGACTATCAACTCGTGGTATGTAGGTGCCCTCAAGTCCGCCCCATATGTTCCAATAGCATGAATCATTGGCTGAAAGCTCTCCGATCGAGCAGCATTGAAAGCTATACCAATATCATAAAACCAGGTAGCAATGGCAGAAATAGCTTTTGCAAGACATTTCTTTTCAAAATTGTTTTCAATCTTCCTTTGCCCCTTATTTGTAGGTTCGTAAATACAATCCAACGGGCCCTTCACCTTAGTCTTCCCTCTCTTGTTCCTTACCTGCCTACTCGTAATACCACCACTACAATCCCCTTCTTCACCACTTTCTTCATCAACATCTTGTGCTCGCTTTCTTTTCTCTTCTTCAAGTCTTTTTTTCTCTTTTTTATCATTTTTCACCTTATCAGCCATGTCCTTAAACTTCTTTGAAACTTCCACCGGTACATTAGGACATTTGGTAACGCTCGGATATCCGCCTATAAGATGTTCTTTCAATCGAGATATTCCCGCCGTGCATTTCTTATTGCAAAGCTTGCACCAAACAGCGTTTCTATTCGCGGGGTCCCTTGCTTCCCCATATTCCCAACCTTCATCTTTCTTTTTCTCGCTTGCAGTTGCAGTAGAAGCCGTAGAAGACATTCAAAACTCAAGAGTGTCCAACTGTAATCAGTTAGTAAAAGGCCATAAATATATGCTTAAACCCTAATACTCCCATTAAACCCCATTAAACCCGAATAGAATCTGTCACTTACTGTGAATTTCACCAAAATCTGTAATTTCACCAAAATTCAAATTTGTAACCTGAATTTCACCCCTTAAACCCCATTAAACCCTTAAACCCTTTGTCAATTCACAGTCTTACTGTAATCTGTAATCTGAAAAAAAAAACCGAGAGAGAGAGAGAACCCCAAAGAGAGAGAGAGAGGGGAGAGAGAGATAACCTTTGTTCTCTTCTTTCTTCTTTCTTCTTCTTTCTTCTCTTCTTTCTTCTTCTCTTCTTTGTTTTCGTATTTGGGTGGGTGAAACAACATATCGCAATTGAGAAAAGAGAGATGTATTCGTATCTCGAGAAAAATAGAGAGTTAAAAAAAATTAGTCGCAACAGCTCGCGACGAGTGCTGCGACGCAACATGTGATGCGAGTTGTTGCGTTATATTGCGTCCCAATTGCGACCGTCCGCAACAGGAGGTGGTGCGAGGTCTGATGCAATGCGCTCTAGGTTCGCAATGGACGCAACGGTCGCAATTGCGACCGCAACGAACGCATCAGACTACCTTGAATACACGTCTTAGCTAGGATGGGACTCAAATGTATTAACCTTGATTTTTATCCAATTTTACTTGGTTTTGTACCACGATTTGTGTTTAGCTGCTATCCAAGTTCTGGATCTTTACGTTCCAGACTAGAATATGGATTTTATTTGCATGCTTTATAATTTATCTATTTGGATCTAATACCTAATCCTCAAGACTGGGATAAAACGCGATCCAGCGTGAATTGAGTTAGACGTTTATTTTAATGTGGAACTAATATAAGACTTTTAAGGATAGCCCAAAAATTGTTAGGGAGCTCAAAATTATCACATTAACCAGTTGATGTTGTGGATTTGTTCCAGAACTTGCTTGTTTGTTTAAGGATTGTAACTGCGACATTTTTAATGTTATCTACTTCGTAATTAAGTTTTTCATACGATTTTCCCTTATTCACACTCTTGGACCCTGTAATGGAGATACATCTTGGGTAGACTTGCTAGCTAAAATGCGGGTATCTATTCAAACACGGAAAGCTCGATCGTCTCAAGATAACATTTCTAAATTCCTTGGTCTATTTCTTGTTCTTGATGTTCATTCCCGGGGATTATTAAAACTAGCATGAGACTACACAAGGTGGTCGAGATAGTCGCCCCTAGTGAATGCAGGGAATTCATTCAAAATACCCCAATCAAATTCCAAGTTGACATTATTCAAATACGCCAATGAAATTCTAAATCATCATGCAGTTTTCCTTAGGGAAAGGGCTAATATAATGCTTCCCTTAGATTTCGGTCTTAATCGCAATTCCAGAAGTAGAAATAGGATGATTATTCATGTCATGATTAATAATCATTGTGGTCTCTTTTAGAATTTTGGTTTCATGAGCCATATGGAATATAACTTGGCCCATGCAACTATAAATATCTTAGGAGCTCCATGTTTTGAACTATTATTTTCAGCTCTCTTATGTTTGCGTCCTTTTTATAGCATGGAAACCATATATATCAATATACCTACATGGAAAGCCAAATTCTTCCCTCATAGCCAACAGTCCATGGTATGTATTAAACTCCTACCCAAGTTGTTTGATCTTTCATGACTGAAATATGATTTCGACTTGGATTATTCTTAGTTATCAATTTAGATCTAACTCCTAATAGCTCAACATGGTTTTGGACCATTAGTTTTCTAAAGATCAGCACTTGGAAAGCCATTCTAGAAGAATATAGTCTTTTTTTTGCTTCTTTATGTTTCAGTAAAGCAGGTATACAGGGAACACGTCTTTTTTTCTTTTTCCAGTAAGCCTACCATCTTTGTCATATTCTGGCAGGTAGTCAGTTTTTGAATTGTTCTTAAATCATTCATGACCAAACAAATAGTTGAAAACACCTGGTTGAGTCGGAATCTTAAACCTATTTCTTTAGTCGAAAACCTTAATAGCTTGTACGAGTAGCCATCAGATGTATGTGGCTATATCTCCTTTACGACTAATCCTGACCTTGCATTTCACCCTAATTACTGCCATAGGACTGAGCTTCTCAGCTCGACCATTCATTTGGCCCCTTGAAAATGATGTAATTAGTAGATTCAATAGTTGTACCGCGTGTACGGTTCCCGATGTTTCTTTTGTTAAAATGGTGCTTTCTCTATCCTTGCCAAAGTTAATGTCTCTATCATACACCTCCAGAGTGGATAAAGGTTGTGAAGGCACTTTATATCAGGTAAGATTGAGCTCACATGGCTAAGAGGTTGGATGTGGTAATTTGCTTTTGGGAGGATATTTAGTGAATACTGAATAGATTCCTATATTAAGATTTTTTAATTTTTTTTGGTATAGTAGAACTAATAATCTTATCTTGGTCTTGAATGGGAAATAAATCTCTTCTATTTTTCTAGAATTCTGGTCTTGGGAATTGGGATGTGATGACCTCCCAGGTCTTTGATTGGTCTGAATTTCTCGTCCTTCCTCCTGTCAACTATGGAAGCCACACCTGAGCCAACTGCTCTACGTGGTCAATGCACTCATTTGCATTTTGCACACCATGCGGCAAAATCATCTTGCTTCCCTTGGTGATACAGGAAGGCACCTTTATGAGCCTAGAAGCGTAGAACTTAACAAAACATGTGTAAATAATACGAGAATCTTGTTTAGTTGTCCGGGTGAGTTCATCCCATTTAAAATAATTTGAGGATATTTCTGTTAAGAAGGGTAACAAATCTCCCCTTATAGGAGTTCCAATGTAATGCAAGGAAATCTGGAGGAATCTATCATGGGCTCTACTTGATGGATCTTGGATGTTGGGGGGTGATTGTCTCAATTTTGTGCTATAAATTTTTTATCTTTTCTTATTGCTGAAGAGGCCCGAGATTCTCTTTTCTTTTTGTTTTCTTGTAGCTCTGTCTTTGTTTTTGCCTTTGTTTATCAATGAAGTTTACATTTATCAAAAGAAGATGAACACATTATAGGAGTACAACAAGCTTCTTGTTTGTTGTCTTGCAAAATCATAACTCTTCGGAATCTCCACTGCTACACCAAGAGGGTTTTTTTAGGCCATACCATTTTTGTCTAACATAATGAGAATACGCTCTTTAAAAGCCATTTCCACGGAGAACTTCTCAAACGATACTAATACTTCGCAGCTTTCTAGAAACACCTTTATACATGGAATCCAGTTTGTTTTCTTGGAGGGCCCACCACATTGAGAATTATAATTCAAAATACCGTAAAAACCATTCTCTTGAGACTATTTCCTAAACTTTACATTTGAAGATATTAACAATGGAACTTGCAATACATATACTGCTATTATGAATAAGGATGTCAATATGCCTGGGGTTCCAGTTGATGCAAGTTTCAGCATAAGGTGTACAATAGATAAGCTAAATTTTGAAGTCGAATAAAGTTCAAATCTTCCTTCCAATAATTTTAATAGAATGTTTGGGTTTAGTGACATACCTCTAAGTGGTAAGAAATTCTTCTTGCAAGGCCTGCTTGTACATAAATCTATTTTCTGTTACTTTATTTCAGGCTTAAGCCTTTGGTTTATTTCTTCTATTGACGTTAACTTTTCAAATCTTTAATGTGTTTCAGGCTTTTGTTGAGGATGGCGACAAGTATAAGAGGCCGAAGCAGACTCGCATCTCACAAGAAAAGGTCAATGCTATACCCCTTGCCATCTCGTCGTTGTGAGGGTTTGGAAAAGGATGTTCACTGGAAGTCCAATATGGCATTGGAAAAGAAAGATTGGGAAGATGCCACCTGTTTTGTGTGCATGGAATACCCTCATAACGCAGTCCTCCTCTTGTGCTCGTCTCACAGCAAGGGATGCCGTCCTTATATGTGTGGGACCAGTTATCGTTATTCCAACTGCCTCGACCAGTACAAGAAAGCATACACCAAAGCAACATCAGCAAACAATTCTATTTTGTCTAGTAGTAAAAGTGGAGAAGTAATGGAGCTGGCATGCCCTCTTTGTCGTGGGCAGGTAAAAGGGATGACCGTGGTTGAACCTGCACGTAATTATTTGAATGCCAAGAAAAGAAACTGCACTCAAGGTTCGTGTTCATTCATTGGAAAATATAAACAGCTTCGGAAGCACGTGAGGGAGGAGCACCCATTTGCGAGTTCAGATGAAGTGGACCCCACCGTTGTGCAGAAATGGAAAACACTTGAGAGTGAGAGAGAGCGTGAAGACGTGTTGAGCACAATAAGATCTTCAATGCTTGGGGCTATGGTGATGAGTGATTATGTAATAGAGCGTAGCCGTTACCATAACCATTATGAAGACTATGGAGGCTTTGATGACAGGGGTTTATTAAACTTCTTTCACGCATTGGATGATCTCAGTGGTTTAGGAGGTGGTGGTGTCAGCCTTAATGACTGCAGAGTGCGAATGCGGATGCAGCGCGCATTAGGAAGAGTAAGGTCATGTATTGGAGATGATTTTGAAAGTGATGAGGAGGTGCTACTTGGTGGGCGGGGGCGAGACAGAGCTATGACTGCTCATAGGAGGTTGGTGAGAAGACGGAGACGTAGAAGCGAACAAAGCTCTTCGGTAGCAGATATGACCTGAAGAGTTACAAAAGTAGGGCGATGGTGTGTTTAGTGTAGGCTTTCTTAGTTAGTTAATAGATGTTTGATTATTCGATCCCCTCATAGTAGTTACGTGGACAAGATTATTTCCCTGTGGTTTGTTTATGTTTAATGGGTCATGCGAGTGACCTGGAAATTGCAAAATGAAGTAATTCTGTGCTTTTGTTAAATTTTGACTGATGAAATGAAATTTTCACTTGATTTTGGAAGCCACCGCTTGCGAGTAAAACAAGATCTTTGCATCATTTTACTAGTTTCTTTGATTCTGTTTTTCTTTTACACAGGAATCTTGTCGTGATGATCTTTGCGTGTTTCTAGGTTACTGGTGTAGGATTGTTTGTGTGCATGAGGTGTATTGAATTTTGTAGATTATTGGTTAAGATCCATAGAAAATTGTTTCTGTACTACTATAAAAGCAGACTGCTAGTTTGGATATATAAAGGTGTTCTGAATTCTAGAGGTATTGAAACACAGTTAAATAATCAAAAGGAAGGTGTGCACGCAATCTGTCCTTTGAAGAATCAAGGGAAGGTAGGAGAAGGGAGACAGACCTCCATTTCTGCGTTGTACCTTCCCTTTGTGTACATGCTTCAAGATGTTTTCATACGAATTCTTATAAAATCGTTGAGGTTTACACGTTAATTTGTGTGTGTCAGAGCTAGCTGTTTCATACGCGCTATTTATTTCTTGATCTGAAGTGTTTAGGTCTTATTGAGTCTGATATTGGAGTTGCAGCAGGAAAGATCCTTTGAGAATTTCGAATGGATAATTTTTACAATGGTAGTACTTGTAGTTATAGCTTTCAGTGGTAAGTAGTCTCAGTTGGTGTCTATGTAAATCATGGTCATCTAAGCCGAGTGCAAGCGTACTAAAGCAGTGCCACAATCTCTAACACAAAACTATGGATTATATTCCTCTAGCCTTTCGCCTTCTGGGTGTGAGTGCAAATGACTTTGATATTAGCAGAAAAGAAGAAAGGAGTCCAAATCCATATGAAGTATAGAAGAAACGAACATCTGAAGTTTTAATCCTGATTTGGTAGAAAACATGGCATTGTCAAAGAGACCAATTCAAATCAGTATTTACATTAACTTCAAATCTTAAAGGACTGTTCTTCCCTTGTTTCAGCATCATTTTGAGTAAAATTAACCAGATCTTATAGAGTTTGGCCTCTTTTTCATTTCAATTTGTTTACTGGACGTTGTATCAAGGTTCATTTCTTCATTTGAAGATCTAGATCCAACAACTTCTTCTCCTCTAGTAGCTGTGGTGTGAGCATTAGCTCTCTGATCACTCTGTACATCTTTTGTCGTCTGGCCCTGGTCTTTGTTTTCTCCTTTGTAGCATAAGTAGACTTTTTCAGCTGTAATATTTCTGAAAAGAAGTTCTGAGACCTAATTTGTGACTAGAAGTGGGATGCATTCTGATTGGTCCCATACATACAACTACAACCGAATCAAGAAAAAAAGAGATAATACAAAGCATTTCAGCAAGATAATCCATCCAGAAGCAGATAATTTGTTATTATTCAAGGAAAGCTTAAAATCTGATATCTGCATAAGTTGTCAAGGATAGTGGAAAACTGCCTCTTTTGGGACTCTAGCATCCCACATTAGCTTAGAAAATATTTTTTTCTTTGGGAAGTCGAGGTTTATCTGAGACCAC
Organism: Kingdonia uniflora; assembly: GCA_014058105.1. Classification (NCBI taxonomy): domain Eukaryota; kingdom Viridiplantae; phylum Streptophyta; class Magnoliopsida; order Ranunculales; family Circaeasteraceae; genus Kingdonia; species Kingdonia uniflora. The sequence goes on along the minus strand of JACGCM010000816.1, from coordinate 7,554,865 downwards.
CTAAGGGGTGAGAGCTTCTTTGTGAGACTCACTTTTTAGCGGAGAGATTTTATCGACTAAAGAAGAAACGTAAAACTTGTTTTGCTCCTGTTGGTGGAAGCACCATTTGTAGTTTGTGGAGTGCAACTTTTGAAAAACATATAACATGTGAGCTTCAATACCGAATGCAAGCAACGTAAGTGTTAAACCTTATTCTAGAAATTACAGAGGAATGAGTTGAAGATTACTATCCAAGGGGGATTGGATATCACTGGTGTTATTTATTGTTGTTCTGTGCGACTTCGCAAGCATACCTTCTTTTTTTTTGGATGAATCTTCACAAACAAACTGTTCATTTTAATATGGTTACAGAAAAGATACTCTTTTTTTTTTTCTTTTTTCTTTTGAGTTGGAAGCTGCCTGTGGGATCTGAATTGATCCCAGGACCTCTTGGTTTTCATTTTCCAAGCCACTAGTTCTTTCAACTGAGCAAGCCCTTGTTGGTTCCTACAGAAAACATACTTGGACATCAAAATGGATTAATCACTGATCAATGGGTGGGATAGAGCCTAATTTGAGAAAAAGCAGGGAAGTAGAAATTTTGTAGATAATTCTAGATAGAGCGGACCACAATTTAGATTTTGTTCATCAAGCAGAGGATTATTTCATAAACCTAATAAAAAAATACAGGTTATAAATGAGAGTAAGAAGAGGTTAGTTACCAGGAATGGTCTATAAATCAAGCAAACGGTATGAAGGCGGTTGGAACTTTTACTGCAATATAGTGGAATTGCCATCTCCTCCAACAAAAACCTATTGCAACAAAATCAGACATCCTTCAGTAATCATAAGAAACAACCGAACAACTAGTTGATTAGTTATGTAGATCACTTTGATCAGATATTCAATGGTTAAAAATAACCACTGATAAAAATGGGCTCAATGGGATTTAAGGAGGGTAAACCAAGATGCTGATGTGACAGTAGCATCACTGTAGAAGTATTTCATACCCATGTTTTAATTCCAGAGAACAATCACATGGTTTGCAGTTAGTACAAATGAGATCCTCGGCAATTTTAGTATCTCCTATCATATAGAGTCTCCTGGTGATGAACATTCTTTCTTTATCAAGTTCTCCCTCGGTTCCCCAGATAGAATGCAAGAACATCTCACCCACGCTACCATAAAAAGCTGCCTTACCGGAGCTAGTCAAACAGGATACTTCAGAATCGAGATGCAATCTTGGGTTTTTCTTTCTTAATGCACCTTCCAGCTTTTCAATATTTGCCTTTTCTGCAGTAAATATGTATAGCAGTGAACATGATGCTGTCCAAAAGAAATTTAATGGTGGATATCATAAAGGATACTTCAGAGGTTTGCAGTTGAACACTGTGAAGTGTAGCTCCAAATCGTTGCACCCATTCCACCACTTCCTTCAGCTTTCTCTTTGCTGTTTCCCCAATACGAGAACATGCTAGTAAGTCATCCACATCTGTATTGTGAACAATTATAATGGGAGCCTAGTGAAGTTATATGTACTAAATTGCCTGGATATGGCAAAGCATATAACAATTAGATAAGCATAAAAAACACCGGATTTAGGTATCCTCAGAGAATATGATACTTATTAGTTTTCTTTTGCACATGGTAAACATTCCACCTAGGATGCAAATAGAGGATTTAAATGGGTGGTTTCCATGATGATTCCTCATAAAATATAGCGCTAAGCAGAACTTTGTAATCTAAATTAGTTGATTCAAGTTTTGTCAAATAATGAGCAGTCTGAGAACTGTTCCTTATTACCAATCTTACTGATCATAAAGTTTGCAAATCATATTGATCCTAAACTTAATTACGCCATAGTTCGATGTCCAAAAGAGATCTATATCTATCAAAGTTGAGCAAATAGACACGACCACACAATCATCTAATAAATGACACTTTGGCAATGGGCAGACAAACATATGTACCAAAAACTAAATAACTTCCATCGTCAACACAAGAAAAAGGGAGTCACGGGAAGAATGTGATACCTTTAGACATAAGCAACTCATAAGGATGAACTAAAACTTTTAGCGACGAATATTGAACCGTCCCCTCCTCTACAACATCTTCACATCTACACCAACCACAATAATATCAAACTCAACCCGCTAAATCACTTACAATCACTTAAAGAGTAACATTATTACTTCTCACTTTGTAATAAAACAACTTAAAGGTTTCTGTCTCTATTTTATCAGTAAAAGCTCATACAACATTCAAAATCTGTAGATTAGGACGTGGTAGGCTGTGAATCTGAATGGTGAACGAGCTGAATATAGCCAACTAGAGGTCCATACAAGATGCATCAGTCATAAGCTTGAAAGCTGGTAAAGAAGTAATTTGAGCATTCAAATTGAAACAAGGAAGAATCATCCAACATTGTCGTTATTTATAGCAACCGTTGTTTAACTAATTAAGACGACATCTGATCTGACCAATAAGAAGCGTGGAAACACGTAGTTATGGGCCCGTCGTGCTTAAAGTCGAAAATAGAAGAAGAAAAAAATCCGCGAGAAGAGATACAACCATGGCTTCTTACGTTGAAAAAGGTACGAATCTCTCAATATTTGCAATGTTTCAAACTAAGATCCTTCAAGAAATTAGGGTAGAATTTTAATTTGCTTTGTTTCTCAATTTAGGGTTTGATTAGGTATGATTTATGCAAATTGGTAGCTGCAACATCAACATCGACCCTAAATTTGGATAACTAGTATACCGCATCAACATTTTGGTTGAAGAATATCCATTCTAGTATTTCAAAATTTATTTTACTTCCCAACCATGTATGTTGTTCTTACATTAGATTAGGGACAACAAACTCACGCTCTCTCCCAATTACTCTTCTGCTGCTCAAAATCTCTCACTCTCTGCTTCCATCTCAATAACCAACTACTCATCTCACACTTTCTCTCCCCAACAAAATCACTTTTCTTTTCCCTTTTTGAGTTCCATTCAAATCCCCAATTCAACTAAACCCTAATCACTGATTTTTTTTAGTTTTTGGTATTTCCATAATTCAATTCATGGTATTCAGTGATTTTTTAGAAGAAGAATGGTCGCTTAAATCCTATCGTTTTGTAGTTTACTAGTATATTGTTGATAAGAGGGAAGCACATACAAGAATATAGTTATGTAATTGTTTCTAAATCTCCTCAGACTGCCATGATTTCAAACAGTTATGGGGTTATAAAGGAAGAGATATATAAATCTATAGAGGGAGACTTGGATGAGAGAGAGAGTTGCACACAGAAGTTGTTGAGAAAATTGTGGAGTTATTTTTTACTTTTGTGGGAATCATGAAGTGATTTTCCTATATATGTGGCAAAGACTACAAGGGTAAATGACAAGTAGGGCCTTAACCTCTTACTTTATTTCAGTTTGCATAGTAAAACAAAGTGGAAATTAGGAAAAAAGCAAAGGGGTAGTATGGGATCCGAAAATGATTTAGTCAACCCTCATAAGAGCATCCACAACAGCCTCTTTTTTATAGAGAGTGCTTTTGAGGAGTTTTACATCAAACCAAACACTAATGATAAAACAGACTACCCATTCAAAGGAGCCACATCAAAAAATTAACTGCCTAAACCACTTTAAATTACCCATATTTAAAAATAAAATTAAAAAAAGGTAAAAATTAAATCTTTTAACCTCTTTTCTTTACTTTCCACATCAAAAGTAAATGAAAATATAGGGATAGAGAATCTCATAGAGAGCCTGTAAATGTCATTTTATTACTTTTTGCTTCCCTAAAATAAGTTTAGGGAGGCTGTTGTGGATGCTCTAACTACCCAAGTGACATTTTGTACCCAAGCTGATGTAAAGAGACCTCCCTATAGTCGGTCTGATTATAAAGAGATGGTTTGTATTTTAGGAACTTAAAAGAGAAAATTTGGAAACTAGAGAGAGGACTTGGCCTCGAGATAATCAAGAGAAATGTTTAGAATTCAGCGAATCCTGAGTGAGAAAATTTTGCGAGGAGCTTTGGATTGCGAACTAAAAAGAGAAAAATTGGATTAAGAAAAAATAGAGAAAGATTTGAGAAAGTAGAGAAGATTTGGACCGTCAACCAAGAGAATCTAGAGAAAGAGTTTCGATAAGAGAATCGAGAGAGAGAAATTTTGGACTGAGACAATCAGTAGAGAAATTTTCTACCATAGAAACTAGAGTCGCACATATCTTCATGTGTCGTCCAATTTCCAACCAAACAGAAGAAATGAGATTTCTGTAGGCTCCTCCACGATTTTCATAGAAATCAGTTTCATAGAAAATTTTCTTCTTTTTCATGCATTTCTCATGACCCAAACACTTCCCTAGTGTCTAAATCTTGTAGTTATTCCTTTATTTAAACCGTATTATAAACCTCTCCAGCAAAATGGACTTGATTTTTTTATATTTTTTTATCTTCCCAAGAGGAGCTGAAAATGGTTCATACCGTTTGATTTGCTTTTATTACCGTCCTCTATAGTTATATCTACAATTGTGATCACTCATTTGATACTTTTGAATATATAGGTGTTGTGAAATCGAAGCGTTCATTCTGGCGATTGAGGACAATTACTGATTTCTTTTGGGGTATTATTAACATCATTCGTGTGTTCTTCGTGACTATGTTCTCGGTAAGTATTATTCTTCCTGGTCTCTCATAATGTATCTGGAGTTGTTGGGATTGGAACGTAAATTCATTTTTGTTTGTTTTATCGTGTATATTATTAGATGGAAAAATCTGATGCCTACAAGAAAGGGTCGGGTTCTGGAAAGAAATGGGATGGTGGTGGCCCTGGAGGTTCTGGAAGAGGTCCATATGGTGGTGGGCCGCGTGGACCTCCTCGAGGAATGGACAATGTTCGGGGGATTGACCACAGTAAGTTCATCGTTTACTTATACTTTCCTTTTGGTTATTTCAGTGCCTAGTTAGCAATCTTCAATGTTATTCACGTTTAGTAGACAAAAAATATATTAAACAAATAACGGGCAACACAAGACCTGAAAAAAAAAAAAAAAAAAAAAAAAACTAATCAGGAGAGCTCTTCCATTCTACTATCCATTGTTAGAGATCGGGTAGGACGCATGATGCGGTAACAACTGCGCACTATTAGCCTAGTAAACCCATGCTTATCCATTATATTAGTTTTTACTTTGCTAAATTCTCGAAGAAATGTTTAGATTAAAAAATAATTTTTGTCAAACTTTTTTACATTCCTTATTTTTCATCATTTTGGAAATTGTTGTGATCTGCAATTCTGACAGTAGATCTGTATCACAACTTTCAGGTTCTCTTCCTGCTTGTGGCTCCTGCTGTGGCGGCTGAGATGCTGGAGGTACTCCTTACATGTTTGAAACATCTGTACGTGCCTGTAAAAATGTCAAATACTTGCTTAGTAAAGACATCTTAGATTTGTTTTTGGAAATCAATATTCGGATATATACGTAAATAAATATTTTGTTTGATCCTATAATTGATGTGTGCATTTAAAATTATGTACTTTAAACATATTTAAGAAGTAAAAAAAGGTCATGTGCTGACTTCTAAGTCTTTAAATTCTCCAAGATGCAAAAAAAGGAAATAAAGCAGAAAAGTTAATTGAAAAACCAACACAATGTATAAAGTAAGCACAAGATATTGTCCACATCTAGCACAATATACCAACACAGTATCATAATGAGTACAAATATATCTAATACTAAACCATGTAGAGAATATCTTAGTTTGTAGGAATGTGACTTACAGATCAAAGCTAGAAAGATCTTATTGTAACAGAAGTGAAGGATACGATATGTTACATTCTTTCGATAGATTTTTCTCTCTCCGTCATGCGCTATTATCGCGTTGACACTTTCTTAGTGTGTATCGACCAGTCACCAATATGTGAAATTGAATCCCAGTAGAAACATATCTTGATCCCAGTGATTTTATTCCTCACTTGAGTGCGTAATATCTCACTTGTACTTGTTTTTGTATTTCTCTTGTTTTCCCTCTTAGCCTAATTTTTTTGGGGGTATTGTAGTTTTCTCTCTTTTGTTTAAAAGCTAAACAACCTTTGGTTATTGACCTAATAAAATATAAAGGGTGCATTTTCTCTTTCTTTCTTTTTTTCTTTTTTTTTTCAAATATAAATTTGATAGTAGTCACATTCTCAGAGAACAGAACAATGCAGATGTGGGGCTACACTATTCAAATGCACATAACATATTTAAGGCTACACCTTTCACAAATACATAATAGATTTAAGACTACACCAAACACGCAAATAGGAGATTTAAGGTTACTGTTCAGACATACATTTGTTTTTCTCAAAGATGGCTGAGATTGAAGAAGGGCATATCTTAGCTAAAAAGTTTGGTTAGTGTTCGCAAAAAGAAGGTCGGCGCACCAAACAGACAACTTTTTGACTCTGGTCATTTGTATTAGATAGAGTTAAAATTGTTTGGCTTGGGTGTTCATCACATAATACTACCAAATAGAAAATGTCATATTGAGTTGAGCGTACATAACAGTACCTTTTGTCCATCTCATTTGGCTCCCTGTGTATCCAAAAACTGTTGGCATATTTTTTTAAAAGGATATTAGAGTCTTGATCTTTTAGGTTTGGTCAAAACTTAAAAGTATATCTATCTAGATATGAAAATGTGACCATGGTTGGTGGCAAATAATTGAAAGCATCCCCTGACAGAGACCAAGCACTTATCTTGAAACTTGGAAGATCTGAGAATGTCTACAGCTCCCCAACTTGACAGCGAATCAGGACCCTCCCCTGCTAGAGATTGCTTAAGGACTTTTTAGTCCTGGCATCCTGAAAATTGAAATATCGAAGAAGCCCATGCTCCTCCCTACGTCATTAATGACGCAGTGCTTGTATGGGTTTCAGAGATCCTCCTCGAGATAACAGTTGTTTGTTAATATTGGACCCCTGTAGTAACATCGAATTAGAACCTCCCTTTATAAGATATGACGAGAATCAGGAAAAAGGTAGTCAAGCTCTTTCACTCCTTTGCTATCTGTATCCATTTCTCTTTCTCTTTTGAGGTTGTCAACTTTACTCACCAAGATGAAGTCATATTTAAGCTACTTCGCCTATGAAGTATTGACTCTCTTGAAAACGATCTCTAACCAAATTAAAGCACAAACTCACAATAACATGCCCCTATTGAACTTGATAGTTCCTTTGCCGACACCCTGTGATTCACATTCATTTAACCGATACCAATAACGACAAAGGGCACACCCTGTCAGTTAAATCAAACCTTTGGTTGATTGACTAGAGTTATACAAGGACAAACACAAGTGACAAGACTGTATGAGGGTTGTCTGAACTTTTACATATAAATTTGTCAAACATTTTGTCCAACATATTTGGCCCTTTGTTCCTGATAGTTGTCACGCTTAACCTTTAGCCGATCCTCTACTCTTTCCAATCATCCCCTAACCACCTTATTTGCGACACACGAATGGTGATATCAGATATGCGAAACACAGTGAAACCCGTTCAATACCTAAGTGGCTTGACTTGCCACATTGCTAGAGAAATCTCATGCAAATTATTTTCAGAAAGAATCTAATAGTATCTGACAACTCAATATTTAACGCTAAATACAGGTATTTGGGAACAATGCAGTAGTAAGTGACAACTAGAAGTAGACCAAATAAATGATGAATATAAAAAATATGATAGTACACAAGAATTTGTTGGTTTTAATGTCAGTTTGGTCGTAAACTAGCATCTCGGTTTGGTTGGGCGAGTTCTCTTTCCCATGGAAATGATTGAATGAGTAATCTGTCTTCCTGGATAGAATTCTTTTTTTAACTTATTGATTTATCTTATATGTGAAATCTTTGCTTGAAGCTTTATGTCCATGAGGGCATGAGTTTAGGTTAAACTATACATCTATTGGTTTTTTCATGGTGTGCTATTATTTGCCTTAATCTCCTCACTGACATAATAACTTATAGTATACATTTATACCTTAGCTTGTTTTTAAATTAGTCGTTCGATCTAATTCGAGCAACATTTAATCTAGGATAGCATAAAAGATTGTTCCCACGCAAACAAGGTTGTTTAAAATTTCTTAACACACAAAAGACTACAAAACAAAACAATCTTTCTTTACATACTTGCATGTAAATTTCAATCTGTCTTTCCCTTGAAGGAAGCGATGAAGAATGGAGAGGGGGAATCTAGTTAAGCCTTGTGAGGACATTGATAGCACTTGGTGAAGAGCCCAAATGTCTTGACTTGGTGGATGAAGTTAAGGATGCTTGCCCACCCTCCAAACCCAAATCCTACAATAAAAACCCACCCTACCACAAATATATTCATGGAGTACAACCCTGCCCAACCTCCAATAAATGATGGTGGTCTCTCAACTGCATTCTGTAAAACACACAAAATAAGTATTAGGGCCAAGGATCAAAATATCTATATTCGCTGACTATTTTATCTGTAAATGATAGTAGTTTGTGAACCTGAGTGCCAAGGAAATAGCTTTATTAATAACATTGGTTTAACTAACCTCTCTTGCTGACGCGGGAGCAAAGGTTATCATGTGTGCTAAGGCGGGAATTATGTACACAGTGAAGCTGACGAGGAGGGACCCCACGGTAGAGTTGATGGGGCCGAAGAAGGGGAATATGATAGCTAGGAACCATATAGGTATCACCACAGGGAGTCTTGCTAGAGCCCTCTTACATATGCTCTTCACTTCATGCACCCCTAAGAATTTCTCCCACACAAAGTATAAAGGAGTACAAGCAAAGCCAAAAGTGATAAACTGCAACAACAACAACAACAACAACAACAACAACAAAAATCAACTTCAAAGCAGCAATATTTTTCCTTTTAATTTCTGATGCTTTAGAACTGGTCAGAGTTATGATAAACAACTTTCGTCATTTACTCACTTGGTGAATGAGCATGAGAATGACAGCAGTGTCTCTGAATCCTGATCTCGGGAGCAAAGCGAAAGCATTGGAGTGGTTAAGGAGCATGTCCCCGAATGCCCAGTAAACAGCAGTAGCTGATGGTAGGGTTAATGTTAGCACATATACTGTAGCGATCAAATATATCAGCTTGAACTTTTGCGGTTTCCACATAGCATGCATTATCTCCCTGCAATTAATACCGATTAAATTACATTCAGATGCCAGTGTTACTTTCAGTCATCTCCTGTAAGTGTAAGAAGGTTAAATATATACAGGTGATACGGGTTCCTATAAGTCTGATATTTAGGGAAAGCTCTGTCGAAATTTTGGCAGGTTTTGGCCTAGCTTCCAAGGTGTATTCTGATACATGTTTTATGTCTTTTGGCTTTCCAGAAAGAGTATCACATCTTTTCTTGCATTGCCAAGGAAATATTCAGTTTTCTCTGAGATTTCGAATAAGACGTAGTGCCTTATTGAACCTTCTGTCAGTCTATATTTTTTTGAAGTCTATCTCTTAACATGTAGACAAGTATGCCTTCATATATAAAACTAAATTATCTACAAACATAAAATATATTTTGGATTGAATGATCTCTTACACTGTGACTGCATGTCCACCAAACGTGTATAGAATGTTTGTTGCTCCTGTAAAATACAGAACCATTGAAGCTGGTCCTGAATGCTTCACTCCTTCAACCTTGCAAGTTCAAAATAAGGAATTTGTTTAGTTAGAACAATACATGATTTGGATCTGCTTCGATCTTTTTTATTTCTGAATGAATTAATATATATGTTTACCTGTCCATGGGTTATGGAAGCAATGGTCAGATACCATGAAGTATAAGTTGTCATTATGAGACCTAAGAATGACCAAATTCGGTAATTATGGAAGGACGGGATGAAAACGGTCGTCGCACAACAGGCACCGAAGATGTACGTCCAAGTTCTCTTGTCCAGGTTGTCGTTGATGTAGTAAATATTACTGCATTATCATCCAAACAATACAAGATTAGTCCAATTAATTGTAAGGGAGGAATGTCTAAACCTTGGGAAAGTTGGGATTGTTTGTACCTTGCACATGCAATTAATTGAATTACAGACCCAAAAAGAAGAAAAGTGCAATTAAAAATCAGCCCTAAATTTCTCCAGTGTTTCCCCAACAATCCATCAAGAACTTCAAACCACTATAGAGAAACATAGAAAATTATGATTAGTGTAAATTTAAACTTCACTAATTCAAAGAGTTAGCACCACAAGTGGACTCAGACTCGCCGAGTTACATAATACTAGAAAAACTTTACCTGAATTACATGGTTTCTGAAATCAAATTTCTCTCTTTCCTTCCTCGTACGGTACTCGACGTACAGAACACTAATAAGATAAGCAGTCCAACTCCCCATTATCCCGTAGAATATTTGAAATATAATCCCCGATACCATTCCTAGTTGCGAGAATGAGTATGGCAATGTCAATAACACTTGTGCAACCTGAAAATATAATCTAAATGATTCATAATCTCTTATAGCAAACCAATACTAGTAACTAATAAGAACATATTACTACTAGTACTATATATACCTGATTAGAAGCACAACTAAACCATGCATCATAGACGGAGCCACCGTTCCAGAAGAATTTGGACAAACTGCGGTTACTACCCTTGTTGTTGTTGCCTTCTTCGGGTTCCATCTCAATGTAGTTTCCCGCAACGATGGTCTCGACCTTCTCGGATGCCATTTTTTCTTGTCTTGGAGAAGAATAAGAGGAGGATTTGTTGAGATTATAAAGAGGGAGGGAAAAAGCTAAGTTAAGCTAAGTTTTGGATCTTTTTATTTTTATTTTTTTTCATTTGGGCCCTTGGTCTCATGCATGCACGAGCGGTGAGGCCCACCCACCTTACAACCTTTTTACATATCAAAGGGCCCTTTGGTGGAAAAAGTAGGGATGGGGTGTATAATTGCTTAGTTGTGGGCTATGGTGCTCCACATGATTATCACACACGTGTGACGGTTTTCTTTCATGTTCCTTGTGAGCTTTATTTGGGCTAAGCTCTTCATGGTTAATGATAAACTTTTTGAATATTTATTAGTTGATTTCATAAATTGTGTCGAGTTGTTGGTTGAGAGAGCCAAGCCTAAATGGCTATTGTTTTGAAGGGAAAATACCTTTGCCACGGAGACCTTTCTCAAAATTGGGTTAAGCGCCTTTCAATACCCAGAAATGCAGTTATTTCTCCCGTATGATGGTATGTTTTGCACCACAGCTTTCTTAAAACGTTACACTCAATTAAGAATTATGTTGTGGCTCTTGACTGGTGTAGTGCGGTTGTTCTCACGTCCATACTACTCTCAAATTGATGAAAATCCGCTCTAACAGATTGCGTTAAATGTAAGACTTGCAAATTTTTCTTGATTAAAACGACTGCAGGGAGTGTCTTACAATAAGCGGGAGTGAAAAGCTAAAGTTGTCACACACAAAAACCATCTATCTGTCATTTTCTCTCCAATTTTTTTTATGTTTCTCCCTCGATTTTTTTTGTAATTCTTCGCCCACGTCTCTTTATCTCTCACTATTGCAACCATCACTGACGTCCAAAATCTATGGTGCTTAAAATGACCACACAAGTAACAAGACTCACAAGGTAATATTATATCATAATAATCCAAAGCCAAAGCCAAAAAAAATCTATGCCAAGCCATAAGAGCATATGCAACAGTAGGGTGATTTTTTTTTTGAAAACCAACTCACAGCAGTAGGGTGACTTCGCCAATGTGATACCCAATTTCTCAACCAAACTCACCTTGAAGGTCGATTCAAGACCCGCATGGTGATTTCCCATTTTTTCAATGTCGTGCACTGCGCAGCAAAATAAACGCTTCAGATTAAAGACACGCCACAAGTTTCAACCGTTTGCAATGCATACTTGTTTTTTTTTTAAATAAGAGTCGCATGTTTTTTTTTTTTTTTTTAAATAAGAGTCGTGCCGTTTTGAATTGCGCGGCATCAGTTTTCCTTTTCTCTCTCATCTCTCTTGCCACATGTCATTTAGTAATTGGTTAAGTTAAAACAAACTCAAAGGGTGGGTTTGGTACTGCTATGTAAAATTCAAGGTCGGTTACTATTAAGTCGTTTTAGTCAGTTTCAAATGACCCTATTGTTTCGAGCATATACAGTAGTAGGGTGACTTGCTTAGGTGGCATTTTATGATTGTTTTAATCTAAATTTTTTTTTAGTGGGTGGGTTCTAACGAGTGCATTTTTGCTGTTTGCAGAATTTGCTACTTGGCCAATATGGTATTTGACATGTGAATTTATTAGCTGTCGAATATACTCTATCTGCCCACATGTAAACTGCTTTTCAAAATCTGTAATGTAGTCTATTAGTATGTGAATACATGTAGTATATTATTATTTTTTTTGGAAATTGAATCTCAGTACAAACATATCTTGAACCCAGTGATTTTATACCTCACTCGAGTGCGTGATATCTCACTTGTACTTGAATTTGTATTTCTCTTGTTTTCCCTCTTAGCCTAGTTTTTTTTGGGTATTGTAGTTTTCTCTATTTTGTTTAAAAGCTAAGCAACCTTGGTTATTGACCTAATAAAATATAAAGGGCGTATTTATTATTAATTTTTTTTTTTTCAAGTATAAATTAGATTGTAGTCATATCACATTCTCAGAGAACAGAACAGTGCAGATGTGGGGCTACACTATTCACATGCACATAACATATTTAAGGCTACACCTTTTACAAATACATAATAGATTTGAGACTACACCAAACACGCAAATAAGAGATTTAAGGCTACTGTTCAGACATACATTTGCTCTTCTCAAAGATGACTGAGATTGACGAAGGACATATCTTAGCTAAAAAGTTTGGTTAGTGTTGGCAAAAAGAAGTTAGGCGCACCAAACAGACAACTTTTTGACTCTGGTCATTTGTATTAGATATAGAGTTAAAATGGATTGGTTTGGGTGTTTATCACATAATACTACCAAATAGAAAATGTCATGTTTTTTTTTTTTTTTTTTTTTAAATAAGAGCCGCGCAGTTTTAACTACTGATCTTCACCTGAGTCTGATAAACGAGTCTCGTCTCACTCGCTCCTTGTCAATCTTTGCCTCTCACCACTTCACAGCTTGTTATCTATGCTACTCTAGGCCCAAATGTTACATCCCTATTCGTTCTACTTGCCTTAGAATCTACCCAAGCCCTCTCAAACGTTTAGAGCCACCCCTAAGCTTCTTTTAAGCCTAATTAAGGATAAGGATCAGGCGATTGTAGGGCACTGGGTGTGTATTATTTTTATCCCCTTATTCAATCAATCACAGGTACTCTTAACTTGGTTGATGTTGTTTCAAGCATCGATTCATGTCCTAGATAATCGAAACCAAACTATCTGTTGCTGATATTGGAGTAGCTCTTTGTTTTGTATGTATGAGAGTGTGTATGTAATAAGATGTTTTATTAGTTGTGCATCAAATCTCTAGTCTAGGAGATGATTGTTCATATGGAGTTTGTTTTCATAACTACTGCCATATCTGATATCCCCATTGCTTAGGATTTCATTTCCTATTAAGTGTGCCTTGTCGAACCATAATTGTTGTTTCAATGCTCCAAAACCTGATTACCAATCTATGGGGATATGGGTCTTTATTTATATCAAGTGGAGGTGTAAATATGGGTGTGCTTTAGTTCTGCATGTCTGTTTTTGTGGCTTGGTGTTTTTTTCTTTGTATTTGGGGTTGTGCTTTTAGTCTCTACTTATCGGAATCTATACTAGAATAACACATGTTTAATTGAAATTACAGCTTTTCAACAACAAGATCGAGGCCAAAGACATGTCTTATACTGATTTTGAGGAAAAAGTAAAGAGGACGGTGTACTTTGACAACTCGCCACAAGTTACACCGTCAGTTATAAAGACCGCTTTAGCGCTGTTTGGTCACGTTATGGAGATTCTCTTTATTCCTAAATAGGTAGTATGTGTGGTGGAATATGTGTTAAGGGGTTAAGATTGTTATAGTGCATTGACATTTTAACCAGATTTGGCTCTGGTTGTCAATGCGACATAAATATGAAGTTCGGTTAACTTAGATGTGTGAAATTGGTTGATAGCGAAGGGGAGATGTGTTAATCCATGAGCTTCAGGGAATAGTTAACACTATTAAATTTGCTCTTGAATGGGATTGTGAGAAGCTCATCTTAAACACTGATAGTAAACTTGCTCAGCAATTGCTTAATTCAAATCTGGAGTTCCTTGGAGAGCAAGGAGGAGAGTGGAAAGAATTAAGCAGGATATGACTGTCTTCAAAGTTGTGATGTTAAACATGTGTTTAGAGAAACAAATAGAGGCCCAGATTACTTAGCCAAGCTGAAGCCAATGGAAGGATACATGGTGATTGAACCTTGGGACATGCACAGTGAGCTTCTAAGGATCACTGAGGAAGATGCAAGAGGGACAATTTACTTGAGAGAGTATTTTTCTCTGCACGGTTATTATGGGTTTCTTCCATCTTTTTTATAACAACATCAGCAACCAGCCACAATACCTCGTATTTTCGAGCACGAGCTTGTGCCTCCTTAACAGCTGCTTGCATATCCGCTATCTCCGTCTCCAGCATATTTACCTGAAATTGCAAGTCTTTCACATTACTTCTTTCCTCCTCTAATATTGTCAATAGTTCTGTAATTTGAGTTTGCGCGGATTCCAACTCTGCCCCTTGTTGTTTAGTTTGCCCTGAGATGCCTAAAAATTCAACATTATTTTTCCTTGTAACTTCTTTTAGTCCCTCTATCTTCCTCAATTCACTAGCTAGTTCAGCCTCTTTCCTTTGCAGTTTATCAGTCAAACGAACTACTACATTTCGCTATTGTGATATCTCAATTTTGTTTTTCTTCTAATTCGGCAGTACTCTTTAGTGCCCCTGACACACATTTAATTCAACGTTCAATTGTTCGTTTCGAACACGTAACGCATCACGTTGGCTCTGAACAGCTACCAGTTCCACCTGTCATGACAACTAACATTTATACTAGTTCACATGTACAAACAGATTACACATCACAATTAACAAGTTTACTCAGGAACATAATATCTTAGTCGTATTGATACATCGTTCTATTTATCATAACAGAAAACAAATTTCATTTATCATAAAAAAATGAACAGTATACAAAGCTCTAACACATATGCAGGGCCAATAAAAAACTGGAACACCCTATTTTCGCTTCTTCGAGATATGCGAGGATTGCCCTTTATCTATCGAACTCTTTTTATTCGTTACTTGAACATCTATAGGAGCTATAAAGGTCACCACCCGTTGTTTGTGCCGCGATCGGAGTATCAGACTCTCGATCTCCTTCTCATCCTCTTCTGACGACAGTTCCCTCGACCTAGGAATGGGTTTTTCACCAACAATTTCCTCTTCATCTTTGGTAAACTACATATTTTTAGTCTTGGTGAAGATGGCAGGTGATGCAGGGTCTTTAAATGATTAAGCCCAAAGGCTTGGATGATTTTAATCTCATTAGGTTTAATTTTCTTTTTAGTTTGATTTGTTTCTAGATTAAGCTTATGCCTAATTAATAGGATCCTTCTAATATGAGAATCCTCTAGCTCTATATTTTATTTATTTCTAGATTACGCTTATGTCTAAATAATAGGATCCTTCTAATATGGAAATCCTCTAGCTCTATTATAAATAGGCATGTAATAGTTGAGAGATACATTCAACCAAGATCAATAAAATTTCTCTCTTTATTATTATTTTTCCTTGCAATCTCTTTTATTTTTTTGATTCAAATCGCTTTCGCTACGTGTTCTCTATTAAGTGGTATCCGATTCAGTCGTAGGCCTGCGCCAAGATGGTGAACAATGAAAACGAAGACCGTGCCCAAGACAGTAATTTTGGAAACCTTGTAACGAGGGAAAAGTTCGCCAAAAAACTTAATTGTTTGGAGGATAAAATCGAAGCTTCCAATCGACAAGTTCAACAACTCGCCGCAACCATCAACAACCTCACAATACAAGTAAGTAGACTATCACCCTTCTCAACCCCCTTTACTTCCATACCCTTTTCACCATCCACAACTTTGCCTATATACACCCCGCCCTTCACTTCTCAAAATTCTGACCTTACACTCACCCCCAACACCCATGAAACCCCCACCACAACAACCCAATATCGTCAAAGCCCTAATACCGTTCTCACATCATTACAACCCTAAACCCCAATATTTTCTAATACCCATGTTGATATAACCCTAAACGACCACAATGATTTAGGCAAACCTTACCAATCTATCTCTTTTACCTCTTCTCCAAACCGCTACCACCAACATGAAATTATACAACACCACCACACACCACAAAAAGGCCAATAACCACCAAAACTACCTACCCGGTTACCAATCCCAACAAAAAAGTCATGATTATGAATTATCTATGAACGATATGGCTCTTGTCGATTGTGTACGTGGGCAGCCTCCCGATTCATATATTTATGATCCATATTTTACACCTCACCAAGCACAACCCCATCAATTTAAGTACAAGATGAAAGTCGATCTTCCAGCCTTTAATGACCATCTTCATGTCGAAGATTTTCTCGATTGGCTTTCTTTCTACTATAGAGAATTTTTTTGATTACATGCATATTCTGGAGGAAAAGAAAACTTCGCTCGTAGCATATAAGCTCAAGAGTAGTGCTAACGCTTGGTGGGATAGTATTTGTCAAGGCTCGTCGTAAAGAGGGAAAATTACCTATTCGTGATTGGGCGCAAATGAAAAAATATCTACGACGTCGTTTTCTACCTTCTAACTACGAAATAATTCTTTATGACCAACTTCGAAATTTAAAACAAGGTACTCGCCCCATTGCCGAATATCTTGAAGATTTTTACCGTTTATTGGCACGTAATGGTATGAGTGAGAACGAGGTCAAGCAACTTAGTTGTTTCATTGGAGGTTTACATTTTAAGATTCAAGACAAGATGTCGATGTCGCATATTCCTTCTATGGATATCGCTATTGAGTTAGCTCAACGAGCGGAACAATTTCTCGATAAAGCCAAACGATTTTCTAATAATGGGAGACCACAATACCAAGGGTATTCATCATCCTCATCTCCTCAAGCAAACAATTTTACACCCAACACATCCCTTATAAATACCCCTTCATCAAACTTAAACAATTCTCTACAAACCCATAACTCTACCACAAACATCCGTTTCCCGCAACCCCATAATCGCCCTCTTAACCAATACCAAAATAACCGACCCTAAACCTTTGCTTGAACACCCCACCGACCCTTATGCCCGCCCTAAACAAAATTATTGCTATCGTTGTAACCAACATGGTCGTGCATCCAATATTTGCCCATCTCGAAACAATGTAAACCCCCGAGTAAATTTAACACATCATGATGAGGAGGTCATCGTTGATGGTGAGGTTCATGAGCATCCATCCGTTTTGGCTCTTTGTGATCCAATTTTATTTGAGTCGTCGTCGGATATTATTGAAGAAGTTCTTGATGGATGCGACGAAGAAGATGAACGATGTTATGTTTTTCGTAAACTTCTCTTTACACAACAAGGAGATACGTCCCAACGCAATAATATATTTCTCTCCCAATGCTTGATTAACGGTAAACTCACCAAATTTATCATTGATAGTGGTTCGAGCGAAAATATTATTTATAAATCGGTGGTTCCGAAGCTTGGTTTAGCTCTTAGTTTGCATCCAGATCCTTATCCTATTTATTGGATCAATAATACTTGTGTTTCTAAGGTTACACATCAATGTCGGGTTCCTTTTACTATTGGTAAATATAGTGAGGAGAATTTGTGCGATGTCGGTGACATGGATGGTTGTCATATTCATCTTGGACGACCTTGGTTGTTTGATTTAGATGTTGATAGTAAGGGACGTAACAATACATACACATTTACAAAAGGTGGTCTCAAGTATATGTTTACTTCTATGAAGCTCAATGTGAAGCCCAAAGCACCTTCGACCGCGAAAACGCTTTTATTGCTTTTCGATGATGTGGAGAAAGATGTTCAAGAAGCCGAAACTATTTTTGCCCTTATTTCTAAAGGTGATGTCTCCAATCCTAATAACATGCCTCAAGAAGTTAAAGATCTTTTACATAAATTTTCAAGCATTCTTCCTACCGAGTTTTCGAATTTTCTACCTCCTATGAGAGATATTTAACATCACATCGATCTTGTTCCAGGTGCAAGCTTGCCAAACTTACCACATTATGGTATGCCACCAAAAGACCGTGCAATTTTATAAGAGAAAGTACAAGACCTACTTTCTAAAGGCCTTATTCGTTCATCAATGAGCCCGTGTGCAGTTCTGGCACTCTTAGTCCCAAAGAAAGATGGCTCTTGGCACATGTGTGTTGATAGTTGAGCTATTAACAAAATCACAGTACGTTATCGTTTTCCGATTCCTCGCATTGATGATATGTTGGATATGCTCTCCGGTTCAAAAATCTTCTCTAAAATTGATCTCAAAAGCGGTTATCACCAAATTCAAATATGTCCTGGAGATTAATAGAAAACGGCTTTCAAAACTAAATTAGGATTATATGAATGGCTTGTTGTGCCATTTGGTTTGTCTAATGCTCATAGTACGTTTATGAGGGTTATGAATGAGGTTTTAAAGCCTTTCTTGAACAAGTTTGTCGTCGTTTATTTCGATGATATTCACATTTATAACAAAGATGAGAATGAGCATCTTCACCATATTCAACAAGTATTTCAAGCACTCCAAGGTACATCTTTCCAAATTCAACTCAAGAAATGTACATTAATGCAAGCTAAACTTATTTTCGTGAGATTTGTCATTTTCGCCGATGGTATTTATGTTGACGAAGACAAAGTCAAAGCTATTCGTGAGTGGCCTATTCCGAAAACTATTTTTGATGTTCGATCTTTTTATGGATTGACATCCTTTTATCGTTGTATTTTGCAAAAAATTTCTACTATAGCAGCCCCTCTTACCGATTGTTTAAAACAATCTCGCCTTACTTGGAGTCCTGAAGCCGAACAAAGTTTCGCCTTACTAAAAGAAAAACTATCTTCGGCACCGGTTCTTATTATGCCCGATTTCACAAAATTATTTGAAGTAGATTGTGATGCCTCCTCCCGTGGTATAGGTGTTGTTTTAACTCAAGAAGGAAGACCAATTGCGTATTATAGTGAAAAGTTATGTGAAGCTTGCCGTACTTGAACTACTTATGAGTTGGAATTTTATTTGGTTGTACAAGCTCTTAAGCATTAAAAACATTATTTGCTTCAAAAGAAATTTCTATTATATACCGATCATGAAGCCCTCAAGTACATCCAAAGTAATACCAATATTAATCGAATGCATGCTCGTTCGATCCCCGAGATTCAATAATTTAATTTTTCTATCAAGCACAAACTGGGGAAGCAAAATAAAGTTTCTGATGCCTTGAGTCGACGTGCATCCCTTCTTGTTACTGTTCGTACATCTATCATTTCTTTTGATTATCTTAACAAACTCTATGTCGATGATGCGGATTTTTCGAAGTTGTGGGAAAAATGCAACAATAATCAATGAGGTATGGCCGACTTTCTTCTTCATGATGGTTTTCTTTTTCATGGTACTCGTCTTTGTATTCCCCAAGGATCTTTACGAGAGTACGCAATTAAAGAGCTACATGGAGGAGGTCTTGGTGAACATTTAGGTCGTGATAAAATAATTGCTTTGGTAGAAGAACGATATTTTTGGTCTTCTTTAAAGAAAGATGTTGCGGACTTTGTTCACAAATGTTTTGTATGCCAACAAGCCAAAGGTTGTGCTCAAAATACGGGCCTCTACACCCCTCTTTCGGTTCTTGAATCACCTTGGACTGATATTTTTATGGATTTTGTATTTGGACTCCCTCGGGCTCAAAGAGAAGTTGATTCAATTTTTGTGGTAATCGATCGCTACTCAAAGATGGCACACTTCGTCCCTTGCAAAAAAAAACTCATGATGCGGTTCAAATCGCAAATTTATTCTTCCGAGAAATTGTTCACCTTCATGGTGTTCCACAATTTATTACTTCCGATCACGATAGTAAAATTTTAAGCCATTTTTGGCAAACTCTTTGGCGACGTATGGATACATCTTTAAAGTTTAGTAGCACTGCTCACCCGCAAACCGATGGTCAAACGGAAGTAGTTAATCACACTTTGGGAAATTTACTTCGTGTTTTATCCGGTGCAAAGCCAAGGCAATGGGATTTATGTATTCCTCATGCGGAGTTCGCCTATAATGCTTCTAAGAGTAGAATTACCAGTTTTTCTCCTTTCCGGATGATTTATTCCATGGTTCCTAAGCACCCCCTTGATCTTGTAGATCTTCCTAAAATTTCGGGTGTAAATTTATTGTCTAATGATTTCCTCGATCAAGTTGCCGAAATTCATGGGATGGCTATAAAAAATATTGAAGCTTCAAATGCCAAGTACAAAGCTTCGGCCGATGCACATCGGCGTGTTCAAACTTTAGAAGTTGGTGATCTTGTCATGGCCTATTTGAAAAAGGAACGTTTTCCGGTTGGCACTTACAATAAATTGAAGATGTAAAAGATTGGGCCATGTGAAGTGCTTAAGAAAATTAGCGATAATGCATACGTCATTTCCTTACCCGAAGGTTACAACATCTCGCCTACATTCAATGTGGCGGACTTTTCTCCTTATTATGGTGACACACATGATTCTCTTCCTTTTAAGAACTCATGGGCGAGTTCTTTTCCACAACAGGAGCATGATGCAGGGCCTTTAAATGATTAAACCCAAAGGCTTGGATGATTTTAATCTCATTAAATTTAATTTTCTTTCTAGTTTTATTTGTTTCTAGATTAAGCTTATGCCTAAATAATATGATCCTTCTAATATGGGTATCCTCTAGCTCTATGTTTTATTTGTTTATTGGTTAAGCTTATGTCTAAATAATATGATCCTTCTATTATGGGAATCCTCTAGCTCTATTATAAATAGGCATGTAATAGTTGAGAGATGCATTCAACCAAGATCAATAAAATTTCTCTCTTTATTATTATTTTTCCTTGCAATCTCTTTTATTTTTTCGATTCAAATCGCTTCCGCTACGTGTTCTCTATTAGCAGGAATATTCATGGCATTTTGTCACTGGTAGGTGTACTAAGATGGTTGATTTGCAGGAATGTTGGTTGCTACAATCATAGCATTCGTTACCATGTCCCCCGGATGTTGTAAATTATTTATGGTCATATTTATTAAGGTTACACAAAACATACAGAGAAAGAAAGAAACTCGACAGAGTGCAAGGGTGGGGGACAATGCCACTAGAACCTCGTATGACCATCGCCAATTTCCATGTATGGTCTTCTTCATTGCCCATACGAAGGAGCAAAACTATTAATGTTTTTGCTGGAAAACCGTCCATGGTTCAGTAAGAAAATTCACTCCTTCTTACTTATGACAGGAAGATCGCCTTAACAATACTCACCGAGAAAAAGTTCCAATGGTTTCCACATTATTTATATATGTAAGCAAACATTGTATAGGCCTTGCCAATATTGACAGAATACTGCATTTAGCAACTGTAGAACCTGAAACAAACCAACAAAGATCAAAGACGACAATACTCAGCTATTATAAAATGCGATTCCTTTTATATTGGCAAGTAAAGTATAGAGATGTACACACGAAATCTTTCCATTGAGGAGAGTATGACAGGCATAGTCACTTTGATAGGCTTTCCCTGCTCATTGATCCATGAATTCCTAGAAAAGTACTCGTAACGGTAGTCCCTAAGTTTTAAGGTCTTCAAAGGTTTTCTGAACGAAGTACTCACATGGCAGATATACTGAGAGGGTTGATTTGCATGAAGAACTGAGACTACAACCATAGCATTTGCTACCATGTTTCCTGGTATCTATAAAAAATTTAAGCCATATTTATTATGGCTGCATACAACATATTTGAGAAATAAGAAGTATAACCACTATGATTACCAGATCGAGAACTACCGCCGGATCCGCAATCATACACGGGTTTCCTTTACCATACCCAATAATCAACCTGTCAATATGACTATGGAGAAAGGAGATAAGAAGAGCATACAATTAAGAAAAAAAATAAAATATTGAAGCAAACTACTTTCATATGTCGATCTCGTAAAGACATTATAAGTAAGGCCTGCTA
Organism: Kingdonia uniflora; assembly: GCA_014058105.1. Lineage (NCBI taxonomy): Eukaryota > Viridiplantae > Streptophyta > Magnoliopsida > Ranunculales > Circaeasteraceae > Kingdonia > Kingdonia uniflora. The sequence continues at coordinate 7,532,709 of JACGCM010000816.1, read as the reverse complement.
TGTACTTCTTAGACCTACACGACCCCATAACTGCGGACTCATGGTATGAACTGGAAGGACTCATTGTGATGTTGCCCATATAGTCCTCAGATTTATTCTGTGTTTGAGACTTTCCATGAATTCTCTTTTGCTTAGGGTCTTAAAAAACCTACATAATTCTGATATGATGAAGGATTACCTAATCCCTTCAGTCCATCTGGGAAATGGCTCTCTAATAGTGCTAGTGATGATGGAAGGGCGTAAAATAGTGACTGGAAGATCTCCTCTCAATAGCCCAATTAGCATTTCTCCCATTGCCTTTGTGAAGACGTACGTGTTTGGCCAGCCATATTGTCTTGCCCTATAATTAAAAAAATGATGCGAAAAGTTTAACAATTTCATATGCCAGTAATACTTTTACTAATAAGAACAAGACAGGTATGCATGCGCCATGTGTTTCTTAATCAAACCTTTGTAGCCCCAATTCTTTCGTGGCAGTTCTTTCAAATTCTTTTGTAACTCCTTGGGCTTGGAGATCATCGAGTGTCTCCCTCACTACCTTGCGTTCATGTTCAATATCTAAATCCAAGGTATCATTTAGTGTTTCACCCATTTCAAACGCCTTTTCTAGCACAAGTCCCGACTCTGCAAACATAAGCTGAGGAACAATAAGAGAGATATTTTTATTAGACCAGGGAAAAACTCTGAGAAAGGGCAAACAACGCATCAGTAGTTTTAAACACTTCTTTGCGAAATGCAAGACATTCTTAGCTCCCATGGTATTTGTACCCAACGCAACATCATACTTATATACCAAAAATTATATATAAACAAACTTAAATAAAACTGTTGAAAAGCATTTAACTTTGATGAATACCTCTCGTCGAATTTAATGGTAGCAGCTGTATTAACAATAATGTCGACTTCTCTCCACAGCTCGTCCCTCAAATCAGAGTCTTCTATTCCCAAGTTCTCACAAGTAGTATATCCAGCTATTGGTACTATCTTTTCCAGAACAAACTCTTCAAAACCAGCTCCCCGTTTCTCCCTAAGAACCTTAAACACCTTTGATATCATCTGCATGCGGGATAAACATGTATGTTAAAGTACATTTTTGGGTTTCTTTTTAGACAAAAACACCAGTATTTTTAGCCATATTTGACAAACACCCCACGATTTCTAGTTTGACTTCAGTCAACTGCAATTACTTGCAGTTGACCCTCTTTACTTTTTAACAGCAGGTGACTTAATATAAAAACCCAAAGTACCATTAAGATAAACACGTGAAATACCCATGACTTTGTGTTATAATATGAAAAAAAAAACACACGTATATTGTTTAAGTTGAAAGGTGAGTGTCGTGAGGAAACTTTCCTTTTTTTTTTCTTCCTAATTTTAAAAAATAATCTAAAAGACTATTTTTGTATTCTTAAAAAATGGTTTCTTGTTGACTACAATCAAAGATAGTTAAGTGCAGATGACTACAGTCAAACTGTAAATATGGGGTGTTTGTCAAACATACGACAAACTATCGGGTGTTTGTCAAATATGAGTGGGGTATTAGTTTAAAAAACCTTATATTTTTGTGGGGGCGGATTTGTGGACACTCAAAACTAAGACACTTAACAAACACTCAAAGAATCCAAATCTTTATTAGTCTGGAATCCAAATCTCTATTAGATGAGTAGTTGTTATAATAGAGAAGTTGGCAAATAGAGAACTAATTTGATTACGTGGATTAGGTCAAAAGAGACACGTTCTCTTTTTTCGTGTGATTTAGTCTGCCTCCCTCTCTTCTCATTCAAAATAATTTGAAATCAGGTTCGTCTGCCTCTCTATCTACCTAGTGAAGAATAATGATAGAAATGACAAATTGAAGTCTTTCTCTTTCTCTCAGTCAGAACGAAGCAAATTGAAAAACGAATCTAGGGTTTTGATCGATGGAGATTGTATGATTTGGTGCAGATTGAAGAACGATTTTAGGGTTTTGATCTATACGATTCTTCGACTGGATCGTCACTAGCATCACATCTTTCTTCCTTCCAACAAATCTCTTCCCCTCTCCCTCTTATTCCACTATAACTTTGATTTATGGTTGTTGATTCTTGCAATTGTTGTTGTTGTTGATTGTGGGTTTATTGTAAACTGTGGATTTATTTGCCATTGTTGTCGTTAGGAAATGGAATTTCAAAGGGTACTAGTGTATGTGTAAAGGTTGTTGTTGTTAGAGTTTTAAATTGTAATTATTGGTGATGGGTTTTGCTTTATTGAGATTAAGATTGGGGTTTTACTAAATATTTCATAACTTTGATCATCATGAGTTTTTTTATATGTAAGATTACATCACTGTCGAATTTTGTGGCTGCGTCTTTTCCATCCCAATTATCTGCTGAATCGAAAATTCAATAAGTTTGGGGAGAAGTTCAAAATTGCAGAATCCAAAAATTGTCAAATGATTCGTGAAATTGCCAAAATTATCGATTTATGCATTGATCGACAATATTGTGAATAGCCAAAATTTTTGTATTATGCATTGATCGACAATTTTGTGAATGTAAAGATTGTCAAATTAAGCATTGATCATCCACAATTTTGTGAATTGAAACTTTACGAATGGCCAAAATTGTCAATTTAAGCACTGATCGACAATTTTGTGGAGTGTCAAACAATTTTGTGAATTGCTAAAATAATCGATTTGTGTATTGATCAACAATTTTGTGGAGTGCTAAAATTGTCGAATTATGCATTAATCGACAATTTTGTGGAGTGCCAAAATTGTCGAATTATGCATTAATCGACAATTTTGTGAATTGTCAAAATTGTCGATTTATGCATTGATCAACAATTTTGTGATATGCCAAAATTATTAAATTATACATTGATCAACAATTTTGTGAAGTGCCAAAATTGTCAAAATTGTGTATAGAAAGTGTTGAATTGGGCATTAATCAGCAATTATGTGAAAATTAAAATTTCTTCAAGTACTACAAACATTGTTGGTCTTCTCCCAAATTTTGGATTTAATTACCACTTTGACAATATATCCCAAACGTCTACATGAAAGTCCGATGTAAGAGAATAATATTGATGGGATTTCAAAATTTGTACAAAAACATAAAAAAAACAACTTTACAATGGGAAGGAGAGAAAGACCCATAAAAAAACCCCACGGAGATGACCAAAGCTCTTATTAGGAGGACCAAATAACTCCCATCTCTTTGTCGGAGTTACTCATACCAAAAGTCGCCGTTTACTACTTCCAAACAATGAGCAAACGCTAATTATAGAGATAGTGAGGTGTTGCAAGTAATAGATATGAGAGACAAAGTAATGAAGGGATCTCCGATGATCCATGATCAAGGACACTACACCAATTTGGCAAAATTACCACGGACCATGTCCATTGTAAACCATAAATTCAACTAGATGAACTAGCTCAATTTCTCCCTTGTGGGCGACGTGGGACTAAATAAAAATCCCTGCTTTCAGAAGTTAAATCTCAATACAAGTTGGAATGCAACGGATCTTCATCTTTAAGCACGGACTAAGCCAATGCCATTAGTTATTATGGACCAAATCCGTGGCAATTCTTAAAGTGGTTCGATGTAGAAATGAACCTTTGGTGTAGTGGGGTCGACATACGAAAACCCGACATTCGGGTCGGGTTTGGGTAATGGGATTTGAAACCTAAAAATCTAATTTTCAATCTAAACCCGTGATTTATGAGCTAAAAAAAATTAATCTTTTAATTTATGTTCTTTATAAATGTAGGTTAGTGTGTCTTTTAAAATTTCATGGAACTAGTAATTAAGCACATTCACGGTTAGAAATAAATGTGTACTTAAAAATAATTTTATTGAATATTGATAAAAAAAAATTTTGTTGTGTACATTTTAATTGATCACATTCACGACTGGTTGCTTATAATATCGTATGTTGTTTGTAATTTTACACTAATAACTCCTATGATAAGAAACTAAATGCCTTAACTTTAAAGTAAATATACTTTAACTTTTTGTGTGCATATGACTAAAATACATGGATGTACCTGCAAAATATTCAGTCATATACAACGGGTTTTAATTCGGGTATTTTATTTTATTTTTTTCGGGTTTCGCGTAAATTTTGGATCAGGATCGAGATCGAGTTCGGGTTTCGGATTAGGTATAACTTTCGAACCCGTACCGAACCCAATTAGGTATCGAAATTCGAGTATGAGTTTTGGGTTATTTTTTCGGTCTGGGATTTGGGAGTGGATAGGGCCCGCCCAACTACGCCTTGTGCTAAGATACAAAGAGGACCTTGTTGAGAGATAATCGATATATAGCAATTGTATAATCCTATATCATATGAACAAAAGAAAGAGAGAAGTGAGATTTCTTATTGATTCATCATCGTCCTCTGTACATAATACAAAGATATATATAGATAACTCTACAACATAAGTTACCTAATCTACTCAAACTCTTCCCATAACCCTATCAGGCCTATGGGCTTGTTAAGAGTCCGTATAGAACACCCCAACCCTGTTGGGTTCCTAGCTTGGGCTTGGACCCAACTCCTAACACTCCCCCTTGGGGTGTTCTATACTAGGACGACTTGCCTAATTAAAACTTCTGCCTAGCAAAACCCCCTTGGGAAAAAAATTGTGCAAGGAAAAAGTACAATCCTATCATTTTATGGGTTGTAGACGCGTATACGTTGCCTCAGTAAAACCTCCAGCCAGTAAAACCTCCTAGGATAAAAACTGCGTTATCATGATAAAGGGTACAACACTCATGTGTCCACGTCAGGCTGGGACTACTCCCCCTGATGTCAATCTCCCTAAGATCTATCTCCCAGAGATATATTTCCCTGAGATATTGATAAGTAAATCTTCTGCATGTCAATTCCGTGTACTAGCTGTTTGAACGTAGGAACAAAACTATGGCAAGCCAAATAGTTTACTGCGAATGAGTCATTGGGTAAAGTATACCCAGCTAACTATAGTAAAACTCCTCCTAACTATGGCATCACAGCCCTAGGAGTTTCTCCCCCCATTAGGATGGTGAAAGATGTCGTTGTCCATACCCAAGTGATGGACGCACAATAAACGACTTAGCACCGTGTGCTACATCCATATCGAAGTGTTAGATAACTCTTCCGATATATATTGCTCGGTGTATGAGTGCCACTATTAAGATGTTCGATATGAAAATTGAGACACTCTTGATTTCACAAGGTTTTATATTTTGAATTCCTTCCCAAGGTATTCGGCGGCTCTCGCGATCTCCCCCGGAGGTCTAATGATTTCCAAATCATTTAATACACTGTTATGATGATACTGAAGCTAATATATGTGTTCTAATAAGAACGTATGGACAGATAAGGATAATTGCAAAGTCTCCAACCTTGAAATACTCAGTCAACTTACTATGTCTCATGGGCCTCAATTGCTTTAAGTCAATAATAACTTTTCCAGTTTTATTACGTACACATCTCGTGTGTCAGGCTTAATTGCTTCTAAAAGCTTATACCATCCCAGGTAGCTTCATGTAGATATTTGTATCTAGTTTCCCATATAGATACGCGGTATTTACATCAGACGTATGTCTAACTTGTCCCCGATAACTTAACAGATTAATCAGTATCAAAACATTATAACATCCATAACCGGGTAATAGGTCACACTGCAATCGATGCCAGATCTCTTAAAGATTTCTTGGGTAACTAGTCTTGTCTTGACCATAATATTTTACCGAGTTAATCGTGTTTCCGTACCTTTCCCTTTTATAGCCGACAGGCTCAATCGTATCATTTCACATTATGCTAGTAAGCTGAGCTCCACTTGGATTCTAGATGCCCACTTTGGCCAATGTATAATAACATATAGTTATTTACAATAAGTGGCTCTAAATCCTCATCTTTGATGGCAAGCACAACAACGAATATGAATGCATTGTCAACAAATCTCTACTGAACGATCCTACGTTGTGCTTATTACAAACTTTTAATAGATCAAGATCTTATTATTATCATATATGTATGTATCATGCCGGGCTAATCTCATAATGCATCAACTGGTCGTGTAGCTACTATTGCCTCGTCAATGGGTGGTTCCATCCTCGATGAACCGACTACACCATTAGTCATATTTGTCCCTTATTCTGCAACTCCTCGGCTCAGAATATTTTCTTCCAACGGTGCTCTGCACTAAGCGCAAGCCTCAGATTTATTTGCGGTACTAATTCCCCTAGAACGTTCTGCTACGGTACTAGTTCTATCGGAATGTTCGGCTGTGTAGGTATATTACTTGCAGGTACATACACTTACGGTACTTTAATAGTACTTATAAATGCGTCTAGCAAATCATTTTCGACCTATTTGAGGTTTGTAATCCGTTGAATCTTATTATTACCTAACTTATGTATTTAGATCTAGATGAGACAACGATAGTATTTTCTAAGACCTCTTGGAAACATCCTCCGCATTGACTGTCATATCTCCCCCCAATGCTAGGAATATTATCTCATCAAAGTGTTAATTATCTGCCCTGCAGTATATACGTCTCCAGTGGGTCAAAATATTTAGTGATAAATGTGAATCATAACCCACATAATACCAGGCCGACGTTAAGAGTCCAATCTTCATACATTGTGGTACGATTGGCACCTGTACAGAACATCCAAATGTTCATCGATGGGCGACATTGGGATCCAACCCAATTACTAGTCGCTTTTGGGATTTTTTTTATGATTTGCTAAGGGACGAACCCTAATCAGTGCTGTGGGAGCAATAATGCATATCCCACACACTAGCCGAAAGTTGTTATCCTAATAATAGTGGACTAACAATTATCATAAATAGCTTGATTAGCTTCTTCGCCAATCCTGAGATGGGTATGGTATGGGGTACTCACGATGCTCAATCATCTATCCCATTTATCGGTAAAATAATCATCAAAAGCCTATGAGTCCAACTCCCAAACACCCGCCAAGTTGCATCAACCGACTTTGATCAGTTAATCCAAGAACTGAGCCTGCGATCGAATGATCTAAGTAAGAAGTCGTGTTAACGTTGCATTTCTAGATTTTATGAGTAGGCAAACGTAAGACCATCTCTTAGATGCGCCTTTTATGACCATAAATATTCAAGTGGGCCACTATGTGGATGGAAAGGTCCACATGTGTCTCCATGGATACGTTTCGAGCAAAGGCTGGAGATCCTACTCCACCTTGGTCATACTAGGATGAAATAATAAACTTTCCTTGAAAGTAATCGTTACACGTACACTTTCTGGATTTTTTCTCCGTTTAAGGAAAGTTGAAATATAATCCCAATAATCTTCCTCACTATCCGAGCCCTGATGAGTGTATTGAAAACTATTCCAATAATGTGTTTTAACCTTTAGACATAGAGTGAATGCACAGAACCTTGTCTGTCATTTTCTCTGAGAGTCATTATGTGACAAGCATTATCATGTATATCCCTAAATTCAGCAAAATCCAACTAGATTTACTAGTTTATAAAGTGAAATAGATACCATATATCGTACTGTTAGAGAGTAATAACGTAACGCACTCAGTAGGTTCTATCATGTTGGCTGTGCCAATGATATTTGTACCATCCCTGATGTACAAGGTTAAACAAGAAATATATTCATATCTTAAAAGGATCGAGTTCGTGGTACTAATGTCTCTTAGACATGTATCGCCACTTATCTGATTATCGGTCATGCTCAATGAGCAGATAGATCTATAGGCAGGTTGTATGTAGTAGATCAATTATCATACATAGAATTTATGTCACGCCCCAAAATACGATAATCAGTAGCTAGACCAATTTCTCGGATTCGAGGATGTGCAGGTCGGGGAATCCAAAGATTCTCCCCATAAACAACCGAGCCGTAGACACATTTTGGCCTAATCGTTCACTTAGCAATACATCAGAGTAATAAAGAATATAAAATAGAAACAACGGAAGACTAAGAAGCAAAATCTAAACATAAGATTCTACAAACCTCTACGCAGCGAACCCAAAAGTAATAACTGGAGAATGAGCCTCCAGCTCGGCTCTCTGAGGATCACCATAGCCGTAGCTAAAACCTGAAACAACCTGCCACTAAAAGGGGGATGCGAGTGTGAGCAAACAACGAGCTCACTAACTCCCAAGAATAGCTAAACGATTATACTAACCAATGAGATAGATATTAATATTAATGATAATAGGATATAATAATTGTTAATAATAAATAATATATATCTACCAAGATGTCTAATAGGTGCCTAATAGTTATACATATATACTAACTCCAATGAATCTATCTATAAATATACCTCGTGCAAAGGAGTGCTAATATTATAACTACACTCCAGTCACAATGACTACTAACTATGCTCTAATCACTATCGTGACCCTCAGCGCCATAGGCGATCAACCTACCTTAGGAATACAATAACATACGAGGGTAAATGACCCTTGGCCAACAACAATCCAACCAGGTTACCCAAACCCTAACCAGGCACAACCCCGAAGCTATCACAAGCTGAACGATATCACCCACAACCAAATACCAGCTTAAAGCTCACAACAACCAACCAGACTAATTAACCTAATAAATTAACCAGATACAGAAGAGGGAGGAGCAGATATAGAGAGGAGAGGAGTATGCAGAAGGAAGATAAATCTAATTATATCGTAAATCAATAAGGAGAAGAGGAATTCAAATAAGGGGAGAAGAATATGATGAACTAGGATAATCCCATAATTATCCCAATGCAATGATATGTTATGATGATGATATGATGGAAAGAGATAATCTTATGATTATCCCGAGTGCAAAAGATTCTATATTAAACATAATGCAGAAAGGGTTAATGATTTCTATCAGTAGAACCTACGAATTGGAAGTATGCAGAGATGCAATGATATGCTTGATGATGATGTAATGAAGTGAGATAGTCCCATATCTATCCCAACGTTAAAGGATTTAGAAATGTCATCCTAAAGGGATAGCCCCCATGACTAAAGTGGGCAGACAACTGCTAAAGAAGGATTACCTTAAAGAGATCATGATTGGATACAAGGGTACGATGTACTGCACTAGCTCGACCAGACTATGAGGATATTACATTAATTTATCAAATCCCACGGAGCCAACGTCCGAACTATATTCATATTCCGAGGCATTTCAACCACCAGGATAAGCCCTGTACCGAATTGTAAATACTGTCTCATACCATCCCATACTCCCGAATGGGTGACTAGGTATAATAGTATCCATCCTGGACCCACCTTCTATTTTAACCTGATTAAGGAATCCCTGAACCTCTCGAGGGTCAGCCGATGCAAAGTTATTTATGTATCCGATCCCAATAAGATAAGAGAATATTATCTATGAATGTGAGCATGATCCTAGAGACTGAAACACAACTACCGTCAACCCGACAGTATACACAGGATAACCACGCGCCTGAGAGCGTGGCAGTCAAAACTAACACAGATGCCCACCTGTGACTCAGTTGCACCATCTGAACCTAAATGAAACAACAACTTAACCGTTACGACATCTAAACAACATCAGTCTCTAAGATTTCTTAAAGCAATATGATTACCATCAAGTGCTACAGTACTCTAGCTGTCAACACAGATTAGTACTCGTGGGATGACCTACAAGTATCCAACAAGTAGTCAAGAATCCCCAATAACAAAACTGCCTCACAATCCCCTAATCATGTACATAAGTCACCAGTACGGATGTACAGGAACCCACTAGGCCTATCTACACCCAAGGACATGACGGTCCACCCCAGCCGATTCCAACATCACGGGTGACGTTCAACTTCATAAACCACCTGGCTAATCAAAGCCTGCCATGCACGAACTCCTAGATGACAGAACGTTACACAACCTTATATATAAGCCTTATCCTACAGATAGAAGGCTTAACGAGTAAGCTCTACTAGCTCTAAGAATCATGAGGACAATAAGTGTCACAACACGATAAGCAAACAATCCTAAGGCAAACTATCAGAAGTTCAACATCCACGACTAACCACCACGGACAATCCGTCTGCTCACCATCAACAACTAACAGTCCAGGAAATACAACACTCCCACATGGAATCTAACATTCCAAACAACCACCAATCACAACGGCAGTGCTCAAGGACTAGGCCTTGAGAACATAGAGTACACCTACACTAGTTCTAAGACTAATCAAAACAATAACAGGCAAGAGGACGAGCTCCGAATCGAAGACCATGTCTTACTGAAGCTATGTTACCCCAAGACTACCCTGGAACCAAATCCAACAACCCAACTAACCAAGGTGCTATACTATAAGGAGAGAACTATAGTCTCTGAACTAACTGTCTCAGAGAAATGGCGGCTAAACCACATACCGTCCATAAGTCTCTACTAATTGTCAAACCAAGTTACTAGTGCCCTGAAACAAGCTGGGCACCCTAATAACTAACCAACAATACTATACTCAATATTATATATATATATATATATATATATATATATATATATATATATAAATAAATATAGCGACGCTGAGGCGTCGCAACACACTGAGAAATGCCTTTGTTCTCAACCTCAACGAAGAAAAGATTCACGATAACCACCCTCGATCAATCGGTCTAAGAGGAATCTCAGGAGTCATCGTCACATCGACGACAATAGAGAATAACCTCCTCTGGCTAACCATAACCTACGGGTTCTATCTAGTAACTAAACTCACATTGTTGCGGGTTTTGCTAACCTACCAAACCCTTAAGTATTCTCGCCTAAGGTATGTTAAACGGATAACCCGTAAAAGTGTCATAAGCAATTAACCTTATACTAACCTAATCACAGATATAATATGTTTTATTAGGCATTTTTATAACTCACGAATCAGGATAATAATCTAGTTATTCAGGAAAATAACACTCGCCTGATAACCCGATGCAATGCTCCAGCAGAATTAATTCGAGCAAGCAACCCAAAGCTCCAATGACAGCATCTCGCGGACATGCCACCCGAATCACGGAACAACCCAACCGCAACACCGCAGCCATCGCAACAACCCAAACAACACCACCACCATCAAACCCAACACTTGCAACCATCACAACTCCGTAATCAACAAAAACCCAAAATCACAAACCCTAAATTAACCCAAAAAATAGCCGCCACCGGCCAAGAATCAATCACACCTCATCGCCCCACACCGGCGATAAACCCAATCAAACACCACCTCCGAATACCCAAATCCTCCAACAATCGCAACCCACAATCAAACCCAATACCTGCGACAATCGTAAACCCTAAGCCACAGCTCAACAATCCAACACCTAAAATAATCACCACTGCTCAACTCAACAATCACTCCAATCACAAAACCCAAATCGACCCACAATCACAAACCCTAAATCCAAGGTTTTCCGCCAAACCCGAATTCAAACGAATCACACGAGAGAGGGAGAGAGGGGAATTACTCACCGAGGAACGACGAAGATTACAGCGAGGAACTACGAGTGATGGGGAGGATAGGATCAAGAGTTTGGAGGGGAGAGGATGGAATTGGAGTTTGGGAAGGATTTGGGTTGATTTTGGGAGAGGAGAGAGAGAGATAAAGAGAGATAAGGTTTTGAAACCACCCAAAACTCGGTTAAGCAAAAAAAAGAAAAACAGTTTTTTTTACTATTCATCAAAAAATATTCGAATATTTTTTTCCTGCACCAAAATATTCGAGTAAGAAAAAAAAAATCGAATATATTCTTCCTACAATGAAATATTCAAGTAAAGGAAAAAAATATTCGAACAGAGGGAATCTTTTCTGAACCGTGAATAGAAATAGTAAGAAGAAAAACCCTGAAGACCCAACTGCCAACCCCGGACACCCTGAAATCATACCAAACCACCAACACCACAACACAAACACTACTACAAACCCAACAAAGGTTTCCCAAGGTATAAACACCACCTCCACCGCCTTACGGCCACCAAAACGCCTAAACTTCTGAAAAGGAATCTAAAGGCTAGAAACTTATCCGAAAGGAATAAATGGATACAGAATGGATAGAAAAGACTCGTGAAGAATAATATACAAATGTGCAAAAAGAATAATATACGGAAGCTTAACGAAAGACATAAAGAATCTTTTCTAAAGAAATGGGCAAAAAGAAAGAAAATGGACAGAAAGGAATAAAAATGGACGGGAGGAATCTGACAAGACAGATAGGAGGGGAAGCATAAAGGAAGTCCAAATCTACACTTGGATTCCCTGGGATCACACCACACTACCACACAACAATATCACACAACCACCAAGCCACAACGGGCACCCAAAACCAAAACACAAACACTTCTGCCCCAAAACTACCGAAACTAACAGAACTACCGAAAGAGATCTAATACAAACCTACCAAAAGAAATAACACAGATGCATAACGAATAACAATACATGAAAAATATTAACAATACTTAATAATAAATAAATAAAAATAACCCAAAAATCTGGGACATTATAATTTAACTACTTCCCAAGCAATAAATTTGAATAATGACAAAATAAAATCAAAGAATAATCTCACATAGATGGGATACCAAACCAGTGTATGTCACGGGCATTCTATTAAACTAAATACTGAAGAGTTCCTAACTCAGTCAATGATAAAACTAATAAAGCAAAACTATTACTTCAATAAGTAAAGTTACTACTTGGCAATGCTCTCTAGGTGATATCATTCATCTATTGGGAATTTACTACTGTTCATTCTTAGAACTTGATCCACTGCTGTATTAGTATCATGGGAGGAATCTAATGTTGTAGACTCTGTCGTAGTGTGGTTTGTGCTAGCTGCGATCACGTGATAAGTCCGGGGCTGATCTCTTTGGATTATCTGGGGTACCTTGCAATCCCGTATCCATTTTAGAATTCTTCTTATTCTATTTTGGTCCATTGGTGAACTTCTTATTTCCTTTGCTTCAGGTTAGTGATAGCTAAAATTTAATCCTGTCGTTGTTACCACCTCTTATTAATCTACGGTTGCGACTCTGTCTGTAATTTCCCTTGCCCAACATTGCATGACCTTGTCACATGCTTACTTTTAATAGGCATAAGCTTGAGGTTCGTAACTAGTAGCTCATTGTTTTGCTCATAAATGAGGAAAACGTAAATTAGGTCTGTGTATACAGTGATCCATTAAATATTACCTCGGAAGCGCAATATTTGAAGCGTAGAAATTATAATAGAATATTCCCAATATTTCTATTTACCTTAACTATTTCTCATGTGAGATAGTGGAGTTGCAATGCCGAATAAAATTTCTGCTGCAGTCGTATAATACTATCATAGTATAAGTTATATATTATCAGGCCTTCTTGAATATGGAGGCAAGGGTGCCAAACAAAGCTCCTACTTTGTTATTTAGAAACTCATTGTTCTCAACAATAGTCTTTTCCAGATTCTGCAATAGCAGATGGATTTCAGTATCCTTATAGGTCAAGTTTATTGGTACCTAAAATAGAAATTACAGTATGGGAAGTACTCAATGTTCTGAGTGTTACCAACATCTATTATGCATGTAAATCAATACCAGTAGTAGTACTTGATCAACATATCAATTGTATTAAAGACAGATCATAGTACTTATAATAAAGATAAATAACTGATTCCCAATCATGTTATAGTTGAACCCTATTCATATTCTAAAACTCATGAAATTCTTTTATAATAATTAAATAACTTAAGTTTGTTTCTTTTGGTACAGGAAACGTAGTGCCGCGATTATCTTTTGGTACGGTGATAACTCTATAGTTTTTGCGTTATTGGGTTTTTGGACAAAGTAATCATCATGTGCAACTACTACATCGAATATGCGTATAAACATTTGTCTACTCATACGAAAACGTCGTCGAAATTCTTCGGGCTCATATGTGCACCCCGTGTTAAAGTAGTCCCACATAATGTTGTAATATCTCAATTCGTGATCTCGCTTCTTTCTCTTATCTTTACGGCCCATGACACTCCAGTGGTGACTCGAAGTTGAATCATGTACTACTAGGTTCATTGTATTTTGGTACATAACGGCCATTGTCGTCGCACAATCAAATATAAGATTGTCAGAGGATAACAATATTCGTGGGGGATCATCAATAGATGAAAAGGAGGATGAGAAAGACATTTGAGGCCGTAGAGTTGAGATAATGGCGTTAAAGGTTAAGGAGAAACAAACAGAAAGAAAAGAGAAGTGTAAAAGGATAGAGAGAAGAAAATTTAGTGGTTGTGGGAGATCAGAGCAAACGGTAGTATTTGGAATACCGCGCGGTAATCAAAACGTCACCGCTAACACTGATCTCCCACAATGGCTAGTTCCTCTTGTGGGTCCTTCCCAACGGCTAGTTTTGGCATCCCAACGGCCATTTTTGCATCCCAACGGCTATTTTTTATATAAATATTGGCTCCTGATGTTCTAACAACAGTCCCTTCAATTCAACTCAATAATGCCAAGTTTTTTACCTCTAACATAGGATTCTTTAGTGGTATTTGGCTGAAATGAAGACTGCGCCCTCGCCACGTCCTAGCTGTATTTTGTCAATAATCTACCTCTCTGACAGCTCAACTTCAATCAGTTATGGGACTGAGTATATGATAAAATTAGGGCCTACACAGAACTTTGAGACCCTCATCTAGATTTATATAACAGGTGAAATGTTCTTAAGGTTAAATGTGATGAGTTTCATGAGATACGAAAGAATATTGATAGACGGGTAAGATGTGTTCTACTAGTCTATATTCTACGCGAAATCAGAGATGAATGGTATGAGAAATACAGCCAATCGTTTCCTTTCGAGACTCCATACGATATTTTTTACCGAAACTACGTCCCGCCTGATGAGTTTCTTATAAATTACCAACTTTCCAATTATGGATGAGATCCGCACCCCCTTACAGAATGGTATGAGTTTATTCCCTACATCAGTCGTAAACGATCATATAAGTTTAATTGTATATGTTTGAGTTTTATTTCGTGCGTAGAACCACCATTTTTAGAATTATAATTGTATTTCTATTTAAATTCAAGATTAAAAAAGATTGATAAATATTTATTGAATATAAAGAAATGGGACATCAGGTCGTACAAGTACTTATATAGAGAAATAAAAGTCTACAATAGAAATAGTTCAACACTGATGCACACAATAAAAATATACGTCTACAAGAACACCTATATATACTGAGAAGGGCCAATATTATCTACAGTACCGCGTCCCCTGCAGATACTACTGGCTCCCCTAGTTCGCAGACCATGTCCACTGGTCCCTTACCTCATCCTCGCACTACCTCTAGGTGGTAGTGGTACCACCTGAACCATTGGTGTCCTCCTCAGCTATAAATTCTGAAAGGGACAAAGAAAATTTATTTAGATTTAGACAAAATAAATTTGACCTTAAGAAGTAAACATAAATAAATAAATTACTTACATGCTGATATAGTTGGTCATCTATAATGTTTATGTTCCTCATCAGAGCAACATTTTTAGCAGTCAACTTCTAGATCGTCTGGGCGTCCTGCGTAGACTCTATAAGGGCTACTTGCAGTATACCATGAGTCAGGTGCTACAACTCCTCTGAGTTGTAGGAGACAGACATGGGCTGCGGCTCCCTCAAGTGGTGGATGGGGATCGCCTCACACCTCCATGTCCACTCCATGTTCCACCCCAGATCTGTTCCCATCTCCAAGTTAGGCAGAATGAAGTCTTAGGACAAGCTATGAACCTCTGGTGACGTAACCACCACGGGTGTAATACCAGCCCTGAGTGCATTGGGCCCGAACAGATCTATATTCCCCATCTTTTGCGAATCTATCAATAGGTGGCCAACCTCTAAGTTAGTTTGGCTAGCCCAGTATATGGCGTAAGTCTATCGCTCCCCATCCATCATAAACTGGTCACAGTCAACAAAGCCTGTCTATCTTAAAGCCTGTAAATCAGCTGAACTAAGATGTGGTGACATGTTAGACGAAGGATGCATTGGAATACCTGCATAGCCAGTTAACTACCTCCAACATCTATCCCCCAAGTAATACTCAGAGTTTCCATTTAGGACTTGAAGTGACATTCTCTTACGGGACAGGTCTGACGCAAGACGAACGTCATCCAACTCTAACGCCGCAGATGTACCCCAAGGCTGCCAGTTGATCGACTCAATAGTCTGGTGGTTAATGAGGTATCTGGCTATAGTAAAGAAGTTCCCTGTCTGGTCATTTGTTTTCTTCCTGTTACCCTTCTTCCATTCTTTGAGGCGAGGATACAATGTCATCTTCAGCGCATTGTTGATAATAGAGTGGCCAACCCCACAATACTCGTAGAACTAATACTGTATTTCAAAATAATATAAAAAATAATTAGAAGTTCCAGTTAAGACGTTTATTGTAAGATATTTAATTTGTATCTTTGGAAAAAGTGTTAGTGTACCTTAAGAAGTTGTAAAAATCCAGTGATGGCAACCCCCGGTCGTGACTGCGGTATCCAAGCAATGGTACAGAAAAACAAGAATAGCGGAACCCCAATCATATGAGGGAGCTTCGTCCAAATTGGCCACGGCCTTGAGATATCCAAGTGGGACGGTATCGTTGGCCGTTTGAAACCATAAATGTCCCATCATGAAAAGGATAAAAGCACTAGCCACCGTACTGTCATCCGCCCGATCATCTGTGATGGTCAAGTATGTCTTCAAATGTGCAATATTGACGTTTCCACTCTTTATATTGTTGGATGTAATACGGGGGAGCAATTGCCTCGCCTTGGATATAACACTCCATCGGTCGTCATACGACAACTGTGTAGGATATTTGCCGATTGGCAATGATGCCAACATTGTGAAATCCAATAGAGTGAACCCTATCTCTGCTCACGGGAAGAGAAAAGTGTGAGTTGTCGGCCACCAACGCTCTGTTTGCGCCTGAATTAACCGGTTATTGGAATTACCCAATTTGATATCCATAAACCTCTCAAATATTTTAACCACATAATCCCTTATTGTCGGACGGACGCATGGAATCCCAATTCTGTTCATTGGAGCATTTTGTCAAACACTTGATTAACGAATAAATTAAAGTTGCAATTAAACAAAAACTTACCGTGAGATCCTTGTCAGTGTGATATATATGATGACATCTGGGAGCGCGGTAATAAACCGCGTATGTGAAACTTCATCTTAGTTTGGGTGCGGGAGGCCTTGATTTTGTTCTCCCTCTTCAAATACAACCTTTTTTTCTTCCTTTCGGACCTCGACTGCGTTACGGCTTGTTCTGGATTTCTTGCCTCTCTAAACTCAGGGAATGTACTAGGGTGTGGGTTTCCCTCTGGCATATCCATTTGATTTTGAAAATGTTGAAAAAATTTTCAAGGTTTTGGGCGAAATTGAGAAAGAGATAAGAAAACAGTGCGAGAAGAGTTGAGTTTGATGCGTTACCGCGCGGTGTTTTGATTGTAGGAAAAAAAAAATCGCGTCACTTGCTGCTGGGAGAAACCAGTTTGGGTTGGGTTTTTTGGGTTCTGACGTGTGGGCCTTATGTCGAAACCCAAACCCGCCTGCTGGAGATGCTCTTAAATGTAGTTGTATATAGACCATAACATACATATAGCTTTTTAAAAAGAAAAAAAAAGAAAAAAGGAAATCGTATGAATCTCAACGCTTTAAAGTTCATGTCATTCGAAATAGGTCTTAAGACATCATCATTCAGAGATTTATCATAAGCATTGATCGAGTATCTAAGTTGTCTGACTGACTTACCAACATCTTGCATTCGAAGTGACACGATCAAACCTTCAGGACTTTTTTTTTTTGAGTTGGAAGCTGTTTGTGGGAATTGATCCGAGGGTCTCTTGGTTTTCATTTTCCAAGCCGTTAGTCCGACCAACGGAGCAAACCTTCTGGACTTTTGACATGTATAGCTAGTGTAATATCTGTGAACCTTATTCACATAGACCAATATATCATTCCATCCATTCGAAGTACCATGTTCAATAAGCTGATTAAAGAGAGGTAAGACATCCCACGTCAACTAAATAAAAATTACGATGCAAGGTAAAAATAGAGCCTTAGATGGTAAGAGATGGGCTCCATTGCTCTTTGAGGATATCAGACAATTTATCCTTCCGTTGCTATTAATGTTTGGGTGGAAGACTTTCATCCTAAACGATTCTTGGAAGTAAAATAAAAATGAACGACCAATTAAACCTCATGCCAAGCATGTAAGCTTTAAACCTTGACATTGATATAAAATTAAGAAAACAACATTGAATAATGAAAATTGTCTAAACATAAAATGATTTGACAACTTAATCTGGACAGATTTTAGAAACCAAAGTATAGAGAGAAAGCAACCCTCTAAATTAGCATCTCTTGGTTAAATTTCACTTAAACAACAACATCAGTTTTCTCAAAATGTTCACCACAATAGATCTTTTACCAACTGAGTTGCACAGTTTTGCAGTCTTCAACATTAATGATATTTGGGGACTGTGCATCAGATCCCACAACTTATTCCGTCTTAGCAGATTATTTCCATTATATTTACCTCCTCCAAAAATATCTCACCAATTTTATCAACTATAAGCTCCACATTGTAGCAATGCATTTTCATCCTCACGAACAGGGCCGGTGCTAGGGTTTGGGTGTCCTAAAGCGAACTCAAAGTGAGGCCCCATATATATGGGGATTCATGGGAAATCAGTTTCTAACTACACTTTCTTAAATGATAGATTTGTAATTGTAATTGCATCCCAATGCGCCAAAGTTGCAAGTGTAAGTGAGGAAAAGATCGTTGCAAGATTAAGCATGGCAAAAACAATAGAGGGGAGATAGGCATTCAGAGTGGCTTAGCTAGTGATGGAGTTCAGGCTTAGACAGAAATGTCATCAGCTATCATCAGATGGTTTTACAAATAGGACTCTTTTATTTTTTTCAAGAGTTAAAGATAACTCTGGACTCTTTGTTTTCTTTGAGAGAAAAAGAAGTTTAATTAGATCGTGAAGTAAAATTAGTTTTTTTGGGGCCCTGGATAAGTGGTGCCCAAAGCAACCACTTTGGTCGCCTTACCCCAGCAGGCCCTGCTCACGAAGTGACTCCAATGCATTTTTTACCTGAAAAAGGAAGTGTTTTCTAGTACCTACAAGTGTTTTTACAAGTGTTACGCACAGATTTTATACGTAAAATATTAATATCTGCTAAGTTGGTTAAAATTATCAAGTTATTACAAATTTCTAGCTGAAATAAACTTGCTTACTACTGATTGTGTCATAAAAAAGAACTAAAACAGGACAAAATAATATTAAGATTATAATCTGCAAATTAAGAATATTTTGAGGACCCTATAAAGTATGTAATCTACGTATTAATGTTTTAGAGAATTTTAGTGGATCAAGATGGAGTTGAACCATCAACCTCTCTAAATGAGCGCTCTTGCCGTTTCAAGCCTATTGATCCTTTTACACAGAAAAATGTATCATTTAGATACCCAAAAGTACATAAAATTAAACTTCAACATAAATATTTTTTTATCCTCTTATAAATGCCTATAGA
This sequence comes from Kingdonia uniflora, assembly GCA_014058105.1. Lineage (NCBI taxonomy): Eukaryota > Viridiplantae > Streptophyta > Magnoliopsida > Ranunculales > Circaeasteraceae > Kingdonia > Kingdonia uniflora. Next base: position 7,513,170 of record JACGCM010000816.1, on the reverse strand, counting down.
AAAGCATATGGGAGTTAATTGTATATTCTCAAAAAATTAATAAATTACTGGTAGAAGAATACATATATGTTTCATACAATTTGGTAATGTTCCTTGTAGAATAGCAACATATGATATTATCTTCATACGCTAAAACATGGAGGATTCATAATTCACATTAGATCAATACTCACATATTTAACTTCCATCACTCAAACACTTTAGTATGTCTAAACATTTGTAGCACAACCATGTAGGAGTGGCCGTGGATATGTATGCGACATCTCATATTCGTATAGGATTCTGGCACGAGGCCCCCTATTTCAGTAATTTTCGAATAAAATTACAAGTTTACATGACAATCGAAAATCATAAATGCATACAAATATGTTCCCTAGTAATTTCCTAAAATATTTGCTTTATCTTTTTTGGTTAGGAAACAATTCAATTTAGTGTTCTATTACAAGATATAAGGAAAGTATTTCATCTAAAACATATGCAATCTAGATGTGAAATTTACAAACCTATTTTTTCGTAGATATGAAGATAGAATAGAAGGTAGAACTAGGAGGGAGAAGAGAGAGGAGAGAGAGTGATAGAGTTTTGTGTAGGGTTTAAATACTTTTTCTCGAGAAAAGTATATTATGATAATTGTAGGGGCCATATTAATTTCTTGTCCTACTATCTCTAACACCTGGACGCCAAGCCAGAATGACTACCAACTAAATTAAGAACACCAACAATCCTTAGGGCAACGAAACAACGCAACCAAAATACCCACGGGTAAAAATAAACAAAAAGCTCAAATAACTAAGTGGGAAAGAAAATAGCCATGTCTTTTGCAAGTTTCTCTTTCTTATCTTCCTCCATAGCCTCCTTAGCCCATTGTCTCTCTAGAGTTTTAATTTCCTTGGCCTTCTCATTAGGTCCAGAACATGCTCTAGTCGAATTAAAGCATGAAGTCAACTTATTAAAGCTAACAGAACAGGAGGGTTTTCATTCATCTCTTTAACATTATTAAAGCTAACAATTCAACATTATTTATACATATAAGCAAACTTTAATTGAAAAATAATCTTGATCGAATCCATCATGACAACCAGATCCAGATCCTTGAGATTATCATTTCAAGCTATGTTGTACTGCACGAGGAAGGTGAATATTAACCATGTAGTCATCCCGATCAATGCAGTTTGGGTCGAAATAAAATGTATCTGCTTTAAGTTTGGTAATACTTAGTTTCATCCGCATCCTTTCCGAGTTAGAGTCATCAAACCTATATCGCATAAAGTAATTTATCCCACTTTAGTTTAGCACATTCGACTAAAGAAATATAGTAGCAGTAGAATATTGATAAAATCACCGACAAACATCAACTGTAAAAAAAACAATACTTACAAGAAATAATAAGAATTTTTTAAGCCTATAAACCCACCCCCCCCCCCCCCCCCCCCCCTACACACACACGTTTGCCACATATAAAAGAAGACCGTCCATTTAACTAATTTATGTTAGTCAAGCGTCATTGACTGACTAGTCAAAAACAAATTCTCCCATTTTTGCCCTCCACGTCACATTACTTCTTTACCACCACCACTACTACCCATTACCATTAACCCACTAATTACCTTTATTCTAGTTACAAAGAATAGAGAGAGAATGGAGAAGAAAGAAACATTGTTCAACAATTTTGACGGTGGAGAGAGTGCAAGCTTAGATCGATTTGGGGAAAAATTCCCACCTAAAGCGCACGTGAGATGGTAACCAGTGATAATTTGGTGAGGCAGGTGAGCAGATCACGTGATCTTCACGTGTGAGGGGTAAAAACGGGTTAAACTCTTCCCTAGTCAAGTTAGCTTTAGTCAAAGCTTGTTGACTGACAGTCAAGGTCAAAATGAGGGGTCATCACTTATATGTAGCAAAATATGGGGGGTAGACACTAATATGCCAAACATAATGGGGGTATAAGCTAAAAAGCTCAAATAAAAATAGGCAATTTCTGCTGTGTCTAGCTAAAGTTATGTTATAGAAATCGAAGTCTTACATTATGTTTTGTCGAACTGACCTTTACTATTGGCAAGTAACGTATAGAAATATGTCCACGGAAGCTTTCCATTGTGGAGAAAACGATAGGAATAGTTACTTTGAGAGGTTTTCCGTGTTCATTGATCCATGAATTCCTAGAAAAGTAGCCGTGACCGTAGTCTCTATCCAACATTGTTGATGTGGTGCATCCCTCATAGGATCGTTTACCCGCCGTACCATCTATGTTTATTTAATGTTTTTAATGTTTTGTATTTTAGTCTTTAGCTTAAGCCTTGTTGGAGAGGCCCAACCTAGGTTATTAGCAGTTTTCCAGTTTAAGTAGAATTTTATTTCAATTCGAATTAAGGTTCCTAATTCTAACCCCCCTTATGTTCTATAAAAGGGGAGGTCTAGGTTATTTGTTTATTGGTTAAGTTAGTTAATGCAGTTAATTCAATTAAAGTAGTCTTGTTCAGAACAAGGTTCTAATTAATAAAATTAGGGTTCCTCACGAACTTAATTTCCGTTTATTAAAATTGGTGTTATTCGTGATTATTGGCTTCCGCATAATCAGTTTACATCAAAGTGGTACCAGAACTGCGTTAGATCTAACAGTAGTCAGTTTCAAGAGCAATGATGCCTCATAGGAGACCCGCGACGAAGAAACCTACGCTCGCCGACAATGTAGCGAGGATATCGGATAATGTTGACAAGCTTGAAGGGCTTGTCGAGGCTTTAGGTAGAGGAGCCTTTTTCCCACCCACCCCAACTACCTCCGTTGGGCGTAACTGACGATATCTTTCTAGAAGGAAGCGTCGCCGCGAGGAGCGACGACTTAAACAACCCTTTCGCAAAGTTGAACGTCGAAATCGAAGTTCACGAAAGCGAAGAGATCGATATTCAAATCAACGTTGGAGATACAAAAAATTTAACCGACCTTCACACAAGTAGTACCATACCGCAAGGAGATTAGGTCATGCCGGCGTTAGCCCTCATGGCATCTACCACGACAATAACCCCGGTGATACTAAGAAAATCAGATTTCTTAGCATGGACCGCAAAGTAACAAACCCAATCTTGCAAGACCCAAGGCCCAACTCGTGCCCAACTATTGCCAAATCCAAACCGAAACCAAGCCCAGATTCAGCCCAAATCCAGGCCCGGACCGAAGCCCAATATCAAACAGCAGCCACACAATGTTACAAACACGTATCGCGAGATCTGTTGTAGATCATAACCAAGAGAGACCACAAGGGCTACTGCGGTCCATACAACACAAGAGTTGCTCAATTTACCAAAAGAAATTATGGGTACCGGTTGCTCAATTTATTTTCTCTTTTTCCCGCTTTGTCATTCATCTGGAATTTTGGACATTGTTTAAGGATGTTTCAAAGATGTCTAATCATTTCATATTTTTTATTTTCTAGTTTCTCTGACTTTCATATCATAAATCACGATCATTGCTATATCCTTTAAGATTCCAATATTTAGATTTAGATGCTTAGTATGCACATTGAGGATGGTATTGACTTATAAATGTTCTTATTTAATCTTTTGAGCAGGTTGGAACACTTTCTTATTCAGATCACTGGTTGGCATGTGGAGTTAATGGCCAACGCTTATTTAGTAGTTAGCCCACCAACTATGGCCAGACAGTTTGAAGAGGTTCAACACCTAAACCCTCTCGAGTGGTACAAATATTTATTTGTAATGAACATAGACAACACTGCAAGCATAGTAGTAGTTAGTGCAAATTTTCATATTTTTACATATTGCAAATTCCATAATCAACTTATGAATATTCACTCCAGATGGCAGTTGCAGCGTTAAATAATACGTCTAACAAGGACCTTATATACCCATAAATAGAAGCCCTGCAGTTCATGTTGGATAATTGTGAATCAAGCATTTTTAAGTACACCAAATTTCTCCAGGTAAAAGTTTTGTTTTAGTTATGAAATGGGTGTTGTTCTACTTCACTCTTGTTTTCTACTTATAAGAACTATGAAATGGATGTGATTTTGTGTTCCAGGGTAGCGGATCGATCGATTTGGACGTGACATCCCCAAGTCAAATCAATCGAAAACTGTTCTTAAAACAGCTAGCAGTAGACCTGTGTACTAGTGAGCAAAGAATCTTATTTCAAGCGCAATATGTAAGTTCACCAACCTATTACATCTCACATTGAGATTTATGATCTAGAAGTGCACAACCAAAAATAGTTTAGATACAATCACTGAACACAAAGGAGTAGTATAGTAAAGGCCTTCAGCTATAAAGGCTCACTTAACATGCAGTTAGCGTACTGAAAGGTATAATCTAAGATTCATGAATAATCTCTCAAGAAAAATGAAAAAATCAAGAAGAAGAATAAGGACTCAGCTGAATGTTTGCATGCATAACTGTAAATACTGCTTGTGCTACACTCCTTATAAATTTCACATGATCTACAGATTCTACAAAGGAGGTTGAGGGACATGAAAAGTGGTGAACAAAGAGGTCTGTCAATATTCAACGGATTCTTCAGGTTTTTCGAATAAAGACTAAATAGTGTATTGTAACTATGCGGGACAAAAGGAATGTATTTTGCTAGAAATCTAGATTGCTATTATTTTTCAAGGTTATAATTTTTTTGTATATTTTTAAAATAATTTTTTGTATCAAGTTTACTTATGCAGCCTTTTCTATATATTTTTGAAATTTTTTATTATTATTTATTATATGTTTTTGCCACGGATTTTGTAGTGGTGAAAATAGGCTTTTGCCACAGATTTTGTAGTGGGAAAGCAGGCTTTTGCCACAAATGTTGTAATTGTTAAAGTAGGCTTTTGCCATGGATTTTTCAGTGGCAAAAAATAACTTTTTTCCACGGTAAAAATAGTGCCAAAGCTTTAGCCACCCCATCTACGCCCACGACCCTAGCCATGGTTAAAACAGTGGCAAAAGCCTTTTTGCCACAGATTTTTTAGTGGCTAATACCCTTTATTCTTGTAGTATCATCACATGATAAGAAAGGAGGTAATAAAGGAGAGTTAAATTCTAGGTCTCACCATCTTCTTGTTCAAAATTTAAGTTTTGGTGAGAACAATATGAGGTCAGCAGTAATTATTCCCCAACTACACAACCCACTTTCTACCACATGTGATAAGTACATGGCTTACTTAACACCTCCAACAGTGAGTACGATGAAATTGACAAGCTGAGTCGAACAAGACAATTCATCTTCAGCAATCGTTGCCAATTATCGTGCCACACAGCAATGGATTCAGGAGACACGTACGGAACACGAGATGCAGGTCGGCATCGTCCAACAGTTCCATTCACTAATATTACAGCCCGAGGTATCCAAATGTTTGATCCGTATAAGGAAGATGATGGTCCGATATGAAGAATTATGTCCGTATGCAGATCCGCTTTGGGAAGATTTTGTAGCAGGTGTTGAGGAACGGACTACAATAATTTCTCAGTATTTTATTTTTGACGTCGATGGACGTAGGAATGTCGGTGATGACATCGTACCCCCGCTCTTGGGTATAACCTCGAAGTATGGAAAATTCTGCGGAAGATTTCAAGATTTCTAAAAGAGTTCCACCGTACAAATTTCATACACGTTCTACGGGATGAAGACAAAGAAACTGGGATGCACATAAGTATGTAAGTTTTTAAAAGCGCCACCCCCTTGATTTCGTAGACAAAATCTTCTCAAACGAAGGGTTTGATGTGACGCATCCCTCATAGGAATGTTTACCCACCGTACCATCTATGCTAATTTAATGCTTTTAATATATTGTATTTTAGCCTTTAGCTTAAGCCTTGTTGGAGAGGCCCAACCTAGGCTATTAGCAGTTTCCCAGTTTAAGTAAAATTCTATTTCAATTAGAATTAGGGTTCCTAATTCTAACCCCCCTTATGTTCTATAAAAGGGGAGGTCTAGGTTATTTGTTTCTTGGTTAAGTTAGTTAATGTAGTTAATTCAGTTAAAGTAGTCTTGTTCAGAACAAGGTTATAATTAATAAAATTTGGGTTCCTCACGAACCTAATTTATGTTTATTAAAATTGGTGTTATTCTTGATTATTGGCTTCCGCGTAATCAGTTTATATCAGATATACTCACATGGCAGATGTACTGACGGGGTTGATTTGCATAGGGCTGGCAATTTAACCCGCCCCGCCCTTAATGAGGTGGGATTGGTATGACTATAGCGGGTATGGGGTGGGTTTGGTAAACTAAAAAACCCTATTTATTAATTGGGGTGGGTCTGGTTTTAGGCTTAAATAAACGGGCCCCCGTCACCCAACCCGGTTATACATGATATAACGTGAATACCCTTATGAATTCAACCTAATTCTGAAGTCTGAACTCAAGTCTCAAGACATAACATGTTTCTTCCTTCATCCTCTTTTCCTTCCTTCATTTCAACCTCCATCAGTGATCTGTGATCAGTATGTACCAAATTCATTTCAACCTTCATTTCCTTTTGAATCATTTCAACCTCTTTACCCGTATAACATTCTCCAAATTCAAGGTTACGAAGATTAGAAGTTTATCATTAAGAAGTTTACGACGATTAGAACAACAATTAAGTCTGCGATCTGTGATCAGTCTTAAACATTTCATAATTCAATCTTTACATCAGTGATCTGTGATAATAACCTTCATTTCAAAGTAACCATTTTCCCCATATCATTGGGAAGTTTATGAAGATTGGATAGATTACCGACTGTTTCAGGAAGTCTATGAATCTTGAAATAACGTTTGCAAATTAGAGAGATCACTAATCGATACAGGTAGTTCCTCCAATAATCCAGAACCTTAAGCTTCAAGGTGTCCCAATACACAACATACTACATTCGAGATCTCATGCAAGTCCTTTTTATTTGTGTCCGTTGATTGTTATGTTTTCTATTCGAATAGAGTTAGGGTCTGTTCGAGCAGAACAAAGTCTGTTCGAACAAACTTTGGGTCTATTCGAATAGAAGACTCAGGAGGAAGTTTGTTCGAATAGAAAATAGGCTTTGTTCGAATAAATGATTCAGGAGGAAGTTTGTTTCGAATAAAAATGGGTTTTGTTCAAATAAAATTGGGTAATAGTCTGTTTGAACAGACATTAACAATCCCTACTTAGGATAAACGGGTGTTAAATGGGTGTTGGGGCAGGTTTGGTATAGGCAAATTTAAACGGGCGAATTTGGGTATTTCCTATTTAAGTTAAATTGTATTGGGGCTGGGGCGGGTTTGGGGGTAGGGTAATTTGGTGGGTATGGGGATGGTATTACTCTACCCGCTTCAAACCCGACCATTGCCAGCCCTAGATTTGCCTGAAGAACTGCTGCTGTAACCATAGCATTTGCTACCATGTCTCATGGTATATGTAAAAAAGTATATTTATTTTCGTTACATATTTTTCAAATGATATAAAACTAAAAAGAAAAAGAAAAAGAAAAAGAAAACGTAGAAAAATATATTGTGCTTACAATATCGATAACTAATGTTGGATCACCAAGGAAGCAAAGGATTTTGCCTTTATCATACCCAATAAACAACTTATCAATATGATCACTACGGACAAAGGAGAAAAGAAGGAACAATATATAAAGACATAATTACCGAAGCAAACCGTCATATATAGTCTGAGCGACTTTAGGAGGTTTCTTTTCCTTCAACTCAGTGGGAAAATGTCACTTGGGTAGTTATGCATGGGAGTCTGACTAAAACTGTTTTGGATGTCTAAACTGCCCTTCTACTTTTTTCTTATTTCAAGCCATATATATTTCTACAAATAGAAATATAGTGAAAAACTAGGGGTGTTTTTAACATTAGGCAAAATAAAGAAATTTAGCCCTCCCACTTCGCACGATTTTCTCCCATTTCTTCTCGATATTTCTAACCACTTACAAAGTATGAGGAAGAAAGAGGTAATTTTTGTTTCTCTCCCAAAAAATAACTTGAAAAAATGCCCTAAGGGCCTGTTTGGATATAAGTGACTAATGTTAATCGACTCCTTTGAAAAGTATCTTTAAAGAGTTGTCTTTGCAAAACATGTAAGTTAGTATGGTAATTATTGCTTTTAAGTTAGAATGACTATACAAAACTTTAGGCTGAGAAGTGATAAAGTTTCAAAGATGTGAGAGAGTAAATTTAGGGACGTGGGAGAGTGGCTTTAAGTCCATAAGCTTCTTTTTTGGGCTTATCATTTTTGCTACTTTTTGACTTAAAATAAGTAGCCTATTTTTATCATCCAAATATACTTACCTACTTTGCTTTTGGCTTAAATAAGCATAAAAGTAGCTTATATTTGGGTATCCAAACAACCCCTAAGAAAATGGCGTATGGTTATCTATATCTCTAAGATCTCATATTTACACCTATCTAATTCTTTGAATCCCCTTTCGAAGATTCATAAAGTAATCTCTCTTAATTAATTTAGTCGATCACACTGATACGAACTAGGCAGTAATTCTAATAAAGTAAGAAGTTGCTATTAAAATAAAGTGTTATACAAGAACTAAATGGTCAGTCCACACCGTATTGTGGTATACTAATTATGTACCTGATATAAAGGCCTACCACGTACTTTTAAGATCAACACGACCCCAAAACTGAAAAGGACTCTGAATCCTAGTGTGGTATTGTACATACAGCCCTAAAGGTATATTTGTGTTTCAGACTCTTCTCTGAGTCCTTTTATTATTTTTGGGATCATAAAAATTTCCATGATCGCGATAAAATAAAGGAAGTTTGTTTTCTAATTTGGGCTTACCTTCAAGCCAACCTGGAAATGGCTCTAAAATAGTGCTAGTGATGATGGAAGGGAATACAGCAGAGACTGGCGTAACGACCTAGCAAACGCTGGGCAAATCTACCCTTGCGTTTTAAGTTATGACCTTGGATATATGATCCAGGAGGATCTAGGAGAAACTGGAGTTTTTGCCAAAGTCGTTAGAACAAGGTTGAGAGTCGTTCAAACGACTTGAACCCTTGGGCCAAAGTTCCAGGGGAGGTGTTCAGTTGTTCGAACGACCTATGGGTTCGTTCGAACAACTATCGTAATTCCAGTTCTAGTATAAGAGTTTTAAATACCTTTTAGAGTTGGATTAGAGTTGGATTTCGAGTTGGATTGTAACTAGGACTTGTAACCTCTATAAAAGGGTAAGCCTAGGCTAGAGTTAATTATCTAGAGTTTAGATCATTGTTCTAGATTAGATTTGTTAGAGTTCAGAGATTAAGAACTTGGGGTTTAGAGTTTCGTTTGTAATTACTTGATTCAGTAATTAGATCTCTTTATTTCTCCCAGAAAATTGAGTTCCTCTGTTCTTCTACTAACCTATTTTGCTTTCCTCTTCGTATTGTAGATTAAGTGGTATTAGATTCTTGTTAAGATTCTTGGGTTTTGATTGTGGTTTATGGTCTCTACACGTGATCGTCTCAAGCAAGCGAATGGGAAGTTTTGTGGATTTATGACGTCTGCTATAGTGATTTTGTGACTGCTACAGTAATTCAGTTACTGCTACAGTATTTTTGGCGACTGTTACAGTGATTCGGCTACTGCTACAGTGATTTTCAGATCTACACAAATTTTGGGAATTTTTGTGAGTCCGTTGACGATCTATCATAGACCTAAATAGATGAATAAAGATGATTTGGAGATGGGTGATTTTAACGATAGACTCACGGTGTTAGAAATAAAAGTTTCCAAGTTATATGCTACTGTAAAGCAGTTAACTGCACAATTTTATCTCACAAACCTCGCATTGGGTTCTCTTTTGGCGAGTCGGCGAAGCCGTTCGAAAAAGAAAGAGGTTTTAGAGGTGGATGACGACGAGGATGTTGTGAATTTAGTAACGGCGACTTCGATGAAGAGGTTGGTTATTGCGAGTAGCAAGCCTGTATTGCCGATTCAAGAGGGTATGTCGTCTATAGTATTATCTCCAATGACAATGTCTCCTATGCAACAAACCAAGATGGGGAAGTTGCAAGAAGAGCTTATGGTACCAACTATATCCGTTATGTTGGTACTTTTTCACAGTCAGCCTGTTGTTCCATTGGATATTGCAGGATTTGATGATCACCATGGGCTTCATGTGGATTGCCAGAAGTTGCAGCAAAACGAGGCCTGTGAGTATGTTTTCCAGGATGGGGTGGGTGACAAGAAGCTATTTGATTCGTTTCTTTTGCTGTTTAGTATGTCAAAGTGGTACAGCAGGAAATTGGCATCGCCGCGTTCTCGCATCTACAGTTCTGGCTTGAGCAGGAGCCTCCTGGATCATGGCTCCCCCTTTTAGGAAGCTTGAGCTCCTGCTCAAGCTAGAACTAGAGATGTAGGAATTCCCTAGATCCTCCTGGATCAATAAATGTTCTTTATACCTTAATAAAGTTATACGCCAAGTTTCGTTAAAAACGGAATTGGTTAAGGGGGAGAGAAGTGCCAGTACGCTTCGTCTCCACTTTTGATATTTCCTTTTGGTAACTAGCTATTTATGGAGGAAGTTGGTCCAAACCTCCCCATGACAAAGTAAGGTTCATAACTTGGTCATCTTGGACCCCGGCTCATGGGCTATCCATAAGGGATGTTCATAAGTTTTCATTTATCTAGGAAGGGTCAAGAGACATTGCCTTGCAATGCGGGCCGCTTTCCCAAATAGGGCTTCATAGGGCACCGGCGCACCGCTAGGGCTGGCAATGGGTCGGGTTTGGGGCGGGTGGAGTAATACAATCCCCATACCCACCAAATTGCCCTACCCCCAAACCTGTCCCAATACCATTTAACTTAAATGGGGAATACCCAAGCCCACCTGTTTAAATTTGCCTATACCTAACCTGCCCCAACACCCATTTCACACCCGTTTATCCTAAGTGAGGATCCCTAATGTCTGTTCAAACAGATTATTACCCAATTTTATTTAAACAAAACCCATTTTTTATTCGAGCAAACTTCCTCCTGAGTCTTTTATTCGAACATAGCCCATTTTCTATTTGAACAAACTTCCTCCTGAGTCTTCTGTTCGAATAGACCCAAAGTCTGTTCGAACAGACTTTAATTTGTTCGAACAAACCCAAAGTCTATTCGAATAGAAAACATAGCAGTCAACAGACACAAATAAGGAGGACTTGCATGAGATCTCGAATGTAGGATGTTGTGTATTGGGACACCTTGAAGCTTAAGGTTCTGGATTGTTGGAGGAGTTACCTGTATCGATTAGTGATCTCTCTAATTTGCAAACGTTGTTTCAAGATTCATAGACTTCCTAAAACGGTCAGTAATATATCCAATCTTCATAAACTTCCCAATGATATGGGGAAAATGGTTACTTTGAAATGAAGGTTATTATCACAGATCACTGATGTAGAGGTTGAATTACGAAATGATTAAGACTGATCACAGATCGTAAACTTAATTGTTGTTCCAATCTTCGCAAACTTCCTAATGATAAACTTCTAATCTTCGTAACCTTAAATTTGGAGGATGTTATACGAGTGTAGAGGCTGAAATGATTCAAAAGGAAATGAAGGTTGAAATGAATTTGGTACATACTGATCACAGATCACTGATGGAGGTTGAAATAAAGGATGGAAGAAAGGAGGAAGGAAGTAACATGTTATGTCTTGAGACTTGAGTTCAGACTTCAGAATTAGGTTGAACTCATAAGGGTATTCACGTTATATCATGTATAACCGGGTCGGGTGACGAGCCCCCGTTTATTTAAGCCTAAAACTAGGCCCGCCCCAATTAATAAATGGCTTTTTTTATTTTACCAAACCCACCCCATATCCTCTATAGTCATACCAAACCTACCTCATTAAGGGTTGGGCGGGTTAAATTTCTAGCCCTAGGCACCGCTATGCCGTGGCTATGCCCCACAAGCCAATCGAGATGCATCGCCCCTTATAAATGGACTATGTAACTAGTCCAGGATAGTCACCCCTTTTATATATATATATATATATATATATATATATCATATATCTGGAACCCGGTATATTAAGCAGCCCTGATCCGCTACAGGACAACTGGGCTATTCGTACCTTGTGTTTAGTCTCGAGAGATTACGCTGTAAGAATTATTAAGGGAACCTTCAATGTTGTCGCCTATACCGAATACATATTCGACGACCCCTTATGACTATCCTGGATTATCCGCATGTCCCTCTAGCATCTGTGAGTATATTCCATTGGTGCCACCACACCCAGTGAAGAAGGTTTGTGCATGCCGGCCGCACGGCTTCATATTCCACTGTGCTCCAGGCACTGTAGAGCTGATCCCGAGCCAGCTTCTCTTGGGCATTGATTTTATGAAGACATACGTGCTTAACTAGCCATACTGTCTTGCTCTAACAAGAACATTAACGAAGCTTAACAATTTCATATGCTAATAATTAATACCTTTACTTATAAGAAAAAGATGAGTATCCCTGGGACCAAAGATTAACGAGTGTGTATCCCTAACCACTTTCAGTTCATGCTTAATATCTAAATCCAAGCTACCATTCAGTATTTCACCCATTTCAAAGGCTTTTTCCATAATAACTCCTAATTTTTCTCCGCAAACATAAGCTGAAAATCAATGAATGAAACATTATGAATTACTAGACTGAAAGAAGAAGAAAAATTTAAGAAAAAGTAAACCAGTAGGGAAATTAACAAGATTTTGTATCTTTACATACTTCTTTGTGAACTCCAAAACATTCCTAGCTCCCATAGTATTAGTACTTAGCGCAATATCGCACCTACCAAAAGAAATGAAGAAAATGGTAAGTGTCCTTAGTACTTAAGCATGCATCGTTTAGCTTTGAAGATTACCTCTCATCAAATTTAATAGTAGCAGTTGTGTTTACGACAATATCAACTTCTCTCCACATCTAGTCCAGTAAATCAGAGTCTTCTATTCCCAAGCTTTTACAAGTAGTATTTCTAACAACTGGTACTACTTCATCCAAGATGAAGTCGTCAAAGCCTTCCCCCACTTTCCCCTAAGAACCTTGAACACCTTTGGTAGCATCTACAACATTTTATTTTTATTTTTATTTAATTTGAGTTTTATTTATTTAGCAAAACAATATTACATGTGGAGGACATAAGGCCTGACCACTATTTTACTGCCTAATTGTGTCTATTCCTATTTTATCCATGAAGTATGTTGCTCGAATCTGCCTTAGAAGCGCGGACGCTGTCCAGAAAAGTTGTGAATGTTGGGATCTACCAAGTTTAGATAGTCCATTAGATGTTCCATTGCCTTCTTTATAAGTGTGTATCATGATAATATGTAGCTCCCTTCCTAGCTGAGTAAGAAGCTTCCAAGTTGCATTGTACTTTGCAGGACAGATATACTTGCATCTGTACCAGTTTACCAGAAGTTCAACATCCACTTCATCAATAAGAGGAAGCCAACTTTGTCTTTTGCAGTGCATTAGACCATGAAGTAAAGTGAACATTTTTGCACTTGTATTTGTGCCATGACTAAGTGCAATGTTGTACCCAAGCTGAAGTTTGCCAAGATTATTTCTAATAATTCCTCCTGCACCACTCATTCCTGAAGGAAGTATTGAACCATCACTGTTTAGTTTGAAGTAACCAAGAGGTGGATATGTCCATCTGACAAGAACAGGTCTTTTGGTATGCACCAATTACTTAACTAGTTGCAAGACCCATAGTAAAATAAGGTCACTAAAATTATTGCCTTGCGTGATCTTTAGTTTGGGCATGCTCTCTTATAGAGCTTTGTTGATTTTTTTGATAATTTCTAAGACAGAAAGATGCCCTTCCTAAAACCAAAAGATGCAATGTGCTTTCCATATCTCCTAGATGATGTAAGCAGGTAGTACCCCTTTTACAATACCCATTTGAGTACTCGAATCAGCTGCCTAGAACCGTAAACCCTGTCCAATCCATCAGCTATCATTTACCTCCTGCCAAACTCTGCAAGAGTTAGCAAAAAAATCCCCTGAACGAGCAAACGATCCAATGTTTCTGTCTCACCAATGTCGCAACAACAACACCTAGATACAAAAGGAATTCTATGCTGTATAAAGGCATCCATAGGAACAATTTCTTTCCAAGCTTTCCAGCTAAAAATCTGTATTTTTGTCGGTATAATATAATGCCAAATCTACCTCATACGACTTTGATTTTCCTCTGTGCTGCGTAAGAATTGCCAAACATATTTAATGATGAAGTCACCTTTGTTAGACGGACCCCTGAGTGGATTATCGTCATCGTCATTGAGGAAGAACTTGTGTGATAGTGTGTGCTTCCAATGAGTTGGAATCTCATGCTCAAGGAGCTGCCATTTCCAGTTGCTATCATTCACAATTGCGTCTTTCACCATAATTTCTTACGTACAGTCGAGTTCCAAAATATCTGTTAACCTGTCTTCCCCAGTCCAGTCGTCAAACCAAAACTCTTGTTTCCCTTGCCGAGGCACCAAGAAGTGTTAGCTTCCACAGTTTGGAGGAGCCCCTTCATATGTTTCTAGAGTATTGAATCTCCAAATCGCAATCTGGTAGTTTCCCCATTGATGGTGTATTTGTTTCCAAAGAAGAATGCCCATGTAGAGTTGTTGTACAGAAAATTCCAGTACATTTTAAGTAATAGACTGTACTTGATATCTACGAGTCGTTGTATTCCAAGTCCACTTTCATTTTTTTTGGAAGATAGAGTTTATCCCATGCAACCCAATGTCTCTTGTTTTGCCTATTAAAACTGCCCAAAAAAAAGTTGGAGAACATCATCTCGATCTTGCTTATAACACCATTAGAAACCGTAATGCATGATAGGAGATAGATAGGCATCGAGTTCGGAACATGATTAATCATCACTAATTTACCTCCCTGTGATAAATGCTTTCTTTGCCGCCCTTATATACAACATTGGATTTTTGTGAGCAAATATTCAAAGTGAGTAAGCAGTACTTGACTATAACTTATGGGAGCTCTTAAGTAGGTCATTGGAAAAGCTCGATGTTGAAACCTACAAGCATTATGAATGACCTATTTTCTTGCTTCAGATTCAATATGGTGTACATCTAAGCTACTTTTAGCTTTGTTGATTAATTGGCCGGAGAAATTTTCATATCTTGCTAAAAAGTGCATTAACCTTGAGTTAGATTGTTGACTTCCGATTAAGAAAACAAGGAAATCATCATCATATAAGAGATGACAAATGGGTGAACAACCTCTGGATGTATGGAATAACCCAATTTTTCCCTTCACAAAACATTTGGATAGCCCTCTGGATAGTACTTCTTTTGCAACTATAAAAAACAATGGAGATAGAGGATCTCCTTGTCGTAAGCCTCGTGATGATTTGAAGTAGCCCTTGAAGTCCCCATATAGGACCACCGAGAACCATGGTGTTTCAACACATTGTGCTATGAGTGAAACACATCTACTGGAGAAACCCAATTTGTGCAAAACCTGTTGCAAGGACCTCAAATCCAGCCTATCATAAACATTATCCATGTCTATCTTAATCATAACATTAGTACCTCTGACCTTTTTGTACAAATCCCTAACTATTTCTTGAGCTAACATTATGGTCTCACTAAAATCCTTGCCCTGAATGTAAGCTCCCTGATTGCCGAAGATTAATTTGTGTAGAAGTTTACTGAATTTATTAGCAATTATGGAAGAGCTTTTTTTCTATACGACAGAGCACAAACTAATTGGTATGTAGTCACCCAACGATGTTGGGGTATCCACTTTAGGTATGAGTGTGAGAAACAGAGATGTATAGCACCTTGAGAGTGGGGCATCATTGAAGAATTCTTTGGTAGCGCCATGTAGATCGTCCTTGATTATGTCCCAACTTGAAGTAAAGAAGACCGATGTGAAATCATTGCTTCCCGGGGCACAATCACTAGGGATCTGGAATACACTGGCTTGTAATTCTTCCAATGTTGGGATGCATGTTAGACTGGCATCTTCGTCTGCAGTGATGACATTAGGAACGCACTTAAGTAATTCTATATCTTCTTTAGTGTTTGTGGCTTGCAATATATCCTTAAAATAACCCACCGCGACATCATGAATTACATCCACCCCAGCTGCCAGCTGTCTTAGTTCCATTAGGAATAGTAAAGTCGGTCACAAAAGTTTACTTTAAATTAACTTGTATTACAGTATGAAAGAATTTTGTATTGGTATCACCTGCCGCAACCCACTTGACTCTAGACTGTTCTCCCCAAAACACCTCTTCTTTATATGACATGGTCGTATGTTCACTCTATACAGTACCTAGCTCGATACCAACCTGTTCATTCCAACCGTCCTGCAGTATGTGATCCAGTTGCACTAGTCTATCTTGTTGAGTATGAATATTTTGAGTTACATTGCATATTTAACTCTCTTAAGCTTATAGGCAAAAGAAGATAAACAGTTTCCGAAGACACCACTAGGCTAGTTATCTTGTACCAAGGTTGGGAAGTTAGCATGAGACGCCCACATTTTCAAGAAACAAAATGGTTGAGGGCCTAGATAAAGATTATTAGTGAACGATAGAAGCAGTGGAGAATGATCAGAACAAGCTCTTTTTAAATGTGAGATTTTGTGAATTGGAAAGGATGCTATGAAGCTGGGGTTCACCAACGTTCTATCCAACCGTGCCCGTTATCTTGAATTTGTGATCCAGGAGGATCTAGGGTAATTTGAAAATTAGCCAAAGTCGTTCGAACGAGGTTGAGAGTCATTCGAACGACCACTTCTACCTCTCTGAAATTTGGCCCAGGAACCCAAAGTCGTTTGAACGACTTATATTTTCGTTCGAACGACTAAAGTTCACTTCACTGGAAATTTGGTCCAAAGGCAGATTTTATTCAAACGAGTTGAGATTTCGTTTTAACGACTCCTTATTTCGTTCGAATGACTCTAGCGGCAGTTTTATTTCTGTGGCATATTTTTGCCTCGAGATACGTTCTATTTATAATTTTTGGTTCCCTTTATATAAAGGGGACTTAAGTTATTTTTTTTCTTATGTTAAATCTAGAAAGATTTCCGAGGAAGAAGCCTAGGGTGCTAGAGTTTTCATTGTAATTACTTTATTTTAAGTAATCGAATATCTTATTACCAATTGGTGTTCTTCATACATTTTTGCTAACTAGAGCTTCTCAATCGTATTGTAGATTAAGTATCATCAATTTTCCAGTTACAATCTTTGGGGTTGATTGTGGTTTATGGTCTCTACACGTGATCGTCTCAAGCAAACGAATGAGAAGATAGTAAGTCCGTTGACAATTCATCGCAAACCTAATTTGAAGAAGAAGGACGATTTGGAGATGGGCGATTCTGATGATCGACTCACGATTTTGGAAACGATAGTTTTTGACCTAAGAGTGTTATTGAAGGCAAGTACTTTCCATTGAAGGTAAATACTTGAAGAGTGACAAAGAAGACGACAGGATCAAGTTGGGGTACAAGTCTAGTTAGAAAAACGGGCATAAGGGAGAGGCCAAAGGAGAGGGGTCTTCGTCCAAGGAGTTTTATTGTAATCATTGTAGGGTGAGTGAGCATATTTCCGATTATTGTTGGAAACTTTACCCAGAGCTTCGGCCGAAGGAGGAGAAGAGCAAGAAAGATAGATATGTATTAGCCACAGAGGTTATTGACCTCCTGGATTTAGATAAACCAAATCCTAAGCTTACACTTATGCTTTAGCAGAATTTGGCTACCGAGAAGGAGAGTCAGGAAGAGCTTTTTCATGTCAGTATTCAGGTAAAGAAGAGTTTAGCCGAGGTTTTTGTGAATCTGGGTAGTTAGAAATTTTAGATTTCTGAGACGTTGGTGAAGAAGATGGGTTTGGCGACTACAGCTCATCCTATGCCATATGGTTTGGGGTAGATTCAGAAAGATGTGAATTTGATGATCACGAAGCAGTGCACTTTCAAGTTTGTGATCACTGAAAGGTCTATTGACAAGGTGACGTGTAAAGTGGTTCCTTTGGGTGTGTGTCAGGTAATCTTGGGTAGCCCTTATCTTTGGGACCGAGATGCGATTTTTTTTTATATTTTTTATTTCTTTTACGGTTTTATATAGGGATCCGTGTAACCCTGAGTTTCCAACCCCATGAGGTTTTGAACCCGCAACCTCTCACTAGGTGGAGAGGTACTACCACCACTGGGCCAAGAACCCAATGATCATTTTTTTCATTACGGTTTTATATAAGGATCCGGCATTTTTTATTACGGTTTTATGTAGAGCTCGCAAGTATCGTCTTGTGAAGGAGGGAAAGGAGTTCCATATCAATGCTTGTAAGGAGCATGTCACTACGTCTAATTTAGTAATGGTGTCTCAGGTGAAGCGGCTGGTTAATGCGAGTGACAAGTTTGTATTATATGTTCGACCGGTTCAGGAGGGTATGTTGGCTAGAGTGTTATCTCCAATGACAACTCTTATAAGCAATAAACCGACATGGGGAGGTTGCAAGAGGAAGTTATGGTACATTCTGATCACAAACCATTCCAGTTTTTAGCTTCACAGTCCAAGCTACAGCAAGCTCGCCAGATGAAGGGGATGTCGTATCTCCGATAATTTCCCTTGTTTATACAATATAAGAAAGAAGTGAACAACAAAATGGCTGATAGGTTATCTCGGCCCCCATTACCGACTATTTTTGTTATATTGGTTTTTATACTTATGCAACCTTTTGTTACGTCCGAATATGTTGCTGGATATGATGATCCCAAGGGGTGTAGTGTTTTTTGCCATAATTTGCTGGAAGGCAAGACATGTGGTGGTATTGAGTCATTCCGAGTTGGGAAGAAGGGTCAGCTACCTAGTATGTCGAAGTGGTATAATAGGGATATGGGCAGCGCCGCATTCCTACCTCTCCAGTTCCAGCTTGAGTAGAAGCCCAAGGCTCCTAAAGTGGGGAGCCATGATTCAGGAGGATCTAGGGTAATTTGGAAATTAGCCAAAGTCATTCGAACGAGGTTGAGAGTCGTTTGAGCGACCAAATTCCATCTCTCAGGAATTTAGCCCAGGAACCCAAAGTCGTTCGAACGACTTATATTTTTGTTCGAACGACCAAAGTTCACTTCATTGGAAATTTGGCCCAGAGGTAGATTTCGTTCGAACGAGTTGAGATTTTTTTCGAACTACTTGGCAAGTTTCTAGGGTTTTAGACCAATTGTCGTAAAGTCGTTCGAACGACTCTCTATTTCGTTCGAACGACTCTGACGGTGGTTTTATTTCTGAGGCATATTTTTGCCTTGAGATGTATTCTATTTGTAATTTTTGGTTCCTTTTATATAAAGGGGACTTAGGTTTTTTTTTTCTTATGTTAGATCGAGATAGAGTTCTTAGGAAGAAGCCTAGGGTTTTACAGTTTTCATTCTAGTTACTTCATTTTAAGTAATCGAATCTCTTATTTTTCTAAACCAATTGATGTTTTTCATACTTTTCTGCTAATTAGAGCTTCTCAATCGTATTGTGGATTAATTTTCTTGATGATTTTTGCAACATGTGTAGCTGGAACCACTAAGCGAAGCTTCCATTAAGTCGGCTGACTAAATCATATCTTCGAATTCTACTAATTAAGGATCTATGAGAGGATCTTTTGCCCCCAAGCCTTTCTGAGTAATGCCTCACAGTATTAAAATCACCTATAGTATACCATGGAGAACTCATTGTCATTGATATTGTTTTAATGTCCTCCTATAGTATTCTTCTTTCGATGATGTCACATTTGGCATAGACGATAGTAACAAATGAACTCCATTGATTATTATAACTCATCTTGCAATGCAAGATGCAATATAACATTTGATTAGATGCATAAACAAATTCAACATAATAGTCTTTTTTCCACCACACCCAAATTCCCCACCCCCCCCCCCCCCCCCCCCCCCCCCCCCAATGTTGGTTAGACATAAAAGATGTACAATTTATTTTTCTACCCATAATATTGCCTAGTGATACATCTAGAAAAGGTTCTAGCAAAACCACAATTGAGATATGGTGTTGCTTGACAATCTTTTTGAGATGATTTATTGTTTTAGCATTGCCAATACCCCTACAATTCCAAATGAGTAATGGACCTAACACCATTTATGCTACTTGGACTTGGATTTGAGAGCACCCTTGCTCCTTGTGAATACGATGAGTGGAATTCTTTGTGGTTTAGATCGGCTCTGTTTGACCGGAGTCTAATCTAGTGTGTCTTCATTTCCATAGTACTCAATATCTGAGTGACATTCTCTCCCCAAGTCTTTCAGCAATTCTATATCCCTATCTAAAATATGTTGAGTCTTATTGTTTTCTGTTGGTTTATCTCTTCTGTTGTCCACCGCTGCTTCGATGATATTCTTTGTTGTACTCACTGCCTTCTTCTTCATTGTGTGAAGGTTAGGTACTATTGTACTCACCGCTTTCTGCCTCACTGTAATCACTCCCTTCTGCCCTACTGAGTGAAGCTCAGGTGCTACCGCAGTTTGCCCATATTATGTTACTAGAATCCTTGTAGTCTGAAGTTGTAAAGCAGTGTTGTTTGTATGGATTGATTTCCCCATTGTCGAAGCCTTCGCATGTATTATCTCCTCTCTTATATCTGTTATAATATTTGGATGAAGTTTAGTACAATTCTCTTTGTTGTTCCCTTGAAGAATACAGTGTGTACAAAAACTCAGAAGTCTCTCGTACATAATTGTTTGCTCTAAGGTAAAAGATTTGTTGAAGCCAAGTCCCACTTTAGTCGGCAATTCCTTCATGAGATTAACCTCCACACAAGTTCGAACAGTGCTAGGTCTACTCAACCTAAGTGTTGTTGTATCCGTGATCAAATACTTCCCAACAAGATCAGCCAATTCCTTGACTATCCCATTATTTTGGAGATGAAGCATCATACCAGGAAATTTTATCCAAATAGGAGCAAAAGGTGAGTCTTTTTTGGGGTTAAATTTGATAGTCCATCGAGCCAACTTGTAGAAGAATCTTTTGATTTGCCTTGACTCTCTTAAGAGAGCTCTTGTGACATTTTTCTCTGACATTAACATCACCATTATATGCTTAAAATTGAGCACTGCCACCTTCAGTTCTGCAATGGGACCCAAGTTGGAGTTGATGTTACTCTCAATTGCCCCAAATTTAGGCTTGCCAGCATGAAAGCTTATAACAAGAGTTATGTTAAAAGCTGCAACAGCTTTGTTCAGATCTGAAGGTGAGGAGGAAATCATCGACATACCATCTTTAATTGAAATCTTTGTATCAGGTTTGAACTCCTCAAACACCAGTTTAACTATTTTCACAGCGGCTATACTAGCAAAGGAGAGTTTGAAGATTGTTTCAATATCACAATACGAAATTGAGGTTTGGGAATCCAAGAACGCCTTGGGGTTGAGCTGAAATTCAGCATCAAATGTACAGGTGGAGATGATGAAGTTATTGTTGGGGTTTACAATGAATGGGATAGAAGGATGAGGGAGTAATTATGTGCTAGAAGGATACTCGAAGCCATACTTTAAGAGCTGGCAAAAGAAAACCAAGAAGATGAGATGAGAGCAGAGGATGAAAATAATCAAGAGGGGAGATAGAGAGGGGAAGAACAATAGTTTCGAGGTATTAAATAGAAGATTCAGTACCTAGGATGGATCGAAAAGGTGTAAACCCTAGTGAGAAAAGGCGGCTAGGGTTTCAAAGGTGAAAGAGACAACTCTCATCTGAAGACATCTACGGCATTACATGCATGTTTTTAGTATATTTTTATAGATATATTTTATGAAAGCATGGGTATATACCTCGTTATGCTGGTGTTGTTTAGCTCATTAGTTATCCCCAGCTCGTAAAAAAAGATTTGTTCAAATCTGGCTCAACTAAAGTACTTTTTCAACGAAAATTATATTTGAGAGAAAGCAAATGATATTGAGTGAGAAGATCAAAGAAAAATATTGAGTGAATGAGCTGATGAGATAGTTTTGGTACTTTCTGCTAGAAATCTACTATAACCAGTTAGTAAAATGGTTTTGCCCTGGAGAAAGTCTACAATGCTAGCTATCTCCATTGGGGATGAAAAGATAAGGATTTTTTCTGAGGAAACTATTAAGTATGAGCTTTGATCAATCTTTGGTTATATAAATGAATTCAGGCACATGTTTCATATTGTAACATTAGAACTATGTTTAAATGACATATGGAGAAAATAAGCAAGTACCCTAACAAAGTTACAGTAATGCTTCAATTTATGGTTTGGATTTGGCATGCCATTATGGAGTTGGGACATTCAATCTCCATTAATAAAGAAAAACCTCAATATTTTATATGAGGCACAACCGTACATCAACGAGTTGTTGTTTTCAAGGAGTGGATTAAGCCTAAGATGGCGTTAACCAAAAAATAGACGAAAGAAGAGATCCTAGCCATTAATTACAAACTCAATATAATCTCTATATTCGCATAAAAAATATGCTTCTTGAGACACCAACTTATAAAACCTCATTTTCCCCTCTTCTCACTTCATCTTTGTTGAATAATGAATTCGAATTTGGTGTTCATAAAAGTTCATTACGTTCTTGGGATAAATGAGGGTCAAAGACGAAGGTAAAAAAATCATTTTGGTAATTTTTAGTATTTCTGTTCGAACAGAGCTTTAGTCTGTCTGTTCGAGTAAGGAAAGGCAGTTGACCTCTCTGTTTGAATAAAAATTGATTATGTTTGAATAGATGTCTCATAAAAGGTTCTGTCTGAATAAAACTTTTCTTTATTCGAATAGACCTCGTATTTAAGCTTTTTTAGGTTAAATTGTGATCGTCTGCTTGTTTCGTGATTTGTACATTTGAGCCCTAAATTTTGTAAAGTCTTCCCAATTATATAAGGGATACTTAAAGTGTTTCTTAAGATGTGTAAGAGTTCAAATTTTAGAGAGATAATTCTAGGGTTTGTGAGAACTTCATTCAAAGCATTGTGAAAGCTTGAGAGTGAGATCGATTGTAACCTTTTGATATTATTAGTGGATTATTCGTGATGAGTAGTTTTTTATCCGAAAGGGTCTTCCACTTCCCTCCTTCGGGTAAACCTTGTGTTTGTGTTTGTTCTTTGTTTTGCTTAATTTCTTGTTTTGGCAATTCTGCATATTGTTCTTGGCGTATAATTGGGATTAGCTACCTCAATTCTTAAATACTGGTATCAGAGTTTGGTTTAGGGTTTATGTGGTGAAGAACGATGGCCAATGAAAAGAAATTGAAGATTGCAAAGTTCAATGGGTCAACTTTTGGAGTGTGGAAGATGCAGATAGAAGTTTATCTCTATTAGAAGAATCTTGACTTACAACTAGGTGGGATTGATATAAACCCGATAGATCATGATACTATAAAGTGTGTGTGGTTGGATCGAAAGGCGCTTATAATTGTTAGGCTGGTACTATCATCTTAAATTCTACATATGATCTCTAAAGTTGCGACAACGAAGGAGTTGATGGAGATGTTATCCTCTATGTACTCAAAACCCTCTAGGGCAAATAAGGTACATTTATTATGCAAATTTTTTTACTTTAAAGATGAGGAAGAATCATAGTGTGCAAGCCCACATTAGTGAGTTCAATACAATTCATGCTCAGTTAGAAAAGATTTATTACTGCAGTAAGCAATTCATCGGGGAAGAAAACAATTAAATTTAACATCATAGTCTCGTTGATTATGAGTGAAGAGAATAGGCGTAAACCTCTAGAGCCCTCATTGAGTTCAAGCGGCAGTGTGCTGAATGTTAAGGAAAGAGGGAGGTCAAGTTGTGATCATTTGCTTGTTTCATGATTCGTACTTTTGAGCCCTAAATTTTGTAAAGTCTTCCTAAGTATAAAATGGATACTTAGAGTATTTCTTATGACGTGTGAGAGTTAAAATTTTAGAGAAATAATTCTAGCTAGGGTTTATAAGAACTTCATTAAAAGCCTTGTAAAAGCTTGAGAGTGAGATCAATTTTATTCGTGGTGAGTGGTGGGATTGAGATAAAGCTGATAGATAATGATACTGCAAAGTACACATGGTTGGATCACAAGGTGCTTAGAACCGTTAGGCTGGTACTATCATCTCAGATTCTACATATGATCTCCAAAGTTGTGACAATGAAGGAGTTGATGAAGACGTTATCCTCTATGCACTCAAAACCCTCCGGGGCAATTAAGGTACATTTATTATGCCATTTTTTTTACTTTAAAGATGAAGGAGAAAGATAATGTGCAAGCCCACATTAGTGAGTTCAATACAATTCATGCGTAGTTAGAAATGATTTTTTAATGCAGTAAGCAATTCACCGGGGAAGGAAACAAATAAATTTAGCATCATAGTCTCGTTTTTTATGAGTGAAGAGAATAGGCATAAAACTTTAGAACCTTCATCAAGTTCAAGCGGCAGTACGTTGAATATTAAGGAAAGAGGGAGGTCCTTTAGAAAGGGGACAAAGAATGGAAGAGGTCGTTCGCAGTCAAGGGGAAAGTCCAAGCCACCGAGGGCGTGTTGGAGCTGTGGAAAGAAGGATCACTTCAGGCATGATTATATTTTCGCAAGAAAGATCATAACGAGGAATAGATACAATAAATTATAATGGTCTAATTTCGTAGCTTTAAATTAGCTCTTATACCAAATGTACCTGTGATAAGAATTAGTATAACCCAATATAAATATGGCACAAGTGATTAGCGTGAAAACCTTTGAATAGGTGAAAGCCACGACCTCTGTCTGAGGATTTAATAACAATAACTTTATTGCATGAGGCTGATATTTGATTACAAGTTTTTATCTCTTGAGCTAGAAAAACTTGGTCTTGTAGTGTCTAAAATTTTATTCCTTTCTCCTCTGGAACTCATCTTTATTATAGACCTCACTCTCACTTCGCTATCTTTTAGAGACACATTAGCCTAAAAATAAGGTAGGTGGTAGTTGAATGTGTAACTGCTAGTCCGTGGGAGATAGGTGTATTTGACTTGTTCATATTTTTTGTAGTGCTTGATCCACGTTCTTTATCAATTTGTGGTCCGGGTGTCATTGTGTATGTCATATGTATAATGCATGAGTCAGATATTTGAGGTAGTTCAAGTTTTGCGTAGGTCGAGGAACAGGTCCCTACAATCGCCCCCTAGCAACTTAAGGTATGGGTAGCTTTAGTTGAGAAATGTTTGGTGAATGTTCGTGTTTTAGAATTTTAAAAGGTATACTGCAGAATTGGAATGGTTTGGGACTTGTGACTTTTGTATTAAAGACTGCATTTGGCATTCATTGTGTTGGAAAGGACTGATGTATTTGGCTTTGGGGTTTCCCAGTAAGTGCTGTTTGGAATGATGACTACCTTGGAACTCCTTCCTTGCATTAAATGTTGTTCAGCTATAAATACTATTGGTATGGTATCACCGGTTATCCCTCTAAAAATACTCTATCTCTAGAAATATTCTTTGTGGTTTTCTTGTATTGACAATGGTGACTACTAGATGCCAAGTATACAAAGCCAGGTTCTTACTGAAGTACAAAATCTCTAGTTGTGATATTTTGGCAACCAACCTTTTGAATCGCCCACTCCCATACCTGTTCCTCCAACGTATTATGGGATGATAGATGAGGAAGTAGCAGAGGCTGAGAATGAATATTATCAGATGTGGCAGTTTTATCATGTGATTTTGTTTGGTGAGCAGCGCCTGGAATGTCTTCATCTTCTTGTAGAGGATGTCATTAATGAAGCAGATGAGGATGCTGGTGTACTTCCCAGGATGTGTTATCATTATCCCATGAGCGATTGGGCTTTGTAGAAGATGGTATCTTCTTCTTTCCCTGCCTTTCGAAGGTGGTAGAGGTTACGGAGGAAGATAAGGTAGTGGTAGTTTTAGATTGGAATTATGCTTCTATCCTTCCGATTAGAAGTATGCTTCTATCTGTTACAATCATTTTTGTTTTCTTGCAGAAGTGTTTTATGCAGGGGAAACTTCTAGTTTCGGAGTTAAAGGATTGTTGATAATTGCTATATATTGTAATCTGTAAATCGATCTGTGGAA
The DNA here is from genome assembly GCA_014058105.1 of Kingdonia uniflora. Lineage (NCBI taxonomy): Eukaryota > Viridiplantae > Streptophyta > Magnoliopsida > Ranunculales > Circaeasteraceae > Kingdonia > Kingdonia uniflora. Next base: position 7,487,210 of record JACGCM010000816.1, on the reverse strand, counting down.
GTTTCTAAAATATTGTGTTATCTGTAAAGTATTTTGTAAGGAATTTTTGAGCTAATGAAAAGTTTTTTTTTTTTTTCAGTAATTCTTGTTGATACATCGAACTAGAAATTAACATGGTGAATTGAAATTTTGATAGATTGATCTGTATATGATGGAAATTGCTAAATATATGTGTGGAATGTACAAAGTAATTAATTATATCAAACATAAAATTGATTAAACCAAGCTGTATTAACAGTTAATTGTATCAATCTGAAAGTCTATTTGACCAAGTTGTCGTAAAATAAAAAAATTGATCTGTGTGGATATGTGTGTAATGAAGGTAAAAAATGAAGAATAGAGTTTGAGATTAGTTCAAAAAACATAAGATCAAATATCTTATATATGTGGAGCTCGATCAAAGAAGATGGAATCAAATAATTTGTTAGCTTGATTTGAGGGTATAAAATTTAGGGATAAGATGGATTTGATACTTATCATCCTATATGCTGAATGGGGGGGGGGGGGGAGATTTGATGTGATTACAATCGTTGGGTAAAAATAAGTTTGAAATAACAGTTTTAAGGAAGAAAAATGGCGAGGACTCATTTTCAGAGAGCTCGGCATGCATCTGAGGGGCGTTTAGCATAAAGGTCGCTGAAGTTTGCGAGAAGATATTTGAGAGGCTAGATTATGATGCTAATTTTCCTAAATCTATAATTCAGTTTGATGGTTTGACTTGGAGGGAGAGGGAGAACGAGGTTGGGCATCACTTTTGGTGTGAAGTATTTTATGAATTGACCATTGACCCTGAAGTTCAAAAAACTGTGGTGAAGGAAATTGCCATGGAGGAAATATCTGAGAAAGATGAGAGAATTGTTTGGAATGTACTCATTGGGTGTGGTGCTCTGAGGCATCCGGGTTGTTTTATGTGTAACTATCTTTGAGAGGGTGATCCTGTGAGTTTGAATAAATATAAGTAAAAATAGAGTGATAATATTTATATTCTTAATTTGCTCCTTGTTTATTGTGAATACTGTTGAAAATAAATATTTAAATTTTGAAATGTGTTAGCATTGGAAATGATGTCAGAAGTTGTATAAGTAATAGGAGTAGGAGAATAGGAATCAAATTATCAGGTTTTGTTATTTGTTGTTGGAGATAAAGATCAATTGCATTTAAGTGGAGTGTATCATTATGAGTGTAAGAAGGTGTGAGAGTAATTTGGGTAGGAGAGAGATAAATACATTTAAATATAGGACTTGGGGTAATGATGGAAATACATTTTTACCCAAAAGGTACATTACGTCTGACAGGAATAGTAGAAGGGACGCCTCATTTCAAAAACTGAGGATGGCTTGTGTGAGCCCCAATAACATCCAGCGGTTGTAGATAAAAAGTATAAATACCCATTCTTCTTCTTCATCCAAACTTTTTAAAAAAATAGGGAGACAAAAATCTAGAAAGAGAGAGGAAAAACTGGGTTACAGTGACTATAAGGAGAGAACAAATGAGAGTATTCATCGCGGCCGGAGGAAGAAGGTCGTGCCATTATTAAAATTAAGAAAAAATGTTGTTTTTACAGTACTATTGAAGCAGGAGGATCTAAAGAAGACATGAAGGCTTTCAAGTTTTTATTCGATCATAATTCTTTCTGCTCAAATAGATTTATGTCTGAGGGTTTTATTGGAATAGATTTTAATCTATTCAAATAGATTTCTGGTATTCTGCCTGAGGTGCTTTATTCGAATAAGATTTTAGTCTATTCGAATATATTTTATTTTATTTAAACAGAAACAATTATGTTCGAACAGATGCATGATTCAGCCTTTTTCTTTTTGGCGTTAGTTGTATTTTTTAGGGGTGTTTTACCTCGAGATGCGTTCTTTTAGTATTTTAAGTTCCCTAGTATATAAAGGGGACTTAGTTTATTATTTTTTTAGGAAGATCTAGAGAGAAGTTCTAAGGAAGAAGCTTAGGGTTTAGAGTTTATTCGTTGTAATTACTTGGATAATACAATTGAATATCTTATTTTTCCCATACAATTTGGCGTTCTTTATATTTTTCTACTAACAAAAGCTTCTCAATCAGATTGTGGATTAAGTGATATCATTTTTCCAGTTACGATCTTCGGGGGTTGATTGCGGCCGTCTCAAGCAAGCGAAGGGGAAACTAGTGAGTCCGTTGATGATTCATCGCAAACCTAATTCGAAGAAGAAGGACGATTTGGAGATGGAGAAGGCCAACAATTGACTCACACTTTTGGAAACGACAGTTTCTGACCTAACTTCTATTATAGGGGAGTTGGTCAACCAATTACGTCTCACAAACCTCGCAAAGGCTTCCACTTCGACGACACGGCGAGGCCGCTCGAGGAGAAATAAATCTTTGGAGGGGGATGAAGACATCGATAATGCAGGGATAGCTAGTAATTCTAGTGATGCTGATTCCGTTAAGGAGAGCCAAAGTTTTGGTAAGTCAATGAATCTTATGCGTAATCTTCGTATTGGTTTTAAGGTTAAAATTTCGGTATTCGACGGTTCGATCGATACCGAGAAGTTGGATAATTGGTTAGATAGGTTAGAAACATATTTTTTTTGTTTACGAATACTCCAATGCTCAGTAAATATGCTTTGTTGCATTAAAATTCGTAAGTCATGCACTCGCGTGGTGGAAATCTTATCAGAAACGCCACGATATAGGAGATTTGAGTTGGAAAGAATTCAAGGTATTAGTGCGTAAGCAGTTTTATCTGATTGGGTATGAGTAAGAGAGATGATTTTTATGGCACAATTTACACCAACAGTTTGAACAGTCCGTACAGGAGTACACTACGGCTTTCATAACCAAGCTTTGGTTTTGGACATTGATGTGGACTTGTATGAGGTGTTCGTGAAGTACACGGGGGGTTTGTCGGAGTCCATTAGAAGAGAGTTGAAGCTCTTTACTGTGGCCAATATCAAGGATGCTACCGTGAAGGCAATTGCTATTGAAGGCAAATACTTATAGAGTGACAAAGAAGATGACAAGATCAAGTCGGGGTACAAGTCTAGTTGGAAAAGCGAGCATAAGGGAGATGCCAAAGGAGAGGTGTCTTCATCCAAGGAGTTTCATTGCAATCATTGTAAGGTGAGTAGGCATATTTCTGATTATTGTTGGAAACTTCGCCCGAAGCTTTGACCAAAGGAGGAAAAGAGCATGAAAGATAGATATGCACTAGCCGCAGAGGTTGTTGACCTTCTAGATTTAGATAAACCGAATCATAAGCTTGCAGTTATGTTTTAGCAAACTTTGGCTGCCGAGGAAGAGAGTCGGGAAGAGCTTTTTCATGTCAATATTTAGGTAAAACAGAGTCTAGTCAAGGCCATTATGAATCCGGGTAGTCAGAAAATTTTGATTTATGAGACGTTGGTGAAGAAGATGGGTTTGACGACTACAACTCATTCTAAGCTGTATGGTTTGGGATGGATTCAGAAAGATGTGGATGTGATGATTACAAAGCAGTGTACTTTCAGGTTTGCAATTTCTAAGAAGTTTATTGACGAGGTAACGTGTGAGGTGGTTCCTTTGGATGTGTGTCAGGTCATCTTGGGTAGCCCTTATCTTTCGGACTGAGATGCAATTCATTACCATAGAGCTCGTAAGTATCATTTTGAGAAGGAGGGAAAGGAGTTCCATATCAATGCTTGTAAGGAGCATATCACTACGACAATTTTGGTAATGCCGACTCAGGCAAATCGGTTGTTTAATGCAAGCGGAAAATTTATGTTATTGGTACGACCGGTTCAGAAGGGTATGTCGGCTAGAGTGTTGTCTCCAATGAAAATGTTTTATAAACAGCAAACTGACTTGGGGAAGTTACAAGAGGAGGTTGTGGTACATTATGATCACCAACCGTTCTAGTTTTTAGCTACAACAATTCTCCTTGCTTATACAACATAAGAAGTGCGTGGTCAACAAAATGGCTGATAGGTTATCTCGACCCCCATTGCCAACAACTTCCACTATGTTGGTTTTTATGCAGATGCAACCCTTTGTTGCGTCAGGGTATGTTGCAGGATATGATAATCCTAAAGAGTGTAGTGTGTTTTGCCGAAAGTTGCTGCCTGGCAAGATTTGTAGTGGTATTGAGTCATTTTGAGTTTGAAAGAAGGGTCAGTTACCTTGTCAGTCAAAGTGGTACAATAGGGTAATAGGTAGCGCCGCATTCCCACCTCTCTAGTTCTAGCTTGGGCCGGAGCTCAAGGCTCCTAAGGGGGGGAGCCATGATCCAGGAGGATCTGAAGAAGACATGAAGGTTTTCAAGTTTCTATTCAAGCAGAATTGCTTTTGTTCGAATACTTTTCTGCCTGAGGGTTTTATTCGAATATATTTTTATTCTATTCGAATAGATTTCTGGTATTCTGCTTGAGGTGTTTTATTCGAATAAGATTTTAGTCTATTCGAATACATTTTATTTTATTTAAACAGAAACAATTATGTTCGAACAGATGCACCATTCAGCCTTTTTCTTTTTGGCGTTAGTTATTTTTTTTAGGCGTGTTTTACTACGAGATGCGTTCTTTTAGTATTTTAAGTTCCCTAGTATATAAAGGGGACTTAGTTTATTATTTTTTGAGGAAGATCTAAGGAAGAAGCTTAGGGTTTAGAGTTTATTCGTTGTAATTACTTAGATAATACAATTGAATCTCTTATTTTTCCCATACAATTTGGCGTTCTTCATACTTTTCTACTAACTAAAGCTTCTTATTCGGATTGTGGATTAACTATTGTGAAAGAGGAGGTAAGTGATATCCTTGATTCATTTTCTGACGTTGAAGGTTTATGGGTTACTATTGAATGTACTGATTTCGCGTTGTTTTGTGATTTGTAGAAGAATCATATGTGCAGGGTTTTGAAAGTTATAATTTTTGTGTATTTTTGATTTTTGAAAATTTGTTATTTTAGGAAATTCCTTGAGAAAGTGGCTTTCTTAATGTAATTTGAAGTTTTGTATGGAAAAGCATATATGTTGAGTATGATATGTATATATATATAATATATAAAAGAAATTAGAAAGAAATTTGATTTGAATACCTAGACCTGTATTTAGGTAGAGGCCTGAGATAGCTTTATAGAAAGAAGCCTCAATTTCTGGCATAAGCTTGATATGTAGACTTTGACCTCTGGCCAAATGATCCAGGATGTACTTTTTAGGAATTGTTATTGCAGAATCTGTGGTGGGCGAGCTAACAGCTGAGAGCTCGGATGTAGTAGAGTTATAGGTGAATAAATTATCGTTTCTAAATTTCCTTAGTAACTACTTTTCATATCCTGTAGATTCAGGTGTGTTCAAGAAGTTTTGCAAATTAAAAGGCTGCCTAGGTGGCATATGAGGTGAGGTGGTAGAACATGCAGGGATATCGTTTAGGGGGTGTACCATTGAAAATGGGGAGTTAAATTTTTTCTTTCTTCCTGAGTTAGAGCACGAGAGACGTGAGAGGGGAGTGGATGAGTCAATCTTCTTTGAATACTTCAATGGGGATGTCAAAAGTGATCTATATGAGGAATTCTTGTGTTATCTTGCCTAGTTAAATTTTGGGCTGATGGTGCCTTTAATCAATCTGGCTAAATGTATTTTGAATGCTATTGAGGCATGCCCTGCCCAACTGAATGAGAATGTGTACGAGATGAAAAATGTATGCGGTAATCTAAACATATGGTGGCCATTTAAGGGGGTGGAGATGAGGATAACCCCTTTAGACGTGTTACAGTATTATACTATAAAATATTATGCGGCGACTGGGGGTGTGTACATCTCTTCTAGTTCGTCCTGACCTCTGTTCTTTGACCTAAATTTGATAGAACGAGTGTGGAATGATAAAATGATATGGGTGAAAGGTGACTGTCTCCAACGAGTGGACGAGGAACCTATGTACCTTATATATAAAAATATGAAGAAAAATAAGTAATTGTTTGCGATATCGAACTGTTGTTTTTGTGCTATCATCTTGCGCGTATGTAACAATATTTTACATGTATGTAACTCCCCATTCTCAAGTTGCAAGAAATGAATCGTTGATTGATACAATAGCTTGAGATTGTATTGGGGGGCTCGAGATAAATAGGTTCAAGAAGGCAAACTGTAGGTCAGAAATAGTTTAGAAGTCTCAAGCTAAGAAAAAGATGGCTGAAACTGGCGTGACCTCAGGAGATGGAGGTGAGGGAGCATCAAACGTTGAAGCAATTCCTAAACTAGTAAAGGCTGTACCGATGTCGCTGAAGCTGAAGCCAAAGCCTACGGGGGCTACATCAAGCAAATCAATTCAACGACATCTGAAGAGGAAGGTGAAAGATGATGGTTCGAACTCGACGACACAAAGAGTTTGGAGGTTGAAATGGGTTCAAAAAAGAGAAATACTGATGCTCCTGCTTCAGTGAACAGGGCGAAGAAGGTTGGGAGCAGTTCGGTTATGGAGGATGAGCTGTTGGTGGTGGAGAACAAGTTAAGGGTGGTAGCTCAAGAAGGTACTAAGGGTTTAGACATGTTCATGAAACTGGAACTTTGTAGTGTAAGTATAATACTTTGATTTATTTTTCTTGTGTAATCTCAAATTAAAATGTTCTCGTTATTTTAGGTTTTACGTGTGTTGAAAGGAATTTGCCTCAGGTTCGAGGATTGGAAGAATGACCTTGAGAAGAGAATTGTTCAGCTCGAGACAGACATAATACAAGAAAGGGAGCGTTCGAACTCTACGATAATAGAACTGAAGGATTCGTTCCAGGTAACTATGCGTGATTTCGCAGCAGAGACAAAAAATAATATAGAGGAAGTTACAGTTTCCCGTGATAACCTTGGTCAAAAGCTCATGTAGGTGAGATATTCTATGGACGATATTGAAACTATAATGGAGGAGCATTTTGTGGAAGTGGAGGAGGATGAGGTGGAAGAGGAGCATGATGCTGAAGGTTGAGCTCCTCGGGAGAATGTACAAGGGTTGGATGCGGCCTCGGCGAGGACTGATTTAGATAACCGAGTAAGAGAGGATGAAAAGGTAGAGTAAACATTGAAAAAAATTATGTGAATTGAAGACTATTATTGTATGGAATACATTTGGAGAATAATTATGGAGTAGTCTAAGATATGTTGTAAATATTGATTTGTAGGAACTTAAAGGTTTGCGCCTCAAAATTAAGAATTTTATAAAAGAGCTCGTTAAGGAGCAAAACTTTTCAACAACTCTGTTGACTTCGAATACGGAGCATCAGGTTAGAACAAGCTAAAAAGTATAGAATAGCTTTATATGTAACGTCTCTGGGGTTGGCATAAGAGTATAGAAAAAAGTAATGTAAGAGGACAGATAAAAATCATTGTAGGTTAATAACTTTTGGAGGTACTGTATCTTAAAAAGATAGCAAGAGGAAACCAAGAAGTTCATAATCACATCTTTGTTTAAATTGGAAGAAAAAGAATGGGAGTGAGAAAAATGTATACCTAGAAATAGGTGAGAATCAACGATTTTATTTGATTCTGAGATGCATATGGCATTGCCACCAGGTTGAAAAAACTTTGTAGCTTGAGGGCTAAGTTGAATCTCGTTGTATTGGCTCGTGATATATAGAACTTTGTTAGATATGTGTGTAATATTGTAAACTATAGTATATTGATTGTATGCGTGAAGTATTGTGAATCGGGCTGCTTGTGCATGTCGAGTTAAAAGTTGTTCGTGCTAGTGAAGAATATACTATAGAATGCAATAATGAGTATAAGCCTGATTTTGAAAGGATAAAAGAGGCAAGTGAAGATAACGCAGATCAATATGTTAAAATGGAGATCAAGCTTGCTAAGGTGGAGAAGACTGTGAATGACCTGACCCAGCAGATCGAAAGTAAAGATACTGAAAAGGAAAAACTGTTGGGGGAGCTTGTTAGTGTGTAAAATAAAACGGAAAAGTTAAGAGCATGGTAGAATTATTGGGAGCGAGAGGTAAGGATGCAGATGTTGTGCAATACCACATCAGAATGCTAGAGGTGGAAGCAAAAGAGCTGAAGGATAATCTTGCTAGTTTGAGGGGGCAAGTGGATAAGGAAATCAAACTGGTGAGCGCACGAGCTGATTTGGATAGTGCCAAAAGTGAAGTGAAGAAGTTGAGTGATGATGTGCAAGTTAAAAATGTTAGTCTTCAGAGCACTCAGATCAATGTGATAAACTTAATGAACGAGTGGAAATGTTGAAGGCGGATTTGCTAAGTTTGCATGGCAAGAAGGTCGAGGCGGGAGAGAGGTCAAAGAAGAGAGAATGACACTGAGGTTGCCACTGGGAAGGGTGATGTTGCCAATTCCCAAGCTCGAATTAAAGAGTTGGAGGCAGACTTAGTTTTTGCTCGAGCTGCCGTAAGGAAAGCTAATGAACGAGCTAGAGAGAGTGGTGATAGGTCAGAGGTTTCTCTCCTCAAAGAGAAAGAGTTAAATGAAACTATCAAGAGAAAAGATAAGATGTTCAAGAATGCCAGTGCCGGGGGATGTCATAGAAATGATGTAGAGTTGGTGGCTCTACGTAGGGAATTGGAGGAGTTAAAAAAGAAACATCGAGCTGAGCAAGAGAAGTCGATGGGATTGGTATCGGAATTGACGGATGCTATGTCAGACTTAGAGTGACGCTTAGAGCGAGCAAAGGCCCATTACGCATATTTGGATAAACATCATAAGAAACTAAAGGTGAATTTTATTGAGTTGGCCGTTCCAAACTGACACAAGATTTCCATGAAGGAGGTGCACTCAAGGGAGATAATGACAGTAATTGCCTATTTTGTAGAAGAAGTAAAGAGGTTTGAGTTGGAAAGTGATACCTTGCATGATTGTTTGATACTCAAAGGTTGTACCTTCAATGCTGAAGTAGATTACGGGAATTGCCTGAACTCTATGGAAATAGATATAGGCCCCATTACAGCAGAATGAGTGGAGAGAGTAAGAGATATTGTAGCTGCTCGAGCGTCAGATTTTATGGCTTTATGACCACCCACGGTAGGGGAAAGTACAGCTGACCTTCCGCAAGAAAAACCTGTATAAGTGACCTACTATTTATATATGGTAGATGTTTAGAGAGATAAAAGCTAGTGCTACATATGTTTTATCTTGTGTCTTAGAGATAGTAGAGATCATTGATTGAAAACTAGTATTACCTTTGTTTTAATTGTTGATATTTGTATAGAAATATTGATTGAAAGCTAGTGTTACCTTTAATATAATCTTGAATATTTGTATAGATATATTACTTGAAAGCTAGCTTTACCTTTGCTTTAATCTTTGAGATTTAGTAAAGACGGCACGTATGTCTGTAGAGAATAATGTGGGGAAAAACTTAAAAGTTTTCATTGAGTAGAATAGAATGTACAAACTGTTTGCAATTAGAATCTCACTTTTTGAATGTAAAGAATGAGAATAGAGGTATTCCATACTTGGGAACTAGGGACTTAGCGATAATATCGCTTCAATTTCCTAGTGTTCCAGGGGTTTGGTATTCAGATGCCTATCTCTATCAGGAGGTAGTATGATCCAAGGCCAGTGCCGCTAATGATTAGAAAAGGACCCTCCAAATATTCAGTGAGCTTTCCAACATTTAACTCTTTTCTACTCTTGGGGATTTTTCTGAGGACTAGATCATCGATTTGGAACTCACGACTTTAGATTCTTCTGTTATATGAACTGGCTAGCATATGATAATATCGACCCAGGTTGGCTACTCGAGCACGGGTCTCATCGATCCAGTTAATATTACAGGCTAGCTCAAACTCATTTACCTTGTCTATTTTCTCGTGATCTTTGATAGAATGGCGGTACTCTGTTGGAATGATGGCTTCAATTCTGTAAGCCAGAAGGAAGGGAGAATATCTAGTTAATTGTCTTGGTATAGTACTGTATGCCCATAAGACATTAGGCAGTTCCCGTATCCAATTTTCTTTATTTTATGATTGAAGCCTCTTCTTGATTCTTTCCACTATCGTCTTGTTGGCGACTTCAGCCAGTCCATTTCCTTAAGGATAATATGGATTGAATGGGGAATGAATGATGTTGTGATTGTTGAGAAAAGCCACAACTTTTTCCCCAACGAACTGCAGCCCGTTATCGATCCAAGTCAGGTGGGGGCATCCAAACCGTGTGATAATATGTTCCCAAATGAAAGAGACGACCTCTTCTCCTATAATTTAACAAAGGGGAACTACTTCTACTCATTTTATAAAGTAATCTGTTGTCATGAGTAAGAACCTTCAATTCCCGGCATATTGGGAAATTTGCCCACTAGATCGAGCGTCCACCTCTTAAAAGGCCATAATACCTTGCTCGCATGGAGTTTGAGTGTAGTTACTCGTATCATGTGTCCATGTCATTGACATACATCGCATCTTTGTGAGTACTCCGTTTGTTTTCATATTCTAGGCCAGAATAGTCCTTGTGTAATCGCTCAATTTGTAAGTGACCGACCCGCAGCATGGGAGCCACAAGTTTTTTCATGTAATTCTTTGAGCATTCCATCTGCTTGTTATTTGGAGATGCCCTTTTGATAAGGCCCTATTACTGATCTTCGATATAAACGGCCTGTCTGAACTGTATTACGTTTCAAGTTTTTGATCAACTGTCTGCATTTTTTTGAATCTTCTGGAAGGGGCCCGTTGCATTCATTCTCCGAGATGATATAGGCATTAAAAAGTTTCTTCCAATCATCATCCTCGACTTCATCGCCCCCAGTGTTAATCGTGCAGACCAAAGGGAGATCAATACTGGGGGTTGAGATAACTTCGATTTGGAGGTATCGTGCTTTTGTACCCAAGATCTTGGCTAAGTAAGCCAATGAATTGGCGTGCCTGCTCTCTCTATGGGGAAGGTAGTCAAGTGTAACTTTGTGGAATCTGCTCATTCTGCCGGCAACATGGGCGGCATAATCAACCATTTTTCCATTCTTTTTGTATTGCTCGGAGTAGTAGTGGACTATGAGTAATGAATCTGTATAGACTGATAGCTCGGGAACACTGAGTTTGAGCGCTATATCGAGCCCATGAATCAAAGCTTCGTATTCTATGACATTATTCGAGGCTTCAAAATCTAAGCGGATTGATTTCTTGATTCTGTCATTTGATGGAGTAATTAGCACGATTCCAATACCTGACCCTATGGGTCCTGCTGAGCCATCTGTAAGAAGTCCCCATTCTTTTCTTGTAACTTATTCAGCTCGTCCGTCAAAGGGCTTGGTAGGTGGATCTTCTGATATGTCATCTGTGAGATCAGGGTCATGTTCCTCCTAATCAAGATCTTCTACAGGAAAATCTGCTAAAAAATTGGCAACTGCTTGACCTTTTTCATAATGGCACTTCTCAAATTTGATATCATGTTCTCCCAAGCTTACAGACCATTGTTGCACTTTCTTGATTTTTCTTTTTTGGATATAACTTCCCAAAGTGGGTAGTTTGTCATAACTTTGACAAAATGAGCTTGGAAGTAGTGCTTGAGCTTTTGTGATGTGTAAACGGCAGTTAGAAGGAGTCGCTCGATCTTGGAATATTATGTTTCTACCAGAGTGAGGGTTTTACTGATGAAATACACCAACTTCTCAATATTTACTTCAAGTTGAATAAGAACCGAGTTGAGAGAGTTTTCAGTAACTGCGAGGTAGATGATCAATTCCTCATTATTTATTAGGGTGCTCATGACGGAAGATTTCCCAAGATAGGTTTTGAGTTCTTGAAAAGCTACACCGCATTCTTTTGTCTAATCAATCTCTTCGTTAAGTCGAATATTGCCTTGTTTGGTACTTCCTCAAAGTAACAGAAATAACCATCGACATTAATCTGAAGACTTAGAGACAAACTTATTAATTGCAGCAATTTTTTGAGAGAGTTTCTGAACGTCTTTCTTTGGTGCTGGAGATGGCATGTTGAGTAAAGCTCGATTTTGATCTAGATCGGCCTCAATCCCTTTCTTGTTAATGAAATGCCCTAGAAATTTCCCCGACTGCACTCTGTATTGACATTTATCGAGGTTGAGTTTCATCTGGTATGAACTTAAGATGTGGAAGATTATATCGAGATCTGTGATATGATCCTTCTTCTCTAAGCTTTTGCAAGTAAATCATTGATGTATACTTCAACAATTTTTTTCAAGTGTTCTTTGAACATTATTCTTATTAACCTTTGGTAAGATGCGTCAGCATTCTTCAGTCCGAAAGGCATAACTATAACAGTAGATCCATCTTTCAGTGATAAAAATGGTCTTTTCCTGATAGTCTTCTAGAAGTGGTATCTGATTATATCTGGAAGTAACATCCATCATGGATAAGAGCTCGTGTCCAGCCTCTGAATCAAGAATTTGATAAATAATTATAAGAGGGAAAATATCCTTCGGAGTGTATTTGTTTAGATCTGTAAAATCTATGCAAACGCAAACCTTTCCATTTTTCTTTAGAACTGCGACAATGTTGGAGATCCAATCTGGGTATTTAGCTTCCTGAATAAATTTGACTTCGATCAGTTTATCGATTTCATTGATGACTTCATCTCAGAGGTGAGGTGATAATTCTCTCTGCTTCTATTTGATTGTCGTAGCATTGTTATTGATGCTTAATCTGTGACATGCCTTGGCTGAGTCGACTCCTAACATTTCTTTGAAAGTCCAAGCAAAGACGTCATGGTTCATTCGTAAAATGGAATGAGGGGTTCCTTTTCATGCTGGACCAGCTTGGTACTAATATAATAAGTACCTCTGCTAGGTCCATCAATGTCTATATATTCTGTAGGTTCTTTTTTTGAAAGCTGGCCATCAGTATGGCCAGCATTGTATAATTGCTATGCAGCAAATCTGTCGGATGTGTTGTAGATGACAGAGACGGGATTTTCACAAGCTCGAGAAAACTTCTGACTACATTTGATTTCATTGATGTCGTCGTTTTGTTTGAAATAAAATGCTTGATGGTGCGTAGAAGTGATTACTTCCATGTTGTGAATCCAGCAGCGGCCCATAATCCTTAAGTAACGATATTTGGCATTGATGATGTAGAAAACGATGTCTATTGTGACTGGCCCAGCAGTAATGGGTAGGATTATCTTACCCACTAATTCTTCCTTAGAGCCATTAAAACCCACTGATATCGATGTTGCTTGGTATAACTTGATCGGTTAGTCCCATTTGCTCGATTGTGCTCTGAAAGAGAATTTCGATATCGCTACCAGTATCAATCATCATGGTATGCATGATGAATTTCTTCATCTTTAACATGATAACCAAAGCGTCATAATGAGGAAACTTGATGTGGATGATATCGTAATCCTCAAATAAAATCCCAAGTCGTCGATTTCTTGATTCAAGGAGTTTAGCTTCTTTATTCTGAACGGTAAGGTCGTAGCATTATGTTAATCTCCTTCGCTTGAATTTGGTAGAGTTGTTAATTTGATGGATCTCGATCATATTGCTGTGGTATATATGGTATAAGTATTTTTCCTCAGACTGATCTTCGACTTGAACAACTTTGAACAATATTTTATAGCTTCCAGTTTTATATCCTTCCAGGTCGATAATGTACTCGTGCATTCTCCTGTCTTTGAAAATATATTCCATCAACCTCTGTAAAGCATAATAGTTGTTAGTTTCATCATGAGTTACCTTGTGATGCATACAGTACGGTTTACCTTCAATTGGTTACAGTGGTTGAGATAGACGGTAGAACTTGTCTTTCACCAGTATGGGAAAAATGAATGATTCCTAGACATTCATCATTAGGAAAATCGGCTTGGGTAATAAATTGCCTTTCCAAGATTTGTCTGTGCTTGCTTTAGAATGCTTTTGATCACCCTGGTCCCCCTTTGGTATACTGTTACGATCTGTGTTTTAACCTTTCGTGGTTAGGATGGATTTAGTAGATTTATGCCTTTCAGCCATAATCCTTTTCAGGTCGACATGCATATTGACCTTGGAAATCATGTATTTTAAGGTTGTGGGTTTGTTCATGAAGAGATGTTCCTTCGCTTTGTAATAGATCTGTAGTACATTGGTAAATGCAGAAACGACTATTTTTAGATCAAGATTGTCAACTTTTTGTGCAAGCTCCAGAAACTTCTTTGCAAAGACCTCGAGCTTCTCTCCTTGAGAATGTTTTAAAACAAATAAAAGTGTATAAATTCCCTTCCTTGTCTTTATTGTGAGCATACATTTTGACAAAGATCTTCTGGAGTTGGCCAAATGTGATGATGGAATCTTTAGGCAAAGAATAGACCACCGTAGCGGTTCTCCCTGTAGGCTTGTGGCGAATAGACGACATGGAATATGGTTTAGATTTGAAAATAATCCCAGTTAATCATGGAATTACTGAATGGGCTCCTTCGGATTAGTGTCTTTGCATTTATGTATCTTGGGAGTATAGAACCCTGTTAGTACTTCCATATTAAATAACTCTTTGGCAATCAGACTACCTTGCAACTTTGTTAAATCGTCCTTATTGCCTAGAGCTTAAGCTTCAATCAACTCCTAGAAACATTGATCCATGTGTTCTTGTGTGACGTACTAACGTGGTGCTTGAGTGACTTGGTGTGCTGGTTGGGGAATGAGTACCAGTGCCCTTGCTCAAGCATTCACGAACTGGTATCCTGGGCTGAAGTCGTTTCTCTTCATCTTGATGCTTGGAAAATCAGTGACCTATACTGACGTCGGACTGATCTTCTCATCCCAAATGAATTGTAGCTTGTGGGTTGTTATGAAGACCTCTAGAAATGGCTTTGCTTGTTGCTCATCGAGATCCCAATTTTTTCTGTGTAGAATCTTAGGAGTTCGCTGGGATCTGATCATGATCTCTGACAGGAGGAGCTTGTTGATTATCTTGTAAAGCTTGCAAGATGGTTTACATCATTGTCATTTGTTCTTCATGTCGCTTAAATTCTGTTTGACAAGCTTAACGCTCGCTCTCGAGTTCCTGTTCGTGGAGCTCGCAGTCACGTACTAACTAACGCTAGAGCTCGTTATGCTTTTCTATTTTAGTGATAGTCACATAATATTTACGTATACAACTCCTAAATTTATATCTAACTTGTCATTTATTAATTAAATGTGATACTAATAGTGTTTTTGCTTGTATTTACAGAAATCGAACACATGATAAACAAGTCATACATTTTTCAGTTTTCAACAAAGAACAAGGGTGATGCACTCCAACAATGATCCTTATTTGAAGTTGTCAACCAAAAGCCCATGGAGGAGCATTAAAGAGGCATTGATGGAGATCATCAAGTTATATAATTTTATGCATGGGCCAAGGCATAGACTATGGAGTTTTAAAGCTCTTATATTTTATGCATAATGGAAGGTATTGTTTAGGGGATTTCTCATTTATGTTGATCTTTTGTAACCCCTCCTATAATCTATAAATATGAGGGGGATCCCATCCATGAGAGACATCTTGAAGAATGCAAAAGGTACAAAGCAATAAAAAAAATTTCTTCTCTTCTTCTTGTATTTTACTCTTATTGTAGTAATAGTATTATGGCAATGATCAAAGGGTTGAGTAGCTAAACCTCTTAGCCAAGGCTAGAGGAAGCTCCATCCAATGTAGCCTTAGTGTAGATTGTATTGTTCAGTTAGAGTAATTACATTATCTTTATCCTGGCATAATGCATATTCGTATTCCTTCGTTCTATGCTTGACCATAGCTAGGATTAGGAGGAATAATGAATCTAATTAAGTAACCATCTTGCTTGACCATAACAAGTTAGGTTAGGAACATGGAGAAGAGATCATAATCCATGCTTATCAACCGGACCATGGTTGAGTATGTTGGGGGGTAACTGTGCATAATACATCACCCTCGCTTAATTTGGTTTTCTTCGTTATCCTCATGGCATACAAATAATCTACCAAGAAACTAGAAACAAAATTAACATACACACATAGCACAATATTTACCAGAGGTTCACCATAAGGCTACTCCCCTCACTAAGCTAGAAATCTACTATGTATCCAAGTTCAATTATAATCCCTCAAGGGATTCCAACAAACATAGAAATCCCTAATCTCGCAATAATCCTCTCATAAATTTACAAGAGATAAAAGAAACATAGAGATCCATCAAGAACATCGAAGATTACCTCAACAAAAAGTATGTTGCATACCTTCTTCTTGAAACCCTTCAATCTTCTCTCTACCTTGATTTCTCTTCTTAGCAACCAAGAGGTACTTCCCCTCTCACCATCAAATCTCTAAGAGAACAACACCCTCCACCTTCTTCCTAGTAAAGATCAACTCTTTAATAGGTTTACCACAAAGGCTACATCTCTACTTGATTTCAAGTTTCTCATACAGAGGCTTTGAACTCCCACACTGTGTTACGAGGCTTTGAACTCACACTCTATATTTATAAACCCTCTATTAGGTCATCTCCAAAGTACACATCACAAGATAAACCATTGCTTTGGATTAAATCCCCTTCAAAACGGACTTTGAAATAAAAAAACATAACCTTTTTCGTTCGAACGACCTCATGACTCAATCGAACGACTTCAACGAAAACTCTGTCGTTCAAACGACTTCCCCACTCGTTCGAATGACTTTCCTCTATTTTGAGTCATAATCCTAGCAGAGTAAGTTGGTTTATGGGCAGTTCCCAATCACTAATTATCTTAGCTCATGATGTATTGCATATACCCGACCAAGGATATGCGATACGAGAATTCGTGAATACTCTAACTTGGTACACTAACTCAAGGTTATAATGGATGGAGTAGAATCACGCCTTGGTTTCCTCTCCAATCGTATCAGCACATTATCTAGTTTGTATTTTATATTAATTTTTTTAATTATAAAAACCTAAAACTCATTCTTATTGGATAAAAATAGTTGCTCAAAACATAATTCTAACCACAAGTATCTTGGGATACGACCCCGCTTTCCTCTGTAATCAACCGTATGTTGTACGCTTATGGGTCTTTTAAGATATCAGTTTTATAATCGATCAAGTTTTTGGGGCCGTTGTGCATTTTTATCTTGAGTTATTCTTTTTAAGCCAATTTTTTTCTTTCTTTTTATTAATTTATTTTTCTTTTGGGTATCAAAAATACTTGGGACAAACATTGATCGTTGTTTGGTGCTCAAGGGTGTCATTGATTGGTTCACATGACTTCATAGCAGAGCTACAGTTGTAAAACTTCAAGCATTACTATGTCGCTTTGATTTTTGGGAGACGATTCGCCTACACTCCAAAATCGTTACACACCCCGCTACACTCTCCTCGAGCCACTCATTTTGCCAACTCAACATCTCTCTCTCTTCCACTCAGCTCTCTATGTGGCAAGTTAAAATAATAAAAAATACCCTTTCTCCACTCAACTCGCTCTATCTCTCACATGCCTCACTCAACAACTCACTCGCCTCACTATTTTTTTCTCTCTCTCACTCGCTTCACTCAACAAATCACTCGCCTCACTGTCTCTCTCTCTCTCACTCGCCTCACTCAACAAATCACTCGCCTCATTGTCTTTTACTCATCTCACTCAATAACTCACTCGCCTCCCTGACTCTCTCTCTCTCTCTCTCTCTCCCCCCACTGAGCTCAAGAACTCACTCTCTCTCTCCATCAGAATCAGGTATGAAATGCAATTTGAACCCTTTTCCATTTGTATTCTATGAAGATTCTGAAGGAATTTTTTTTTTTAAACCCTTTTTCTGCCCAATGTGACTTTTTTTTACTCTTTTTTTGACCAAGTATGCACGAAATTCTCCCAAATCTCACATGTAAACACAATATCGACATATATACCACAGAATGTGGTATATACATACGAATAATTATCAATTTTTGAGGTATTCGAGAGAAATCTGTCAAATATATGTCTTTAATCGAAGATTATTTGTCGAAATCATAAAAATTCGACAAGTATTGGTCCAATTTCAATACGTTCGATAAATAATAGTTGATTCGGTATAAACTTGATAATAAATTGTCGAATGTTCTGAAATTTGACTATTAATTGTCGAATTTCATAGTATTTAGGTTTTTTGTGAAGCTAAAAAAAGCCTCAAAAGTCTGAGATATTGTGAAGCTCAAAAGGCTTTGTTAGGTTTTTTGCAGCTTCAGGGAAAAAACGATTAATCTTCATACGATGGTGGCTTCGTGGGGAGACAAGATTGTGGTTATGAACATCTGAGAAACTCGTAACAACATATTTTTCAAGATTTTCTCCCCAATTGATGTTCAAAGTCGCTTTACACCCGCATTAGTAAGAAGAACGTTTCTTCCCATCTTGTTCACTTGTACCTAAAGTTTGGTTTTTCTTTGACAAACCGTTGCTCAAATAACAAAATGTTGCTCGTACTATCTCCTCCGATCTTGGTCGCTTTTTGGAGCTGCGCTTCTTTGTGGAAAACCCTTTCGTCCTTCTATATTTTTCATAGAAGGAACTTGCCTCATCCACTGTATCAAAAGTTTGTCCTTCGTATGGCGTCTCCGCAAACAAAGAATCGGCGGTGCAATAAGGTGTTCCGGAACCCATACCCGTCGTACGCTCATTGGCAGCCCTTGGTGGTGATTCATCTCCAATTACCTTTGACCAATCTGGTTCACATGAATCTTCAATCTTATTATCTAGTCATATAGGAGGAATTACTGGATACAATAAATCAAAGACATCCATACAGCCAGACGAACAAAATGGAATGAAAACTCAGACAAACAACCATAAATGCAGAAGGAAGGAAACACTGCAGGCCACCACAACGGGCATTTATACGTACAGCCAAAAAATACTATTGCCGACTAAAAATTTATCGAATCAATATTTTATCGACAATTAATTGTCGAATCCAGATGTACTCGACAAATAATTGTCGACTTCACATTAATTCGACAATTATTTGTCGAGTACATCTGGATTCGATAATTAATTGTCGATGAAATATTGATTCGACAATTAATTGTCGATGAAATCTTGATTCGGCAATTAATTTGCAAGAAATCTGAATTCAGCAAAAAAAGTCGAATTCAGATTTTTTGAAGTAGAAGGAACAAATTATGCCACATACATCACTAACCTGTTCAATTTTTGGAGTAGATATTGGTAGATGTTCGGATGCCGTCCACTGACCACCTGTTATTCAAGCAAGATCAAGAATCATGTTACCTCCGTAGCACAATTCCATTCGATTCACAAAATACAGTTTTGACATGGTAATGAAAATAATGAGAGACACTGAGAAAGCTTCGTACTTTAACCAGAGCCACAAAAAAATCAAAGTTGGAGGCTGACAAAGAGTGATTGAGTGGGAGATTGAGTGGTGGGAAACGACGAGAGAGAGAGAGAGAGAGATAGAGTGAAATTTAAATTTAAATATGGGCGTACAGAGCGATTGAGAGAGAGAGAGTCGAGTAGAGAGGGAGAGTTTTTTTTTTTAATTTTTTAATTTTTTAGTCGCCAAATAGAGAGCTGAGTGGGAGAGAGAGTGAGCTGAGTAGGAAAGAGAGAGATGTTAAGTGGGCAGCTGAGTTGGAAAGATGAGTGGCTTGAGGAGAGTGTAGCGGGTGTGTGCAACAAAGGGAGTGTAGACGAATCCTCTCCCATGATTTTAATAATGCATGGTTGTAAAATTATAACGTAAGTGGGGTTACATGTTTGAGCTCATTTGAGAGCAACAGTACTTAATCTTTAACTTAGTTTTGCATGTGCCACCTGCCATTTAAAGTTAACGTGCTTGGTTATTTAAAGATGGTATATATGTGCACCACTCATGTTAAATACATTTGCAATGGCTCCTGTTTTAACTTATGTTTGAACCCTACCCAATTTCTTTTCAGTGTTGGATCTGTAATAAAGGACTATTGTATTTGTTCACTGCTCGTTAACCTTTGATATTACACCTCCAATTCTGCTTACATACACGCCGGTTAAAGTTTGGCTATTTTGGCATCCATAAACAAGATAAGGGAACGTGGAAAGTGGGGAAGAGGGAAATATAAAAAACATAAAGCTTGGCAAATCTCTTAAGTAATCCTTCTTGCGCCCCCTAAGTAAAGGAGCGACCACAGTTATACCGGGAAACACTTCTCGCAGGTTAGTACTTTTCTAAACTTGACACATAAAAGAGGTACATATCCGTTCTATCCTGGCACTAGGACATATAAAGTTGTGTGGAGTGTGCAAATACACGTTGCTCTAATAAAAAATTTGCTGTGGTTGGATTGACCTATTGTTGTATTTAATATTCTTTTTCATTCCAACATTCGTAAAGGAAAAAACTGTTAGAGACTTGCGGGATTTCATTACCCAAAGAGCTCACAAACAAGTGGGACCACCCATTAGGGATACGAAGAAATTCGTATATATCGCACAATAATTGAATGTCCCAGACTTTAAAATAACTGTTAATAAAAAAGCAACAAGATTCCCACAGGATTTCTTTACCCAACGGGTAGATGTACCAGACCAGGGTACAAACACGGGTTCATAGGATACGGCCCCAGCCTAACACTGTGAAATACTGGTCATATGTTTACAACGTCATCATTCCGAGTACTGACATACGATAAGGCGACTCACTCGGGCGTGAGGACTGAATATCTACTTTAAGCTGGTACTACATAGTGATTCAAAGGAGTATAGGAGCCAAAACCTTTTGCCATCCTACCCATTTTGAACATAGAAGAATATAGGGGAAACCTATTTATTACTTCTAAAAAATATTGATGTTTTAGAGTTTAGGTTTGATTGGTTGTTTATTACATTGGGTATTATTTTTATTTCAAAATGTCATACATGCAAGAACGTTGGAATCTATAACGGCTCACAATTCGACATCCCGCAGCAACCTCCAAATCATTTTCAATCATGGAATCACCAAAATTCTCAATATGTGGAATCTTTTCAACCTCATTCATATATGTTGGCCCATCAGTCCGCCTAGTCATCCAAACAATTCCCACCCGCTCCACCTAAACCTTTTTAGAAGAAACCATTGCTCTCTTCATACAGTAAATAATGCAATTTCAACAACAGACTTTGGTGAATCAAACTTCTATGAACAAATCTATTTCTAGATTATAGACTTAGATAACTCAATTGTCAATCACGTAGAGTGAAATAGAGCACAAAAAACTTTTAAGCAATGAAAAAGAGTAATCTAAAGTTAAATCCCTTTGTGATTTAGGAAATGATGAATTAAAGCGTAATTAAGGAATGTTTTCTCCGTGAGGCGAATGGATACTATATTACGAGACAGATTTAGAAGATGAACATATTAAGGTAGACGATCCTATGTCACAAAAATATCTTGAAGAAGCAGTTAGCATGTCCAATACAATTCTTTCTCAATCACTTCCAAATTTAGCCCTCAACATTCACCCACCAATGTCATCATCCTTCCTTTCAAATGTCAACCCAATAAATATTTTTAAGGAAACTATGACCGAGACTAATTATTTTCCCCTTTTCTCAAAGGATTTTTTTGACGATGATGCTGACGAGATAAAATATGAATACATGGAATCACTGTCTCATCATACGATAACATGGGAAGAATTTGTAGATGATGATATTTGTACCAAAGTCAAGAAATTGGAAATGGCCAAACCTGTTATAAATGCTATCAACTTGTCATTTCCTTCTCAGTCCCCTTATGAGTCATCTCAGCCTTACCTTGAGCCGCGTCCACCTGACAAAAATTATGATGTTGAAAACTAGTGGGTGGATGACCCTTCTTTACGGGATATATCACTATTGTTGGGGGTTGATTCATTTTTGGTTACTCCTTTACCAACCTTTCCTATACCTATGCTTACATCTTCATTTCACAAGCCACTTAGGGGTACCATAATTGTTAGTGAATTTGAGGATTTGTTATGCTATAACTCTAGTTGTACCTACTCTATTGATCAATGTTTGAATTATTTCAAGTACTGGGATGACCCCGTAATTTTTAAAATAGTGCAACCATTATCACCTGTAACTGAGTCATACAAACTTGAGACCGACTCATAACCACCCGATCGACTTCACTTTAATGGTTCAAGTCACTTTTTGGAAAATGATGAATATCAAGATATATTTTTGGTGTATGGGATTATACCTGGTAAAATATCTCAAAGTGAGATTCCCTATAAATAAAATAAGGAAATTTTTTATCCTAGGGGATTAGACTCCAAGTTATTTTTATGTATCATGATTGTATCAGCACAAATAGGTACAGATAAAGAAAACCACTATTTTTCTATTATCTAGTTATTCAAGGATAAGTACAATTTTGGTGTTCCTCAGTTATTTAAGGAGAACTTGTAAACTCAATAATTCATCAATTATTATATTTTGTACCCCTTTAGACCTGTATCATGACATTCAAGTTTGGGGGTGCATTTAACTAGCCGAAGACGGTAAAACTTAGCTCTTTTTGGGAGGCAACCCAAGGCACATTCAGGTGAAAAATTTTAGTTTTTATTTCCTATTTTATGTATTAAATTTTGTTCTCAAACATTAAGGGCAATGTTTTATTTAAGTTTGGGGGCACAAAAACTAAATTTTATATACTTTTTAATGAAGAGTAAAATAATGACTATTTGGCAATTTATGATATACTTTTGGCAAATTTCCAGTACTTAGACTAATTTTATTTAGACAAAATGATATGCTGATTAGAAAACCCAAAAAACTTTAATATTTTACCAAGTGTACACTAGAGTATTTATTTATCGTGTTCTTAAACTCGATGTACTACCTTGTGATTAGTGAAAAACTTAAATTGTTCTTGGTATATTTTCAAAACTTGTACTTCACTATAGTTATACTACTAATATCTTCAATAGAGTTTTTGACAAGAATATGGAAAATTTAGCATTTATGTTAGGAATAATTCACTCCAACCAAGGATATGTGACCCCTTCTAAACTATATAAATATGAGGGGAATCCCACCCATAAGGGACAACTTGGAGAGTGTAAATCAAAATGTATAAAGCAATAAAGTTTTTGTTCTTCTCTTCTTCTTGTCTTTTACTTTTATTGTAGTAATAGTATTATGGCAATGATCAAAGGGTTGAGTTGCTAAACCTCTTAGCCAATGCTAGAAGAAGCTCCATCCATTGTAGCCTTAACATAGATTATGTAGTTTAGTTAGAGTAATTACATTCTCTTTATCCTAGTATAATGTATATTCGTATTCCTTCATCCTATGCTTGACCATAACTAGGATGAGGAGGAATAATAAATTCAAGTAACCATCTTGTTTGACCATAACAAGATATGTTAGGAACATAAAGAAGATAACATAATCCATACTTAACAACCAGATCATGGTTGAGTAAGTTGGTTTATGGGTAGTTCCCAATCACTAATTATCTTATGTCATGATGTATTGCATATACCCAGCCAAGGATATGTGATACGGGAATCCGTGATAAACTCTAACTAGGTATACTATCTCAAGGTTACAATGGATGGAGTAGAATCACGCCTTGGTTTCCTCTCCAATTGTATATGATGTGACGCATCTCTCATAGGATCGTCTACCCACCGTGTGACCTATGTTTAATTAATGTTTTATATTTTATGTTTTAGCTTAAGCTCTGTTGGAGAGGTGAAATATAGGTTATTGGCAGTTTCCAAATTTAAGTAGAATTTCATTTCAATTAAAATTAGGGTTCCAAATTCTAACCCTTTTTGTGTTCTATAATAGAGAAGGTCTAAGTTATTTGTTTCTCAGTTGATTTTGATTAATTAAAGTTGATTTGTTTAGTTGAAACCCTAGTTTTTCTTTTAACTCTCAAATACAACGTGATCTTCATACAAATTTTGCTTCCGCGTTTGTAGTAATCATGTCAGTATCAACACATTTTCTAGTTTATATTTTATTTTAATTTTTTTACTTATAAAAACCCAAAAATTATTCTTGTTTAATGAAATGAGTAGCTCGAAGTATAATTCACACCACAAGTCTCTTAGGATACGACCCCGCTACCATTTGTACTCAATGGTACACCCTGCGCTTATGGGTCTTTTAAGACGTCAGTTTATAGTCGATCAAGTTTTGGGCGCCGTTGTCGAGGACTTATGAAGGAGCATTTTATATTGGAGTTATTTTTTTTAAGCCGATATTTTTTTTCTTTAATTTTTTTTTCTCATTCTTCTTTATCTCTAATCTTTTCTTTTGATCTCGAAACATTGGTGTACAAATAGTAACTATACTTTTGTGCTTATATGGTAAGTGATATTGGAGTTGATGGTGAATATTTAAAGTCTTTTCCTCATCTCTTTCACAATGTCTTACGTTACTTGGACTTTACATTACTGAGTTGATAGACTATAACAGTGATCTCACGTGGTCCTTGGGTTGGAGTATGTGGTTTGCAAATCTTATGCTTGAAATTGGAGTTGTAACAGTAATCTCATTTGTTCTAAATCATTTGTATTTAGAGTTCACCAATCACCATCATTGAAGTCTTGATTAAGGAGGTGTTTGTGTTGGGATTAAAATATTTCGTAATACAACTGTGGGCTAACATTTCATGTGATAACTCATTTGTTTATAATATTGGTTTGTCAATAAGATTTCTGATTGCAACAGTACCTCATTTTGATTTTAATGCACCAATCAGCTTCTGAGTTTATCGTGTTTGATCACTAAATAAAATGGTTACTAAGGTGTTATAAGGTCTTCTTGTACAAGTTCTCTTTCAACCCCACTTGATCTATTTTTCTCCCTTGAAACTTTGGTAACCCGGATCGGTTGAACTTTGCTAATTTTTAGGCATCTCTAAATGAGATAAAGGACTGAAAAGTGCGGAAGGTGCGGTGAACGGAAATGCGAAAACCTCAAAGCTCGAACAATCTCGTACAATTTCCTTCTTGTGCCCCCTAAGTGAAGGGGTACTCCTACTTTCACCCCCTATGTGAAGGAGCGGCCACAGCTACATTGAGAAACACTACTTCCCGTAGGTTGGTACTTTTCTAAACTTGACATATAGAAGGGGATCCTATCTATTCTACCCCTGTACTAGGAATATAAAGTCATGTGTACTGTACAAATACACACTGCTCTAATAAAAAAATGTTGTGGTTGGACTGTCCTATTATTGTGTTTAAGTTATTACTATTTCAATATTAGAAAATGTAAAAACTATTAGAGACTTGTGGGATTTCATCACCCAAAAAGCTCTCTAACAAGTGGGACCACCCATTAGGGATATGAAAAAATTCGTCTCACGAGAAAATTAAACGTCCCAGACCTCAAAATAACTGATAATTAAATAAAAAAGAGTAGCAAGATTCCCGCAGAATTTTATCGCCCAACGGATAGGTGTACTGGACCGAGGTACAAACACGGGTTCATAGGATATGGCCCCAGCCTAGAGCCATAAAATACTGGCTGTAGGTTTGCGACGTCACCGTTCTGAGTACTAACGTACGATAAGGCGACTCGCTCAGGCGTGAGGATTGAACATCTACTTTAAGCTGGTATTAGTATAGTAACGCAGGGGAGTATAAGAATCAAAGCCTTTTTTCATCCTACCCATTTTAAACATAGAAGAAGATGAGGGAGTCCTAATTATTATTTCTAAAAAATGTTGATATGCTAGAGTCTAGGTTTGATTGATTGTTTACTGTATCGGTAGTTGAATTTTATTGATTATTAGTTATGCATGATCAATTGGACACATGGAGGAAAACAATTAGGAAGTTTAACAAAACCTTTACCCATTTATGGCCTACCACCTTAGCTAAAGCGGAGAGGGTACCCACATCGCCCAGTCAATACAATAGAAGACTTAGGAGCCCTAGTTTGGGAGAAGAGTAATCCATCTCGAGTTTCCCCAATTTTAGAGGAGGGTAATACATCTGGAGTTGACCCAATCGAACTTGTTGTTGAGTAAGAAGTCAAACCCCCAATCATGGCTGCCGCCAAATCTCTTAGGGACTATTAGACCCTAGTGGTGAGCGATATGCCTTCGTGCATCGTGTTACCAGCCGTCACGACAAACCATTATAAAATCAAGCATAGTGTGATCTAAATGTTACCAACATTTTATGGGCTTGATTTTGAGATCCCTTATAAGCACGTCCATGAGTTTAAGAAAATTTGTGCGATCTCCAAATACTAACATTTTACTGAGAATTTTGTCCGCCTTCGTTTATTCCCATTCTCACTAAAAGATATGGTGAGTCATTGGCTTGATTCATTGGTACCAGCATCTGTCAATTCATAGGATCAAATGGAAACCAATTTCAGATCCAAATAGTTTTCTATGGAAAAAAAATCCTCGTTCTTAGAAATGCAATTGTTGAATGTTTAAAATGAGAGCAAAATATTTTACGAGGCATGGGAGAGATATAAAGATCTTTTTTCACAATGTTCTCGTCATGGTTTTGAGAAGTAACATCTAGCCCAGATCTTCTATCGTAGAATAACCTCTGAGAATTGTTATAGGCTAGAATCTATTCGCAGTGGCAAATTTTAGGACCTTGAACCCGATAGAGCTTATGAGGCATTTGAGACATTAACTGAGAACTCTTAATAGTAGGATTTTGATCCACATAGAAATATTCGCACAACCAAGACAGGTGAGTTATACGAGGTGAGTGAAGGACCGGCCATCAAAGCCCAATTAGATACTCTTACCCAAGAAATTGAGGCTACGACTATGAATCAATCTAAGGGTTGTATGAACCAAGTTCGACAATAGAGTTGCACCGTTTGCTATAATGTTACCCATGTGACTCAAATGTGTCCCATGTTCAATAAAATTAATGACAATCAAGAGCAAGTAAATACTTTGAATAATACCTTTAAGAGACCATTTGACCCGTACAAGCCAACTTGGCAGAACCACCCATTTGACCCGTACAAGCCAATTTTTTGGAGAACCATAAATCTCAAGTCATAATTTGCCTAGAAATCCCCTTTCTCAATCTTATCCTTAAGCATCTCAGTAATCCTTTCAGTCATCCAAACAGTTCCCATCCATTCTGCCTAAACCATCTTTGGAAGACACCCTTGCTCTCTTTATACAATAATCAATAAAAAGTCAAAAGCACTCAATGGAAAGTAAAAACCAAACGTTGCAATTTCAGCAACAAATGATATAATTCCAACAACAGACTTTGATGATTCAAAATTCTACATCCCAATCTATCTCTAATCTAGAGACTTAGATATGATAATTGGCAAATGCCTTGTATAAGAGACCACCAGATAAGCTACCCTGCCAACCTATATCTAATCTGAAAGGAACACTAGGTTTTGATTCTAGCTCAATCTCAAAATAGCTTAATGTCATTACCACTCTCTGAAGTGGTAGAAAAATTGATAACCGAGTTAGAATGTCTAAGGTTGAGCCGACACCAATTGTTATTGGCAATGAGGTAGGTATGAGTGAACCAGTTTAAGCGAGCAACCATGAACCTTCTAAGAAATCTAGGGAGTTTCCTACCTCTTCCATTTCCGTACTAAATGCATTTTTGAGCTTAAGGTGCCTTATCCACAATGCTTTCTTACAGCTAAGCTAATAAAGGGATTCAATTTGACGAGATATTGGATACATTTAAGCAAGTTCATATAAATACTCCAGTACTCGATGCCATCATACCTATCCCTGTATATGCCAAATTCCTTAAGGATACGTGCACTAGGAAAAGGAAAATCAATGTGTACAAGAAAGTCTTCTTGACTAAAAAATTAACCCCTCATTAGCTTCGAGATCTTGGAAGCCCAACCATCCCTTATAAAATTAGGCATCATAAAGTGGATAGGGCGCTACTCAACTTGGGGGCTAGTATGAATGTCCTACCTTACTCGGTCTATCAGGAATTAGGACTTGGAGAACTCGAACCTACCCAAATGACACTTCAATTGGTTGATAGGTCAATACGATACCCACATGCTATCCTTGAGGATATTCTTATCAAAGTTGATACTCGCATTTTTCATGTAGACTTTATTGTTTTGGATATTGAAGATGTCAGAAATCCAAGCTATAAGATCCCCGTCATATTGGGCCACCCTTTCCTTACGACTGGTCATACCATTATTAATTGCCTTAATGAGGTCTTACAATTATTAATGGGAGACATGAAGATCAAACTCAATGTTTTTAACAATAATACACGCATTAATCTCGGGGATTAGCCCCGCCGTTTGTATGCATCGCATCAGTCTCGAGGAAGGTGCAAAAAATTCCTGCGAGATACAACAATGGTTGAATCCCACTATAATGGAGGTACTAAAGAAGGAAGTTATCAAACTTTTGAACTCGGGTATCATATACCCAATTTCGATTAGTAAGTGGGTCAGCCCTGGTCAGGTTGTACCCAAGAAATCAGGAATTACCGTAGTTGGGAATGATAATAATGAACTAATCCCCACCCGCATGACCATCGGGTGGTGTATGTGTATCGACTACGGGAAATTAAACACGGTCACAAGGAAAGATCATTTTCCTCTTCCATTTATTAATCAAATGCTTGAACACTTAGCCATAAATAGTCATTACTGCTTTTATGATGGTTATTCTGGATACAATCAGATCCCTATTGCCTCAGAAAAGCTGAAGAAAATAGCTTTCACGTGTCCTTGCAGGATATGCTTATCGATGCATGCCATTTGGGTTGTGCAATGTACCCGCTATATTCTAGTATTGTATGATGAGCATATTTTCTGATATGGTTGATAAGTTTCTTGAAATCTTTATGGATAACTTTTTAGTATTTGGATTGTCTTTTGACGAATATTTACACCATTTAAGGCTTGTACTAGAGCGATGTACACAAACCAATTTGGTATTAAACCTGGAAAAGTGCCACTTCATGGTGACGCAAGGGATAGTTCTTGGACATATTTTCTCCACCAAAGAGATTGAAGTCGATAAGGCCAAGATCGACATTATTTCTTCTTTACCTCCACCTCGGACGGTTAAGGCCATTCGATCATTTCTAGGCCATGCTGGGTTTTATCGCCTGTTCATCAAAGATTTTAACATAATTTCTCAACCCTTGTACAATTTACTTGCTAAGGATACTGATTTCAACTTTGATGATACATGTTCAGATGCTTTTGAGAAGCTCAAACTTCTATTAACTTCAACCCCTATCATCCAACCTCCCAATTGAGAACTTCCCTTTGAGCTCATGTACGACGCTTCAGATTACCCTATAGGAGCAGTTTTAGGGCAAATAGTAGATGATAAACCTTATGTTATTTACTATGTTATTCGTACGCACAATGACGCAAAATTAAATTACTCCACCACAGAGAAAGAGTTATTAACTATTGTGTTTGCCTTGGATAAATTTTGATCATACCTTGTTGGATTTAAAATTATTGTTTACACCGACCATGTGTCCTTAATGTATTTATTATCTAAAAAAGACACCAAGCCTCGGTTAATTCGATTGATTCTTTTGTTACAAGAATTTGATATCGAAATTCAAGATAAGAAAGGTGTAGAAAATGTTATTGCGGACCATCTATCTCGAATTCTCACTGAAGGTGCTGAAGATTTTCTCCCTATCCTGGAGACATTTCCTGATGAGCAGCTCATGGATGTTTCGCAACTGCCTTGGTACGTTGATATTGTCAATTATCTTACTACAGAACGATTACCTGACCATTGGTCAAGGTAAGATAAAACCAAATTCTAGCACGAGGTTGGACATTTTAGTTGGGACAATCCTTATATATATAAGTTTTGTTCAGACCAACTAATCAGGAGATGTATCCCAAATGATGAGATCCATAGTGTACTCACATTTTTCCATACCTTAGCTTGTGGAGGACATTATGGTACCAAGAAAATTGCTGTAAAAGTCCTCCAATTTGGTCTTTCTTGGTCTACCCTTTTTCGTAATGCACATACCTTTTGTTCTGAATGTGATAGGTGCCAGAGGACCGCAAATATTTCGCATTGTAACATGATGCCCTTGAACAATATCCTTATCGTTGAATTATTCGATGTTTGGGGTATTGACTTTATGGGTCCATTTCCATCTTTTCGCGGGTACCTTTACATTCTTATTGCGGTAGATTATGTTTCCAAATGGGTTGAGGTGGTACCATGTCAAACGAATGACCATAAACCTGTGGAAAAAATTTTGAAGAACGTTTTTAATCGTTTTGGCACCCCTTGGGAAATTATAAGTGATGGTGGTAAACATTTTTGCAAGCGTATTTTCAAACTCTTTTGAAAAATTACTCTATCACTCATAAAGTGGCCACGTCATACCACCCACAAACAAGTGGCCAAGTCGAAGTCTCTAATCGGGAGATCAAAAGAATTTTAGAAAAAATTGTTTGAGCCAATTGTCAATATTAGTCTGATTGTCTTGATGATGCCCTTTGGGCATATCGAACAGCTTATAAAGCCCTAATTGGTATCTCACCCTATAGACTTGTCTTTGGGAAGGCATGCCACTTACCTCTGGAATTAGAACACAAGGCTCTATGGGCTACAAAAGCATTTAACTTTGAAATGGATAAAGCCGGATCACATAGAAAACTTTAACTTTCTGAACTTGATGAACTTTGTCGCGAGGCTTATGAAAATTTAAAAATTTACAAGGAGCGAACTAAAGCTTTTCATGATAAGTCTATTGTTCGCAAAACTTTTGAACCTAATCAGAAAGTGTTACTCTACAATTTACGATTACGTTTATTTCCTGGAAAATTACGTTCTCGTTGGTATGGCCCTTTTGTTGTTAAATCTGTTTATCCTCATAGAGCCGGGGAGGTAGAACATCCTAAAGCCGGTAATACTTCAAGGTCAACGAGCAGCGTTTAAAACTGTATTTAGAATATTGTACTTCCGATGAAGAGATAACTTTTCTAACTGACCCATATTATCAAAATTGATCACGTGTACCCCTTATATGCCCTATTGTTATATTTAAGTTTAGGGGTATATTCGTCTGGATGAAGACGGTAAAACTTAGCGCTTCCTGGGAGGCAACCCAAGGCATATTCAGGTGAGAAATTATAGTTTTTATTTCCTATTCCATGTATTTAATTTTGTTTTCAAATATTGAGGATAATATTTATTTAAGTTTAGGGGCAGAAAAACTACTTTTTATATACTTTTTGATCGAGAGTAAAATAATGACTATTTGGCAATTTATGATATACTTTTGGCAAATTTCCAACACTTAGACTAATTTTATTTGGCAAAATGATATGTTGATTGAAAAACCTAAAAAACTTTAATATTTTACCAAGTGTACACTA
The DNA here is from genome assembly GCA_014058105.1 of Kingdonia uniflora. Classification (NCBI taxonomy): domain Eukaryota; kingdom Viridiplantae; phylum Streptophyta; class Magnoliopsida; order Ranunculales; family Circaeasteraceae; genus Kingdonia; species Kingdonia uniflora. The sequence goes on along the minus strand of JACGCM010000816.1, from coordinate 7,456,035 downwards.
GAGTTTATTTATCGTGTTCTTAAACTCGATGTACTACCTTGTGATTAGCGATTGAAAAATCTAAAAAACTTTAATATTTTACCAAGTGTACACTAGAGTTTTTTTATGATGTTCTTAAACTCGATGTACTACCTTGTGATTAGCATAAAACTCAAATTGTTCTTAATATATTTTAAAAACTTGCACTTCACTATAGTTATACTATTAATACGTTCAACAGAGTTTTTTACCAGAATAATTAAAATTTGTATTTATGTTAGGAATAATTTGCTTAAAGGGAAACAACTGCCTAAGAATAAGTTCATTCCTGAAACTATAAAAAAAACCAACTTGCTCTAAAACTTTTATGCTGCAAGGCATACTCGCATGATTAAGAACTGGAAGAGGAAAATTATCATCAATCTCGAGTATGACCATGAACTATGTGAAAGGAGCACGAAAGTGTTACTTGTGAGAATCCAGGGTCTAGGTCAAGAAGGGGTACCAAACCTAAGTAACCTCAGCCAACTGGCAGGGATTGTTGACCGAAACTCCTTGTTATGGAGGCTTCACTAAGAAACCATGTATGAAAAGAAAAAGAGGCTTGTAAAAAAAGAATACCAGGAAGACAAATTGACAAAGACACTTGTCAAACTAATTGATAAATTTATTCTAATAAGTACTAAACTACCAAACACTGACTCAACTATTCTATACAATGTATTGTGCTGTAACACTATCTTCACAATACTGAGATATAACTAAGAAAAATATTTTAATCTTTTTCTAAGCATGAGGTAGTATTTCAAGTTTTAAATTTTTGAAATGATATTTTATGGTACACTTGGGAAATACTGAGTTTTAAGGAATTTTTTGTCATAATATTTTCTTGCTATAACAAAGTAAGGATAAGTTGATAGGAAATAAGTCATTTATAATCAAGAATTGCCAAAGTGTCATTATCAATTTTTGTGGGTATAATCATTGTAAACCCTCACGAGACAACACTTGTCTACCAGGGGAACCTGACAGTTTAACGGCTTGTTGCATACATTAAATATAGCCACGTGATCTGCAAAAATAGTTTTTATTTACTTTTGCTCGAGGATTAGCAAAATATAATTTCGGGGGTATTTGATAGACACATAATATTTACGTGTACAACTCCTAAATTTATGTTTACCTAGTCATTTATTAAATAAAGGTGATACTTGTAGGGACCTATCCCTCGACCTAACTTAAATTCGAATTACATCTATATCAGACTTACACATTTCACACATGACGTAAATAGTCATCATTGACACCTAGACCACGAACTGAAGAAGAGCACAGATCCGGCACAATAGAAGAATATGAACAAGTCAAAGACGCATGTCTCCCATAAACTAAACATTTATTCAGTCAACCCCCACTTACCTCATTATTCAGAGAATGTACTTTAGCACGATAACGAGCTGCGAGTAAGGTCTATATAAAGAAAAAGTTCTAGAAGAGACAGGGACAAAGAAAAACTGGATTTTCTAGACTCTAACACAAAACTTCTTATTTACACGATCAAGTATTTCAAGTTCGAGAGATCACTTGTAATAAGATATCAGTCTCAAATAATAAAAGTTACTGTTACTAAAACCCTCAACTCGAGGCTGTGGTTTTTTACTTATTCAAAGGTTTTTGATACTAAATTACCTGTGTCATTTTTTGCTTTATATTAGTTTTTGTCATAGGTATATCGGCGAAAGAGCTAATTCTGAGCCATTTCGAGCTACAGAATTAGGCCATTACATTTGGCATTGTCTGTGGAAAAGAAGACATTTTCACAATATCCTAAGGCATACATTCATTTTACTATCAATCTCTAATTATGGTCACTTCTAGACGACCAACAACCAAAATCCAGTTTGATCTTTCAGATGAGCTGGAACTGCTTACAAAACTACAAGAGAATCTCCATGCCAAAATAGAGAAACATATTGAGCTCGAAAGTCATTTAACTCTTGACCAAGAGCTCCGCAAGAAGGAGCTCAAAACCGAGTGACAAGTTTATTTAACAACATTTAAACGACATGAAGAATAGGTGACAACCATGCAAACCATATTACAAGATTTGTAGGACACTTAATAGGCTCCTCAAACCAGAGATTGTGATCAAGTTCTGGAGCACTCCTGAATTTTTACAAGAGAAAGGTTAGGACCTCAAGGGGCCACCAGCAAAGCCATTTCCAGAAATGTTCAGCACGAACCTCAACTTTCCATTCATTTGGGCGGTAAAGTTTAGTCTGATATCAGCAGAGGTCTCCAACCTTCTTAATGTCAAGAGGAAGAACAACAACCTCAACCTTAGATCCTAGCACATGATTGCTTGAGTGAGGACACCGGTAATCATAATCCTCAACCACCTTGCCAAGCCAATCAGGCTACAAGTCAGTACCTAACTAAGAACATATGGATCATCAAATCAAAGATTTAATTGAAGCTCAAACTCTAGGCAATAAAGACAATCTTACCAAGTTGCAAGGATGTCCGATTACCAAAGAATTATTTAAAATGGAAGTACTGAAAGGTTTCCATACTCCAAAGATACTTTAATACAAGGGTACCGATCCAAATGGGCACATTCAACAATACCGTGATTCATTGGAATTGTACTCCAATCTCAACTACATTCTCTGCCATCTATTTGTAATAAGTTTATAGGGGGAACCGCTCTGGTGGTTCCACTCTCTATCTGAAGATTTTATTCTCACATTTGATCAACTACAAAAGTAATTTATCAAGATGTATGCTAAAAACAAAGACTAGGAGGAGAATTTATATTATCTTAATAGTCTTAAGCAATCTCAAGGAGAGAAGCTCGAGGCCTTTGTAAAGAAGTTTTTGGAGTTCGTACAAAAAGTGGATAATCTCGATCATAAAACAATTGTTACTGCTTTTACCAACGCGCTCCAGCTCGACTATAAGGCCAAAAAGTACCTCTTCTTAAACAAACTAGCGACCTTAGAGGATATGATCACCAAGGTCAATGGGTATGTCAACTTAGAAAGAATGATGTCTGAAAGACATAAATCTACTAAATCTATCCTAACCACTAAAGGTCCACCTACATAACGAAATAATGAACCAAAAGAGGATCAGGGTGATCAAAAGCATTCCAAGGCAAACACTGGCAAACCTTGGAAAGGCAGCACATTACCCAAACCGGTCCTCCCCAAGATAAATGTCTGAATCTCTATAATTTTTCTAATTCTATCAAAGGATAAGCTATACCGTCTATCTCAACCATTCGAACCAATCGAAAGGCGCCTGTACTGCATTCATCACAAGGTAAATCATCATGCTATTGATAACTGATATGTTTTACAGAGGTTATTGGAATTTATTTTTAAAGATGGGTGGATGTACGAATACATTGTCGACCTAGAATTCTAGAAGGATGGCAGCTATAAGAAGCAGCTCGACGTCATCCAGATCAAAGATCAAGCTGAGGAGAAATACCTGTACCATATGTATCATAGCAATATGATCGAGATTTACCAGATCAATTATTCGTGTAAATTCAAATGCAAGAGATTATTAGAATATTATAATCTCACACCTCAAGATAAAGATGCCAAGCTTCTACCTGAGTCGAGTAATCGCCGGCTTAGGATTTTATTTGAAGATTGCGATATTAGTCACGTCAAATTTCTACATAATGATGCATTAGCCATAATGCTCAAGACAAAGAAGTTTTTCATGCATACAATGATGATTGATACTGGAAGCGGTATTGAGATTTTCTTTCAGAGCACAATCAATCAGATGGGATTAGCTGATCAAGCCATTTTGAGCGACACAGATATCAGTGAATTTAATGGTTCTAAAGAAGAACGAGTGGGCAAGATCATCTTACCAATCGCCGCAAGACCAGCTACAATTGGCGTCATATTCTACATCATTAACGATAAATCTCATTATTTTGGGATTATGGACTGCTGCTAGATTTATAACATATAAGCAATCGTTTCCCCTTATCATCAAGCACTTCGTTTCAAATACAATAATGGCATCTATAAAATTAAAGGTAGTCAAAAGCTTTCTAGAGCTTGTAAGAACACCGTCTCTGCCATTCTAGATACATCAGACAGATACGCTGTATAGCAATTACAGAAAGCTGGTCACATTGATGATCAGCCTTCAACAGAAGAACCTACAGAATACAACGACATTGATGGACCTAGTAGGGGTACTTTTATCGGCACCAAACTAGTCCAGCATGATAAGGATGCTCTCATTCACTTCTTATAAATAAATTGAGACATCTTTGCGTGGACTTTTAAAGAGATGCCTGGGGTCGATCCGACCAATGCATGTCACAAATTGTCCATCAACATCAACGCCATGGCGATCAAACAGAAATAGTGATGACTCTCACCTCGTCTTTGAGATGAAGTCAACATTGGGATCGAGAAATTGATCAAAGTGGGGTTCATTCGAGAAGCCAAGTATCCATATTGGATATCCAACATCGTTACTGTTCCAAAGAAGAATGAAAAGGTCCAAGTTTATGAATATTTCACCAATCTAAACAAACATACTCCAATGGACAGTTTCCCTTTTCCCATCATCCATCAAATTCTTGAATCTACGATAGGTCGCGTACTCTTATCTATGATGGACACTGCTTCTGGATATAATCAGATTCCTCACTTAGAAGAAGATTAAGAAAATACTTTACTACTATAAAGTCATGCGCTTTGGACTAAAGAACGCAGACGTAGCTTATCAATGGTTAATGACGACTATGTTCAAAGCATATCTTGGGAAAATTATTGAAGTCTACAATGATAATCTCTTATGCAAGAGCATACAGTCAAACAACCATATCACAGATCTCACTACAATATTCAACATTATACAATTTTATAGGATGCGAATCAATCCTGATAAGTGTCAATTTAGAGTACATTCAGGCTGATTCCTCGGCCATCTCATAAGCAAAAAGGGGATTGAGGCCGATCCAGATCAAATTTGAGCTCTCCTCAATATGCCAGCTCCAAAGACAACGATGGACGTACAAAAACTTGTAGACAAGATCACCGCTATCAACTAATTTGTTTCTTGATCTTCAAATCGCTGTCGTTGGCTGTCCCTACTACTCCGAGGTTGTACAAAATAAGAAAAAAATTAGCCCAATGAAGGGATCCAATAGACATTAGAATGCGAGGCAGCTTTACAAGAACTCAAAACATATTTGGGGAAGTCTCCCATCTTAAGCACCCCGGTAGATAATGAGGAACTGATCATCTACCAGGAAGTTATAGACACTTCTATCAACTCGGTTCTCACTCAACTTGAGGAGAAGATCAAAAAGCCAATCTATTTCATCAACAAAACCCTCACTCCTATGGAAATGAGGTATTATAAAATCAAGAGACTCCTTCTAACTCTTTTTTATACTTCACAGAAACTTGCACTGCTTCTAAACTTATTCAGTCAAAGTCATGACAAACTACCCACTCCAGGAAGTTTTGCCCAAAAAAGAAAAATCCAGAAGAGTGCTGCAATGGTCAGCCAGTTTGGGATAATATGATATTAAGTTTGAACAATGAAATTTAGAAAAGGGTAAGGCCGTTGCCAATTTTCTCACAAATTTTCTAGTTGAAGTTCTCGATTGGGTGGAGCACGATCCTGAACTTATAAAAGAAATTACAGAAGATCCACCCACCAAAGTATTTCACGAGCGAGCTGAATGGGTTATAAGAAAAGGGTAGAAACTTCGTACAGATGGTTCAGCAGGACCTGCAGGGTCAGGAATTGGAATTGTACTGATCACCCCTTCCAACGACAGTATCAAGAAATTAATCTATTTGGATTTTGACGCCTTCAACAATGTCACAAACTGCGAACCTCTCATTCATGGACTCGACCTCGCACTCGAGCTTGACATCCCAGAGCTCTCAGTCTGCATAGACTCTTTACTCATTGTTCACCATTACTCTAACAGTACAAGAAGAATGACAAGATGATTGAATACGCAGCTCTCGTTGCTGATAGGATGAGCAGATTTATGAAAGAAACTCTCGACAATTTCCCTCGAGGTAAAAACATACATGCCAATTCTTTGACTTATCTAGCCAGGGTCTGGGGTACAGAAGCACGATATCTCCAGATCAAAGTTATGTCTACCCCCAACATTGATCTCTATTCTATATGTACGATAAATACTGGGGGCGATGAAGAGGAGGATGACGATTGGCGAAAGCCCTTCATTGCCTATCTTGGCCCAATAATCAATGTAAAGGGCCCCTTCCAACAGATTTGAAAGAGCGTCGATAGTTGATCGACAACTTGAAGCATTACACAGTTCAAAATGGTCTTTTATATCGTCATTCAGTTATGGGGTCTTATCTCAAGTGCCTCTCTAGGAAGAAAGCAGATGGAATGCTCAGAAATTTACATAAAAGAACTTGCGGCTCCCATGCCCCAAGTCGATCACTCGTTAATAGAGCAGTTACACAAAGAGTATTTTGGCCAGGAATACGCAAGCAAACAGAAAAATACTCACGTAAATATGACACATGTCAACGACATGGACACATGATCCGTTCCTCTATACTCAAACTACATGCAAGCAATGTTTTCTAGCCATTTAAACGGTGGGCGATCGATCTTGTCGGAGAATTTCCTAATACTCCAGGTACTAGATGATTCTTACTCGTAGCAATAAATTATTTTACAAAATGGATAGAAGCAGTTCCACTTTATCAAACTAGAAAAGAAGATGCCATCTCTTTTATCTGGGAATACATCATAACACAGTTTGGATACCCCCACCTGATTCGGATTGATAGCGGCCCACAGTTCGTTGGTGAGAAAGTCGTAGCCATCCTCAATAAACACAATATCATCCACTCACCATCTAATCCCTACTACCCTCAAGGAAATGGCTACAGAAGTGAAATATGTTATTTTGTCTACGGAAGCAGAATATGTTGCTTTGTCTATGATAGAGAAGGAATATGTTGCGGCTACGGAAGCCTGCAAAGATATGGTTTGGCTTAAAGGGTTGATGAAAGAGCTCAGCAATGAACAACATATTCCTAAGTTGTATAGCGATAGTAAAAGCGAGATACACTTGGAGAATAATGTAGCTTTTCTCACTTTAGGACCAAGTATATTGATATTCGATATCATTATATTCATTCGCCCTTCGAGGACAGTGTGTTAAAGCTTGAGAAGATTCATACTAATGTTAATCCGGTAGATAGGTTTACAAAGGTGGTGATATTCTAGAAGTTGACGACATGTACAACTTCTATGGGCCTTCACAGTTGAAGGTCTAGGTAGCGTAAACAATTCATTATTGAGATTTGGAGATGGGTTACGGTAAATTTGATTTCAAGCAGGAAATTGTTAAGTAATGAATTTGAATTTGGTGTTCATGATACATTCACGGGACGAGCAAGGGTCAAAGACGAAGGTAAAAATAATCCACAATCAAATTGAGATTAACCTAATATTAATGAAATAAATATGAAGAACAAACAATTGGCAAAATAATTTTTCTTTTAGAGATTCAATTGCTCAATAACTTGATTTTAATTGAATTCCTCACAAACCCTAAGTCTCTCTTACAAAACTTGGATTGATCTAAAATAATTTTATTTTTCCAAGCCTTACCCTTTTATAAGGGTTACGAGTTTCCTATTTATAAAATAGGATAATTATGCCCTTAAAACGCCTAAAACAATTAAGGAACACGATAGTCGTTTGAACGAACCCATGGGTCATTCAAACGATTAGCTCAATTAAGCATAGGAATTAGGGCAGTCGCTTTTGATCTTTCTGGGAACAAGTCGCTCGAACCCAAATGTCATTCGAACACCTTTCTAAATTTTGTCTAAAAAAAGAGGCACAATCACATTTGGTCTTCTGGAAACCAAAATGTCGTTCGAAAGATTCCAAATGTCGTTCGAATGACTTTAAATATCGTTCGAACAACTTGCCAAAATTTGCTTAAAAATAACAGGCAGCTAGAATTGGCTATTCTTTCCTTCAACTCGCTCGAAAGGCTCCAAAGCTCATTCGAACGACATGACACCTTTTGAAGAGGTTAAATGTCTAGATCCTCCTGGATCATGGCTCTCCCCTTTAGGAGCCTTGAGCTCCTGTTCAAGCTAGAACTAGAGATGTGGGAATGTGGTCGTACCCATTTTCCTGTTTTACCACTTCGACTTGCTAGGTAGTTGACCTTTCTTTCCAACTTGGAATGACTTGATACTACCCCATCTTGTAGCATGAACTTTCCTCTCTAAAATACTATCCTCTTACAACGGATCTTCTCTTTCCATCCATAAGTCATCAACTGATGACAGGCGAGTGTCGATTGTAGAGTCTTCATCTAAATGAGATGGTTCAAACAGCTTCAAATACTCGGTATTAATTACCGAATACATCTTCATGAAAAGTGACAAATCTAATTGGAATGCGTTGTCAACAATCTTCTTGAGTATTGTAAATGGACCATAACGGATAGGCTTGAGTCTCTTACCTTCTCCCTTTAGTCGTTCCTTACCCAAATACAACCAAACTAGGTCACCCTCTTGAAAAGTGCACTCAACTCGATACTTGTTACGTCGAGCCTTATACTTCACTTGAGATGTGTTGCACAAAATGCAACCACGAACCACACGAGCAACATCCACCTGCATCTTTGGCCAATAGACTTAATGTTGTTAATTTAAAGGAGTTTACTCAACCCTAAAATGACTTGTAACCTAGGAATAATGTGTCTCTCAAATCCAATGCAAACGGTCTCCATCCTTAGGAATATATAAAAGAGTACCCTTGTCAAACAAACCATCCAGTAATTTATACTCACATGTCATGCCTTGCAGCAACTTTTGGCGAAACACAATACGCCCTTGATGATCCTTATATCCTGTAACATACTCTGACATAACAATAGGTTATATCTGCATAACTACCAATATAGCATAAATAGTTCATAATGGGGGTCGAGATAAGCTGTAAGCCATTTTGTTTGCTAATCCCTTCTTATACTTGACAATTAAGGAGAATTGTTGTAAATATGACATTTACTTCATCTGGCAAGCTTGTTGTAGCTTGGACTGTGTAGTTTAAAACATGAACGGTTTGTGATCTGAATGTAGCACAACCTCCTCTTGCAGCTTCCCCATTTCGGTTTGTTACTTTAGAGAATTTATTATCGTAGAAAATACTTTAGCCGACGTACCCTCTTGAACTGGTCTTACCAATAACACAAACTTGACATTCGTATTAGCCAACCTCTTCACCTGAGTCTGTTACTAAATTATTCATAGTGACATGCTCCTTACAAGCATTGATATGTAATTCATTTCCCTCATTCACAAGACGATACTTGCAAGCTCTACGATAATGAATCACATCTCAGTCCCAAAAATAAAGGCTACCCAAGATGACCTGACATACATATAAATGAACCACCTTACGCGTCACCTCGTCAATAAACCTTTCAGTGATCGCAAACTTGAATGTCCACTACTTTGTAATCATCAAATGCGTATCTTTCTGAATCCACCTAAACCATATGGCTTAGGATGAACTGTAGTATTCAAACCCATCTACATCACTAGCGCCTTAAATATTAAGTTTTTCTGACTACCATGATCGACAATGGCCTCTACTAAGCTCTGCTTCACCTGAAGACTGACATAAAAAAGTTCTTCCCGACTCTCCTTCTCAATAGCCATAGTCTGCTAAAACATAAATGTAAGCTTAGGATTCAATTTATCTAAATTTGGGAGGTCAACAACCGCTGCGTCTAGTACATCTCTTTCTTTCTTGCTCTTCTCCTCTTTCGGCCTAAGCTTCAGGTGAAGTTTCTAACATTTATCTAAAATATACCCAATCACCTGATAATGACTATAATTATTCTTCTTGATCGAAGACCCCTCTCCTTTAGACTTTCCCTTATGCTCGTTGTACCCCGACTTGTTCTTATCATCTTCCTTGTCACTCTTCAAGTACTTGCCTTCAATAGCAATTGCCTTCACAGTAGCATTTTCAATATTGGCTGCAGTAAAGAGCCTCAACCCTCTTCTAAATAGACTCCGATAAACCTTCCGTGTACTTCATGAACACCTCATACTCATCCGTATCGATGTCCAAACCCAAAGCTTGGTTATGAAACACCGTAGTAAACTCTTGTATGGAATGCCCATGCTTTTGGTACAAATGATATCATTTGAGCCATCTTTCTTGCTCGTACCCAATAGAACAAAATTGTTTCCTCACTAACACCTTAAACTATTTCCAACTCAAGTTTTCTACTATGTGGCTATTCTTATAGGATTTCCACTGTGTGAGTGCATGACTTACGAATTTTAATGTAGAAAAACATATTTTTTTAGCATTGGAATATTCGTAAATAGAAAAATAAGTCTCTAACCTATCTAACCAATTATCCAGTTTCTCGGCATCTATTAAACCGTCGAATACTGAAATTCTAATTTTAAAATTGATACAAAGATTACGCATAGGATTTATGGACTTACCAATAGCCGATTACTCCTTGACGGATTCGGCATCACTAGAATCACTATCTACATCCTCGGTACCCCCGTCTCTATCTTCCTCAACAACCCCTTTCTTCTTCGTGCACTTTCGTTGTTTTATCGAATTGAATGCTTTCGCGAGGTTAGCGAGACGTGATTGCTCTACCAACTCCCCTAGAGTAGTAAGGTCAAAAACTTATGTTTCCAACTTTGTGAGTCGATCTTCGGAATCGCCCATCTCCAAATTTGATTTCTTCTTTGAGTTAAGTTTTTAGTGAATCTTTAACGGACTCACAAGAATGTCCTTCATTTGATGGTGTCGGTCACGTATAGAGACCATAAACCATAATCCCCCGAGAATCGTTACATAAAAATTTGATATCACTTAATCTACAATCTAATTGAGATTAACCTAATATTTAATACATAAATATGAAGAACAAATAATTGGCAAAAGAATTATCCTTTTAGATCTGCAATTGCTCAATCACTTGCTTTCAATTAAACTCCTCACAAACTCTGAGTCTCTCTTACAAAAACTCGAATTGATCTAAGATAATTTTATCTTGCCTAGCCTTACCTCTTTATGAGGATTACAAGCTTCCTAGTCACAAAATAGGGTAATTATGCCTTTAAAATGCCTAAAACAATTAAAGAACACGATAGTCGTTCAAACAAATCTATAGGTCGTTCAAACGACTGACTCAATTAAGCCAAGGAATTGAGGCAGTCGTATTTGGTCTTTCTGTCTGAACAAGGAGAGGCACCTCTCTGTTCTAATAGAAATTGATTCTGTTTTAATAGATGTCTCATAAAAGGTTCTATTCGAATAAAACTTTTCTCTGTCCGAATAGACCTTGTATTTTAGATTTTTCAAAGTAAAGTTGTGGTTGTTTGCTTGCCTCGTAATTTGTACTTTTGAGCCCTAACTTTTGTAAAGTCTTCTCAAGTATATAAGGGATACTTAGAGTATTTCTTATGATACATAAGAGTTAAAATTCAAGAGAGATACTTCTAGGGTCTATGAGAACTTCATTGAAATCTTTGTGAAAGGTTGAGAGTGAGATCGATTGTAACATTTTGATATTATTAGTGAATTGTTCATGGGGAGGGGTTTTTCATTCGAAAGGGTTTTCCACTTCACTCCTCTGGGTAAGCCTTATTTTTGTGTTTGTCATCCGTTTTGCTTAATTTCTTGTTTTGGCGATTCCGTGTATTGTTGTTGGTATGGAATTGAGATTATCTACCCCGATTTTCAGCAACCATCTCTACTCCTCTCCATACTTTGGTTTATATTTCTTTAATCTTCCCCACTTCTCAGTTCTCTCCTCTCATCTCCAACGATATCTCTAAATGTAATGTGTTTGCGCACGCAATAGCGCATCACGTGTGCACAATTGCTGGTGTGAAAGAAAAAATTCGGGTTGAACAACATTTCTTCTAGTACTTGTAGATCTTACTCGTGACATGATAATATCCTAACTGATGTGGAACTAATTGACCTGGTATAACCATTACCACTTTTGGGTTAAAGCACTCTTCCACCATAGTTTTGGGGGCCGTTTGGTAACGATTACATCAAAAATGATTATAATTTCTAAAGCAATTATTGGATAAAGGGGTTTTTAAGGAAACAATTAGTGTTTAATGGTTACCAAATATTAATAGTAGGAAAATAATTTAACACAAAATTTCTAGTGGTTCATCATATTTGATGTTCAGCGTTGTAGCAATATATTTTTTGTTTTACTATCATCTTCATCCAAAGAGACCTAGAGAGAGATCGAGAAACCATGAGAAAGAGACTATGAAAGATATTTGAGGAGGTCAAATTACAAATAAATCTGATGGTGGTAGGAGGGAGGGAGAGAGGCCATTAGATAAAGAGAGAGCGAGAGAAAGAGAGGGGGGGGGGGGAGTGTGTGTGATTGAGATCCGTCATTAGGCCATTAGATAATACATAATACAAAACTCCTTGAAGGTTCTTATATTTCTCATTATCCACATAAATTAATAATTTGTGAATACTAAATACATATCACATGAACAATGAGGCCTTAAAATATGAGTCTAAGTGTTTTTTTTTTTTTTTTCCTCTTCTTGAAATTGAAGTTGAGTTGAATCTCATCTCTAACTTTTCGTAACACACTAAGAACTTATGATGTGGTATTATCGTATTTCAATAACAAAAATATTCAATGTCATTGTCGCTTTTAGAGCTTCTTTGGGCGGGACGGACTCTAAAAGGAAACTATAATCTTCAACTTCGCTTGATCATTTCTTAGTTCATTAAATAAGAAAAATATTTTTGAAAAATAGGTAATACTTAGATAAATTAGTTAGTTATTAATTAGTCGATAAATTAATAAATGATCAATTTATCAATAAATTAAAACCCCACTTAATTAATAGGTTTCCTTGGTCCCGAGGCTTTTAATTTATAGGGGTTTCACTGTACAATAATCAATTTTGAAAAATCACTTTTCAACTTACAACCACAGAATTGTTTATCAAAATCGTAAACAAGCTACCCCTTGGTAATAATGTACAAGATATGACTCTCGTTACAACAAATATTTGTGATTGGAAATATTTTTAGTAATTTAGCAATAGCTGACAAAACAAATAACTAAGCTCCTCGCTCATTATATGATATATTTGTGCCCCTGATGCGTTTCTCGTCTACCAAACGGAGTTGGAGTCTACAGAGTTCTCATAATTGCATTTAGTAATCAAAGAGCCAAGTTGAACCACTTCTACAAATACAAAAATAATTGAAATCCCAACTAAAAATCATTCTCAGGTTTAAAAGCCCAACTATATTAACAAATTTGATAAGCAAGATATTAGCTTCATGTCTGTATCTACCTATCTATCTATCTATCTATCTATACTACTTAGAATACAGGTGATCCGGCCAAATTTCAATCCAAACCGTCTATTACCCAATTCTCGTGCGTCGAGGTTTATTTTAAAGGGCTCGGATATTTTTGATCTCAACTTTAAAACCCAGCCGTTGGATCATCAACAAAATTTCTATCATCGATTCATGTTTAAAATCTCCAATTGATTTGGCATTTTTTTTTCAAAATTTTGACGTCGATTTTAAATTGCTTGCCTAAATCATCAAGTGATTGGGTAAATTTCCAATTGTAAACACAACCCTCCTCTCCAATCAATCTTCTCTTTAACTCTCTCTCCCTGAACTCCTTTTCTCTCCCTCTCATCGTCTCCAATCCTCAATCAATCTTACTCATTCAGATCTCTATCTCTCTATGATCACATGAAGGAGTTGCTCCATGAATTTTCAAAGAGGCATTAGTCTTCAAGCTCCACCATGAATTCACCTAAACCTAATTTGATTGTAGATTAGATCTCAGGTAACTCTAAACGATCTCTACACTTTGAATTCAGTACTTGATCGGTGAATTTCAGACCTGTATTATACTTTACATGCTTAGACCAAGTCAGATTCGAAGTAATTGGTTGTGTTGTGTATTAGTGGGGTTTGTAGATTTGATGGAGAGTTTGAGATTCTGTTAAAATTTGATTTTTTTTAGATAGAGAGAGTTGGATCTGTTAGAGCTATGTCGAGTGATTAGCTTTGTTCTTAGTTTTCGCTTCATTGGGTTTGATTTCGCAACCCATTAGTTCAACTGTTATACAAGGGTATGTCTATCCATGCATTGATGACTATGTAAAACCCAAATCAAACTCTGCGGTATTGCTTGATGGGAATAATTTAACTGGATTGAAATGCCCATCTGGGGTATAATGTCACCTACATCTGATGTGTTGCGCTCTTTTATGAAGCCAAATTCACTACAATGCTATGTTTCATCCTTCATCTGGGTATAATGAACTACCTGACAAGAAAAGGGAAGAGGAAACCTCTATATCCCACAATCATACCTTTAGTTGTGTCATTAGTCAAAAAATCAAAACCATAGCATATCTTAGCTTTTCCATTAAAAGTATTTCTTACTCACTGTAAGATGTATTACTGTTTGTCCTTGATTCGAAGTGCAAACTTCATTAAGGCTAAGATACTAGCTCCTATATTTAAAGCATATAATCTTGTTTTTGTGTTTTTGGGATCTTCAAGGTCCCATGACCCTAACTATAATAACGTGTTGCCCTCCGTCAATCACATTTTCATTTTACTACTTGGTACTATTGCACTTTACGCATTTTTTACTTATTTGGAGTTTGAGAATCTGGCTTTGTTGTTTTGTAGAGTTGTCACAAGCACGGTGTAATGCATCGGGACTTAAAACCTGAAAACTTTTTGCTTGCAAACAAGAAGAAAACATCTGCCCTTAAAGCGATAGATTTTGGATTGTTAGTTTTCTTTAAACCTGGTAAGACCTTGCACCAAAATTTTCTCCTAATATGGGGTATATAATTACTAGTTGCCATCATTTTAACCTTTGCCTCTTTGTTCATTCCTTTACCAACCATAGCTAAAACTGTCTTGTGGATGTGAAACCATAACCATAGCTAAAACTAGTTGACATCATTATAATATGATATTTTCATTCTTCATATTGCTACTATGTGAAACCATAACCATAGTTAAAACTAGTTGACATCATTATAATATGATATTTTCATTCTTCATATTGCTACTATGTGAAACCATAACCACTGCATTGTCTTGTGGATCTTGCTTTCGTTGATTGTGTTGTTCGGAGAAATCGCAACAACTATTTAGTTACAATGGTGTTTTCCAAGCTCACACTCTTAAACATGTTTTTTTACTGAATTATTGAAGATGCATGAAAGCTCCTATTCTTGTTCTAGTTTCAAAAACAAAAATCGGAGAGTAGTGTAGCGGTTGTACTTTTGTTCCTTGTGTCACTGACAGAAAAAAGGTTCTTTTTTACAATTATAGAACCAGGCTTTACAAAACTCTGCATCCTATTTTATCAAAAAGTAAAGCTACATTCACTGTTTCCTTTTATTGATGACAAAAATATGCACTAGAAACTGTGGTTCACAACTGTAAACAACTTATTTTTCTGTGAGTGTATCCTGAAGGATCACAACGGATTATGCCAATTTATTGTTTTTGCTAACAAGTAGGTCCTTTGTATTCTACAGGTAGATGCAGATGGAAGAATGGCTATATCTTCCCGTGGGAGGAAGGCGACCATTAGGGATTTCTGCGGTTCGTAGAATTTTCTTTTCCTTTTCCAGTTTTGCATGTTGATTTTGCCTTTACTTAGTAAACTGTAAGTGTTCTAACTATTAAATATTTACAGCTGTGATACTACCTTTCCTTGAGCAACTACAAGGTAATTTTACAGATTTGGCGATGGATGGTGGTATTCAGAAGTTTGGTTGGAAGAGAGTGGAAGAAAAGAGGAAGCTCTTCGACTTAGATTTTGAGAGAGAGAACGAGTAGAACCTTGCACTAAAATGGTCTTGCCTAACTGCTGTCTGTCACTCAATGTACATTAAATGCTACCATGATCGGTAACTACAAACTATCACTCTCTTTTCATATCTCTCCAATGAGTTGTTTTATTTATGGGCACCTCATAATAACATCCATACTAGACTAGCGAAAGCCAAAAAGCTTGGTTTTAGATATCAGACGTATTTAAAATAGCTTTGACTAGGCTAGTTAATAAAGAAGATTGAGTACCTGATGACAATTTCCCTCCCACTTTTGGCAACCTATGTATAGACTTACTGATGACCAGCAAATGGTCTATCAAATGCCGTTGTTGGATGCTTGGGGTATAGACAGCCATGAGGCATGTTATGTGCGGATGGCCTTACAATGTACAATGCAGTTGGTGAGAAAGATTGGAGATATATAAGTTTTTTGCAATTTGCAAAAGTTTTGGACTGTAGAATATGGAGATATAAGCTATTTCCTTAACCATGCCTAGGTATAGCCTTTACTTCCTATGTTAATATATTTGTTTATGTGAATTATGTTTTTTTTTTATAACGTTTTTACTTTTTTGTAGGTACTCATGATTATAGTGATACTTTACTCATTATTCAGTAAGTCATTCACGTATTCGGTTTCAAGAACTATCGAATATTGTTACCTTGTAATACGCTGAGCCAGTTGTAAAAACACTTAGTGATTATGGTTGTTCAGTACCTCTTTTTTATTGTTTCTACTATTGATGTACATGCCTCGTCTATGCAACAAGTTTTTGTTACAATCTTTCATATTTGGTGAGTTTTTATTCTCTTTAACTGTGCAACTCCCAAGTAGTTTGCAAACTAGCTAGGAGGCTTTTAGTCCTTCCATCTATAGATATCCTATATTGCACTATATTCTAATTCCCTCCACCAAGATCAGAGGTTGCTTTTACACCCCTTTTTTGGGGTTGAATCTTAGTTTATATAAGGCTTTTAAATGTTAACCGTCTTCATGTTTTGCAAACCCCTAGGTGTATTAATTGCTTACATATACTGTCATATCCTTGGTATATGACTTGGTTCAGAGCCAAAGTGATTTGGGGGTAGATGTTTTTTGAATTAACTGCAGGAGTCATGGATTGACATATCAATTCCGATGGTGGAAGGAACATAATGGCTTGGCAAGCTCTATTGCGTTTTACAGATTTCCAAATTTCTTACAACATGACATTTCATTTGTTTTCCTAATCAACAATGGCCATATATCATTCTCGATTATTAAGCCAACACGGAAAAATAATCTTCTAAACTATGCATCATACACTTACAACATCGACATTGCATATGTAAACTGCAATACATAAAATACAGATTCAATTATAACTTTTTACTCAACATAATGGGCTAGCACGCATGTTAGCGCATGGCTTAGTGCTCATATACTTTATCGTTTAACAAATGAAATACATAGGTATCTTGAGCGAGACCATCATGACAACCAGATCCTTGAGATTATCATTTAAAGCTATGTCGCACCACACCAGGGATGTGAATATTCACAATGTAGTCATTCCAGTCAATGAGATTTGGATCGAAATAAAATGTATCTGCCTTGAGGTTGCTTGCACTTATTAGTTTCATCCGCATCCTCTCAGCATTCGAGTCATCAAACCTACATAACATGAAACATGTCAGTCGTACGGCATTTGAAGTACTAATGGTAAACTCATTTTTTTCAGGAAACAAGAAAAAAAAAAAAAGAGAGAGAGAAGGGAAGGAGGCACTTACACTCCTTGAAAGAATATATAAGCTTCATAAAGTTCAACCAGACGTAGTACAAGCCTGATCTTTCCGTTGAGATCCTTGTACAGGCCTTGCCAATATTGGCAGAATAGTGCATTTAGCAACTGCAAAACCTGCAATAACCGGCAAAGATAAAAATAAATAAATAAAGACGGTGCAGCAGTAAAAACAATAGGCAAACTTCTAAGGTGCCTGAAATTGTTTTATAGGAATTAAAGTCTTACAATAATTTTTTTTCTTGAACTAACCTTTAACATTGACAAGTAACGTATATAGATATATCTGCGGAAGCTTTCCATTGTGGAGAAGACAATAGGCATAGTCACTTTCACAGACTTTCCGTGTTCATTGATCCATGGATTCCTAGAAAAGTACTCGTGACCGTAGTCTCTAAGTTTTAAGGATTTCAAAGGTTTTCTCAATGAGGTACTCACATGGCAGATGTACTGAGAGGGTTGATTTGCATTAAAGATTGCTGCTACAACCATTGCATTCGCTACCATGTCTACTGGTATCTGTAAAAAAAATTTACAGCACATATTTATTGTGGTTATACCATAATTTTTAAACAATAAAAACTTAAAGAGAAGGAAAAAGTAGGACTTATGTGTTTACCAGATCGATAACTAACTCTGAATCCCCGAGGAAGCAAGGGATTTTGCCTTTTCCATATCCAATTGCTAACCTATCAATGTGACTATATGGAGATAGGAGAAAAGAAGAAATACTATTACAATAAAGACATAATTCGTGAAGCAAACTAACAACAGTAAGTCTATTGATCTTGTAAAGACATAATTATCCCAGGCCTACCACGTATAATTTAGACCTACACGACCCCAAAACTTAAAAGGACTCGTAAGTGTGATGTTGCCCACTCCTCAGGTTTATATTGTGTTTCAGATTCTTCAGTGAGTAGTTTTTTACTCTTGGGCCATCTTAAAAAACTTCCATAAACGTGATACGTTGAGTTGAAAAAAGTTTGTTTCTTTAGATTTTACCTAATCCCTTCGACCCAACCGGGAAATGGTTCTCTAATAGTGCTAGTGATGATGGAAGGGCGTATAATAGAGACTGGAAGATCTCCTCTCAGTTGGCCAATTAGCATTTCTCCCATTGCCTTTGTGAAGACGTACGTATTTGGCCAGCCATATTGTCTTGCCCTGTCAAGGAAATAAAGAGAAAAAAAATGAACAATTTTATAAGCTAAATAAAGACGGGTATGAGTCAGAATATTTCGTAATCAAACCTTTTTTGCCCCAACTGTTTCATGGCAGCTCTTTCTAATTCTTTTGTAACTCCTTGGGCTCTTAAATTATCTAATGTGTCCCTTACCAGCTTGCGCTCATGCTCAATGTCTAAATCCAAGTTACCATTTAGCGTTTCACCCATTTCGAACGCCTTTTCTAACACAAGCCCCAACTTTTCTCCACAAACATAAGCTGAAAAGTAGAGAGCAATGATAGAAACATCACTATTAGACTAAAAGAAATATAAAACTCGCACAGAAGGCAAATAAACTCACCAGTAGAGACATGAACAAGATTCTGTAGCTTTACACATTTCTTTGCAAACTCCAAAACATTCTTAGCTCCCAAAGTATTAGTACTTAAGGCAATATCATACCTACCCAAAAAAATGAAGATTATGTTAGTGTTCAAATAGTATAACTAAACCAGTTGCAAGTTGCAGAGTATTTAACGCTAATGGTTACCTCTCATCAAATTTGAGAGTGGCAGCTGTATTGACGACAATGTCGATATCTCTCCACATCTTGTCCCTCAAATCAGAGTCTTCTACTCCCAAATTCTCACAAGTAGTGTCTCCAGCTACTGGTACTATCTTTTCCCCGATGAAGTCGACAAAACCTGCTCCCATTTTCTCCCTAAGAACCCTGAACACCTCCTTTGGTAGCATCTATGGGATTACATATCTGTCAGTATATTCACGTAGTTAATGGAGCGAGGAAACCATAATATATACCTCGTCATGCAGGCGTTGTTTAGCTGCTTTGTTATCTGCAGCTCGTAAAAGAAGATAGAGTGTCTTCAAATCTGGCTGAACTCTTAGCACTTTTTCAACAAAAACTGCATTTCAGAGAAACAAATGATAGTGAGTGAGAAGATCAAAGAACAATATGGGGTGAGTGCCAAGAGAGGGGAGTTTTGGTACTTTTTGCTAGAAAGCCACTGGAACCAGTGACTAGTATGGTTTTGTCCTTAAGAGAGTCTACAATACCGCCCATGTCCATTGGGGAAGAAAGGGGAAGTTTTCTTTAAGAGCAAACTATATATTAAGTTGAGTTTGATCAATCTGTGTTTTTATACATCAATCATGTTGCTGGCCGTAATATTCGTAATATGTTTGAATGGTATAAGGAGAGACTAAGCCAAAATCCTTTACAAAATTGAGATATTAATGCTGTAAATTTTGGGCCAAATTGGATTTGATGTGCCCTTCTAGACTCGGGACCTCCCCATGTGAAGGACATAATTAGTGCTAACTGTTGAGCAGCATTTCTTCTAGTAACTCGGTGTAACCTTCTTACACCATACTTTTAAGACCCCAATACCACACTGCACCACATAAAATCTAGGTGTTAGTGGTGTGATATTTATTGGTCGAAACCCTCACGATCCCGACATTCTACCCCGCTTCAAGACCAAATGTGGGCATAGGAAAAGTTGGCCTCCAACTAACAACATTTAATTCCGGTATCCTTTTTTTCTACTAACGGCGAGCCCCCAACCCTCGGTTGGTACTCCTTTTTCCCTTCAATGACGAGCCCCAACCTCTTTTTTCCACAAATTGCCTCCATACCAATTGCTAAGACCCTAATACCGCTGCACCACATAAAACCTAAGTGTTAGTGGTGCGATATTTAATGGTCTTAACCCTTAGGATCCTAACACATTCTGAAGGAGCTAGGCGTGGACGTCTCACACCAGTGAAGTTAGGCAAACAACTCATCAGCGAAATTAGGCATGCATAAAGTCTCACTAGTGAAGTTACACAAACAGATTATTAGAGAAAGTAGGTATGCATAAAGCCTCATTGCGAAGAGACTTGGAAACATATCCTTAATTACTATTTAATTGTGGCATGATTGTCCTTTTACCGACTATTGGAATAGCACAAAAAAGTAAATATTTCACTTTCCTTCTTCGCCTTGACCATGAAGCACTTCGTCGAGGTGAGCACATTTTTAATGATGCTACGCTAGCAACAACCCCAGCGTACCTTACAACTTCAAGGTCTATTGTCTTTATTGGGTATCCTACATTGAAGGCGGTACAAGTACCTCTAATCATTTTTATCTTCGGCATAAGATGCTCCTTTCAAGAGCGGGCCATTGTGGAGGTTTTGTAGTATTTACTTTTTGTTTCCGTAGACGTCTAGTTACCATAGATACTGAGTGTTACGATCAAATCAGTATGAACAATTACACTCGTGTTTATTTCAGAACCCGTTGAAGTTAAACAAAAAACTGCCAAATGTAATTAATTTGACAAAGCTTCCCAAACATCACAATTGATTTAGGAGGGTGACCAATCCATATCAATAGCAGTAACATTTAATTAAGTCCCAACAATCAACCCCTTTTTGTGAAAAAGCTAACTCAAACTATGATGACATATATTATATTAGAGCCCAACGACCAGAAGAGGAAGCTGAAATTTCCAGCCAATTAAGACCCAACTATCATTAAGATGATTTTACTTAAATGTCTATAACATTCATTTTGGAGTTTTTAATGGTTGGAGCCCGTTTAGGTATGGGTGGTCACTTTTTTTTAGCTGGTTGTTTTATAGAGATCCGCAACCCTGAGTTTCCAACCCAACCCACTTCGTCTCACTAGGTGGAGAGGTACTACCACCACTACTGGGCTAAGAGCCCAATGGTATGAGTTGTCACTTGACTACACCCTTTTGGCATAATTGTATCTATGGACCACATGTAATCTTATCACAACGATTTTAATTATTGCCCAATGGTTGCTTTGCTCTTCTTACAACAGAAGAAGAGGAATCATGTGATATTTGTAATGTGCAATTATGTTTGAGCTGGCTTTTCTGGTGGATGAGCTTCTGAGAGACGTAAATTGCAACATATGAAAGTGATGGTATTTGACTTCTGAATGGTAGAAAAGGTCCGGGCAATTTGTTGGGGTGATGTATCTTGCTATCCGTAAATGCTTTGTTTTACTACACTTTACTTTAGCGGTTCCAAAGCCATTATGTTCACAATGTGGAGAAAAATAACCAAACTGGACTTTTGAATCCGAGAATTTTAGGAGTAAATCAATTTTGCCCACCTCCCTGATTTAAGATACTGTCAGGACTTAATTGGGATCATGTCCAAGGGGATACATCCTTCAAGATTTAAAGCCAGTTTAACAAATTCAAGGGCTACACACTATTGCATTGCCTCTGCAATTTGCATGCAACACTGGAGTGAAAACATTTAAGGGTATTCCAAATATATGTGGGTTTGTAACGTTTGTTAGATCAATTATATAAGTGTGTTATTACTTCTTTTTTTCAGAATCAAGGGTTGTTTGTGTAAAGCTCATAGATAGACTGACAAAGTTTAATGCGATGAAGGTGGGTTTCTTCGACTTCCCGACCCCATCATGGCGGCGTTTTCTCATCCCAGCCACCCTTTCCAGAAAAAATAAAAGTAGAATATTACACAAGGGTAATTTAAGGATAAGGTAGAAACATGCAGTAACAGTGAATACCTGTGGGTGTAGCAGCAGGCAGGGCCGCTCGGGAGTTATTGCCAATATGTTTTAGCTAGTAGAGGTACTTCAGTTATTACCGATACTCTAATATTCATGACGAAAGCAAAGTTCTGTATCTCCTTAGAGCATCTCTAGCAGCCGAGTATGGGTCCTGACAAAAGGCCCACACGTCAAAACTCACTTAACCCAACTAAAACTCGTTTCTTCTAGCAGTTGGTTGACTTGTTTTTTTTTTTGTTTTTTGCTTTTATTATGAAATCAAACACCGCACGCGGTGTTCTGATTATCGCGCGGTAATTAAAACACTGCCGCTAGTCATGTTGAATAAAACAACTCAAACTGGACTCCTTCCCGACACTGCTTCCTCCTCCTCTCTCTCTCTCTCTCAATTTCTCCCAAAACCTTGAAAAAAATTACCAACATTTTTAAAATCAAATGGATATGCCTGAGGGAGACCCACACCCCAGTACATTCCCTGGGTTTAGAGGGACAAGAAATCCAGAACAAGCCCTAACTCGGTCGAGATCCGAAATGAAGAAAAAAAAAATTGTATTTGAAGAGGTAAAACAAAATCAAGGCCTACCACACCCAACCCAATATGAAGTTCCACATATGCGATTTATTACCGCGCTCTCAGACGGCATCAGTCATATATATCACACTAGCAAGAATATCCCAGTAAGTTTTTGTTTAATGGTGACTTTGTTATTTCCGTTAATCAAATATTTGACAAAATGCTCTAATAAAGAGAATCGCGATTCGATGCGTCCACACGGCACATTCATTACGGTGATAAAATTTTAGAACGAAATTTCTACAATTCCGATAATAAGGGATCCCGTGGTGAAGATATTCAGAAGGTTTATGGATATCAAATTGGTTAATTCCGATAATCGCCTAATTTAGGCGCTAACAGAGCGTTGGTGGCCGACAACTCACACTTTTCTCTTCCCGTGTGCAGAGATAGGGATCACTCCATTGGATTTCACAATGCTGACATTATTGCCAATCGGCAAATATCATACAAAATTATAGTATGACGACCGATGGAGTGTTATATCCGAGGCGAGATGATTGTTCCCCCGCATTACATCCAACAATACAAAGAGTGGGGACGTCAACATTGCACCTCTGATGACATTCTTGACCGTCATAGATGATCGGTCTAATGACAGTACGGTGGCTCGTACTTTTATTCTTTTCATGATGGGACATTTATGGTCCCAAATGGCCAACGACACCGTCCCGCTTGGATATCTCGAGGCCATGATCGATTTGGACGAAGCTCCCTCATATGACTGGGGTTCCGCTATTCTTGCTTCTCTGTACCATGGCTTGGATTCCGTAGTCACGACCGGGGGTGCCATCACTGGATTTTCACAACTTATTAAGGTACACTAACACTTTTTCCAAAGATACAAATCAAATATCTTGTAATAAAGAACTTAAATAGAATTTTTAATTGTTTTCTATATTGTTTGAAAATGCAGAATTGGTTCTTCGAGTATTATGGGGTTGGTCACCCTATTGTCAGCGATGCGCGGAAGATGGCGTCATATCCTCGCCTCAAAGTATAGAAGAAGGGGAACATGAAGAAAATAAATGACCAGGCAGGGAACTTGTTTACTATAGCCATATACTTCATTGACCATCGGACTATTGAGTCGATTAACTGGCATCCTTGGGGTACATCTGCGGCTTTAGAGTTAGATGACGTATGTGTTACGTCGGACCTGTCCCGTAAGAGGATGCCACTTCAAGTCTCAAATAGAAACTGTGAATATTACTTAGGAGATAGATGTTGGAGGCAATTGACTGGCTATGCGGGTATTTCGATGGATTATCCGTCCAATATATTGCCACATTTTAGTCCAGCTGATTTATAGGCTTTGAGAGAGTCGGGCTTTGTTGACTATGACCAGTTTGTGATGGGAGATGAGCAACAGACTCACGACACATACTAGCATTGCCAAACTTTAGATGTAAGCCACATGTTGATAAATTCGCAGAGGATGGGGAATATAGATCTATTCGAGCCTAGTGCACTCAGGGCTGGTATTATACCTGTGGTGGTTACGTCAGCAGAGGTTCATAGCTTATCCCAGGACTTCACTTTGCCCGACTTAGAAATGGGGCCAGACCTAAGGTGGAACATGGAGTTGACATGAAGGCGTGAGGCGATCCTCATCCACCGCTTGAGGGAGCCGCCACCCATGTCTGCTTCCTACAGCTCAAAGGAGCTGTGGCATCTGACTTATGGCATGCGGCGAGTTTCCCTTACAGAGTCTGCGTTGGACGCCTAGACGATCCAGTAGTTGACTAATGAGATTTCTACGCTAACGAGGGGTTATGACATTATAGACGACCAACTATATCAGAATGTAAGAAATTTATTTATTTATTTATGTTTACTTTTTAAGGTCATATATATTTTGTCCAAATCTAAATAAATTTTATTTGTCCCGTTTAAAACTTATAGCTGAGGAGGACACCAACGATATATGTGGTGTCGCTGCCACCTAGAGGTAGTGCAAAGATGAGGTAGGGGACCCGTGTACATGGCATTTGAACCAGGGGAGCCGGTAGTATCCGAAGGGGGTGGGGTACTAGATATGATATTGACCCGTCTCAGTGGATATAGGTGTGAGGTGAGTGTTCTTGTAGACGTATATTTTATTATGTGTATCAGTGGTAAACTATTTCTAATATAGATTTTTGTTTCTCTATATAAGTATTTGTACGACCTGATGTTCCATTTATTTATATTCAATAAATATTGATCAATTTTTTTTAGTCTTTAATTTAAATGGAAATGCAATTAAAATTCTTTAAATAGTAGTTCTACGCATGAAATAAAACTCAAAACAGATACAATTAAACTTAATTCATCGTTCATGACTGATGTAGAGATTAAACTCGGACCATTCAGTTAAGGGGAACGGATCCCGTTCATAATTGGAAAGTTGGTAATTTGGAGGAAACTCGTCAGGCGGGACGTAGTTCTGGCAAAAACTATCGTATGGAGTCTCGAACGGGAATGACTGGTTGTATTTCTCATACCATTCGTCTCTAGCTTCGCACAGAATTTAGGCTAGTAGAACACCTCTTACCCATCTATCAATACTCTTCTGTATCTCATGAAACTCATCACATTTATACTTAAGAACATTCCACCTATTGTATAAATCTTCAGGATGGTATTAAAGTTTTTTGTGCTCCCTGAATTGGACATCAACTTCATCCCAAAACTGATGAAAGTTAAGTTATCAGAGAGGTGGATTATCAATAAAATACTGCTAGGATGCGACGATGGCGCAGTCTTTATTCCAGCTAAATGCCACTGAAGAATCCTGTGTTAGAGCTAAAAAACTCGACATTGCTAAGTTAAAGTAGAGGATCTGGTGTTAGAACAACTTCAATCAACATATATATAAAGCTAAAAATAACCATTGGGATGCCAAAACTAGCCGTTGGGATTCCAAAAATAGCCGTTGTGAAGAACCCACAAGAGGAACTAATAGTTATGGGAGATAAGAACTAGTAGTTATGATGTTCTCCTGGCTACATTTGTAAGTACATTCCCCGCATGGTTCAACCCATCATCCTTTAGGTTGGCTCATAGCGGTTCTCGTGCCAAAATCTTATACACTTCACGGTGTTTAAAGTTATTACTACCATTCATACCTTAATAGATCTTGTGTGCATCATTTTCCTATAATTCGCAAAATTACCAAATACAAATAAATAACGTGTATATCCAAGAAAATTAAATGAAATTGAGTTAAAGCAAATTAGAACGTACCCGATCTTCCTCAGTTTTCCCGTTCTAGTATCGAAATTGTACTTAAGCAACTATCCTCTTGTACGTCACACATTGTGTATTAAGAGGATACCATTGAGATTTGGTTGACCCACATGATCATCGTGTGGGGCACTCAGGGTCTCTTTTAAAGGCAATGTTGGCCTTTTGATAGAAAGTGAAACCTTTTGTGCGCCATATGGTCTGGATAGAAGCCATTACCCACGCCATTGTGAGGCACGTCAAGTCTGTATCCGTTCAATGAAATCTAACATCATCTGTCTCGTTCAAAAACTCAGTATCATCTGGCACTTGCACGTTTTATCTTTGTTTTGTGGGTATTTTATTTTTCTTCTTTTTACTTTTTCTTTCTTAGGCGCCGCTGCTTCAACATGTGCATTTGAGCCACTTTGATTGTGCTGGGTAGATTTACCATTGAATAGGTAGTTCTGAAAGTAATTTGGAGGTTGAAAATCTTGAGGTTAAGTGACTGGATAATATTAATAGTATAGGCTAAACGCCTGAGGTTGTGGTTGAGAGAGAGTAAATGGATTTTGATACTGTCCTCCGAAGGTATCCACTTGCGACATTATAAATGGAAGTGGGGTATGTGATTGGAATTGAGATTAGTTATGGCAGAGGTATGGAGTGAATTGTAATGATGGGTGTTAAGAGAATGGTGTTGAAGGTGGTTTCAAGAAGGATGGGGTGGACGGTATTGAGTTATTACTGCTGGTGCCGGAGTTCGTCATTTGGGGGTTGTTAGAGGTTATCTTCTCTTCTCTGAAATTGGGTTAGACTGGAGAAGAAGTAGTCAGGAGAGAGCTCTACCAACTAAATTGGATAAGAGGACTTTTAAATACCGCGCTGTGTTCTTATTAGCGCCTCGATGTATTTAAAAGTGCGCCAAATTCTTTTTTTAGTGGGAGGAGCTCACAGTCAGTTGGGTTCTGACAGTGCCACGTTAGCCACCCAAACCCAATTTTGCTGCTGAGAAGCTGAGAGTTTGAGTTGAGAGTGCCGGTTGAGCTGACAAAAGTCACCCAACCCAAACCATGCTGGAGATGCTTTTAAAAGAAGTCAAAAGTAGGAGACAAGAAGAAGAATAAAAAAATAGTTTACAAACCTAATATTTATTCTATATAAGCATATAAGAGCAGCTCCAACATCAAGGTTTGGCATACCATGTTGTTGGAGGTATTATAAGTTGTTGATTGATGGTAAATGATTCACTGGATAATGAATTTGACAAGATATAAATCATGACTCAATGTTGGAGGTGCTCTAAGTTGTTGATTGATGATAAATGATGAAGAATTTGACAAGATATAAATCATGACGTAATGTTGGAGGTGCTCTAAGTTGTTGATTGATGATAAATGATTCCACTCGATGAAGAATTTGACAAGATATAAATCATGACCTAATACTGAGAAAATTTAAAATAACCCCTGTAGTTTCTTGACATATTAGCGACAGACCCCCTAGTTTACCTTTTATTCAACTTAGGTACCGATTTAGGCCTTAAGACCAAGTCAGTCGGCGTTGACCCTTCTTTGACTTGCAAAACACCTTTTTTTCCCTTAGAGCATCCACAACAGACTCCTTTTTTATAGGGAGTGATTTGAGGAGTTTTAAATCAAATTTAGAGTTGTGCACAAAACAGTCTCCCTAAATAAAAAGAGCCACCTCAAAAGTTTATATTAGCCACGTCAAAAGTTAGAAAAATCTGTTAAAACAGATTGCCATATCTCTTTCCTAATATTTCCACGTAACAAATTTAGTTTCCACGCAAAATTAAAGTTGCAACGTGGCTGACCAAATCTTTTCCCCTACTCCCTATTGTTGAGGAGAGAGAAAGTGAAATATAGGGATAGGGAGTCTAATAGAGAGTCTATAAAAGCCAATTTTTAGCAAATTGCCTCCCTAAAATAAGTTTAGGGAGACTGCTGTGGATGCTCTTATGAGCTTCACGTACGCTTCATGTGAGACTGAAGAGATGTGTTTGGTTTTTGAATAAAGGGTGCGACATGTAGCCAAAATCCAACGGATCATGTGGCATAATCCTGAACGCACAAACGACGCTGGAAATTTCCCGCCTAGTTAACTTAGTTCTTCTCTCTATCTCAAATCAAAGCCTAGTTATTCCCACTTAGTTCAATGTCACTATGAAACAATAGTTCTCTATCTCTCTCTCTCTCAACAATCGCTGAAGATGGTGGGTCAAAAATCTCGGATTGGAGATGATGGAACAGGAAAGAAAGCCAAAATTAGGCCAATGAAAACCTTGAAAAGGTAAGTTTATTCTCTCCATCTCTCCCTGTTACAGTATTGTGATCTCAAAACTAAAATTTAGGGTTTCCTGTGATTTTAGGGTTTTGGTATTAACATTAACTTGATGATTGTTGTTGACCACCTCGCATCATGGAAGCCCTAAGCTGATTTGAAGGAGATTGGTTTGTTGAAGAGAGATATATATATGGGTTTTGGAGGAGATGGGTTTGTTGAAAATATGAATTCAGTTGCTGGTAAAGGCAGAATGAGATATGAAACCCAGTTGGTGGAGAAATAAGTGTAAAGTTTGTAACGGTCAAATCTTATAGAAACCTCAACCGTTGATCCTTAACGAGTATCTCTAGGTTCAACTTTTAATTTTAACATATATATATTTTAGGTTTATTTAAAAGAGCATTTTTGGGTGTTTAAAAAGTAAATTTAGATTTGACCAGGGTCAACGCTAGTTGACTTGGTCTCATGGTGTAAATCGGGACTTAAAAATTAAATAAAAGGTAAACTAAAGGGTCCGTCGCTAATATGTCAAGAAACTATAGGGATTATCTCAAATTTTATCCCTAATATCTCGTTACTACCTATTTCATTTCTTTGAAAATATTAATTGCAGGACGTACAATTGATATATTCACCCTCCAGGGAGGGGTAATGACTTTCTTTGATAGCT
This sequence comes from Kingdonia uniflora, assembly GCA_014058105.1. NCBI lineage: Eukaryota > Viridiplantae > Streptophyta > Magnoliopsida > Ranunculales > Circaeasteraceae > Kingdonia > Kingdonia uniflora. Next base: position 7,426,825 of record JACGCM010000816.1, on the reverse strand, counting down.
ACTTTTGATTGGGAAGTAGGTGGATGGTGGATGGTGGATGGTGATAAAGTCCAGAGTGGAGATTGGAGAGGATACTTAAGCAACGAGAAGAGAAGAAAAAGAGAGCATAAAATGTGTGCATGTGTAAACATTCATTGATGACTTCTGTGTCCAAAGAAAGACACTACAAATGTCGTTGTTTCAAATATATGTATGTAAGCCAAAGAAAAGTAAAGAAGCACTATTCCTTAATGGGGTGAAAACAACGTGCATCAAGTTCCAACCCAAACTACTTTGCTAATGTATGATGAGCGCATAATTATGACACATTTTATATATTCGAACATGTATTTTGGTCATCCATTATATTTAACTAGTATTTCGAGTGCCAGTGGAACCGACAACGAAGCTTTTTTGTGCAATCTCTCTATATATTTTTATTTTTCATGCAATTATAAAATTAAAAAAAATCTAAGTTCAGTATATCAATAACTTTAGTAAAGAACATACTTCAAACAACGTTCATCTTAAAATATAATATGTGCATTCCTGCTTTTGGATGCTCCTCAGAGTTGTACGCTCAACAATCTGGAAAAGAAAAATAAGAACATTAAGAAAAAAATTATAAAACTTTAAAACAAGTAAAATAAACATTTTAAGATAATGTGCTTTGTTTGAAATTAAACACACCTGGTTGTTGAAGAGCCAATAGTCCTAAGCGTCCTTCCTCAAGCCAATTGATGCATATCACCTACCAATAAAACTGATACATTTCCAAAGGGTTCATCAATAGCAAATATATCTTGGCAACGGAGGTCTATATTCACAAACATCGATCGTCCAAGCATGTTATACTCATCTATTATTAGTAATTTGGTATCCTTGAATTCTAATTGCATTTGATGACATTGTTTACCGGTAATATGCTTATAAGGTTGGGATGGCATTCGTTCAACCGCAATTGAAAATTCATGGCGGATGTACGCTCCTATAATATTGAAAGCATCAACTCCAGTTGGAGCCATAATGCGAACTGATTTTCTAGTTCCAAAATGTTGAACATGAACGAACAATAGCACTAATTAGAGTTGATTTACCCATCCCTAGGCCTTCACATACAATCATTTGAATGGTCCTTCCAGCTTGAATTTCATTTTGTACTAAATCATGTGCCAATCGTTGTTCAACAGACATTTGCTCCAATGAAACAATAAGAGGATTGTTTAAGATTTCATCAGCCAATTCACAATTTCCGTGCAAATTATTGTGGATGAACTTTCTTTCTACATCAATATTTGGATATCGATCTAATCATTCTCGCCAATTGTGAGAGGTATCAAAATCTCTTAAACCCAATTCTATTTTTGCTTCAGGGAGAAAAGGTGGACCCATTGTTGCGACCATCATCCATTCTTCATGTTGATTTTCTACTATTGCAAGATCTATGCTAGGTTCATCCTCGAGATTATCCTTAATTGGATTAGGAAGTGTCAGAGCTTGTGCTAACTGTAGGTTTCAATATATGCCGTTCTTCTCAAGTTCCAGAATTGTCTTTTGCCTCTTGAATATTTATGTAACGGTGCTTAAGTAGTACCTCTTGTCTGCAAAATGCTTCCTATTTTTTACTGTTATGAGGAATATCACCCTGAAGATGTTAATATATATTCTCACAATTGCTTCTACCCGAGGTGTGGCCCAAATACCACAATTGTAATGATGTCTCTTAGCCATGCCAAGTAGTGAAAGTTTGTCATATTCACTTGGTCGATTCATATACCTTAGTATAAAGTTTGGGTATGTTCCACTGTTATCTTCATCATCGTTAGATTGTCTTCGTCTAGTTGTAGTAGACAACAAGCTTTTATCACTCATTGCTAAAACAACTATCTTTCTTGATGAACGTTTAAGAGGGTAACTCATTAACAAATGAAAAACCTCTTGTACTGATATGTCTCTTTCAGATACAGTTTTTATCAACAATCTCTTGATTGCAGATCTAGCAATTTGACATAGGCAGGGAATATCCTCGACTATTTCTCTTAGAATATCCTTAAAGTTCTTTGAAGTCGGTTCTAATATAGCAGCGTATTTCCTAATATAATTCATAACGACTTGCACAAAAAGTACAGGGGACCAATCAATATTAGCGCGTCATGCTTATAAGACCTTTTGATTATGTGAGCATACCAAAATGTCATTTCTACATCCTACGAAGCATAACATATTACTATTAGGAAGTTCCTCAACAATTAATTTAGGAATGTGGAAGCACATCGAACGAATATCTAAAATGACTAACCAATTGTTTGGTTGTTTTATGAAGACGCTGACAATAAGATCCACATCTTGAGTGTCGCATAACCTAATTGATCAACTTTGATTAATCATCATCGTAGAGGTCCATATTAACTGCAGGTAGAAGTTTTTGTGCACATGGACGTTCATTTGTCATCATTGAATCATTGAGATTAAGGTTCATAGTGCAGACAAAACGGTCAAAGTAGTCGATAATTCTTGCATCATCGATTGAGTTTGTACCAATGTCATTTACGTCAGATGCATCTACCAACCAAAGGAATCCATGCACATGACCACTTCCATGATTTTACCATTCATACCGAAACCAGCGGTCTTTCATAGGGAGTTCAGTTTTAATAGAGTATTTCAAGAAAAGATATACTCTTGTTTGAAAGAACCATGAAGCAACCAAAGGATTTTCATTTAACAATTGAGTTTTTTTTATCAGCAACATTCATGTATCGTAACCTGTTAGTTGAGTCCAAAAGTTACATTAACTCCGGTCATTGCATGCCAGCTACACTCATTGTAAAAAATATTATTGGTGCGCCCAACTGTTGTACCATGGCAGTAAGCTCTTTGAGCCTTGTAAACCAGTATGCACGACTTCCACAGATACTCTTAGCATAATAAGAAATGTAATGCACCAATTGCCTATTAGTAGAAGATAACATCTCTTTAATGTCTTGTATCAATAATTGTCCATCTTCCGGATTCTTTTGTATGTAGACGTCACCTAGCGCAAGATCGCGCCATCTCAAAATTGAGGATCTTTGGCAAATTGGCCATCATTATATTTTATTAGATATTTAAAGTATTACTTGGATTCACGTGCCTTGGTCGCGCTTGTCTTAAGTATGTCCTTCCATAAGAAAATAGGGTGGAAACACCATTGCAATATATCCAGGAGTAGATAACTCATCGATTGCGTTGGTTGTGAATGGCATATGAGTCATTGTCTCATCATTCTCTGCAGCTCGGAGGACGTTTGTTATGCATGCATGTTGATTAGGTTGAATGGCAATTGCAACAATTTTCACTGTCTCAAATTCATCGATTTGAAAATCCTCAATTTCAAACTGAGGCAGTCCCTCAAAATCATTTTGAGGGGGGTACAACAGAAGAACTTGCATTATGATCACATGGTAGTGTATCTTGAACATATGGGAGGTTCTCAGGTACACCATCCCTTGGTAATTCTTGCAGGGATTCACTATTGATATGAATGTCAGTATAGTAAATGTGATTTTGCTTTAGCCAAGTCAAAGCTTGACGCACACTCTTGTCGTACTAAAAAATCTTTGCTTCCATGTGTTTCAACTCTATTAACAATCAGGATGGCTGATAAATCAGATGGTTTACAGGGGAGAACTATTACAATCATATTCACATCTTGCACAAAATTGATGACATTTCTGCTATATTTATACTGCTGCCCTTTGACATAATAAATGAACATCATTGGGTGGATTCAAGCGATGAGAATACATTCGAGATTGGTTAAACGTAATAGTTCTTTGGGAATACTCTGAGGATCCATAAAGTTAGCAATACTAAACTTTAGAGGTAGACATGAGGCTGGTTTATCATCGAAGCATAGAGTGCAAGAAGAAGATTTTATCTTAATATCGGGGAAGAGTCGATGGCAATATGGACAATTAACCCATTTCATTTCTTGGCATGAGTTTTTTTTAAAGTTCATCACTTATCATCCCTAAAAGGTGGTAAAGTCGATACTTGATCGATAATCGGATTTGAAATTATTGGAAAATACAAAGAGAGTTTGCCTTTCTTTTGTTTGAATTGTGGACCTAAGTTCTTTTAGTCCCGCATTGGTTATGGGGTATGCTCAACATTACTATATAAGTAAGTCTAATACTTAACATGTTGTGGTGTATGTGAGAATTGGTGGGTTACATGCGTATGTGTGACCCATGTGTGCAAACTAGCTTGGGTGCATGAGCTACCTATGTGATTGCTCGACCTAGGAAACCCGCTTATTATTATAAGTCTATGATTCAGCCTTGGGGCCATGGGATCATGGGGATTCCTTGGAGCACTTAGTCAAGTTTTTGGGTTTGATGTGTGAGTTGGATTGTCTTCAACAAATACATCTTAAGGTATGACCTTCGGTGAAGAGGTACTAACTTGAGGTATGTCTTAAGGTGTGACTCTTGGTGAAGAGGCACTATACTCTATATAACTTAACTTCATTTTCATTAATTGTTATCAGCTTTCAAAGTTTTCTTTGAGTCATTTCATCAAGAGAGAAAATAAACGCAATCAAGGTTCGTTTGGCAGAGAGATAGAAGTTCTTTCTTCTCTCTACCACTGATTGTTGTATAGGAGACAAGGGCCTATATTCCTGGAAAATACTACGGTAGGGGTGAATCTATCATAAGGAAATAGCACTACGTGAAAAATGGTTATTAGCGACATTTGTACGCAACCATTAACAACAGTTTTAACTGTTGTTAAACCAATAACTTTTCGACAGATATATCTGACGTAAATAGATATATGTGTCATATTTTCTTGAAAATATCATCTCAGTTTACGACACAAATAATAGTCGAGCTTCAAATAGTTTGCGACATTTATTTTTGTCATGTTTGAAATAGCCTCATAAAAACATAAAACACTCTTTCGAGAGTATCTATCTCTCTTTTTCTCTATCTCTCATTCACTAAAACTAGTTATGTCAATCTCGCGACTGCAAAAATCTTGATTCTTAGTTCGACATTTCTCTTCCTCAACTCGAAGATCTTATGATTTTTAAACCCTATTGGTTCTAATTTCTGAATTTATTGTTATTATACTTAACGTCAATTAAAGGGGATCCTTGAGTTATTTTCAAGGTTGCTTATGGTGCAATTGGTTTGCTTGTTTGGTTTGTCTGAAGCTTGAGATGAAGAGAAGTATGTCTCCGAGGCTGGAGTTTCAAGCACCACCTGAGATATTTTACAACGATTCCCAAAGCTAGCAAGTACACTTCATCTTATCGTATAGTTGAGATTCAAGTAAGTTTGTTTTATCCCTCAAAATTAATCTCCCCCTTCTTTGATTAGCATAATTAGGTTTAAAATTCGTATTAATTTGGTCATAATTGAGGTCTAATGGCTCTACATTTTGGTGCTTGAATCAAAAGTTGAAGCTTTCAGAGAGAGAGAGAGCTTGAGCTTCTTGAACTGCTCGATATAGGTGAATTATGTTTTGATTCTCTTAAAGGGTCGGTTTTATTTAGATTTGCTTATCCTGGGATGTGATTATTATTTTAAGATAGCTATTGAAGTGTACAAAGTTGCAATTGGAATATGGTTTAAAATGGGGGTTCGACTTGATTCGGGGGGGTTAAATATAGCTACCTTATATGAACAGATTGTGAAGTAAAGGAATGATGATAGTTTCTAAAAGTTAACTTAGGAATTATCAATTTTATGTGTGTAGGTTGTGGATTAATACACAGTGGGGAAATGTTATCGGAGAATGGGCAACAATGGATCGGCTGAAATAATTCAAATTCAATACTTAGTTTGTGAAGTAACTTCTTTTCAAACTGAAAGTATATTTGTAGTTTCTTATTAGTTAATATTTCAAGTTCTTATTAGTTTCGTTTTAGATATTGCGTTGGAGCGGGAAGTATAGGGGGATCTCTTACTCAGTGATACAGGACATGTAACTCCTTAAATGGTTTTATTTTGTTCATTTTCTTACTTGTTTGGATTGCCAAGAAGGAAATCATGCTATTAACATTTTTTTTTTTAAACATTCAGAAGCTGCTTTTAACGATTATAATGTATATAATGATATAAGTTGCCCAACCTAGTGTTATATTTATTGAATCCCGTTAAATAGACCTTAAGAGATAATTTAGCATTCACTCTTGTGGGACCCCTCTAGCTTTATTGATTTATAATAATTATAATACTTCAAAATTACAACACACTTGCAAAGTGACAACAGCCTTCAGAGCCTCACTGTGCGCAGTTGTTGCTTCAACATAGGCCGGATGTATTCATGATAGCCGTCAGGCACAACCGTATCATTGAGTGGTTCCTCCCATGCCTTTGGGTAGAGGTTTGGATACACATTCCCATCATAACGACCAAGAACAGAACCTAGGTAATGGTCTGTGTAGTTGAATGCGTCAACAAGGGCAATGGCATTTGGACAAGCCTGAGCGTAAAGAACTCTAAGTTGATCACTTGCAAGTGAGGCTTGCTTCAGTGTAATAGCTCCAGTGGCAAGGAATTCACCCTGATGCTTGTGAAGTAAGAAGAGGGCATAGATATTGCATAAAATTTGTAGCTGTTCTTTCACTCCCTTTCCGGGTATGCCCTGTTTCAATTTCTCGATGAACTTGGAAACAACAATTAATTGACAGTGAGCGACGGCGGTCTCCACTACGTCAGAGAAAAGTTCAGCAAAGCCTTCTTCCTGGCTTGGCATTTTGCTGATATTTCGAGCATAGGCAACAGACATACGGGCAGCCCTTGCTTCAAATGCCTCCAAAATCGCAGTAGGCTTTAACCAATCCTCAGCTTGTTGAACGTCAGAACAACACTGCAGCAGATGTTCAACTCTCCCCATGCAAGCGGTTGTTCCTACAAGCTGTTTCCCAGACCCCAGTTGAGAAACTGTCTTCATAAGAAACCTTGCAACCTGTAAAAGAAGAACGACATTATCTCCTTCATATGTACAGGCAGGGACATATACAACAAATAACTCAGGAAGCCCGCTGCTACACAAGTAACCATGACCACTACAGAGTTTCCGACACTCTTCGATAGCATCGGCAGTGGTGGAAGTGGTCAACGACTTCAAACCAGCAGTGCATGCATGAGCCTCAGGCAATGTGGAGAAGTCGTTTGCTTGCAATCTCTGGGTAACATCGGTATACAACCATTTCAACCACTCACCAACAAACCTATAAGCATAGGCGGTAACCACCAAAGGAAAAAGCTTATTTTGCTGGGTCTTGTAATCAATCACCTGGGTCTCAGGCCCATCGTCTTGAGAACCAAATTGTCTTCGGACTGCACTGTATCTAGTGGCAATACATACAGCCCGTGATGAAGCACAAGAAGCGTTAGCAACAATTGTTTGCCGCACATAAACCATAGTCCCATAGAATAGTTGCCTTGGGACATCAGATTGCACGTATTTGCCTTCCCTTGTAACCTGAGAAACCCGCATCAGCATTTGATCCCTTGGAATGCGAACATGATCAAACCGTAGGACACCATTATCCATAGTGTTGTATGCTCCATTTCCGAATTTCATTCCAATGTCAGCGACTGTGATGCCAGGAAGAGGTGAGTGGTCATCAAAGCTCTGAAGCTGAACGATGAAACCATTAACTCCATGGTCCTTTCCGTCTACCAATCGACGAGCATAAACAACTCCGTGTGTTGAAGCCTTACCCAGGCCTCCAGGCCACCATTTGCTTGAGGTCAATGTAGGGCTGTTCATGATAAATTCATCAGATTTGGGATCAAATGTTGCAGTAGTTTCAAGTCCCTGAACATTGGAGCCATGACCAAGCTCTGTTTGTGCATAACATCTAATTAATTGCATCTTATACGCCAGTGGTAACCATTTCTGTTGCCGCTGCTCCATACCTTGCCCTTTTATAGCAGGTATGAACATCCCCCAATGAAGATCTGTGAAAGCAAGTTCGTCTACGTAGAACCTTAACATAGATGCCTCTTGTTCTGAAAGACGAAGCTTAATAATTCGCTTCCACGTATGAGCTGCTTTTCTAAGAGTGTTTTTATACATTATTAGACCCACGAAATCTTAATACGTTGGTCTCGAAACTTCCAAGCAAACCATGGAGTGGATTCTCAATTCTTTTAATTAAGCTTGTTGAAAGGGCATTTTACTTTGAACTTTGGAACGTGAATCCTGACTAATCTTCTAGTATTTAAAGCATCTCTATAATGTAAATGCTTTACTTGCTTGGATTTTCTTAACATGTGACGACTTCTGTAAATTTGATTTGCACTAATACCCATGCCTTTACTTTCTCTAATTACAGATTCTATGTAATCGTCTACAACATGCCTTTGCGGGTTACTGAGAGATCTCTTGTACAGGTTTTACAAACTCTCTCTCTCTCTCTCTCTTTCTCACACACATATATACACATATTCACATATACACAGACACACACTTATGTCTCAAATTGCATTTCTGTAAATCCCTCGAACTCCAATATTAGTCTTCTTAGTTATCTTCCAACTTGAATGTATTCAGAAGGTTTATGTTTTCATATTCCTAATGGATTTGTCCTTTAATGATTATAGTGTCCCAAGGAAGGAGTAAGAGAACATTTACATTTTTTAGGACAGACAGAGGTATCTTTTTAGCTATGCATAGTTTATTTCCTTAAGTTTTCTATGGATTCTTAAAAATAAACTTTGCACTAGACTTGTTTGAAATTGTGTATTATTTGTACTTTTTATGGTGATTAGTTTTTGTATAATTTGATTTTCGTATAGACTACGAGCTCAAAATGGATAGAGCGCTCAAAAATTGAGAGGTTGATGGTTCGAATCCATCTAGTCTAAAATTTTGACAGGGTAATTATTTTTCTCAAAAACGACATATATGCTCGTCGTGTATGGTTAATTTTAAATGGCGTTTTCCCCGTGAATCAACAGAAATAACGACATATGTACTTGTGGTTTATGTTAAAATTAAACGACTTTTGTCTCCTTGAAACGACAGAAAGCGCAACATTTATAAGCGTCGTATTTTTATAAAGAACGACATATTTATATGTTGTAAAAGCACGACATTTATAATTATCGGTAACAATAATGACTCCATTTTTGGCGACAGTTGTTAGCGACAGAATATAAGTCATTAATTAGGCAATAACGACAGTTATATCCATCGCTAATAGCCATTTTTCACGTAGTGTAGTGTGCATACACTAGACTCGATCATCTCCTTAAGAGGTGTTGTTTTGTTCTTGCAAATTAAAGTACAATCTTAAGACAAATTATTTTTCTATGTGATCAAAGACTGTAATAATAGTGAATCTCGCAGAGAAAGGGGTGAAAAGAGTAACCTACAAGTTCTGAAGATGAAGTCAGAGAAGTTTAATGGCACTGAATTCAAGCATTGACAGCAAAATATGTTGTTCTTTCTCACAACTCTGAACTTGGTAAAATTCCTCAAGGAGAACAAACCGGAGTTAAATGATGAAGAAACTAACATAACAACGGTGGCAGCAGTGGAGGTGTGGATTCATTCAGACTTTATGTGTCAAAACTATATCCTGAATAGGTTGGACAACACATTGTACAATGTGTATAGTCCAATGGAGTCTGCAAAGGAACTGCGGGAATCCTTAAACTATAAGTATAAGACGGATGATGCCAGACTGAAAAAAATTTATAGTTGGCAGATTCCTAGATTATAAAATGATAGATTATAATACTATAACCAGTCAAGGATAGGAACTGCAGATTATCCTGTATGATATTCATGCAGAATGTATAAAGTTAAGTGAATCCTTTTAGGTTACTACGATAATTGAGAAGTTGCCTTCATCCTGGGAGGGCATAAAAAATTATCTGAAGCATAAGAGGAAGGAAATGAAGTTGAAGGAACTGATCATTAAGCTAAGGATTGAAGAAGATAACAAATTCAATGATAAGAATGATGTTGTTCATTCTTATGATGCCAAGGCTAACATGGTCGAGGGAAACCTTAAACCCCATAAGAAAAATGGGAAGAAAGGGGAAAATTGGAAGAATTTTCTAGGCTCCAAGGGTAAGGACTTTAAGAAATTCATAGGGACTTGTTATGTTTGTGGCAAACCAGGGCACAAATCAATGAAATGCCGCAAGCGTAAAACCGAACCAGAAAGTGACAAAGACACTCAAGCAAACATTGCTGAGATGGAGAACCCACTACCAAAAAATAAAATTTGGGGATGGAATAGCTTCAGTTTTAGCGACACATTATTTATTACAAGTTAGTGACAACCGAAATCTGTCAGCAAAAATTAACTGACCGTCCCCACCTTTTTCATATGAGTGTCTATAAACACAACAATACTATTTCGATGGGATTAGTTTATATTTTTGGTATATCATATCAAATGGTTTACTCATCGATCGTATTTGCTTACCATTGCAAATGTAAAAAACCCAATAATGATTTTTATCATCTTTCCCTTCATAGTCCCCCTTTCTCTCCTACGTTCCCTTCTTTCTCACAACTCCTCTATCATAATTCTTCCTTTTCCCTCATTTTTTCTCTCAATTTCTCCATCCCTCTCGGATTCTCACTCATACGTTTCATTTTTATAACAAATTTTCCTCCTATCTTCCACATCTCCACATGTTGGAAGATAGAACCCATGGATTTCTAACCCTCACCTGATCTTCCTCATCTCAAGTCCTTCACTCACTACTCACAGTTTCCATTTCAATCTCTTCTCCATCTCCAGAGGAAAAATAAACAAACCCCTCTTTACTAAATTTTTTTATTAGTTCGAGAAGATGTTTGAAAGGAAGATATCCTGGTTGTGGGTGCATGGATTGTGGCTCTTACGATGTTCCAAGGGCTCCATATGTACCCACTATCCCATTACATGCCTGAAGCTCCCATTTTTTATTTTTTTATACGATATGGGTGTTATTGTTGGAAATATTCATACAATTGCTATGATCAATAAGAGGATATGGAAAGCAGATTATACTAACCTCGTCTCCTGCTCTATAATTTTTCTCTGTTCTTGAGTGGAGTCTTCCCTTGGATTGGTTGTAGACCTCAATGGGATGGTTTTATGTGTTGTAGCCTCCAAAAGAGACTTCCTCTCTATTTAACCTGATTGGGTTACAGTGGTCTTCCCATTATACCCTTAAACCCTAATAAAGGGTAATACTAGGTTTCACCTACCTTAACATGATGCAACAATTGGGCATATCCAATAACACCTATACGACCCTATTAACATGTGCGCTCGTGAACCGAAAGAGTAGTACCGGTATAGGCAGAAAATCTTACAGTTATGTCACTACTAGAATTTGGTTTGTAGTAGCTATGTCAATTGCGACTTTAGCTGTATTTATAGCCATTTCGACAACTGAACATGAAAGGACAGTAAGTTGCTTTGTATGTACCATTTATTAAAAGTCCATTGTTTATATAGTAAGCCTCGCTAAAATGATGGTTAATATATAATAATATGCATTGTTCCCAGGATACTTTCTTAGGGATCGTGTGTAGTATCCTAACATGGGAGGTAAAAACTATTTTATTGATGGTTGGAACCATTTAAAAGGTATGTTTTTAATCTAAGACCTAATTCTGAAGAAAATAGTTCCTATTCAGAGTTAGCCTTGAGTTATCTGTACGTAAATGCCACTTCATAATAGGGTTACTTCTTGTTACTATATTGTCTTTGACTTTATGTATATCCTTCACATGATAGGCATGATTATTGTCATCTTAGCTAGGCTCTGGCGATAATTAGCACAACGACTTCAATCTTTTACTGAATTAGGTTAGTATTTAAAAGTTCAATGGCAAAAACTTGTATCTTGTTTTTAATATATATATAGATGTGTACTTCTTGTTGATTGTTGATCACGTTTCTATATTAGATTTTTTTTTCATTAATCACATTCCACATATTCTGTAAACATTGGTTGGCAGGTAAGACCCTTGGTCTTGAATGCCAAATATGGGGTTCAAATGTTAAGTATGGGGATCAAATATCGAGTATGGGGTACATCAATCAACTGCAAAATCCATGGACACATATATAGAGAGATGGAAAGAAGTAAGTTTCAGTACTCTATTTTTTAATAACTTTATTATTCTATTTTTGCCTTTTCTCATTGGTTAATAGTGCATGCTTCATGCCTTCATTTCAAGTTGCTATGATGGTTCTATCTAAATGCGTTAAGTTACTTGTTATCTAGGTTACTATCAAGTATCTTTGGTTTTGTTTTCCCCTTTACTCTCTCTTATCAGCAAATACATTAGTTTAATTCTGCAACTCTATTTGTTTACATGAACATTTTAATGCAAGTTTTCTACATTTTGTTTATTTGGCTTTAGTTATTCTAGTGTTGGCAGGGTGAATTGGACATGGATTCTCGGTAGTTTCATTGAAAGAGCATCTCAAATCTAACTTTAGGCCTCTTAGAGCATCAGGTGTAGCCTAGCTAAAGTATAACTAGCAAGATGAGTTAGAAAGTGATATTTGAAAAAATAAAAAAATTAGACTCCTAAAAAACTGCTCCATGTCAAAAGAAAAGTATGACGTGTAAGAAAAAAAAGGTTAAAAAAAATAGTTTTAACTTTTCCAAACACTTTTTACATATTAATTTTAGTTAAAAAAAGTTTTCCATGTAATAAAGTTATCCTAGGTGGCTACCCAAAATTTCTTTCTCTCTCCTCATTGTTGAGGAGAGCGAGTATTAAAACCCAAAATAGCTACCCGCTTGGGGAGGCTAAAAACTTAATTTTTAACACTTTCTCCTTTTTATTTTAACTATAGGGAGCCTATACTAGATGCTCTTACTTTCAACTCAAAAGTAAATATGATTCCCTATTATCTTTTTACTGTTTATGGAGTTAAATAGATTTGGTTTGAGTGTATTTTTAATTTATGAAAATGCAGTTCTAGGCAAGGACCCCGTGACCAAAATTATAAATGAATAAAAAGAATTACAACCTAATGCGCATTATACCCCTTGAATCCTCCACAGGTATAGCGTGAACCTATAAGGCAAACAACTTAGTACAAAGAGTAAATAGGAATTTAGGCCCTCTATTAGTTTCCCTATTAGTGTGAGTGATGTTAAAATCAGATAGAGTAGAGATTATGCTTTTAGTTTCTTGAGCTGTATGGTTTGAGTCTCTTTGGTTGTAGTAAAATTACTGTATTTATTTATCAGAGAATGATTAATTCATTTTTCGTGATGTTACTTGGTTGTTATGATCATAGCCATACAAAAATCTTATAGTAAGAGTAGTTTCACTATGTGATTTGGGGTTAATAGTTACTTATAAGAGTATGACTTGCTTGATGAAAATTAGATTGCAGGTATCTCTTTAATAACAAAGAAGTAATTTGTTGCATTGGATGGTTCCTTAGCATTGATCAATGAAACCAGTAGTTGATGTGGAAGACAATAGTTTGGATAAAAATTATTTTGCTAGTATCTACTCTTGAGTCTTATAGAATATATATTAGGCAAAAGAACATCTGCAATTGGGTAATGAATGTTATGAGGGAAAATAGAGCTCTAACTTTATATTGTACGAATGTTTTCGAGGAATAAAAATGTAATTTTAGGTTTATTTTTCTTTGGTTTCCAGATGCATTTGCATTTTCTCTAAGCTGTGTTTTATAGTTTTTAAATAAATGATAAGACAATCATTTCCAGTGCCGCTAAAAAGTAAAGGAACTCATATTTGACGACAATTTTTGGTCATGTAACTGATGTCGACGCTAAAAGTTGAGCGGTAAAATTAACCATCGCAAAAGCATGACAAACAACGACATATTAAACTTGTCACGAAAGCTAGCATATAGGCGACGGGTGTGACAAACAACAAACTATACCCATCGTTAAAAGGCTTTTACAGCATGTTAAAATTGTCACTGAAACCCTATTTTTTGGTGGTGTTTCTGTCATTTAAAATATAATGATTCTCCAGTCACTATTTGTCGACATTTCATACCAGTTGGTTATGGGTATCATGATGTAGTATATTTAAGCTAGAAAGAAAAATCATTCAGCTAGCTTTATTTAAATGAATTTTTTCTTAATGCTGAATCATTTCGATACTCTTTATATAATCGGTAATGAGGTACAATAGTAAATCCTTAAGAGGAAAAACTATTGGGATATGATGAATCTAGAGCAGAATAATACTAAAGCATGAACAAGAGAGAAAGAGAAAAAAAGATTTATTGATTATCATAACCGTGTTCTCTGTACATAGTACAGTAATATTTATAGACAAACCAGAAAGGATTCCTTATTCTACTCTAACTCTCCCCATAACCCTATTGGGCCTATGGGTTTGTTAGGAATTCGTATAGGACACCCCAACCCTATTGGGTTCCTAGCTTTGGCTTGGACTCAACTCCTAATACTCCCCCTTGGGGTGTTTCATACTAGGATGACTTGCCTCATTAAAACCTCTGCCTAGCAAAATCCATTGGACACAAATTTGTGCAGGGAAAGAGTACAATCATATGTCTTGTATGGGTTATGGATGCGTATATTTTGCTTCATTAAAACCTCCAGCCTGCAAAACTTCCTAGGATAAAAACTGTACTATCAGGAAAAAATGTGCAACACACATGTGTCTACGTCAGGCTAGGACTACTCCCCCTGACGTTGATCTCCCTGAGATCTATCTCCCTAAGATAATAAATCTTATAAATTTCGCATGCCGATTCCATGAACTAATCTCTTGAACGTAGGATATGCAAGAACCTTTATGAATAGATCTACTAGGTTGTCTTCTGAATGGACTTGAACAACGTTGATCTCATTCGTCTTCTGCAACTCGTGTATGTGGAAGAACTTTGGTAAAATATGTTTCGCATTGTCACCTTTAATAAATCCGCCTTTGACTTGAACAATACAAGTTGTATTGTCTTCATAAAGTGTCGTTGGTTTATCTTAGATAAAATTCAGACCGTAAATCCTGTTGATATGGCTGATCATAGACCACAACCAAAAACATTATCTGCCAGCTTCATGTAGTACAAGAATCTCCGCGTGGTTCAAGGATGTAGTAACCATTGTCTGCTTCACTAATCTTCATGAAATCGCAGTATCTACATATAAGAAAACATAACCTGATTGTGATCGGCCTTTATGTGGATCTGACAAATATCCTGCATCGACGTATCCTATAATTTATCATTTGCTAAGTTGTTGATAGAACAGACCCCAGTTTTTCGTACCGATGAGATATCTCAGAATGTGCTTGATCTCAATCTATTACCTTTGGGTAGGAATAGAACTATGGCAAGCAAAATAGTTTACTGCGAATGAGTCATTGGGTCTAGTATACCCAACTAACTATAGTAAAATACCTCTTAGCTATGGGACCATGGCCCTAGAAGTTTCTCCCCCATTAAGATGGTAGAAGATATCGTTGTCCACACCCAAGTGCTAGACACGTAATAAACGACTTAGCACCATGTGCTACATCCATATCGAAGTGTTAGATAACTCTTTCGATAAATATTACTTGGTGTATGAGTGCCACTATCAAGATGTTCAATCTGTAAATTGAGACACTCATGATTTCCTAAGGTCTTGCATTTCAAATTCCTTCCCAAAGTATTCGGTGGCTCTCGTGAGCTCCCCCGGAGGTCTAATGATATCTAAATCATTTAGTACACTGTTATGATGATATTGAAGCTAATATGTGTGTTCTAAATAAGAACGCATGGATAGATAAAGATATTTGCAAAGTCCCCGACCTTCAAATACTCAGTCAACTTCCTATGTCACATGGGCCTATTACTTCAAGTCAACAATAATTTTTCTAATTTTATTACGTACACACCTCGTGTATCGGGCTTAATTGCTTCCAGAAGGTTATACCTTCCCAGGTTGCTTAGTGTAGATATCCGTATCTAGTTTCCCATATAGATACGTGGTATTTACATCAGGCGCATGTCTAGCTTGTCCTCGACAACTTGGCAGACTGATAAGTACTAAAATGTTATAGCATCCATAACCAGGTAATAGGTCACACTGCAATCGATGCCAGATCTCTTAAAGATTTCCTGGGCAACTAGTCTTGCCTTGACTAAAATATCTCTCTGAGTTAATCGTGTTTCCATACCTTTCCCATTTATAATCGACAGGCTCAATGGTATCATTTCGCATTATGCGCAAGCTGAGCTCCGCTTGGATTCCTAACACCTACTTTTGCTAATATACAACAACACACAATCGTTTACAATGAGTGGTTTTGAATCCTCATCCTAGATGATGAGCATAACAACGAATATGAATACCTTGTCAATGGGTGGTTCCATCCCCGATGAAATGGCTATACCATTAGTTATATGTGTCCCTTATTATGTAGCTCCCTAGCTCATAATACTTTCTTCCAATGGTGCTTCCCACGAAGCGCGAGCCTAAGATTCGTTTGTGGTACTAATTCCCTTGGAATGTTCTGTTGCGGTACTAGTTCCCCCTGAGCGTTCTATTGTGTAGGTGTATTACTTCTAGGTACATACACTTACAGTACTTTAATCGTGTCTATGTATCTAGCAATTTATTTACGACCTATTAGAGGTTTGTAATCCGTTGAACCTTATTGTCACCTAACTTCTGTATAGGGATCTAGATGGGACAACGATAGTATTTTTCAAGACCTCTTAAAAACATCATCAGCATTGACTGTCATATCTCCCCCCAATGCTGGGAATATTGTCTCATCAAAGTGATAATTATCTGCCCTACAGTATATACGTCGCCAGTGGGTCCAAATGTCCAGCGATAAATACGAATCATAACCCACATAATATCGGGCCGACGTTGAGGGTCCCATCTTCATACATTATGGTACGAGTGGCACCTGTACGGAACATTTAAATATTCGTCGATGGGCGACACCGGGCATCGACCCAGTTACTAGTCATTTTTGGGAAAAAATAATTTGATGATTTGCTAAGGGACAAGCCCTAATCAGTACTGCGGGAGCAAAAATACATATACCACATACTATCTGGAAGCTCTGATCATAATAACACTGGCCTAGATATTATCCAAAATTGCTTGATTAGGTTCTCCGCCAATCTCGAGTTGGGTATGGGATAGGGTACTCACGATGTTAAATCATCTTTCCCATTTAGTGGTAAAATAATCATCAAAAGCCTGTGAGTCCAACTCCTAAGCCCTCGTCAAGTCGCATCGATCGACTTTGATCGATTAATCCAGGAATTGAGCCTGCGATCGAATGATCTATGTGAGAAGTCTTGCTAACATTGCATTCTTAAAACCATCTCCTAGATTTGTCTTTAATGACCATAAATATTCAAGTGTGTCACTATGTGGATGAAAAGGTCCACATGGGTCTCCATGGATGAGGTTGGAGCAAAGCCTGGAGCTCCCACTCCACCTTGGTCATAATAGACTTTCCGTGAAAGTAATCATTACACGTACACTCTCTGGATCATCTCTCCTTTCAAAGAAAGTTGAGATGTAATCCTAATAATCCTCCTCGTTATCCCAGCCCTGAGGAGTATATTGGAAACCATTCCAATAGCGGGTTTTAACCTTTAGACATGGAGTAAATACACAGAACCTTGTCTGTCATTATCTCTGATAGTCATGACATGATAAGTAATATCATGTGTCTCCCTAAACTCAGTAAAATCTGGCTAGATTTACTAGTTTATAAACTGGACTAGATATCCTGTATTATACCGCTATAGAGTAATAGCGTGACGCACTCAGTGCGTTATACCATATTGGCCGTGCCAATGATATTCGTGTCATCCCCGATGTACTAGATTAGATAAGAAATATATGCATAAAGCAAAAAGATTGAGTACGTGGTACTAAATGTCTCTTAGACATATGCCGCCACTCATCCGATTATCTGTCATACTCAATGAGCAGAGAGATCCATGGGCAGGTTGTATGTAGTAGATCAACTATCATACATAGAATTTAATTATTTCCCAAGCAATAAATTTGAATAATCATAATTTATTATAACAAAATAAATCCCATGTATGTCACGAGCACTTTATTGAAATATAAATGATATGTTCCCAATAAACTCAAAAATATTAACAACAAAAAGTAAATCAAGTCTATCGAGACAAGAAACTACTAGTGCTCTCTCTAATGTAACATCACATGCCTACTGAGATATCATTACGGATGACTCCGTATGTTGATCCATAACGGCATCAGTGTCGTCGAAGAAGTCTGACGCTGTAACCTCCAGAGGGGCGGAGTTAGGGTCAACAACTGCATGGTGGATTCAGACTCTGTCACCGGTAGCCATCCGTGGTATATGGAATTCTCGTGCCCAGTGTCCTGTGTCACTGCAGTTAAAACAAGTAGATCCCTGATCAGTATTCTTTTCTTTCTTCATATTGCCTTATGTCCAGGATTTTGCAAATCCTTTACCTTTCCTGGGGCCAAAGGGTTTCTTGTTCTCACCCTTCCTGTATCTGATAGACACGTAATATTTACGCGTACAACTCCTAAATTTATAACTACCTAGTTATTCATTAAATAAATGTAACACTAATAGTACTTTTGTTTGTATTTACAGAAATCGGTCACATGATAAACAAGTCGTACATTTTTCATATTTTTATCGAAGAACAAGGGTGATGCACTCCAACAATGATTCTCATTTGAAGTTGTCAGCCAAAGACCCATGCATGAAAACCCATTGAAGAGAATTAGATATAGATATTATTCTCAAGAGTTGTAATGCATGATTTTAGGCATTGTTTAGGGGATTTTATATTAATGGTGATTTTTAGTAACCCTTCCTATACTCTATAAATAGGAGGGTAATCCCGCCCATGAGAGAGGATCTTGGAGAGTGTAAATATCTAGGTTTAATAAGCAATAAAGTTCATGTTCTTCTCTTTTTATTGTCTTTTACTTTTATCTTAGTAATAGTAGTATGGCAATGATCAAAGAGACGAGTAACTAATCTTCTTAGCCAGGGCTAGAGAAAGCTCCACCCAATGTAGCCTTAGTGTAGATTGTGTAGCTTAGTTAGAGTAATTACTTTCTCTTTATCCCGGAATATTACATATTCGTATTTCTTCATCCTATGCTTGACCATAACTAGGGTTAGGAGGAATAATAAATCTATGTAACCATCTTGTTAGACCATAACAAGATAGGTTAGGAACATGGAGAAGAGAACATAATCTATACTTATCAACTGGACCATGGTTGAGTAAGTTGGTTTATGGGTAGTTCCCAATTACTAAATCTTTTGTATCTTTTGATGTATTGCATATGCCCGACCAAGGATATGCGATACGGGAACTCGTAATTTACTTTAATTATTTATGCTATCTAAATGGTTACAAAGGGTGGAGTAGAATCGATGCCTTGGTTTCCAATCCAATATATCTTGTAATTTGTTTCGTTCTTCCTTTTATTTCAAAACCTATACAAACTCGTTGTTATTGGATAAAACTAGTAGCTCGAAGTATAATTCGCACCACAAGTCTCTTGGGATACGGCCCCGCTTACCCTTGTACATAATGGTACACCGTGCGCTTGTGGGTCTTTTAAGACGTTGGTGTCTTTTATTGATATGCTAAGGTGCATTTTATTATTATGTTATTTTAAGCCAATTTTTCCTTCTTTTATGTTATTTTTATTTTTTTGTATAGTAAGTTGTAGTATAGTGGTCGGTAATGCTATTTTAAGTGTTTATAATTTTCTTTAAAAAAAAAAAACTAAAATAGAAAATAGTTGTGTTTCTAATTTTCGGGTTTTGATGTGGACATCTTCAAATTAAGGTTTTCTTATTTTTAAGTTGACATCTTCAAACAACATTAAATTTTAAACTCCATTTATTTATCACATGCTATACATTCTTTGAATGCTACCTGCTAGTCCTTATATTAAATAACAGCTTTAAACAGCTTGCTTGGGTGATTATTTTCAAGTTTGCTTAGACTTTGGTGGTACGTACAACAACAACTTCACAGTATAGGTGCAAGAATTTTTCTAACACTTATAAGAAGCTGCTTGTAGGTTTTGGTGCTTGGGTACGACAACACTTGATGCGGGGGTTTAGTAACTTTGTAAAGGTGCTGATATATCAAATTCATATCTTTACATCTCATCAAAGTAAGTCAATTTTTGGTTATGGAATCTTAGAGGTAATCCTAAAGTTCGCATGCTCTCTCTCGATTTTGCATTGGCATATTAAGGTACTTTGATATTTGCACGAAATTTTGAGCCATTGGTCAAGTATTTTAGTTGATAAGTGGTCCCATCCCGAAGTCAGCTGTGTTCACAAGATATGTTGATTATGCCTATCTTTGAACTAACATTCTAGGGTACCATAGGTTGCTATTAATGAATATATACCTCTAAATGTTATGCATGTAACATCTAATTGCACCTAGATACCAAAAATTAATTCCTCAGACACCAAGTTTTTAGAAAGAAGACTAAGTCAATTCCTAATTGAGCTCTGGGTATTTGTTCGTGACAAATAGCTGTGATTTAGATATGACTCACAGTAGTATGCTAAATTAGTCTTGGTTTCGTATTATATGTGATCTCTGATCATGATAATTAGTATCCTAAGGGTATACCAGTAATATTCTATAAGATATCCTAAGATACTTAAATAAGTATTACACCATGTACTTATATCACATATAAGTGAGCCAATGTTCCTATACGAGGCACCTCTTACCAAAAATTTAAAAAACATATTTTTATAATAAAAAAATGAAAAATGGGTCTCCCACGGGGTAGGTCCAGTCAATAGAAATTTTTCAAAAAGAATTGAGCTCAATTTGACCAAAAATTGGGTTAGTTACCATTTTAGTGTCTGGACCGGTTCTGGACCAGTCTAACTCAGTCTGGGTCAAGGCCTGGACCGGGTTGATATGGTCCAAACCGGTCTGACTCAGTCACACGTGCACCACACATGTCACACATGTCACACGCGTCACTGCCACATACCACACAAGTACATTGCCACGTGTCCCACACATACACAATTCTAGTAATGGCAAGGATTATTCCGGTGATCGATAAAGAATATTCCGGCAATCTACCAGCGAAATTTTCTAACCAAAATTCATGCAAGATTCCGGCGGCCGGTCTCCAGTGATAGTCCGACAACTGCCACGTGTCACCGGAGATGACTGCCACGTGCTAGGGTATGCCACGCACGTGCCACGCCACGTCAGCGTGCCACGTGTCCTCGACCTGTGTCACTGCTGACGTCACATTGGATAAGGATGATGTCATAATAAAAATTTAAAAAGTAAATAAAATAAAACAATTTCTGATGACGTCATCGACCAAAAAACGCCGTTTTTGGCAGTAAAACTGCCAAGTTTCAACGAGCTATTCTTGGCGATTGGGACATCTCCCAGAGATGTGCCATATATTGTTGGAAAGCTCTCGGAGCAGGTTATCCAACCGAAATAGTCTTGTCTCCATCTGATCTCCACAATATGATATATACATTTTTGAAAGCAGCCCTTTATCAAGGGTAAAAAAATATATACTAAAAACCCTAATTTTTAATCCGAATAAAATAGGAAAAAATAGGTTTTCAAAATATGATGATCTTTCATATAGCATATAGATCTGAATATAGGTATACAAAAAGATTGTAAAATACCTCTTCTCCTGATCGCTTGGTTTTCGTAAAATCTCTGATTATAAGGAAAGATCTGCTCTCCTCGTTCCTTGAGTTTGCGTGCTGATAACGTGTTGGGATATGATGAATCTAGAGCAGAATAATTCTAAAACATGAACAAGAAAGAAAGAGAGAAAGAGATTTATTGATTATCATAACCGTGTTCTATGTACATAGTACAGTGATATTTATAGACAACCCAGAAAGGATTCCCTATTCTACTCTAACTCTCCCCATAACCTTATTAGGCCTATGGGTTTGTTAGGAGTCCGTATAGGACACCTCGACCCTGTTGGATTCCTAGATTGGGTTTGGGCTCAACTCCTATAAAAACAACTAAACACGATAATTTTGCCCTTCATTATTTTTACCATTTGTTAGGCTTTGTGGTTCAAAAGAAAGAAAAAAAAGAGTTTTTTTTCAGGTTCCTGTTCGAATATAATATTTCATGTTCGAACAAAAGACTCAAACTTGAGTCTATTCGAACAGAAACCTATCTCAGACTTGAGTATATTCAAACAAGAACATATCTTGTTCAAACAGAGTTTGGGAGTAACTTATTTTTGGTAATTAAAAATGCCTCGTGATACGTAATTCGAATGAGTCTTATATTCTAGGTCTCTTATGATATAAAAGAAACCTAGGGGGTCTTGTAAGACCTAACCCTAACCTAATAGAGATGTAGCCTCCATGGCTGAGCTTTGTAAAAAGATGGGTCTTTGCAAAGTTGTAGAAGTGAGAGATAATTCTCTTGGGGGTTTGATGGAGAAAGATGAAGGGCCTCTTCGATGCTAAGCTATGATATGAATCGAAGGGAAAGTTGAGATGGTTCAAGAAGAAGATAATCAACGATGGGGAAAAACAACGATAGTTCGAAGACGATGGTTTACGTAGAAGCTTCGTTCGAGATAGGTCATAACGATTTCTGGCGAAGTAGAGGTAACTTTAGTTCTTGATGGTTCTCTTGATATCTTATAACCTTGAAAAGTCTATTTGAATTTTGTTATGAGGTTAGAGATCTCATGTGCTATGAGATCTCTTGAGAGCTTGTAACGGTTTCTCGGATACATAGTAGATTCATTGGCTCGGTGGGTGTGGACGCACCCCTTCAGAGTGAACCACGGTAAATCTTGAATTTGTGTGTGCTTGTTTATCTCTTATTTCTTGTTGTGATTGTATGCCATAATTAATAGGATAGAAGCCAAAAGAAGCAGGGAATGTATTACGCTTGGTTCTCCCCAACACCACTAGGATACTATGCACCTTACAATTCATGATCACTGATTTTAGTTAAAATATTCACTTACGATTCACGAATTGACAACAATGATTTGGCCCTAACTGGTTTTATTACCTAAAAAGACCTAACTTAGTATTCTAAAGCGCCAACATCTTGACAACCATGGTCCGACTAATTTTTTTTATCGATGTAGTCTAATACTTCAATATTCTTGCTGCTTATATTGATCATAATTTTCTTTTCTAAAAATTTGCAGTATATTGATGACACTATACTAACTTCTTATTTTTCTGGGAAATGTGTGGCTTGGTATTTTCAGGGTTGTCATCGCCTTCTGTATAGTTGTTATTGTAACTCGTGTGCAACATAACAACTTGTAGAACTAAGGTTGTTGGATATTGTTGTGTCAGTACCACCATATGAAGGTATGTATCGCAGCTGCTTGAAATGGTACGTCATAGGCGTAGCATCCATATACTAGGAATCTAGGATGAGTTAATAGAATGTTGTGTAGTGTTTTTTTTCTTTTCCTGGTATTAGTAGGCTAATTATGTCTTTTGATTTATTGCAGGACGAGGTTATAAAATTTAAGATCGTCAGGAGCTTGCCGATTTCAATTACAGGCTTCTGCAATGCATGCCTTTGGTTGACTTATGGGCTCCTTCGTAAAGAAAAATACATCACTGTAAGTAATATAACGAGCTAGATAGTTTTGGGAACATAATGAGAATAAAACTGATTGATAGTTTGATATCCTGTCTAGGTTCATTTTGGTTTGTTGCGGTTCCATATTTTACTATACCGCTTGCACCCCTAAAAGCGTTTGCCCGGTGGACTAGTATATTTACATTGATATTTATAAATTCTATATGATTATTAATAAATAAATAAATAAGAACAATCATGGAACAATGTGGCGTTAACAATTTGTTCCTGCATTTCTTGCTTTACTTCAACTCATAATATTTGCAATGTGAAACAACTTAACTCTGAAAAGAAGTAAGAAGAAGCCGAATTAAGTTCACCCTGACCTCTCATCATCCACAACATAATCAGTCATGTTTGATCACAATGCCATCCAGGATTTGAGGTTTGGGGGGAAAAGTTTTGTGGAGTGGGTTTAAGGATAATCTTGGGGGTAAAATTTGTTTTGGGGTCTAGGAGCATTTCTTGCTTTACTTCAACTTATTATATTTGCAATGTGAACTTAGTTCCAAAAAGAAGAAGCCGAACTAAGTTCACCCTGACTTCTCATCATCCGCAACAGGATGGGGGTGAAAAAAATATTGGGGTACTAAATAAAAACTCAACAATGTCAAACTAAAACCGGATCTTGGCTAGCAATTGGATTTTCTTTTAATCAAACTCATTATAGCATCAAATTGAAACACATGAAAAATGAAAGGAAATTTAAAAAAAAAAAATGAGCTTATCAAAAATTGAACCTTAGGTAATATGATCAAATGTTACATCAAAAGTGTTAGGAGTTGGGTCCGGCCCAAGGTTAGGAAACCAACTGGGTTGGGGTGTCCTACTGGACTCCTAACAAGCCCATAAACCATTAGGGTTTATGGGGAGAGTTTGAGTAAAAGTATATAACCCAATAAATGGTCAAGTCTTTCTAACATCAAAGAATCAAAATAATTAATCAATAATATTTTTACTCTTCTCTCATAATTATGTCTATGTTATGATTGTCTAGTTGAATAACATATTATCCAACACGTTATTAGCATTGCGAAGAGCTAGTGGATCTGAAGTGATAGAAATGGCTCTCCAACAAACGATTTTTGAGATTTTTAGCTTTGCAGAGAGATATATTTTACCCAATTTCATTTTTTATATATTAATTACATCATCATTCATATAATATATGTAAATCTGTGTTTGTGGATTAATATTTGTTTATTTTTTGAAATTATTAGAGCTATTTTAGTGATTTTTACCCTTGTGAAATTGCTATTTTCAAA
Organism: Kingdonia uniflora; assembly: GCA_014058105.1. Lineage (NCBI taxonomy): Eukaryota > Viridiplantae > Streptophyta > Magnoliopsida > Ranunculales > Circaeasteraceae > Kingdonia > Kingdonia uniflora. The sequence goes on along the minus strand of JACGCM010000816.1, from coordinate 7,401,943 downwards.
CTAAAATAGGGATCATTGTGGTTATCGGATTGACACACTCTTAATTTAGTTGTGTAACCTATTAGATCTACAATGATCATATCCATATATTACACTTTTCTGGGAGATGTCCATGTCGTCGTGAAAATGGCATGGAAACTGGGCAGTTCACGGCCAAAAACTAATTTTTAAACGGCGTATTAGGTCATGCTGACGTCAGCAAGAGTTTGTTTATTACTTCTTTTTTAAAAAAAATATTGATTATAACATCATGATAATGTCACCTGATCCAGATCCATTTCTTAGAAACTAAACCTGGATCAGACCTCATCTGGTTTGCTGACGTGGCAGGGACTGGGCCTACAGTGATACATGTCAACAACACGTGGCATGTAGGACCCACACATACTGATGTGGCATGACACATGGCAGTGGGGCTAACACGTGCTGACGTGGCATGATACGTGGCAGTGAGACCCACACGTGCATTGTAGCAGTGACACATGGCAGTACTTTATAGTGATACGTGTCACCTGTCACCACATGGTGATAACTCGCGCCAGACCTGTTTGATCGAGTCAAACAGGTCAACCCGGTCCTGGCCTTGACCCAGATCGATTCAGACACTAAATTAGCTTTAAAAGGCTCAATTTTTTATTATCAAATTTAGTCAAAAAAAAATTCAAAAAATTCCTATTTACTGGACCTACCCTTGGGGGACCCATTTTTAATGTTTTTATGAAAATATTTTAAACTTTTTTGGGAACGGGTGCCTTGTATAGGAAAAAAATATGACAAACATATATGTGATATGAAAGTATAAATTAACACCTATTTAAGTATCTTACGATAGCTTATAGGATATTAATGGTAGAATACTAATTATCCTGACCAGGGATCAGAGATAATACGAAAACTAAGACTAATTTAGAATACGACTGGGAGTCATATTTAAATCACAATTAAATGTCAAGGACAAATAAATAGATATCAATTGGGAATTGACTTATTCATATTTTCTAAAACTTGGTGTCTGAGGAACCAATTTTACGTATCTAGATATAATTATATGTTACTTGATAACATTTAGATGTATATATGCACTAATATCAACTTATAGTACCCTAAAATATTAGTTCAAAGATAATACTAATTTACCTATCTTATAAACTCAACAGACTTTGGGGTGTGACCACTTGTTAGCTAAACATCTAATACCCCTCATATTCGTAGTAAATGGGTCATTTGGCTAGAATAAACAAACCTTATAGAAATTTAAGGATTATAACACCCTAGTTACTAGAATAATGATCGCAACATCAAATAGTTTTGAATAGCTGTTTTGGCTAAGACTCTATTAAAATGTACTTTAAGGTTAAGATCATCATTTTACGGGATAAAGTGGGATTTGATACTTAATAGAAACTCATGAGTATAAATCTATAAACAGGGTTCACTTGCAAGTAATAATTGGGAATCATGTACTTCATTGCGTTATATACTATGAACCATAAGTAATGATTGAAAAACATGTACTTAAATAGGATTTCATAAGTAATAGGAACAAGGTTCACCTACATGTAATGATTGGGAATCACTTACTTAAATACTATGAATTGCGTTTATGCAAGGAATGTTTATAAAATACTACTACTGGTATTGATCTACATGCATAATAGATGTTGGCGACGCTCAGAACATTGAGTACCTCCCATATTGTATCTTTATTTTGGTACCAATAAACTTGACCTCTATTGATACTGAAATCCATTTTTTATTGTAGAATCTAGAAAAAAATATTGTTGATAACAATGAGTCACTAAATAATATAGTAAAAGCTTTGTTTACACCATCGCCTCCATATTCAGGAAGACCTGATAATGGATTACCCCATACTATTCTAGTAATATATGACTGTGGCATAATTTTTTATTCGGCAGTGCAACTCCACAATAACATTATGTAGAAAAATAGTTGAGGTAAATAGGGATATTGCAAATATTCTATTACATTTTATGCACTTCAAATATTGTACTTTCGAGATAATGTTCGATAGATCACTGTACACGCAGACCTGTTTTAAATTTTCCTTATTTATGAGCAAAATAATAAGTTACTGGTTAGGGACCTTAAGCTTATGCCTATAAGGAGTAAGCATGTGCCAGGGTCGTACATTGTTGGGTCTAGTGAGAGGGAAAACTACGGATAGGGTCGCAACCATGGATAGACGAGAGGTGGTAACAACGGCAAGATTAAAATTCCAGTCATCAGTAACCTGAGGTAAGGGGAACAAGAAGTTTACCAATTGACCAAAATAAAATAGGCAGAATTTGTAAATGGTTACGAGATAGTCGGGCACTGGATTGCAAGACACCCCAGATGTTCTAAAGAGATCAGCCCTAAACATATCACGTAATCACAACTGGCGCAGACTTTGCCACGGCAGAGTCTGCAGCCTTAGATTTCTCCCATGAAGCCAATGCACCTTTGGATCAAGTTCAAAGAATGAACAATAGTAAATTCCCAATAGATGAATGATGTCACCTAGAAAACATTGCCAAGTAGTAACTTTACTTATTGCATAGTAGAAATTTTGCTTTATTAATACTATCATTGACTGAGTTAGGAACTCTACACTGGTTAGTTTAAAAAGATATTTTTGGCATGCATTGGTTCGGTATCCCATCTATGTGAGATTGTTCTTTGATTTTTCTATAAATTTATTTCTTGAGAAGTAGATAAATTCCATGTATGATAGTTGATCTACTATATACAAATTGCTTATGGATCTATCTGCTAATTGAGCATTATCGATAATCAAATGAATGGGGATAAATGTCTAAGAAACATTAGAACCACATACTCGATCATTTTAAGATAAAAACATATTTCTTGTCTCTAACCTTGTACATTGGGGATGCCACAAATATCATTGGCACGGCCAACATGATAGAACGCACTAAGTACGTCACGCCAAACGGTTCAATATGGAGTATCTAGTCTGCTTTAAATACTAGTAAATCCAGCCAGATTTTTTTGATTTTTAAAAAGATACATGATAATACATATTAGGTAAAGACTATTAGAGAAAATGGTAGATAAGGTTTTGTGCATTCCCTCCATGTCTAGAGGTTAAAACACGATATTGGAATGATTTATAATACACTCCTTCGGGCTGTGATATTGAAGAGGATTATAGGGAATACATCTCGACTTTCCTTAAAATGAGAGAAGATTCAGAGAGTGTACGTGTAGCGATTATTTTTAAGGAAAGTCTATTATTTTGTCTTAGTATGACCAAGGTGGAGTGGGATCTCCAGCCTTTGCTCTAAACGCATTCATGGAGACACATTTGAACCTATCCATCCATATAGTGGCCAACTTGAGTATTTATGGTCTTGATAGACACATCTTGGAGATGGTCTTATGTTTGCCTATTATTAATATCTAGGAATGCAACGTTAGCACAACTTCTCACTTAGATCATGTCGATCAATACAACTTGACAAGGGCTTCCGAGTTTGACTTACAGGCTTTTGATAATTACTTCTGCTAAATGGGATTGATGATTAAGCATCGCGAGTACCTCATACCATACCCAACTTGGGATTGGTGGAGAACCTAATTAAGCAATTTAGGATAATCATTAGACAACTATTATTATGATCACAACTTTTGGATTGTGTATGGGATATGTATTTTTGCTCCCACAATATTAATTAGGGTTCATCCCATAACAAATCATCAAATCTTTCCCAAAGTAACTAGTAATTGGGTCAGAGCCCAGTGTCGCCCATCAACAAATATTTGGATGTTCTGTATATGTGCCAATCATACCACCACAACATACGAAGGTGGGACTCTCAACATCGGCTTGGTATTATGTGAATTATGATTTGTATTTATCACTAGATATTTGAATCCCACTGGCGACATATATATATATATATATATATATATTGCAGTGCATCACTTTGATGAGATGATATTTCCAATATTGGGTAGAGATATGACAGTCAATGTTGAAGATGTTTCCAAGATTAGTTAGAAAACACCATCGTTGTCTCTTCTAGATCCCTTTACATAAGTTAAGTGACAATAAGGTTTAACGGATTATAAACTTGCAATAGGTCATAAATGAATTGTCAAACACATTCATAGGTACTATTGAAGTACCATAGGTATATGTACCGACAAGTAGTGTATCTAACATTCATAGGTACTATTGAAGTACTATAGGTATATGTACCGACAAGTAGTGTATCTACATAGCTAAATATTATGGGGGAATTAGTACTGCAAACGAATCTGAGGCTCGCGCAGAGCACCGTTGGAAGAAAGTATTCTGGGATGAGGAACTACAGAATGAGGAACAAATATGACTAATGGTGTAGTTGGATCATCGAGGATGGAGCCACCCATCGACAAGTTAATAGTAGCTACGCGACCAGTTGATGCTTTAAGAGACAAGCCCGAGGTGGCACATACATATGATAATAAGAACATATCGATCTATTAAAAATCTATAATAGTACAACGCAGGATTGTTCAGTAGAAATTTATCGACAAGGTATTCATATTCGCTGCTGTGCTCGCCATCAAGGATGATAATTTAGAACCACTTATTATAAATGACTGTGTATTATTGTACATTAGTCAAAGTGGGTATTTGGAATCCAAGCGGAGCTCAGCTTGTTAGCATATTGCAAAGTGATACCATAGAGCTTGTCGTTTACAAATGGGAATGGTACAGAAATATGATTAACTCAAAGAGATAATTAGGTGAAGGCAAGACTAGTTGCCCAGGAATTCTTTAAAAAATCTAGCATCGATTGCAATGAGACCTATCGTCATTGGTAATGATCAGTCTGTCAAGTTGCCAAGGCAAGCTTGATATGTGTCTTATGTAATTACTACGTATCTATATGCGAAACTAGATGCGGATATCTATGTGAAGCAACCTAGGAAGTGTAAGCTTCTAGAAGTAATTAAGCCCGATACACGAGGTGTGTAAGTAATAAAACTGGAAAAGTTATTGTTGACTTGAAGCAATTAGGGTCCATATGACATAATAAGTTGATTGAGTAATTGAAGGTCGGGGACTTTATAAATAGTTTTATCTGTTCATGAGTTCTCATTAAGAACATAGGTATTGGCTTAAGTCATCATAACAATGTACTAAATGATTTAAATATCATTAAAACTCTGGAGAAGATCGCGAGATCCGCTGAATACCTTAGGAAGGAATTCGAAATAAACGACATTGGGAAATCAGGAATTTTCCTAATTTGCAGATTGAACATCTTGGCAGTGGCATACTCGTATGCCAAGCATTATATATCAAAAAAGATATATAACACTTCGGTATGAATGTAGCGCACAGTGCTAAGTTGTTTATTGCAAATCCATCACTTGGATGTGGACAACAACATCTTCTACCATCCTAATGGGGGAGAAACTTCTAGGGCCGTGGCGCCATAGCTAGGAGGTGCTTTGGTATAGTTAGTTGGGTATACTATACCCGATTACTCAGTTATAATAAACTATTTGGTTTGTCATAGTTTTGTTCATACCCAAGGGCATGGGTTCTATTCTACTCGAAATGGTAAACATAAAATTATAGGGTACGCCGATATAGAATACTTGTCAGACTCACATAGAGGCCATTGTCAGATGAATTATGTATTTATGCACGGGGATATAACAAATTCTTGTAGATTAATGAAGCAGACGGCGTTTGTCACATTTTCGAACCACGAGGAGATTCTTGCACTTTATGAAGCTAGTAGATAATGATGGTTGTGTTCCAAGATATATTACATCAACTAAAGTTGTGGCATGTTCTACCTAAGATAAAGCATCGACTATGTATGAAGATAACTGGGCCTTCATCATTCAATGACGATTTTATCAATAGGCGACAGAATAAAGTATATTTCACAGATGTCATTCAATACTTATAAATTACAGAAGACGAATGAGATTAATGTTATTCAAGATATTTTAGAAGATAACTTTGCAAACCAATTCACGAAGACTCTTGCACCAGTTACGTTCAAGCAGCTGGTATACATAATCGGTATGCAAAAGTTTTATTTATCAATATCTCAGGGAGATCGATATCAGAGGGAGTAGTCCCAACCTAGCGTGAACACATGCATGTTGTACTCTTTTTCCTGATAGTACAATTTTTATCCTAGGAGATTTTACTGACTAGAAGTTTTAATGAGGTAACAGATACGCATCTACAACCCATACAGGGCATAGGATTGTACTCTTTCCTTGAACAACTTTTTGCCCAAAGGAGTTTTGCTAGGCAGAGGTTTTAATGAGGTAAATCGTCTTGATATGGAACACCCATGGGGGAGTGTTAGAAGCTGGGTCTGGCCCAAGGTTGAGAGCCCAACTGGGTTGGGGTGTCATACTGGACTCCTAACGAGCCCATGTACCATTAGGGCTTATGGGGAGAGTTTGAGTGAAAATATATAACCCAATTAAGGGTTAAGTCTTTGTAACCTCAGAGAAATCAAAACAATCAATTAATAATATCTCTACAATTCTCTCATTATTATGTCTATCTTATAATTGTCTAGTAGAATAACATATTATCCAACAAAAAGTACAATTAAGATTCAACCATACGTGCAGGGTCTATTTTTTATTTTGTTTCTTGGTACCCAAAGTGCAAATAGATAGGTTGTTGCTGCTCCGTTCACCTTGGTCAAGGGCATTACAATTCACTGTCACTCGAATTTGTTATTGTTTATCTAAACTTCATTACCAATATATATCGAAATCGTTTATTACAGATATGTGAAGTCTCTTGAGCCGAATTCTCTGATATGCATTGGGCTCAACATAATAACAAGATAATTACAATGAAAATAGAATAACAAAAAATATATATTTACTACTTTATAAAGGAAACTACCTCTTAGAGCCGTTTAAAATACGGCTTGGTTGTCGGCTAATTTGGTCGTCTATCGATATTATTAAAGTACCCTCTCACCTAAAAAATAATTATACTCCACCTCTGTTTCCTCACTTTTTCTCCATTTCCTTTACTCCAACCAAATTCTCCTTTAACCCACAACCCCCTCTACATTTTCTTAGGAAAAAAATTGATCCCTCTAAAGAGATCATTTCTTGATCTCTTCTAATCAAAGTTTGCCATGTGGCAGGAGAGATAAAGTTTAAAGAGACCAAGATAACTCAAAACTTAACACCTTTTTGGCTTTTTAAGTTTTAAACATTTTTTGATTTTAAATTAATTAAATATTCTCTCTCTCCTTTAAATACTTGCATCTAGCATGTGAATTAGTAATTCTCTCTTTAACCGATTCTAGTAGTTATGGCATGTGTTACGGAACTTCCATTACATAAGCTTGCTTTCTTTCATGTTTGAGCTAGTATGCCGCTGCAATTACCGGTCAACCACCTTTATCTAGATATGACGTATATGATATTCTTAAGGAGAACAAATATTGTTAAATTGGCTATTAAATGTCATCTAACTTTAAAGCTTCCACCCTATTAATATTAACATAGACTACTATTAAGGCTTTGTAAAATGAATTAAGGAGAGGAATAATTAAATTCCAAACGGTGTTAATTAAGTTGCTTGGTCTCTTAAGACTTTCTCTCTCCTGCCACATGGCATACTTTGATTAGAAGAAGTCAAAATATGATTTCTTTAGAGAGATCAATTTTTTTTCTAAATTTCTCTTACTCTCTCTCTTTTGAAAAAAGAAAAAAATTAATCTCTCTAAAGAAATTATTTTTTTGTCTCTTGTAATCAAATTTTGCTATGTGGTAGGAGAAAGAAACTTTCAAAACTAAGTTAACTCTACAAGTAAACTTCCCTCATTCTCCTTTTTTCTCCTCTTTATTTGTTATTACTAATTTATAAATAATATCTTTTATTAAAAAAAAAATCTATCTTCCTCTCTTTAGCCATAGTACGATTCCTAATTCCAACTTCCAAACAATAGTTAAAAAGAAGATGGCATCATTAAATTCAATATAGTAAGTACACCAAGTATCTTCTAATTAATAGTTTAATAGCTATAACATGAGAGATAGGGACAATCTTTATTGAATCATATTTTATTACGTGAGTAATAGTAAATACAATTCCAACCACAAGATTATAAGATTATAACTCTTCTTTATCAACTCAAGCTTCTTACTTATAAGGCATTCTTTGATTGTATCTTTTTAATTTTATTTAAAACAATCTTCATATAAAGTTCACACACCATTACATTTGATACAAGCGATAACTTAGTGAAATGTAGTTGCAGAAAATTTGACTTCGTGGAAATTCTTTGTATACACGCCATGAGAGTACTCTCTAATAAACAACTACTTGAGCTTTCGTCGTCTTGTTATTTAAATAGATGGACAGAAGATGCAAGGTATGATACTATAGTTGATAACCGTGGAAAAGAAATACACGTTGATTGTTACCCATCCTTATCTATGCAGTGTAGCAAGATATCACATATGGCACTTAATATAGCCATGAAAGGTGCTAGTTCTCACAAAGCTTTTGCATTTGCTAAAGAATTGTTCACTAAAGCGGGGGAAGAACTAGATAATTTTCTAAAAACTAACTGTGATGATGGGGAAAATCTTGAAGATAGTAGAATTGATAAAGGGGGTGAAGAAAATAAAGCCTTAGAGTTTACTAATGCAAAAATACATAGCAAAATTTACCGCAGAAGAAAGTGTAGGGTGGAAAAGAAGGCATATTCCAAAGCCCATTAGAAACAGGAAAAAGGAAGAGAACAAACCAGCAAACAAAAAAGCATTAGTAAGAAACACTATTTTTATACATATATTTCCATCTTTATGTGTCGATTACTTCTTTTTAAGGTAATTAGCTTTACTTATCGCAGGAGAAAACAATCAAGTGTAAGTTAATGTAACTAAAACTACGTCCAAAGTGCCCACATCAAATGTTAGGAAAGTACATCTTTGACAATCATACAAAACAAAAGATAAGGTCGTGAACACTAATAGTGCAGAACATGAAATACAGCCACAAACTACACAACCTCGAGTAAGCGCTTTATATATAAGAGTATATTAGTTTGAATATTTCAAAATGTCCCGAACTAATGATTGTTATGTTTTGCAGGGATTTGTTGAGCTTTTTAATTTATCAACATTTGATAAAGAAGGGTTAAGTTTGTAGAAATTTGTTTACTATTAGAAATGTACCATATCCACATAATTTTGATTACTGATATACTATACAACTTGCTCTCCTTTTTTATATTCCCAACGTTTATTATTTCTATGTAACATATTTGATGAACCTAAAATTGGTAGATGAACTTGAGTAACTGCAAAATTGTTGTCTCACTAGAGAAATAAATTGTTACAGAAGATTTTAACAAACAACTTTGTAGGCTTTTTAATCAAGAATTGTCTCGCTTTTTATTTCCTATTGTTAAGGCCTAATTGCACTAATATATGGGGATCCGAAGTTTTGCCTCTTCAGTTAATTTAATAGCCTTATTAGTTGTTCTCTTATTTGGTTAATTCCTATACTAGAAGCAAAAGCTAATATGTTTCGACTGTAGTTTGTTGAGCTCTTTGATATCCCTCCAATATTGCTCTTGAGAAATTTTTTTATCTTATCCGATACATTACTAGAACAAAACAAGCTTTTGCATTTCCTGTTGTACAGGTTTTCTGGTTTGGCAATTTCATTAATAGAAGGCAAATACGATGTCTTATATAGCAACACCACAAGTGATAACTCATCTTCATCTCCATCGTCTCCTCGGCCTCTTCCACCTATACATCCATAGCCATAACACTCTCTTAATAATTATTCGCCTTCAAGGTGACAGAATCACCACCATTCTAATTGGAGGTCATTCTCTTTGGCTGATGTACAGTGTGGATCAGGACATTACCAATAATAATTAAGAATTATAAAAAATAATAAAAAAATCACAAACGATGGTGTTTACTTGTGGAGTAAAGTTAGTTTTGAAAGTTTTCTTTTTCCTGCCACATGGCAAGATTTGATTAGAAGAGATCAAAAAATGATCTCTTTGGAGAGATCAAAAAAATCCCCTTGGTTTTGTTTGTTGCAGAAATCTCCAAAGGGCTCTATATCTTTCTCTCTCTATTCACCTATCAAATCAGCCATGACAACTCTCTTAACAACAGAAAACCATATATTTTTCTGTCCTTCTCTATTAAGTGGTTATCCCAATTCAAATTTTTAGTCAAGGGTTAATTTGATCTAAAAAAATTAGCTTTTAATTAGGGAGTAAATAAACCTCTTTGATTCTAACGGTAGTTTTATGAAGTCGTCGTATCTTTTTGAGGATTCTTCTCTTTGATTAATTCCTAAATTGATCTTGGTTAAAGTGCCATACAGGCTGTAATAGCCTATTTTTGTATTGGACGAAGATAGTGCCTTTCACCCTTGAAATATAAAATGCTAGCTAAGAACTGAAAGTAACTAACATAAGATTTAGCGTGGAAAACCCTTGAATGGGTTAAAAACCATGACCTCTCCTAAGGATTTAGAAAGAAAGATATGTTTATAGATTGCTAGCTATTACAAAGAGAGAGATGTTCGAAAAGGTCTCTTAGAAGCTCTCAGAGCAGCCTCCTTAATCTGCAGCTATCTGGTCCTATTTATAGGTCCTATTTATAAGTCCTATAACATGACCGTTATTTCTTTAATGAAGAACGTTATAATATATGAGTTTGATGAGTCTTTTATGAGGTCTTTTGTAACGTCTTGCTATCTGATAATTGTTGATCTTGTAACAGATCTCCTGATGACTTTAGCTGTAACTTCGAACTGTTGGTGAAGATGCGATCTCTAACGATGTTTGAACAATAGATGGATATCTGAGTATCTTCTGCTGTACGATGTTACTGTCTGCTTCAATATCCCCGAACAGTAGATGAGGAAGTCTGTACTACAATCTGCTTGCCCTCAATCCTTGGTTGGTTATCAATGTGTTTATTCGAAATATGTGAGCTCAAATATCATACTCAGTACTCAGTACGAGGATTAGAAATAAGCTTTTTCAATTGCCCACTCTCTGTCAATAGTAGGAGAAACGTGTGTAGCGAGTGGTGTTGGTTGAGAAGTCTAGTCGTTTTGTATGAAATTCTGCATTGATGACTTCTATTTATCTAGAAGAAGAATTATTTTGACTGTTGGGTCTCCCAAAAGTTCTGCTTGAGCGCTTGTGATAAAGACTTTATAAGAAGTTGTGGCATACATTTAAATGCTGCTGATATAATAAATGGTGACTAGTTGTTATCACTGTTCACCCTGGTATAACTTGTCAGTCATCTGGATTTGTATAAATAGTAGTGACGGTGACTACTCACCATCAGGCTTATGAGGCTAGAGTTCAGAACAGGATGACAATTCTGCAAACTTATTATTTTGGGGACCAATGTCTTTCTCTGCCAACTCCAATCCCTGTTCCTCCTACTTTTCATGGAATGTTATAGGAAGAAGTAGAGGAGGCAAAGGATGATTATCAGCAAATGTGGCAATTTCACTATGTGGTCTTGTTTGCTGCTTGCCATCGGGTCTGTCTGCGGATACTTGCAGAGGATGTGGTAGCGGCAGAAGATGAGAAGGCTAGGGTGCCATCTATGAAGTATTGTTGATATCCTAGAAAGGATTGGGTGTTGTAATGGTGGAGGTGGTCCTTCGTCTTCAGTGACTGTGGAGGTGGTGGGGGTTATGGAGGAGTGGTGGAATTAACTTTGACTTTCGCCATTGGGGAAGTTGAGGTATTTAAGTTCTTCTACTAGGCCTTCCATTTCTTCTGTTTAAGCGATGTACTGTCATTTGTAAAATAAGCTATCTTTCGTTCTGTAGAAGAAATAACTGTCTGTAGATCTTGTAATATTGATTTTCGAACTGAATGAAATATTTGTCCTTATAAAATACTTGTCTTGAATAATAAATTTGAACTTGTTGTATCATTTCTTGTAACTGTTTAAAACTTCTTGAATGAACTGCTGTAGGACACCGTGTAACAATTCCCGAACTAGCCAAAGATTAAATAGGTTGAAAATATGTAGATCGAATTTTTGCTGAGTTGGATGAAGTATATCGGAACTGTATAGATCATGCTATATATTTATTGCCTTTTTGAGATATATTGTTGTCATGTCTGTTGTGGTGTGTTCTGTGAACTTCAGCAAGATGTAGAGCTACGTGAGGCAACAGTTCGAGAAATTACGCTGGATAAGCTTGCTGAAGAGGATGAGAGAACTGCTGGTGGGGAAATCATTTTATGTGGTGAAGAGAACCATCCGTCTATCTTAAATGTAATTATATATAAGGTCGGAAGATTGACCATAATAAAATGATTTGTTTTTGTTGAGGTCGTCTTGTCATTTCTTTCTGTATCTGTGATAAAGGTTGAATGAAATAAAATTAAAGCAGAATTCGTTGCTGATTTTCTACTTTTGTCAGATCAAAAATAAGGTAAGTGACAGCTGTAATCAATGTACTAGGGTTTTGAATTGGAAATCATGCTATAAGTAGCGTAGCAGTATCGTTTAGTTGCAGAAGGTTGTTGTTGTATGGAAGTGATCGTACTACATGATCGGTACAAATCTTCTTGAGCAGTAAGTCCTTGAATTTAATAATGGCAGAGGAGAGAGACAAACATGATAACCGAGCACGTTACTCTAGAAATCATTATGAGGGCAAACGAAAAGATGTGCCTGCAAGGAGAGATGATACTGACGCGTGTCCCAAAGAGCCGCCGTTTCAAATACCGTGGGATAATATAAAATCCCTTCTTTCTCCCTCTCGCAAATCACATTCAGTTGTAGAGAGAGAAAGAAGCATTTCTAGAGAGATAAAGTCTTTAAATTTCGATCATAGTCCACCGTTATACTGTGATCTTGCTAGGAAAACCAACGTTTTACCGTCTGAAGTGAAGGTGGTGACCAGAAATGCCGACTGCTGCTCTTCTAGTACAGGTTAGTAATTCTGTTTCCACCATTTCTGTTGTTGTGAATAGTGTGTTTGTTGCTTGTCATGGTAGATGGTTGCTGCATGTTTGAACTACTTGATAGATTAATATAGTGTTGGGTATGGCTGAGGGAGGAGGCCTGTTTGATTATAAAGCAGTAAATAGATTTTTCCTGTATGTAGTAGATGCGTTCCAAAAATTTGAAACCCAGTAGTAAAGTTGTGGTATCCTCCAGTAGTGAGGAATCATCGTCGTCTGGAAGGACTATGGATGATTCGGGGGTGAGGGGTACTATAGCTGCTGATATACCAGTTATTATTCATTCTAGGGTGAATGAGGGATTGGAAGTGGGGGTTAAAACTGGAGAATTTGTTAAGTACCCCAGAGATGTAGACGTAGGGAAGACATTTCCCAAGTATAAGAAAGACTTGGATGGAAAATGGGGCCATTATCTGATGAATGAAGGGTTATGGTTTAGGACTCTGGTGAGACCAAGTAGTAAGATAGAACATTATCAAGTGCCTTCCCTGGATCAATGACAGATAAATATGGTTATAGGAGATGTTGTAGAAATTGCTTATTACAACGGCACTGGTGCGGAGGTCGTAGAGGAAGGATTATTTTGCCATCTGAACCAGGTCATTTATGGGTTGAGCATTCCCTTTACCTTTATCCAAAAGGGGGTAATGAATGCTCTAATGAGTTACCATGCCCAATTAAATGGTAATGTTTTTGAGATGATGAGGGTTTGTGAAGCCCTTAAAAAGAAATTGAGAGATGGCGATATTGCAAGACACTTCATTGCAGACGATGTCTTGAAGTATTTTAAGTTGAAATATGTGGATAGTCTGAAGAGTGGATACTTGTATAGTGATTCGGCGAGGCTGAAATTCTTTGATTTTGAATCTGCTAGGAGACCCTGGTGCGACCATCTTGTGATGGTGAGGAGTAATTGTATGCAAGTGCCTGGGGAGCTGGCGCTCGAGCTGAAATATAAGAATTTTAACGAGAGTAAGTGTCTTCATTCTGTATGTACTTCGTCTTTTAACTTGTTGTGAGCTACTAACATAGTTTGTTGTTGATTTGGCAGAACCTAAACCAAAAGGTATTGCTGATACGTCTAGTCTGCTCGACGCCGTATCTCTGGAATGAACTGATCTGAACCAAGTACTTGGAGAGTTAGGTATCCGCAGAGATAAAAGGCTGAACTCTGTAGCAGCAAAAGTTTAGCGAGCTCATCAAAATCGAGTTATGGCTACTTCTGGTTTTGCTTTTGATGGGGTTATAGAGATTCCTACCTGTGTTGCGGGTACTTCAAGTATACAAAATGGACGATCTAGAGGAAAAAGGCCGTTGCCAGCCTCTGGGCAAACAACTCCTGTACAAACGATACAGGTGGAGACTGAGGTGGCAGATGCTATTGTAAATGTGGCGCCTCCTGCGAAAAAGCAGAGAGAAGAGGTGAAAAATAAGTGAACTTCTTTGAAAGAGCTTGATCTCGATGTGGTGGGGCACATGTCGCGGGAGCTGGCGAAACATGATCCATATTGTCTGAATGCTGAGATTAAATCTAGCATGTCACAGGTATGTATAATGTTGTTGTTTGATTATCTATGTTTGAGAAATGATCTGATTGATAATTCTGCTACATTGTACTTGTGGTATCTGTTGCGTGGGAATTGGCCTTGGAGGTACTGATGGCAGGTGCTAAGGACCGTGTTGAACTTGTTCGGCAGCATAATGCAGAGAAAGCTACACTGAGGGAACAGTTCGAGAAAGAGCAAACTGCATTGTCTGAATGGTTGAAGGATCAGATGGAGAAGGAGAAAGTTTTGCAGAAGAAGCAGTTCGAGGCAGAAACTATTATGTTGAAGAAAGAGGTCGAAGATGTTGCATAGAAAACTTTTGACACTGTGCTGGCTGCTCGAAATAATATGATTCAAGCATTTTACTCCTGGGGTTGACTAAAGATGATGTCAATCTTGTTATTTATGGGAAGTATGGTGAGATAATCATCCCAGAGAAGGATGCATCTCAAGTGGCTGATCGACCTTTTAAGCAGACCCCAGCTTCTACATCGGCTGATGTTACAACCAAGGTGGTAGCAGGAGCTAATTCTTGATTATGTAACTATAACATTGTTTTTAGACTGTCTGGTCAAATTTTCCATTGGTGATAGATATATTTTGTTGAGAATAGAATTTTTGCGGTTGTTGTTGATATATGTTGTTTGATGGTGAATGCATAATTTGTATGTAGGAGGTAGTTCGTTTGAGGGGGAAAGTGAGCGAGATGGAGAAGGCCTTGAGTTGAACAAAGGATTCCATCAATCGTATTCAACAGGTACACAATAAACTTGAATATGAGAAACGTCTTCATTAGTCCAACTTTGATAATACCTTTAAGGAGTTATTCGAGCTTCAATATGGATACGGGAAGATAAAAATTGAGAGTGATGAGGTTTTATAGAAAGAGAGCGATAGGTTTATCCTACTCTAAAAATCCCTTAAGGATAAGTAGTTCGTAGATGATAGTGATAAGTTAAAGTGTCAAAGGTCGTTATTGTCTTTGACACTTTACTTTGAGGCCGAAGTCAATAGTAAGCAGGGATTGAAGGAGGCCTCTTTGGAACTGTTAAATGAGAGAGGTGTAGTACTAGATCCAGCTCGGGTGAAATTCTTAGCGCAAGAAGCGTGTAATCATCATAGTATAGAGGCAAAAAGATGTTCAGCTCGGGCTTGTGTATCCATCATATGGGGTGGTGTAGGCCCATTGCCTGATGAACTTAACTTTTGTAGGGCAAAGAATGATGAGGATCCTTTTCTTCAAGATAAAGAAGGAAGATAGAAGGGTCCATACACGTTTAGAAAATGATCAGAAGCATGCTCGTAATGAACTAGAGCGATGTGAAGAACATAATATGTGTCTGGAGAGGGAAAAATTAGAGTGCAATAAGTTGTTACAGAGTTCGGAGAAGAGAGTGAAGTTGTTAGAAGTGTGTTTACTAGATACGCAAAATTTTTTGCAAGTGTCCCAATCACGTTTGAAAGGTATCTTACTCTAAAACGGGAAAAATGTGATGGTAAAATAGATTATAAACGTCAGATAGCTGATGAGATCGAGTTTTATGAGGGCGAGCTCAAGAGAGTAGAGAATGAATTTAGACATTATATCTCGAGCTGTGGAAAAGATGTTGAAGTAGAGAATGATAAAGTTGAAAATATGTGGTTTGCAAAAGGTAATAAGGGTGGAGGAGCTTCAACCTCGAGATCCCGAGCTAAAGAGTCTGAGGAGGAGGAGGATGAAGATCTGTTACCTCACACACGACATAAGACTCGTCATCAAGAGGTCGTAATCTTCAATGAACCTTTACAAGTAGATTTGAATAGTAGTAGGGTTCCACCTTAAGCCCACTAAACTGTGGCATATAATTGTGATTTGCATAATGTAGTTGATTTGTGTATGTAGTTGTAGTAATAACATCATATCTTGATGTTATAATAAATGTTGTTGAGTGATATGTCTTGCTTGCATGAATATCTGTTAATAGATGTATGTTATTTGTAATCTATTCTTCTAGGCTGAAGTCAATGAACGGAATGAACTCTCTGCTTTATCCGCTTAAAATAATGAACTGACTGCAGAATTGCAGCAGTGTTCGTTGGCGGTTGAAAATATGACCTTGTTAAACTTAAAGCTAGAGGCTGATATGTTGAAGCTGCAGAGTCGGCTAAATGCTGTGACTGTAGAGTTGTTATGTAAGGATGCAGAGATACAGGCTGCTAATAACGAAGCCGAACTGTGGAAAGATTTTTTAAGGAAGAAAAAATTGGAAACCATGACTGTGAACCAACGAGTGTTGGATCTCTCAAGTAAGATTGAAAAATAAAAGACTGATCTGTTGTATCATAAATCAGCAGTAACAGATAATGTTAATCTGTGAAAAAAACAAGATGCTGAACTCCACAATATGCGAGATCATCTAAAAAAGTTGAGCTGGGATTGACGTGAGGCTCGAGATTCTTGTCAGAGAAAAAGTAACCGTGCCAGAACTTACGAAGAAACATGTACAAAGAGAGATGAAGAGCTGAACGTAACCATCAATAAGTGTAACACACGTATCAACGATCTAGTGCAGGAAAAGCAAGCCTTGGAAATAGAGTGTATGCAAGGTAAAGTGGTTTATGAGGAGCTCGATCTGAAGTATAAGGAGTTACAAAAGTTGGTGGATACAGTAGATAACGATAACGAGTATTGTCAGGAGTTGTGTGAGAAGTTGTGACTTATAAAGCAGGAGATGGATCGTAGTGTGCATATAACGAAGCAGTATAGGGTTCGTTGCTGAAGGAGGAAGAATATCTGGTAGATCGATGCAAGGATCTTGACGACGAGCTAACCAAAGTAAAGACCGAGTTTGGTGAAGCTATGTTGTTGACTGCAGAGAATGCTACATTGCGCACTATGGCTATGGTGCATGCTGATGTAAGAAATTGCGGCAAGAGCGTGATTCGATCTTGGCTACTTCAACTGAGCACGGTATGGAGTATGATATACAGCTAGTCCGGTTATATTATATAGATAATCTGATGCCAAGAGTTATGGAACTGCTGAATGTGTCTCCTACTGTAGTTGATGATGCTATATCTTTCTGTGTCTTATCTTGGTCTGGGCCTGGGGAAAGTTCGAATGTTGTACGCCCGCAGCGTGAAAGATAGTTAAATTGCTTAAATTGTAATTAGACAGAGTGTAAATATGTCTTTGCAGTAGAAAAAATGTCAAATGTTAATTAGAAAAAAGATTTTATCTTGTTATCTCTATGTATGCTCAAATTGGGTGAACCAATAAACGATCATATAAAGATGATTGTAGTGATGTTGTATTCTCTTGTGTATAGGTTGAATTAAACAAGTCAATAATCAACCGTAAAGAGATGTTTGTTTGTTGAAATAGTAATGTATATCTTAGTTAAAGGTCGAATTGAACGAATCAATAAGCGACCGTAATGAGATATATTGAATGTTGAATAGCTGTATAGCGTGTCTCGGCCAGGTCGAATTGATTGGCCCAATAAGTGACCCTTGGGAGAGCGTATATACGTTAAGAGCTATGTTGAAGGTCTTAGTTAAAGGTTGAATTGAGCGTATCAATAAGCAACCGTAATGAGATATATTGAATATTGAATAGCTGTATAGCGTGTCTCGGCCAGGTTGAATTGATTGACTCAATAAGCGACCCTTGGGAGAGCGTGTATACTTGAAGAGCTATGTTGTAGGTCTCAGTTAATGATTGAATTGAGCGTATCAATAGGCGAGTGTAATGAGATATATTGAATGTTATAGTAATTGTTATAGTAATTTTCCGGTATAGGTTGAACTGAGCGAACCATACGGAGATAGGTAGAATGTTGAATTGGATAGACTTACGGGATGATGATGAAAAAGTGATTTATTGAATAATATCTGGTGTTACAGCATTTCTATCTTCGATACAACTTCAATCGGCAGGTATTCCATGGATTAGGTATAGGTACGCCTTCATGTGAACAGAGATCGTAGGATCCTAAACCACTTGTGCCAGTTATGATTAAAGGACCTTCCCAATTATCTGCTAACTTTCCAGTATTAGGTGCTTTGCGATGTTGTGGGATTTCTCTAAGAATAAGGTCTTTAACTTTGAATTCTCAGTGTCGAACGCACTTGTTATAGGATCGGGACAAAGCAAGATGATATCTTCCCAGATTAACAATTGCTCTGTCACGTGTTTCTTCGATCAAATTCAGATTGCATGCGACCAGAAATTCGTTTTCTTTATCTGTCATCTCGTGATCATGTACTGGATAATGATATTAAGTGGGAATGATGGCTTCAGTCTCGTAGGCTTGTAAGAATAGAGTACAGCCTGTTGCTATTTTAGGAGTTGTTCGGTAGGCCCAGAGTACGTGTGGTAACTCGTTCACCCAGTTCCCCTTTTTGTCATCTAAACGCTTCTTGATGCCATCCATAATAGTTCGATTAGTAATCTCAGCTTGTCCATTTCCTTGAGGATAATAAGGATTGGATGGGGGATGAATGATGCTGTGTTCATTAAGGAATGCCATGATTTTGGAAGCAACGAACTGTGGTCCATTATCAATTCTGATAAGATGTGGTATGGAGAACCGAATAATAATGTTCTCCCAGATAAATCTGATGACTTCTTCTTCTCGTGTTCGGCACAGTGGGACTTCTTCTATCCATTTAGTGAAGTAATTTGTAGCGACCAACAAATGTTTTCATTTTCCTGGTGCTGTAAGTAACTCTCCTACGAGATCGAGAGCCCATCGTCTGAATGGCCAAGTGACTTGGCTTAAATGTAGCTCGAGTGCTGAAGCTCGTATTTTAAGGCCATGCCGTTGACAAGCGTTACATTTACAAGTATATTCGATTGTCTGTGCTTTTATCTTAGGCCAAAAAATTCCTTAAGTTAAAGCTCTATTTGCAAGAGACCGTCCTGCTGCATGGGATCTACACATGCCTTCGTATAGATCGTGCAAGAATTGTCGTACTTCTTTGTTAGAGAGACAAATGAGGTATGGACCAGTGACGGAAATTTTGTATAGAAGATTGTCCTGAACAATGTATCTTCGAGCATTGTTAATTAATCTCCATCGTTCTTTAGGATCCTCTGTAGGTGGACCGTCGAATTTATTTTGGGGTCCGATGTATGTAATAAAAGGCTGTCTCCAATCATCTTCGATCTCCTCGCAGCCCCCAGTATTAATGGTGTTGGACATGATGGCATTAATGCTGGGGTTAAAAATGATGTCGAATTTATTTTGGGGTCCGATGTATGTAATAAAAGGCTGTCTCCAATCATCTTCGATCTCCTCGCAGCCCCCAGTATTAATGGTGTTGGACATGATGGCATTAATGCTGGGGTTAAAAATGATGTCGATTTTTAAGCGAGTGCATCTGAATGTCTATTTTATCCCATTGGAAAATGCTCCATAAAAATTGTCTGAAATTTGTTCATTCGTTCGACCACTGCAGCAGCATAGTCGACCATTCTTCCATTGGTTTGATATACGCCTGTGTAATGGTTAACGATTAGTAATGAACCTGTGTAGACAGAGAGCTCTGCTATACCCAGTGTGAGTGTCATGTCCAAGCCATGAATTAATGCCTCATATTCTGCTTCATTATTGGTTGCTTCAAAATTGAGGCGAATGGGTTTATCGAGCCGATCATTAGAAGGGGTAATAAGGACAATTCAAATTCCTGATCCGGCTGGTCCGACGGAGCCGTCAGTTAAAAGCCGTCAACCTTTCTTTGTTACCCAATCTGATTTATCTTCGGACTGGTCTGTGAGCGGTTCACTTTTTTTACCAATAAAATCTTCTTCCCAATCAGGATTGTCTACTGGAAAGTCTGCTAGAAAATCTGATACAGCTTGACCTTTTCCGGAGTGACGTGATTCGAAATGTATATCGTCTTCCCCGAGTGTTACTGGCCATTACTGAATACGTCGAGATTTTTCACGCTTACATAAGATTTTGCGGAGTGGATAGTTCGTCAAGACATGAATAATATGAGCTTGGAAATACTGCTTTAATTTTTGTGATGTACAGGCGAGAGCTAGAGTCAGAGTCTTGCTGATAAAATAGACTGGTTTCTCAGCCTTTTCGTCAAGTCAGAGAAGAATGGAGCTGAGAAATGTATCTGTGACAACTAGGTATACTGTGAGTTCTTCACCATCTACTGGTGTGCTCATAACTGGTGGTTTTCCCAAATAACTTTTGAGTTCGAGGAAAACTGCTTCACATTTGTCTGTCCATTCAATCTCTGAATCTTTATTTGGTTTTCCTCGTGATGTACCCTGTCTTAACAGATTGAATAAAGGTCGACATCTGTCTGATCATTTGGATGCAAATCTGTTAAGTGCTGCAATCTTCCCAGCCTGCTTCTGAACATCCTTCTTTGTCTTTGGTGAAGGCATAGCCAGGAGAGCTCGTATACGTGATGGATCAACTTCAATGCCTCTTTTGCTAATTATATGGCCCAAAAAATTTCTGGATTGTACTCTGAACTGACATTTATCAGGATTCAATGTAGACCTCCATTGTTTTACCGAGATGGTCTTTGAACATTAGTGTCATCAATCTCTGATAGGTGGCGCTAGTTTTTTTCAGGCCGAAAGGCATGACTTAATAGCAATATAGACCTTGTTCAGTGATGAACGCAGTCTTGTCTTAATCTTCAGGAAAAAGTGGTATCTGATTGTATCCTGATGCAGCGTCCTTCATTGAGAGAAGTTCGTGTCCTGCTGTAGAATCGAGCAGATGGTTGATGATTGGAAGAGGAAAGCTATCTTTCAGAGTGTATCGGTTGAGATCCGTGAAATCAACGCAAATTCTGATCTTGCCATTCTTCTTTGGGACTAAGATAATGTTTGAGATCCAGTCCCGGTAAATAGTTTTGCGAATAAAACCAACCTTAATCAATTTGTCGATCTCTTTATTTACTTTGTCTCGCAGTTTTGGTGCTAGAGTTTGTTGCTTTTTTTTAACCGGTTCTGCTTTATCCTTTAACTCTAGCTTGTGGCATGTCATGGCTGGATCGATCCCTGGCATTTTGTGAAACGTCCATGCAAAGACGTCACTATTATCTGTGAAGAATTATATAAGATTTGAGCGTTCCTCCGTGCTCAAGAGAGTTCCAATGTGAGTTCCTCTTTGCGTGCCACTGATCTCGATGTACTCTGTAGGTTCGACGCTTGGCAACTGAGGTTCTGCTGGAATTGACTATTGTAATTGTTATGCTGGAGTTGTTGTAGTTGGCTCAGCTTCAATGGAAATAGTATTATCGCAAGCTCGAGCCAATTTTTGGCTGCCTTTGATTTAGTAGATCCCTCATTTCCAGTCGAATCGTAATGCCTGATGATATGTAGAGGGAATAGCTTTCATGTTATGCAACCATGGTCGTCCCATGATGCCCAGATAATGGGATTTGGTATTGATGACGTAAAAAACTACGTCAAGTATGATTGGCTCGGCTGTGATGGGAAGTGTGATTTTTCCCACTTCCTTAGAGCCGTTGAATCTAGAGACATTAATGTCACTTGGTTCGACCTTGCCTTCTAATCCCATTTGGTCGATTGTGCTCTGGAATAATAGTTCAATGCTGCTGCCGGTATTTACCATCATCGTATGTAGAACTATGTTCTTCAACTTTAACATGATGATGAAAACATAGTGGTGCAGAAAGCTAACGTGGCGAACGTCACAGTCTTCAAAAGAAATCTCAGGTCCTCGATTGCTTTCTTTGTCTACCATCGTCACATCATGGTATTGTCCAACACACCTACATTTGGATCTGTTGGAGTTGTTGATTGTCTGAGACTCGATGAAGTACAAGTGTTTTTCTTCATTTTTTTTGCCAACTTGGACCATCGTGGTGTCAGTCTTGTAGCTGCCATCTTTGTAACTTTCGATGCCAACAATATACTCAAGCGTTCGACCATGTGCAAATATACTCTGAAGAAGAAATTTTAGTGCGAAACACTGCTCCGTGTCATGATGTCGAATCTTGTGGTGAATACAGTACGGCTTTCCTTGTATGGGTGGAATAGTATTAACATTTCTGAAGAATTCATCTTTTTGTAGCAGCGGGTATAAGATTGCAAGAGTAGTTGTTAACTGTGGTATGCATGAAGTTGATTTCTTTCATCCTTGACATGCTCGATCGTCATAGGACTTAAAGCGTTTCTTATCACCCCTATAGTCTTTACTGCTGCTGTGAGCTCGCTCTTCGGGATGATCTTTGGTGGATAAAGTGATGCGCTGAGGTTTTGGTTTTTTAGTTATCAGTCGTTCGAGGTCGATAAAATTGCTAACCTTCTCAATCATATCCTCTAACGTCAGTGGCTTGTTGAGGATCAGGTGTTCCTTGATTCGTCCATCCACGAGTAGAGCATTGGTGAAAGCGGAGATTGTTATTTTCTTATCGAGGTTGTCAATTTTTTGAGCTAACCCGAAAAATTTCTGGTGAATGTCTCTAATTTTTCTCCTGGTTCCTGCTTGAGGCTGAACAAAGAGTAAAGACTCTCCTCATTGTCTTTGTTGGGCATATAGTTCTTGACAAACAGTTCGTAAAGTTGCTCGAAAGAAAAGATAGATCCTTCATTGAGTGTGTGAAACCATCGTAGAGATTCACCTTTTAAACTGGTCGGGAAGAGATGGCAGAGGATGTGGTTGCACGTCGAATGCAGTCCCAAAGAATCCTAAAATTCTTGGATGTGCTCCACAGGATCTCCCCCTTTGTATTTCTAAATCTTTGGAGTGTGAAAACTGGTGGGTACTTCCTCATCCAGCAACTCTTGTGGAAGTGGACTCTTCTGTAATTTAGTATAGCTATTTCTTCTAGCGAGTATTTGAGTGCCTAACAGCTCCTTGACGCGTTTGTCCACATGTTCCGGAGTAAGATGTTGTCGAGACGTGACAACTCATCTTGTTGCTTGTCCTCCTGGTGGATTATGTTCTCCAGTTGCTTTGCCCATGCGGTCATAGACTGAAATTCAAGTTTTTTCTCTGTTTTGTTCCTTTTGCTATTGCAGATCTATTATCACTCCAGCGGGTAATTGTGGATTATCGTGACCTTGAGGTAGAACTGGTTCTTGTGGAATTCGAGGAAGTACTAGACTTTGGCCTCGATTTTCCAAGCGACCATGGACTGATATCCTCGAAGTTGTGGGCAGAGCGTTCCGTGGTCTCGGATTTGCTGTTAATTGATCTTTAAGTGCTCTGATCGTGCTTTACATACTGGCGAGTTGCTTATCTAATTCTATTCATCGTTCGGTTTATGCTTGCATAGTAGTTCGCAAATCCGTCACTCCCTCAGCAGTGTTAGGCAGGACGCTGGGTGATTTTTCTAGATTTTCCATCCTTCAAAAAATGAATATGAAAACTGGGTCGGAGAATGCTGAGTGTATGCTTCGGTTCCCACAGACGGCACCAAATGTAATAGCCTATTTTCGTATTGGACGAAGATAGTACCTTAGACCCTTGAAATATAAAATGTTAGTTAAGAACTGAAAGTAACTAATACGAGATTTAGCGTGGAAAACCCTTGAATGGGTTAAAAACGACGACCTCTCATGAGGATTTAGAAAGAGAGAGATGTTTATAGATTACTAGCTATTACAAAGAGAGAGAGAGAGATGTTAGAAAATGTCTCTTAGTAGGTCTCAGAGCAGCCTCCTTAATTTGTAGCTCTCTGGTCCTATTTATAGATCTTATAACATAACCGTTATTGCTTTAATGAGGAACGTTACAATATATGAGTTTGATGAGTCTTTTATGAGGTCTTTTGTAACGTCTTGTTATCTGATAATTGTTGATCTTGTAACGGATCTCTTGATGACCTTAGCTGTAACTTCGAACTGTTGGTGAAGATACGATCTCTAACGATGTTCGAACTGTAGATGGATATCTGAGTATCTTCTGCAGTGCGAGATTACTTGTTGCTTCAATATCCCCAAACTGTAGATGAGGAAGTCTGTATTGCAATCTGCTTGCCCTTAATCCTTGGTTGGTTATCAATGTGTTTATTCGAACTATGTGAGCTCGAATATCAGACTCGGTACAAGGATTAGAAATAAGCGCTTACACAGGCCATTGGGACTGATTATGTTAGCTCCCCTAGAGAAAGTGATTGATGCACCACTTTACGAAAATGCACACTGTAGATGTACATGTAATATTTATTTGAAAAAATTGTATTAAATTGTGTGGTCATATCCACTGTAGCAAAGTTTGGGTTGTCATACAACAAAATCGTTAAAGACTTATCTATATGTGAACCAACAAGCATCTCAACGTTCTCCATTTCCTAATGTGTATTGTACTTCAATAATTGAAAAGCATAAATGCTTGAGTCGATGTGCTCATTGGAGAGCAACATGAAATACAGCCACAGACTGCACAACCTTGAGTAAGCGCTATATATATAAGAGTATATTAGTTTGAATATTTCAAAATGTCCAGTACTAATGATTGTTATGTCTTGCAATTGTTGAGCTTTTTAATTTATCAACATTTGATGAAGAAGGGTTAAGCTTGTAGAAATTTGTTTACTATCAGAAAGGTACCATATTCACATAAGCTTGATTACTTATATACTATACAACTTGCCCTCATTTTTTATATTCCTAACGTTTATTATTTTTATGTAACAGATTTGATGACCCTAAAATTGGTAGAAGAACTTAAGTAGCTGCAAAAATTGTTGGCTCATTAGAGAAATAAATTGTTACTGAAGATTTTAACCAACAACTTTGTAGGCTTTTTAATCAAGAATTGTCTCGCTTTTTATTTCTTATTGTTAAGGCCTAAATGCACTAATATATGGGGATCCGAAGTTTTGCCTCTTCAGTTAATTGAATAGCTTTATTAGTTGTTCTCTTATTTGGTTAATTCCTATACTAGATGCAAAAGCCAATGTGTTTCGACTGTAGTTTCTTGAGCTCTTTGATATCCCTCCAATATTGCTCTTGAGAAAAAAAAATTGTCTTATCCGATACATTACTAGAACAAAACAGGCTCTTGCATTTCCTATTGTACAGATTCTCTGGTTTGGCAATGCCATTAATAGAGGGCAAATACGATGTCTTATATAGCAACACCACAAGTGATAACTCGAGATCTTCATCTCCATCATCTCCTCGGCCTCTTCCACCTGTACATCCACAACCATAACACTCTTAATAATTATTCGCCTTCAAGGTGACGGAATCACCACCTTTCTAATTGGAGGTCATTCTCTTTGGCTGATGTACAGTGTGCATCAAGACATTACTAATAATAATTTAGAATAATAAATAATAATAATAAAATCCCAAACGGTGGTGTTTACTTGTAGAGTGAAGTTAGTTTTGAAAGTTTTCTTTCTCCTGCCACATGGCAAGATTTGATTAGAAGTGACCAAAAAATGAAATCCCTCTCTCTCTCTCTCTCTCAATTATTGGTTTTGTTTGTAGCAGAAATCTCCAAAAAGCTCACTATCTTTCTCTCTCTCTATTCACCTATCAAATCAGCCATGACAACTCTCTTAACAACAGAATACCATTTGTTTCTCTGTCCTTCTCTATTAAGGGGTTTATCCCAATTCAAATTTTCAGTCAAGGGTTTTGGATTTGTAGGGTTAATTTGATCTAAACAAATTGGCTTTTGATTAGGGAGTAAATAAACCTCTTTGATTCCAACGGTAGTTTTATGAAGTCGTCCTATCTTTTTGAGGATTCTTCTCTTTGATTAATTCCTAAATTGATCTTGGTTAAAGTACCATACAGGCCATTGGGACTGATTATGTTGGCTACCCTAGAAATTGATACACCACTTTACGAAAATGTACACTGTAGATATACATGTAGTATTTGTTTGAAAATTGTATTAAATTGTGTGGTCATATCCACTGTAGCAAAGTTCGGGTTGTCATATAACATAATCGTTAAAGACTTATCTATATGTGAACCAACAAGGATCTCAACATTCTCCGTTTCCTAATGTGAATTGTACTTCAATAATCGAAAAGCAGAAATGCTTGAGTCGATGTGCTCATTGGAGAGCAACAGTGATGTTATATTGGTATGTTGGCTTTGGTGTCATCGTCTTATTTACAGAGAGAAATGGTCGGGATAACATAGACAACCGAACTGTCCGATCGACAATCCAAATGTTGTGTATAAATCTTATTACTGTTATCAACATCATCGTGTCTAGAGGGACTGTAAAAAGGATCAATTACATTGTTTTTGGGGTTCTAGGACACAGTTTAGAGTTTTGGTATGATGGGTTTTTATTTTGAATAATGAAATCTCATCTCCCTCTTCGTCAACATTCATTACATTTTTTTGGTTAAAGAGATAAGAGAGAAACAGAAGAACACGATGTGCATTGCTGGCAATCTGTAAGCTGTTCCCGTTGAAATAATCGAAACGAATCAGAACGAGTATTAGTAACATCTCACTTCTTCATATTATGGAATATTTTGTGAAGCGAAGGTCGTAAAACCGAGTAAACTGAGCGCCACCCATGTTGTGAGGGATGTACGGAGTCCCAAAAGAAAGCAGACCCCGGGTTCTTGCAAACCGTATATTTCTTTGCTCCAATCTCGTCTACACTGCCACAGGAGTATCCGCTTGATGTACCCAAACAACACGGTTTCAGCACATTCTTGAACTTCGGTTTTCCTAATGTAACATGTCATTCATTCAAAAAATCTCAAGTATCAAACTTTTAGAGGAAAATAATACGGGAAATTAATTTCCTCACCTTGTTTTTCACTGTTAAAAACTGTCATGAAGGCACTATAAACATCGAGAAAAACAAACGGAGACCCTTTGGTGTCATTGTTCAGTTTCGCAACTGCTTGCTTCAACAAGACGTTATGGAAATTTGAGGCCGCGTTTGCTGTTTCATTGCATTTTGTGTATGACGACAATGCGGTTAGTTCTGGTAGACATCCCATTGGTTCTATTGCTGCAATAGCTATCTTTCCCACTCCTAGACCGTATATTCTCTTCAAATTCAACGTAAGTTGGCCTACCACAGATGTGATGAAGGCGGGCAAATCCTGTCATATTAATGAGATCGTGTGATTATTTATTTTAGGCCGCCAAACTATAGGTTATAATTAATGGTTTGTAATACTGTACGATAAGTGTACCTTTGCAGAGCCGTTTCTTGCATTATAAGTCGTATAGTCATTGCCAGCTACAGAGGCGAGAACAATGGACGATTTAAGGTCTTGCTTCGTGTATACCCCGGTGCTGATAACTTGCTGAAACAAGTCGATTTGAGCTGTCATGTTATGCTCAGGAACAAGTGTGTTGAAAACACCAGTACCCCCATAAGCGAAGTTCATTCCAAATGGTATGAGTTTTGAACCGATCTTTCTCCATTTGTAGGGTATGGGAGACCTTATGCCTAAGAACGATGCTGCACATTACAAACATTTGTAAAAATTAGCGTGAATTCGAATTTGATAACTAAGGTCATGAATTCTATGCTTTCTAATAAATTAAAATTGGATCCGCGTCCTTGATATGTTTTCTGTATTTATTATTTTCGTCTAAAACAAAAAAAATTGACTTGTCATCAAATATCGCTTACCCCCATCCCTATTTTTCTTTATTTTTCGGCATATCTTAATTCGACAAAACAATTAAACATTCCAAGACAGCTTGGGACAGCTTTCTTATAGAAGATACAATATTAAGCTGTAAATCTTTTTTAAAGCAAAATTGTTGGCCCTTTCCGGCCTCCGCAAATGACCCGCAACATCATATATACATATTTTGTTGACCATATGCTTAAATTATCCGTAATTATTTTGTCCATCAGCATCATTAAAGTATCTCCAACAGAGTGGTATGTTGTTAATGTTTTCCCATACTCTTGCAAAAATCTCATCCAAGAGGGGTATGGTGTTCAACATACTCACCCCCATACCCCTCCAAAGTATGCGAAACCTGAACTTGACGAGGAGTATGCGTATACCGCCTAGGCGCTACAGTTGTCCAAGGGGAAAAATAATAATTAATAGACGTTAGGCGCTGAACCGTTAAGCGCCCAATACAAAAAAAATGTAATTTACTGTTGGACCAAAACAGTATGCGATTCCGGAATACGGTAAACCGGAACAGCATACCACTCTGTTGGAGATGCTCTTAGCAACACCAAACACAAGTTTCATGACTAATTTGCAAAATATTTCTTACACTTGCACTTATACTTATATATTTAACATAACACTAACACCTAAACCCTTTTTGATTATGGTTAAAATAAATATATGAAAAATATACGCAACAGGAGGGAATGCCATATGGCATGGTGCACGGTTATGGCCTATGAGGTTGCGCCGGAAGTATAATATGGCTAAAAAAAAACCTCACATTTTTTTGACAAAATATTTTGTTTTAGGCCATCAACTACTATGGATGCCCTAAAATGCATTATTAAAGATTCTCTGAAAAGCTAGAGAATACTAAAAGTTAAAGCAAAGCACCATTACACCAACATCCATTATCATCACAAACAAAAATAATCATAAAGATTGAGATGACCAAAAAAAACTCACCGAAGTAATCGGTGAAGACACGACCATTACTCCAACGACCGGACGGTCTACCAGGAAAACTGATACCGTAAGGGACTTTCCATGAAGAAGCGGAAGATTTAACGTTATTTCCAGTATCAGCATACGAGTCTCCAAACACAAACAACTTTGTTTTTGATAGAACGCCACCAACATGATGACGATGTTCTAACGATGAGGCCGTAACCGTTGATGCTCCTATGGTTAAAAACACTAAGAAGAGAAGAAGAGTTTGTGGTTTCTCCATGAAAGTTGAGGTCGAGAAACCACAAACTCACAAGAGCTACAAATGTGGAGATCAGAGAGATATCTATGTAAAGTGTTATGGAGACTATTTTATTTTGATTTATTCAAATTAGTCTTGACTATGTGTTTAGAAATATAACTAATATAGTGAGATCAGGATCAATTTTGGACCCACCAACTACGAGTCTTTGAAGTGGTTCGATACGATATTGGGACTCAAATTTTCCGTGCTTAACGACGTTATGTGGGCAATTTTCTTTGACTGCCTTGAAGGAGTCTAAATTGGGTTGCCAAGGGCCAATTCTTTCAGCGGCTTTTAAGTAATGTATCGGGTTTTCTTGCACGGAATTGACTAGATCTAGGCCGCGATTAACTCCAGCCAAAACAATTTCATTCAATAGACATCTATGAAACATATGTCAACAATTTTAACTATTTGTTCTTTTTTCAGAATTTGGAGGTTCACTGGGTTCATAATTTGTCACCACTTGGCTTACTTCTCTTCTTGGGCGCATATTCCGTTATTATGGGTGCAAAGTACTCGTTTATATAAAGCAATAAACCTATTAAGATTTTGCCTTCTGCCTAACGCAATGAACGGGATTGGTGTAGCGGTCTATGGGACCAGGGACGCACCTGTAGTTTTGGGATATTTGAAGGCCTTATTTTTTTATTAAAAATTGGAGGCCCTAAGCGGCCGCCTCTTGGGCCTATAGCCAGATTCAGGTTGTCTGGAACCATGCTCAATAAGCAGAGGTCCTGAGTTCGATTCACCACCTACATGGGTCTACTAGCCTGCAGTTATCCTGACTTACCTGACACGTGTGCATACAGGATCTCACGAGCTCGAGCAAATGGTGATAAATTAAAATCCATAATCACCATGGTCTACAACAAAAACAAAGCGTAAAAACGAAATCCAGTATTGTGCAAGCAAGCCAAGGAAAATATCATCTTATTGGCAAATGTTGATAAATTAAGAACCAGAATCACCACGGCCTGCAAGAAAGATTAGTTTTTTTTTATCAAATGGCAATAAATTCAGAACCGGAATCACCAGGGTTTAACAAAAAAAAAAAAAAAAAGACTAGAACTATGCATGCCAAGGAAAAGTTCGGTTATTTGGCGGAATTGTCAAAAATTTCTACAGTCAAAGATAGCGCTAGGATCAAATCAAGCAAAGCTCAAAAAAAAAAATCCAGCCCCTGGATTACATGAAAAACTAGTTTTCCCGTTATGAGAAAAGCATAATTGTAGATGCTGCCATAGTGGTTCATTGAATAATAGGTGAAAAAATCCTACTTGTTTTACTAACATGCAACTCTTCAATCTCATTAAGCTAAAAAAAGATAAATAGAACCATCTGGTTTAGATTGCTAATATACAATTCGTACATGACTTGCAATCCAACATCAAAAAAGAAGAGATGCAGTTCCCC
Organism: Kingdonia uniflora; assembly: GCA_014058105.1. Lineage (NCBI taxonomy): Eukaryota > Viridiplantae > Streptophyta > Magnoliopsida > Ranunculales > Circaeasteraceae > Kingdonia > Kingdonia uniflora. The sequence continues at coordinate 7,371,158 of JACGCM010000816.1, read as the reverse complement.
GCGTCAACAGTGCCGAGAGAAATCATTGCTTGGGTTTTACAAAGAGGAACCAACAGAGCTTGGTTAACAAAATGCCCACCTCCATTGCCAAAACAGCGACAAAGATGATGGAGTTAGACAGAATGCCAAAAGTCTGTTAAAACCACTTTGATAAAGCCAAGCAAAGTTATTTTTGTAAGAAATTTATACAATAACTATGATCAATAATTGAATATGTAAAAGAAATTATACTAACATTTTCTCCTACTCTTGTAAAATCCTCTGTTCTTGAGTAGATTCTTCCCTTGGATTGCCTGCTGAACTTAATAGGATGGTTTTATGTGTTGTAACTTCCAAGATGGACTTCATCTCTATTTAATCTGATAGAGTATTGAGTGTGGTCTTCCCATTTTTCCCTCAAACCCTAATAAAGAATAACACTGGGTCCCACCAGCCTTAACTTAGTATAACAATTGGGCACAACCAATAACACCTATACGACCTATTATCATGTGTACTCGTGAACAAAAGATAAAGTATAGAGTAGTGTCGGTATAGGCAGAAAATTCAGCAATCTCCCACCCGGCGCTAACTCAATTTTTTAAGAAAAAATATTTTTAGCTTGATTCCCAGTTTTTTATGAAAAGCGGATGGCCATCCTATGTTTTTAAAACCACACATAATAATTTGTTGAAGACAATGTTGTTGGATTTTCCATCTATACCGGCACTACTCTTCCAGTTCACGAGCACACATGTTATTAAGTCGTATAGGTGTTATTGACTGTGCCTAATCGTTACACCAAATTAAGGTAGGTGGGACCTAGTGTTACTCTTTATTAGGGTTTGAGGGTATAATGGGAACCAGTCTAACCCTATCAGGTTAAATAGAGAGGAAGTCTATTTTAGAGGCTACAACACATAAAACCATCACATTGAGGTCTACAGCCAATCCAAGAAAGACTCCACTCAAGAATAGAAGATTTTCAGAGAGCATGATAAGAGGTTAGCACAATCTATTTTCTATATCCTATTATTGATCATAGCAATTGTATGTATTTCCAACAATTGGTGTCAGAGCTAGGATGCAAATTACTATGGTTCAATAATTATGTGAGATTTGTTTCTCTGTACTTTAATGGGTTGTTTTAGAGGGTTATTTCATGTTTACTATTGTTCTCGAGGAGAGCAATTTTTTTTCAGTCCTTTATATTTACCAAGTCTCTCTCTATCTCTATCAAATATCAATTTTTTTTAGGGTTTCTCTCACTCTCTCCTCAAATTGCTAATTATCAGACCAAATTCATTCTCCTAAATCCATTGCCTCGAACTGATTTAGATATTGCTAAATTTGGGCATTAGAGAGAGCGTTAAAGCTACTAATCATTCTAGTTTTTTGTCCCCTTCTCCTTATTTCCTCTGATCTTTATTTCAGAGTTGCAATTGATGGTTTCGATTTGGGTTTAACATTGGAGTTTCAAGGGTTTAAAACTCGGTTTTTTTTATCATCACCACTATCTGATTCGGGATTACATCATGAGGGGATTTGTTAGTGGTGGAGGAGTTATTCTTACAGAACAGCATGGATTGAAGTCTGTTGTTGCTCAATCAATTCGAGGGTTTCATGATTTGCAAAAAAAATTATTTTTGTAGTGGCATATTCCGCATCTCAGACTCATGCATCATCTTCGAACTACATACAACCTTTTGACCTCATCAACAGAGCACGTGGCACATTTGTAGTACGATCAGAATCAAGACAACAACATAAGGAAAAACACAAGTTTCTTAACCAATATCACTCGCTCATGATACTGCTCGCGCTCTTGGTTGAGAGCTATCTTGTAATAAGCTTATTTCGCATCTCGGACTCAAACCTCATCCTCGAACTAAACAACATACATGAAGTATTACTTAAGATATATTCAGTATCCCTAAGTTTGAGTCATCGCTATTCGACCTCTACATCAATAGTTCGAGTCAACAGACACATCATAGTCAATAAAGCCGTTACAAGAACAAGCAGAGTCAGTCCGTTATATAATCTGGTCAAAGAATATCAAACTTATATTTTGTAACGTCCATCATTAAGAATCTTAATGGTCGCCAAGCGGTCATATTAGAAGACCTAAAAATAAGACCAGAGAATTCCATATAATTAGAATACTCATTGTAATATGCTAGCAATCTCAATAATATTAGATCTTTTTCTCAAAATCCTCAAGAGAGGTCGTGGTTTTTAATCTATCCAAATGTTTTTCACGTTAAATCATCTTGTTAGCTATTACTTACCATTCTTGAGCATTCTAGGCACATCTGGTGTAAGGGCTAAGTCTGAATCCCGAAATTAGGCTATTACAGTTTTTGTTTTTTGAATCTGATTTGTTATTGGATTCAACTACTATTGCTGTGAGTTGAAAGAGATTTAGAGGTTGTCTTTAAATTTCAAACCATGAAGATTTTCCTGCTTCAGTCCCCTTGATTAACGGTCCAAACCATGAAGATTTCTAGTTTCAGTCACTGTGAGTTCACCCCTCTATTGCTTCTCACAGGTTTCTAGTCATACTCGGCTCCTTTTATGTCCTCAAATTGCTTGGGTGACAACCGCCAATTCATAATATCTCGAGTGTCGGAGAAACGGAGCATTGGGTTTTTTTACAGGGTATTGTTTTCGTTTACAGGAAATTGGAAAATTCAATTCGTATATATGACTGATTAGGTTGTTGTTTGGTGGAATAGGGGTGTAGTTTGGTGTTCTTGTTGTTATAGCTTAGTTCCCTGTGTTAAAGGATACTTTACGTTTTTCTTTTAATTATGTAATTTGTGGGATGAATTCTCTTTGTGCGTTTACGTTGATTTTGACAGACTTTTTGGAATGTGGATATAAGTTAGTTTTCTCCATTTTTGGTTCCTAATATGTTTCTTTAATTCTAAAAGCACCGAGATTCGTGTTTTGCATGTGCAGAAGTCGTAATTATTTCATATGTGGATTTATTGTTACTATGTTGGGTAGTTGGATATTATCTTGAACTACTGTATATTGTTATACTAAATACAATAAATCAGTAGTAAGTAATTTAAGCTATAAATCATTAATGTTATAGGGATATAATGCCCAAGGATCTCCAATGGGGTTTTAAGTCAGATCAAGTAGTCGTTAGGAAGGCGGGATATAAAATGGGCAAATACTCCCAATGGAGTTTTGTCTATGGAGTTGAATGTTTCTCCTAATTTTGAGACTATCTTGTAAAGTCTCTTTAAGACTACTTTGTACTAATTAAACTTAAAATAATTAGACCACCCAAAGGAGGCTAAAAAACTTCTAATTAATTAGTGGGTCAAGATATGCTACACGGTACGGGAAGATGAGGATAACCCTCGGCCCAAAGGTGAGGAAGTGTCTTCAGTCAAACTGTAAGTGGACAGTCTAGTCTTGAACGTGAATGATCACCAACTTGGGGCAATATATGTCAAATCACCACCCAAATGAGGGATTCGATGCTACATCGCTATACCCGCAGAGTGGAAAATCAATACCGTAATATACACTCTGACTCGATCATCTTAACCCCAGGTAGGATTGAGATTAAATGCATCAAGTTATAGATCTTTTACAGATTAAGTTAAATGTGCATAAAATTAGTTTTTACACGGGCTAATATAAGTCATTGGTTTATGCAGCTATGGACCCTATGATCCAGAACCAACTGACTAATATTGAGACCTTAACGGACTCTAACTACTCAAACTGGAAGCTAAAAATCTAGATTACCCTAGGCTACCTTGATTTCAATTTTGTTCTCACTGAAGCCAAGCCCGCACATGCCAAATGGGTTAAACCTAATAAAATGGCAAATCTCGTCATTCATTCTTCTATCGATCCTATTATGTGGGGCGGTATCGCTAATAAAGGTACCACGAAGGAACTGTTAGATGTCATTAAAAAACGGTTTGAGGGTTCCATCAAGGGAAGGCAGTATAGTAACTTATCTCATCTTCTATCGCTGAAGTATGACGGTAGTGGAAATGTGCGCTCGCACATTCTTAAGATCTTCAAGCTAGTTGTTACCTTGAAAGAACTCGGTCTCACCATTGATAATACATTGATGGTTCACTTAGTAGTTTAGTCCCTTCCACAAAGTTTTGAGATGTTCCAAGTTCTCTACCAGAATCTGAAGAAGACTTGGGAAATAAATAAGTTGATTACAACATTGGTCTATGTGGAAGAATGGCAAAAGAAAGGTAAAATAGAATCGGCTCATCTGACTATGTCTATGAAGCACTTGTCCATCAATTCTCAGGGAAAGAAGATGTTCAAGAATCAAGGTTCTACGAAGAAGAACGGTTTCCAATCTGGTCCAGGGCAGAATTTTTGTTCAGGGAATTGGAACGGAAAGTAGAATGTGACTTCGTCAACAACTATCTTATCAGCTATAGAAAGTTTCTTTTGCAAGAAGAAATGCCATGTGAAGCAGGACTGCCTTCTTACAAAAAATAGGCTAACTAAGAAAGGAGGGGCTCTTTAGCAGGTGGTCGGCAAGGCCTGAGGATGTTTGACATTTTTCCATTACGGTTGCGGGCATTTTTTGCTTGGTTTTAGACACGGATGTTGTAATGTCCTAATTCCGTAAGCTCAAAATAGCTTGGAATTAGCTCTTACACCAATGTACCTGTGAAAAAATCTAATTGAAAGTAAGAAATGACGCAGGTAATTTAGCGTGGAAGACTTTTGAATAGGTAAAAATCCGCGACCTCGAGTTGAGGATTTTTATAATAGTGACGTTTATTGCTTGAGGCTGATATCTTATTACGAGTGATCTCTTGACTTAGAAATGTTTGATCTTGTGAATAAGAAGTTTGAAGTTTTGAGAATCTAGAAAATATATTTTTCTTGGTGAGTTCTCGTATATTTTTCTGGTCCTTGTCTCTTATGGAACTTCTTCTTTATATAAGCCTTCTCCGCTATTCTTCATCGTGCTGAAGCACGTTCTCCGAATAATGTGGTTAGTGGCGGATGACTAAGTAACTGTTGAGGTCGTGAGAGACAGGTATTTTTGACTTGTTTAAATTTTTCTGTTTGAGCTCGACCCACGTTTTTCATCAGTTTGCAGAGTAGATGGCAATATTGACTAGAGAAGTCATGTAGAGAATACGTAAGTCTGATATGGAGGTAGTTCAAACTAGAGACAACTTGATTTAGGTAAGATCGAGGGGTAGGCCTCTACAGGTGTTACTTTAGATTTAACATGCACCATTTATGTTTTATCGATAAGACGATCTCTAGTTTCAGCTTTCTCTGTTGTACTCTTTCAGTTATTTATTTATTTTATTTTATGGGTTACATGGTTTATCTCTTGATCATTCTTTTAGGCTTTACTATTGTGTTTATCTACTAAGGTTAGTACTTCTAAACGCTCTAGTGTTTTGAGCTATCTTCGATTTTATGGCACAAATGACTAGGACATATTTCAAGGAAGAGGTTAGAGTTTAAGGTTGTCCGGTCAGATCGAGGAGGCGAGTATTATGGTAAGATCAAAGAATACGGTCAACATTAGGGACTATTTTATTAGTATTTGCTGAATCAAGGTATTGTAGCCCAATACACTACTCCTAGATCATCTTTAGACTGGGAGAAATCCTAGTCTTAATCACTTGCGTGTTTGGAGTTGTCCTGCAGAGGCAAAATTGTTTAACCCGTATATCATAAAGTTAGATTCGAAGACTATAGGTTGTTTCTTCGTTGGTTTCCCAGAGAGATCGATAGGGTTCAGACATTATTGTCCTTCTCACCCCATGAAGATTGTTAAGTGTGTTCAGGCTCATTTTGTAGAGAAGGGAGATCACTTTACCAGTTCTATTCATAGAAAGTTTGTCTTTGAGGAGGTTTCTATAACTCGGTGTCCAACTGCTATTCCGATCAGTGTTGCTATGCTTCCGTATTTATCTGATATTGACACTGTGACGAGTACGATTCCAGACCCTATTACAGACCCTGTTGTAGCACCAGTTCTTTCTTAGATTTTTCCTCCACCCGCTCCTGTTCAGTTTCCTGTCGCTCTACCTCCAGCCTAATCTCTTGCTCCTACTCGGAGATCCCCTATAGAGAAGCGTTCAACCATTTCTTTAGGTTATCATCTTTATTTAGTTGAAGGGGAAATATTTAATTTAAAGGATCCATTATCTTTTAGTTCAGCTATGACTAGCTATTTTGCATATCAGTGGCGCAATACCATGACGGAGGAGATGAATTCTATGTCTCACAACTCTGATTGAGAGTTGACACATTTACCTGAAGGATCTAAGGTAGTTGAATACAAATTGATCATTGTATATACGTCAATCAGAGTGGGAGACATTTTACATTTATGGTTTTGTACCCGGCATCAATTTTTATTGTTGGGATATTAGGAATTAAAGTACCAACAAAACCCTTTTAATATTCACTGGTAGGCAGCCAAGAAGGTTCTTTGCTATTTAATGAAGACAACAGATTATAGATTGGTTTATAGGAGATCAGATGATCTTATAATTTTGGGCTACTCTGACTCAAATTTTTCTAGAGTCTCTTTGAGGATCGTTCTTTTACGTGGGAGTAGTTATTGTTTTACTTTATGTACTGTTACTACATTAGGATTCTTTATCCATGTGGGAGTTATTCTCGATTATTATTTTAGTCAATATTTAGATTTGATTTTGATAATTTTGCTGCTATTATATTTGGATACGTTATTATATGTGCACATATTTGGTTTAAATTATGCAATTACAATAAAGTTTTAGATACGAGTGATTTCATCACATGACGGTTGTCTAATATCAAATGCCTATAGAGAATACTTAAAGGTTTCTCAAGTTTGGTTGGGCTAAATATAGGTAGGCTCCACATCCTTTGGACTTCATTTTAGTATGAGTGATGGTCTTTGCATGACGGCTTGTCTAACTATTGAAATGACATGTGTCTGGTAAACACATATTGTAGGACACTAATAGAAATTTACCAATACATCATCTAAGGTGTGCATTTTCCATTCATACGTTAAACTTCACCAGTAAATAAATTATACTTGAAAGCTATTGAGGTTGTTAGCCTGATGTCCACGATATGAATTAGGCATGTACTCAAAGGCCTGACCAAATATTGTTAGTGAACCATGTTAGCCAGGCCTTTGAGCACATACCTAATTCATAGCGTGGACATCGGGCTAGCAACCTCAATAGTTTTCAAGTATAATTTCTTTACAGGTAGAGTTTTGCGTGTGAATGGAAAATGTATACCATAATGATTTGTTGGTACATTTCCATTAGTGTTCTGCAACATGTGTTTACCAGACACATGCTATTTCAATACTTAGACAAACCGTCATGTGAAGACCATCGCTCATACTGAAATGAAGGCCAAAAGATGTGGAGCCTATCCAGCCCAAACAAACTTGAGAAACCTTTAAGTATTCTCTAAAGGCACTTGATACTTAGATAACCGTCATGTGATGAAATTACTCGTATCAAAAACTTTATTGCAATTGTTTAATTTAAACTGAATATGTGCACATATAATAATGGATCCAAATATGATTGCTGCTAAATAATCATAATCAAATCTGAATGTTGACCAAAATAATAACTGGGAATAACTCCCACAAGGATACAAAATCCTAATGCAGTAACCAAAAATAAAATTAATCAATAACGACTCCCACATAAAAGGGCGATCCTTAAAGAGACTCCAACAATCCCATACGCGTAACATGTCTCCTGAAGGCTGGTATCGGAAGTCCCTTACTAAGCGGATTAGCAATCATCTCCAGTGTCGACAAATAAGGAATTTCAATAATCTGTATCTGTACTTTATCAATGACAACGTGACACTTAATGTCAATATACATGTTATCCATAGTCACGTTATCATTCTTAATATATTTGATGACTGCCTCTTTGTCACAAAATACTCAAAACGGTCTAGAAATGGAATCAACAACCTTCAGCTCAAAAATAAACTGCTTGAGCCATACAGCCGGTCAGGAAGCCTCATAATAATCAACATACCATGCTTCCATAGGCGAGGACTGTTTGACACTTCTCTACATGATAGTGCCATGAGCAACCATAAAAGCATAACCCGAAGTAGACTTCTTGTCATCTTTATCCCCTGCAAATTCTAAGTCGGAGTAGCCCAAGACCATGAGCTCATCCGATCTCCTATAAAGCAGTCTATAATCTCTAGTCCTCTTCCAATAGTAAAGAATCTTCTTGGCTACCTTCTAATGAATAATAGAAGGTTTCTGTGGGTACCTTCCTAATATCCTAACAACAAAATTAATGTCGGGTCTCATACATATCATGCTATACATGAGGCTACTAACAACTAAAGCATACTCCTTAGCGATGTTTGAAGAAACTGTCTCGTGCAACATCGTCTTCCTCAAAATATCTCCCTTGACAATAGGGACTTCACCTATTTTACAATCCTGCATGTCATACTACTTCAAAACTTTATCGATTTACGTACTCTGAGATATACTAAGTATCCCTCTGGTCCTGTCTTGCTCAATCTTGATGCCAAGAACATAACTGGTATCTCCCATGTCCTTCATATCAAAATGTTGAGATAAGAAGACTTTTGTATCCTAAAGAAATCGGACGTCACTGCCGACGAGTAAAATATAGTCGATGTACAAAACCGTAAATGTAAAACGTCTCCCACTCTGCTTGATGTATATACAATGATCCATTTTTCACTTGATAAAACTGTGGTTCGAAACCACCTCATGAAACTATAGGTACCATTGCCTAGACGCCTGCTTGAGACCGTAGATAGAGCGATTGAGCTTGAAAAATAGTCGAACCTTCCCTTCAGCTTCAAAACCTTCAGGTTGGCGCATATAAATCTCCTCGTTGAGATGTCCATTAAGAAAAGCTGTCTTAACGTCCATCTGATGAAGCTCCAAGTCAAAATATATCGTAAAAGGAAAAATTATATGTAAGGAGTCCTTTTTCAAAACTGGTGAGAAAGTTTCATCAAAGTTAATTCCTGGATGGTGCTTGAAACCCTTTGCAACAAGTCTCGCTTTAAAACGTTATACCTTCCCTTCAGAATCACATTTGGTTTTAAGATCCATTTACATTCAACTGCTTTTGATCCTTCAGGTAATGGTGTCAACACTCACACAAAGTTGTGAGACATGGAATCCATCTCCTCTGTCATGGCATTACGCCACTGATATGCAAAACAACTAGCCATAGCCAAACTAAAAGATATTGGATCCTCGAAATCAAATAAATCCCCTTCAACTGAATAAAGATGGTAATCTGAAGAAATAATTGAATGCCTCTCTCTAGAGGATCTATGAGTAGGAACAATAGGTTAGGATAGAGCTGGATGGGAGCCGGTGGAGGAAAAACGAATGAAGAACTGGTGCTACGACAGGGTCTAGAACTGGGTCTAGAATAATAGCTGGGTCTGGAACCGTACTCATCACAGTATCAATAACAGATAAATTCGGAAGTATAACAATACTAATTGGAATAGCAGTTGGACTCTGAGTTTCAAAACCCTCCTCAAAGATAACCTCTCTATGAATAGTACTGGTAAAGTGATCTTCCTTCTCTATAAAATGAGTCTGAGTACACTCAACAATCTCCATGGGTCGAGAAGGACAATAAAACCTGAATCCTTTCGATCTTTCTAGTAAACCAGCGAAGAAGAAACTAACAGTCCTCAAATCTAACTTTATGATATTTGGGTTAAACAATTTTGCCTCAGCAGGATAACCCCAAACATGCAAGTGATTAAGGTTAGGATTTCTCCAGTCTATAGATAAAAAGGGTTAACTTGAACAGAATGAGAAAGAACTTAATTCTGAATATAGATTGAATAACGTAAGTACTCCCCCCGCAAATTTACTAGTAAATCAGTATGACATAACTTGCAACGAACCATGTTCTGATAAGTTTGATTTTGGCATTCACAAATACCATTCTGCTCTGGTGATCCAGGGGTAGTGTACTGGACTACAATATCTTGATCATTTAAATACTGATAGAATAGTCCCGAATGTCGACCGTCCTGATCGATCTTACCATAATACTTGCCTCCTCGATCTGACCGGACAACCTTGATCTCTCGATCTAACTGCTTCTCAACCTCCAACTGGAAAGTCTTGAATACATCAAGTGATTCAGACTTCTGATGAATAAAGAAAACGTAGGTATAATGAGAAAAATCGTCAATGATAGTGATAAAATATTGATGACCACCTCAGGATGAAATAGGAAAAGGTCAACATATGTCTGTATAAATCAACTGTAAAAAGGTCTATGCTATGAGTAGATTCAAATTTCTGGTCTTGGTCAATTTTCCACGAATGCAATCGACGCAAGTCTAAAAATCTGTGAAGTCTAAAACCCCGAGAAACCCATCTTGAACCATAATCTCTAACATTTTTTCTATAAATATGTCATAATCGTTTGTGCTATAACATCGAAGATTGCTCAGAAACTATAGAACGTTTAGAAGTAGAAGAAATATTAGCCTCAACAGATAAACATAATAGAGAAGTCTCAAATGAATGATCAAGAGATAGACGATATAACCTATCGACTAGTAAACTAGAACCAATAATGGAATCATGATGAATAATGTCAAAACCACCATGTCTAAAATTGAAAAAATAACTGAAAGAGTGCAACTGAGAAATTAAAACTAGAGATCATCTCATCGAAGGAACATAAAAGGTGCCTATCAAATCTAAAGTAACATTCATGTCTAAAGCCAAGCAAAAAATGCCAACGATCTCAACGGGAAGAATTCTGGCATCTCTCGATTAAACTTGCTCCTCAGGTCTTGCTAGCCCGCCTGCTGATGAACCCCTGTGGAGAAATTTTAAATGTAAATAGTTGCCCCAGAATCTAACCACCAAGAGTTGGTGGGAACATCAACCAAATTGGATTCAAAGCAAACATAAATGTACGAGCGTACATTTCCACTGCCGTCATTCTTCTGCGATAAAAATTTAGATAAGTTACTGTGCTGCCTTCCCTTAACAAAACCCTCGAACTATTTCTTAATAACATCTAACAGTTCTTTTACGGTACCTTTCTTAGCGATACCGCCCCACATAAAAGGATCGATGGATGAACGAATGATAAGATTTACCATTTTATTGGCTTTGAATCATTTAGCATAGGCCACTTTCTTAGTATCAGAAGAGGTATCCGTGAGATCCGTGGGCATGGCTTTTGTAAGATCAAAATCAAAATTAAGGTAGCCTAGGGCAATCTGGATTTTGAGCTTCTTGTTGGAGTAGTTAGAGTCTGTCAAGGTCTCAATATTAGTCAGTTGGTTATGGATCATGGGGGGTCCATAGCTGCTTGAACCAAAAACTTATTTTAGGACGTGCAAAAATTAAAAAAATATATGCACGTCAAACTTGTTCTGTAAAAGATCTATAACTTGATGTCTTTAATCTCGATCTTATCTCGTGTTAAGATGGTCAAGTCTGAGTATATATTATATTTTAAGGTATTACCTTTTCACTATACGGGTACAATGATGTATCATCAAATCCCTCCTTTGGGTGGTGATTTAACATACATTGCCCCCTAGTTGGTGGTCACTCACGCTCAAGACTAGACTGGTCACTTACAATTTGACTTGAGACACTTTCTTACCTTTGGGCTGAAAGTTATCCTCATCTCGCCGTACCATGTAACCTATCTTGACCCACTAATTAATTATAAGTTTTTTAGCCTCCTTTGGGTGGTCTAATTATTTCAAGTTTAATTAGTGTAAAATAGTCTTAATAAGACTTTATAAGAGAGTCTAAAAAATGAGAAGAAACGTTCAACTCCATGGATAAAACTCATTTGGGTGTATTTACCCATGTTATATTCCGCCTTCCTAATGACTACTTGATCTCACTTAAACCCCATTGGAGATTCTTAGGCAATAAAACCCTATATCATGAATGATATGTATAGCTGATGCCAGATATTATTATCCAATTAATAATAAATATTAATGATTTATTGCTTAATTAATCACTATTTATTTATTATAATCCCTTAACAGGGTCTACATACATGAAATATTCTTAAACTTGAGTGTGTGTTTTTTTTTGATAACTTTTGCTCTTGATAGTGTCCAGCTAGCCAATATATTAATGTTACAACTTCAAATCATATATAAAAGTCCTAAGACATAATTTCAAACAAGCAGACCAGTCTAAGACACATATATAATATATACATTCCGCGACAACTGCAAAATCCTCCTTTTATAAGCAAGAAGCATATCCCCAATGCCACTCGTCGATAAAACTGACAAAACAACCGAATTAACCGACATCTCGATCACAACATCATGGAAAGCCAGACCCCTTCACCCCTAAACCATAATTCCCAAAGTATGGGTTTCACCTTTTTCGAGCAACTTTGGATCCCTACTCAAAATATGGTAAAGATTTTCAATCACTATATGAGCCGGTCGCCTTAAACCCCACCGCAAATAACTGTAAGCCCAATAGAATACACAACGACCAGCATAAGTGTCTTAAGTGTGTGAATAAATCACAGAGCGACTAACCCAACAATGAAAACCACAATAAATTACACAAATATATAAGCATAGTTAGAGAACAACAATGAGAGTGAGTAATCTCCTCTAAAATAGCAATCGTTCTTCAATCGTTGCTCGTTAAGCTAAAATCCTTAGGGGTTTGGCTAAATAAGAGTGGCGAACTGAATGAGATAACCCAATCTGCAAGAGATAAGATGATAAATCGGAGCCAATCAAACCCATACCAGAGTGACAAACCAACCGTTAAAACCCCATTCTCCAATGTAGAAGACAAGTCACCAAGCTCTGTACTTGCTCATCGATGATGAGCAAACCCAAAAAAAATAAAATTGGTGCAATCTTGTGGAGGAGAGAGTGCTAATCCAGGAACAGGGGTACGATTGATCGGTGGTCTCTCCTCCATACAATCGTCCCACTCCTCCCTCTATAACCTAATAATCAAACTCCTTTGAATAACAAAAGCCCAACAATCACAAACCAACATCGTGAATAATGAATCTGAATATCAGAAATTAGAAATATGAAATCTTGCTATGAACCCTAATTTGGAGAAATTGGGAAAAATAGAGAATAGGGTAATAAAATTTTATCCCTCATATCAGATTCAAAGCCTTTTAAGAGGATGATAAGTTCTGATTCATTAAATTTAGAGAGTGACATAAAAATAATTGATAGAGAGAGAGAAAGACATAAAAGACTTAACATTTGCCCTCCTCGATAAATAGTGAACAGGAAAAGAACATAATGTACTCAACCAAACCATTATAGTACAAAAAAAACAAATATCATGACAGCAATGTTGTCTCTTTCTCTATAAATAATTAATCGCAGAAATATGTATTCTAGCGATTGTAGGAAATTTATACAATGACTATGATCAATAATTGAATGTGTAAATGAGATTATACTAACCTCTTCTCCTGCTTTTGTAAATTCCGCTATTATTGAGTGGAATCGTCCCTTGGACTGGATACATATCTTAATGGAATGGTTTTCTGTGTTGTAGCCTCCAAGAGAGACTTCCTCTCTTTTTAACCTGATAGGGTATTGAGTAGTCTTATTATTATACCCACAAACCCTAATAAAGAGTAAACTAGGTCCCACCAACCATAACTTGGTATAACAATTGGGCACAACCAATAACACCTATACAACCTATTATCATGTGTGCTCGTGAACAGAAGATAAAGTATAGAGTAGTGCCGGTATAGATAGAAAATCCAACAATTCCACACACTCGTTTTTTTCACTGCCGGAGATGCTCTAATGGCAGTTACTTCTCACCAAACTCAAATTAATAATCATAGTTCTTTTTTCTTTTCTTTTTTGCTAGAAAAGCTGAGATGGGATTAGGTAGCTCATAGACATGCATGATAAAAACAGGAACATGCTATTTCCACGTGGACAATTAAATTATACCTGATTTTTTTTCTATTAATCTGACGAAAATAACCCTGCTTTAAATGTTTAATCTGGGCCACTCATCTCTCTCCTTAAAACCTGTAAAAAAATACTCTTTTACTTTTCCTACTCTCTCACTCTACAAAGATAAAAAATGATCTTCATAATCTCTGTAATAAATTCATTTGTAATAAATTCATTTGTAATCTCTACTCATAACCGAAACAAGTAATTAAACTATTGAAGAGTGATTGGGGAAGAATCGATTGGAGTTCTTCCATTAATCCAATTATGGGGTGTAAAAGAAAATGTGATAATTGAGTTTTTAACCCTATAAGGCATCAGTGCTCGAAGTCAAAGGTCTAAATTGTGTAACTTGCATTGAATTACAACTCATAAATGCGAGATTAAGCAATTTGAATATGTTGTGTAAGCAATAAATTGTAAACTATGCAGTCATTTGGAGATTAGATAGACAATGTAAGCGGAAACGGGAACGGAGAACTCCAATAACCAGCTTTAACTATTGCAATTTAAAGTAAATGGGAAAGAACTGAGGCAAGAAGAATTGGGTGACATATTTCGGTGTGTAAGACCGCCTCTCGAAATTAATGACCAAAAAGTATTGGTATAAATCGAAAAACAATGAAGCCGGTTTTGGGGAAGGATAGAAATCTACAATGTTGAACAATAAAACGTTGATATACATTTGCTTGTTATTTATGTTATGACTAGTACTTGCGGTGGTGGGATCAAAAAGGAGAGTGGAGAAATTAGCAGTTCAATATTGAAGATTGGGTGATGCATTAGCTCGGTTGCAAGCAAAAATCAACGACAACTAGATGAATAACAAACATAATGATCTACCAAAAGGATCAAAACCGCCCCCAACAAGCACGAAGAATCTATTATCAAACAAAGGGTTACAAGAAGTTCTAGAGATTTCTCAACCTCATCTCTACAATTACAGATAATCCCCAAGAAGAAACCCTGGAAAGAAAACCCAAGAAATCTCTTAAGAGCAAAACTCTAAATTTTTCTCTTGTTCTTTTCTCTCCTCTGAGGCTTTGAGCAACTTAACCCTAAAACTTAACCAATCCCTAACTTTATAATAAACATTTCATGAGGCCAATCTAAAAAATATGCATTACGATGCTCTTTAAAATAACCCAAAAAACTGTTGCCGACTTTCTACATTGCCTATTCTAACAGAGTCAAGTCTGCCTCTTCCGTTCGAATAGACAATAACTCTATTCAAACTAGGGGTGAGCATGAATCGATGGAACCGACCAAACCAAACTGAACTGACCAAACCCGAACCGATCGGTACAGTTTTTCTAAGTGGTTCGGTTTGGTTCTCAGAAACATAAACCGATTAAGAACGGTATGGTTTTCGGTTCTTTCTCTCGAAAACCAAAATGAAACCGAACCAAAGCGAGCCAACTTTGGTTTCTTTTCAATAAATTCCTCCCATCTTTTATACTATTAAAGGAAAAGCAATGGAATGAGACCCGATCACGGCCGTCGATCAGAATCCCCAATACAAACTTAGGAATTTCAAAGCCTATCTTTATAACCTTAAAATGAGGAGCCATTGGATGTATTCGGCCAAAATCATTGAAAACCAATATTTTTCGCCTGCCTAATTTACCCTTCTCAATTTTTAACTTTTAGTCTAAAATAGGTATACGAAATTGTCATATTTGAATTGTTAGAGGGTAGTATTATATTCCTCATTTTGCTCCTACAAAAAAATTCTTTGAACTGACTCCTCAAGGGCAATACGGTATTTTCAACATACGAATGGTCTGAGACTCTCTCTCTCTCTCTTGATTTGTAGGTTTCTAATGGTGATTTCTACGACTCTCTCTCTCTCTCTCGATTTCTAGGTTTCTAATGGCGATTTCTACGACTCTCTCTCTTTATTTCCAAGTTTCTACGGTATTTTTGACATACCAAAGGTCTGCGAATCTCTTTCTCTCGATTTCTAGGGTTCTAATGGTGATTTTTACGACTCTCTCTCTTGAGTTCTAAGTTTATAATGATGATTTCTACGACACTCTCTCTCAATTTCTAGGTTTTTAAGCGATTTGTAATTAATCCCAATTCAAACCGATCTCAATTTCCCCCAAAACCAATCACTTCTCCAATTTCAATCCCCCAAATCTCTCAATCTCAAACCCTCTAATTGTCTGAAATTACAAATTAAAACCCTAACTTCTTTAATTTTGCTCCAAATTGAAAACCCGTACTACAAATCACCATCCTCGAATCAAAATTCCTTTGTGGGTTGTTGTTATAGAGTGGTAAGCACACTCATTCTTGGCCAAGGAATTGAGCACATAGTTATCAGGTACTTTATCTCTTAATCTCAACCCGT
The DNA here is from genome assembly GCA_014058105.1 of Kingdonia uniflora. Classification (NCBI taxonomy): domain Eukaryota; kingdom Viridiplantae; phylum Streptophyta; class Magnoliopsida; order Ranunculales; family Circaeasteraceae; genus Kingdonia; species Kingdonia uniflora. Next base: position 7,354,825 of record JACGCM010000816.1, on the reverse strand, counting down.
TATTTACATCCTGCGCTGATTTATTAGTATATTATTACCCTTATTTGGGCATAGATGGGTTGCTTAAGAGCATGAAAGGCTGATGGAGGTATTTTAAAGTGTTTGTCAGTTCATAATTTCCTTCTATTTATGTAGTTGTGAAAAAAGATTGTAATATTGTTGTCATTTTTACATTCGAGTTTTGATAAGTCATTAAGAGGGTAAACAATATCTCGATAATGTTGTTAGTTCTTTTCGAATCTTATCTAATATTTGGTTTAGGGTTCAAATTTTTGGTTGAAGATTTGTAATGGATGCACATACCATTTCATTGTGTCCCATAACTTGGCAGGTAACTAGGCAAGAGTGTGATTGATATCGGTGTGGTTCCACTTATTGTTTTGCTAATTGTGTCCAATTATTTGATTGGGGGCATACACTTTTGAGTCTTAAACATTTTTCAAGATCGCTCTGCGTAAATTGAACTTGCTTCAAGTTCTGAAATAGTCTTCAGTTCAAAGCCTACTTTTGATCATACTAGCTTTGCCACCCCCGTGATATGAATTATGTACAAACTTGGCCAAATATTTTGAGTGGCTTCTAAATTAGAATTTTAGTAACTAGCTTGCTATAGATAAAGTATCTCCTGAATTCGGAAATCTCAATGGTCTGGTTGATGAAAGGTAGAACGCAAATAATCTTAAATTATTTAATAAGTAGTGGGAGGATTTATGGAACAGGGCTTAAGTGACCTTCTCGGAATTGCAGTTTTTATTTATTGAAAAATTACAGATGTTGTAGGCTTTTTAATGGTTATAGTCAAGTTTTACATCATTTTCTTCAATGTTCGAATTCCTGTAGGGCTAGGTATGTTCTAGATGGGTAGGGAGTAGGCATGTCCTAGATGAGGTTAGCATTTGATTAAGCCTTGAAGTCCTTTATCTTTGGAGTCTTTGTGGAAGGAGACATGATCTTAAGGTGTTTGGGAAATTGGGGTGATGATTTTTTCTTTTCCTGTAGCTTATTGTTTACTCCTCTATTAACCTTTGCTTAGGTTGAAGGTGTTATCATAGGGCTTTCTTGTTTAGGTGTCATAAAAATAATTTCTCAACTTTAGCAACTGATATTTGATAGCAGAGCAATGTAAGAACCTGAACTGCAAACAAACTTCTCAAATAATAATAGTTCACCAGGTATAAGAAAATGAAGATGAGTTGCATATTTAAATTCAGATTGAACATTATAACCTGCAATTGCATCACTTAATCAAACGCACACCAATAATTCAGGAAAACCAGTACATAGTTGTAATAGAAACATCAAAAAAATTAAACACTGCACATCACCCAAAATATAATATCATCATAACAGAGTTTGAGAACCTATTAATCCATCTCAACTAATGAAAACCTAATATCATCAGAAGCACAAACATCTTAGGCCCTCTCTCCATGAATCCTCCTTGCCAACTGAATGTCCTTAGGCATGATTATGGCATGCTTGGCATGAATGGCACAAAGATCAGTGTCTTCAAACAAACTAACCAAGTAAGCCTCAGCTGCCTCCTGCAATGCCAACACAGAGTGGCTCTGGAAACGTAAATCAGTTTTGAAATCCTGTACAATTTCACGAACAAGCCTCTGGAACGGCAGCTTCCTGATTAAGAGTGTGCTCTTCTGGTACTTACGGATTTCACTGCAATTCCAAACCAAAATAAAAAATTACCTCTCAACCTCATTACACAAATAGATACAAAAACCTAAGAGCTGCAATTTCACAAGAGGGAAATTAACAAATTATGTAAAATGGATCAGAAAATAGGGTAATAATTCTCACATACCCAATTTACCCAAATAAAAACCCTTAGATTTCTATGATACCCATTTACAATTATCTCTAGGATTATCACAATTATCTCTCAAACCCAATATGAAAGAACCAAGAATAGACTTCTCCATAACCCTAAAACTAGGTAAAAAGCTAGAAGCATTGTTCAGAGTTTGAGGAGTTACCGAAGAGCGACAGTCTGGGGCGATATCTATGAAGTTTCTTCACTCCAGTTGTTGGGGCAGACTTCCTTGCAGCCTAAAACACACAATTACACAACACAATCTCTTACTAACTTATATATATGGGAGAGGATTTAGAGACACTCAAGTCTCACTCAACCACGACAACTCATCTAATAGAGATGAGTGGTTCTCAAAATTGGGGATTTCCTATAAGGGAAATGAGGTAGAAAAATACTGGGTCCTACCTGCCCCACTCTCTCTATCCGGTAGACATTTCCTTATCTCTTTTCAAACCTATCTGTCACTCACATTTAATATTGTGTCTCTCATACTCTCTCTCTCCCACTCTCCCTCTCTCTCTCCAAACAAACCAAATTTCCCTCCAAACATCTCCATCACTCTGTCTCTCTCACTCAAGTGAATAGTTCGAGTATCTCCCTCACTCTTTTTCCCTCATTCTCACTCTCTCTCTCACTCTCTCATCATTATAGACTGAGACTGTCATTTTCTTTGTTATTCCATTTGGCAATTTCAGAGAAAGTATTGAATTCAACCCTTCGAAGATATTGTGAATTCCTCTTGGAGCAGTAGAGCTTGGGAGTAGATTGATAATGGAGGTTGTTGTTTACTTCAAGGTAAATCCTATTATTATGTGAAATTGTTGTCTATTCTTCGTTTACCACTTTGTGTAATGCAATTTTGTATTCAAACTGTTAAATATTGTTGAATTCGTCAATATTTGACCTAAATAACTAAAATTTGACTTCAAATTTGAGTTATTAACATTTAGGATTGTCAAATTCATAAATATTTAACCTAGATAACTCAAACTACATTAAAAAAATGTCAAAATTGAGAATATTAAAGTGAAATTGAGTAATTAACATTTAGGATTGTCGAATTCAACAATTTAGCAGTATAAATGTTGTTATGGTTACATAATATTATCGAATTCCACAATTATAGAATTCCCCTGGTTCGTTTCACTTTTTTATTATACTTATTTATAAGTTTAGATTGTCGAATTTGACAATAGTTACATTTAACTTGTAGTTTTTGAAAATGAAGTATTGTCGAGTTCGATAATTTACCAAATGCAATTGGACTTATGTTTACATAATTTTGTCGAACTCGACAATTACCAAGTGCAATTATATTGATCCTTTGAGTAATAAATTGTATACAGGTACACAATGAATGAGATCTAGTTACATATAAGAGAAAGAGAAATACTATTGACCCAAGTACAGTCGTTCATCCAAACACTATTAGCAGTGTAAATAAGGGTGTTAGTGAAGCACTATCTCCAACTGAGTCTGCCGAAGGTGTGAATATTCCACAGGGTTCAGAATTTGAGACTGAGTCTGCCCAAGTTGGTTTGGGAGCTCAACCACCACTCTCAAATATTTCTTCTAATTTTGATGTGAATATTCCTATTATTGGGGGGTATTCTAAAGGTGAGGGGGCTACAAGCAATGACAACATAGGCCCTAGTGATAAAAGCCTACTGAGGAGCTTCAGGTTCCATAGAGCGAGGTCGATCACGCTAGGGCAGGTATATTGTTTAATGGAATCCCTTGTTTAATTATGTTCTATTATTTATATTATTTATAGTTACATTTTGTTGACATAATCACTATTATTGTTCAGGAGAAGCTTCCCATTCGTGTTCACCATCACCAGTCTACGTGAGACCTTAAAAAGTAACCACAAGTAGTCCAAGATTTTGTAAACTTGAAGGGTTTGGATAGGATTGGGGCTATATCCTATAATTATTATAACTCTGCCCTTATTTCTGCTTTTGTCGAACGTTGACAGCCAAAAATATAATTGTTTCCACTTCAAATGGGGAGAGATGACTCCAACTCTAGATGATGTGGAGCAATTACTTGGGTTGCCTGTAGATGGTGATGCCACGATTATTGGTGGTACCTGGGGATTCCCGGTGATTCTAGAGGTTTTCGAGAACAACCTCCTGCAGGATTTAAATGCTTTCAAGTCTTTGAAAGCTGGGGGTGCTGGGAATTCATTGTCACTGAGGAAACTAAAAGAACACTATGCATACAAGTTGGAGATGGTTCTCAGTAATGGTACCGCTACTTCTGCCAAGAAGAAGGGGTTAACAACGAGGTCTGCTGCTCGTACATATATGTTGTATGTCCTTGGGTCTTTTCTATTTCCCACGAAAAAGGGGATAGATGTCAGCGCACGCTACCTTGTCATGTTTGCCAACGACAAGGTGGCAAAGAAGTGGTCATGGGGATCAGCAGTTCTGGTCCACATATATTTTAATTTAGGTGCAGCATCTCGAGATGATAGAAGGCAATTTGCATGATGTACCACGCTACTCGAGGTTATTCCGAACTCATTTATGTAACTATTTTTTACATATGGCTTCAACCTCTACTAATTTTATTTTGCTTATCTATATACATGTAGTCATAGATATTTGCACATTTTTCAAAGCTTGCTGGGATCCCCAAGGATATGGACTCTGACGTATACGGGCACTGTACTTGTTGGAAATGGGACGTATCTGTTACAGATAGATATGGTAGTACAACTTTACTCAATTTTAGGGAGGCATTGGACAACTACAAACTGGAGGATGTAAGTTCATTACCCTGCTACACTATATCATATTGTACTTGGAGTTAGTAGATTACACTGCTTCAAAATTGTCAATTTCGACAATGTTGTATATTCACAACTAAAGTAAATTGAATAATTATCGAATTCGACAATATTGACTAAGTATATCTACTAAGTACATTTAATATTGTTGAATTTGACAATTATTCAATTTCCTTAAGTTGTGAATATACAACATTGTTGAAATGAACATGGTAAATTGTCGAAATCGATAATATTCTATCTCAAGATTATTTGGTCCACTGCAATATTATCGAATTCAAAAATATTGCTAAATCCTTCTTAGGCCTACTGGAAAGAAAATCCCAACTTAATGGTGCATAATACATTTAATTTATTTTTCATGTAGGTTGTATGAGACCCATACAGAGATAAAAGGGATTCCCCTCATATATTCAAGGAGGTCACCTTTTTCTATGGTGCATTAGTAAGTCCAGATCATGTTCAACCCTACTACCCAAATAGGGCTGTACGACAGTTCAATCAGGAACAAGGCATCCCCACAAAGTGACTTTTGACAATGGTTTCGAGCCTATGGAGCACAAAAGAGCCGAAGAAATTCAACCCTAAGTATGAGTGGGTTGATTTCTTCTCTAGCCAAAAGTAAAAGGAGTTCATTTTGAAGAAGGCTGATAAGGAGCGGAGGGTATGAGAGGGACCTCTAGTATATACAGAGGCATACTTGGAGTGGTTTGCCTCTGTCTCGTGGACTACGAACTGTCCCATTTATGTTGGCCCGACTACAGATGATGATGTTGGAATTCATCAAAGGAAACTTTCCAGTGTCAATGAGCATGGTGACAGCCCCATGCACCAATCTCAAGATATTGTTAAACAATATGATGCATCGGTTAATACATGTTAATACTATTTTTATCTCACTTCCCTTATATTATTTTTACTTGAAGCTTTTAGTCTCTAATATTTTTGTTCACTTGAATTACCACTTCTGTAGCATCATGAGTATGCTAGTCTGTCTCCAAATTTAAACCTAAATGACCAGCAAATCACAATACTAAATGACCAGCTTCAGAAGCTCAAGGAAGATAAAGAGGAGTCTGAAGCCAATATAAATCTAAGAGAGGCCCTCAAAGTGAAGGTCAGTTATACATATCTTTAGTTGTGCATAATATTAGTTTTTATGTATAGTTATTAGTATAAGTAATTGTCGAGTTCGACAATTATTACAATGTATGTGTAAGTGGAAAAATATAAATTGTCGAATTTGACAATTTTCTCAGTGATTTATGAAATCATCTATACGTATTATTGTCGAACTCGACAATTACATAGTATTATTATCGAGATCGACAAAAACATAGAAAGTAATCAAAATGTTTCATGTCAATTTAACCTCAGATAAGTGAATGTGATCTGCTTAAAGAAACCATTGAACAAATGAAGGTAGAGATTGAACTAAAGTGTATAGTTGACGAGCAATGTGTACTAGAGTTTACAGATCTGCCAAGGTACTTAGATGCAAAGGTAAGGTCTTAGGTAGATTTCCACTTACAATGTATGTGTAAGTGGAAAAATATAAATTGTCGAATTTGACAATTTTCTCAGTGATTTATGAAATCATCTATACGTATTATTGTCGAACTCGACAATTACATAGTATTATTATCGAGATCGACAAAAACATAGAAAGTAATCAAAATGTTTCATGTCAATTTAACCTCAGATAAGTGAATGTGATCTGCTTAAAGAAACCATTGAACAAATGAAGGTAGAGATTGAACTAAAGTGTATAGTTGACGAGCAATGTGTACTAGAGTTTACAGATCTGCCAAGGTACTTAGATGCAAAGGTAAGGTCTTAGGTAGATTTCCACTTACAATGTATGTGTAAGTGGAAAAATATAAATTGTCGAATTTGACAATTTTCTCAGTGATTTATGAAATCATCTATACGTATTATTGTCGAACTCGACAATTACATAGTATTATTATCGAGATCGACAAAAACATAGAAAGTAATCAAAATGTTTCATGTCAATTTAACCTCAGATAAGTGAATGTGATCTGCTTAAAGAAACCATTGAACAAATGAAGGTGGAGATTGAACTAAAGCGTGTAGTTGACGAGCAATGTGTACTAGAGTTTACAGATCTGCCAAGGCACTTAGATGCAAAGGTAAGGTCTTAGGTAGATTTCATTATCGCATCCATTGTTTGTTTTTGTCAAAATCCTAATTTTCCTTGACAAATTTCTGTTTGTAGATATTAAAGTACAAAAATTTGGAGGAACAAAATACAAGTTTGGAGGCAGAGCTAAGGCAAAAACTGGCCTTGAGGACTGTAATTAAAGGTTATCTGTTGTGTTGAATAAAAAGGCAATAGTGTTTAGTGTCTATCCCCTAATTACTTATACTCTTCCATTAATTATTTTTGCATCTGACATGATTATTTCCCACCCAATGTGTACAGTATAAAGAGATTGAGTCACTAAAAAGTGGTCAATGCGATGTTGATAGAGTAGATAGACATACAATTTCCTCCAGCTACACCTGTGAGTTTACGAAAATTCACTATTAGTTTGTAGTTGAATTATTTGTCCCCTATTTGTAATTCTGGTAACATTGTTCTTGTACTCATATTTTGAACAACTTAATATGATACAATCACATCTGTACCTGTACCAGACACAATATTAGCAAAGAAGTATGAGGACTTGTTGGCTGCACATGAGGATGTTACGAAAAAGTTGATTGCAAAAGAAGATTTTGTAAGTCATTCGAAATGAATAAAATTAATTGTAGTTAGTGAATTGGAGCTTGTGCTTGATAATAGTGAATTTAAGTTCAATTTTGTGTACAACTTTTTGATTTAGTGAATTGGAGTTGGTGTTTGATAATAGTGAATTTAAGTTTAATTTTGTGTACAAATTTTTTAGTTAGTGGACTGGAGTTTGTGTTTGATTATCCAAAATCAGATGTAGTATTCATTTTGGATTCCATGCTCAATATCGGTTAACCACTGCTCAAAATCAAATGTAGTACTCAAAATCATATTTAAATGAACTGGAGTTGTATAGCTCATCTCCTTTACATATTTTGGAACAAATAATGAACTGGACGTCCAAGTATGAAAAAAAACCAGCGAGATATATGGAGGAAACTAACCATCTCATAAGCTTCCCCCCCTCATCTTTCTTAATTATATGGATTGCTAATTTTACTGTTTATTCTAATGTTAGATATTTTATCAGCGACAGAAGTTGGCTAATGCTGCGGAGAGGATGAAGTCTTTAGAAGCAAATAACAGTGAATGGGCATGTCCTATTCCTAACTCTTGTACCTATTTGAGATTGTTATGTGCAATGCATGGTTTGAAGTAATAATTATCGAATTCGACAATATGGCTTCAAAATCATGTTACTAAAATCGAATATTGTCGAATTCGATAATTAAGAATTGTATTAGGAGTTGTGCATTGAAAATATTGTCGAACTCGACAATATAGATAATGTACATGTAGATACCAAGTGTCTTTATCCTAATGTTGAAGTTTTTTTCCAGCATAACAAACTAGTTAATTCTGAAGAGAGGAAGAAGACTTTGGAAGTAGATAACAATGAATGGGTATGACATATTCATAACTCCTATTTGAGATTGCTCTGTTTAATGCATGGTTTGAAGTCATAGTTGTCGAATTCGACGATTACCATGGTCATATTATCAAATTTGATAATATTGGTAATATATATGTACACTTGCACAATATATAATTGTCGAGTTCGATAATTAAGGCACTGTAATTGGAATTATAGATATACAATATTGTCAAAATTGACAATATTGCTCTAATATTACTGTCTATTCTAATATGAGGACTTGTTGCAAAAGGTTTGGCGTCAAGCATTAAAGAAGGCACGCGCAAGTGAAGGGATGGAGACCATGGGGGACCCAACCTTTGAAGAACTTTTTGAGCAGAACGAAAAATTCTTCACAATAGCACAAGAAGGACCCAAGGGAGATTATCAAGAAGACTTAGTTTCCACGGTGATAACCCTTGAAAATGTTATTATTGCTAGGAGGGAGAAAATGGCTAAGAAGAAGATGCAAGAACTTTTATTCCAACCGTGGACAAAGTATCTTGTAGATGTTCTTGGCGTTGAAATCAGTGATAACAATTCTGGTTTTAGGGTTACCGCCGCGATTCAGCACCAGAGCCAACATAGATTCCCAGATGTAATGAAATCATTGAAGACCTTTCTCTCTAAGGACCCCGCATTCTAGAAGAGTATCTTCAGCCAAACATTGGGTATACAATTCACTGTAAACGGTGAGAACGCTTATCAAATTCTGTTACAAGCATGTTCTTATGGTCATCAGCATGTGAAGTATAGGCATATGGCACATTTACTATCCACCTACTATGAAAAGGTTGTGGTCTTCATTACCCACACTGAAGCATATACATTCGTACCCCTATTTTGGGCACGTAAAAGAAATACTACTTCAAATGAGGAGAGGTTCCAAAACCTAGTTATGGATACTAGTAAGTATTGGTGGTTTGGTTTGGGGGTGGACAACCATTTCGTTCTCCTTTTTCCAAGGTTTGATGCACCAATACCTCCAGTTTCTACTATTTTCTACAGTCATATAAATCTAAAAATTCCTCCGGGTTTTATGAGATAACGACTGACTAGGTATTTTGATATGAGGGTAATGAACTTCAAAGAATTACTTTGAGAGCACAAGTATTAGGGGTATAGAGTTAATGACATGGTTGCTATTGGTTTGTCGATAATCAAATAGGGTTGTCGACCAAATCTTTGTATATGACAGTTATGTTACCTCAATGTTTATCACAGTATATAATTTTTTTTCCCTTTTGTATATGACAGTTCATTTAGTTCAATGTTTATCACAGTATATAATTTTTGGTAGAACACTCCATTGTTGATTTATTTTTGGTAGTATATACATTTCTGTATCTCCCCTCTTCAAAATGTACATATTGTCTCTGAAGAATATTCTAACAGTGCACTTGAGTGTCTCGAAAAAATGAAAAATTTCTCAATTTTGACAATACTTTAGTGTATATGGATACTTGCAATGTACAATATTTTTGATTTCGATAATTTTCGTAGTGTATTTTGAATTATGCACTTGTAATATTGTTGAACCCGACAATATTACAAAGTGTAATTAGAGTTATGGGTATATAATATTGTCGAAATCGACAATTTAGTTAAATTATAAAGGATCTATTACATGACCCGACAATTTAATGCAGTATTTTTGACAATATACAAATTCATAGAGGGTGCATAAAGTAACACAATCCCTAAACTGCAAATAATTGATTGCTATTTTCTTAGTGAATTATGGCATTGCTATTATCCTAAATTCTAATTACAAATTAAATATAATATTGAATCAATATACTAATTTCTCAATAATAATCAACCAATAATCAAATACATATTTATTTGTCAATGCATGTGAACTCCTTTTGTTTTCCTAGATGTTGTGGTTGTCGAAATTTGAGTGCAACGACTGAACAGATTCCCCATTATTGTTGTCTCCTACATGGAACACATTATTGTAAATATGACATAAATATAGAATGGAACACATTATAGAAAAATCACGGAGAATATGCCGTTTATGCATAGTGTCGAATATATACTTACTTGATTATGCTATTATCGTTTTGAGAAGTGGGCATGTCCGTTTGTCATGTTTGACGAGTACTCAACAACTTTTTCATGTTCTCTTCTTCTTCATAACAGCCTCTTCTATTCCCCCCTTCCATCTTGCCCCTTTCTTGTGATCAATCTTTACCCGACCTTTTGTTTGAATGATAAGAGGGTTTAAAATCATAGTTCCAAATACCAGAGAATCTGTGACAAAAGTTGAGATGTTATGTTGTGATGCATCTATCTGTGTTAAAGGGTCATCGTAGTTTTGAAGGTAAGACTCAAGCTCGTCTTGCTTCAAAACCGTAAAATCAAAACTTTCTTTCATCTTCGAGGCCCTCTTGAATAAGTTTGATGCACGATGGGATAGGTGGCTATGACATAAGGCATGTCGTAAGTTATCTCCTTCTAACTGACTTTCATCATACGACTTTGAAAACTTGTTTGCACCAATCGTCCACCTTGTCATAATGAAAACCTCTGGTATTTTAAGAATATCATATTTTGAGAAAACCTTTAGGAGGTGACAACATGGGAGTCCAACATACTCAAACAACTTGCATCCACAATTACCATTTAGCTTCTCTAAGTTTATTTGTAGCTCAAATGACTCGGTACGACCACTATGGGACTTCACCGTAAGTTGCCGAATATTGCCTTCTACGTGTCTTTCTATTGCAACGAAGTGAACAACCTAGTCAATCTGATCATGAAGTTTGTGGAACATTGTTCTGGTATAAATCTTTGTAGCATCTTTCAGTAGAGCTTGACGATGACCAACTTGACGATATCTCTGTTCTGATGCAAAGTCTTCTGTACTTTCTCGCTCGTATATCTCTAAAAGGGTAGCCTCGTACTTGGTCACAAAACTGTACAACCCAGTTGTTATTGGCAACCAACCATTAAAGAAGTTGTTTGTGGACTCACTCCATCCTGTACTGCTCATCCCTACAAAGAAGGTTGACCTATTCCATAACGGTATCCATCTTTGTCTAATATTAAAGATTCCTTACATCCAAACGTTATCATACTATTTATGTTTCTTCATTAGGTCCATCCACTTGGTTTTAAACTCTACAGCCTCATATGTGTTGTGCATTATTGAATCGATATCTTATTTGAATGTAGATGGTTCCCGATAAATAAGGCTGATTTTCTTAGGAAATTTGTTTGTGATGTACCACAGACAAAATCGATGTCTGGTGTCGGGAAAAACCAGGAAATAAGCCAGAACTTAGAATAATAGTCTCTTTGAATATTATATAATATTGTCAAATTCAGCAATTAAGTTGTGTAATTGGATTGGAGTTATGCTAGCAATTATTGCCGAATTTGGCAATTTAACAATTGTAACTGGAGTAACAATTGTCGAATATTGTCGAATTCGACAATATTGGTAATGTAAAATCGACAATATACTTTAGTTAACAACTGTAACTCGAGCAATAAGTGTCCAAGTACTTCTTTACCTTGGAAATAACTGTGGCCATAGCTGCATCTTGATCGGTGATAATTGACACATGGTGTTTGTAGTTCATTGCCTTCAGCCATGAATGGATCAAACATAAAAATGTGTTTTCTTGCTCATTTCTTAGCAGCACACATCCGTATTGAATTGTTTGGTAGTGGTTGTTGATCCCTGCAAATGGAGCAAATGGCATCTTGTACACAATCGTCCAGTACGCAGTATCGAAGGTGACGATATCTCCAAATGCCTCATATGCGCACCATGAACGTCCATCGATCCAAAAGATATTTAGTGCTCGGTCCGCCTCATCTAATTATATGTCAAAATAAAATATTAGATTTGCAGTTTGTTTCTTCCTAAACTACTCCAACGCGGTTTGTGCATCTTCTCTGACTAGTCGTTCCTTATTTATTTTGGCGTTGTGGTTGTAACAATTCCGTTTGCTAAAGGTTCTATCTAGGAATAATGCTAGGACCTTGCTGACCAGAATATTATGGAGTTCAAATGCCGCTGTATGGTTTTTTGCAGCTTCAGGAAAGAATCTGTTAACCTTCATCCGATGCTGATTCCGTGGAGATACGAGTTTATGGTTATGGATATCCGTAAAACTAGTAACCACATATTTGCCTATTTTGGTATTCTAATTTATGTTCATTGTTGCTTTACATCCACACTTATCAGATGATCTTCTGTTGCCAGCTACGTCACTACTCTCTGGATTTCTAAGGTTTTTCTTTGAAAAGCCATTGCTCATACAACAAAAGTGGACTCTGCCTATATCATCCAATCTCAGACGCTTAGTAGAATTGCATATCTTGGTAGAGAAACCCTGCCCTCTTCCATATCGTTCATACCACAGACGTGCATCCTCTACAGTATCAAAATGTTGACCCTCGTATGGGGCTTCCGCCAAAAATGGGTCTACAATACATTCATTTTCTTACTTTTCTGGGGACTCCTCACCAATAACTTTTAACCAATTTTTATTGACGGAGGCTTCCATTAACGATCTGACTGAAAAGTTTACTCATAAAAAAAATGATTACGAGTTGTAAGTATAGTAATTGAACAAAGGAAACAAAATATCACAAACCAAATATAATTCAAGTCCAATGCATGTTAATTTCATAATTCGTCATTACATCACATACTACAAAAGGCAAAATACAAAATGTAAACAATCATACACAAAAACTTGTTGTACAAAATTTATTCGTCACTTGCTGAATACTACAGCTACTTTATTACATGTACCTACCAACAATATTACAATCAGAATACCTAAACAACAAATCCTAAACCACACCGACAGAACTGGAGCCATCCTTCCTAACCAGTTCCTAGGCCCAGGCTACAAGAGCTGCACTCCGGGCCATTGGATGCAGGATGACCGTCTGCAACTGACCATGCAAATAGAAATCCTCCATCCATAACGCTGCCTCAGCCTCGCACATTCCTTCACAGCTTGCCTCACGCGGCGACAATGGTGGACCGTTTAAATTAACCGAACCAAAATAATGCAGCACCAGTTCGTCATACAATTTCTTAATACGGTGAGAAGCAGCCTCCCGACGACTCTGAGACCTCGTCTTCACCATCTCTACTCACTCTGTACAGTAATATTGTCGAGCTCGACAATTTAGTTACTGTGCCTGAAATATTCATATGTAATATTTTCGAGTTCGATAATTTAGTTATTGTACCTTAAATATTCACATATAATATTATCGAACTCGATAATTTAGCTAATGTGTCTATAATAGTCATATATAATATTGTCAAATTAGACAATTATAGTAGTGTATGTGAGGACGACACTACTGATAATTGTCGAATTCGATAATTATTTAGTCTCAGTTCAATGTTATGCTACTAAATTATTGAATTCTCATGGGACCCACCTGCAGGTAATCAATCAAAGAGAAATTGCATAGGAGATTACATTCATCTAACAAATTTCACATCATGCAAGTGTACTACTGTCGAGTAAGTGGTATAAAGTACCTGTCGAGTAAGTGTACTACCAGCAAGGGTATCAGAGTTCTTTGGAGAGATCAGTTTCACCTCTAATGGCAGAATCGCTTCGAGACTAAAATTCCTTTCGAGATTGAAATTTCACCTCTAATAACAGAAATCGCAAGCAAGAGTGTGTGATATGAGACAGGGAGAGTGATATGAGATAGAGAGAGAAAAAAAAGAGAGAGAGAGAGAGAGAGAGACTTGAGTGATGGGTTACTCCAATTTTGAATTTTATATCGAATTTGAAATTATAAATTATTGAGAATGAGAGAGGGACATGTCTGCCAGCTAGAGAGAGTGGGGCAGGTAGGACCCAGTTTTTTTCCACCTCATTTCTCTTATAGGAAATCCCCAATTTTGAGAACCACTCATCTCTATTAGATGAGTAGTTGTGGTTGAGTGAGACTTGAGTGTCTCTAAATCGGCTCCCTACATATATATATATATATATATATATATATAGAGAGGGGGGGGGGGAGAAAGAGGCTGAAACAAACCTTAGTTGCAAGTTGTTTCCTTAGGGCCTTTCCTCCAGTAGACTTATGAGTTGTTTGCTTAGAACGAGCCATTTGCAAAATCCCCAATTACTCAAAAACTCTAATTTTTGCATTTCTTTAAAACTGAACTTTGTCATTAACTGCCTGTGTTTCTATTGTATTTTTTTAGTTAAGGAGGATGAAAAGGTCAGATGGAACTTTGACAGGGGAAGTTGTACTGTACAACATTGTACCCTTGGATGCACCAGTCTTAACCAATGCTATTGGAACCTTTGCTGAGGTGTGTGAACTAAATTCATTTAATTAGTTTACTTTATTTTGTATTAGTATTTGATTTATTTAGAAGGAAATGAGTAGCTATAGCAGTTTACTTTATTTTGTATTAGTATTTGATTGATTTAGAAATTCTCAGGGCATCCCAATCAATAGTATTGTAGATTGGATACATAATACGTTTTTATTATTTATGACTTGTAGGGGATCGATTACCTTGTAATTTACCTTTGATTGCTCTACTAAAATCTCAGATAATTAGGTCTCATATTTGTTCATCTCTCAATCTGACATTTAATTGACTGATTTGAGCCTCCTACATAGGTATCGCAGTTGCAAAGTGGTAATCACACTCATTCTTGGCCAAGGAATAGAGCACACAGTTCATAATTTCAGTGGCAATCTTTATATATTAATCCCAATCCATTGTCTACATCCTACGTTGGTTTGTTAGTAGTTATAATTTTTAGTCTCTCCATCATGCAACTCACATATTAACCATCGGAAGATTATGTTTTATTTATTATAAATTTTGAATATTGACATAGTTCATGCTACTATAAATGTCAATGGACTATGTTTTCAGACTCCAATGTTTATTGAAGCCAGTAAAGTTGGATAGAATCCAATCCCTAACAACCTTCCAGTTGCCTCTACCGTATCTGTTACATGTACATATTTTATAATAGTCAAAGTTATCTACAAATATCTTTCAATTATTCTAAAAAAAAATTAAAGTTCACTTATATATGAAAAAATTGACCATATTAACAATAAATGCCACAGGGGGTACCATTCTCTCGACATCTTCCATCTTGGAAGCGTCATTCTCTCCCTAAATTTACCTCTCTATTCTTGGCCTGTTGTTATCGATGATTTTTCCAATTACATGTGCAGGTTTGATCTCTTTCTCTGTAATAAAATTTGAATTGGTGATGCTTTCTTCATTGATTTTAATTAAAAATTATTTTTGCTTAAAGCTCTTTTTATCATGACACCAAGATATTTGATCGCTGCCTTAAAACACGAACCCGCTTATGTGAAGCTCATTTAAGTCGTCTAAACAACACTCGCCTAGAAAGAGAGTGTTAGGCACATTTGGGCAGCTTATTGTATTTCTTATTAGAAAAGGTGCAATGAAGCTCTCTTAATACTGGATTGGGAACATGAAGGATAATTCAAAGCTAAACTCAGCTTACCACTTAAAAATATTACTATCTTTACTTCTTTTTGGAGGAGATATCATGGTTAGACTGGTAGTTTTAGAATGAACATGATGAATAACTGTCATCCTACATGCTTAAAAATTTAACACTTTTAGCACATAACCGCTTGTCGTAGGTAGTACATCAAATTGAAAAACTCAAACTTTTAAAAAGTGATACGTAAAAAATGAGACATGGAAATTAATGAACTACATATATAAAAGCTGAATATGTAAGGAATCAATGAATTGAAATGACTTTGCAGCTACCACAGCTACAGACTCTAGCAACTCCACCAAGTACTCCGGACACCAAGTGGTTTACTTGCATGTCTTGGTATCCGGAGCAACCAGTTTGTGCTTGCAGTTGCAAAAGTTCACTTGCATATCAATTTTCTTTTATGATTTTCCCAATCCCCAACAGTCTGCTTTTGCAAATGTTCACTTATAGACTTAATAATACTTAAAGTAGTACCAAAAAATAGTATAGAAATTAGATTTTTTACACTCCCTAACAGTATAACTGGATACCTATCCGTATCTATTCAGTTGGATATAATGGTCACCCTTTGCATATGCATTAAAGACTGCCTATACTTTGCCTAAGTTTAGATCAGTTTACTCATTCCAATTCAATGATGGAAAGGAACATTTATACGAAACAAAATAAAGAGGTCGTAAGATAATTATGTTTTACCTCTTTATATATTTCTAACAGTGACGTAATCGTCGTGGCAACTTTTGCTAGGAGTGGTGGGAAAAGGTCATTTTTCTTCTCTTAATAGGTTTCATGGAGGAACATTTAAGGATTACAATAGTGGAGGAATCTCTAATATTCTATTTTCCTTATTTTCATCTGTAGGTCATTTGATGAGCTTGAAGCAGAAATATTGCAGGCAGAAACACAGGTACAAATTGGAAAATAAGATAACCTTTTGATAAGTATTTTCCCTATTATTGTTTATAATCTACCTGATTTTTTTTCTTTTCTTGAAAGGTGTATCTGAGAGAGTTCTCCAATTTGTAAACAATTGTCATGTGATGCTTAATGATTATATCTTATGGTTGATATTATGGTCAGGTTTGGTGTGATAATGTCTATCCAAGATTAGTTCAGAGACTACTCGAGATTGCATTGACTTGGAAAATGACTAGGTGATGTGCTTGCTTTACATAAGAGGAATTAAACCAGCCTGGATTGGAGGTCTATAATGGTTGTGATCATCTCGCCAAAGTTTTCCCTGTTTAAACCTTAATACTAGTTGGCTTCATTTCAAGGTAGATCTACTACACACCAAGTCAGGAAGATGACTTTATTGGCCTTGAAAGCTCACTTTGTTCTCATCATTAGTTGATCTCACCCTTGAAGAGTTATGGTCAAATCCAATTAAGAAGTTGCGGTTGCAGGAGAAGGTAAGCAGGGTTTTGATGGTGCAATGGCTTCTGATGGCCCATAATATATTTATGTAGATGACGACGACGATGCCAATTTGGGTGTAGGTCTATGGTATGTCTTGATTGTAAGATCTTGATACCATGTAAAATTAGAATTTAAATTATTGCAAATTTACATCCATCCTTTTTGCACCGGGGTTTGTGTGAAACTTAAGCTTCCACCTATTGCATGACTTAAGACTTGTGAGATTGTGAATTTCTGAGTTTAATCCATCTTCATTTTAGGCATTTTGCTAGCCCTTTAACGGATTTCATTACAGATTTCTTTTTGGGGATCTAAACTCTGAATATAGGTGTTGCATATGTTTGCAATGGAGATTAAAAATCAGGCTTAGTTTTGTAGCAGAAGATTTGAATGGACCAAGCTTATTTACTACTACTGGTTACCCATGCCCCATGCCTCTGTTATACCTTCTGAATATCAATTCAATCAAGCGAGCCAGGCACACATACTTTGATTAACTGTACTCTATACTTGGAGGCTACTAAAGTATCATGTTATCATATGCATATGAATAATTTACTCTTTCTGTTTCCAGTGTTCATGAGATCTGCATTGGCCGTCTTTCTTCATTTGCCATAGTCGAATACAGTGAGCACAAACTGAATGTTTTGAATTTGTCGAGGTGAGAATGTTGTTCAGTTAGATGGTAACTGCAACTCTGTGATTGCAAGGTCAAGGAAACTGGAGAAATATTAATATTATAAATTGGATGTCAAGGATACTTGAGATAATGACCTACAATAATGGTGGTAGAGTTTCAGATACCTGGAGGACCAGGACGTCATCTTGGTCAAAGCATTAAACCATTACTACCTCATATCACTCACTTTCTGTGAGATCGTTCCATTACAAATTAATTTGGTGGTTCTGTGTTGTTTCTCTCTTTATATGATTATATTAATGTTATTGAGGGGCGATTGTGCTTTAATTGGTGGCTAGCATGATCCATGTGCTTTCATTAATTTTAATTGCAACTCTGTGATTGCAAGGTCAAGGAAACTGGAGAAATATTAATATTATAAATTGGATGTTAAGGATACTTGAGATAATGACCTACAATAATGGTGGTAGAGTTTCAGATACCTGGAGGACCAGGACGTCATCTTGGTCAAAGCATTAAACCATTACTACCCATATCACTCACTTTCTGTGAGATCGTTCCATTACAAATTAATTTGGTGGTTCTGTGTTGTTTCTCTCTTTATATGATTATATTAATGTTATTGAGGGGCGATTGTGCTTTAATTGGTAGCTAGCATGATCCATGTGCTTTCATTAATTTCAATATGTTCTTGATGTCTTCACAAACCCAGCGGAGTGTGGGAGCTTTCTCTTGGTGAGATGGTTGCTCCTTTACATCAGAAACTTATCTTCGTGGAGTCTTTCTCAAGTGAGCCTTCACCTTTACCTATTTGTATAGTTATTTATTTTTGAACATATTGTTCTTTGTATAGATATTTATGGAATTCCTAATGTATCAAGGGTATGTAAGTTCTCATCGAAGTTGACATTAAACACTTCATAAGATTGTACCATTATCTTCGTGTCTTTTCTATAACATTTATAGCAAAATTAGGAATGCCATTTAGTAATGGCATAAGGGTCTTCCATGTAAATAATTTTGTATCAGTTACTTTTATTTGTGGTTGTTTGCACTTTGAATCCATGATGGGGATTTTGTTACAGCAAAAGGTGATCAATAAAAGAATGAGCAATGTCAGAAAAAAAAAAAAAAAAACATATGCCTTGGAGGGGACTATGCAGAGTTTTCGAGTTTGTACCCAACCCAGTTATTACAGAGGAACATACGTTGGGAGTTGATACCATGGACTTTGAATTGGGAAATGTGAAAAGCTTAAGTAATGTAGGAGCTTTTGATTTCCTTATAAAATAGTAGTAAATTTTAGTCTATTTGCGTATGGATGGCTTGATGTATTAGCTGAAGCTGTCGAAGGCATGTGAATGCAACAATTACGTATGACTGATAATGTATTTTTCACATGATAAGAAACTTAGTTCTTAATATAGATAAATAACTGTGATTTCACGATGAATAGATACACTAAAAATTATTAAGAGTAGTTGGTAGCGCCGAATACATGTTGGCGTATTCACCGTGATTTGGTCAGGGGCGACATTTTTGCCGTGGCGAGCCACGGGTATTACTAGTATCAAACTATCAGTCATGGTTTTCTTACATCTATTGTAGTATTAACTCTTGACTTTTTTGTACCTGAGGTTATGTTATGTCTCTGAATTGCATATGACCTTGTACTAGTTGGTGGCTTAGCCGGTGTTTATTGAGCCTTGCTAGTTTTTTATTTGCCTGTACTTGATAGCTCAATCTTTATCTAGAATGGAAACAAAAGATACAAATGTTACCCTTACTACAAAACAGCCCAGGCGGTACACCTGAACAATTAGGATCTGCTCTAAGTTTTAAATTACTACAAACAAATTAAAATCCAAGACATATATATCCGTGTATGTGTGATAAAGAAGCTCTTAATTACCCACTGAAATTATCCATGAAGTGCAAGTAAACAAGATAACCATAATGTCAGAAAAACTCACTGACTCAACAAAATCCTCAGCTATTTCTACAAGAATGTCTTGAACATCCGGATCCAACTTCTCAGACGGATCAATCTGTCCAAGAAACTGAGAAATAAACGCAAATGAAAACCTATTCAGCTTCAGATGCGAAACAAACTTGGCAGATCTAATAATTAACAAAAACCAAACAGAAATTACTGTCTAGAAAAGTAAAGTTAATATATAGGGGGGAAATCTTATTTATTTCAGATAAGCTCACCTGTATGACTAACTCGTAAATGCTTCTATTACTGAGAATCGGATTACTAGATCTCCCAGTGTCTACAACAGCAGTTGTGTTACGAAAAGTAGCAGATTGTGATGTCTTAAGTGTGGAAGTCTTTTGGTTCCCTGGCTGCAACCCTCGCATAGCCTGCTGTTGATGTTGAGGCATGGATTGTGGGAGCCTAGGAGGCGGATACGGTTGTCCAAAATGTTCTTGTAAAGGATGAGCTTGTGGTTGAGGCAGCGGCATTTGCTGATGTGAAGCTGTCTGTAGGGGATAGTGTGATCTTTGCTGCAAGGATTGTGACTTCATTTGCGGCCTGTACGAAGGGGGTGTTAATGATGATGGTGGATGCATTTGTTTTCCTTGGTTGGTGGTGGTGGCTGTCATCCATGGCTGATGAGTTTGCAGACCTTGTGATGTACCAGGTGATGGAAAACCAGGAGATCCCACCGCTGGCATTCTTAATAATCCATGATTTTGATATTTCTACATAAACCACAGAGATAAACTTCAGTTTGATGGTCATAAAATTCAGGTGGCACCTTATGAATAAGTTCAATTAGTTGAAATGCTATATATGCATTAAAGCAACCATAGTAGAGTAACAGCAAACCAAGAATTTCCATAATGAAAGCTCGACAAAGTTTTTACTAGATATGTGGCATCTCTATTCACTAAAACATTATGTTTTCATGCCATCATATTATCTTTAAGAAAGCATAAGCCAATAAGGAATCTCCGTTTTGTTTCAAGATACGAGTTCTGGTTTAGGCGGGACTTCTAAATGTGTTAACTTAGATACGCATCAATACCAACAAAGTGCTACAATGGCAACCACTGATGGGCCATGAAGGCAACGAAGGCCTGTCATCAGCCCCAGAAAAAACGCCATGTAGTTGGCATTAACTTATTTCAGTAGTTGGAGGTCAAAAAAATCCAAAGTAACAGCTTGTCATTTCACCAACTTCAGTATTTTTTACAAGCTGCCACAACCAACCTGATGTATCACGATTTCCACTTCGTATACGTATACCTAGAGAGAGGACGTCTCTCTCTCCACTCTTAAGTCGACATCACCCTTTATTTATTTTATTTTAATATTTCTAGTTTCAATATAATTAGGAACGTGGGAATGTGTAGTACAGCTGAAGAGGGTTCTGTAAAATAGGAAACCAAGATGTAAAGGGATTAGGGCTTATTTCTATAAAAGCCATCCCTGGGGTTGCGGGGTTGCAAGAGAGTTAGTTTGTTTGTTTTTGGGTTATTCAGTTATTGGGTTTAATCAGTTATTGGGTTATTAGGGTTTTACAGTTTAATCAATACAGAGGGTTTAGATTCACTCAATGTTTCTTTAATTTCACTATTGTTTGCATCACAACCAATGAGGACCTTACATGCGAGACACCACTTCCGGCTAATAGCAAAGCCTCTCAAAAAGTAGGGACTTCTACAGTCCATTCTCCAATACTGTTTATTGGATATATATAAAAAAAACACAACAGCTAATCAAACTTTTTTAGATTTATCCATATTTCATATACAAAAACATATAAGCCACACTCACCCTTCCTTTTCATTCAATAAAATTATCACGTCAAGATATTTACAAAACTCCCTATATAAAGTTGAAATCCTAAGATAATGACTAAATATCTGAGCTCGCCAACATGTATGTACTATGCAGGCATCAGAAAAGGAGATTGTATTGACTCAAAACTGATGGAAACTATAACAGACAGACTGCATGCTATATAGGCAAGGACTAGCAATAAATAAACAGGGCGGAAGCTACAACAAACATATACTATTCCCGCTTGTTCAACTATACTACATCTATAGGGGCATACATAGAGTTTATCTCTGTGAAGGATGGATTGCGGGAGCCTAGGAGGCGGATACGGTTGTCCAAAATGTTTTTGTGAAGGATGAGCTTGTGGTTGAGGCAGCGGCATTTGCTGATGTGAAGTTGTCTTTAGGGAATAGTATGATCTTTGCTGCAAGGATTGCGGCTTCACTTGCGGCCTATACGAAAGGGGGTGTTAATGATGATGGTGGATGCATTTGCTTTTATAAAAGCACGCTTCCGCGAACCACGAGGCAGAAGGTCGTTGGACGACCTCCCCACCTGTAGGAGCACACTCTCGCTAACCACGAGGTGGAAGGTTGTTAGACGACCCCTCCTAACGACCCTAGAGATACGACGAAAGCAACCGATAGCAACTAGCACTAACCTTGCTCACGTGCAAAGGGGATCTTAGGAATTACGCACGTCACGTGAGCAGGAACACTCCATGTCAAGACTCTCCCTATAAATAGAAAGAGAAGGTAACCTAAGGAAGGACCTTTTTTCGATACTTCCTCCATCAAAGAAGCCCAAAGAGCTTGAGAAGAAGAGAAAGAAGAAACTCGGAGAGAGTCGAGTGGTGCTCTCCCCCAGTGAGATGTGTCAAGCCCAAAACTAATAGTCGCGTATTATCGTCCCTGAGAGGAATCCTGGGACTACAATTGGCATCGTCTTCGTTCACGCAACTACAACTCTCCAACAACCGCATGAGATAGTGGTTTCCACGCGAAACCAGGCACAAGAACAAGCAATGGCGAAGATGCGAGCTGCGCTCGTGTAGTTATAAGAACAAATGCTCATCAAGGAGGATCAGATCCGTCAGATCCAGGTGACCAACGACGAACTGCAAGAGACTCTCGTTGCCGAACCCCGACCTCCAGCTGGCGACCCAATGGCTTCCGCTTCTGTCGGTGCTTCCACGCCGCACGACGAGGCTCCCATCGCCCCCAACAATAGTACGCACCCCCATTCGCCACCGATGTATGGGCCGGTTCACGATCCCCAAACCACCCAAGTTTACAACACACATCTAGTGCCTCGCGAGACAGTTCTACAACCAGTTATGTCAGTTATCCAATGACCTCCGCTACCGAGGTGCCTTATGCAACGAGCTTTCGGCCAACGACCACCCCACCAACATAGCCAAGCTACCCCAGCGTCCCCTGCCCGGTATGCTCCGCAGTACCATTGCATGTGTCCCCCCGCGCCTACAACGTACTAGGCCCCTCATATGACAATTATAATGAGAAACTTCCTCATAACCACCTGCAGTGCAGCCCCGACGACCCATCTTACCCACCTAGGCATGGCTACAGGCAGTACCAAGAACGGAACCCCACCTACAACGAACGATTTCATGAGCGGTAACCAGGAATACCTCAGTATGCACAACCCTCCGATCCAAACGAGGACAGTTACTACGATGAGTCGTCCATCCGGGGAGGGCGCGGACCCAAAAGGGGCATCGGTAGAAACGACCACCTACCGCTAACAATCGCCTTTGTAGAAACGTTAATCAGAAGTATGAAAAACAATGATCTGACCAAGCGTTTAACCAAGGAGACACTATACATGATACATAACGCACCATTCACAGAAGCCATCCGGAGTTATGTCTCGGGGCAGAGTTATTCCAGGCCGAAGATCCAACCCGTCACCGAAAGTTAAGACCCTGGTCAACACATATCAAAATTCTAGTATAGCATTGACTTACAACACCAAACGGACGAGCACATGTGCCACCTGTTCCCCGCGACACTGTCGGACGGGGCCCTCACCTGGTTCCAAGGCGTCGAACCCAACTCCATATCCACTTTCGAGCAACTTTCCTTAGTGTTTGTAGAAAAGTACATGCACAACCAACAATCTAATAAACAACTAGCAGAGCTGTTTTCCTTAAAGCAGCAAGTAGGGGAAATAATTGACTCCTTCCTGATACGGTTTAAGAATGAGTTGACCCTCATCGAGCGGGTGGATGCTCCGATAGCCTGCTTCGCTTTCATGGGTTCCTGCCTACCCGGTTCAAAGCTTCGTGAAGCCTTCCACATGAAGCGCCCTGAAAAATTGGAAAGTCTGTACGAAAAAGTGCAAAAGTACCATAATATATATGAAAGCAGACAATCGTGAATCTGCCTCACAGACAGCTGCCCTTCCCAGTACCGTATCCGCCCCGCTACCTATCGCAAGTCCAAACACGTCCAAACACCAAAGGGACCCACACAAGAACCAGCGCAGGTTCGACGACAGAAGGAACAAAAGGCGAGCTACTAAAGACCCTCGCCATAAAACTGAGCATCCCCTCCACGAAGGAAGACCAAAAGCCACGGGTTGGGAACGTTATGCGCCCAGTGACCTTAATATCACACAGGCAGACCTCTTCACTATTATTAAGAAAGACCCAGACTACATAAAGCCACTCCCAAAGGACAATCGACTCGGATGACCCTATTGCGCCCACCATGAAATCCACAACCATGAAACTGAGGAATGCTACGACTTAATCAACATGACCCAAAACATGGTTTCGAAAAAGGTATTATGCTCAGTACCTCAAACGGCCGATCCCCACAGAAAACATACTCCCGTACAGAGCTCTCACAGAACCCGCAGTGGCTAATCAAACACAGGGGTACGTGGCAGTGTACAAAATGATCCTAGGAGACATCCATAGAGCACAGTTTCATAACGCTATCTCCAATTCCACGAGGCAGAGTTAGCGATTAAGTGAGAATCAGAGAATGACCCAAGGAATCATACTGGCCTCTATTTTGGTATATCCGAGAGAATAAGAAATATCAGTGGAACGAGGAGTGCGAGGCAGTCTTCCAAAACATGGTACGATACTTGGCCATACCCTAAATCCTCAATGCCCTGAAAGAACATGAGCTCCTGGGTTTGTACCTGGGAAACACAGAACAATCTATCAGCGCCGTCCTTATCCGCACAGAGGTAAAAATAGAAAAAGCAGTATACTTTATAAGTAAGACTCTTTTGGGGGCAGAACTACGATATTTCTACAGTTGAAAAGTAGACACTCGCCATGGTATACGCCTCACAGAAGCTATGCCCTTACTTCCAATCCCCAAAATCAAGGTCATCACCACCTAGCCATTACGAGAGATATTCGTAAAGAAAGATAAAACTCGCCGTATCGCGAAATGGGCAATCACTCTAGGGGAGTTTGAAATTTTCTTTGAACCACGGGTCGCTATTAAGGGGCAGGTTGTGGCTGACCTTCTGGCAGACCTCTCCACCAATGATGACAATTGGGCAAACGAGGAAGATGATGACCCAGCCACCCCTTCCGACAATACCAAAGAATCGTTTATGAAGGGCTGACAACTGTATACCGACAAGCCACTCAACGTGGGTAGTTTCAACCTGGGGATCATCTTAATCACTCAAACTGATGACAAAATTAAGAAGGCCATACGAGTCAACTTCCCGCTGAGTAACAACGATGCAGAATATGAAGTACTACTGTGTGGAGTAGACTCGACATTGGCACTGAATATGGAGGAACTCTTTATCTTTACTGACTCGCAGCTAGTTATCAACCAGCATAACGGGACGTTCCAGGCCAATAGAAAAATGGCTGAGTATGCAGAGGTCTTGCAACAACGGCTTCAAAAGTTAAAAAAGTCATTATTGGGCATATTCACCGAGGCGAAAATTGGCACTCCGACGCCCTCGCGTACTTAATAGGTATCATCGGCGACCGCCTCCGTGTCATTCAGGTCGAGGTCTCCGACCACCCAAGCCTACTAGAGCACACGGTACATACAATGTTCACCAAAAGTGGAACCCCACACAAAGAAGTTGATTGGCGATGGCCACTCATTGACTTCTTAGACGAACCCCACGTCCTCCCAAAGGACAGGTCGGCCGATGATAGTATCTGTAACAAAATAGGAAAGTATACGGTGATAAACCACGAGCTTTACGGAACAAGTTTATACACCCTATACCTCACTTGTATAGCGGGCGCTCGCGTGACAACGGTCATTGAAGATATTCACGAGAGAGTCTATGAGGCACATACGACGGGTAGGTCCATGGCCAAAGGAGCACGAACACAGTAACTCTACTGGCCAACAATGAAGCAAGACTTCATAGAATATGCCAAAAAATGTGAGAAATGTTAATTTCACGGGCATTTGATACACGCCCCAGTGGTAGACCTCCATACAGTTTCCAACCCTTGGTCGTTCGCAAAATGGGGACTGGACATCGTTGGTGCACTACTCATGGCAAGAAGATGGCGCAAGTGGTTGTTGGTTGCTACATATTACTTCACAAAGTGGTTCGAAGCTATACCGCTCGCATGCATACAAGAAGAAGAAGTAATCAGCTTCTTGTTGAAGCACATCATCACAAGATTCGGCGTCCTAACGACCCTGATGGTGGATAGTGGAACACAGTTCATCGGTAGTAAGGTAGCTAACTTCGTATGACCCTATAACATCAAAATCGTGTCATCAAGCCCTAGGTATCCACAGGGGAATGGGCAGGCCGAGGTGACTAACAAAACGATAATTGATGAAATCAGGAAGAGGTTGGACGCAGCCAAAGGCCGGTGGGTCGATGGGTTACCCCACATTCCCTGGTCCTACCGTACCACGCCAAGAAAAAGTACAGGCTTCACCTCGTTTATGCTCACATACTACTCCAAAGCAGCGCTCCCTACCAAAGTCATAGCCAATACAACACGGTCATTAATCATTTAAAGCAAAGTCAATGACAAGCTCCTCGCAAATAACCTCGATTTGATTGATGAAACCAGAGAGGAAGCTTCATCTTGAATGCTCCAGTATCAGGAGATACTAAAGAGGAATTTTAATAAACGGGTGCACCCTCAAGAGTTCCACAAGGGGGAGTACGTAATGAAGAAAGTCTTCTCCACAGCTCACAAACATAACAAAGGCAAACTCTAGCCAAATTGGGAAGTCCCGTACCTCATCTTCTGAGTCATTGGTAAAAATGCCTACTACTTGCTGAACAAGGACGAAGAAGAACTACAGTCCCCTTGGAACGCCATGAACCTCCGTAAGTGGAATCATTATCATACCAACTCTTGTACAAAGTTTGCAATAAAACACTTTTCAATTCTAGTTGACACGACTTAAAAATAGGACTACATACTGGGGGCGTTCTTGAAGTAGAGCGCCCTCCCCAATATATGATTCGTTTTCTAAAGTGAAAATGAGCTCTACATACTAGGGGCGCTCTTGAAGTAGAGTGCCCTCCCCAATACGTGAGTCATTTTCTGAAGTAAAAACAATTAAGCTCTAGATACTGGGGGAATTCTTGAAGTATAGCGCACTCCCCAATACGTAAGTCGTTTCTTAAAGTAAAAATGATCCTTCCATATTGGGAGCGTCTCTATCTAGAAGCACCCCCTCGCACTAATAAAGGAATTATTGACTCCTAATACCATTACGATGTTGGCATAGTTATCACGAATGTTGAAAATGATTGTTTATTCACCATAGTTAACACTATTACAAACTGCGATGGCCAAAATACATTAAGGTATAGAAGTCCACCCACACCTTGATGCGAGCCTCAAATTGAGCTTGCGAACGGGTCTGCATGGTGTACACAGGTTAGAGAAACAGAAGAGAGAATGATACTTAGAGCAAAGCGAAAGCTCGAGATGACATTAGACATACCAATAACCCTCTTATAAGGTAACCCTAGCATTTATGACGTTGACTCCCAACAGCAGTTAATGCACATAGGGAAATCCAACAACCCCATCACCCTTCCCAAAGCCCAAGGAATATTCTTTTCACTTCCCTAACAACAACCCCATAAAACACGTTTAAAATTCTAGGAGACTCCCAATGAAACATCTGTATTACCAAAGCATAGGCCATCATTACGACCAAGGTCCTAGTCCAATGAGGACTAGCAAAAATGTTTGTGGGAATCTTGAAAAAAAAATCCAAGTCTACAGCATGGGTCGTCATAACGACCAAGGTCCTAGTCCAACGAGTACTAGCAAAAATGCTTGTGGGAGTCTCGTAAAAAATTTCCAAATCTAAAGGATGGGTCGTCATTATGACCAAGATACCGCACTAACAAGGACTATCAAAAATATCAAATCTCAGATACGAGTTTTAACAAAGAAACGAGTATAAAATAAAAGATCATTTCACAGCTGTATCACCCCCACGGGATCCTCAAAAAAGTCAGCAAACATAGTCACTACGGGCTCCACGGCCGTCTACTTATAACCACTATAACATAACCACAACAAGCTCTACAGAGTTCACCTATGTACTCCATCTACGGGTTAGAGCTCGGCTCGACCGTAGCCGTGTCCTCAGCGGCAACCTCGACCTCTTCCACAAGGGTAATGTCCATCTGATTCCCTGGAGGTCTCGGACCTTTCTGTGTGGAATAGCTAAGGTAACGCAGCTCTAGCATATCTAGGGGCAGCCATAGAGTCAGGAGTAGTGGAGCTACTGACTGTGGCGACCCACCATTCAGTCGACAAGCGAAATTCCTTCTCAATATGTACCACGTTCCCTACCAGCTCCGCCACACAATCCTACAGGTTTTTGGATTCCTGCTTCTCTTCCACAAGATGTTCGCGAAGTGCCTGCTCGCCCGTCTCCTTTTCCAGTGCTAAACTTTTAAATCGACCATGGGCCACCTCCAGGTCCTGTTCGAGGTCAAGCTTCGTCTCCCTGAGAACTTTAGCCTCATCTTTTAGACACTTGGTTTGGTTTGCCACGTAGTCGACCAGCTCACGTTGCACGGCCTCTTGGAGGAGTTCCTTCTGATGGGCCTGTATGTCCATGAGGCGTTGTTCAAACTCATGGTTACGGCTGGTAAGGTTCTCACCTCGCTGTAAAGTAGCCTCCAGAGTCAGGGTGTCCTGCACCCAATTAAAAATACAACGGATTAAAATGAAGATAGTGTGGTTGTTACCTAATAATTATGTAAATATATAAACTAAACACAAGTCCTTACCCACATAGTAGCCACGACCGCCAAACAACGAACGCGGGGGTCATCAAGAGCTTCGGTGAGGCGCGCCTTCTCTTTCTCTGCGTAAGGCGTGCTTTGCATTTCCCCCACTGGCAGGGGACCGGCAAACAATTTTCCACTGCCCACGGACCGAGTCGTCTCTTCCAGGAAAGACTGGGAAAGGGGTTCTCGTTCCTTTCCTCGCAGCCCCTCTACCTCCTCGTCAACGAGGCCTTGGTGAGCAGATTTGTGCCTCATCGGGGTTGTGGCATCCTTCTCGTTATGGAGATTGACTCCCTTCAGGCCCACACTCCAACCAGGAATGAGGGGGTTAGCTGACGAGGCACCATTTACATCCCTCTCCTTTGGCGTGAGAAAATAAGGCTTCATGCCAATGCTTTCTGTTGACTTGTACGTATGCATACTCTACACGGAGATCATATCACTCGTAGTATGCCCACATGGCTCGTTGTATTTAGCACACGACCAAAAATAATCTGCCTCGAAAGTCCTGTCAAATATATGCGTCAGCACCTGACATTCTTTCTCTTGATTGCCTAACCAGCATAGACGAGAACCCTTGTACGTCACCCCCACGATCGTGACACCAGCAAAGCAAAGATAGAATGTCAAGCAACAGCTATATAAATCACGTTCGATCAAAAATATGCCAAAGGAAATTAAACATACACTTTGTATTAAATACGTTGTACCGGAGACGACGGTTCGGGCCGTCATCAATTTCAAATGTGCCTGTCACCAATATCGGGTGACGACACCAAAAGTTACCATCGGTCGGCAACTTCAGCATTCTTGGTTCGCTAGGTTTACAAGCTTTGTAGTACAAGTGCCTCCACTCGGGCGTACATCTAAGCATGTCCTTATGGACCTTTATATCGACTACCCCCTTCCTGACAAGGGACGTCTTCGCCAGACCAATCCTCACCTTTACCAAAGTATGCATTTAACGACCCTCAAGACGCACCCTTGAAAGAGTGTGGGTCGCACGCGGTAAGGCTACGAGTTCATCCGACGCACCTACCCCCTCCCCCACGTTCCCAACGTCCCTAGAGACCACGTCCCACTAACGCGGGCAGTTCCCCGTCTTATATGTGACCATCACATCCGCGTAACCCATGCTGAAATGAAGAGGCACTGACTAATTAATCAGATGACTAGCAGTCAACACCCTGTAAAACTTACCATCCATCTGGCCTAGCGCTCGCCCGAACGAGTTCAAACATTTCTTCATCAGGTCGTCTAACGGAAACTGTAGGCCAGTATCAAATTGGCGGAAATAGAAAATACACTGGCTCGGGTCCAGCATTTGGCAATCCGGCCAAATCTAATCCTCACTACCGCTCGCCCTCACCCGTTCGTTGACATCGTCCAAGTATTTCATCCTTACCCCATCTGATTCGTACTCCGCTAGCATAGCAGGTGATCTCCACTTACTCGGGTACAACTAGAAGCTCACCGAGCCACACCTGGTACGCCCACTAATGATCACCTCGTGGGCCAAATCCATGGGCACCCGCCCACGCAGCATGAAATCCATGCTAGCCTCGACCTCTAAGTCACGAGGAACCGATCGAGGTGCCTGCCTCGTGATCATGGCTACCACCCCAGTCGGGAGGCACAACACAAGGAAGCCTCGCAGATGACCCTTCGGTCGACGACTCATCACCAGGGGTATCCATCGTTTGCAACAACCACTCATGCACGGTCACACAGGCTCGTACAAGTTGTTCGGTCATCCCTGCACAAGTTAGGTGCAAAGATTAGACTCAGCCTAGCAAAAAGGTGCAGCTGTAATAAACCCAACTAGGACACCTCAGGGGCCTACGATCCCAAAGGTACCTCTCGCCTCTACACGGCTGCCCTCCCAACTATAGTACTACATGGACGATCTAGTCCCTGCTCCTAATTCTAGCCCTAAGTCACATATATAACACGGCATACAACTGCAGAGTTGCCGAAACCATTACGATCAGCCAACATCTTTTCAGTTAAAGGTGGCCGAACTAATAGAAATACCACAACTTGAAATCCATGCATTCATAATACGAGTTAAAAATAAATGGAACGATGAACGAAAATCTTACCAGAAATGAAAGAGACGGTTGCAATTAATACGTCTAGCAGACTCCACCTTAATGATGGAACACGAAAGCCACACATTTTAAAAATATTTATTACCGTATTTTATCTTCCCAAGACACTGACAACCATGATGTCACACAACTCCCAACACAATGGCTAGCCACAATGGGATTCAAAATACGAGACCAACCTTTTATGCCTAAAGAATACACCAACATTCCTCCTTAGATCTCCCTCACTCCGAGTGAGAACTGAGGGGGGCGATTATAGGAGTACGTTCCCGCTAACCACGAGGCGGAAGGTCGTTGGACGACCTCCCCACCTATAGGAGCTCCCGCTAACCACAAGGCGAAAGGCTGTTGGACGACCTCCCCACCTGTAAGGGTACGCTCCCACTAGCCACAAGGTAGAAGGTCGTTAAAGTACTCCTCCTAACGACTCTGGAGACACAATAAAAGCAACCGATAACAACGAGCACTAACCCCTACCCCACGTGGAAAGGTAAAGCCTATAGCCCCGGAAGGGTATCTAAGGAATTACGTACGACACGTGAGCAGGAGTACTCCTAGGTCAAGACTCTCCCTATAAATAGAAAGGGAAGGTAACCTAAGGAATGACCTTTTTCGATACATCCTCCTCCATCAAAGAAACTCGCGCGAAGAGCCTGAGAAGAAGAGGAAGAAGAGACCCAGAGAGAGTCGAGTGGTGCCCTCCTCCGGTGAGATATGTCAAGCCCAAAACTAATAGTCACGTATTGTAGTCCCTGAGAAGAATCTTGGGACTACAGTTTTCCTTGGTTGGTGGTGGTGGTTGTCATCCATGGCTGATGATAGAGCTGACAAAGTGACCCATGACCCGCCAACCCAACCCTGTTTCTGGTAGGTTTGGGTTTGGCCTTAATAGGTCGTGGGTCATTTGACCCAAACCCGTCTAACCCATTTAATAAATGGGTCGGGTTAGGGTTTACCTAAAATGATTTGGGTTGGCCCGTGACCCATTTAAGTTTAATTTGAGCTAATTATAATTTATATGCTATTATCCACCATTCGAAGTAACATTTAAGCCCAAATAGAGCTTTATGTGTTATTACTACCCATAAACATATGACATTTGATCATATCTCACCTCAGTTTCATTCTCTCATCCTCTTCTGTTATTACTATATAATTCTTCAACAAACCCAATCTTAGAAAATGAGCATTTTATCTCCACTTTCATTACTGGACTCATCATTTTAGAGCACATGTAACACCAATACCTACCAATCAAAGCTTCAACAAACCCACTCTCACACAATTGTGACAGATGAAGTTAAGACCCATGACCCGACCCATGACCCAAATTAATATTTAAGCAGGTCAAAAGGGTCGGGTCGGGTTGACCTGTTTAAATCAGGGTCGGGTTTGGGCTTGTATTTTTGACCTGTTTAACTAAACAGGTTGGGTTTAGGTTTGCATTTCTGACCCGTGAACCCGTTATGACCCGACCCGTGTAACCCATACCCAACCCGTTTGCCAACTCCAGCTTATGAGTTTGCAGACCTAGTGATGTACCAGGTGATGGAGAACTAGGAGATCCCACAACTGGCATTCTTAATAATCCATGATTTTGATATTTCTACATAAACCACAGAGATAAACTTCAGTTTGATGGTCATAAAACTCAGGTGGCACCTTATGAATAAGTTCAATTAGTTGAAATGCTAGATATGCATCAAAACTATCATAGTAGAGTAACAGCAAACCAAGAATTTCCATAATGAAAGCTCGACAAAGTTTTTACCTGGTATGTAGCATCTCTATTTACTAAAACATTATGTTTTCATACCATTATATTATCTTTAAGAAAGCATAAGCCATAAGGAATCTCCATTTTGTTTCAAGATAAGAGTATTCTGGTTTAGACGGGACATTCTAAATGTGTTAACTAAGATAGGCACATTAATACCAACAAAGTGCTACAATGGCAACCAATGACATGCCATGAAGGCATGTTTCATCAGCCCTAGTATTAGTTGAGGCTTTGAGAACAAAAACGAAAGTAGGCATGTTCTAAATGTGATCAAATGTTGCATCAAAAGTACAATTAAGATTCAATCATATGTACAAGGTCTATTTTTTCTTTCGTTTCTTGGTACCCAAACTGCAGTTAGCCAGTTAGCAGATAGGCTGTTGTTGCTCCGTACAACTTGCTCAAGGGCATTACACTTCACTGTCGCTCGAATTTGTTGCTGTATATTCATTATTACCCATATATATCGAAATCGTTTATTACAAATATATGAAGTCTCTTGAGCCCAATTCTCTAATGTGCATTGAGCTCAACATAATAACAAGATAATTACAATGAAAATAGAATAACGAAAAAATTAAAATAATCGAAATGAATCAGAACTAGTATTGGTAACATCTCACTTCTTCGTATTATGGAATATTTTGTGAAGCGAAGGTCGTAAAACTGAGTAAACTGAGTGCCACCCATGTTGTGAGGGATGTACGGAGTCCCAAAAGAAAGCAGACCCCGGGTTCTTGCAAACCGTATATTTCTTTGCTCCAATCTCGTCTACACTGCCACAGAAGTATCCGCTTGATGTGCCCAAACAACACGGTTTCAGCACATTCTTGAACTTTGGTTTTCCTATAAAATGTAGCATGTCTTTCATTAGAAAAATCAAAAGTATCAAACTTTTAGAGGAAAATAATACGGGAAATTAATTTCCTCACCTTGTTTTTCACCGTTAAAAACTGTCATGAAGGCACTATAAACTTCGAGAAAAACAAACGGAGACCCTTTGGTGTCATTGTTCAGTTTCGCAACCGCTTGCTTCAACAAGACGTTATGGAAATTTGAGGCCGTGTTTGCTGTTTCATTGCATTTTGTGTACGACGACAATGCGGTTATTTGTGGTAGACATCCCGTTGGTTCTATCGCTGCAATAGCTATCTTTCCCACTCCTAGACCGTATATTTGCTTCAAATTCAACGTAAGTTGGCCTACAACAGATTTGATGAAGGCGGGCAAATCCTGTCATATTAATGAGATCGTGTGATTATTTATTTTAGGCCACCAAAATTAAGGTTATAATTAATGGTTTGTAATACTGTACGCTAAGTGTACCTTTGCAGAGCCGTTTCTTGCATTATAAGTCGTATAGTCATTGCCAGCTACAGAGACGAGAACAATGGAGGATTTAAGGTCGTGCTTCGTGTATACCCCGGTGCTGATAACTTGTTGAAACAAGTCGATTTGAGCTGTCATGTTGGGCTCAGGAACAAGTGTGTTGAAAACACCAGTACCCCCATAAGCGAAGTTCATTCCGAATGGTAAGAGTTTTGAACGGATCTTTCTCCATTTGTATGGTATGGGAGACCTTATGCCTAAGAATGATGCTGCATATTACAAACATCTGAAAAAAAATTAACGCGAATTTGATAACTAAGGCCATGAATTCTATGGTTTCTAATAAATTTGGATCTGCATATTCGGACCGACGACCAATAGGGAGGAAACAGGGCCGGTGCTAGGGTTATGGTTGCCTAAAGAAGACCCATAAAATGGTGGTTACTTCAAAAAAAAAACAAAATATGGTTGTGGTTAGATAGTTTGGGAAACATAATTTTATAAGAGCATCTCCAACAGAGAAGTATGTTATTTCGGTTTTGAATACTAGTATCTGTAATAGCATACCACTTTGCTTCAACAAATTTCTTTCCAAATTCAATTTTTTATTAAAATTGGGACCCACAATATTATTTTATGTGAGTGAGAGAGAAGATTTTTATTAAAAATTGGGACCCACAATGTTCCTTTATTAGAGAGAGAAAAGAAAGGAAGAGAAAAAATATTTGTAGGGGACCCACAAAAGAAGTATGCACATACCACTCTCCAAGTTCTAGAATTATGTACTTTGGAAAGGTATGGGAGTGAGTATGCTGAACACCATACCCTTGTTGGAAAGGGATTTTGCAAAAGTATGTGAAAAGTGTAACAACATATCATGTTGTTGGAGATGCTCTAATAGATTCTTCAAAATTGAGAAGTGAGGATTTGAAATTTATTAGATAAACCGAGAGTCGGAGAGAGGATGGAGTTAGTCATATAGAGAAAGGGTAGTCCCACTTTGATTTTAACTTAAGAAATAAGATATATGCTTTATTTCAGTTTGTATATTTTATTTTGTGCCCCACCTTATTACATTTTACAACTTATGAGAGATAGAGACGTAAGGAGAGGATTCGGGGACCCTAAGGAAATTGACCCTAAGGAAACCCTAAATGAGATCCCCACATTCATATGAGATGAGTGGATCACAAAACTTTGCCTTTTATATATTAGAGAATGAGGTGTATATTAGGGAATGAGGTATATTAGAGAATGATATGGCTCTCTCTTAAGATATGAGGTGGCTATCTAATGTGGCCTCTCTCTTATGGCCCCCCTCTCATATTTGAATCCCCCTACACATTCCCCCAAATTCTCAACCCCTCTCACTTTGACAAACTGTCTGTCTCTCTCTCACACACTTTCTCTGTCTGACGAAGTTATCTCTCTCTTTCTCTAGAAGAAAAAAAAATTGGCGATTCAATAGCTAGGTGAGAGAACAAATTAATAGCAGGGTGAGAGAGAACGAATCAATAGAAGTTCCGAATCTTTATAAGGACGAAAGTGGGAATTTTAGGGGTGGAAGCAATTTGGGGGTGGAAGGAGCTGCGATTTGAACTTGCTTAGGGTTTGTTTCCCACTTTGGTAATTCTTATTTATGGGTAGGGTTTGTTTCCCCCGTGATTTTCTTTGTTGGAGGAGTGATTTTCTGTAGTTAGGGATTATGCGGTTAGGGTTTCAAATTATTCTGTGGTTAGTGATTTTCTTTGTTGGAGTAATTTACCCAAATTCTTGTTTGTTTAAGGCTTTGGGAATTGGTAATTGCTTATTTTTTGTGGATTCTTTGTGTTTCAGATCTGGAAATTACAGGTTCTCTCAGTGCCGAATAGAATAACTATCAAAGTGAGTAATTGTATCCCCTGTATACTAGATTTTGATGGCCTCAATAAATACAAAATGCATTGTGAAACCCCTGTGTTAGGTCAACGTATAAGATTGATATTGTCATGGACTACCTTATTGTCGGAGACTGCGGTGATCGAAAATTTATTGTCGATCATCTATACCCTCGACATTTATGGCTTGTTCTAATTTGGCTTTCTATTTTTAGTTTGGGGTTTGTTGTGATGTGTTAAGTCATCTTCTTCTTTCAGAACCTTCAGAATGGCAATGGGGTTTAGATGTATCGCATGGGTGCATAAATTACTTACGGGGTGTTTTTGCATGGATGACACGGAGAGACATGATGATGTCTACATTCCAGTTTCCCCACCTGACGAAGAGAGAGATGAGATTGTGGAACAAGTGGAGGAAGAAGAAAGTGCGCAAGTTAAAATTGAGTTCAAAT
Organism: Kingdonia uniflora; assembly: GCA_014058105.1. Lineage (NCBI taxonomy): Eukaryota > Viridiplantae > Streptophyta > Magnoliopsida > Ranunculales > Circaeasteraceae > Kingdonia > Kingdonia uniflora. The sequence continues at coordinate 7,318,417 of JACGCM010000816.1, read as the reverse complement.
TAGAATTCGGTCATCTAGAAACTGAGTATTAGGAAAAAGGAGTTAGAATGTATGAATGCAGCGAACGATTCTTCTGATGACTCTTCAGACAGTTGGCAGAGGGGTCGATATAGTTGGGAAGAATATGATTACAATTAAATGCGAAAGTTAGGGTGTCAAACATTTAGGTCTTATAGGAAGGGGGCAGTGTTTTGTTTTGCTTAGCGTAATATCTATTTTGTAATCTAACATTTTGACTACATAATATAACCGTTTGAGTTATATATTACTGTATTTTATTTCCCCTTGTTTCAAACTAAATGTTCTGTGATTCTGAATGATTTTATCTATGAACGTGCCAGTGTGACCAACATACAATAGACAACTCTATTGATGAAAATAGGATAAAAGTCATTGCCGAAGAGTCACCAGAAAGGACTGAAGAGGAACGTACAAGAGGTATTCCATTCGATTATGCAGAATGTTCAACATATCCTTTGTTTGCAGACCCCCCGTCCGAGGGCCAACATTTTGAGACTGTTAAAGATGCACGTGTTTGTTATGAACAATATGGAAAAGGTCAAGAATTCTCCATGATAAAGCGCAATTCCACTAAGAGAAACATATCAGAGGAAGTAGCTAGAGTAAAATTATGTTGTTCGAATAGTGGATTTTCGAAGAAAAATATAAGGATACATCCGGAGACTAGTGAAAGAGATAGGAGCAAACGATCATCAGATAAATACGGGTGTAAAGCAACGCTAAAGATCAATTGGAATGAGAAACTCTGTAAATAAGTTGTGACTAGTTTTTTGGATTTCCATAATAATAGATACGTAATATTTACGTGTACAATTCCAAAATTTATATCTACCTAGTCATTTATTAAATAAATGTGACATTAATAGTGCGTTTGTTTGTATTTACAGAAATCGGTCACAGAATAAACAAGTCGTACATTTTTCCAGTTTTTAACGAAGAACAAGGGTGATGCACTCCAACAATGATTCTTATTTGAAGTTGTCAACCAAAAGCCCATGCATGGAAACCCATTGAATAGAATTAGATATATATATTATTCTCATGAGTTGTAATATATATGCATGATTTTAGCCATTGTTTAGGGGATTTTATATTAATGGTAATATTTTGTAAACCCTTCCTATACTCTATAAATAGGAGGGGAATCCCACCCTTGAGAGAGCATCTTGGAGAGTGTAAATCAAAGTTCAATAAGCAATAAAGTTATTGTTCTTGTCTTTTAATTTTATCGTAGTAATAGTATGGCAATGATCAAAGGGATGAGTAGCTAATCTTTTTAGCCAAGGCCAGAGGAAGCTCCACCCAATGTAGCCTTAGTGTAGATTGTGAAGCTTAGTTAGAGTAATTACTTTCTCTTTATCCCAGAATATTACATATTCGTATTCCTTCGTCCTATGTTTGACCATAGCTAGAATTATGAGGAATAATGAATCTATGTAGCCATCTTGTTGGACCATAACAAGATAGGTTAGGAACATGGAGAGGAGAACATAATCCATACTTATCAACCGGACCATGGTTGAGAAAGTTGGTTTATGGGTAGTTCCCAATTACTAAATTTCTTGTATTTTTTAATGTATTGCATATGCCCGACCAAGGATATGCAATACGGGAACTCGTAATTACTTTAATTATTTATGCTATCTAAATGGTTACAAAGGGTGGAGTGGAATCGATGCCTTGGTTTCCACTCTAATTTATCTTGTAATTTGTTTCGTTCTAGTAGCTGGAAGTATAAATCACACCACAAGTCTCTAAGGATACGACCCCGCTTACCCTTGTACTTAACGGTACACCGTGCACTTGCGGCTCTTTTTAGAAGTCGGTTTATAATCGATTATGTTTCAGGCATCGTTGTCGGGGACTTGCAAAGTTGCATTTTATTTTTGAGTTATTTTATTTTAAGCCAATTTTTCTTTCTTTTTTTTCTTTCTTTTTCTTTTTCTTTTCTTTTTTTTCGGATCTGGAAACAAAGTGATTGAGTGATTGGCTCAAACTCTCTTGGCGCTACAGTAGCTGTGAAGTCTGTCCCTGAATGTTTCACCCTGTTTGATCATCTATACTTAATATTTGGGAAATATATTTGTTACCAAAGTTATATATAATTCAAAACCCTTTCCGAATTGTTATAGATCATATTTTTCTGTTTAGTCATTTGTGAGTTACAGCCTTTTGAAAAAACAGTAAAAAACAGTCTCTGTAAAGGATGCCGTGTTCATTAATCACTTATTTTGAGCAGTTGGGAAGCTAAATTCAAGAAAACTTCTTTCTTAATTGTCTTTCCTTTCTGAATTATCTTTCCAAATTGATATCATTTAATGTTCTCTCCCAACCAAGATGAAAGATATACGCATTTGAAAATCAGGGAATCATATACTACAATAAACTTGGAAACTGAATTAATATATTTGTCGCAAGTTCACTAATCTTTTTTCTCTTGTTTTGCAGAATAGTCACAAAGTTGGAAACGAGACAGACAATACGCAAAGCTAAAAGCATCATCAAATCCATCCTTCTTGTGCCCCTTAAGCGAAGGGGCACTTCCTTCTTTCGCCTCGTAAGTGAAGGGGCGGCCACAGCTACAACGGGAAACACTTCCCGTAGGTTGGTACTTCTTAAAAATTGACATCTAGAAGGGGTACATATCCGCTCCACCCCGGCACTAGGACATATAAAGTCGTGTGGAATGCGCAAATACACTCTGCTCTAATAAAAAATTTGTTGTGGTTAGATTGACCTATTGTTGTGTTTAATATTATTTTTCATTATAGCATTAGTAAAGGTAAAAACTGTTAGAGACTTGTGGGATTTCATCACCCAAAAAGCTCTCCAACAAGTGGGAGCACCCATTAGGAATACGAAGAAATTCGTATCACACTAAAATTGAATGTCCTGGACCTCAAAATAACTGTTAATAAAAAAGGGTAGCAAGATTCCCGCGGGATTTTATCACCCAACTGATAGGTGTACCGGACCGGGGTACAAACATTGGTTCATAGGATATGGCCCCAGCCTAGGGCCAAGAAATACTGGTTGTAGATTTACGACGTCACCGTTTTGAGTGCTGACGCACGATAAGGCGTCTCACTCGGGCGTAAGGACTGAACATCTACTTTAAGCTGGTACTAGCATAGTGAGGCAGGGAAGTATAGGAACCAAAGCCTTTTGCCATCTTACCCATTTTGAACATAAGAGAGTATAGGGGAGACCTAATTATTACTTCTAAAAAATATTGATGTGCTAGAGTTTAGGTTTGATTGGTTATTTATTGCATTGGGTGTTGCTTTTATTTTAAAATGTCATACATGCAAGAACATTGGAATCCATACAACTCACAATTCAACATCTTGTAGGAACCTCAAAATCATTTTTCAATCATGGGATCAACAAAATTCTCAATACGTGGAACCTTTCAAATCTTATTCATATATGCAGGCCCATCAGTCCGTCCAATCATCCAATCAGTTCCCAACTGCTCCACCTAAACCATATTTGGAAGACACCCTTACTCTCTTCATGCAACAATCAATGGAAAATCAACTACAAGCGTTGCAATTTCAGCAACAAATGATGCAATTCCAACAATAGACTTTGATGTATCAAAATTCAATATCTTAATCTATCTCTAGGTTAGAGACTCAGATAACTCAGTTGTCAACCACATGGAGTGAAATAGAGCAATAAAAACTTCTAAGCAATGAAGAAGAACAACTTCAAGTTAAATCCCCTTGTGATTTAGAAATGGATGAATTCAAGCGTAATCAAGGAATGTTTTCTCCGTGGGGTGAATGGATACCATATTGTGAGACAGATTTAAAAGATGAATATTTTAAGGACGACGATCCTATGTTACAAGAAGATCTTGAAGAAGCCCTCCAAATTTAACCATCGATCAACCCAATAAATTCATTTGAGGAAACTATGACTGAGACTGAATATTTTTTGCTCTTCACTAATGATTTTTCTTACGATGATGATGACGAGATAAAATATGAACATATGGAATCACCGTCTCATTATACGATAATATGCGAGGAATTTGTAGATAATGATATTTGTACCAAAGTCAAAGAATTGGAAATTGCCAAACCTACTGCAGATGTTATCAACTTGTCCTTTCCTTTTCAATCTTCTTATGAGTCACCTCATCCTTGCCTTGAGCCGAGTCCACCAGACACAAATTATAATATTGAAAACCAGTGGGTGGACGACCCTTATTTACATAATATATAACTATTATTGGGGGTTGATTCTGTTTTGGTTACTACTTCACCAACCACACTTATACTTATGCCTACATCTCCATTTCACAAGCCACTTGGGGATAACATAATTGTTAATGAATTTACGGATTTGTTACAAGATAACTGTAGTTGTACCTACTCTATTGATCAAAGTCTAAATTATTTTAAGTACTGGGATGACCCCATAATTCTTAAAATAGTACAAGCATTATCACCTGCAACTGAGTCATACAAACTTGAGCCTTGACAATTTATAATATATTTTTGACAAATTTCTAAACGCTTAAACTGATTTTACCTTGACATAAATATTATGGAAAAACCTAAATTTTGAAATTGTACCAAGTATACACTAGAATATTTTGGAATATCTTAACATAGATTTACTATCTTTTTATTAGCGACTAATTCAAATTAACTTGGCATATTTTAAAAATATGTACTTCACTGTAGTTTTGCAATTAATACCTTCAATAGATTTTTGCTCAGTATAAGAGAAATTTAGCATTTATGTTATGAATAATTTGCTACAAGGGAGACAACTGCCTAAGAATAAGTTCATTCCTAAGAATAAATAATAAGCCAAATGTGTTCAAAAAACTTTTACGTTGCAAGGCTACTCACATGATTAAGAGCTAAAAGAGGAAAAATTATTACCAATCTTGAGTTTGACCATGAGCTATGTGAAAGGAGCACAAGAAAATGTTACTTGTGAGAATCCTGAGTCTAGGTCATGATGGGGCACCACACCCTGATAACCTTAGCTAACTTGGGGGTATTGTCGACCGAAAACTCCTTGTAACGAAGGCTTCACTAAGAAATAATGTACTCAATAAGAAAAAACATGGAAAAGAAAAAAAAAAGTAAAATTCTAGGAAGACGAATTGACTAAGGTACTTGTCGAGCTGACCGTTGAATTTTTTCTAGTAAGAACTAGACTACCAAAAAACTGAGTAAATTATTCTAGACAACGTATTAGGCGATAAAACTATTTTTATTGTACACTTAAATATTGCTAAAGAAAAATACTTGAATCTCTTTCTAATCTTGAGGTAGTACCTTTAGCTTCGGATAAGCTTAAAATATTCTTTGGTATACTTAAGAAAATAACAAGTTTAAGGATTTTTTCATTGGTATACTTTTGTCACAACTAAGTAAGGTTAAGTTCACAGGAAATGAGTCATGTATATTCTAGAATTGTTTAAAATGTCATTATTGATTTTTGTGGGTATAGTCGCTGCAAACCCTCACGAGACAACACTCGTCCACCAGGCTAAACCTGGGGGTTTAACGACTTGTTGCATACCCTAAATATAACCGCGTGACAAGCAAAAATGGTTTTTGTTTACTTTTGCTCGAGGACTAGCAAAATATAAGTTTGGGGGTATTTGATAGACACGTAATATTTACGTGAACAACTCCTAAATTTATATCTACCTAGTCATTTATTAAATAAATGTGATACTAATAGTACTTTTGTTTGTATTTACAGAAATCGGTCACATGATAAACAAGGCGTACATTTTTCCAGTTTTTAACGAAGAATAAGAGTGATGCACTCCAACAATGATTTTTATTTGAAGTTGTCAACCAAAGGCCCATGCATGGAAGCCCATTAAATAGAATTAAATATAGATATTATTCTCATGAGTTATAATATATATGCATGATTTTAGGCATTGTTTAGAGGATTTTATATTAATAGTAATATTTTGTAAACCCTTCCTATACTCTATAAATAGGAGGGGAATTCCACCATTGAGAGAGCATCTTGGAAAGTATAAATCAAAGTTCAATAAGCAATAAAGTTCTTGTTCTTGTCTTTTAATTTTATCGTAGTAATAGTAGTATGACAATGATCAAAGGGATGAGTTGTTAATCTTCTTAGCCAAGGCTAGAGGAAGTTCTACCCAATATAGCCTTAGTGTAGATTGTATAGTTTAGTTAGAGTAATTACTTTCTCTTTATCTCAGAATATTGCATATTCGTATTCCTTCGTCATATGCTTGACCATAGCTAGGATTAGGAGGAATAATGAATCTATATAACCATCTTGTTGGACCATAACAAGATAGGTTAGGAACATGGAGAAGAGAACATAATCCATACTTATCAACCGGACCATGGTTGAGTAAGTTGGCTTATGGGTAGTTCCCAATTACTAAATCTCATATATTTTTTGATGTATTGCATATGCCCGACCAAGGATATGTGATACGGAAACTAGTAATTTACTTTAATTATTTATGTTATCTAAATTGTTACAAATGGTGGAGTGGAATCGATGCCTTGGTTTCCACTCTAATTTATCTTGTAATTTGTTTCGTTCTTCTTTTTATTTCAAAACCTACACAAATTTGTTTTTTTTTGGATAAAACTAGTAGCTCGAAGTATAATTCATACCATAAGTCTCTAGGGATACGACCCCGCTTACCCTTGTACTTAACGGTACACCGTATACTTGCGGATCTTTTAAGACGTCGGTTTATAATCGATCACATAACCATAAACTTGTGTCTTCTCGCAATCATTATCGTATGAAGGTGAAAAGATTTTTCCTAGAAGCAGCAAAAATCCTTACATAGACCTTTGAGCTCCACAACATTTCAGTCAGCAAGGTACCGACTTTGTTTCCAAAGAAAACCTTCAGCAAGCGAGACTGTTACAACCACAAGGCAAAGGTAAGCAAAGAACGGCTAGCAGGAGGTAACGATGCACAAGCGGCATTAGAATGGTTTTGGAAAAAACAAATTGATGATCCAATGTTCTATTTTGATATTGAATTGGATGAAGAAGACCGAGCACTTAATTTCTTTTGGATTGATGGACGGTCAAGGTGTGCGTACAAGACTTTCGGGGATGTGGTGACCTTTGATACTACGTATCGAACGAATGTGTATAAGATGCCCTTTTCCCCGTTTGCTAGAATCAACAACCACTACCAAACGATACAATACGGATGTGCTCTACTAAGGAATGAAAGGAATGAACAAGAATGAACATTTGTTTGGTTATTTCATACGTGGTTGAAGGCAATGAACAACAAACACCCTACTTCACTTATCACTGATCAGGATGCAACTATGGGAGCTGCAGTACCCAAGGTAAGCTTTAATAGGTTAACGTGTTGTCCAGCACATAGTGTCGTCTACCACTGGGTATCAACAATATGTTGTCGACTTACTATATCCCCGAAAATATATATCGTCGGTGTTGGGCATGGTATATTTTCGATTACAGGGCATCTCCTATTTGTTGTCAACGTAATATGTCTCCGAAAATATATATTGTGCACGCTATATTGTCGTAAAACAATATATTACAGGGCATCTCCTATTTAGTTCGTGTCTACTCAGTTATGAAATTATTTATTTACAGGCTTTCCCAAACACCATGCATCGCCTTTGCCTATGGCACATCACACACAAATTTCCAGAGATAATAGGCCATGTTTATCTGGTTCCATCTTCGTTTAAGCAAGAGATTGATTCTCTAATGCACGACACCTATGATCCTGGGGATTTCGATGCAAGGTGGATGGAACTAATAAAGAAAAATAAGTTGGATGATAGCCATTGGATGAAAGGGATCTTCAATATAAGATAGAGATGGATACCATTATGGAGTAGATCAACCCTTTTTGCGGGTATGAGCACTACAGGGCATAGTGAGTCAACTAATAACTTCTTAAATGGTTGGTTACTTCCAACTACTGGGTTGTACAGCTTTGTGGCCAAGTATGCCACCGCCCTGTTGGAGACATATGAATGGGAGAGGGAAGAAGATTTTGCTTCTGAGCACAAATATCGTCAAGTAGCTCCTCATCAAGCCTTTTTGAAAGACGCTACAAAGATATATACAAGAACAATGTTCCATAAACTTGAGGAGAAGTTTGAACAAGTAGTCGCTTCGTTACGTTGGAAATATCAGTAGAAGGAAACCTACATGTAATTACCATCAAATCGTATAGTGGTCATCCAGAGTCGTTCGAGCTGCATATAAACTTAAAAAAGCTAACCGGTCATTGTGGATGCAAGTTATTTGAGTAAGTTAGAATCCCATGCCCGCAACTCCTCAAAGTTTTCTCGAAATATAACATTCTTAAAATTCCAGAGGCTTTCATTATGGCAAGGTGAAGGATAGGTGCAAATAAATTCTCTCGGTCGTATGATGAGAGCCACTTATCAGTCGAGAACTTACGACAACCGTTGCGCCATAGCCACTTATCACTTCGGGCATCGTTACTATTTGATAGGGCTTCAAATACTAAAGAAAAGTTTGAATTCGAGATTTTGAAGCTAGATGAGATTGAGTCTTACCTTTACCATTACGATCAGTCTATGACAGTCTTAAAATCATCCGAACCAGCCACGACAAGTCCTTTTGTGGAATCTATGATGTCAGCAACTTTTATTTTTGACCCTCTTGTGGTTCAAACAAAGGGCCGAGCCAAATTAGATCACAAGAGAAGAAGGAGATGGGAGGGGGGGATGGAGGAAGCTGCTGAGAAGAATAAGAGAACATGTATAGGATATGGAGTATTTGTCAACCACGACAAATGGACCTGCCCACTTCTTAAAATGAAGGTACCCGAAACAAGTAAGTATAACTTCGATACTATGCATAACCCCCCATATTCTGCTTGATTAATTTATAGCCGTTTCTAGCCTAAATTGTGACAATCTCCATGTAGGGGGGACGCATGAGCAACAACAACCACGATAACAGCAACATCTAGGGGTAGAAGAAGCCAACCATGCATGAGCAATAAGTTTATTTCTTTTTCGCTTTATTATCAATGTATGTCATAAGTATCATGTCCTAAACTAAGTGACCATCCGGCGATTCCACTCATCTTAGTTTATGAATTGCGATTGTTTCGTATTATGACTTGGAATCCCTCCATTGTAATAATATTACTGAATTGTACTTCTAATAATAATTTATGGAATGATAGATTTGGTTGACCATATCCTGTGGCTAGGTGTTGTCGAGTCTTCTGCAGACTATAGAAATTGTCATTTACGTAAACTAAACGACAATCCTGAAATTTAAGGTTGTCAGATGTCTAGTTGATCGATAATACAAAACAGACAATGGGAGTTCAGACTATACCATAGGTGAACAACTTGAGCAATAGGCAATTCATACCAAACCAAATATATTAATTAGGGGTTTCCATTAATCAGTCTACCACAAAAGGGGATTGAAATCGAACAACTTCATGCAGCACAGTCCAAAATACGTCTATCTTACCTAACATTTCAAATTGTCGTTTACGCCAACTAACCGACAATCTTGAATGAGGACGTTGTCCACAATATTATTAGTAAGAACATACACATAATGCAAACAACCAAGAATTTTAAATAAACAAGAGGGGTTGAACCAAGTGCATTCCCATTAATCAGTCTCCCAAAAGTTTTACAATATAAACAACTACATACAGCAGGGATTTCAGACAAAGCAAATTGACCGCGATCAATAAGTGTTATAACAAAAAAACTTTTTAGTAGCTGTTATCCCCCCCCCCCAAATAAACGAAAACCCAAATGTACTATATACTTTCCCCTCTTGCTTACTAGATGAGTAAGTGTTTATCCCCCAAAAAAATATACTGTTTATTGCCCTGAAAAAAACCAAACATACTATACACTTCCCCCCCCCCCCCCCCCCCTGCTTACTAGATGAGGCCGTTCAATTTGTAACCCTTAACGTTGTTCTCTTTGAGCAAAGCCTTGAATAGCTTATTTGTTACACTAAACCATTTTTGTACCATGTCCTTTTGGAAAATACCTTGAAGGCCCAAATCTACATGAGCAAGCCAGAGAGTAAAAACTGGAGGCATTGGTGCTTCGTACCTCGTAAACAATCTAACATATTGGTTGTCTGAACCCAATCCAACCCACCAAAACTTAGTAGTGTCCCCAACAAGGTTTTCAAACCTTTCTTATTCGATATGTGGTTGTTTTTCCTAAGCCAAAATAGATGTAAGAATGTGTATGCCTCATGATTGCTGATAAAGACCACAACCTTCTCATAATATGTAGCAAGCAAATGTCATATGTGCCTATATTCCACATGTTGACCACCATATGAACAAGCATGGCGCAACTGCTCGTACATCATCTCACCTCGAGAACTGAAACGGGTATCCAAAGACTGGCTGAAAATAGTCTTCCAAAATGTTGGATCCTTGGTCATCAAAGACTCCAACGAATTTATTACCTTCTTAAATTGGTTTTGACTTTGATGTTTAATTGTTGCCAGTACCCTAAAAGCAGAATTGCCATCTTCCCCTTGGACACCACGCACATCTAGATGATACTTCACATACAATTGGAACAGTGCCTCATTTATCTTCTTCTTCAGTACAACATGCGCGGGAATGGCATAAAACAAACACAAATCCTTATATGAAAATATCACTATATTCCAACATTAGCTCAAATCTAACTATCCCTTTCAACAAACAAGGATTTTGGGTAAATTACTCCAAACAATTTGATTTTACATAAAGTAGACAAACCCTAAAAACAGCAAATCACTCCTCCAACAAAGAAATACAATGGGGAACAAACCCTAAGAAAAATCAAGAGAGAGACAATTACCAAGGTGGTTGCTCCAAGTTGCTAGGGTCTCTCATCACTGCAGCTCCTTCCACCCACAAATTACTTCCACCCCTAAAATTCTCACTCTCGTCCTCAACAAGATTTGGAATTGTTTCTCTCTCATACTGCAATCTCTCCATTCACACTGCAATCTCTCACACTGCTATCGATTTGTTTTTGGTTTTAGGAGAGAGAGAGAGGTAGAGAAACAGATCAGAGTGTGTGAGAGATAGAGAGAGGGAGAGACACAGATTAGAGAGAGGGAGAGAGAGAAAAAAAAATTGTCTGACATAGGAATGGACTTAATAAGTATTTGGGGAAAGTGTACCCTTACAAATTTAAACAAGCCACCTCACATGAGAGCCACCTCATTCTTTAAGAGAGAGCCACCTAATTCTCTAATATTTACCTCAGTCTCTAATATCCACCTAATTCTCTAATAACAAAAAGGTAGATTTTTGTGATCCACTCATCTCATTTGGATGTGTGGCTCTGCTTTAGGGTCTCCTTATGGTCAATTTCCTTAGGGTCCCCGAATACTCTCCCAGAGAAGTATGGGATTGGACTTGACTTTAAGATCATAAAATATAGCCAATTTTTATTTTTATTTTGCGGCCCTTTTAGTGGCATTTCCCCAATACTCGGCCACTAGAAGGTCTTTCCTACATCAAATATGGGTAGGAAAAGGAATAGTCACGCCATAGGACATAGATGTCCGTGTTCATTACCGAAAAAAAAATCTGCAAGTTTAGTTTAGTTTAGCGTCAGTCAATTTGAAGGTAAATTTATAAGCTACTTTATTACTCTCTATCTTCTCAGTCTCATGTTGAGTTTGTCTCTCTAATTAGAATCTCTCTCAACAAACCTTGTCCACCACATCAGAAGGGTGATCTTCGAAACTCGATATCATCCCAAATTGAAACCCTAACACCTCTCTATCCACAGAGCATGTTTAGGGCTCCTTGTGATTTGCGATGTCTCTCGATTACTCTGTGATTATCAATCCGTTCTTGAAAGGTTTTGATTCAAGTTCACGAGTCTTAATCCGTTATTGCTAATAGAGGAAGCCAAACTATTTGAATGTCAGTAACCGAAAAACTTGCATAATTTGCGAAAACTGGCAAGACTAAAAAGGAGTTGGCAAATTTCGTCAAATTTTTACAAGATATTTTCACTGGTCCATTCAAGAAATTCACAAGAGTTACCATAATATTGTCGTTAACCGGTCCACAGTACTCTGAAAAGGTCGCAGAGAACTGTGTTGTGTACTGAAATCCATTGGAGTGTACACTCAAGTTGAAGAGAAAGCGGTTGCCATGTTCCTCGATGCTTTCAAGAACAAAAATTTTATCTCTGAGGCGTCTGTTCTGTTTACGCAGTCTCCTTCAGGAACTCTAGAAATTGGGTTTTCTAAAGATAGTTCGATACCTACTGTTCAGGGTGTCATGATAAAAAAAATAAACCGTTGTCTGAGGCTATTCTTGAGTCGATTATTGGACAAAATGGTGTCTCCCCAAAGGCCAAGCGGAGCTTAGCAAAGAGGCTAGCCAAGTTGTTGAAGAAGAAGTATTATTAGATGGCATATTCTTATGCTTGTTCTATCATCTGTCAATGCATATTCATTTTGTAATAAACATGATTTTTAAATTCTTATATAGCACACATTAGACTAGACATTTCATACTGATCGAGATTCTAGAAAACAAGCACAACCCAATTCGATTCAATCTTATTGATGATAACTATATTAACAATAATCGATACATCTAAGGTTTCATACTGATTGGAGATAACAATCAAAAAGGGGCAAACAGAACAACATCTAAACACATGAAAAGGGGAAATCAAATCGAATTTAAGGGTTAAGAGATAAAACCTTGAATTCTAGAGTTGACGATTGAGTTGTAGTTGTTTGATTGTTGATAATTGAAACTTGAACTCTAGAGAGAGAAAAAAAAAACTTGATTGGTGATCTGAAATAGAAGCTAGATTCTCCAAGGTTTCAGTTCGGGAAGGAGGAAAGGTTTGGAGCAGGCGTGTTCTGTGTTTTTTTTTATAAAATTTTTTTGGAGTTGTGGGAGGAAAAGACTAGAGATTATCCAACCCAGTTCTGAACCGAACCAACCCAGTTTTAGAGGGCATTCAAATAGGCCCTAAAAGAATTCAATCGTCGGTCTCCCGACCGTTTCGTAGTATACAAGTTTTTTTTTTTTTGTCTAAAATAAAAATATAAAAAAAATCGACTTGTTATCGAATCTCACTCACAACCCACCCGGCCACCCTGGTTATATTTTTTATTTCTTTTTCGCACATATCTTAATTCGTCAAAACAATTAAACATTACAAGACAGCTTGGGAAACCTTACAAGACCCGCAACATCATATATTCATAAATTTTTGACCATACTATTAAATTATCCGAAATTATTTTGTCTATCAACATCATTAACAGCACCAAAAGCCAGTTTAGATGACTATCTTGTAAAATATTTCTCTCTTTTGCACTTATATTTATTTGTGTAACACCAACACATAAACCTTTTTTAGCTAAATTAAAAGAAATACATAAAAAAATATCCGTGACAGGTGGGAACGCCATATGGCATGGTGTGCGGCTATGAGGTTCCGCCGGCGTATAAAATGGCACACAAAAAACCTTACATTTTTTTGACAAAATATTTTGTTTTAGGCCATCGACTACTGTGGATGCCCTAAAATGCATTATTAGAGATTCTCTCAAAAGCTAGAGAATACTAATAAAAAAAAGCAAAGCACCATCATCATCACAAACAAAAATAATCATAGAGATTGAGATGACAAAAACAAAAACTTACCGAAGTAATCGGTGAAGACACGACCGTTACTCCAACGACCAGACGGTCTACCAGGAAAAGTGATACCGTAAGGGATTTTCCACGAAGAAGCGAAAGATTTAGCGTTATTTCCAGTATCAACATACGAGTCTCCAAACACAAACAGCTTTATTTTTGATAGAACACCACCAACATGATGACGATGTTCTAACGATGAGGCCGTAACTGTTGAAGCTCCTAAGGTTAGAAATAGTAAGAAAAGAAGAAGAGTTTGGAGTTTCTCCATGAAAGCTGAGGTCAAAAAACCTCCGGCTACAAATGTGGAAATCAGAATAAGTGTACTTAGTACTATAAAACACTCTTGACTTTGTGTTTATAACTAATATAGTGGGATCAAGATCAATTTTGGATCCACCATCTACGAGTCTTCAAAGTGGTTTGATATTCTTGACTTTGTGTTTATAACTAATATAGTGGGATCAGGATCAATTTTGGATCCACCATCTACGAGTCTTCAAAGTGGTTCAATATTAGGCAGAGCTTAATATGTTTAAGTATGGTTTTGGGACTGAAATTTTTCGTACTTAACGACGTTACGTGGACATTTTCTTTGACTGCCTTGAATGAATCTAAATTGGGTCGCAAAGGGCCAATTCTTTCAGCGGCTTTAAAGTAATGTATCAGGTTTTCATGAATGGAATTGACTAGATCTAGGCCAAATAAAACTCCGGCGATTAACTCCAGTGAAAAAAATTTCATTCAATAGACATCTAATCGATTATAAACCGACGTCTTAAAATGACCTGCAAGCGCACGGTGTACGATTGAGTACAAGGGAAAGCGGGGTCGCATCCTAAGAGACTTGTGACGCGAATTATACTTTGAGCTACTAATTTTATGCCAACTTATTCAACTATGGTCCTGTTGATAAGGATGGCTTATGTTCTCTTCTTCATGTTCTAAACCATCTTGTAATGGTCAAACAAGATGATTTCCTTGAACTCTTTACTCCCTCGAATCCAAGCTATGGTCAATCTAAGATCGTAAAAATAAGACTATACATTAAATTGGAAAAAGATAAAGTAACTACTCTTAACTAAACTACACTATTATACACTAAGGCTACATTGGATTAAGCTTCCTCTAGCCTTGGCTAAAGGGTTTAGCTACTCATTCATTTTATCATTGTCATATTACTATTATAACAACAAAAATAAAAGACAAGAAGAAAAGATAAAAAAAAACTTTTATTGTTTACAACCTTGATTTACACTCTTCAAGATGTCTCAAATGGATGGAATTCCACTCCTATTTATAGAGGAGTCCAGATTTGCCAACCCTCCTTAATGGTAGGTTGTGCTAACCCCCCTCTGATTGGCTTTATATTTAACAAAAGTTAAGAGGAGATTTCTGATAGACACGTAATATGTACGTGTAAATCAAAGTTCATAGCAATAAAAGTTATTCTTTCTCTTGTACTTGTCTTTTAATTTTATCGTAGTAATAGTAGTATGGCAATGATTAAAGGGATGAGTAGCTAATCTTCTTAGCCAAGGCTAGAGGAAGCTCCACCCAATGTAGCCTTAGTGTATATTGTGTAGCTTAGTTAGAGTAATTACTTTCTCTTTATCCCAGAATATTGCATATTCGTATTCTTTCGTCCTATGCTTGACCATAGCTAGGATTAAGAGGAATAATGAATCAATGTAACCATCTTGTTGGACCATAACAAGATAGGTTTGGAACATGGAGAGGAGAACATAATCCATACTTATCAACCGGTCCATGGTTGAGTAAGTTGGTTTATGGGTAGTTCCCAATTACTAAATCTCTTGTATCATTTGATGTATTGCATATGCCCGACCAAGAATATGCGATACGGGAACACGTAATTTACTTTAATTATTTATGCTATCTAATGGTTACAAAGGGTGGAGTGAAATCGATGCCTTGGTTTTCACTCCAATATATCTTGTAAGTTGTTTCGTTCATATTTTTATTTCAAAACCTACACAAACTCGTTGTTATTGGATAAAACTAGTAGCTCCAAGTATAATTCGCACCACAAGTCTCTTGGGAGACAACCCCGCTTTCCTTTGTACTCAACGGTACACCGTGCGCTTACAGGTCTTTTAAGACGTCGGTTTATAATCAATCAAGTTTTTGGCGCCGTTGCCGAGGACTTGCAAAGTTGCATTTTATTTTTGAGTTGTTTAATTTTAAGCTAATTTTTCTTTCTTGTTTTTCTTTTCTTTCTCTTTTTTTTTTTTTTTTTTTTGGATCCGGAAACAAAGTGATTGAGTGAATGGCTCTAACTCTCTTGGAGCTACAGTAGCTATAAAGTTTGTCCCTGAATGTTTCACCATTTTTTTATCATTTATAATTCACAGTTGGAAAATACGTTTGCTACGAAAGTTTTAGATAATTCAAAGCCCTTTCCGAATTACTATAGATCATATTATTTTGCTTATTCGTTTGTGAGTTACAGCCTTTTGAAAAAATAGTATAAAATAGTCTCTGTAAAGGACGTCGTGTTAATTAATCACTTCTTTTAAGCGGTAAGAAAGCTAAATTCTAGAAAACTTCCTTCTTGAATGTCTTTCCTTTCTGAATTATATTTCCAAATTGATATTATTTAATATTCTCTCTCAACCGAGCTTAAAGATATGCACATTTGAAAATTAGGACATCATAGACTACATTAAACTTGGAAATTTAATTAATATTGTTGTCGCAAGTTCACTAATCCTTTTTCTCTTATTTTACAGGATAGTCACAAAGTTGGAAACGAGACAGACATTACGCATTATCAAATCCATCCTTCTTGTGCCCCCTAAGTGAAGGGGCACTTCCTTCTTTCACCCCTTAAGTGAAGGGGCGGCCACAACTACACCGGGAAACACTTCCCGTAGGTTGGGACTTTTAAAACTTGACATCTAGAAGGGGTACATATCTGCTCCGCCCCGGCACTAGAATTTCATCACCCAACGGATAGATGTACCAAACCGGGGTACAAACGCGGGTTCTTAGGATACGGCCCCAGCCTAGCACCGCGAAATACTGGCTGTAGGTTTGCGATGCCACCATTCTAAGTGCTGACGTACGATAAGGCGTCTCACTCGGGCGTAAGGACTAAACTTCTACTTTAAGCTGGTACTATCATAGTGACGCAGGGGAGTATAGGAACCAAAGCCTTTTGCCATCATACCCATTTTGAACATAGAAGAATATAGGGGAGACCTAATTATTACTTCTAAAAAATGCTGATGTGCTAGAGTTTAGGTTTGAATGATTGCTTATTGCATTGGGTGTTGTTTTTATTTTAAAATGTCATACATGCAAGAACATTGGAATCCATACAACTCACAATTCGACATCCCGCAGCAACCTCAAAATCATTTTCAATCATAGGATCACCAAAATTCTCAATACGTGGAACCTTTCCCATCTTATTCATATATGCAAGCCCATCAGTCCGTCCAATCATCCAATCAGTTCCTACCTGCTCTACCTAAACCATCTTTGGAAGATACCCTTGCTCTCTTTATGCAACAATCAATGGAAAGCCAAAAACAATCAATAGAAAGCCAAAAATAAACGTTGCAATTTCAGCAACAAATGATGCAATTTTAACAACAGACTTTGGTGAATCAAAATTCTACAACCCAATCTATCTCTAGATTAGAGACTCAGATAACTCAGTTGTCAACTACATGGAGTAAAATAGAGCATGAAAAACTTCTAAGCAATGAAAAAGAACAATCGGAGTTAAATCCCCTTGTGATTTAGAAATGGATGAATTCAAGCGCAATCAAGAAATGTTTTCTCCGTGGGGTGAATGGATACCATATTGCGAGACAGATTTAGAAAATGAACATTTTAAGGTCGACGATCCTATGTCACAAGAAGACCTTGAAGAAGCAGCTATCATGTCTAATACAATTCTTTCTCAATCACCTCTAAATTCAGCCCTTAGCATTTAACCACAGATGTCACCATCCATCAATTTATTTGTTAACCCAATAAATTGTTTCGAGGAAACTATGACCGAGACTGAATATTTTTCCCTCTCCTCTAATGATTTTTCTAGCGATGATGATGACGAGATAAAATATGAATATATGGAATCACCATCTCATTATACGATAATATGGATGATGATATTTGTACCAAAGTCAAGAAATTAGAAATTGCCGAACCTGTTGCAGATGTTATCAAGTTGTCATTTCCTTCTCAGTCTCCTTATGAGTCACCACAGCCATTCCTTGTGTCGCGTCCACCTGACACAAATTACAATGTTGAAAACCAGTGGGTAGACGACCCCTTCTTTACAGGATATACCACTATTATTTGGGGCTGATTCTGTTTTGGTTACCCCTTCACCAACCACACCTATAGCTATGCCTACATCTCCATTTCACGAGCCTAATGGGGGTACCATGACCATAAATGATTTTGAAAACTTGTACGGAGATAATTCTTGTTGTATTTCTGTTAATGAATGTTTAAATTATTTTAAGAACTCGAATGATCCTAAGATTCGTGAAATGGTACAATCATTAGCATCTGAAAATATGTTTCATCTTGGCCATGTCCCTAAGCTAATGAATATCCACGCCAATGGTCAGGATAAGTCCCTTGAGATAAGTTGTGATTTTAGGCACATAAATTTTAAATGTCTGTTAGAGTCAATTGTTCACCGATCCCCACATCCACAAATATGCTATATAGTTTTTCTTCTACTAAAAGAAAACATCTTTTTGAAAAATTATAATTTTGGGGATGCCTCAAGGACTTGCTTTGTCAGAACCACTTATTGCATTTTTTGGAATATCAACAGTAACATGGGGGTTTTAAAAAATTTCAAAGAAAATATCTTTCCAGGAAAATCGAGTTTTGAATCTAGTACATTTTCGAGGATGAATACTTGTATACCAATCTACTTATTTATTGCAACATGTAGTAATCATATGATTGTATTGAAAATTTTAAAGGAAAATATGTTTCATGGGTATGTATTTGCTTTATCTTGGAGAAAATGGTTTTTCTTGATTTGTCTAAGATTTTCAATTTGGAATCATCAAATGATAGGCAAAGTTTTTAGAAAAAATCTTTTTCATCGAGAATTAGTTTTAAACTCTCTCTTGTTTTTACATAATATATCAGCCCAATTAAGGGCTAATATTAAGGATCGCCATTCATGTGTTATCTAGTTTTTGAAAGAGAATTTATAACCAGGATAGTACATCACCTTTTCAACTTCGTATCCTTCCAGTCATATTAAAAATTTTATGTTTGGGGGTACATTCGTCTAGCTGAAGACAGTAAACTTAGCGCTTCTTGGGAGGCAACCCATGACACATTCAAGTGAGAAATTCTAGTTTTTATTCTTCCATTTTTTTGTATGCTCTCAAACATTGAGGGCAATGTTTCATTTAAGTTTGGGGGTAGGAAAACATTTTTTTAAATGTTTTTTGAAGAAAAGTGAAATAATGGCACTTTGACAATTTATGATATATTTTTGACGAATTTCCAAACACTTAAACTGATTTTACCTTGACATAAATATTATGGAAAAACCTAAATTTTGAAATTGTACCAAGTATACACTAGAATATTTTAGAATATCTTAGTATAGATATACTATTTTTTTATTAGGGACTAATTCAAGTTAACTTGGTATATTTTGAAAATGTGCACTTCACTGTAGTTTTGCAATTAATACCTTCAATAGATTTTTGTTCAGTATAAGGTAAATTTAGCATTTATATTAGGAATAGTTTTCTACAAGGGAGGCAACTTCCTAAGAATAAGTTCATTCCTAAGAATAAATAATAAGCCAAATATGTTCTAAAAACTTTCACGCTGCAAGGCTACTCGCATGATTAAGAGCTGAAAGAGGAAAAATTATCACCAATCTCAAGTTTGACCATGAACTATGTGAAAGGAGCATAAGGAAATGTTACTTGTAAGAATCATGAGTCTAGGTCATGATGGGGTACCGCACCCTGGCAACCTTCGCCAACTGGCAGGGATTGTCGACCGAAAA
The DNA here is from genome assembly GCA_014058105.1 of Kingdonia uniflora. Classification (NCBI taxonomy): domain Eukaryota; kingdom Viridiplantae; phylum Streptophyta; class Magnoliopsida; order Ranunculales; family Circaeasteraceae; genus Kingdonia; species Kingdonia uniflora. Next base: position 7,298,679 of record JACGCM010000816.1, on the reverse strand, counting down.
CTCTTTGTTACGGAGGCTTCACTAAGAAACAAAGTACTCAAAAAAAAAGGCTTACAAAAGAAAAGAAAAAATAAAATTCTAGGAAGACGAATTGACTAAGGTACTTGTCAAACTAACCGTTAAATTTATTCCAGTGAGAACTAGGCTACCAAAAACTGAGTAAATTATTCTACACAACGTATTAGGCGTTAAAACTATTTTCATTGTACACTCAAATAAAGCTAAAGAGAAATATTTGAATCCCTTTCAAATCTTGAGGTAGTACCTCTAGTTTGGGATAAGCTTAAAATATTTTTTGATATACTTGAGAGAATAGCAAGTTTAAGGATTTTTTCATTGGTATATTATTGTCACAACTAAGTAAGGTTTAGTTCACAGGAAATGAGTCATGTGTATTCTTGAATTGTTTAAAATGTTATTATTGACTTTTGTGGGTATAGTCACTGCAAACCCTCACGAGACAGCACTCGTCCACCAGGGGAACCTGGGGGTTTAACAGCTTGTTGTATACGCTAAATACAACCGCGTGACATGCGAAAATGGTTTTTGTTTACTTTTGCCCGAGGACTAGCAAAATATAAGTTCGGGTGTATTTAATAGACACGTAATATGTACGTATACAACTCATAAATTTATATTTACTTAGTTATTTATTAAATAAATGTGACACTAATAGTGTTTTTGTTTGTATTTACAGAAATTGATCACATAATAAACAAGTCATACATTTTTCTAGTTTTTAATAAAGAACAAGGGTGATGCACTCCAACAATGATTCTCAGTTGAAGTGGTCAACCAAAGGCCCATGCATGGATGCCCATTACAGAGAATTAGATATAGATATTATTCTCATGAGTTGTAATATATATGCATGATTTTAGGCATTGTTTTGGGGATTTTATATTAATGGTGATATTTTATAACCCTTCCTAAACTCTATAAATAGGAGGGGAATCTCACCCATGAGGGGGCATCTTGGAGAGTACAAATCAAAGTTCATAACAATAAAAGTTATTCTTTCTCTTGTTCTTGTCTTTTAATTTTATCGTAGTAATAGTAGTATAGCAGTAATATAAGGGATGAGTAGTTAATCTTCTTAGCCAAGGCTAGAAAAAGTTTTACCCAATGTAGCTTTAGTGTAGATTGTGTAGCTTAGTTAGAGTAATTACTTTCTCTTTATCCCAAAATATTGCATATTCGTATTCCTTCGTCCTATGCTTGACCATAACTAGGATTTGAAGGAATAATGAATCTATGTAACCATCTTGTTGGACCATAACAAGATAGGTTAGGAACATGAAGAAGAGAACATAATCTATACTTATCAACCGGACCATGATTGAGTAAGTTGGTTTATAGGTAGTTCTGAATTACTAAATCTCTTGTATCGTTTTATGTATTGCATATGCCCGACCAAGGATATGCGGTGCAGGAACTCATAATTTACTTTAATTATTTATGTTATCTAATGGTTACAAAGGATGGAGTGGAATCGATACCTTGGTTTCCACTCTAATTTATATTGTAATTATTTTCGTTCTTATTTTTAATTCAAAACCTATACAAACTCGTTGTTATTTGATAAAACTTGTAGCTCGAAGTATAATTCGTACCACAAGTCTCTTGGGATACGACCACACTTTCCTTTGTACTCAACGGTACACCGTGCGCTTACGGGTCTTTTATGACGTTGGTTTATAATAGATTAATTTCCCTATTTCAAAAAATTTCCAAGAGAAAAATCTCTCCGCCCCCTATTTTCTCTTTAATGTAGTTTCTTTCCCTCCCTATTAGGCCTCTCTCATCTTCTCTCTCACATTCAAGTCTCTATCTTCAATTATCTTCTCACCAAAAATAAGTAGGCTTAAAGAAAAACTACATCGTAGCTATTAACCACTATATCTTGATTTACTGATATAACATCATTTTCGTTGATGATTTAAATGTTTGAATAACATTGATGAGATTAGAATTGTTGGGTCATTAAGTCTTTGAGGCCACTCCATGGCTAGCCGAATCTCGTCATTGAAGTTCTATCTAAAAGTTTTTGGCATTTCACATTTTGTGTTTGTGAAGGTCATTGCAAGAACGAAGGATAGTCGTTGAGAGAACAAAGAAGAGTCATTGCAAGAACGAAGGAGAGTCGTTGAAAGAATAAAGAAGAGTTGTTGCGATAACGAAGGAGAGTCGTTGAAAGAATGAAGAAGAGTTGTTGCGATAACGAAGGAGAATCGTTGTGAGAACAAAAGTGATAGGGCGTGATGCTTGGATCAGAAGAGAGATAATCACGAGACGGGGTTATCGAGTCTGTAAGTGTAATTCAGATTAAACTCTTTTTGATTAGTAGATTTTTGGTTGTCGTGTTCATCGACAACGACCTGTGGTTTTTCTCCTAAGTAAGGAGTTTCCGCAGGGTGAACAATTGCTTGTGTCATTTAATTCCTTGTCTTTAATATTGATTGTTTCTGCTTAATCCAAGATCATTGATTGATAAGAATTATTTTGACCTAATTTCTCGAAATACAATAAATATGATCACATAAAATTTCACTTTCTTTGAACATGTGATGGCAATGAACAAGATTCGATTCCCTACCAAGAAAGTGCATGCTATGGGAACAGTAACTGAGTGAGGATTTTCTTGTTTAAGATGGAGTCAATAGTGCACAACTCTTCACATATTTTGAATGTGTAAATGATTTTATAGGGCTTTACAACAACTTCAGATAATTAATTTTGCAGGTAAAACACTTTAACTATTAGTTTAAACTTTGGTTTGGTATGCCATAATTTTGCAAGTGAAGTACTTTTCAATATTTTGGCCTAGAGCCATTGCAATTTTTTTTCCATGTAAGCAGAAGCAATGAATTTTGTTTAGAATAATCCTTCTCGATATTTGAAGTTTGGTCATGAGAATAAAACCATAAGTGAAGAGAGACACAGTGGGAAAGAGAAAATGTAGTAGAGAGAATATAGGGAAATCTAGCACATATTGATTTTTAGAAAAAAAAATAAAAATGAAAAGTCTTATCCTAGCCTCCGTTAAATATAAGGCCAATTAGAGGGAGGGTTGGCAGAACCCATCTTTAAAGAGGGTTGGCAAACCCTTCCATTATACACAAAATATAAGAGATTCAAAACTCCATACGCTACGCCTTGGTCCATGCATAAAATTATATGACTTGATGATCTTCATCAATGCCTCTTCAATGCTCCTCATTGGATTTTTGGTTAACAATTATTATGGAAATGAACTGCTGGAGTGTACAAGACATTCTTATTTATTGAAAACCGTAAAACTTATGACTTCTTTATCATGCGACCGATTCCTATAAATACAATAAAAAATACTATTAGTATCACAGTTTCTCACAATTTACTTTCTGTATCTCTTTTAGACCTTGATGGGTATTCTTTTCACTTTGGGAAGGGTTCTTTCAGTTTATTCAAGAATTTTTCTTTTATTAGTTCTAGTATTTTATGTGATGACCTATATAAAGTAAATCTTGATAACATGTTCACCAAAACCCTTTTTAATCCTGCATCCTAATGTTGGAACGAAACATGACACAACTAATGAAAATTCTGCCATCTTGTGGCACAGATGACTGGGGCATATCTTCGGAGAAAGAATGCAAAGATTAGTAAAAGATGGGGTCCTTCCGAACCTAAATTTTACTGATTTTGATGTGTGTGTGTGTGTGTGTGTGTGTGTGTATGGATTGTATTAAAGGCCAACAAACCAAACACACCAAGAAGGGTGCCACAAGAAGTATGGAGCTTTCTTAAAATTATTCATACATATATTTGTGGACCTTTTACCACTCTTTGTTTTATGGGAGAAAAGTATTTAATTACCTTTATTGACGACTTTTCATGTTATGGTTTTATTTAGTGAAAAATCTCAAGCAGTGAATGTCGTTGAGGTATACATTACTGAGGTTGAAAGACAATTAGGCAAAAATGTAAAAGTTATTAGGTCAGATAGAAGTGGTGAATACTATGGTAGATATGAAAAATTGGGTTAGTAACCTGGCCCATTCGCCAAACTCTTTGAAAAGCTTGGTATTCGTGCTCAATACACAATGTTAGGAACACCACCGTAGAATGGTGTAGCTGAAAGGTGTAATCGTACTTTAATAGAAATGGTTAAGAATATGATTAGAAATTCTACTTTACCCGTATCTTTGTGGATTGAAGCTCTAAAGACTACTGTATATTAATTAAATAAGGTTCCTAGTAAGGCAGTTCTGAAAACTCCATTCGAGCTTTGGACTGGAAGGAAGCCTAGTTTAAGACATCTTCATGTTTGGGGATGTACAGCGGAGGCTAGACTTTACAATCCATATGAAAAGAAATTGGACCTTAAAACTATCAGTGGGTACTTTATTGGTTACCCTGATAAGTCCAAAGGGTATCCTACCTATAGTACGAGAATTTTTTAAAATGGTAATGCAAGATTCCTTAAAAATGGTTAAATTAGTGGGAGTATTAAATCATGAAATGTGGTTATTGAAGAAGTTAGGGTGCGAGTCCCATTACCCAGAATTTTTAATCTTGTTGTTCCTATGGTTGTTGATCAAATCGGTAATACCGAGCAACAACTGGGTAATCAGTCACTCTATAATGAGGTTGTCGCTAACAAACCGATAATAGAGACACCACAAGAAATAGTACTACGCCGATCCCAACACGAAAGGAGATCTACTATTTTGAATGATTATGTGGTGTATTTACAGGAATCTGAATTTGACATAGGGACAATTAAGGATCTGGTTTTATTTTTACAAGCTATGAATAGTAATAATTCTCCTAAATGGATTGATGCAATGAAAGAACAGTTGAAATCAATAGAACAGAATAAAGCTTGGGATCTCGCTGAATTGTCAAAAGGATACATGAAAGTTGGTTGTAAATGGGTCTTTAAGACCAAGCGCGACAGTAATGGCAATATCGAGCGATATAAAGCCCGACTTGTGGCCAAAGTTTTCACTTAGAAAGAAGGCATTAATTACAAGGAGACCTTCTCACTTATATCAAAGAATAACTCACTTAGAATTATTATGGCATTGGTGGCTCCTTATGATTTAGAGTTACACCAAATGGATGTGAAAAATATTTTTTTGAATGGGCCAGAGTTTAGATGAAGAAGTCTATATGAATCAACCTGAAGGTTTCTCTGAAGAGGGGAAAGAAAATATGGTTTGTAAGCTTAAGAAATTAATATACGGTCTTAAACAAGTTTCCCACCAATGGTACATTAAGTTTTACGATACTATTGTTTTTTTGGGTTTTAAGGAGAATATTGCTGATAGATGTATATACTTCAAGGTCCGTGGGAGTAAGTTTATATTTTAGGTTTTGTATGTTAATGATATCTTACTTGCTAGTAATGATCTTGGTCTGTATCACCAGACTAAGAAGTTTTTCTCTAAGAACTTTGAAATAAAATATTTTGGGGAGGCATCTTATGTGATTGGAATCAAAATCTATCAGGATCGAGCACAAGGATTATTAAGGCTGCTCAGAAAGCCTATATCAATAAAGTTTTAAAGAGATTCAACGTGGAGAATTATTCAACTAGTGATGCATCAATTCAGAAAGGTAATAAATTTAGTCTTATGCAATGCCCAAAGACTGAATGGGAATATAAACATATGGAAAAGATTATGTACATAGCTACCATGGGGAGTCTAATGTATGCGTAAATTTGTACTAGACCGGACATAAGTTTTGTCATTGGTATGTTGGGTAGATATCAAATCAATCCAGTGATGGACCATTAGAAAGCTACAAAGAAGTTATGTGGTACTTGCAAGGAATGAAAGATTACATACTTACATTTAGAAGGTTTCATTATTTAGAAGTGATCGGTTACTCAGACTCAGATTTTGTTAGATGCCCTGATAGTAGGAAGTCTACTTTTAGTTATGTCTTCCTACTGGCTGGAGGGGTAATTTCATGGAAAAGTACAAAATGAGATAGTATTTCTTCATCTACTATGGAGGCTAAGTTTGTTGCATGTTATGAGGCCATAGATCATGGTTTATGGTTACAAAATTTTATTTCAAGACTTGGAGTTGTTGACTCTATTCCCAAGCCGTTGAAAATTTATTGTGATAATACCGCAGCAGTCTTTTTCTCTAAGAATGATAAGTATTCTAATGGTGCTACGTACATGGAGATAAAATATTTATCAGTCAAGGAGTTTGTTCAAAAATAATGAGTGCTTATAGAACACATAAGCACAATGCTTATGGTTGCAGATCCATTGACTAAGGGATTACCGCCAAAGACATTTAAGGAACGTGTTCAGAGTATGGGCCTTGGGCAGATTCCATGATGTTTTTCTTTATAGGTTGGATTTTTAGTTTAATTGTTCTCTTTAGACATCTTATTGAGATCTTATTACAGTATATTTCTGATATTTTCTTATTTACCATTATATGTACACATGTATGTGATTGGATGAATGATAATAGAAAAGTCTTTTGGCAAGACATTATTGATGGACCTTTTATATGCATATTTGTTCACGCCTATAAACCTCACTTACAAACTAAGTTAAATACTTTATTATTGTTGTAGTACATGGAAGAAAATGTGTCGCAAAATTGCATAAGACCGTTATGACTCACTTTAGTAAATTGTTTGATTTTGGTATTATGATGACCAATAAAGATAGTATGACTTGGATATATTTTAAATCGCGCATGTGTCAGTTATTTAATCGTTGAGCCCATTTTAAGTCAAAAAAATTGCAAACTTAAGTTTTATTGAGTATGATTTTCAAAACAATTTTATATGGGCCAAGTGAGATAATGTAAGACTTATTATGGCCAATATGAGTAGGAGTCCTTTAATAATTATGAGTTTCTAATTATGATGATCCAAGTTCTAATAGAAAACTAGTCTTATTGGTTAATGAGGTTAGGGTTTCCAATAACTCTCTACTTTAATGGGCTAGAACACTTATATTAAAATAAGAAACTAGGTCATCTCTCTACCCATATAAGTGTGTCTAGCCCATCAACAAAATATTTATCTGAAAGAAAAGGTTAAGTGTGTGAAAATCTAGTCGTCACCGTTCGCCGCCACCGGCGAACACAAGGACATACCTCAATCAATCAAGCTATAGATCAAGGTATGTGATTATCTTTTTGTATTATTGTTTATCGTGAATATCACATTAAGTCCTAGGTTCTTATAGATCTTTAATTTTTATAGATTTTATTATGTTTTACACAAAGTTCATAGAGTTCCAACAACGAAGAAAAGAGTTCGTAAAATACAAACAAATCTTATATATCACCTTAGTTGCAAACATGTAAATCGTAGGTCACAATAACCAAAGTGGCAAAAAAGTCAAGTTTAAAACCTGTTGGTGGACCTCTAGATATAAGATCAAGTGAGCATGTACGAAAATACAAAATAGATGAGGTAATTCCAAATGTTGCACTTTTGTTCCAACCACAAAATTATATTGTTTGAAGTTAGAAACAATTATACTTAAGCCCACAAATTATAGGACAATCACAAATTTTTACCTTGTGTTTTGTATATTACAACAACCAAATCATACAAAGTATCGAGTAACTTTTATAACTGTGTTGGCTTCTTGAACTCAACTAACGTATGTCAAGCACATTAACGTAAACAGAATTTGATAACTACGTTATAAAGTCCACTTACCTCCTTGAGCACTAAATAATACTTACTATTTGAACTCAGAGTATTCCAAGGACCAAAGAAAATAAAAGAAAAGAGAAATGACGTGAGAGAAAAGAAACGATAAAAATCGGCTTAAAAATAACAACTCAAAAATAAATCACACATAAGGGCTAGCAATTTAACCCAACCCGCCCTTAATAAGGCAGGTTTGTCTTTTAAAAAACTCATTTATTTATTGGGGCGGGTCTGGTTTTAGGCTCAAATAAATGGGGCCCCATCACCCGACCATGTTATATAGGTTATGACCTGAATACCCTTAAACCTAATTCTATTGATGACATATTACTTTTACTTCCTCCTCATCCTGACTTTCATCCTCTGATCCTCAGCTCGTTTCTCTCTATATATATATTTGTAAACCTAAGAAGAATTATCTTAAATCAATAGTTTTCGACCTAAATCGATGGTTTTCATCTTAAAGCTTCAAAGTTCATAAATGGGGCGGGTCTACGGGGCAGGCTTGGGTTGGGGATCCCCACTTAGAATAAACGGGTGCTAAGAGAGTGTTGGGGCGGTTTGGTATAGGCAAATTTTGATGAGGTGGGATTGAGTATTCCCCATTTAAGTTAAACGATATTGGGGCGTGTTTAGGGGTAGGGTAATTTAGTGGGTATGGGGATGGTATTATTGCACCCACCCCAAACTTGACTCATTGCCAGCCCTACGCACATTCACAAGTCCTCGGCAATAGCAAATGAAGAAAATAAATAAATAAAAGTAGCAAGGTTTTGATACGAATCATAGAGGAAACCAAGGCATGATTCCACTCCATCTGTTGCAACTGTGAGATAGAATATCTAGTTAGAGTATATCACGAATTCCCGTATCGCATATCCTTGGTTGGGTATATACATACATCAGAATATGAAAAAATTAATTATTGGGAATTACTCATATTCCAGCCTATTTAACCATGGTCCGATTGATAAGGATGACTTATATTCTCTTCTTCATGTTCTAAACCATCTTATAATGATCGAACAAGATGATCTATTTGAACTCTTTACTCCCTCAAATCCAACTTATGGTCAAGCTAAGATCGTAGAAATAAGACTATACATTAAATTGGAAAAAGATAAAGTAACTACTCTTAACTAAACTACACTATCCTACACTACGACTACATTGGATGGAGCTTCCTCTAGCCTTGGCTAAAGGGTTTAGCTACTCATTCCTTTGATCATTGTCATATTACTATTATAACAACAAAAGTAAAATACAAGAAGAAAAGAGAAAGAAAAACTTTTACTGTTTTCAACCTTGATTTAGACTCTTCAAGATGACTCAAATGGGTGAGATTCCCCTCCTATTTATAGAGTATATGATGGGTTACAAAATATCGACATAAATGTAAAATTCCCTAAACAATGTCTTCTATTGTGCACAAAATATAAAAACTTCAAAACTTTATACTCAGCACCTTGGCCCATGCATAAAATTATATGACTTGATGATCTCCATCAATGCCTCTTCAATGCTCCTCATTAGATTTTTGGTTAACAATTGTTATGGGAATGAACTGCTGGAGTGTACAACTTACGACTTCTTTATCATGCGACCGATTCCTGTAAATACAATCAAAAATACTATTAGTATTACATTTAATTAATAAATAACAAGTTAGATATAAATTTAGGAGTTGCATAGGTAAATATTACGTGTCTATCAACATTTATGAAACATATGTCCACAATTCAAAATTAGAGGTTTACTGGGTTCATAATTTGTCACCACTTGGCTTACATCTCTTTTTGAGTGAACATTTCGTTATTAGGTGTGCAAAGTTCCCGTTTATATAGAGCAAAAAGCCTATTGAGATTTTCTCTTCAACCTAATGCAACTGCAATGGACGGGGTTGGTGTAGCGATCTAACACCATGCTCAAGAAGCAAAGGTCCTGAGTCCAAATCACCACCTACATGGGTCCACTTACCCGTAGTTATCCTGACTTACCTGACACATGTGCGTACTAGATCTCACGTGCCCCTGGGATTAGTCAAGAAAATGGTGATAAATTAATATCCATAATCATCACCATGGTCTACAACAAAACAAAGCGTAAAAAGGTAATCCAGTATTGTACAAGCAAGCTAAGGAAAAGATCATCTTATTGGCAAATGCCGATAAATTAAGAACCAAAATCACCACGGCCTGCAAAAAGGATTAGTTTTTTTTTAGCAAATGGTGAGAAATTCAAAACTGGAATAACCAGGGTTTAACAAAAATAAAAATAAAAACTAGAACTACTCATGCCAAGGAAAAGATCGGTTATTTGGCGAAATTGTCAAAAACTTCTACATTCAAAGATAGCGCTAGGATCAAATCAAGCAAAGCTCAAAAAAAATCCAGCCCCTGGATTACATGATAAACTAGTTTTCCCGTTATGAGAAAAGCATAATTTTAGATGCTGCCATAGTGGTTCATAAAATAATAGGTAAAAAAATCTTACTTGTTTTACAAACTTAACGATGACCCTTAACATGCAACTCTTCAATCTCATTAAGCAAAAAAAAGATAAATAGAACCATCTAGTTTAGACTGCTAATATACAATACGTACATGACTTGCAATCCAACATCAAAAAAGAAGAGAGTTCCCCGCGCCAACAGTGCCGAGAGAAATCTTTGCTTGGGTTTTACAAAGAGGAACCAACAGAGCTTGGTTAACAAAATGCCCACCTCCATTGCCAAAATAGCAGCAGAGATGATGGAGGTAGACAGAATGCCAAAAGACTCTGTTGGGGGCCAATTTGATAATACCAAGTAAGGTTATATTTGTGAGAAATTTATACAATAACTATGATCAATAATTGAATATGTAAAGAAAATTATACTAACCTCTTCTCCTGCTCTTGTAAAATACTTTGTTCTTGAGTAGATTCTACCCTTGGATTGCATGCACACCTTAATAGGATGGTTTTCTGTGTTGTAGCTTTCCAAGAGGGATTTCATCTCTATTTAATCTGATACAGGGTATTGAGTGTGGTCTTCCCATTATACCCTCAAACCCTAATAAAGAATAACACTAGGTCCTACCAACTTAACTTAGTATAACAATTGGGCATAGCCAATAACACCTATGCAACCTATTATCATGTGTGCTCGTGAACAAAAGATAAAATATAGAGTAGTGCCGGTATAGATGGAAAATTCAGCAATCTCCCACCCGGCGCTAACTCAATTTTTTAAGAAAAAATATTTTTAGCCTGATTCACAGTTTTTTATGAATAGCGGATGGCCATCCTATGTTTTTAAAACCACACATAATAATTTATCAAAGGCAATGTTGATGAATTTTCCATCTATACCGGCACTACTCTTTCGGTTCACGAGCACACATGTTAATAGGTCGTATAGGTGTTATTTACTGTGCCTAATTGTTGTACCAAATTAAGGTAGGTGGAACCTAGTATTACTCTTTATTAATGTTTGAGGGTATAATAAGAAGACCAAACTAGCCCTATCAGGTTAAATAGAGAGGAAGTCCATATTGGAGGCTACAACACATAAAACCATCACATTAAGGTTTGTAGCCAATCCAAGAAAGACTCCACTCAAGAACAGAGGATTTTCAGAGAGCATGAGAAGAGGTTAGCACAATCTATTTTCTATATCCTATTATTGATCATAACAATTGTATGTATTTCCAACAATTAGTGTCAGAGCTAGGATACAAATTATAATGGTTCAATAATTATGTGAGATTTGTTTCTCTGTACTTTAATGGGTTATTTTATAGGGTTATTTCATGTTCACTGTTGTTCTCGAGGAGAGCAGTTTTTTTTTAGTCATTCATATTTACCCAAGTCTTTCTTTGTCTCTATCAAATATCAAAGAAATTTTAGGGTTCCTCTTTCTCTCTCCTCAAATTGTTAATTATCAGACCAAATTCATTCTCCTAAATCCATTGCCTCGAACTGATTCAAAAATTGCCGAATTTGGGTATTAGAGAGAGCGTTAAAGCTGCGAATCATTCTAGATTTTTTTCCCTCTATATATTTCCTCTGATCTCTATTTCCGAGTTGCAATCAATGGTTTCGATTTAGGTTTAACATTGGAGTTTCAAGGGTTTAAAACTCGGTTTTTTCGATCATCACCACCGTCTGATTCGGGATTAACTCATTAGGGGATTTTTCAGTGTTGGAGGAGTAATTCTTGTAGAACAACATGGATTGAAGTCTTCTGTTACTCAATCAGATTGAGGGTTTCGTGATTTCTAAAATGAAATTGTTGTGGCTTATTCCGCATCTCGAACTCATGCTTCATCTTCGAACTACATACAAACTTTCGACCTCATCAACAGAGCAGGTGGTACATTGGTAGCATGATCAAAATCAAGACAGCAAAATAAGGAAAAACATATGTTTCTCAACCAACACCACTCGCTAATGATACTGCTCGCGTTCTTGGTTGAGAGCCATCTTGTAATAAGCTTATTTTACATCTCGGACTCATACCTTATCCTTGAACTCAAACTATTTCATAATGACATCTAACAATTCTTTTGCGGTACCATTCTCAGGGATACCACCCCGCATAAAAGGATCGATGGAAGAACGAATGATAAGATTTGCCATTTTATTGGCTTTGACCCATTTAGCATAGGCCACTTTCTCAGCATCAGAAGAGGTATCTGTGATTAAGGTAGCCTAGGGCAAAAACTTATTTTAGGACGTGCAAAATTAAAAAAAAAAATATACACGTTAAACTTGATCTGTAAAAGATCTATAACTTGATATCATTAATCTCGATCCTACCTGGTGTTAAGATGGTCGAGTCTAAGTGTATATTATATTTTAAGGTATTGCCTTTTCACTATATGGGTACAATAATGCATCATCGAATCCCTCCTTTAGGTGGTGATTTGACATACATTCCCCCCTAGTTGGTGATCACTCACGCTCAAGACTAGACTGGTCACTTACAATTTGACTTGAGACACTTTCTCACCTTTTGGCCAAAGGTTATCCTCATCTTCCCTTGCCATATAACCTATCTTGACCCACTAATTAATTATAAGTTTTTTAGCCTCCTTTTGGTGGTCTAATTATTTCAAGTTTAATTAGTGCAAAATAGTCTTAATGAGACTTTATAAGGGAGTCTAAAAAATTAGAAGAAAAGTTCAACTCCATGGACAAAACTCATTTGGGTGTATTTACCTATGTTATATCCCGCCTTCCTAACGACTACTTGATCTCACTTAAACCCCATTGGAGATCCTTGGGCGATAAAACCCTGTATCATGAATGATATGTATAGTTGATGCCATATATTATTATCCAATTAATAATAAATATTAATGATTCATTGCTTAATTAATCACTAATTATTTATTGTAGTACCTTAACAGGGTCGACATATATTGAATATTCTTAAACTTGAGTGTATTTTTTTTTTATAACTTTTACTCATGATAGTGTCCAGCTAGCCAATATATTAATGTTACAACTTCAAATCATATATAAAAGTCCTAAGACATATAATTTCAAACAAGCAGACCAATCTAAAACACATATATAATATCTACATTCCGCAACAACTGCAGAATCCTCCTTTTATAAGCAAGAGGCACATCCCCAATACCACTCACCGATAAAACCGATAAAACAACCGAATGAACCGGCATCTCAATCACAACATCATGGAAAACCAAACCCCTTCACCCCTAAAACATCATTCCCAAAGCATGGGTTTTACCTCTTTCAAGCAACTTTGGATCTCTACTCAAAACAGGGTAAAGATTTTCAATCACTATATGAGCCTGGTCACCTTAAACCCCACTGCAGATAACTGCAAGCCCTATAGAATACACAGCGACCGACATAAGTGCCTTTTAGCGTGTTAATAAATCACAGAGCAACCAACTCAACAATGAGAACCACAATAAATTACACAAATATATAAGCATAGCTGGAAAACAATAATGAGAGTGAGTAATCTCCTCTAAAATAGAAATCATTCCTCAATCATTGCTCGTTAAGCTGAAATCCTTAGGGGCTTGGCTGAAGAAGAGTGACGAACTAAAAGAGATAAACTAATCTGCAATAGATAAGTTGATGAATCAGAGACGATCAAACCCATGCCAGAGTGACAAACCAATAGTTGAAACCCCATTCTCCAATGTAGAAGACAAGTCACAAAGCTCTGTACTTGCTCATCGATGATGAGCAAACCCAAAAAAATAAAAAAATAAAATGGTGCAATCTTGTGGAGGAGAAAGTGTTAATCCAGGAACAGGGGTACGATTGATCGGTACTATGGTTTCTCCTCCCTACAATCGTCCCACTCCTCCCTCTATAACCCAATAATCAAACTCCTTTGAATAACAAAATCCCAACAATCACAAACCAATGCCGTTAACAATGAATCTGAATATCATAAATCATAAATCTGAAATCTTGCTATGAACCCTAATTTAGAGAAATTGGGAAAAATAGAGAATAGTAATACAAATTTATCCCTCATATCATATTCAGAACCCTTTAAGAGAAAGATAAGTTTTGATTCGATAAATTTGGAGAGAGACATAAAAGTGATTGATAGAGAGAGAGAGAAAGAGAGAGAGAGACATAAAAGACTTAACATCTGCCCTCCTTGATAAACAGTGAACAGGAAAACAACATAAAGTACTCAACCAAACCATTATAGTATAGAAAAAACAAATATCCTGACAACAATGTTGTCTCTTTCTCTATAAATTATTAATCGTAGAAATATGTATCCTAGCGACTGATACCAATTGTAGGAAATTTATACAATAACTATGATCAATAATTGAATGTGTAAAGGAGATTATACTAACCTCTTCTCCAGCTCTTGTAAAATCCTCTGTTCTTGAGTAAAATCTTCCCTTGAATTGGCTGCAGACCTTAATGGGATTACTTTCTGTGTTGTAGCCTCCAAGAGGGACTTCATCTCTATTTAACCTGATAGGGTATTGAGTAGGCTTCTTATTATACCCTTAAACCCTAATAAAGAGTAACACTAGGTCCCACCAACTATAACATGGTATAACAATTGGGCACGACCAATAACACCTATACAACCTATTATCATGTGTGCTCGTGAACAGAAGATAAAGTATAGAGTAGTGCCAGTATAAATGGAAAATCCAACAATCCCATTTTGTCGCTACTGGAGATGCTCTAATGGCAGTTACTTCTCACCAAGCACAAATTAATAATCATAGCTCTTTTTTCTTTTCTTTTTTGCTAGAATAGTAAAGATGGGATTAGGTAGCTCATAGCCATGCATGATAAAAATAGGAACATGCAATTTCCACATGGACAATTGAACTGTATCCAAAAAAAAATCTATTAATCTGACAAAAATAACCCTGCTTTAAATGCTTAATCTGAGTCACTCATCTCTCTCCTTAAAACCTATAAAAATACTCTTTTACTTTTCCTACTCTCTCACTCTAGAAAGATCAAAAATGATCTTCATAATCTCTGTAATAAATTTTTTTGTAATCTCTACTCATAACCAAAACAAGTAATTGAACTATTGAAGAGTGATTGGGGAAGAATTGATTGGAGTTCTTCCATTAATCCAATTATGGGGTGTAAAAGGAAATGTGATAATTGAGTTTTTAACCCCATAAGGCATCAATGCTCGAAGTTAAAGGTCAAAATTGTGTAACTTGCATTGAATTACAACTCATAAATACGAGATTAAAATATTTCAATATGTTGTGTAAACAACAAACAGTAAACTATGTAGTCATTTGGAGATTAGACAGGTAATGTAAGTAGAAATGGGAATGGAGAGCTCCAATAACCAAGCTTCAACTATAGAAATTTAAAGTAAATGGGAAAGAGCTGAGGCAAGAAGAATTGGGTAACAAATTTTGGTGAGCAAGACCGCCTCTCGAAATTAATGGCCAAAAATTATTGGTATAAATCGTAAGGCAAAGAAGCCGATTTTGGGAATGGATAGAAATCTACAATGTTGAACAATAAAACGTTGATATGCATTTGCTTGTTATTTATGTTATGACTAGTACTTGCGGTGGTGGGATCAAACAGGAGAGTGGAGAGATTAGTAGTTTAATATCAAAGATTGGGTGATGCATTAGCTCGGCTGCAAGCATAAATCAACGACAACTAGAGGAAGAACAAACATAATGATCTTCCAAAAGGATCAAAACCACCCCCGACAATCACGAAGAATCTATTATCAAACAAAGGGTTACAAGAAGTTCTAGAGATTTCTCAACCTCGCCTCTACAATTACAGATAATCCCCAACAAGAAACCCTAGAAAGAAAACCCAAGAAATCTCTCAAGAGCAAAACCCTAAATATTTCTCTTGTTCTTTTCTCTCCTCTGAGGCTTTGAAAAACTTAACCCTAAGACTTAACCAATCCCTAAGTTTATAATAAATATTCCATGAGGCTAATGCAAAAAAATATGCATCACGGTGCGTTTTAAAATAACCCAAAAAACTATTGCCAACTTTTTGTATTGTCTATTCGAACAAAGTCAAGTCTGCTTCTTCTGTTCGAATAGATAATAACTCTATTCGTACTAGGGGTGAGCATGAATCGATGGAACCGACCAAACCAAACCAAACTGACCAAACCCAAACCGATCGGATCAGTTTTTCCAAGTGGTTCGGTACGGTTCTCAGAAACATAAATCGATTAAGAACTGTTTGGTTTTCGGTTCTTTCGCTCGAAAACTGAAATTAAACCGAACCGAAGCGAACCAACTTTGGATTCTTTTCAATAAATTCCTCCCATTATAGAGAGAGAAAGAGTTTATAGAGATGAAGTATGCTCTGGTTTTTTTTCAAAAAATTCCTCCAATACAGTAAGGACCCTTCCCGAAATCTAAACCTTCTTCGGTGTAAAAGAAACTCTACTCCAAACTCGAAGCAAACACCGCCCACTCTTGACTTCACAAAACCACCCTGAATGAAATTGAAACCCAAGAAGAGAGAAAGAGAAACTACACACAACAACAACAACAAAGGGGAGAAAAAACAATACTCTTCTCTCTTTCTCTCTCTCTCTCTCTCTAATGAACGACGATGAAGATTTCAGAGATCTCTACGGTGTTGTCGACAAACTAATCTCTTTCCCATCCACAACCCCTTCTCAGCCTCCTCCCTCCTCCTCTATACCCACAACAAAGCCTTCATCGATTCTCAACAACCACAACAGGGACGATGAAGACGACATCTTATTTCTAACTCCTGATCCCAAATTATACTCTTCTCATCAAATCCTAGCTCCCCACCTTCAAGAATGCATTCCTAATAGAATTGGCAATCCAAGTTCAAATTGTATTGAAGACAGGAGGGATGCAATTAGGGTTTCAGTGAAGGTAGAGGCAAATGGGGTTTAGGAATCTCAGAAGGAGGATTTGGAATTAAAAATTTAACCATCTTTCACATATCCTTATTTGAAGCCATTCTTTAATTAAGAGTTGGATTCCAAGATTTTAATGGTAGATTAGGAACCTCTTCAATTGAATATCATAATCAACGAAGGGAATTGGGCAAGAATAAACTAGAAATCGGTTTCGTTGGTTCGGTTTTGGTTTCCCTTGACTAGTTCTCAGGTCGGTTTGGTCAGTTTTGAGCTCAGATCGGTTCTGTTCTAGTTTGATTTTTAGGAACTGATTAACACAGTTTTGGTTTCAGATCAGGTCTAAACCCGACCCGTGCTCAGCCCTATTTCAAACAGAACCAAAAAAAATTATTTTTCTCTTCTTTTGAACCGTAACCTCAACAATCTCCACCTCGGCAAAAAATCTATTTCTCTCTTCCACTGCATTTGTCGTGTATCCTTGTCCCGTTGCTCCTACGGGCAACTTCTCAATTAAGAGAATTACACAAGTCTAAGTTTTTTCTAGACCTGCCAATCAAAACTCAATTTCTGATCCATTTTGTAAACTATACCATTACTCCACCTAGAACTAAATTACCCTTTCAAGAAATCTCCATAGCTCTATCGGTACACGCAACCTTTACATCTCCACCCACAGATTTACCAGCCAATACAGACAAGTTCCCGTTGAGAACTCCTTTCTTGATCAAAAAAGACTTCACATAAACTTTCATTACTCCACCTCGCCCGGAATAATAAATTGTAACCCTCATTATCAAATTTAGAAAGTAAAATTAAATTATGAATCATACTCGGTACATGTCAAACATCATGAAGAACTACGATGCGTCTATCGAACATCCTCACGCGAATATCACCAACTACCAAAATCGGCTTTTGAGAGACATCGTTCGTCGGCACAAACTTGTTACCCTCACAACATGCATATTTGTCTAACCATGCCTTGTTTGTGCATATATGGAATGTGACCCCACTATCAAACACTCATCCTATATCGTGGCAAGAACCATCAGTGGCCACCACGATAAGCAACTCGTCGCCATCATCTCTAATAACTTGTCGCCAAACTTGCTCCTTTACATTTCCCAACTATGTAATCCAATCAATGACGACCTGATTGATCACAACCCCAACAAGTCCTTTTTCTGAACCTGTTAGAGTTCCTTTACCTACTAGCCACCATTGCAGAGTTTACCGCAGAGGATTTGCTACCATTAAGCCTTCTCTCCTCGGAAAGAATCGTACTTATAACCTCCTCAAAACTTAAGGTATCCTTCCCATACACCAACACAGGTTGAAGATGCTTGAAGGAAGATGGAAGAGACCATATGAGTTGAAACGCCTTATCTTCTTCCTCAACTTTAACTCTGATCGATTCCAATTATGAAATGATCATGTTCAAAGAACCTAGGTGATCACCAATGTTCATACCCTCATCCATCCGAAGCGTATAAAAACATTCCTTAAGGTACAAGCGATTTGAAATACTCTTCTTTTGGTACAAATTTTTGCTCTTTTCCCAAAGACCCTTTACGGTCTTTTCTTCAGCAACGTTTGCCAAAACTATTTTTAGCGAGACAAAGGTGAATTCTTCTGTAGCCCTTGAATCCAGATCTTCCTAGTCTTTTTCATTGTCGTTCGCTTTTTGGGCCGCTACACCTTCAACCGGAGGTTTAACTATAGGCTTCCCTTTCAGTGCCTTATGTAACCTACCTTGAATCAAGATACCTAGACTTGTATTTTCCATAATCTAAAATTAATCTTTCCATCGAACTTTTCCACATCAAATTTGATTATATTGGAAAACTTAGATCCTCCCATCTTGCTTCTCTACTTGCCCCAAACCTCACTCTAATGCCAATTGTTAGGAAACTATGAGCAAATCGCAACGCGGAAGCACAATATTAATAAGCAAGAACTTCTTGAAGATCTAACTTTAACCACAAATGATTCAAACCAAAGCAATATATAAATACATACTCAAGATTTCAATTGAGGTAGAAACACAAAAGGATCAATCACCCTTCCCCCGGTCAAGCACGACGAATCCATTATCAAGGAAAGGATTACAAGAAGTTCCAGAGATCTCTCAACCTTGCCTTTACCCTTGCAGATAATCTCTAGTAAGAAACCTTACCCAAGAAATCTCTTAATAGCAAAACCCTAAATTTCTCCATTTTCTCTCTCTAGTTCTTTTTTCTCCTTTGCGGCTCTGAACAACTTAACCCTAAGGCTTAACCAAGCCCTAACTTTATAATAAACATCCCATGAGAATAATACAGGAAATATGCTTCACGATGCACTGTAAAATAACCCTAAAAATCGTTATCGACTTTCTGTTCAATAAAAAACATTTTTTCTCTCCTTTTGAGCTATAACCTCAACATTGTAGAGTCGTTATATGTGACAAACAAAACAAATCCTAAAAATGAAAAAAAAAAAACGATAATCTTTTCATTTTGTTTTCTTGTAACAAAACTAAAACCAAAGTGTCATAGGATAGAGTTAGAGCATACCGCTGCTAGTTGTTCCTTGTTAATATCATTGTAACATCTAAAGCAATCATGTAAACAAATAATTTGTAAAAATGTTTCTAATCAGAAAGAAAACGAGGAGGAACCTATCTGAATAGTAACCCTGTCTACTAAAATGTATTACCGATTTCTTAAAGCTCTTGATCTCATCTCCATAAAACCTCAGTAATGCTATGTTCCAATTTTTCTCTGTATTGACATAATAGAAAAATATACATTTATTATTAAAATTTATTATGAATAAATCCAGTTCATATGATACAACAAACATAAATATAGATGGTAGGACCACCACAAGTTAACTAACTTAAATGTAGAAGTAGGGTTGTCAATGGACTGGATTTGACCCTCTATTCTATCCGGTACGATCCGTTAACAAAGGATTAGGATCGGAAAAAAATTATCCTCTATGACCTGATCCATTAACGACCCAATCCTTTACCTAGCGGATCGGGTTAGGATTCACCATGACCCGGTCCGTTAGCTAAAGTATATACTTATTGGTTATGTGTAATATGTCTTTAACTTTGCCTCTAATTATAATATATATAGGATGCATTATTTTTTTGTTTATAGGTATGTGTTATCAATTTTATATATATGTTAGTGTCCATAGTTTACAAAAATATGCTTTGTTTTAATTTTAACTTAATATAGCAAGAATTAAAAATTATCTAAAGGCTTTAAACATAACGGATCGGATAAGAATCACATAAATCCTTAAAGGATCGGGTTAGGATCACAAAATTAGTGATCCCTTTAGGATCACGGATCGGGTCAGGATCGACCAAGATCCTGGCCTGATCCAGTCTATTAACAACCCCTTGTAGAAGTATATCCTTTGCTTCTAATGTATTTGATTTACGATGTTTGGCAAATGAGCAAGCAAATGTTGTGATCTGGCTAATTGAAAAAGAGATAACAATAAAGAAAGGTGGCTAAAGAATCATTAAGCACTATGAATATTGAAAAAAAAAATGAGTACTTTAGAATGGATATCTTAAACATTGACGAAAAATAAAGACATGCGAAGACTATCGAGCAGTATGCTAAAATGAATAAATGCTGAAAAGCAAGTATTCAAGGAACTAAGTTTTAGAAACCAAACTCAAAGCTCAGGCCAAAATCGTTAAGGGCCAGTCCGGTGCCCAAATGTTTGGTGGGTATTTTAGGTAAACCATTTTTAATTAGGAATGGATTTGTAAGGCATTCCTCTTTTTTTTACTCAGATCTAGTTTCTTCTCACTCTTTCCTAACCCATTATCATTATCTGCCTCCGTTATTAGAGGTGTAGTGGCTTATTCCGCATCTCAGACTCAAACTCTATCATTGACCATCATACGACCACTCAACCTTATCAACATACACGTGGCACAATTTATGACACATTACAGTTATAGAGTTCTATTCATCACTTTCGACCTCTACATCAACAGTTTGAGTTAACAAACGCACCGTCATCAATGAAGCCGTTACAAAATAACAAGATCAAACCGCTACACAATCAGTTCAAAGATTATCAAATATATATATTGTAACATCCATCATTAAGGATAATAATGGTCGTCAAATGGTCTTATTGTAAGACCTATAAATAGGAACAGAGAATTTAAGATGAAGGACGAATAAATGCCCACTAAATACTCTATTCAGAATGTCTTTTGTAATAGTTAGCAATCTTCAATAAAATCTTTCTCTCTCTTTTTAAAATCTACTAAAGAGGTCATAGTTTATAACATATTCAAAGGTTTTCCGCACTAAACTTTGTGTTAATTGTCACCCTTTATTTATTAGTCGTTCTGAATATCTTTGGTGTAAAGACTAAGTTTGGATCACGAAATTAGGCTATTACATTTGGCGTCATCAGTGGGAACAAAGTTCTCAAACTCATTGTCTCATAAAATAGTTGATTGTCTATCTACATAATGACACTTCCAGACCAGAGTATGCCGATATCTCCAGGAGAAGGAAACGCCATACTAGCAGAATTTCAGGCCAACCTGAACTCCAAAACTGAAAGATGAGCCACTCTTGAGTAACAGTTGGCAGGCGTACAAGATGCATTGAAGATTTTACAGAGTCAACAGATCGTAGCCTAGAAGAACAAAGGCGTACGTACTGCCAGCTGCTTCGCGGGTTTCCATTCTTAAGAGTATAGGACCTCACCCAAATAATCTGGGAGGTGAAGTTCAATCTAATCATAAGCAGCATGGGGAAAAGCCCACTCTAATATAGGAAGTCCACCAAGATTCAAGCAAGAAGAAGAGCCACCCTAAGGAAGAGTTTGTATTCCGGCACTTAATCGGCTAAATGAAGGAAATGGCGACTACAATCCTCACGAATGACGTATCCTGCGCCCCACCACAACAGCTCGTTAGTATGTGACTCAGGAACACGTTAAAAAGTATATCAAAGAATTGTTCGATGCCTAGGCTCAAACCACTAAAGGCATTCACAACAGATTATAGAAGAGCCCAATTGCTCAGGAATTATTGGATGGTGAAGTTCCTACCGGTTTCCACACACCAAAAATCCCAAAACACAAGGGAAATGATCTAGTAAAGCACATTCAAGAATTCTAGGATGTTCTAGGCTTACATTCTACATCTAAGCACATTCTATACTGCCTATTTCCTACCAGTTTACTATGCGAACCTTTGCGATAGTTCCATTATCTACCGGAAGGGTCCATTACAACTTTCGAACAATTGAAGGAAATTTTTGTCAAAAACTACTTGCACAATAGAAATAAAGAGGAGAATTTATATTATCTATTCAGCCTTAAGCAAGTACCAGGGGAAAGGCTCAAAACATTTACTAAGAAATTTTTGGAGTTGGCTAGGAAGGTGAACCAACTCGATCTGAAGATTACTATTTCAGCCTTCACCAATGTTTTGCTCGTGGATAGTAGGGCGAAGGAGTACCTAATTCTGAATAAATCTACAACTTTGGAAGACATGATCCAGAAGGTCAACGGATATATCAATCTCAAAAGAATGGTATCCTAAAGACACCAAACTTAGAAATCAACAATGATAGCACGAGATCAATCCACATGCCAAGATTGTAATCGCGCTATTGATCATGGAAGAGACAGGAAGATGACCAAATCTAATGACGATCAGCCTCAGAAAGGCAGTAATATGCCAAAACCCTGTCTTCCCAAGACGACTGTTACCATAGCCAACATATATCCTATACTTTAAAAGGATAAGTTTTTTTGTAATGCCTAGTATCTCCAACCCATCGAGAACAAACCATATTGCGTACACCACAAAGTCCGACATCATGAGATGGAATATTGTTTTGCTTTAATGTGACTGTTGGAGTATATTTTTGCGGATGGACGATTGCACGAGTACATCATAGACGTTGAAAGTTATAGGAATGGGAGTTACAAGCTTACTACGGAGATCGTACAGATCAAAGGAGCGGCAGAGGAGAAATATTTGCACCATATCTCCTTCAGCCACTTTATTGAGATTCACACTATTAACTTTTGAACCATAAAAAAGCTCGGTTACTCCCTACATCTAGTTCCCAACGCACAGGGATCTCTTTCGAAGATTACAATGTTCGACATGTCAACATTCCTCATCATGATGCACTCGTGATCATGTTGAAAATGAGGAATATAGTGCTAGATAGAATGATGGTGGATACTGGTAGTAGCATTGAACTGCTTTTGTAAAGCATGATTGATCAGATGGGACTGGCCGACAAAGTACAACCTAGTGGTGTTGATATCAGTGGTTTCAATGGCTCTAAAGAAGAACGTGTAGGAAAGATCATACTTCCTATTATAGTTGGACCGGCAGCAGTTGATGTAGTATTCTGCATTATTAATACAAGATCACGTTATCTAGGGATCATGGGATGATGTTGGCTGCATAACATGCAAGCTATCTCATCTACTTATCATTTGGCGTTACGATTCGATTGGAATGACAGTATTTACAAAATCAAGGGCAGTCAAAAATTAACCCGAGCTTGAAAAACCTCTGTTACCACTATGACAGATCCATCAATACCACATCTCGCATAACAATTATAGAAAACCACCGAGAACATTA
This sequence comes from Kingdonia uniflora, assembly GCA_014058105.1. Classification (NCBI taxonomy): domain Eukaryota; kingdom Viridiplantae; phylum Streptophyta; class Magnoliopsida; order Ranunculales; family Circaeasteraceae; genus Kingdonia; species Kingdonia uniflora. Next base: position 7,274,989 of record JACGCM010000816.1, on the reverse strand, counting down.
CAAAAGATATTACAGAGAATTTTACAAGAAACGAACTGCCAAGCGCAAAAATTACAGAATACGTCAATATTAGTGGAGATAAAAGGGGTACCTACATTGGAACTCTTTTGCCCACATCCTAGCGCAATGTTCTTATTCAATTTCTTAAAGACAATAATGATTTCTTCGCTTGGGCGTTTCACGAAATGCCAGGCATTCATCCAAATTTGGTTTGTCATAAGCTTAGTTTGAAAGATAAAGCTGAAGCAGTTAAGCAGAAATAGAGAACTTTAGCACCGAGACTACAAGAAGAATTTAACAAAAAGATCGATAAACTCATTCAAGTTGGTTTTATTCGAAAATCCAACTACCCAGAATGGATCTCGAACATTGTCGCGGTACCGAAGAAAAATAGAAAAAATTAGAGTCTGCGTAGATTTCACAGACCTCAATAAACATACTCTAAAAGATATTTTTTCTACATCCTATCATCAATCATCTGCTCGATTCTACTACAGGACATGAACTTTTATCCATGATGAACGCCGTATCAGGGTACAACCAGATACCTCTATTATCCAAAGATCAAGAAAAAATGGCTTTCATTACAGAGAATGGATTGTATTGCTACGAGGTCATGCTTTTCAGACTCAATAACGCATGAGCCACTTGCCAAAGATTGATGACACAGATATTCAAAGACCATCTTTAGAAAATGATGGAAGTCTACATTGATGATATGTTGTGTAAAAGTCTCAAGAAGGAGAACCATCTCACATATTTATACATGGCTTTCGAAAAAATTTATTTTTACAAAATAAGACTCAATCTTGACAACTACCTGTTCAGAGTCCAATCAGGAAAATTCTTAAGACATTTGATCTGCAAGCAAGGCATATAGGCTGACCCAGATCGTATTCATGTACTGTTATCTATTCCTTCTCCAAAGACAAAGAAAGACGTACAGAAGCTAGCTGGCATGATAGCAGTAATCAATCATTTTATCTCTAAGTCTTCAGATCGGTGTCGATGGTTATTCGACCTACTGTGTGAAGGGACAAAGAAAAAGAACCTTAAAAAAGATTCTGAGATCGAGTGGACTACAGAATGTGAAGTAGCTTTTTAGGAACTAAAACACTATTTGGGAAAGCCACCAGTAATGAGTACACCCAAGGAAGGATAAGATCTCACCATATATCTTTCCATTACTGATGAATCACTGAGCTCAGTCCTCATTCGACTTGATGAAAATACAGAGAAACCTATCTACTTCATCAGCAAGACTCTCACTCCGGCAGAAACACGGTATACTAAAATTGATAAACTACCATTAGCTCTTGTTTACAGATCGTAGAAATTAAAATAGTATTTCTAAGCTTACTCAGTTTATGTAATGACAAATTATCCTTTGTGCAAAATATTGTTCAAATGAGTGAAATCCAGACGAGTCTAGCAATGGTCGGTAACTCTTGGCGAACACGATATACGTTTTGAACTCCAGCATTCCGAAAAAGGGTAAGCAGTAGCAAATTTTCTTATAGACATTCTAGTGAATGATCATGATTGGGAAGAAGATTGTACCGACATCAATGAGGAACAGTTTGAGGAAAAATCTGGTTAGATATCCAAGAAAGTTTGGTGCCTTCTAACTGACGGTTCTGCCAGACCTGTTGGGTTTGGCATAGGCATCGTCCTTATCACGCCTTTCAATGATAGAATTGAAAAAGCAATCAGACTCTCAACTTTGAAGCCACCAACAATAAGACCGAATATGAGGCACTAATCCATAGTCCAGATATGGCTCTGGAGATTAGGGTCCCCAAATTATCTATGTACACAGATTCTTTACTCATAGTAAACCAATATATAAACAAGTTTTAAAAAAGTGGAAAAATGATTGATTACGCCGCAGCAATAGCCGACAGAATGAGCATATTCAAAAGAGCTACCATCAAACATTTGCCTCGAGGAGAAAATAGATATTATGATTCCCTTGCCTATCTTTCATGAGTCCTCGAAACAGAAGCCCTATATCTCAAGATCGAAGTAATATCCACCCTCAGCATTAACATCATCAGCTTAAATTCTATTAATACCGGGGCAGTAAAGAAGATGAGAATGATTGGAGATGATTTTTCCTCACATATATCGGATCTAAAAACAAGTTCGATGGAAAACTCTCAAAAGATTTTATTGAAAGGAGACGTGTGCTTGACAATGCTAAGAGTTACGTCATTATCGATAACTTCCTTTATAAAAAGTCGGTAACAGGACCCTATCTCCAATGTTTATCTGATAAAGAGGCTTAAAACTTCTTGGACAAACTACACAAAGGCACTTGTGGATCCCATGCAGCAAGACAATCTTTAGTAAACTGAGTTCTTACTCAATGAGTCTTTTGGCCTAAAATGAAAGCTCAAGCCATCGAGTATGCAAGCAAATGTGATGCCTGCCAACGACATTGACCATAAATTTAAGTTCCAGCCTTGGAACTCCATTCTAGCAAATTTGTTTGGCCATTCAGACGATGGGCCCTTGTCATAATAGGAGAGTTCCCAACAACACCAGGAAAAAGGAAGCACCTCTTCGTAGCAATGGACTACTTTACCAAATGGGAAAAAGTTGTTCCTTTGTGTCGAACATGGGAAGACGAAGTCATCAAGCTTATATCAAAAACTATTATAATACGGTTTGGCTACCCTCAACTCATCAGAATCAACAATGGACCATATTTAGTTGGCTCCAAGGTCGTAGACTTCCTCAACCTTTTTCTTTTTTTCAAAAAGTAAGATTAATATAACGAAGGTTACAATTGAGGGAAGGCAAAGCCAAGCCCAAAGAACCCAAAGACAAACAAGAGAGTCAAGAAACTTTGGAGAATCTAAAATAGTATACAAAGGGTTCTTCTACTTTTGCTAAGAAATGTGGTCTGCCTTGGAAGCTTTCAATGTTGCCCTCAGGGAGTAAAAGCCCCCTCTTTGATGCTTGAGAGGCTAAGAAATTTACAACTTTCCAGCAGTGAAAGAATCTGAGTCTCTCAAATGAATTCTTCATTCTATTCCATCTTGCTCTTTAAGGCCAAGGGATTTTCTCCTTTGTGAAATCTGTGATAGCTGTTTGGGAATCAGATTCGATCCAAATATTCTTCCAATGATTTTGAACTGCCCAATATAAAGTTCCTATTATTGCTTCACATTCCAAGAAGAAAAGGTTTTTAATTCCAATCCCTTTTGTGAGGACGCCAAGAACCTCCCCTTTGTGATTTCTTGCCACTGCACCAATTCTAGCTTTACCCGGAGAACCAACCACAGCAGCCCCGCAGCTTATTTTTACTTCCTTGAACCAAAGAAGAGCCCAAGTACAGCCCTGAATTATGGGTAAAGGTCTAGCCTTTGTGGGAACTCCCAAAGCTGCGACAATTTGAAGTTCAAGGCAGTTATTCGCCATACACTTTTCTGAAAGACCTGTTACGTCTTTAACTGCCACAAAGGTTTTCCTTTTATATCATTGATACTTAAAGTAATCCCCTCGAAAAAAAGCATCATTTCGAGTTCGCCAATGAAGGATGATGAGGTTAAGTACAGCTGCTTTCTAGATATCAGCTAGGTAGGAACTCAACTGGTCGCAGTTCTCCAAAGAGCTTTTCAGATTAGTGAAGCATGCTTGGGTCCTGAACAAGGAGGCCATCCATTCCCAGATTGGACATTGGACATCACCAAAATAGATGGTCCCAGGTCTCTAAGTTACACCTGCATAAAGAACATCAAGAAACCATAAGCATACCCCTTTTACAGATAATATCCTCAGTTGCAAGAACATTGTTACAAAATTTCCAGGTAAAAGAAACAATTCTGAGTAAAATAGCTTTGCTTTTGATGTAAGTAAACCACCAAACTTTGGGTCTGTGAGAACTGATTTAGTTATAGGCACTTTGCACTGAGAATTTGCCGTGAGGACAGTGTTTCCAGACTCGGATATCCTTTTCTAAATCAATAAGTGTAATGCTTTTTAGATCAATGCCAAGTATAGCTAAGAAATCAACAATTTCAGGAGGAGCAACCCAAGAGTTTTGATGAATTATTTGACTAAGCTTTGCTCTGCAGTGCTTCCAGATATCTGTCGTAATGTCCAGCATTTCAGAAATAGCAATTTCTGAACCCCAATAGTCTCTCCAAAAAAAATATGCTTTCCTGAGCCAATGATCCACTTTGAGTTAGCTTTGACTGAGATAATAGCTTCCTTCAGTCCAGTCTAGATAGAGGAGTTTTTCTTATATTGTGTAAGAGAACCCTTCTTTGTTTAAGAATTTTGCTCTAAGAAAATTTGCCCAAGGATCTTGATCATTGAGGAAAACCCAACCCAGCTTCATAAGCATTGCCTGATTTATATCTCTCAGACTATGAATTCCAATGCCCCCTTCACTAGGATGCTTGCAGACTTTATCCCATTTGACTGTAAGGAACTTCTTCTTTGCGGGATTACCATACCACAAGAAATTTCAGATGATTCTTTCTCCTTCTTTAACAGCTGTAATCGGCCACTTGTAGATAGCCATATTGAAAATTGGAAGACTTGTGAGAATGGATTGAATAAGAACGACTCTACTCTGGAAAGAAAGCATCTTCCCACTCCAGCCGGTTGCCCTAGATCTGATTTTGTCAATAAGAGGAGCCACCGTTGCTTTTGAAACTCTTCCTTGCACCAGGGGGATCACAAGATACCTCTCTGGGAACTTTCCCATACCAAACCCGAAAAGAGAAATGATAGTTTTAAGACAAAAAGGGGAGATAGAGCCAGCAAAGATTTTGCATTTCTGCTTATTACCATTGACTTGAGGAAGATTGATAAACTTCCATAAGGAGTTTAAGAGCCTTTAGACCCTTTAGGTTGCCTTTTGCAAATATGAGGATGTCATCTGCAAAAAGGGGATGAGTTGGACTAGGTATATTCTTATAGGAAACCATAGGTTTGAGAATTTGTTTGTCTCTCAGTCATGAGATTCCTCTGCTGAATGCATCTTCCACAAGGGCGAAGGGGATGGAGGAAAGGGGGCAGCCCTGTAGGAGACCTCTCGAGGCTTTAAAGAAGCCACATGGACCGCCATTGATGAGCACTGAAATAAAGGCACTATTGAGAATTACTCTAATCCAACTGCAAAATTTATAAGAAAACCCCAACTTTTGAAGCACTTGAAGAAGGAAAGGCCAGCTCACAGTATCAAAAGCTTGTGTGATGTCAATTTTGGGACCTATATTTCCATGTTTTCTACAAGTTCCCATCTCATTTGTCAACTCTGAGGCAAGAGTAATGTTGGAATGAATTGATCTTCCAGAAACAAACCCACTTTGTTCAGCTGAAACAATATCTGGAGCGATTTTACTAAGTCTTGTGGCGAGGATTTTGGTAATCACTTTAAACACAAAATTGCTTAAACAGATAGGTCTAAAATTCTCCATTGTGCTTGATTCTTTGTTTTTTGGAATTAAAACTAATAGATCTGAGTTAAAGCCTTTTGGGATAGTGGAATCTACAAAGAAAGAAATCACTGCCCTTCTGAGATCGCTCCCGATGATATCCCATAATTATTGGAAGAAGACCCCACTAAATCCATCTGGACCTGGACTACTCTCTCCTTTGAGACCAAAAATGGCAAGTATAACCTCTTCAGGAGAAGGAATCTCATAAAACAGCATATTTTGTTTGGATGTAACAAGTGTCAGAATCAGTCCAATAAGATCTGTGTTGATGCTTGAGTGGACGTGAGTAAATTTTGAAGTATAATATTCCACAATGTGTTCTTTAATCTCCGCCTGACCAGATAATCGAGTGCCATTTTCAAGAGATATTTCGATGATGAGGCTCTTTTGCATTCTGATTCTATGTATCGAGTGGAAATATTTTGTATTTCTCTCCCCACATTTCAGCCAGGAAACTTTTGCTTTCTGCCTCCAAATAGAGTCTTCAAGGTATAAAAGGTCGTTGAGATGGAGTTGCTTTGTTGATTCATCCTTCATCAGGTTATCCAAGTAATTTTCATCAAGTTGAGCTTGCAATTCCTCTAAATCAGCTGCACTTTTTTTAATCTGAGTCTTCAAATCCCCCATGTTATCTTTCCTCAAAACCTTGATTGCCACTTTAAGCCTCTGAAGCTTCTTCATAATAACAAGTAAGCGGTCTCCATCAAGACTTTCGCCCCAGGAAGAAGCCACTAAGTTTCTGAAGCTAGTGTCTGAAGCCAGAGCTGTAAGGAATCTAAATGGAATGTTACTTGGTTTTGGAATTCCTTGAGTTCTTCCAACCAATGTCGAATGATTAGAATTATCTCTAGCCAAATACTTGCCAGACCATCCCTCTAACTTTGATATCCAGGCACTATTGTATAAGGCTCTGTCGAGTCTTCTCAGATTACGAGCATTCCCCTTTTGCCCATTGCACCAAGAGAATTTTGGCCCCATGGAATGGCTTTCAAAGAGCCTGCAAAAGTCGATGCAGTCAATGAATTCTGTAATTGAGCTTGGAAGAGGCCCCGTTCCACCACTTCTCTCATCCCAGTTTTGAATACAATTGAAGTCCCCTAGAGCCAGCCAAGGAGAATTGAGATTTGCAAGGTTTTCCATATCCTTCCACAGAGCCCTTCTTGCGGAAATAGAGACCATACCATGTATTGTGGAGATTAACACTCCTTCATAGAAAATAGTAATATGCTGTGAGGAGGCAGCCACAAGGTCTGGCTTTTGGAAACTAGCTTTCCAGAGGCACCACAAGCTCCCTAGCCTGGAATCACAATCATTAGAAAATGAAAAAAAAGACTGCAGTCGGAGAGACCCATCTTGAGGATGTTAAACACAGAAGGTTTAATTAGCGGTTCAGCAATGAAGATAAAAAACGAATAATATTTATTCACCAGACGGCGAAGTGAAAGCCTAGAACATTTGTTGCCCACGCCTCTGATATTCTAGAAGATCACCCTCATTGGAAAACTATTTTTTTTCTATTTGACCTGGTGTTTGGGTAGCCTTTCCCTTCACCCGATCCCACATTCTTTTGCATTGTATTTTTCTTCAAGTTGACATGGGTATCCTTTCCCGAATTTTTCCAGATTCCATCGTGTGCAATCAGGGCCATATCCCTTTCAGAGCTGACTGAAGCTTGATAATAGTAGTTTATTTAAGTAATTGGTGTTAGCTCTCGGAGTTAGGAGGTGTACATAAGTGTTCACCTTCAGCCCTTTCTGCACTTGTTATTGCTTGCTCATTGTAAATGAGGGCGTCCTGCTGAACCGAAAAAGCTTCCCTGCTATCATTTGGATGATCTCCATGAGCCATATCCTCTTTTTCAATATCAGGAAGTGGGTGTGGCATTTTATCATACACCTCCTCCCTTGCATCTACAGTTTCTTCTAGCAGGCCTTTTCCTTTGTTGAACTCTTCTCGTTGCTTTATTTTCCTCATACGTTTCTTCTAATTTTTTGTAATCGCTTTCGGTGGTGCTGGGATCTCTTGCTGATTCTTTGGATCCTCCACTCTTTGGACATGTTCCTTGATAACTCTGTATTCCGCAAACGTGTGCCCAATAATTTTGCAGTGGCTGTAGAATTTTGGAGTCGCTCCCAGCTCTATTATTTGCCATAAATCTCCACCTTCTACTTCCACCAAAATTTTACTTGGAATTGGCTCTGCAAGGTCAATATCGATGAGTACTTTAGCGAAGTATCCGAAATCCATCGTGATGGAGGAATGATCAATTTGAATTAGGGTACCCAATGTGCGCCCGAGCGTCATCAAAGTATCCACTTCCCATAATTAAACTCCTGATTTCCGATGACTCAATCTTAATAACTGATTTCCGATGACCCAATGACCTCCTGGCCAAATCTTGTTTCGATCTTCCTCATTGTCCCAAAAGATAGTAATGTAACCTTTGCCCACTGAATTTAATCTGCAGATTCCTTTTGGTTACCAAAGATCAATCGCTTTAGACCTTGCTTCCTGAATTAGGATTTTCTGCAGATCCAATCTGCAAACAAGGTTAAATATATTTCGATTTAAACCCCTTTTGTGAGCTTCGATTGGCACTTTGATGGATGGAAAATCCCCTCTTCTACCGGGGGTGGGGAGTTGTTCAAATGAACATCTGTGACCCCCTTATTCCTTTGCCATCTCTACGTAAGTTGGAGCTCCATTTTGGTCTCGATTTTGAGCCCTAGGGAAGGAACTTTCAGTCTCCCAAACATCCATGGAGATTTTGCAAGATTTAGGGGGAAAATTAGTGATTAATCACGATTTTGCATTTAGGGTTTATCTTTCGTCTCTCTCTCATTTTGTCTCTCATTTATGGTAAAGGTAATACTAGCCTTCTTTAGACTTCCTCAACCATCACAACATCATACACTCTCCTTCCAATCCCTATTACCCACAAGGAAATTAACAGGCCAAAATCATCAATCAAACTATCGTCGACGGAATCAAGAAGCGCTTAACAATGAAGAAAGGTAATTGGCTGCAAGAGTTACCACATGTATTATGGGCGTATCGAGCAACACCTCGAGTATCGACCGGATATACACCATTCTTGTTGGCATACGGTTCCGAAGCAATCGTCCCCACTCAATATCATCACCCGTTATGCGACCATACCATGACAGACGAAGGAAACGAATTCCAGTTGGCATGTAACATAAATTGGATCAAAAAACAAGAGACATAGCAATCATGAACTTAGAAAGATACCATCAGGCTTTAGCCAGATCCTATAACAAACGAGTTCATCATTGAGAGTTTGAAATCAAAGATCTCATCCTCCGAGAGGTACCAAAGCACAGAAAGGAAGTTAATACTGGAAAACTCGCAGAAAATTGGGAAGGTCCTTTTATCATTATGGGAAAAAGTGGACTTGGCTCTTATGACCTTGCCATAGAACATGGGGATAGAGTACCTAACCCTTGGAACACAAGGAGATTGAAGTTATATCAAAGATAATTTATCACAGTGTACTTTTCTAATAAATCTATCATCTTGTACGTCGGTCTTACATCAATGAAATATTTATGTTTGATCGCCCTACATCAGATTAGTTTCTACTATTTCCTACAGTACTTTATCTAACATTCTTTGTACGTCAATCTTACAGCAATGAAATATTTGTGTTTAGTTACCCTACATTACAGTACTTTTCTAATATATCATACAAGTACTTTTATATGCATATTACATTTCTAAAAGTCACATATTATTAGTGGGTTCACCCCATTCTATTACATTACAGATCATTTGTTGCTTTAGCCAAACTAATCTTCTATTACATTCCACATCATTTCTTCCTTCAGCCGAACTGATCTTCTATTACATTACAGATCATTTATTGCTTCAGCCGAACTGATCTTCTATTACATTACAGATTAATTATTACCTCAGTCAATCTGATCTCCTATTATATTACAGATTGCTTATTGCTTCAACCAACCTGATCTTCTATTACACAATCGGTCGTTTATTGCTTCAGCCAGACCAACCCTCTATTATACGACAAGACGACTAGTAGTTCTACAAAATGACTACCAGACTTTTGCATCACGATTGCTTCATCAAAAGGTCAGTATAACTATATACAGATCACTAATTCTATTATTAGTCCAACTTTACTACACTCTATCTACTATACTTTCATTAGTATTGTAAGCCTAATTCTTTCCTACAGTCACAATGCCTCCTCAATCACTTGAGCTATTACTTGAGCTATCAGGCAATACATCACCACGCAAACTTTCCCCATGATGTTACAGACGCATCAACTCTGGCATCTTTCTAGTAATAATTTGATTTCCTTCGTTAACCTTACTCTTTGTAAGAGCACCAATTCTTGACATCATGCGATTTAGATAATCAGCTCGCATCAACCGCATCTCACATTGAATACCATTGACAACTAGGTTGTTATATATAGTTTTGCTTTCCGCTTCCAGTCTCTTAAACTCGAACACAAAGAAGGAGAGCACTTCTGTCATCTCTCTCTCATGCACATCACTTGCCTCACATTTCACCTTATCAGGAATAACAAGCTCTACAATTTTTCCCTTAGCCTCCTATAGCATAGCTTCCAAAATTTTGCAATATTCTTAGAGCACTCGTTTTTCATCCAACGTTGCATTATTTCGAGTTTCCATCACTGTCATGAATTCGTCCATATGGGAAATCAAAGCCATCGATCCCTCCATTGTATACTCCTCATGACTTCTCTCTACAACACTTTCATCAAGCTTTAATTGAACTTTAAAAAGATCAGCCTCTAACTTAGTCTTAGCGCAAAGCAGTTCCCCAATTTCTTTCTGGAACTCCAAAGTATTTAACTCAAAAGTATACACTGAATCCTCTAGAGTCCCTATTTTGAGCCACTGCTTTATTATTAATTTGTTTTGTTCACTATGCAACTCTTCTAACTCTTTCAATTTCATGGTAGTGACATACTACAATCCTTTGTATGTACGAGCATGCTCGTCTGCCTCCCTTAATATAGCTCGCACATCACTTATTTCAGCCTCAAGCGTATTTATCTAAAATTACAAATCTTTAAAGTTATTTTCTTTATTTTTCAATACCACCAACAACTCTGTCACTTTAGGGTACACCGGTGTTGACTCTGCCACCTGTTGGGTTCTTCATTCTGAAATGTCCAACTCTTTTTTCCTTTTAACACCTTCATTTTTCTCAGCTCAATGGCTAGTTCAGCCTCCTTATCTTCCAGTTGTTCAGCTAAACGAGCCACTATATTTTGTTCCTCTGTTACTATCACCTCCATTTTCTCTTTTACATCAGTAACACTTTTCAGTGCTTCCTGCTGACGATTCAGATCAACATTAAGTTTTTCATTAAAAATATGTAACACTCATACTGGTTCTACACCTCTGCCGGTTCAACCTGCAGCAACAGTCAACTTTCACATACATACTAGTTCGCGTATTCAAACAGATTACATGTCATAGTTAAAAAGTTTACTCAAGAACATAATATTTGAGTAATATCGATACCTTGCCATATTTATATGATCATCACAAAGAAGATATTTCATTTATCATCAAAACAGTGTACAAAGAACAAATGCATATGCAGGTTTAGTAAGAAATGGTCTACTTTACTTTCGCTTCTTCAAGCTACTAGAGGATTCCCCCTTGACTTTATAACTCTTTGATTTATCTACTTAAACATTTATAGGAGGTCACCACCTCCTGCTGGCATTGCTTTTGCCGTGACCAAGGTATCAGGCTCTCGACCTCCTCCTCGTCCTCTTTCGACAGAATTTCTCTTAATTTAGAAATAATTTTTTTAACAATCTTTTCCTCTTCATCTTTTGTAAACCACATATTTTCAATCTTTGCATTCTCCACATCAAAATCCTTCCCACAGTCCAATACATACTTCCTAAATTTATTCACTACCCTCGCCAGCTCCCCTCCATAAAACTCAATCACGCTTTTTGTATGACGTTCATGCTCCATTCAAGCTGCAAATTTTGCTCGCGGTGGATACAGATGCTCCTTCAACTGCATATGCGCCTTGTGCAAATGCTTGCGCATTTCTTTTTATAATACCCCTAACGCCCTCACATCCCCTTCTACCTTCTTTCGAACAGTTATTTCTTTTGAAAATTGAGCCATTAAAGACATTTTTTGCTCTATATGTTGCGTCAATACATCTTGCAATTCCTTTATCTCCCCCTCTAACTTCTGTTGAACCTCTATTTGCTCTTTTATTATCCTGAAAAACACAATCCTTATTGCCCTCCGGTCCTATATAAACTCAAAAGCATCAGGTAAAGGTCCTATATCACCCCATATAACGAACAGTCCAGCTCGATCTGAGCATTTTTTTGCCTCTGCACTATAGCGATTATGTGCTTCTTCAACTATAAACATTACTCGAGCTGGGTCATGTACTAAACCCTATTTTCCTTCAAGAGCCCTACATAAACTTCTTTTAAACCCCATTAACTATCTACTTCGGCCTCAAAACATAATGCCAGAACTACCAACAGATTTTGACACCTAGCCTTATCACTCAGGTCGCTGAAACAGGTCAAGTCTTTCCATTATCGTACTAGCGCCCCCATTTCCTCTTCCTTTCTTAAAACCTCATCTCTTTCTATTTTTATCTTAGCATATCTATACAGAAGGTCATATAATGTTTTAAAGTTTTTCTCTGAATTTAACTTAAACTGTCTTTGCTCATATTCAGCTTTATTAAGAACTTGTTGAATACGAGCCACGAAATCCCTTACTCTACCCAACAATCTCTCCAGGTCATTAATAGTTTTTCTCAACTGCTTTACCTCCTACACAGATTACAAATTTCTTGTTATCATACAAACATTCAAACATAACATAATAAAAAGTATCTATCAAACTTCATAGTTTTTAGACCACACAGAATACAATCTCCTCACAGTCATGACCGAATAGTATAATTTATAATAGAATACCACAGATTAATTAAAGATTCTTGCCAGTCTCTACCTCAGATGAAGGATCCACTTCTCCAACAACTCAAACTTGTTCTGATTGAGAAGTAGGTATATTGGCTAGAGCAACAGCATCTCTCATAACTTGATCTTCTGCATCCGAAGCAAAGATTATTTCCTTGTATTTGCCAGCTCAACCCAGCTCTACATCAACAATAGTCAACCCAAAACAGTAATAGGATTGGAAAAAATAGTCTCTTTCTGCCTGTAACTCAGTGCATACTTGTGAGATAATCTCCTCACGCTCGGACAACTCTATATACCGCTCTTTAGCAGCCTTTGAGTCTTCAGCCCTATTCTTTTTTGCTATTTTGAGCTCCTTCATTCGAGCCATTTGAGCATCCAATCTACGAGTAAGCTCTCTGAACTCCTGGCTCCTCTTCTTACTGAACTTTGTAGCCCCCTTCATCAGCATTGAGAGCAGCCAATACAAACACACAAGTTCATAACATCATATATCACATCACAAGTACAACAATTAAATGATATCAATACATACCACAAAAAATTTCTCTTGAAACATATCATCGAGCTGATGCGGATTAGCCCCTGCCATCGTAGTATATTTTTGCTCCATTTTTCTCATCTTGGCCACAGCCTTGGCACTAGGGTGGTCACTACCTTCACCCTCATGTTGCTTCCTTTTCAGTGAGCCCTTGTCTGTATCTAAAGGAGCCACCTCACTCACCACCTGCTCCTCCACCACATCTCCCGTAGCAGGTTTACCATTCTTTTTCTCTGGGGCCACCACCACAGTAGAAGGCGTAGATTTCAAAGCTGGCCTTTTCAACCTCCAAATTGACAGCTTCACATTCACATTCTCCGGTTGAGGCAAAGGAAGACTAGTAAAATTATTTACAGAAAGATGAGCCTTCTTCATCTCGCCAGCCATAACTCGATTCTCGTGAGCTAGTTGAACTTTGGGCACTCTAGAGTCTACTCTCTTATCCCTACGGATACCTAATTCACTAAGTACTTGCTTTAGCTCTATCTGCTCAAGAGCCGCATAGTCAAACAAGTTGGTGTTATCAGACAAAGATTTGGGATTGGGACCTGACAAACAAGAAACAAGAACGTGATTAACAGCTCAAAGACAAATTGATGGTTGGTCGAAGATGACAAATGTTACTTACTCCGATTATAATACTTATGGTTCAGGACGAGCACTGGTTCATCTGGAACCTACATACGGTTGCCCCCTACTCATACAAGGCGGTCGTTCCATGGTCTACCAGCAGACTCGAAGTCAAATAACTTTAGCCAAAAAGAATCACTATACAGGTAATCACTATTCCAACCTTTGACGAACTTTATTTTATAAAATTTTAGAACGTCATCCACTTCAAACTGCTTGGCAGTCTCTTCCCTTTTCTACTTATCATTCAGTGCCTCACACACCCTCATCATTTCATATACATTCCTATTTAATTGGGCAGGGCAGCACTATAATACATTCATAACCCCATTTTGAAGGAAGGTCAGAGAAATCCTAAGGCCATAAATAGCCTAATTTAGATAAACCCATCATTCGGGCCAGCCATCCCCATACCATTATAGTATGAGATATTTATATCTGCATTAATACCCTTCTCTATTTTCCACTTATCCAGGCAAAGAACTTGGTATTACACCGCTTCCTCAACCTTTCCCTGGCACATAGGCCCTAAACCACCGACCTTGATCCATCATATAGTTTTCCCACCCTCCTTGTAATTTCTTCTAATATTTCAAAAATTATTTCCCTACATCTACTCCCTCATGGTATATGAAAAATACTTTATCTTTTAATTTTGTATCATCTTCCTTTATAACTCTATCTACTTTACTGGGTCCACCAACTTCTATACTTACAATAACTTTTATCTTATCTACAGTCTCATTCATTCTACTACAAGCATTCTCCCTCCCCGAAGATGATGTTTCCCCTCAACTCGATGATACTACAAATTTACTCATAGGCTTTATAGGTTTTGAACGCATACTGGACCTACAGATACAAAAAATATTTTATCATTTTCTCTACATTATAGGCTACACCTTACACACAGTAGAAATAACCCTACCTATGCCTTTTACCCAGTCAATGCATTTATTTCCCAACTTTCCAACTCAGAAGAAAATCAATTTTAATTTTCCCTCTTCTTCTCTAAAAAACAAAATTTCTCACTCAATAGTTTATCCCCATACACATAGCTTATATAATACAATAATACTATAGGTAAACAATCAACTTCTATCCTCTACATTCTCAACCTTAGATATCCCAAAATTACTATCATATAAAAGCAATGAACATCCAAAATCATATAGAGATTACTTGCAAATACAATCCAAAGCAAAAGCATAAGTCACTAACCTGTACTAGAATAACCACAATCTTCTGTTTTACCCAAATGTTTTGGAGAGATCCCCCGCTCCTTTTGTTTCTCCAACAATTTTTTCTCACCAGATGAAGCTTTCCCTACCAAATCACACTCATAACTTAAACGTTTCTTCTCTTTGGAGATATGGGTTACACTACTTTTTTTCTCTATAATTATAGATAATTTATGAAGGAGAGAGAGACAAGTTTTTATACTATCCCTCGGTTTATAAAATAACGGCTCCTTCAAGCACGTGTCAGTCACCCCTACTGTCTCTACAGGTACATCTTTTCGTCTCACATCATCATCATGACTTCTGTGATAGCATCTACTGTCATCACGTCTGTCTCTATTCTCTGCCATTAAAAATTATTCCCCTCTTTCCCAAAGCAATATACACGGCCAATCACCTTACATTTATACTAAACCAAGATCGTACCATAATATATAGCATTCCTAAAATAGCTTAATATTCAAATTCAAAATTATCTACACAGTTGTTAAAATTAGGCAGCTATACTTAGAATATCTACCACATGAATAGTCAACAAACATCTTGATCTTATTTATTTTAGTTCGCAGATTCAATATGCCTAACTCTACATTCAACAGATTACAAAAATAGAATACTGCAAATAGATTATTAATTTATTTTCGAGCTTTCAAAGTTTGAGGTTGCAGTCACATATATTTACATTTAAAGCAGCCCAGATGATTCACAACACCACATGGTATTATCTCCCCTCCTGCCGCTCTCTCATCTTCTTCAGCAAGCTTGTCCCGTGTAATCTCTCAAACAGCTTGTTCCCGTAAAGTTACATCTAACAGCAACTCACAGAACACGTCACACCAGAAAAAGTGGTCATACTCTGTACACCTGCCTTCATCATCTAAGCCACCCAGCTTCAACGGCCATTCCGGTAATGCGGCATCGTAAGACAATAGACAAAAATATTACTCACGAAGTTCAGCAACCTTGATATGGAACCTACCTTCCACTGTATGACGAACACGCTGATATCGCATCTCACCATGGTTACTTACACTACCTTCACAGCAAATCGTCCCTGCAGAAGATACTTGGCATAGCATACAGAGATCGCTGCTTTATATAACGATAATGAAGATCTTTGAAAATCACAATTTCGCCCCACACAGATTTTACGGAAGGAAATATTTTACAAGAACAATTTTTTGGAAACAAGAATATCAACAAGAAGACCAAAAATATTGTGACAGATCATACTTTCCATTTTATGAAATATCCACTCGGATTTTATTCACGCAGATATGAAGATCGCAGCATACAATCAAGCACTTCCAGCAGTAGCACCTACAAGCAGATATCATCTACTTACATGCAACAAGACATCTTTTTGTAAGTCCAAAATACCAGCTCGTGAACATACAGATACCCTTATAACCATATAATCATCCTAGTCACATGCTTACTCACATTCACCAAATGAACTCATTACATGTTCAAACTCCTATACTCTTCAGCAGACGTTTCCACTGCCTTTACTAATATGCATACTAAATTCCTTACAGTTCGATACTCTATCACAACTTGATGTTTCTCACACCAACATATTTCAAGACTTCTATTCCTTCTCACATTTTGCCTCATCCGCAGTTCAAATTATTATTTATTAATACCCAGCAAATCAGTTCGCACAAAAAACTATACATATAAATTTGGAAGTTTGAGATACAGTATATGGATGTCGACAGAACAAAGATATTTCATTAGCTAAAATATTTCTTACAACTTATAGTACTTTACATATAACAAGTCCTCCAGATAATTCCATAGATCACTTTATAAAGTACATTACATCAGTTTATAGTTCAAAATACTTCTTAGCATCCACCGAGGAAGAAGATGCAAAATTAAAGCAAGCCTCCAAACTATGATCCCCTGCATAAATGGGACATGAAATCCAAGAACTAGAAATCACTAAAGGAATTACGGCACCGATGGAAGGATCTTCTTCATGGCCAAAAGTTATGATCCATGGAAGAAAACCCTCATCCACTACCGTTTCTTCCACCATAACCCCCACCATATTTCTTAGACAGAACCCACTCACCAGTAGGGTACCGACGAGACTTCCTTGGATTAACGCCTGCCGCTTTATCTTCAGCTGTAACATCTTCCTCCGCCAGCATCCGCAACCCATTTCGGCACTCAACTTCCAATATCAACTGATAATAGAAACTGACCATTTGGAAATGGTCATCCTCGGCCTCCAGCACCTCTTCGTATGTCATCCCATGAAAGGTAGGAGACACTAGAATTGGTGTTAGCAGACTCAAGGATTAATTCCCAAAATACCGGACATGAAATTCTTCCACTTTCCTTCGTAGCCTCCCGAGATTGTTGCCTCGTATTTACCATATTCTTAACAAAGAAAAGTTTCCAAGTTACAGGAAAGAAGTTACAGAAAGAAAGATACATAAGAAAAAGTTTAGGAGAAATTCTCGATTGATAATAACTGCAACAACCAAGTCAAAGTACTCTTTATACTACAATCAACATTAAAGACGACTTTCCAAATTTCCAACGTTAGAAAACATTCCCATGCAACCATATTGGCCAGAACGATTGGTTCTAGGAAATACAACAGTCACAAACAGATATTCATGAAGACACATTGAAAATGATTTCCAGGTATTAATTACAGTATTAATGAAGCTTCTCAGCCAACACCACTCTCCCACAATGTTGATCGTACTATTGCCTGAGAGGGGGCGATTGTAGTGGCTTATTTTGCATCACAGACTCAAGCACAATCTTCGACCATCATACGACCACTTGACCTCATCAACATACACGTGGCACAATGTATGATATATTGTAGTTACAGAGTTTTATTCATCATTTTTGACCTCTACATCAACAGTTCGCGTTAACAAATACACTATCATCAATAAAGCTGCTACAAAATAGCAAGATCAAACCATTACACAATTAGTTCAAAGATTATCAAATATATATATATTATAATGTCCATCATTATGGATAATAATGGTTGTCAAACGGTCATATTGTAAGACCTATAAATAGGAACAGAGAATTTTAGATGAAGGACTAATAAATGCCCACTAAATACTCTATTCAGAACGTATTTTGTAATAGTTGGCAATCTTCAATAAAATCTATCTCTCTCTTCTTAAAATCTACAATGTATATGTTATCGTGGCATACCCCTCGCCAATGTATATGTCGTCGTGGCGCACTCATCAATAATAACTGGAATACTCTACCTCATTTATTGCCACAATATAGTGTATATCGTTAATTTTCCTTTCCATGAACTTACACTTTTATTTATCTTGCTTCATGAAATCTATACTTCTATTTGAAATGTAAGGAATTTGGAGGATAGGGAGCTCTCCTCACATTTTTCTCATCATATAGAGCGCCACATGACACTTGGAGCATGAAGTTATTTTTAAGATTTTAAAGGATATTTTAGTCTATCAAACTTAATGACTATTAATGAAAAAATTTAAATTATTAATGCCTTTATTTGGGATTAACAATGCCTCATCTATTTATTACCAGGTAATTATTTATGTTAATTAAGTTGAGGGTAGTGGGCTAATTAACTTTAAAGCACCCAAGTTACATAATTACATATTGATCTCTTCATGTCCTGCATGTAACTCCTCTAACTCAATCTCAATATAAACCATGCAACCCCATTATTTTTCCCACACCTCATCATGCCATAAAATCTCTTTCTTTCTTATTCTCATACTACATCATATTATCACATGTTCTTTTAACTCCATGGCTCATGGCAATTTCCACGTGGCAATACGAGATACTTTATGCTCAATTTTATTACTCCGTTTATGCACATCCGCATTTGGATGACCAGAGATGATAGAATAATGTGGAAGATTATATTTAGAGGTTCAAAGAATCTTTACAAGTTTTTTGGGTTAACATCTCATATGTGCTTTATGGGTTTTTTCTTCCCTTCTATTGGTTATGATAATTATAAGAGGTTTTAGTTTGTATTTACTGACGCCATTTGATATAGTTTTGAACTAAATCATATGAAGCACGGGAATATTAAACTAGTGGATATGGAAGGTTGAGCTAAAGAAGAATAGAGGCTAATGAAGAACATTTTACTGATGTAGTACATGGTTATGAAGATCATGGTACTAACGAGGAATGCGATGAAGACCATGATATTGATGGAGACTATGTTGTTTAAACAATAAAAAACTTTGTACTTGTTTTTTGGTTCAGCTATCCCATTGTTGTAAACTTGTCATTTCTCGCTTTAATATAAGTGCACACTAATTTATTGTCATATTCCTTTTGTTTGAATGTTGTTCATGCATTTAACCAGTTAATGTTGAGCACCATGTTGAACACCTTCTTGGTCGAGTATACGTATATCGACCATAAGGCATACATGTAATTGTCGATGCATGGTCTTATAGACATCTTTGTGATAGGATTGTCGACAGGTGCACTTAGCGACAATTAATTATATATCCATCACTGTAAAATTTAGCGATAAAACAACTTATTCAACAATAATAGACCTACCAAAATTATGAACAATAAGTTAGTTTCCATAATTTTAATTCAAAATAAAGTTGTTTGGAAGAGAGAATGAAGGGGACGCGTAAAGAGAGAGAGAGAGAGTGAGAGAAAGAGATGAGAAACACCTCTTTACCATCTCATTACTCAATTATGAACAATTGTCACCTCCTATATTATTGGAGCCACACATCTCTATTAGATGAGTGGTTTCTTTTGAGTAAGACTTGAGTGTCTCGTTTTTGAGTGTCCATGAATCCTCTCCCGATTATATAATAGGTTATTTTGTTGATAATCCTAAATTGTCCAATGTTGATTCTAGTATCAAACAAATAGAAATTAGTGTGCAATAGACATTGTGGATTCAACATAACCACAGACGTCTTCGCCTTTGTGTTGTTCAACACTCTTGAAAATCAAGTCCTACTCTTCTCATAAATGTTAGTTGAACACTTAAATCGTTTGGGAGAACGGTTTGTTCTCCTCCCTATTGATACAAGTCCAAGTAATAATTCACAGCATCTTCCTTATCAATAAAGACTCCTCTTTCTCATGAAAATGCAAGTGATTTTGTTAATTTTTTTCCTAACACTACAAACTTGTTGGAAATACTTGGCAGTGTTATACTCTTCCTTCAACATCCTAATTCTCAATTTATATCTTTCAGATATTTACACAAAGGATAACACACTTTCAACAATCTACTTCCAAATTTGTCTTAGAAATATGATCCTCGTTGGAAAGCAACCCCTTTTCGTCCTAAATATCCAGGGCCAGCTATCCGAATTCATCTTACTAAGGCAAATGCCAACCCTCCAAGAACCTCAAAATTACTTCTTTATTCAAAAATATTAACTTCCCTTAAGAGCAATAAGTGAACCTAAAAATTAAAAATATCCAGCCAATCTTACATCTAAAGCTTGCTACAATAATAAGTAGTTATTGTGAAAGAAAATTAATATCATAATAAAGTCGAGTAAAAGGAGAATTGTGGATAGGTGCAAGGACACTCCTTGCCTTCTTTGAGGTAGAGTTCATACAGAAGTTACCATTCCCTTGCTTATGTTAACAAGCACATGTTAGGAAACTTGGGGCAAATTGCAACGCGGAAGCAAAATATAAATAAGCAAAAACTTGAAGATCTAACTCTAGCCACAGAAGATTCAAACCAAAGTAATAATCGCACACACAAAATTTCAATTTATGTGGAAACCCAAGGATTAAAACCACCCCCGATAAGCACGGCGAATCTATTATCAAATTAGGGTTACAAGAAGTTCTAGAGATCTCTCAACCTCACTTCCACCCTTACAGATAATCCTCAGCAAGAAATCCTAAAAACAAAACCCAATAAATCTCTCAAGAGCAAAACCCTAAATTTCTCGCTTTTCTCTCTCTAGATCTTTTCTCTCTCTAAGGCTATGAACTACATAACTTCATAGTTTGACAAAACCCTAGCTTTATAGACTTTCCATTAGGTTGTCAGCAAAGTACGTATCATGATGCAATTCGAACGAGCAAAAAAACTTTACTTATGGTGTCTATTCGAACAGACAATAAGTCTATTCGAATACACCAGTGTCTGACCCCTCTGCTCGAATAGACTTATTTTGAGCAGGAACCTTAAAATTTGCTTTTAGAGCCTCAACCACACCATTATATTTTCTTGACATAGCTAAAATCGTAATAGTTTACTTTTAAGCTTTTTAGTTAAATATAGTACAGATTTGTAGATGTGTAAGTGTTTCCATCTAATATATCAAACTATCAGTCATGGTTTTCTTGCATCTATTATAGTATTAACTCTTGACTTTTTTGTACCTGAGGTTATGTTATGTGTCTGGATTGCGTATGACCTTGTATTATTTGGTGGCTTAGCCGATGTTTATTGAGCCTTGCTTGTTTTTTATTTGCCCATACTTGATAGCTCAATCTTTATCTAGAATGGAAACAAAAGATACAAATGTTACCCTTACTACAAAATAGCCCAGGCGGTACACCTGAACAATTAGGATCTGCTCTAAGTTTTAAATTACTACAAACAAATTAAAATCCAAGACATATATATCCGTGTATGTGTGATAAAAAAGCTCTTAATTACCCACTGAGATAATCCATGAAGTGCAAGTAAACAAGATAACCATAATGTCATAAAAACTTACTGACTCAACAAAATCCTCAGCTATTTCCACAAGAATGTCTTGAACATCTGGATCCAACTTATCAGACGGATCAATCTATCCAAGAAACTGAGAAATAAACACAAATGAAAACATATACAGCTTCAGATGCGAGACAAACTTGGCAGATCTAATAATTAACAAAAACCAAACATAAATTACTGTATAGAAAAGTAAAGTTAATATATAGGGGGAAATCTTATTTATTTCATATAAGCTCACCTGTGAGACTAACTCGTGAATGCTTCTATTGCTGAGAATCTGATTACTAGATCCCCCAGTATCTACAATAGCAGTTGTGTTGCAAAAAGGAGCAGATTGTGATGTCTTAAGTGTGGAAGTCTTTTGGTTCCCTGGCCGCAACCCTCGCATAGCCTGCTGTTGATGTTGAGGCATGGATTGAGGGAGCCTAGGAGGTGGATACGGTTGTCCAAAATGTTCTTGTGAAGGATGAAGTTGTGGTTGAGGCGGCGGCATTTGCTGATGTGAAGCTGTTTGTAAGGGATAGTGTGAACTTTGTTGCAAGGATTGTGGCTTCATTTGCGGCCTGTACGAAGGGGGTGTTAATGATGATGATGGATGCATTTGAATTTACAGGAGAACTCTCCCGCTAGCCCCGAGGCAGAAGGTCATTGGATAACCTCCCCACCTCTAGGAGCACGCTCCCGCTAACCACGAT
Source organism: Kingdonia uniflora (assembly GCA_014058105.1). Lineage (NCBI taxonomy): Eukaryota > Viridiplantae > Streptophyta > Magnoliopsida > Ranunculales > Circaeasteraceae > Kingdonia > Kingdonia uniflora. Next base: position 7,252,708 of record JACGCM010000816.1, on the reverse strand, counting down.
GTGGAAGGTCATTAGACGACCCCTCCTAATGACCCCAGAGACAGGATGAAAGCAACCGATAGCAACAAGCACAACCCTGCCCACTTGGAAAGGGAATCTTAGAAATTACGCACATCACGTGAGCAGGAGTACTCTTAGCTCAAGACTCTCCCATAAATAAAAAGGAAGGTAACCTAAGGAATGACCTTTTGTTGATACTTTCTCCATCAAAGAAGCCCAAAGAGCCTGAGAAGAAGAGGAAGAAGAGACCCGTAGAGAGCCGAGTGGTACCCTCCCCCGGTGAGACATGTCAAGCCCAAAGCTAATAGTTACGTATTATCGTCCCTAAGAGGAATCTTTGGGACTGCAATTGGCATCGTCTTCGTTCACGCGACTGCAACTCTCTAACAGCCACGAGATTGTGGTTTCCACCCAAAACCAGGAACAAGAACAAGCAATGGCAGAGATGTGAGCTACGCTCGTGCAGTTATAGGAATAAATGCTCACCAAGGAGGATCTGATCCGTCAGCTCCAGGTGGCCAACAACGAGCTATAAGAGACTCTCGTTGCTGGACCCCAACAGCCAGCTGGCGGCACAATGGCTTCCGCTTCTGTCGGTGATTCCACACCGCACGACAAGGCTCCCATCAAACCCAAGAATAGCATGCACCACCGTTTGTAACCGATGTATGGCCTGGTCCACGACCCCCAAACCACCCCAGTTTACAGCACACACTGGTGCCTCGCGAGATAGTACTACAACTAGTTATACCAATTATCCAATGACCTCCGCTACTGAGGCGCCCTATGCAACGAGCTTCCGGCCGACAACCACCCCACCAGCATAGCCAAGCCACCTCAGTGCCCCCTACCCGATATGCTCTGCAGTACCATGGCATGCGTCCCCCCGCGCCTACAACGTACTAGGCCCCTCATATGACAATTATAATGAAAACCTCCTGCAGAACCACCTGCAGTATAGCCCCGATGGCCCATCCTACTCACCTGGGTATGGCTACAGGCAGTACCAAGAATGGAATCCTGCCTACAACGAACGATTTTATGAGCGGTACTCAGGAACGCCTCAGTATGCACAACCCTCCGATCTAAACAAGGACAGTTACTACGATGAGTTGTCTACCCGGGGAAGACGCGAACCCAAAAGGGGCATCGGTAGAAACGATCACCTACCACTAACAACTGCCTCCATATAAATGTTAATCAAAAGTATGCAAAACAATGATCCGACCAAGTGTTTAACCAGGGAGACACTACACATGATACATAACATACCATTTACAAAAGCCATCCAGAGTTATGTCTCGGGGCAGAGTTATTCCAGGTCGAAGATCAAACCCATCACCGGAAGCCAAGACCCAGGTCAACACATATCCAAATTCTAATATAGCATTGACTTGCAACACCAAACGGACGAGCATATGTGCCACCAGTTCCATGCGACACTGTCGGACGGGGCCCTCACCTGGCTCCAAACCCTCAAACCCAACTCCATATCTACTTTCCTTAGTGTTCGTAGAAAAGTACCTACACAACCAGTAATCCAATAAACAACTAGCAGAGCTGTTTTCCTTAAAGCAGCAAGTAGGGGAAATAATTGAATCCTTCCTAACACGGCTTAAGAACGAGTTGGCCCTCATCGAGCGGGTGGATGCTCCAACAGCCTGCTTCACTTTCATGGGAGTCTGCCTACCCGGTTCAAAGCTCCACAAAACCTTGCACATGAAGTGCCCTAAAACACTGGAAAGTCTGTACCAGAAAGTGTGAAAGTACCATAGTATGGAAGCGGGCAATCGTGCATCTTCCTCTCAGACAGTGGCCCTTCTCAGTACCACATCTATCCAGCTACCCATGCACGTCCAAAAATATCCAAACACCAAAGGGACCCACGCGAGAACCAACTTGGGTTCGACGATGGAAGGAATAAAAGGCGAGCCACTAAAGACCCTCACCATAAAACTGAGCATCCCCTCCATGAAGGAAGACCAAAAGCCGCGCGTTGGGAACACTTTGCACCCAGCACCTTAATATCATACGGGCTTACCTCCTCATTATTATTAAAAAAGACCCAGACTACATGAAGCCACGCCCAAAGGACGACCGACCCGGATGACCCTATTATGCCCACCATGAAATTCACAACCATGAAACTGAGAAATGCTACGACTTAATCAACATAACCAAAACATGGCTCCGAAAAAGGCGTTATACTCAGTACCTCAAACGGTCGATCCCCATAGAAAACATACTCCCGTACAGAGCTCTCACAGAACCCGTAGTGACTAACCAGACACATGGGCACATGGCAGTGTACGAGATGATCCTAGGAGACATTCATAGAGCACAACCTCATAATGCTATCTCCAATTCCATGAGGCAGTGCTACCAATTAAGCGTGAATCAGATAATGACCCACGGAATCATACCGGCCTCTATTTTGGTGTATTCAAGAGAATAAGAAATACCAGTGGAGCAAGGTGTGCGAGGCAGTCTTCCAGAACATGGTATGATACTTGGCCATGCCCCCAATCCTCAACGCCCTAAAAGAACACGAGCTCCTGGGTTTGTACTTGGGAAGCACAAAACAATCTATCAACGTTGTCCTTGTCCGCACAAAGGTAAAAACAGAATAACCATTATTCTTTAAAAGTAAGACTCTTTTGGGGGCAGAATTGTGGTATTCTACAGTCAAAAAGCAGGCACTTGCCTTGGGATATGCCTCACAGAAGCTATGCCTTTACTTCCAAGCCCACAGAATCAAGGTCATCACCACTTAGCCACTACGAGAGGTATTCGCAAAGAAAGATAAAACACGCCGTATCGCGAAATGGGCAATCACTCTATGGGAGTTTAACATTTTCTTCGAGCCACGGGTCGCTATTAAGGGGCAAGTCATGGCTGACCTTCTACAGACCTCTCTACCAATAATGATAATTGTACAAACGAGGAAGATGATAACCCAGCCACCCCTTCCGACGATACCGTATACCGATGGGTCAGTCAACGCGGGTGGCTTCGGCCTGGGGATCATCTTAATTACTCAAACCGATGAAAAAATTTAGAAGACCATACGAGTCAACTTCCCACTGAGTAACAAAGAAACAGAATACGAAGAACTACTATGTGGAGTAGACTCAGCATTCGCACTGAACATGGAGGAACTCTCTATCTTTACTGACTCGCAGCTAGTTGTCAACCAGCATAATGGGACGTTCCAGGCCAACAGAAAAAATGACTGAGTATGCGGAGGTCTTGTAATAACGTCTTTGAAAGTTTAAAAAAGTCATTACTGGGAATATTTACCGAGGCAAAAATCGGTACTCCGATGCCCTCGTATATTTAGTAGGTATCATCGGCGATCGCCTCTGGGTCATTCAGGTCGAGGTATCCAACCACCCAAGCCTACTAGAGCACATCGTATATGCGATGCACAGCGAAAGTGGAACCACACACGAAGAAGTTGATTGACGATGACCACTCATTGACTTCAAAAACGAACCCCACGTCCTCCCAGAGGACAGATCGGCCGCTGATAGTATCTGTAGCAAAACAATAAAGTATGCGGTGATAAACCACAAGCTTTACGGAACAAATTTATATGCCTTACACCTCACTTGTATAGTGGACGCTCGCGTGACAACGGTCATTGAAGAGATACACAAGGGAGTCTGTGGGGCACATACAGCAGGTAGGTCTATGGCTGAATAAGCACGAACACAGAGACTCTACTGGCCAACAATGAAACAAGACTTCATAGAATGTGCCAAAAAATGCGAGAAATGTTAATTCCATGGGCATTTGATACACGCCCCAGCGGTAGACCTCCATACAGTTTTTAGCCCTTGGTCGTTCGCAAAATAGGGGCCTGGACATCGTTGGCGCACTACTCATGGCAAGAAGACGGCATAAGTATTTTTTGGTCACTACAGATTACTTCACAATGTGGGTCAAAGCTATACCGCTCGCACACATACGAGAAGAAGAAGTAATCAGCTTCTTGTGGAAGCACATCATCACAATATTCGGCGTCCTATCAACTCTGATTACAAAAAGTGGAACACAGTTCATCGACAGTATGGTAGCTGACTTCGTATAACCCTATAACATCAAAATCATGTCATCAAGCCCTAGGTACCCAAAGGGGAACGGGTAGGCCGAGGTGACTAACAAAATAATAATTGACAAAATCAGCAAGAGGTTGGACGTAGCCAAAGGCCGGTGGGTCAATGAGCTACCCCACATTCTCTGGTCCTACCGTACCACACCAAGAAAAAGTACAGCTTCACCTCGTTTATGCTCACATACTGCTCCGAAGCAGTGCTCCTTACCGAAGTCATAGCCAATACAACACGGTCATTAATCGTCTAAAGTGAAGTCAACGAGAAGCTCCTCGCAAAGAACCTCAATTTGATTGATGAAACCAGAGAAAAAGCTTCATCTTGCATGCTCTAGTATCATAAGATACTAAAGAGAAATTTTAATAAATGGGTGCACCCTAGAGAGTTCCACGAGGGGGAGTACGTAATGAAGAAAGTCTTCCCCACAGCTCATAACCATTACAAGGGCAAACTCTAGCCAAATCGGGATGTCCTGTACCTCATATCCTGAGTCATTGGTAAAAATGCCTACTACTTGCTGAACAAGGATGAAGAAGAGCTAAAGTCCCCTTGGAACGCCATGAACCTCCATAAGTAGAACCATTAGTGTACCAATACTTGTATAAAGTTTGCAACAAAGCACTTTTCAATTCTAGTTGACAAGACTTAAAAATAGGACTACATACTAGGGGCGTTCTTGAAGTAGAGCGCCCTCCCCAATACATGAGTCGTTTTCTAAAGTGGAAACGAGCTCTACATACTGGGGGCGTCTTGAAGTAGAGCATCATCTCCTCTCCAATACGTGAGTCATTTTCTAAAGTAAAAATAAGCTCTAGATACTGGGGGCATTCTTGAAGTTTAGTGCCCTCCCCAATACGTGAGTCATTTCTTAAAGTAAAAATGATCCTTCCAAATTGGGCATCTCTAACTAGAAGCGCCCCCCCCCCCCCCCCCCCCCCCTCCCGTACTAATAGAGGATTGATTGACGCCTAATACCATCCCGACGTTGGTATACTTATCATGAATGCATAAAACAATGTTGAAAAAGATTATTTATTCACCATAGTTAACACTATTACAAACTCACCTACGAAGGAGAGTCAGGGCACCCGCCGATACTAATAACATCGGTCGAAGAAAGATAACAAAAGAAAATGCTTGGTTTTCAAACTTTAATGATTACAATGGACATAAACACAAAAGGACTTAGATGACAACGCAAATAACATGGGCATGGCTTCTCCCACCCACCATAATCGGGACCTTCCATACTAGACCGCCTCACGTCCTCCAGCGCCAAGACTCCTCTCAGGACAACAATGCAACCAGAGAACATCTTTACCTGATCACGAAGGATCATATACCAAAACTAGTGCTTATGGTTTGCCTGTCACTCCCTCTCTAGAAGAGTTGAAGGGTCGACGTACTCACGCTCCAACGGCTTACCCCCCAAACTGCGATAGCCAAAATACATTAAGGTATAAAGGTACATCCACACCTTAACACGAGCTTCAAATCAAGCTTGGGAGCGGGTCTGCTTGGTGTACACAGGCTAGAGAAGCAGAAGATAGAATGACACTTAGAGTAAAGCGAAAGCTCGGGATGACATTAGACAGACCAACAGCCCTCTTATATGGCATGTGCATTAACCCTAGCATTTATGACGTTGAATCCCAATAACAGTTAATACACATAGGGAAATCCAACAGCCCCATCACCCTTCCCAAAGCCCAAGGAACATTATTTGCACTTCCCTAACAACAACCCCATAGAGCGCGTTTAAAATTCTCGGGGACTCCCAATGAGGCATCTGTATTACCAAAGCATGGGTCGTCATTATGACCAAGGTCCTAGTCCAATGAGGACTAGCAAAAATGTTTATGGGGGTCTCACAAAAAATTTCAAGTCTACAGCATGAGTCGTCATTACGACCAAGGTCCTAGTCCAACGAGAACTATCAAAAATGTTTGTGGAATCTCATAAAAAATTTCTAAATCTAAAGGATGGGTCGTCATTACAACCAAGATACCACACCAACAAGATCTATCTAAAATATCAAGTCTCAAATACGAGTTTTAATAGAAAAACGAGCATAAAATAAAAGATTGTTTCACAGTTGTATCACCTCCACGGGATCCCCAAAAAAGTTAGCAAACATGGCCACTACGGGTTTCACGACCGTCTACTTACAACAACTATAACATTGCCACAACAGGCTCTACAGAGTTCACCTACGTACTCCATCTATGGGTTAGAGCTCAGCTCGACCGTAGCTGCGTCCTCTGCGGTAACCTCGGCCTCTTCCTCGGGGGTAATGTCCATCTAATTCCCTGAAGGTATCAGACCTTGCCATGTGAAATAGCCAAGGTGACGCAGCTCTGGCAGGTCTAAGGAAAGCCATATAGTCAGGAGTGGTGGAACTACTGTGGCAACCTGCCATTCAGTCGACAAGTAGAATTCCTTCTCAATATGAGTCACGTTCCCTACCAGCCCCGCCACACGATCTTGTAGGTTGTCGAATACCTGCTTCTCTTCCACAAGCTGCTCGCGGAGTGTCTGCTTAACCGCCTCCTTTTCCAGTGCTAAACTCTTGAACCAACCAAGAGCCGCCTCCAAGTCCTGCTCGAGATCAAGTTTTGCCTCCTTGAGAGCTTCGGCCTCATCTTCCAGGCACTTGGTCTGGTTTTCCACGTAGTCGACCAGCTCACGCTGTATGGCCTCTTGGAGGAGTTCCTTCTTATGGGCCTGCATGTCCATGAGGTATTGTTCAAACTCGTGGTTATGGCTGGCGAGGTTCTCGCCTTGCTGTAAAGTGGCCTCCAGAGTCAGGATGCCATGTGCCCAATTAAAAATACAAATGATTATAATGAAGATAGTGTGGTTGTTACCTAATAAATTATGCAAATGTATAAACTAAACACAAGTCCTTACCCGCATAGCAGCCACGATCGTCGCACAATGAGCGCGGGGGTCGTTAAGAGATTCGGTGAAGCGCGCCTTCTCTATCTCTGCGTAAGGCGTACTTTACACTTCCTCCTCTGGCAAGGGACCGGCAAACAATTTGCCACTGCCCACGAACCGAGTTGTCTCCTCCATGAAGGACTGGGAGAGGGGCTCTAGTTCCATTCCTTGCAGCCCCACCACCTCCTCGTCAACGAGGCCTTGGTGAGCAGATTTGTACCTCTTTGGGGTTGGGGCATCCTTCTCGGTATAGAGGTTGACTCCCTTCAGGCCCACACTCCAACCTTGAACAAGGGGGTTAGCCGACGAGGCACTGGTTGCATCCCTCCCCTTTGACGAGAGAAAACGTGGTTTTATGCCAATGCTTTCTGTTGACTTGTACATATGCATACTCTACACGGAGATCGTATCGCTCGTAGAACGCCCACATGGCTCGCTGTATTTAGCACAAGACCAAAAGTGATTTGCCTCGAAAGTCCCATCAAATATATGCGTCAGCACCTTAAACTCTTTCTCTTGATTGCCCAACCAGCATAGACGAGAACCCTTGTGCGTCACCCCCGCGAACGTGACACCTGCAAAGCAAAGATAGAATATCAAGCAACATGTATATAAATCATGTTTCATCACAAATATGCAAAAGGAAATCGAACACACACTTTGTATTAAATACGTTGTACCAGAGATGACGGTTCGGACCATCGTCAAAATCAAATGTGCCCGTCACCAATATCGGGTGACGACACCAAAAGTTACCACCGGTCGGTAACTTCAGTATTCTCGGCTCACTAGGTTTGCGAGCTATGTAGTACCAGTACCTCCTCTCAGGTACACATGTAAGCATGACCTTGTGGACCTTTACATCGACTACCCCCTTCCTGATGGGGGACGTCTTTGCCAGACCCGTCCTCACCTTTGCCAAAGTATCCGTTTAATGACCCTCAAGACGCGCTCTTGAATGAGTGTGGATCATACGTGGTAAGGCTACTGGTTAATCCAATGCATTTACCCCCTCCCCCTCGTTCCCAACATCCCCAAAGACCACGTACGGGCAACGCCCCTTCTTGTATGCGACCATCACATCCGCGTAACCCATGCTGAAATGAAGAGGCACTGACTAATTAATCAGACAACTAGCAGTCATCACCCTGTAAAAGTTACCATTCATCTGGCCTAGTGATCACCTGAACAGGTTCAAAAAAAAATTTGTCAGGTCGTCTAGCGGAAACTGTATGCCAACATCAAACTGGCCGAAATAGCAAATACACTGGTTCAAGGCCAGCGTTTGGCAATCTGGCCAAATCCAGTCCTCACTACCATTCTCCCTCGCCCATTCGTTGACATCGTCCAAGTATTTCATCCTTACCCCGTTTGACTCGTACTCTGCTAACGAAGCGAGTGGTCTCCACTTACTTGGGTACAGCCAGAAGCTCTCCGAGCCACCCTTGGCACGCCTATTAATGATCACCTCGTGGGCCAAATCCCTAGACACCCGCCCACGCAGTATAAAATCCATGCTAGCCTCGACCTCTAAGTCACGAGGAACCGATCAAGGTGTCTGCCTTGTGATCATGGCTACCACCCCAGTCTGGAGGCACAACACAAGAAAGCCTCGCAGATGACCCTTCGGTCGATGACTCATCACCAGGGGTATCCATCATTTGCAACAACCACTCATACACGGTCACACAGGCTCGTACAAGTTGTTCGGTCATCCCTGCACGAGTCAGGTGCAAATATTAGACTCATCCTAACAAAAAGGTGCAGTTGAAATAAACCCGACTAGGGCACCTCATGGACCTACCATCCAAAAGGTACCTCTTGCCTCTACACACCGCCTTCCCAACTATGGTACTACAAAGAATATCTAGTCCCTGCTCCTAATTTTTGCCCTAAGCCACATATATAACACGGCATACAACTGCACAGTTGCCGGAACCACTATGATCGGCCAACATCCTTACAGTTAAAGGTGGTCGAACTAACAAAAATACCACATCTTGAAAACCGTGCAGTCATAATACGAGTTGAAAACAAATCAAACGATGAAAGGAAAACTTACTGGAAACGAAAGAGACGGTTGCAATTAATGTGTCCAGCATTCCCCACCTTAATGATGGAACATGCATGCCACACATTTTAAAAACATTTATTACCGTATTTTCTCTTCCCATGACACTGACAGCCATGATGTCACACAACTCCCAACACAACGGCTAGCGACAACGGGATTCAAAATACGAGACCAGCGTTTTATGTCTAAAGAATACACCAACATTCCTCCTCAGCCCTCCCTCACTCCGAGCAAGAACTGAGGGGGGACAATTCTAGGAGTACGCTCATGCTAACCACGAGGAGGAAGATCGCTGGACGACCTCCCTACCTATAAGAGCTCCCGCAAACCACAAGGTAGAAGGTCATTAAACGACTCCTCCTAACGACCCTAGAGACACGATGAAACCAACCGATAGCAATGAGTACAAACCCCTGCCCACGTGGAAAGGTAAAGCCTATAACCCTGGAAGGGTATCTTAAGAATTACGCACGGTACGTCTAGGTCAAGACTCTCCCTATAAATAGAAAGGGAAGATAACCTAAGGAAGGACCATTTTTCGATACTTCCTCCTCCATCAAAGAAACTCGCGCGAAGAGCCTGAGAAGGAGATGAAGAAGAGACCTAAAGAGAGTCGAGTGGTGCCCTCCTCTGGTGAGACGTGTCAAGCCCAAAACTAATAGTTACGTATTGTCGTCCCTGAGAGGAATCTTGGGACTACAGTTTTTCTTGGTTGGTGGTGGTGGCTGTCATCCATGGTTGATGATAGAGCCGGTAAAGTGACCCATGACCCGCCAACCCGACCCTGCTTCTGGTGGGTTTCGGTTTGGCCTTAATAGGTCGTGGGTCATTTGACCCAAACCCGTCTAACCCATTTAATAAATGGGTTGGGTAAGGTTTACCTAAAACGGTTTGGGTTGACCCGTGACACGTTTAAGTTTAATTTGAGCTAATTATAATTTATATGATAGTATCTATCATTCGAAGTAATATTTAAGCCCAAATAGAGCTTTATGTGTTATTACTACCCATAAACATATGGCATTTGATCCGATCTCACATCAGTTTCATTCTCTCATCCTCTTCTGTTATTACTATACATTTCTTCAAAAAATCCAATCTTAGAAAATGGGCATTTGATCTCCACTTCCATTACTAGACTCATCATTTTAGAATACATGTAACACCAATACTTACCAATCAAAGCTTCAACAAACCCACTCTCACACAATTGTGGCAGATGAAGTTAAGACCCATGACCCAAATTAATATTTAATCAGGTCAAAAGGGTCGAGTCGGGTCGAGTTGACCTATTTAAATCAGGGTCGGGTTTAGGCTTGTATTTTTGACCCATTTAACTAAACGGGTCGGGTTTGGGTTTGTATTTCTGACCCATTATGACCCGACCCGTTTGCCAACTCTAGCTATGAGTTTGCAGACCTTGTGATGTAGCAGGTGATGGAGAGCTAGGAGATCCCACAGCTGGCATTCTTAATAATCCATGATTTTGATATTTCTACATAAACCACAGAGATAAACTTCAGTTTGATGGTGGCACCTTTTGAATAAGTTCAATTAGTTGAAATGCTTTATATGCATCAAAGCTACCATAGTAGAGTAACAGCAAACCAAGAATTTCAATAATGAAAGCTCGACAAAGTTTTTACTAGGTATGTGGCATCTCTATTTACTAAAACAATATGTTTTCATGCCATTATATTATCTTTAAGAAAGCATAAGCCATAAGGAATGTCCATTTTGTTTCAAGATAAGAGTATTCTGGTTTAGACGGGACATTCTAAATGTGTTAACTAAGATACGCACATCAATACCAACAAAATGCTACAATGGCAACCAATGACGTGCCATGAAGGCATGTTTCATCAGCCCTAGTATTAGTTGAGGCTTTGAGAACAAAAAGGAAACTAGGGTTTAGATGATTGATCTTTTGTGTTGAGAGATTTTGATTAGATAATACAAATGATTAGTTAGCTCTTTTCCCTGACTCTACCCTTGTTTCTTTCCGGAAAAATGTGATCAAATGTTGCATCAAAACTACAATTAGTACGAGGTCTATTTTTTCTTTCGTTTCTTGGTACTCAAACTACAGTTAGCCAGTTAGATAGGCTGTTGTTGCTCCGTACAACTTGCTCAAGGGCATTACACTGTCACTCGACTTTGTTGCTATATATTCATTATTACCAATATATATCGAAATCGTTTATTACAAATATGTGAAGTCTCTTGAGCCCAATTCTCTAATGTGCATTGAGCTCAACATAATAACAAGATAATTACAATGAAAATAGAATAGCGAAAAAATTAAAATAATCGAAATGAATCAGAACAAGTATTGGTAACATCTCACTTTTTCGTATTATGGAATATTTTGTGAAGCGAAGGTCGTAAAACTGAGCAAACTGAGTGCCACCCATGTTGTGAGGGTGTACGGAGTCCCAAAAGAAAGTAGACCCCGGGTTCTTGCAAAGCGTATATTTCTGTGCTCCAACCTCGTCTACACTGCCACAGGAGTATCCGCTTGATGTGCCCAAACAACACGGTTTCAGCACATTCTTGAACTTCGGTTTTCCTATAAAATGTAGCATGTCATTCATTACAAAAATCAAAAGTATCAAACTTTTAGAGGAAAATAATACGGGAAATTAATTTCCTCACCTTGTTTTTCTCCGTTAAAAACTGTCATGAAGGCGCTATAAACATCGAGAACAACAAACGGAGACCCGTTTGTGTCATTGTTCAGTTCCGTAACTGCTTGCTTCAACAAGACGTTATGGAAATTTGAGGCCGTATTTGCTGTTTCATTGCATTTTGTGTACGACGCCAATGCGGTTATTTGTCGTAGACATCCCGTTGGTTCTATCGCTGCAATAGCTATCTTTCCCACTCCTAGACCGTATATTTGCTTCAAATTCAACGTAAGTTGGCCTACCACAGATGTGATGAAGGCGGGCAAATCCTGTCATATTAATGAGATCGTGTGATTATTTATTTTAGGCTGCCAAACTTAAGGTTATAATTAATGGTTTGTAATACTGTACGCTAAGTGTACCTTTGCAGAGCCGTTTCTTGCATTATAAGTCGTATAGTCATTGCCAGCTACAGAGGCGAGAACAATGGAGGATTTAAGGTCTTGCTTCATGTATACCCCGGTGCTGATAACTAACTTGTTGAAACAAGTCGATTTGAGCTGTCATGTTGTGCTCAGGAACAAGTGTGTGTTGTGCTCAGGAACAAGTGTGTTGAAAACACCAGTATCCCCATAAGCGAAGTTCATTCCAAATGGTAAGAGTTTTGAACCGATCTTTCTCCATTTGTAGGGTATGGGAGACCTTATGCCTAAGAACGATACTGCACATTACAAACATTTGAAAAAATATTAGCGCAAATTCGAATTTGATAACTAAGGTCATGAATTCTATGCTTTCTAATAAATTAAAATTGGATCCGCGTCCTCGACATGTTTTCTGTATTTATTATTTTCGTCTAAAACAAAAAAAATTGACTTGTCATCAAATATCGCTTACCCCCATCCCTATTTTTCTTTATTTTTCGCGCATATCTTAATTCGACAAAACAATTAAACATTCCAAGACAGCTTGGGACAGCTTTCTTATAGAAGATACAATATTAAGCTGTAAATCTTTTTTAAAGCAAAATTGTTGGCCCTTTCCGGCCTCCGCAAATGACCCGCAACATCATATATACATATTTTGTTGACCACATGCTTAAATTATCCGTAATTATTTTGTCTATCAGCATCATTAGTATGGTATGGGAGACCTTATGCCTAAGAATGATGCTGCACATTACAAACATCTGAAAAAAATTAACGCGAATTTGATGAATTTGATAGCTAAGGTCATGAATTCTATGGTTTCTAATAAATTTGGATTCGCATATTCGGACCGACGACCGATAGAGAGGAAGCAGGGCTGGTGCTAGGGTTCTGGTTGCCTAAAGCAGACCCATAAAAGCTAGAGAATACTAAAAATAAAAGCAAAGCACCATTATCATCACAAACAAAAATAATCATAGAGATTGAGATGACAAAAACAAAAACTTACCAAAGTAATCGGTAAAGACACGACCGTTACTCCCACGACCGGACGGTCTACCAGGAAAAGTGATACCGTAAGGGACTTTCCACGTAGAAGCGAAAGATTTAGCGTTATTTCCATTATCAACATACGAGTCTCCAAACACAAACAACTTTGTTTTTTATAGAACACCACCAACATGATGACGATGTTCTAACGATGAGGCCGTAACCGTTGAAGCTCCTATGGTTAGAAACACTAAGAAGAGAAGAAGAGTTTGGAGTTTCTTCATGAAAGCTGAGGTCAAGAAACCTCAAAGCAAGACTACAAATGTGGAAATCAGAATAAGTGTACTTAGTACTATAAAACACTCTTGACTTTGTGTTTATAACTACTATAGTGGGATCAGGATCAATTTTGGATCCATCATCTACAAGTATTCAAAGTGGTTCGATATTATTGACTTTGTGTGTTATTGTTGGGATATGATCAATCTAGAACAGAACTATAGTAAAGCATGAACAGGAGAGAAATAGAGAAAGAGATTTATTAAATATCATAACTGTGTTCTCTGTACATAGTACAGTGATATATATAGACAACCCAGAAGGATTCCTATTCTACTCTAACTCTCCCCATAACCATATTGGGCCTATGGGTTTTCTATGAGTCTGAATAGGACACCCCAACCCTGTTGGGTTCCTAGCTTGGGCGTGGACCCAACTCCTAACACTCCCCCTTGGGGTGTTCCATACTAGGACGAGTTGCCTCATTAAAACCTCTGCCTAGAAAAACCCCTTGGGAAAAAAGTTGTGCAAGGAAAGAGTACAATCATATGTCCTGTATGGATTGTGGGCGTGTATACGTTGTCTCATTAAAACCTCTAGCCAATAAAGCCTCCTAGGATTAAAAAATGCGCTATCATAAAAAATGAGTGCAACACGCATGTGTCCACGTCAGGCTGGGACTACTCCCCCTGAAGTCGATCTCCCTGAGATAATTAATCTTGTAAACTGCGCATGCCGATTCCATGAACTAATCTCTTGAATGTAGGATATGCAAGAGCCTTCGTGAATAGATCAGCCAGGTTGTCTGCTAAATGGACTTGAACAACGTCGATTTCATTCGTCTTCTACAACTCGTGTATGGAAAAACTTTGGTAAAATATTCTTCGTCTTGTCACCTTTAATAAATCCGCCTTTGACTTGAACGATACAAGCTACGTTGTCTTCATAAAGTGTCGTCGGCTTATCCTGGATAGAATTTAGACCGCAACTTCCGTTGATATGGTTGATCATAGAACGCAACCAAAAACATTATTTGCGGGCTTCATGTAATGCAAGAATCTCCGCGTGGTTCGAGGATGTAGCAACCATCGTCTGCTTGACTGACCTCCATGAAATCGCAGTATCTCCATACAAGAATACATAACCTGATTGTGATCGGCCTTTATGTGGATCTGATAAATATCCTGCATCGGCATATCCTATAAGTTCCCGTTTACCAAGTTATGGATAGAACAGACCCCAGCCTTTCGTACCGATGAGATATCTCAAAATGTACTTGATCCCATTCCAATGCCTTTGGGTAGGTGCAGAACTATGGCGTGTTAAACAGTTTACTGCAAATGAGATGTCGGGACGAGTACACCCTGCTAAGTATAGCAAAGCACCGATAGCTCCTAGATATGGCATTTCAGGCCCTAGAAGTTTCTCCCCCTCGTCAGGAGGACGATAGATGTCCTTGTTCACATCTAATGAACGGACATGCATAGGCGTCTTGACATTATGTGTCATATCCATACTGAAATGTTTTATGATTCTTCCGGTATACGTCGCCTGATGTACAATTATACCACGACCAAGATGTTCGATCTGCAAACTGAGACAAAATTTGGTCTTCCCAAGGTCTTTCATTTCGAGTTCCTTCCCAAGGTATTCGGCAGCATTCCCGATCTCCCCCGGAGTTCCAATAATATTCAAATCGTCTACATAAACTACAATAATGGCGAAACCAGTATTCGTTTTCTTGATGAAAACGCATGGGCAAATAAAGCTATTTGTAAAGCCCTCGGCCTTCAAATATTCAGTCAGCCTATTGCGCCACATGAGCCCTAACTGTTTCAGACCATTAAATGACTTATCCAGTTTTACTACATAGGTACCTTGTGTGCCTGGTATTGTCGCTTCCGAAAGCTTAAACCCTTTTGGCAGCTTCATGTAGATCTCCATATCTAATTTCCCATATAGATATGCAACATCTACATCCATAAGACGCATGTCTAGCTCGTTCTCAACGACTGACAGACTGATCAAGTAGCGGATCGTTATAGCGTCCATGACTGGAGAGTAGGTTTCATCGAAATTGATGTCAGGTCTTTGAGAAAAGCCTTGAGCAACTAGTCTTGTTTAGTACCTTACTATGTCTCCGAGTTTCTGTACGAATACCCATTTATAACTGACAGGCCTCATGGCATCTTGCCTAAGGACTATTGGTCCAAACACTTCGCGTTTAGCTAATGAGCTAAGTTCTGTATTGATCGCAGACTCCCAATCTGGCCAATCTATACAACTTCTACATTCGTCTACAGTGAGTGGTTTTGGATCATCATCCTCGATGGCGAGCGCAGCACTGAAAGTGAATACTTCGTCAACTACTACTTCTGAGCGATCCCACGTAGTGCCATTAGAAACAAAGTTAATCGAGATCTTTCGATTATCATGTACATGGGCCTCGCCAGGCTTGTTTCCTAATGCTACACGTGGGTACGTAGTTATGATAGCCTTATTGGTGGGTGGTGTCATCCCCGATGGACTGACTACACCATTAGTCTTTTCTTTTCCCGTGTATCTTAGCCCTCGGCTCAGCGTCCTTCTTTGCAGTGGGGCGTCCTCTCATGACGCGCGGCTTGGATTCATTAGCAGGTTGCACACCAGTTCCCTGAACATCCAATCGTGTAGGCACATTACTTGCAGGTATGTGCGCCTTAGTTACTTTAGCAGCATCGTTGAATGAATCAGGTAATTCATTAGCGATCTGTTGTAAGTATAGAATTTGCTGCACCTTCTTGTCACCATAATTGGTTAAGGGATCTAGATGAGACAACGATGGTGTGTTCCAACTAATCTTGGAAACATCCGCAGTATTGACTGTCAATTCTCCCCCCAATATTGGGAAAATCGTCCCATCAAAGTGACAATCAACGAATCTCGCAGTAAATACATCGCTCGTAGTGGGTTCCAAGTATCGAATGATAGATGGTGAATCATAACCCACGTAAATGTCGAGACAACGTTGGGGTCCCATCTTCGTACGTTGTTGTGGTACAACGGGCACCTGTACAGACCACCTAAATGTTCGTAGATGGGCAACACTGGGCTCCGACCCAATTATTAGTTGCAATGGGGAATATTGATTATTGGTTGTTGGACGAATCCTAATTAGGGTGGCGGCATACAAAATTGCATGGCCCCACGCAGAGGCTGGAAGCTGAGATCATAATAACAGTGGTCTAGCAATTAACTGTAATCGCTTGATTAGATTCTCCGCTATCTCATTCTGGGTATTGACATAGGGTATTGGATGCTCGACATCTATCCCATTAGCCATATAATAATCACGAAACGCCTTTGATGTAAACTCGTCAGCGCCGTCAAATATCACAGATTTGATCGGGTGATCTGGGAAATGAGCCCGCAATCGTATAATCTGAGCAAGCAGTCGTGGAAACGCCATATTCCTAGACGATAAAAGATAAACGTCGGACCATCTCACAGATGCGTCGATTAAGACCATATAGTATTTGAACGGACCACAATGTGGAGGGATAGGTCCACAGATATCTCCATGGATACGTTGGAGAAAGGTTGGAGACTCTAACTCCACCTTGGTCTTACTAGGTTAGCCTATAAGCTTTCCCTGAAAGCAGGCGTTACATGGACAATCTTGCAAAATTCTGATCTTTTCGCCCTTCAGTGAATGTCCAGAGGTACTATTGATAATTTTCCTCATCATTCTCTGTCTAGGGTGTCCAAAACGACCATGCCAAATCTTAAATGTTTTCTCTTGTAACGGAGAAAAATTTGTAATTGCATATGTTTCGACATGCCTAAAGGCAGTAGAATAAAGCCCTGAGGAATACATTGGACACCGTTCCAATATAAGTTCTTGACCGTTAGGCGAATAGGTGATACATAGAATCTGATTCGCATCATCTCCTATCGTTCGGACTTGATAACCATTATCATGTATATCCCTAAACCTAAGTAAATTCTCGGTAGATTTACTAGCAAATAACGCGGTCTGGATACTCAATAGTGTACCGTTAGGGAGTAAAAGCGTGGCGCTCCCTGAGCCCTCTATGATACTGGCTGACCTAGTAACAGTGTGAATGTCCCCGAAATACGCGGTCAATTGTGAGAAATACTTTTTATCGCGAAGGATTGAGTGCATGGTACCACTGTCTACTAGACATGTGTCGCGACTCGCCCCATTATCAATTAGTGCCTTATAGGCTGAAAGATCCATAGGTGACCTGTATATATAGCAGATTAAAAATTATATATGCAAATGAACGAATAGCGAAAAAAAATCATCATGAAATAGAACAAAATAAAATATCATGTATGTCACGAGCACAGTATTAAAAGATAAATGATATGTTCCAAACAAAATCAAAAATACTGACAAAGAAAAGTAAAGTAAATCTATACTAGGAATAGAAACTATTAGTGCTCTCTCTAATGTGACATTCCATGTCTACTGAGGAATCATGACAGATTACTCAGTATGCTGAATCATGACGGCATCAGTGTCGCCAAAGAAGTCTGACACTCCAAATGCCACAGGGGCAGAGTTGGTGTCAACAACTATACGATGGGTCCGAACTTTGTTAGCTTTAGCCACCCTTGGTGCCTGGCAGTCTCGTGCCCAATGTCATTTGCCACCGCAGTTAAAGCAAATAGATCCCTGATCTAGCTACTTGTCCTTCTTCACATTGCCTGGTGTTCCAGATTGCTACAATCTGTAATCTCCCCGAGGGACAAAGGGTTTTTGGTACCCTCCCTTTTTGGTATTCTGGTATCCTCCTCTACCCTTTCCATTTTTGCGTCCCTGACGTACAGAGTTGTTCCCCTGAAACCGAACATTATTAGAAGCAGGCAATGGCGCACTCCCAGAGGGCCGCATACCATGATTCTTTATCAGAAGTTCATCGTTCTGCTCAGAGAGGAGCAGTGCCTGAATTAAGGCTTCATGAGTCTTCATGTTCTCGCGTCGATATTGCCGTTAAAGCACAATATTACTAGCATGGAAAGTAGATAGAGTCTTCTCTACCATTTCAGCATCAGTGACCTTCCTCTCACACAACTTTAGTGTAGAGGAGATTTTATGGACTGCGGAGTTGTACTCAGCGACTGTCTTAAAATCTTGGAACCTAAGGTTGTTCCATTGGTGCATAGCCTTGGGGAGCATTATAGTCTTCTACTAACCATAATGCCCCTTGAGACTTGCCCATAGGTCTACCGGCTCAACCTTGTTGAGGTATTCGGTCTTGAGGTCATCTTGAATATGATGACGGAGGATAAACAAAGCCCTTGCTTTGTCCACATGTTCTTCTTTGTTTTTAATGACGATGGTCTTCTGCAGACCGAGAGACTTTAAGAACAAGTCAGCGTCAATGCACCAAGTAAGGTAATTAGTACCAATTAGCAGCAATGGTACAAATTCAACATTTTTAAGCTTCGCAGACATCTGTAATGCAAAAGAGATATCGTAATGAGATGCAAAACATATCAATTGCATGGAAGACAAATTATTGTATTAAGAATAAAGCTAAAAATGACTCTGAATCATATTAAAGGTGAACCCCGTTCATATTCTAAAATACATGAAATTCCACGAAAAGAATCAAATCCCAAATTATACCATGTAAAATGACGATCGGAATCTTAGTGTGCAGTGAAATAAAATCCTAGTCAGGAGTGCTATTTAAAACTACAAGATGTGTGCAACCCCTAGTCAAAGAACTAGGGTGTTCTAAGCCCATGAGTTCAATAAAAGGTTGTATATTCTAGCCAAATGACCCTATTTTCTACGAATATGAGGGGTATTAGATGTTGAGCTGGTGAGTGGTTCCATCCCGAAGTCATCTGGGTTCACAAGATAGGTTAATTAGGCATGTCTTTGAACTAATAGTCTAGGGTACTATAGGTTGTTATTAGTGTTTATATACCTCTGAATGTTATGCTTGTAATATCTAATTGCACCAAGATACAAAAAATTGGTTCCTCGGACATCAAGTTTTTAGAAATAAGACTAAGTCAATTCCCAATTGAGCTCTAGTAAATTGTCCGTGACAATGAACTGTGATTTAGATATGACTCACAGTCGTATGCTAAATTAGTCATAGTATCGTATTATCTGTGATCCCTGATCATGGCAATTAGTATCCTAGGGGCATACCAGTAATATACAATTAGTTATCGTAAAGATACTTAAATAGGAATTACAATAAGTACTTATATCACATATAAGTGAGCCAATATTCCTAGACAAGGCAGCGATTCTCAAACAATATTAAAAAATATTTTGCATAAAAAAAATCAAAAATAGGTCCCCCGCGGGGTAGGTCCAGTCAATAAGAATTTTTCAAAAAAAAAATTAGGCTCAATTTGAGCAAAAATTGGACATTTTAAAGCCGTTTTAGTGTCTGGACCGGTTCGGAACCGGTCTGGGTCAAGGTCTGGACCGGGTTGACATGGTCTGAACCGGTCTGACTCGGTCACACATTCCCTATACATGCACCACACGTGTCAAACACACACGTGCCACATGCACCTGCCACACACGTGCTACACACACACGCGTCACACACGTGCACTGCCACGTGTCACACACGTACACTGATCCAGAATGGCAAGAAATATTCCGATCACCGGGAATAATATTCTGGCTACCGTCCGGCCAAATTTTCTGACAAAAATTCCGGCAAGAGTCTGGTGGCCGGTCTTCGATGATAGTCCGGTGACTGCCACGTGTCACGGTATGCCTCACGTAACATGCATGTCACACGTGCCACGCACGTGCCATGTCACGTCAGCGTATGCCACGTGCCACGGCTGATGTCACTGTGGATAAGGATGACGTCATAAAGAGGGAGAAAAAATTAAAAATATATATATGACGCCAGCGACAAAAAAAAAGGCCGTTTTTGGCCGTGAAACTGCCTAGTTTCAACAAGCTATTTCTGGTGATTGGGGCATCTCCCAGAGGTGTGCCATATATCGTTGGAAAGCTCTCGGAGCTGGCTATCCAGCCGAAGTGGTCTCGCCTCAAATAGTCATTTATCAAGGGTTAAAAAAAACACTAAAAACCCTAGTTTTTAATCTGAAAAAAGTAGGGAAAAAATAGGTTTTCGAAATATGCGGATCTATGATATATTATAGATCTGAATATAGGTATAAAAAAATGTAAAATACCTCTTCTCCTGATTGCTTTGTTTTTGTGAAATCTCTGATTGGACAGAAAGATCTGTTCTTCTAGTTCCTAGAGCTTGCGTACAGATAACGTGTTGGGATATGATCAATCTAGAACAGAACTATAGTAAAGCATGAACAGGAGAGAAATAGAGAAAGAGATTTATTGAATATCATAACTGTGTTCTCTGTACATAGTACAGTGATATATATAGGTAACCCAGAAGGATTCCTTATTCTACTCTAACTCATCCCATAACCCTATTGGGCCTATGGGTTTGTTAGGAGTCTGTATAGGATACCCCAACCCTGTTGGGCCCCTAAGAAGGGCTTGGACCCAACTCCTAACATTTATAACTAATATAGTAGGATCAGGATCAATTTTGGATCCATCATCCACGAGTCTTCAAAGTGGTTTGATATTAGGCGGAGGTCCACTACTTGCACACCCCATTTTTACCTTATATACACACTCTAACCTATGACAAGTATGCCCTTCCAAGTGTTAAATATTTATAACTTTTCAATCTATTTTTTTACTTTTCCCACACCCCAACTAAATTTGTTGGAATATGATGAATCTAGAGCAGGATAATAGTAAAGCATGAACAAGAGAGAGAGAGATTTACTTATTATCATAACTGTGTTCTCTATACATAGTACAGTGATATATATAGACGACCCAGAAGGATTCCCTATTCTACTCTAACTCTCCCCATAACCCTATTGGGCCTATAGGTTTTCTATGAGTCTGAATAGGACACCCCAACCCTGTTGGGTTCCTAGCTTTGTCTTGGACCCAACTCCTAACACTCCCCCTTGGGGTGTTCCATATTAGGAGGACGTGCCTCATTAAAACCTCTGCCTAGCAAAACCCTTTGGGCAAAAAGTTGTGCAAGGAAAGAGTACAATTATATGCACTGCATGGATTGTGGATGCGTATGCGTTGCCTCATTAAATCCTCTTAGGATAAAAACTGTGTTATCATAAAAAAAAAGTGCAACACGCATGTATCCACGTCAGGCAGGGACTACTCTCCCTGACGTCGATCTCCCTGAGATCTATCTCCCTGAGATAATTAGTCTTGTAAACTACGCATGTCGATTCCATGAACTAATCTCTTGAACGTAGGATATGCAAGAGCCTTCGTGAATAGATCAGCCAGGTTGTCTGCCAAATAGACTTGAACAGCATCGATCTCATTCGTCTTCTGCAACTCGTGTATGTGGAAGAACTTTGGTGAAATATGCTTTGTTTTGTCACCTTTAATAAATCCGCCTTTTACTTGAACGATATAAGCTGCATTGTCTTCATAAAATGTCGTTGGTTTATCTTGGATTAAATTTAGACCGCAACTTCCGTTGATATGGTTGATCATAGAACTCAACCAAAAACTTTCTTTGTCGGCTTCATGTAGTGTAAGAATCTTCGCGTGGTTCGAGGATGTAGCAACCATCGTCTGCTTCACTGATCTTCATGAAATCGTACTATCTCTATACAAGAATACATAACTCGATTGTGATCGGCCTTTATGTGGATCTGACAAATATCCTGCATCGGGGTATCCTATAATTTCCTATTTGCCAAGTTATGGATAGAGCAGACCCCAGTCTTTCGTGTCGATAAGATATATTAGAATGTATTTGATCTCATTCTAGTGCCTTTGGGTAGAAACAGATCTATGGCAAGCCAAACAGTTTACTACGAATGAGTCATTGGGCCTAGTATACCCAGCTAACTATAGCAAAGTACCTCCTAGTTAGCACCATGTCCCTAGGAGTTTCTCCCCCCATTAGGATGGTGGAAGATATCGTTGTCCACACCCAAGTGTTAGACGCGCAATAAATGACTTAGTACCGTGTGTTACATTCATATCGAAGTGTTAGATAACTCTTGATAGATATTGCTTGGTGTATGAGTGCCACTATCAAGATGTTCGATCTGCAAATCGTGACACTCTTGGTTTCCCAAGGTCTAGTATTTTGAATTCCTTCACAAGGTATTTGGCGCCTCTCGCGATCTCCCCCGGAGGGCTAATGATATCCAAATCATTTAGTATACTATTACGATGAGTGAAGCTAATATTTATGTTCTGAATAAGAATGCATGGATAGATAAGGATATTTACAAAGTCCCCGACCTTCAAATACTCAGTCAACTTACTATGTCTCATGGGCCCCAATTACTTCAAGTCAATAATAACTTTTCCAGTTTTATTACGTACACACCTCGTGTGTCAGGTTTGGTTGCTTCTGAAAGCTTATACCTTCCCAGGTAACTTCATGTATATATCTTTATCTAGTTTCCCATATTGATACGCGGTATTTACATCAGACGCATGTCTAGCTTATCCCCGACAACTTGACAAAATGATAAGCACCAAAACATTATAGCGTCCATAACCGGGTAATAGGTCACACTACAATCGATGCCAGATCTCTTAAAGATTTCCTGGGCAACTAGTCTTGCCTTGACCAAATTATTTCTCCTAGATAATTATGTTTCTGTACCTTTCCCATTTAAGACCGATAGGCTCAATTGTATCATTTCGTATTATGCTAGAAGCTAAGCTCCGCTTGGATTCCAGATGCCCACTTTGGCCAATGTATAATAACATATAGTTATTTACTATAAGTGGCTCTGAATCTTCCTCCTTGATAGCAAACATTACAGCGAATATAAATACCTTATCGATGAATCTCTACTGAAAGATCCTACGTTATGCTTATTATAGACTTATAATAGATCAAGATCTAATTATCATACGCTTATGTGCCACGCCGGGCTAGTCTTGTAATACATCAACTGGTCGCGTAGCTACTATTGCCTCGTCAATGGGTGGTTCCATCCTCGATGAACCGACTACACCATTAGTCATATTTGTCCATTATTCTTTAGCTCCCTGGCTCATAATACTTTCTTCCAACGATGCTCTACGCTAAGCGTGAACCTCAGATTCGTTTGCGGTACTAATTCCCCTAGAATGTTCAACTGCTGTACTAGTTCCCCCGAAACATTCTGCTGTGTAGGTATATTACTTGTAGGTACATATACTTACGGTACTTTAATAGTGTCTATGAATGCGTCTAGCAAATCATTTGCGACCTATTGAAGGTTTGTAATCCGTTGAATCTTATTATCACCTAACTTATTTATAGGGATCTAGATGAGAGAACGATGGTATTTTCCAAAACCTCTTGAAAACATTCTTAGCATTGATTATCATATCTCCTCCCAATGCTGGGAATATCGTCTCATCAAAGTGATAATTATTTGCCCTACAGGATATACGTTGCCAGTAGGTCCAAATATCCAGTGATAAATGCGAATCATAATGCACATAATACCAAGACGACGTTGAGGGTCTCATCTTCATACATTATGGTGCGATTGGCACCTGTATAGAATAATCAAATATTCATCGAAGGGCGACACCAGGATCCGACCCAGTTACTAGTCGCATTTGGGAAAAAATAATTTGATGATTTGCTAAGGGACAAACCCTAAGCAGTGATGTGGGAACAAGAATAGATATCCCACACACTAGCCGGAAGTAGTGATCATAATAACAGTGGCCTAGCGAGTATCCGAAATCGCTTAATTAGGTTCTCCGCCAATCCTTAGTTTGATATGGTATGGGGTACTCACGATGCTCAATCATCTATCCCATCTAGCGGTAAAATAATCATCAAAAGCCTGTGAGTCTAACTCCCAAGCCTCCGTCAAGTCGCATCGATTGACTTTGATCAGTTAATCCAGGAACTGAGCCTCCGATTGAATGATCTAAGTGAGAAGTCGAGCTAACGTTGTATTCCTAGATTTTATGAGTAGGCAAACGTAAGACCATCTCCTAGATGTATCTTTTATGACAATAAATATTTAAGTGGGCCACTATGTGGATAGAAAGGTCCGCATGGGTCTCCATGGATGCGGTTGGAGCAAAGACTAGTAATCCTACTCTACCTTGGTCATACTAGAATGAAATACTAAACTTTCCTCGAAAGCAATTATTACACGTACACTCTTTGGATCTTCTCTCCATGTAAGGAAAGTGGAGAAGTAATCCTGATAATCCTCCTCACTATCTGAGCCCTGAGGATTGTATTGAAAACCATTCCAATAACATGTTCAAACCTTTAGACATGGAGTGAATGCATAGTACCTGGTTTGTCATTTTTACCGATTGTCATTACGTGATAAGTATTATCATGTATCTCCCCAAACTCAGTAAAATCCAGCTGAATTTACTAGTTTATAAACTGAACTAGATACCATGTATCGTACCTGTAGAGAGTAATAGCATAGCGCATCTAGTGCGTTCTATCATGTTGGCCATGCCAATGATATTCATGTCATCCCCGATGCACAAGGTTAGATAAGAAATATAGTCATATCTCAAGAGAATCGAGTGCGTGATACTAAATGTCTCTGAGACATATGCCGTCACTCATCTGATTATCGGTCATGCTCAATGACCAGAGAGAACCATAGGTAGGTTGTATGTAGTAGATCAACTATCATACATATAATTTAACTATTTCCCAAGTAATAAATTTGAATAATCATAATATATTATAACAAAAGAAATCTTATGTATGTCACGAGCACTTTATTGAAATATAAATGATATGTTCCCAACAAAATAAAAAATTCTGGCAACAAAAAGTAAATTAAGTTTATCTAGAAAAGAAACTATAAGTGCTCTCTCAAATATGACATCACATGTCTACTGAGATATCATTACGGATTACTTTGTATGTTGATCTATGATGGCATTCGTGTCGTCAAAGAAGTCTGACGCTGTAAACTCCAGAGGGGCGAAGTCAGTGTTAATAACTGCCTGGTGGGTTCAGACTCTGTCACCGACAGCCACCCGTAGTGCAAGGCACTCCCGTGCCCAGTGTCCTGTGTCATCGCAGTTAAAGCAAGTAGATCCCTGATCACTCTTCTTTTCCTTCTTCGCATTGCCTGGTATCCTGGATTTCTTAAATCCTTTACCTCTCTTAGGGCCAAAGGGTTTATGGTTCCCACCTTTCATGTATCCCTGGTAGCCTCCCCTGCCCCTTTCATATCTTCGTCCCTGACGTGCAGAGTTATTTCCCCAAAACTAAACATTGTTTGACGCAGGCAATGACGCACTCCAGAGGGCAGTATAGCATCATTCTTCATGATAAGTTCATCGTTCTGCTCAAAGAGGAGCAGTGCCTGAATTAAGACTTCATGATTCTTCATGTTCTCTCATCGATATTACCTCTGAATTGTAATATTGCTAGCATGGAAGGTTGATAGAGTCTTCTCTATCATTTCAGCATCAGTGACCTTCATCTCACACAGCTCAAGTGTAGAAGTAATTTTATAGACTGCTGAGTTGTAATCAACGACAGTCATAAAATCTTGGAACCTAAGGTTGTTTCATTGGTGCATAGCCTTTGGGAGCATAATGGTCTTATGATGACCATAACCCCCCTGCAAGCTTGCCCATAGGTCAGCTGGCTCAACCTAGTTGAGGTATTCAGTCTTCAGGTCATCCTGAATATGATGACGGAAGATAAACAAAGCCCTTGCTTTGTCCATAGGTTCTTTCTTGTTGCCAATGACGATAGTCTTCAGCAGACCAAGAGACTTCAAGAACAAGTCAGCGTCAATGCACCAAGTGAGGTAATTAGCTCCAGTGAGCAGCAATGGTGGAAATTCAACATTTTGAAGCTTCGCAGACATCTAAAATGCAAAATAGATATCGTAATTAGAGATAAAACATATCAAATGCATAAAAGATAGATCATAGAACTTAGAATAAAGCTAAAAAGATGATTCCCAATCATATTATAGGTAAACCCTGTTCGTATTCTAAAACTCATAAAATTCTTTTATAATAATTAAATCCCAAATCTTACCCTATATAAATGATGATCTTAATCTTATGCGTGCGTTTTAATAGAACCTTAGCCAAGATTGTTATTTAAAACCACTAGATGTGTGTTATCATTATTCTGAGAACTAGAGTGTTCTAAGCCTTCCAGTTCTAAAAAGGTAGGTATATTCTAGCCAAATGAACCATTTGCCATGAATATGAGGGGTATTAGATGTTAAGCTGATAAGTGGTTCTATCCCGAAGTTAGCTGGGTTCACAAGATAGGTTGATTAGGCATGTCATTGAACTAATAATCTAGGGTACTATAGGTTGCTATTAATGCCTATATACATCTAAATGTTATGCATGTAACATCTAATTGTACCTAGATACGAAAAAATGGTTTCTCAAACACCAAGTTTTTAAAAATAAGACTAAGTCAATTCCCAATTGAGCTCTAGCTATTTGTCCTTAATAATTAACTGTGATTTAGATATGACTCACAGTCGTATACTAAATTAGTCTTGGTTTCATATTATTTCTGATCCCTGATCATTATAATTAGTATCCTAGGGGAATACCAGTAATATCTTATTAGCTATCGTAAAGATACTTAAATAGGTATTACTCCATGTACTTATATCACATATAAGTGAGCCAATGTTCCTATACGAGGCACCTCTTCCCAAAAAATTTAAATAATATTTTCATAAAAAAAAAATCAAAATGGGTCCCCCACGGGGTAGGTCCAATCAATAGGAATTTTTCAAAAAATATTAGGCTTAATTTGACCAAATATAAGGCTAATTATAGCCGTTTTAGTGTCTAGACCGATCTGACTCGGTCTGGGTCAAGGCCTGGACCGGGTTGACATGGTCTGAACTGGTTTGACTTGATCACACGTACCCCGCACGTGCACCACATATGTCATACACGCACATGTGTCACACACGTACACTGATCTGATGACGGCAAGGAATATTCCGGTTACCGGTATAATATTCCAGCGACATGTACCACGCACGTGTCATACCACGTCAGCGTGCCACGCATCCTCGACTCGTGTCACTTCTGACGTCACTATGGATAAGAATGACATCATAAATAAATAAAATATTCTTGAAAAAAAAAATTAAAAATTGATGACGTCAACGACAAACAAATGCCGTTTTTGGCCGTGAAACTGTCTAGTTTCAACGAGCTATTCCTGGTGATTGGGGAATCTCCCAGAGATATTCTATATATCGTTGGAAATCTCTCGAAGTAGGTTATCCAACCAAAGTAGTCTCGCCTCAATCCGATTTCCATAGTGAAAGATATACACATTTGAAAAGAGCCCTTTAACAAGGGTAAAAAACACTAAAAACTCTAATTTTTAATCCGAAAAAAATAGGGAAAAATAGGTTTTCAAAACATGTTGATCTATGATATATTATAGATCTGAATATATGTATACAAAAATCATAAATACCTAGAGCTTGCGTGCTGATAACGTGTTGGGATATGATGAATCTATAGCAGGATAATAGTAAAGCATGAACAAGAGAGAAAGAGATTTATTGATTATCATAATTGTGTTCTCTGTACATATTGCGGTGATATATATAGACAACCCAGAAGGATTTCTTATTCTACTCTAACTCTCCCCATAACCCTATTGAGCCTATGGGTTTGCAAGGAGTCTGTATAGGACACCCCAACCCCGTTGGGTTCCTATCTTAGGCTTGGACCCAACTCCTAACAAAATTGATTTAGTTAGATTTTTGTTTAGTTAGGTTCTTTAGATTTTGTTTAGTTAGGTTCTTTAGGGTAAGTTAAAAGCTTCTTCCCTCCATTACTCCAATCTTCCCACGATCACTTTAATCTTCTCTACATTCCTAAAACATCATTTTGGAAGGCCTAAATGAATCACGCTAGTACCGGAGATCATGTTGGCATCGGAGATGCTCTTAAGTTCGACGAAGAACCTCCTATAGCTCCCATCAACTTAGAACTCGACGATCACAATCTTTACGAGGACGTAGACCGCAATGGTGCGTAGTGTGTTTTTGCATAGGATTTATTGTTCTCTATGACAGTGGCTTATAGGGTCCTCGATAGACGGCTGTTGTTCTCTATTACTAAGGATCCCGGGTAGTGCACATCTTGTTTGCTTACTTTCTTGCTATCTCTGGAACCAGGCCAAAGGTGAAAGACCGACTAAGCCATAAAAAAGAGAGGATAAAGGCTAGGAAGGAGATAGGGCTTTAAATAGAAGCTTCAGTGCCTGTCATAGCTAGATGAAGAAAGAATAGAACGAAGATGGACTGATCTCCTGATAGTTAGATCAAAGGCAGCAGTTAGGAAAAAGAGTAGACCGATAGCCGTCGAGCGGATGCTAAAGGTTCCCATGCCCATCCCTTAGATGAGCAAGCGGCCACTCCTAAGTCAACTCAGACTTATGATGCGGCGAAGGCATAACCCATATTTGCTTCTCCACACGATGGCTTCTATCTTCTTACTCTTTTTAACTCTGGCGCCCTGCTCTCCACACGGGAGGATCAGACAGTAGGGTAGGGAGTATCGGGCAACAGGCTTTTCTTGAGTCTTTTTTTTCCTTTTTGAATGAGATTTTTTGAACGCAAGTCTTTTTTTCCCCGTAATGTCTATTTTAAATTAGCTTCTTTGAGCCTTGCTTACTTTTCCACCGGAATGCCTTTGGGAATGCATAGTCTGAAGTAGAGGATGCATAGTCTGAAGAAGGTTATTTAGAAGTCTTCCGGGAATGGCATTTCAAGAATAGGGAATCGACCTCGAAGTACGACTCGCCAAGGTTTAGTACCCTCCCTTGTGAATAGGCTAAGAAAGAGCAAGGGACAACCAAATTTTGAAGACTCGCTAAGTTTGGTCATTTTTTAACTTTTTCAGTTTTCGGTGCCCAAACTGTGTGACCAAAATTACAGAGAATTTTATTTTTTAATTTTTTCAGTTTTGGGCATCCCAACTCTGCGCCCGAAATTACAGAAAGTTTGGGGTGTGGGGTTAGTAAAATATATATTAAAGAAATTTAATTACAATTCAAAGGGTCTAGCCTGGTAGGGCCCATCACCTTACTATCCTCCAATGCATGGAGTAGTCATCCGGGATGCGCACCCATTAAAAATGAGATGCGCAAGTAAAGTCTCCCATTAGGCAGAGCTTAATATATTTAAGAGCATCTCCAACAGGATGGTATGTTGTTACACTTTTCACATACTCTTGCAAAAAACCCTTCCAACAAGGGTATGGTGTTCAGCATACTCAACCACATACCCCTCTAAAGTATGCAAATCCAGATCTTTGAGAGTGGTATGTGCATATTACTTTTGTGGGTCCCCTACTAATATATTTATATTACTTTCTTTTCTCTCTCTAATAAAGAAATATTGTGGGTCCCAATTTTTTATAAAAATCTTCTCTCTCACACATAAAATAATATTGTGGTTCCCAATTTTAATAAAAAACTGAATTTGGAAAGAAATCAATTGGAGCAAACTGGTATGCTATTCCGGATACTAGTATTCAAAATCAGAATGGCATATGTTCTCTGTTGGAGATGCTCTAAGTATGGTTTTGAGACTGAAATTTTTTGTGCTTTACGACGTTATGTGGACATTTTCTTTAACTGCCTTGAAGGAGTCTAAATTGGGTCGCCAAGGGCCAATTCTTTCAACAGCTTTTAAGTAATGTATCGGGTTTTCTTACATGGAATTGACTAGATCTAGGCCAAACAAAACTTCAGCGATTAACTCCTGTAAAAAAAAATCATTCAATAGACATCTGATCGATTATAAACCGACGTCTTAAAATGACCTGCAAGTGCATGGTGTACCATTGAGTACAAGGGAAAGCGGGATCATATTCCAAGAGACTTGTGATGTGAATTATACTTTGAGCTACTAATTTTATGCCAGCTTATTCAACTATGGTCTGGTTGATAAGGATGGCATATGTTCTCTTCTTCATGTTCTAAACCATCTTGTAATGGTCAAACAAGATGATTTCCTTGAATTCTTTACTCCCTCGAATCCAAGCTATGGTCAAGCTAAGATCGTAGAAATAAGACTATACATTAAATTGGAATAAGATAAAGTATCTACTCTTAACTAAACTACACTATTATATACTAAGGCTGCATTGGATGGAGCTTCCTCTAGCCTTGGCTAAAGGGTTTAGCTACTCATTCCTTTTATCATTATCATATTACTACTATAACAACAAAGTAAAAGACAAGAAGAAAAGATAAAGAAAAACTTTTATTGTTTTCAACCTTGATTTACACTCTTCAAGATGTCTCAAATGGATGGAATTCCGCTCCTATTTATAGAGGAGTCCGGATTTGCCAACCCACCTTAATGGTGGGTTGTGCCAACCCTCCCTCTAATTGGCTCTATATTTAACAAAAGTTAAGAGGAGATTTCCCAATTTCAAAAAAATTCTAAGAGAAAAATCTCTTCACCCCTATTTTTTCTCTAATGTACCTTCTTCTCCTCCCCATTAGGTCTCTCTTATCTTCTCTCTCACATTCGATTCTCTATCTTTAATTTTCTTTTCACCAAAAATATATAGGCTTAAATAAAAACAACATTGTAGCAATTAACCACTATATCTTGATTTACTGATATAACTTCATTTTCGTTGATGATTTAAATGTTTGAATAACATTGTTGAGATTAGAATCGTTGGGCCATTAAGTCTATGAGACCACTCCACGACTAGCTGAATCTCATCATTAAAGTTCTATTTGAAACGTATTGGTTTGTCTCATTTCGTGTATGTGATGGTATGTGGTTATCTCAGTCGAATACAGTGATAGGATGAAGACCTTCGTACAATCTTCTATCAACCAACGATCAAGAAGGTAAGTTAGTTAAGTAGAACTTTGATAAAAGGAGCCAAAAATGTTTTTCGAAATTTTTTAAACATTTTTGGGAATTTTGCTCGAATGACCTTGGGTCTCGTTCGAACGAGTGCTACGATCTCAAAAAAAATACATATTTTTTGAAGGCTTATAAGGGATTTCGTTCGAACGACCAAAGGTCTCGTTCGAACAAGTCTCGAGAAAAGCTAAAACACTATTTAAGAGAACATTGCTTATATTTTCTCTTGCTCTTTATTCTCTCATTCTTTGGCAAAAAGTTATTTTTGAAAAAGCTCAATATCCTTTATCAGAGAGACAATTTCACATCGATCAAAACCTAAAAACCTTAAGGTTTGATGTTGAGTTAGTTTATCCTACTTCCCACATATTGTTCTAGAGTGATTCAAGAAGGGGGTTCCTTACTGTGAGTTCAAGGATAGTCCTTGAGAGAATGAAGAAGAGTCGTTGCGAGAAAGAAGGAGAGTTATTGAAAGAACGAAGAAGAGTCATTGTGAGAATGAATGAGATTCATTGTGAAAACAAAAGTGATAGGGCGTGATGTTTTGATCAGAAGATAGATAATCAGGATACGTGGTTACCGAGTCTGTAAGTATAATTCAGATTAAACTCTTTTTGATTAGTAGATTTTTGGTTGTCGTGCTCATCAAGAACGACCTGTGGTTTTTCTCCTGAGTAAGGAGTTTCTACAGGGTGAACAATTTTTTATGTCGTTTAATTCCTTGTCTTTACTATTGATTATTTCTTCTTAATCCTAGATCATTGATTGATAGGAATTGTTTTGACCTAATTTCTCGAAATACATTAAATACGAGCACATAGAATTTTACTATCTTTGAACATGTGATGGAAATGAACAAGATTTGATTCCCTACCAAGGAAGTGCATGTTATGGGAATAGTAACTAAGTGAGGATTTTGTTGTTTAAGATGGAGTCAATAGTGCACAACTCTTCACATATTTTGAATGTGTAATTGATTTTATAGGGCTTTACAACAACTTTAAATAATTAATTTTGTAGGTAAAGCACTTTAACTATCAGTTTAAACTTTGGTTTGGTATGCCGTAATTTTGTAAGTGAAGTACTTTTCAATATTTTGGCCTAGAGCCATTGCAATTATTTTTTTCCAGGTAAGCAGAAGCATTGAATTTTGTTTAGAATAATCCTTCCCGAAATTTGAAGTTTGGTCATGAGAAAATAACCATAGGTGAAGAGAAACACAGTGGGAGAGAGAAAATATAGTAGAGAAAATATAGGGAAATCTAGCACATATTGATTTTTCGGAAAAAAAAAAAAAAAAAAAAAGGAAAACTCTTATCCTAACCTCCGTTAAATATAAGGCCAATTAGAGGGAGGGTTCACAAAACCCATCTTTAAAGAGGGTTGGCAAATCCATACTATTTATAGAGTATAGAGGGGTTACAAAATATCAACATAAATGTAAAATCCCCTAAACAATGCCTTCCATTATGCACAAAATATAAGAGATTCAAAACTCCATACGCTACGCCTTGGCCAATGCATAAAATTATATGACTTTATGATCTCTATCAATACCTCTTCAATGCTCCTCATTGGATTTTTGGCTAACAATTGCTATGGGAATGAACTGCTGGAGTGTACAAGACATTCTTATTTGTTGAAAACCACAAAAATGTACGACTTCTTTATCATGCAACCGATTCCTGTAAATACAATCAAAAATACTTAGTATCACAGTTTCTCGCAATTTGCTTTCTTTATCTCTTTTAGACCTTGATGGGTATTATTTTCATTTTGAGAACGGTTCTTTCAATTTATTCAAGAATTTTGTTTTTATTGGTTCTAGTATTTTATGTGATGGCCTATATAAATTAAATCTTGATAACATGTTCGTCAAAACCCTTTTGACCCTGCATCCTAATGTTGGAACGAAACATGGCACAACTAATGAAAAATCCTCCATCTTGTGGTACAAACGACTGGGGAATATCTTTGGAGAAAGTATGTAGAAATTAGTAAAAGATGGGGTCCTTCCAAACCTAAATTTTACTGATTTTGGTATGTGTGTGTGTGTGTGTGTGTGTGTGTGTGTGTGTGTGTGTAGATTATATTAAAGGCAAACACACCAAGAAGGGTGCCACAATAAGTATGTAACTTCTTGAAATTATTCATACAGACATTTGTGGACCTTTTACCACTCTTTGTTTTATGGGAGAAAAGTATTTTACTACCTTTATTGATGACTTTTCACGTTATGGTTATGTCTATTTATTAAGTGAAAAATCTCAAGTTGTGAATTCCGTTGAGGTATACGTTACTAAGGTTGAAAGACAATTAGGAAAAAAGGTGAAAGTCATTAGGTCAGATAGAAGTGGTTATTCTCAGTTTCTGCTGAGTTTTCCACGAGAAATCTTGGTTGATACTTCCATATTGCATAAACCTTTCGAACAAGTATTGGCGAGGGTTTTCCTCCTAAAAAACATGCCATTATAATTGGCGCCGTCTGTGGGAAATCTACACTATTTGCTACCGTTTCCAACCTGATCATCGGCCAATGACCAATATGAACTTAAGAAGCCATTCTAGTACCATAAGGGATCAGGACATTCCAGGAGCTCTTGATCTATTCGTTGCAGTTCATAAACTTCAAAAACAAAAGGCTTCAGAAAAAAAATTAGAGACTGGAAGATCAGCGGGTTCACGCACAATCTCTACAAACGGAGAGAGACAAACGCAGGAAAGCTCTGGATCAGTAGAGTCAAACCCAACAAAAGGAAATGGAAAGATTGCAAAGAACATAAGATCGAATAACAGCTCGCCAAGCATCGCCACTACTGGCTCAAAGTGAGCATCGATCGAGAGCAATCCAACATGATGATCAGCCTAGAGAAGACGGCCAACGAATATCTTGATCCAGATCTGGAAATCCTAACAGAGCCTCTCGACATTTTGGTTTAACTTCTTCGGCCTCGACAACCCAAAGAAGTCAACCTACACGTCACCAGACCCCTCCGCAAGAAAGAAGACCCATCAGAAAGCGATTGGGACTAGAGGGACAGGGAAATTTTGTTCTTCAGGTTGCAGCCTTGCCTCTTCCCCCACAGCAATTCATCACTCTGGATGACCTTAGCAATAGAATTTAAGTTATCAACTATGATACCCCTGGCCGACGATCTGCGCTTGACAGGATTGAAACGAACCTCATATCTCCATATCTCGAAAATATGCCTATTCCAGACAACTTCCATATACCCATATTTATCCAGTATGCAGGCCTCACCCATCCACATACACATGTTCAACATTTCAAAGAAGCCGTTGGGTTGTACTCCAAACTCGACCACATGCTTTGTCGACTGTTTAACATGAGCTTAAAGGAAGAACCACTCTGATGGTTCCATACTATACAGAAGCTTCCATTACCTCTTTCATCCAATTACAAAATCTTTTCGAGTCCAACTACGCTCATGCTAGGGAACGTGAAATCACAGTGGACTCTTTATTTTACTTTGAGAAAGGCGCAAAAGAATCCTTGGAAAGTTTCTATAAATGTTTCCTGCAAGAAATGCTGAAAATTGGGAATTCAGACCCCAAAATCGTGGTTCCAGCATTTACTTCCGCCCTGCACATCGATTTAAAAGTTTGTGAAGAACTTACACTCCCTAAACTGCGTACGGTCACTAAAATGATTGACGTGGTTAATAATTACATCGAGCTGGAGCGCTCAAAGAACGATAAAATGAAAAGCTCTTCTTTCATACATTCTCAAGAAGTATATTTGACCCCTTCTCAAAGAATAGTTGCCACAACAGCACCGAAGCTGCCTGCCAAAAACACTGATAATATTCAAAGAAGAGATGGCAAACCAGATAGGCTTGTCCCAATTCTGCCACCCATGACAACAACCCTCTCCGCTATCTTGTTAACAATAAAGGGAGACAAGTGTTATCGTGCACCACAGGTTATTGCAGATCTTCCGAACAGACCCTTATGTCATTCATAATGTGCACAGTCATGAAACTGATAGCTGCTACTCCCTCATTCGTATTTTTCACCGTATCCTCTTAGCTGAAAGACTCCATAATTATGTTATCAACATTCAAAAATTCCTCGATGAACAAGCAAAAACTATTGAAGTCGAGCAGAATCATATCCAGGGCCCAGTTCGACATTTATGCATGATCGAGATCAAAAAAGGGAAGAAAAGAAAATAAGACGATCGTATTACATCTTGCTGCAAAATGACCTTCACAGACAAACCAGCAAAACTTCTTCCAAGCACCAGCAAATCTAAACGTCCTTATCAGAAAACATTTGAGGGTTGTGACACCAGCCATGTTCAATACCCGCACGATGACCCACTTGTTATTATTCTTAAAGTGGGATAGGATTACTTACATACACTTCTCATTGATACCAGCAGTGCCATAGACGTCTTATTCTGAAGAGAAATCGAAGTTTCAGGCCTTACAGATTCCGTCAAACCTTCGACAATAACAATCACATGCTTCAATAGTTCCAAAGAATCAGCCACATGAGAAATCAATGTCCCTGTTCAAGAAGATCACGGAGTCTATGAAATCAAGGGCAGCCAAGCAGTTATACGCATGTACGAAAATACCACCATCAACCCTCATACAGCAAAACTCCAAAAGGCATAACAACTACAGTCTCACCCACCACCCACATTTGAGCAACATGAAACTGAAGTGGTGGACATTGTTGAACACGATGGCCCTGGGCGCACAACTTTCTTTGGATTTAAGCTATCACTCAACGAAAAAGAAGCCATGACACAGCTCCTTAAGAAAAACATTGATGTCTTCGCCTGGACTATTCAAGAAATGCCCATAATCGATCTTTCTATCGCTTGCCACCATCACGACCTCCTTCCAGACAGCAAGGCAGTCATCCAAAAATGATGAAATTTGGCTCCCCGACTTTGAGATGCAGTCAACGAAGAAATTGATAAACTCCTTCGTGTCGGCTTTATTCGGGAAGCTAAATATCCGAAGTGGGTTTCCAATATTGTCGTCGTGCAAAAGAAAAATGGTAAAATAAGAGTTTGTGCTGATTTCACTGAACCTAACAAATTTATACCCAAGGACAGTTTTCCACTACCATTGATTCCACAACTTCTTGACTCAGTGACATGACACGAACTTCTTTCTATAATGGATGTCGCCTCATGATACAATCAAGTTCCACTCGCCGAAGAAGATCGGGAAAAAATGATTTTTATAACCGAAAGAGGACTTTACTGTTTCCCAGTGATGCATTTTGGGTTAAAAAATACTGGTACCACTTATCAGTGATTGGTCACTCAAATGTTCAAAGACCAGCTAGGCCACATCATGGAAGTATATATCGATGATATGATTTGCAAAAGCTTGAAGAGAGCAGATCATTTCCAACACCTCCAAACTATCTTCGATATCCTACGATAATACCAGATGAAACTCAACCCAGAGAAATGTCAGTTTGGCGTCGCATTGGGAAAATTTCTGGGCCATCTAGTCAGCTAAAGGGGAATCGAAATTGATCTAGCTCAAATAAAAGCACTTATGGCAATGCCATCTCCTCAAACAAAAAAAGATGTTCAAAAATTTGCCGGCAAGATAGCCGCTCTTCACAGATTCATCTCCAAGTCATCTGATCGATGTAAACTTCTATACCTTCTTCTTCGTGGCAACCCCACAACTCTTTCGAATAAACAGCAAAAAGAAGTTCTATGGACCCTTGATTGCGAATTAGCATTTCAAGATCTTAAACAGTACTTGGGGTGTCCTCCTATAATAAGTACTCCCATTGATGGCGAATTACTCACCATGTACTTATCTGCAACTGATGATTCCATCAGCTCTATTTTTATTCGAGAAGATGCAGGCATCGAGAAACCTATTACTTTATCAGTAAAACTCGTATGCCTGCCAAAAAGCGATATACTACCACAGAAAAGAAATTGCTCACCCTGGTTTACAGCTCTCAAAAACTCCGTCCATACTTCCAAGCTTACCCCATTAAAGTTATTACAAAATACCCTCTCAAACTCGTACTCTCCAAAAAAAGAGAAATCTCGATGAGTTCAACAGTGGTCTATTTTCCTTTATGAGTATGGCATCTCTTTTGAACCTCAAATATCAGTCAAGGGGCAAGCAGTGGCCGACTTTTTGGCAAATTTTCCAGTTAAAGACCCAGATTGGGAAGAACTTGAAGAAATCTTTACTGATGACTCAATTGCTAACCAAGACGCATGGTCCAAAAGTTTTGGTTGGTGACTTTTTACAGACGGCTCAGCAGGACCACAAGGTTCCAGAATTGGCATCGTACTCGCCACACCTTCCAATCATCGTATAGAAAAAGCTCTAAAACTTAAATTCTATGCCACCTATAATGAAATAGAGTATGAAAGCATCTTGCATGGCCTTGATCTCGCACTTACTCTTGGGGCTGAAGAACTAGCAGTTTATGTCGACTCCTTACTCGTCACCAATCATTACAACAAAACTTTCAGGACAACGGGCAAGATGGTTGATTATGCTGCCCTGGTCGATGACAAAATGAAGAAATTCAAGCATGCCACCATCACATATTTACCTCGACAAGAAAATTGTCATGCCGATGTCTTAGCTTACATTGCCTCCATGCTCGGAGACAGTGTAAAAAGATCTTTGGACATCGAGATCCTCGAACACTCTAGCCTTGATATTTTGTCCACACTCCACTTGACTGTTACTGAAGATGACGACCCCGATGATTGGAGAAAACCATTTACTGCATACCTCAACTCTAACATCCTACCCAGTAACAAAGAAGAAGCTCGATCCCTGTTAGCCAAGTGCCCTCGATTCACAAATTAAAATGGTATTTTATATTGACTCACTGGAGGGGGGACACATATCGAATGTATATCACAGAAACAAGCTTATATAAAAATTAGAGAACTTCACGAAGGTATTTGTGGTGCACATGTTTCGGGTCAATCGCTAGCTCAGCGTGCCTTCACACAGGGACTCTTTGGCCCAAAATGCGATAAGACTGTGAAGATTTTGTTTGGAAATGCTACAAATGCCAAATTCACTCTCAGGACATCAAGTGCCCCGCCCTCGACTTACACGTCAATAATGCCCTTTGGCCATTTAAAGGATGGGGAATCAACATCATTAGTCATTTTCATCCTGCTTCGGAAAATAGGAGATTCATCTTGGTTGCTACCGATAACTTCACCAAGTGGGTCGAAGTAGTCCCTTTATGCCATACTGATGAGAATGAGGTCATCAAATTCCTTTGAGAGCACATCATTACCCGGTTTGGTTGTTTGCAAATAATACGTTTTGACAATGGTAAATAATTTATCAACACCAAAGTACTTGTTTTCCTTCATAAATATAAGATTCAGTTGATGACTTCTACACTATATTACCCTCAAGGCAATGGACAAGCTGAAACCATCAACAAAAGTATCAAATCTGGTTTATGCAAATGCCCCGATGACAAAAAAGGCAGATGGGTCGACGAACTCCTCAATGTATTGTAGACTTACCGTACCACTCCTCGAGTCTCCACAGGGTGTACTCCTTTTATGATGGCTTTTGGTACAGAAGTAGTTATGCATTCAGACCTTGATCTACCAAGTAATCGATGAAAAATTTTGGATGAAGACAATGAGATCAGACTCCTTTGTAACCTTAATTGGATCGAAAAAACCAGGGACAAGGCCATTATAAATTTAGGCCGTTACCACGATATATTAAAAAAAGTATGCAACAAGAAAGTTTGAGAATGGAAATTTGGTATTGGAGATCTTGTTCTCCGACGGATACAGGACCATACTTGACCTAAGAATTCTTGAAAATTATCAGAAAACTAGGAGGGACCATGCATTGTATGCAACAAAATAGATAGTGGAACTTATTGGCTTATGACTGAAGATGAAGTTCAGCTTGAATACCCATGGAATACTGTCCCGCTTAAACTCTTTTACAGATGATACCATGTAAATGTTTACTTCAAATAAAAATTAATATTTGTTCTCCATTACTTTCTTTCTACTTTGACTTGTCTTCGATCTATACTTTACAAGTATTTATCTGACAATCGATCTCTTTACTACTTCGACTTGTCTTCGATCTATACTTTACAAGTATTTATCTGACAATCGATCTCTTTACTACTTTGACTTGTCTTCGATCTATACTTAACAAGTATTTATCTGACAATCGACCTTTTTACTACTTCGACTTGTCTTCGATCTATACTTTACAAGTATTTATCTAACAATCGATATTTTTACTACTTCAAATTTTCTTCAATATATACTTTACAAGTATTTATCTGACAATCGATCTCTTTACTATTTTAACTTGTCTTCGATATATACTTTACAAGTATTTATCTAATAAAGTCTATTTACTACTTCGACTTGTCTTCGATCTATACTTTACAAGTATTTATCTGACAAAGTCTATTTACTACTTTGACTTGTCTTCGATATATACTTTACAAGTATTTATCTGACAAAGTCTCTTTACTACTTTGACTTGTCTTCGATATATACTTTACAAGTATTTATCAGATAAAGCCTCTTTACTACTTCGACTTGTCTTCGATATATACTTTACAAGTATTTCTTTGACAAAGTCTTTTTACTACTTCGACTTGTCTTCGATATATACTTTACAAGTATTTATTTGACAAAGTCTCTTTACTACTTCGACTTGTCTTCAATATATACTTTACAAGTATTTCTCTGACAAAGTCTCTTTACTACTTCGACTTGTCTTCGATATATATTTTACAAGTATTTATCTGACAAAGTCATTTTACTACTTCGACTTATCTTCAATATATACTTTACAAGTATTTCTCAAACAAAGTCTTTTTACTACTTTAACTTGTCTTCGACATATACTTTACAAGTATTTATCTGACAAAGTCTCTTTACAACTTCGACTTGTCTTCGATATATACTTTACAAGTATTTATCTGACAATAGATCTCTTTACTTCTATCACATCGACTACAACTTATTTTCAAAACATAATAGATAGTCATAGCTGCGTTAAAACAAACAAACACATCATTCACACACAAAATTCTAACTGTTTTCGGTCCCACTGACCATTTGTTACAAACTTTAACAACGAAATAAAAATTTCACACTCAAAGTCGCTATTAATCCTTCCCCTTCATGGACGTCACTCATTTATTTCCACTTCATTAGTCGTTATTGATCAAACTTTCACAAATAAATCTACTTCCGACGCAAAAATTGTACAAACAAAAAATTTACTAACCTTGTTGCCGTGCAGCTTCAGTATCCCTCTCCTTCGCCTGCTTCGCCCTTTCAATCAACATGCAAATTTCCTCCTTCGCAATCGTATCTAACAACTGCAGTAATAAGCAATAACAATTTTCTCCCTCAAAAAAAATTCATTTTGCAAGTGATCTGAACAGTCGCCTACCTCTGACATATTTATAGCCCTCACGTGACCCTTCGTCGCACCACTTGGCGACGGTCCAGTTAGTCGAATACAATGCCTCACATGTTTTTTCTCGACATTTTTGGCTCTTAATCTACTACCCTTTAATAAATTTTTACATTCACCCTTCAGACCTTCCAATTCTCAAAGAATATCTACAACCACATTCATCTCTGTCAGTGTACGCTTCATCTTTTCCAATAACCAATATACATCATTTTCTTTATACTTCATACCATCACCTAATGGAAAACATCTTGCCATATTCATTTCGAATATACATTCCC
The DNA here is from genome assembly GCA_014058105.1 of Kingdonia uniflora. Classification (NCBI taxonomy): domain Eukaryota; kingdom Viridiplantae; phylum Streptophyta; class Magnoliopsida; order Ranunculales; family Circaeasteraceae; genus Kingdonia; species Kingdonia uniflora. The sequence goes on along the minus strand of JACGCM010000816.1, from coordinate 7,211,567 downwards.
TTCTTTTATTCTATATTAAACACATACCTATATTTACGTGATCATTTTCAACATCAATTGATTTCATTTTGTTCACTTATACTTCGTTTAACACATTTTTATTTACCTACATTTGACGGCTATATCATATGTTCGACGTAACAATACACATTCGACTTTGTATATTTGCCAATATTTGACCATTTTATCACACATTTATTAATCATATTGGATACTTGATAACAAACACAAAAACAATTTAATTCACGAATACATATTTATATATTTCAACTCATTTCTTACATTCGATATCTCTCACATTCGATTGCATACTCATTTCATAGATTCGACATCTACCACTTTCGAGTACATTCACTTCTAATAAATAATATTGTCTTACATTACAATTTAACTATTATTGTTAACTTTCTCGACATGTCACTATTTTTCTTTATCTGTTTTTAACCAGAATCAGACATTAAAGCCTCTTTCTAGTCCTCTAAGCTCAATGAGTCTCAAGTCACTGAACTTCTAAGAGATGCTTCAGCAGGAAAAGATAGCAGAAAATTGCAAGCACACCCACACGTTCGGAAGGATCCCTGGACGCCCATCCAAACTTCGTATCTTCATCACCAGTAAAAACAATTACCCCTTCACCCCCCAACATACTCCAAACATTACCTTCACATATGAATGATGCTCCCACTACTTCCAATGGAACCACGTCGTTTCTGTTTGTTCTTTGCTCCCACCTCGCTGTTCTACTCTGATTACATAACCCATTTTTATCTCTCGATCTACGACAGATTTCATCTGACATATTGTCATCTTTCACCTGAAACTTAACAATCAACCATACTTGGGGCGACCTCATTTGCCCAAACACCGCTATCCACCTTCAATAAAACCCCTATTTATACCCAGCATCCTTAAATTGCATTCAATTCACACATTAATTCTACCTCGAAATCAATATGACCAGATACAGCTCACCTTGACCTCAGTAATGACATTTGCTGACTTCTGTACAGTTTGGCAATCTCTTCATATTCCAGTTTTTCTTCTCAACACAACTACAAGTACTTCTGTCGAGAATGGGGAAATTGTAGTATCATATTCCCCAGATTCGATAAAGTCAACCTTCTGTAGTCGAAGGTAGCTCAGCACTCCATAGTCGAAGACAGGTCAACATTCAAGAAGATTCTAGAAGTCCTCAACTTACCAAAAGTAACCGTTGTAGCCCGGTCAAGAAGGAACTGTTAGAGATCCGTAAAGTTCGCCCACTACCTCCGGAATAGGAGACTTTTTCTTTTTGTAAACTGTATGTATATGCTATAAATACAGGTAGAGAATAGGTTCTAAGGGGACCACACATTGGACATTTCTTTATCCTAAACATACGCAACACACAGAAACTTGTAATAACTAGCATCTACTAGATTTTAATACCAAATCCTCCTCGAGGTCGTAATTTTTCTCAGTTTCTGCTGAGTTTTCCACGTAAAATCCTGGTTGATAATTCCTTATTGCATAAACCTTTTGAGCAAATATTGGCGAGGGTTTTCCTCCCGTAAAATACGTCATTACAAGTTTTTTTTAGTATGATTTTCAAAACTATTTTATATGGGCCAAGTGGGATAATGTAAGACTTATTATGGCCCATATGAGTAGGGAACCTTTAATAATTATGGGTTTCCAATTATGATGATCCAAGTTCTAATAAGAAATTAATCCTATTGGTTAATGAGGTTAGGGTTTTTTACAACTCTCTACTTTGATAGAAAGTAGTCCTAATTGAAATAGGAAACAAGGTCCTCTCTCTACCTATATAAGTGTGTCTAGCCCATCAACTAAATATGTATCTTAAAGAAAAGGTTAAGAGAGTGAAAACCTAGTTGTCACCGTTCATCACCGCAGAGGAATACAAAGACATACCTCAATCAATCAAGCTTTGGATCAAGGTATGTGATTATGTTTCTGTATTATTGTTTATCGTGATTATCACATTAAGTCCTAGGTTCTTATAGATCATTTATATTTATAGATTTTTTCATGTTTTACACAAAGTTCATAGAGTTCCAACAACGAAGAGAAGAGTTCGTAAAATGCAAACAAATCTTATGTATCACCTTAGTGGCAAACATGTAAATCGTACGTCACAATAACCAAAGTGGCAAAAAAAGTCAAGTTTAGAGCCTGTTGGTGGATCTCTAGATATAAGATCAAGTGAGCATGCACGAAAATACAAAATAGATGAGGTAATTCCAAATGTTACACTTTTGCCCCAACCACAAAATTATATTGTTTGAAGTTAAAAACAATTATACTTAAGCCCACAAATTACAGGACAATCACAAATTTTTACCTTGTGTTTTGTAAATCGTAACAACCAAATCATACAAAGTATCGAGTAACTTCTGTAACTGTATTGGCTCCTTGTACTCAACTAACGTATGTCAAGCACAGTAACGTAAACAAAATTTGGTAACTGCGTTATAAAGTCCACTTACCACCTTGAGCACCAAATAATACTTACTATTTGTACTCAGAGCATTCCAAGGACCAAAGAAAATAAAAGAAAAGAGAAATGACGTGAGTGAGAAGAAACGATAAAAATTGGCATAAAAATAATAACTCAAAAATAAATCACACAGAAAGGCTAGAAATTTAACCCGCCCCGCCCTTAATGAGCCAGGTTTGGTCTTTTAAAAAACCCATTTATTTATTGGGGCGGGTCTGGTTTTAGGCTCAAATAAATGGGTCCCCGTCACCCGACCGAGTTATATAGGTTATGACCTGAATACCCTTAAACCTAATTCTATTAAAGACATATTACTTTTACTTCTGCCTCATCCTGACTTTCATCCTCTGATCCTCAGCTCGTTTCTCTCTATATATTTACTTGTAAACCTAAGAAGAATTATCTCAAATCAGCAGTTTTCAACCCAAATCGGTGGTTTTCATCTTAAAGCTACAAAGTTCATAAATGGTGCGGGTCTGTGGGGCGGGCTTAGGGATCCCCACTTAAGATAAATGGGTGTTAAGCGAGTGTTGGGGTGGGTTTGGTATAGGTAAATTTTGACGAGGTGGGATTGAGTATTCCCCATTTAAGTTAAACGGTATTGAGGCGTGTTTGGGGGTAGGGTAATTTAGTGGGTATGGGGATGGTATTATTGCACCCGCCCCAAACCCGACCCATAGCCCTACGCACATTCACAAGTCTCCGGCAATGGCAAATGAAGAAAACAAATAAATAAAAGTAACAAGGTTTTGATACGAATCAGAGATAAAACCAAGGCGTGATTCCACTCCATCCGTTGTAACCGTGAGATAATATATCAAGTTAGAGTATATCACGAATTCCTGTATCGCATATCCTTGGTCGGGTATATGCATACATCATAATATAAAAAAATTAATTATTAGGAATTGTAATAGCCTATTTTCGTATTGCACGAAGATAGCGCTTTACACCTTCAAATTCTAGTATGCTTAGTTATGAACGAAAAATAAACAACACTAGATTTAGCGTGGAAAAAACCCTTGAATGGGTTAAAAACCACGACCTCTCCTGAGGATTTTAGAAAGAGAGAGAGGTATATTTAGACTGTTAGCTATTACAAAGAGATAGAGAGAGAGATGTAGGAAAGATCTCTTAGAGGTTCTCAGAGTAGCCTTCCCTAATTTGTAGCTATCTAGTCTAATTTATAGGTCTCATAATATGACCATTGGTTACATTGATGAGGAACGTTACAATATCGGGTTTTGATGAGTCTTTATGGTGGTCTTTTGCAACGTCTTGATACTTGTTGATCTGTAACGGACCCATTAACATTCTTTAGCTGTAGCTTCAGACCATTGGGAAGATACGATCTCTTGTGATGCTCGTGTGCATACGACCTGTTGATAAGTGGAGGAGTATCTTCTGTAGCTTGAAGTCACAGGATGCTTTGATATCTCCAAACTGTTGATGAAGATATAATCTCTAATAGTGTCCGCGTGTATTCAAACTGTTGATAGATATCTGAGTATTTTATGTAGTACGATGTTATTGGATGCTTTGTCATCCCCGAGCAATAGATGAGAAAGTTTGTATAACGATCTCCTTGCTTTTAGTGCTTGATTGGTTATCAGTATGTTTACTCAAGCTATGTGAGTTCGAATATCGCACTAAGTACGAGGATTATAAATAAGCCTTCACAATTGCCCCCTCTCAGCCAATAGCTGGAGAAACGTGTATTGCGATTGGTGTTGTTTGAGAAGTTCAATCGTCTGAATTGAATGTTGTATTGATGGCTTCCATTTTATCATGGAAGAATAGTAGTTTCGACTTTTGGGTCTCCCAAAAATTCTTCTTGAGACATGCACTTGTGATGAATACCTTATTGGAAGTTGTGGAATGCATTAAATGTTGCTAGTATAAAGCATGGTGAATAGTTGCTATCATTGTTTACCCTGGTTAACGTTGTCAGCCATTCAGGTTGAGTTGAGTAGTAGTGATGGTGACAACTCAACGCCAAGCATATGAAGCTAGAGTTTAGACAAAAATGGCAAGTTTGCAAATTCGCTATTTTGGCACCCAGAGTCTTTCTCTACCGACTCCAATCCCTGTTCCTCCAACTTTCCATTGGATATCGTGGGAAGAAGCAAAGGAAGCAGAGGATGATTATCATCAAATGTGGCATTTCTATTATGTGGCTTTGTTTGCTGCCCACCGTCGGTCCTGTCTGCGGATACTTGCAAACGATGTAGTGGCAGCGGAAGACGAAAAGGCGGGGAAGTCGCCAGAGAAGTATTGTTGATACCATGTGAAAGATTGGGTATTGTAATGGTGGGGGAGGTCCTTCGTTGGCAGCGGAGGTGGAGGTTATGGAGTGGGATTAATTTTGTCCTCTACTTCACTCCAATTCCCCTCCTTGGGTTTTGAGTTTTTCTACTGGACCCGCCATTTTTTCTTCTCAAGTGTTGCACTGTCATCTACAACGTAAGCTATTCTTTGTAAAAGAAAAAATTATATGTAGAACTTGTAATCTTTATTTCCGAACTGGTTGAAGTGTTCGATCTTGTAACTTGTTTTTCTTGAATAATAAATTTGAACTTTATTATCTTGTCTTGTAAGTGCTTGAAGCTGCTTGAAGAACTGTTGCAAGATACCATAGAACAATTATCAAACTAGTCACTGATAAGATAGGTCAAAAATATGTAGATCGTATTGTTGATGAGTTGAATGAAGTATTTCCGAACTGTGTAGGCCGTTTTTATATATTTGTGGCCATGTTTAAGATATTGTGTTGTTATGTCTACGAAGATGACGAGGTCATAATTTATTTTATGCCATAAGTTCTTGGTGTTAGAGCCATGTCGTTGTCAACTTGAATACTTGTTATCATCGGTGGAACTTGGTCAGAGCCTTTGAAAATCGCGTTGGATAAACTTGCTAAAGAGGATGTGAGAGCTGTTGATATTGAAATCATTTCGCATGGTGAAGAGAATTATCCGTTCTGTCATTATATGAAAGGTCGGATGACTGATCATAATAAATTGATTTACTTGTGTTGAGGTCGTCTCGTCATTGTTTTTTGTATCTATGATAATTTTTGACTAAAATAGAACTGAAGCAGGATTTGTTGTAGATTTTCTGCTTCTGTCAGACTGAAATTGAAGTAAGTGACAGCTGTAATAGCTGTACTTAGGTTTTTGAACTGGAACCACGCTATAAAAAAGCGTAGCAGGATCGTGCAACCGTAGAAGGTTACTACTGTAAGTAATCATGTTGTAAGATCTGCATAAATCATCTTGGACAGTGAGTCCTTAATAATGGTAGAGGAGAGATACAGACGTGATAACAGAACACATTACACCAAAAATCATTATGATGGCAAACGAAAAGACGTGCCTGTTAGGAGAGATGATGTGGACACGTATCCCGAAGAGCCGTCGTTTCAGAAACTGAAGGATAATATAAGAGCTTTTCTTCCCACTTCTCTTAAACCATAATTAGTTGCAGATAGAGGCAGAAGCATTTCTAGAAAGAGAAAATCTTCAAATTTTGAACGCAGTCCTCTAGTGTTGTGTGATCTTGCTAAGAAAGACAAAGTTTTGTCGTCTGAGGTGCGAGCGGTGACCGGAGTTGACGACTGTTGCTCTTCTAGTACAGGTTAGTATCTCTGCTTCCATCTTTTCTATTGTTGTATTAGTTTCTTGGAAAACTGGTAGGTTGCATGTTTAAACTATTTGGGTAGATTAATAACGTGAGGGAGGAGGCCTGTTTGATTAATAAAAACTCTGAATTGAATTTTCCTGTATGTGCGGTAGATGCGCTCAAAAAAGCCTGAAACCCAGTAGTAAATTTGTTGTATCTACCAGTAGTGAGAAATCATCATCGTTTGATAGAACTATGGATGATTTTGTGGTAATTGGTACTGTAACTGCTGATAATCCCATTTTTTTTCAGGGAGGGATGTGGGATTGCATGCGGGGAATGAAACTGGGCAATTTTTTAAGTATCCCGAGAATGTAGACGTAGCGAAGAAATTTTTACAGTATAAAAAGAGTTTAGACGAAGAATGGGGGAATTATGTAATGAATACAGGGTTGTGGTTTAGAACTCTGGTGAGACCGAGTGGTAATGTAGAGCATTATCAAGTGCCTTCTCTGGATCGGTGGAAGTGAAGTATGGATATAGGAGATGATATAGATATCGCTTATTATAATGGAACTGGCGCAGAGGTTGTAGAGGAAGGATTCTTCTGTTATTTGAACCAGGTCGCATATGGGTTGAGTACTCCCCTAACCTTTTCCAAAAGGGGGTAACGAACGCACTAAAGAGTTGCCCTGGTCAATTAAATGGTAACATCTTTGAGATGATGAGAGTTTGTGAAGCCCTTAACCAGAAGTGAAGGGATGGTGGTATTGCAAGACAATTCATTGCGGACGATGTCTTAAAATACTATAAGCTTAAGTATGTGAAAGATCGAAAGAGCGGATAGTTTTTTAGTGATTCGGCGAGGCCGAAATTCTTTGACTTTTGAATCTTCTGGGAAACCTTGGTGCGACCATCTTGTGACGGTGAGGGGTAATTGTATGCAAGTGCCAGGGGAACCCGCGCTTGAGCTGATATATAAGAATTTTAGCGAGAGTAAGTGTCTTCATTCTGCCTGCAGTTTGTCTTTTAACTTATTACGAGCTGCTAAAATAGTTTGTTGTTTTTTTGGCAGAGCCTAATCCAAAAGTTGTTGCTAATACATCGATTTTGTTCGACGTCGTTAGTCGAGAAGGAAACGAACTGAACAAAGTTATTAGAGAACTAGAAATTCGCAGATAGAAGAAGCTTAACTCTGTAGTTGAAAAAGTGTAACGAGCTCATCAAAAATGAGCTATGGCTGCTTCTGGCTCTGCTTACGCTGATATTATGGAGATTTCTGCCTGTGTTGTAGATACTTTGAGCTCCTTAGTTTGATGACCTAGAATAAAAAAGACTGTGCCATCTTCTGAACAAACAGCTCCTGTGCAGATACCGCCGGTGGGAACTGAGGGGTGGATGCTGATGTAAATATGTCTCCTCCTCTGAAGAAGCAAAAAAAAGAATCTGGTAAAGATATCCGAGCTTCTTCAAAGGGTGTCAACCTCGAAGTCGTGGAGCAGGAGGCGTTGGATTTGGCTACGCGTGATCCCATCCGCCTAGATACTCAAATTTGATCCAGCATCTCTCAGATATACAAGGTGTTATTTGATTAAATCTTTTCAGTAATGAACCAATCTTGTAATACTGTTTTGCTGTATTTGTAGTACAGCTTTCTGTTGCATGGAAGTCGGCCGCGAAGGTGTTGAAGCAAGCTGCTGCAAATCGTGGAAAACTTGCTCAGCAACATGATGCAAAGAAAGCTGCTCTACGAGAACAGTTCGAGTGGGAGAAGGTGCTGCAGAGGGAGCAGTTCGAGAAGAAGAAAGTTCTACAAAAAGATAAGTTCGAGAAGGAAACTGCCGTTACAAAGTAAGAGGTTAAAGATGAGGCGAAGAAGGTTTTTGATATTGCGATGGCTTCCCGAAATAAGCTGATTCAAGCCTTCTACTTCTGGGGTTTGAGCAGAGAGGATGTTGATCTTGCTCCTGCAGGGAAGTATGGCGAGATCGTCTTCCCAGGAGATGATGCTTCTCCAGAGACTGAGCAGACACCGGATCCTCCAGTGGCTGATGATCTGACCAAGGAGGTAGCAGGAGCTAAATCTTGATTCTGTAGTTGTAGCATAGTTCTGAGACTTAGTTAAACTTTGTCCTTTGTACTGGTGGTAGAACTATTTTTGACGAGACTTTGAAATTTTTGTGGTTGATGTTAATATATGTTGTTTTGATGTGAATGTATGATTTGTATGCAAGAGGCAGTTCATTTGATGGGGAAAGTGATCGAGATGGAGAAGGCCTTGAGTCGAGCAAAGGATTTCATCAATCGTACTCAATAGGTATACAATAAACTTGAATATGAGAGACGCCTTCTTAAGTCAAACTTTGATAACACCTTTAAGGAGTTATTCGGGCTTCAATGTAGATATGGGAAGATAAAAATTGAGAGGCGTGAGGTTTTGCGAAAAGAGACCGATAGGTTCATTTTACTCTAAAAATCCCTTAAGGATAAGCGGTTCGTAGATGAGAGCGATAAGTTAGAGTGTCAAAGGTCATTATTGTCTTTAACACTTTATTTTGAGGCCAAAGTTGATAGTGAGCGGGGTTTTAAGGAGACCTATTTAGAACTGTTAACTGAGAAAGGCATAGTGCCGGACCCATCTTGGGTAAAATTCTTAGCGCAAGAAGAGCTCAATCGCCATAGTATAGAGACGCAAAGATGCTAAGCTCGGGCTGGAGTATCCATCATATGGGGTGGTGTAGGTTCATTGCATGATGAGCTTGACTTTTGTAAGGGCAAAGAGCAATGAGGAGCCTTTTCTTCAACATAAAAAAAGGAGGATATAAAGATCCACGCTCAATTAGAAATTGAAATGAGGCATGCTTGTGACGAACTGGAGCGGTACAAGGGTCATAATGCATGTCTGGAGAGGGAAAAGGTGGAGTGTGCTAGGTTGTTGCAGAGCTCGAAGAAGAGAGTGACATTGTTAGAAGCGCGTTTACTAGATACGCAGTAACATCTACAAGTATCCCAATCACGCTTAAAGAAGAAAATTACTCCAAAGCGGGGAAAACGTGCTATCAACACGAACCATGAACGTCAGATAGCCGATGTGATTGCATTTTATGGGGGGCGAGCTCGAGAGAGTAGAAAATGAATTTAGATGTTATATCTCGAGTTGTGGTAAAGATGTGGAAGTAAAAAATGATAAGGTTGAAAATATGTGGTTTGCAAAAGGGAATGAGGGTGGGGGAGCTTCAACCTCAAAACTGCGAGCTGAAGAGTCTGAGGAGGAGGAGGTCGAAGATCTGCTGCCTCACCCACGGCATAAGACCCGTTCGCAAGAGGTCGTAATCTTTAATGAACATTTGCAAGTAGATGCTAGTAGTAGTAGGGTGCGATCACAAGCCAATTAGATTGTGGCATTTGATTGTACTTTGCATAATGTAGTTAATTCATGTATCATAGCTTGATGTTGTAATAAATGTTATAGAATGATATGTCTTGTAGGAATGAATATATGTTGATAGATGTATTGTCATCTGTGATCTGTTCTTCTAGGTTAAAGACGAAGAACAGAAAAATTTGGCTGCCTTATCCGCGTCAAATAAAAAATTGTCTGCCAAGTTGTAGCAATATTCATTGGTGGTTGAAAGAACGACTTTATTGAATTCAAAGCTGGAATCTGAGATGCTGGAGCTGCAGAGTCAGCTAAATACTGCGATTGTAGAGTTGTCATGTAAGAATGAAGAGATATTGACTGCTAATAATGAATCCGAACTGTGGAAAGAATCTTTGAAGAAGAAAAAGTTAGAGACTATGGCTGTGAATCAACAGGTACTGGATCTTTTAAGTATGATTGAAAAGCAGAAAACGATCTGTTGTATCATCAGTCAGTGATAGAAAATAATATTGATCTCTTAAAGAAGCAAGATTCTGAAATCTGTTATATGCGCGAGTGCCTCAAAAAACAGAACTGGGATTTGCGTGAGGCTCGAGATTCATGTCAGAGAAAAAACGACCGTGCCAAAACTTATGATAAGGCATGTTCCAAGAGAGATCGAGAGCTAAATGAGGCCATCAGTAAGTGTAATTCGCAGATCGCCGACCTTGACCGGGACAAAATAAGCTTTGGTACTGGAGTGTATGCAAGGTAATGAAGTTTTTGAGGAACTCCATGTGAAGTATAAAGAGTCGCAGAGGATGATGGACGCAGCTGAAGCCGAGATCAATTATTCGAGGGAGGCAGATAAGAAATTGCAACGTCTGAAGCAGGAGATGGAGCTCAGTGTACAGGTAACGAAGCAATATAGAGGTTCGTTGCTGCAGTAGAAAAAATCTTTGGAAGCTCGATGTAAAGATCTTGAAGATGAACTAAACAAGCTGAAAACCAAATTTTGTGAAGCTACGTTGTTGACTATGGATAATGTTACGTTGGGTGTTATGGCTATGTTGCATGCCGATGTAGATAAATTTTGAACAGAGCGTGAATCGATCTTGGCTGCTACAACTGAATACGTTACGGAATATGACTTGCAGCTAGCACGGCTATCTTATATAGATATATTGATGCCGAAAGTTATGGAATTTTTGAATGTACCTTTTACTGTAGTTTATGCGGCTATCCCTTTCCCTGTCTTACTTTTATCTAGGCCTGGGGAAAGTTAGTATGTTGTACGCCCAAAGCGCGAACAGTAGGTTCATTGTTTATATTGTAATGAGACAGAGTGCACATATGTCTATGCTGTAGAAAAATGCCAAATGTTGAATAGATAAAAAAATTTGTTGTTATCTCTATGTATAACCAAATTGGGCGATCCAACAAACGACCAAATAGAGATGTAGTGATGTTGTATTTTAACTTGTATAGGTCAATTTGAACAAATCAATAAAGACCGCAACGAGATATTTGGAGGGCGCATCACTGCCAGGTCGAATTGATTGTCTCAATAAGCAACCCTCGGGGCAGCGCATATGTAGATCCTAGTTAGGTCGAGCTGAGCGACCGTGAGGGGACATGTATTGAATATTGCATAGCTGAATGGCATCTCTGCCATATCAAATTGATTGACTCAATAAGCAATCCTCGGAGAGCGGGTATATTTAAAGAGCTATGAAGTAGATCCCGGTTATAGGTCGAGCTGAGCAACCATGATGGGACATGTATTGAATATTGCATAGCTGAATGGCGTCTCTGCTAGATCGAATTGATTGACTCAATAAGCGATCCTCGGAGAACATGTATATTTGAAGAGCTATGAAGTAGATCCCGATTATAGGTTGAGTTGAGCGACCGTGATGGGACATGTATTGAATATTGCATAGCTGAATAGCGTCTCTGCCAGATCGATTTGATTGACTCAATAAGCCATCCTCAAAGAGCGTGTATATTTGAAGAGCTATGAAGTAGATCCTGGTTATAAGTCGAGCTGAGCGACCGTGATGGGACATGAATTGAATATTGCATAGCTGAATTGCATCTCTGTCGATCGAATTGATTGACTCAATAAGAGATCCTCAGAGAGCGTGTATATTTGAAGAGCTATGAAGTAGATCCCAGTTATTGGTCGAGTTGAGCGACCGTGATGGGATATGTATTGAATATTGTATAGCTGAATGGCGTCTCTGCCAGATCGATTTGATTGACTCAATAAGCGATCCTCAGAGAGCGTATATATTTGAAAAGCTATGAAGTAGATATTGTTGTAGTAATTCTCTGTAGTAGGTCGATTTGAGCGAACCATATGAAGATAGGTAGAATGTTTGAATAGATTTGCAGCATGATGATGAAAATTTTCTTTATTGAATGAAATCTAAAGTTACAGCATGTTTAATTTCGATACAACTTCAGTCGGCGGGTATTCCATGGATTAGGTATAGGTACTCCATCATGTGTATTGAGATCGTAGGACCCCAAACCGCTCGTGCCAGTTATGATGAAGGGACCTTCCCAATTGTCTGCTAACTTTCCCGCATTCGGTGCTTTACAATACTGAGGGATTTCTCCGAGAACGAGGCCCTTGACTTTGGATTCTCGATGTCGAACGCGCTTGTTATAAGATCATGATAAAGCAAGTTGATATCTCCCCAGATTAACAATGGCTCTGTCGCGTATTTCTTCGATCATATTCAGGTTGCATGCGATCTAAAATTCGTTTTCTTCATCTCTCATCTCGTGATCGTGTATTGGGTGATTATACTGAGTGGGTATTATGGCATCCGTCCTATAGGCTAGTAAGAATGGAGTACAACTTGTTGTTGTTCTTCGAGTTGTTCGATATGCCCAAAGTACATGTGGTAACTCGTTCACCCAATTCCCATTTTTTGTCATCTAAACATTTCTTGAGTCTGTTCACAATAGTTCGATTAGTAATTTCAGCTTGTCCGCTTCCTTGAGGATAGTAAAGGTTGGATGGGGAATGAATGATATTGTGTTCATTGAGGAATGCGATGACTTTGGAGCCAACAAACTATGGTCCATTATCGATTCTGATAAGATGTGGTCTGCCGAACCGAATGATAATGTGCTCCCAGATGAATCTGATGATTTCTTCTTCTCGTGTTTGACACAATGGGACTACCTCTACCCATTTAGTAAAGTAATCTGTAGCGACCAATAAATACTTTCGTTTTCCTGGTACTGTAGGAAATTCTCCTACGAGATCGAGAGCCCATCATCTGAATGGCCAGGTGACTTAACTTGAGTGTAGTTCGAGCGTTGGGGCTCGTATCTTCGGACCGTGGCGTTGGCAAGCGTCACATTTACGAGCATACTCGATTGCTTGTGCTTTCATCTTAGGCCAGAACATTCCTTACATTAAGGTTCTGTTTGCAAGAGATCGTTCTGTGGTATGGGACCCGCATGTGCCTTCGTGTAGATCTTGCAAGAATTGAGTGTAGTTCGAGCGCCCATCGTCTGAATGGCCAGGTGACTTAACTTGAGTGTAGTTCGAGCGCTGGGGCTCCTATCTTCGGACCGTGACGTGGGCAAGCGTCACATTTACGAGCATACTCGATTGATTATACTTTCATCTAAGGCCAGAACATTCCTTATGTTAAGGCTCTGTTTGCAAGAGATTCTCCTACGATATGGGACCCGCATGTGCCTTCGTGTAGATCGTGCAATAATTATTATGCCTCTTTTACGGATAGGCAGAGGAGGTATGGACCAGTGACTGATATTTCGTAAAGGAGGTTATCCTGGACAATGTATCTACGGGCATTGTCAATTAATCTCTGTCGTTCAGAAGGATCATCTGGAAGTGAGCCATCGAATTTATTGTGAGGTCCAATATATCTGATGAAAGGTTGTCTCCAATCATTTTCGATCTCCTCGTTGCCCCCATTATTAATGGTGTTGGACACGATAGCATTAATGTTGGGGTTAGAAATGACGTCAATTTTTAAATAAGGAGCTTCTGATCTAAGGACCCCAGCAAGGTAAGCGAGTACATCTGAATGTCTATTTTCTCCCCTTGACAAATGTTCCATATAAATTGTTTGAAATTTGTTCATTCATTCGACCACTGCAGCAGCATAGTTAAGCATTTTCCCATTGGTTTGATAGATACCCACGTGATGATTGACGACCAGTAATGAATTTGTGTAGACAGAGAGCTCTGCTACTCCCAGTGTGAGTGCCATGTCCAAGCCATGAATTAGTGCCTCATATTCTGCTACATTATTGGTTACTTCGAAATATAGGTGAATGGATTTCTCGAGCCGATCATTGGAAGGAGTAATAAGAACGATCCCCACTCCTGATCCGGCTGGTCCGATGGAGCCGTCCGTCAAAAGTCTCCAACCTTTCTTTGTTACCTAATCGGACTTATCTTCATACTGTACTGTGGGTGGTTCATCTTTGTTATCATCAATGTCTTCTTCCCAATCAGGATCGTCTACTAGAAAGTCAGCTAGAAAATCTGCTATAGCCTGACTTTTCTCAGAGTGGCGTGGCCCAAAATATATGTCGTGTTCCCTGAGTGTTACTGACCATTGCTGAATACGTCGAGATTTTTTACGTTTAGATAAGATTTCGCGGAGTGGATAGTTTGTCAAGACACGAATAGCATGGGATTGGAAATATTGTTTCAATTTCTACGATGCATAGACGAGAGCTAAAAGAAGCTTCTCGATCTTGGTGTATCTTGTTTCAACGAGGGTCCGAGTCTTGCTGATAAAATAGAGTGGTTTTTTGGTCTTTTTGTCGAGTCGGAGGAGAATGGAGCTGAGAGAAGTATCAGTGACGGCTAGGTATACTGTTAGTTCTTCTCTATCTGCTGGTGTGCTCATAACTGGTGGTTTACCCAAATGTTGTTTGAGTTCAAAGAAAGTGGCTTCGCATTTATCTGTCTACTCGATCTCGGGATCCTTCTTTGATTTTCCCCGCGATGTACCTTACTTTAGCAGAACGAATAGAGGTCGACATCTGTCTGATGATTTGGACATAAATCTGTTAAGTACTGCGATCTTCCCGACTAATTTCTGAATATCCTTTTTTGTCTTTGGTGAAGGCATAGCCAAGAGAGCTCGTATGCGTGATGGATCAGCTTCAATTCCTCGTTTGCTGATTAGGTAGCCCGAGAATTTTCAAAATTGTACTCCGAACTGGCATTTGTCAGGATTCAAGCGTATTTTGTAAACTCGCAAAATCTTAAAAGTTGTTCGTAAATCTGCCAGATGGTCTTCTTTCTTGAGACTCTTACAAAGCATGTCGTCGATGTAAACCTCCATTATTTTACCGAGTTGATCTTTGAACATTTGCGTCATCAATCTCTGATAGGTAGCGCCGGTATTTTTCAGGCCGAAAGGCATGACCTTATAGCAATGCAGGCCTTGTTCGGTGATGAACGCAGTCCTATCTTGATCTTCAGGGAAAAGTGGTATCTGATTGTATCCTGATCCAGCATCCATCATAGAGAGGAGTTTGTGCCCTGCTGTTGAATAGAGCAGATGGTTGATGATTGGAAGTGGAAAGCTATCTTTTGGAGTGTGTCGATTGAGATACGTGAAATCGACGTAGATTCTGATCTTGCCATTTTTCTTTGGGACTGCGACAATGTTCAAGATCCAGTCTGGGTAAATAGCTTTGCGGATAAAACCGACCTCAATTAATTTGTCGATCTCTTTGTTTACTTCGTCTCGTATTTTTGGTGCTAAAGTTAGTTGCTTCTGTTTAACCGGTTATGCCTTCTCTTTCAACTCTAGCTTATGGCACGCTATGGCTGGATCGATCCCAGGCATTTCGTGGAATGTCCACGCAAAAACATCGTGGTAATCCGAAAGGAATTGTATGAGACTTGAGCGTTCCTCCGTGCTCAGGAGGGTCCCGATGTGAGTTCCTCTTTGTGCGCCGTTGATCTCGATATACTTTGCTGGTTCGGCGCTTGGCAGCTGATGTCCTGCTGGTACTCAATACTGTAATTACTATGCTAGAGCTGTTGTAGCTGGCTCAGCTTTAATAGTATTATCGCAAGCTCGAGCTAATTTTTGGCTGCCTTTGATTTCGTAGATCCCTCCTTTCCAGTCGAACCATAATGCTTGATGATATGTGGAGGGAATAACTTTCATGTTATGCAACCATAGTCATCCCAGGATACCCAGGTAACGGGATTTTGTATTAATGACGTAAAAAACTACGTCAAGTGTAACTGGTCCGTCCATGATGGGAAGTTTAATTTTCCCCACGCGTTCTTCCTTGGGACCGTTGAATCCAGAGATGTTGATGTCATTTGGTTCACCTTGTCCGCTAAATCCATTTTGTCGATTGTGCTCTGGAATAGTAGTTCGATGCTACTGCCGGTGTCTACCATCATTATATGTAGAACTATGTTATTAATTTTTAACATGATGACGAGAGCATCGTGATGCGGGAAGTTGACGTGCCGTACGTCACAGTCTTCGAAAGAAATCCCAGATTGTCGGTTGTTGGATTCTGGCAACAAACGAGCTTCTTTATCTAC
Organism: Kingdonia uniflora; assembly: GCA_014058105.1. NCBI lineage: Eukaryota > Viridiplantae > Streptophyta > Magnoliopsida > Ranunculales > Circaeasteraceae > Kingdonia > Kingdonia uniflora. The sequence goes on along the minus strand of JACGCM010000816.1, from coordinate 7,195,505 downwards.
CATTGTCAGATCATGGCATTGTCCAATGCGCCTGCGCTTGGATCTGTTGGAGTGGCTGACTGTCTGAGTCTCGATAAAGTACAAGTGTTTTTCCTCATTCATTTCGTCAGTCTGGACGACCGTGATTTCAGTTTTGTAGCTGCCATCTTTGTAACTTTTTATGTCCACAATATATTCAAGCATCCGACCATGCAAAAATATACTCAAGGGGAGAAATTTTAACATGAAACACTGCTTCGTGTCATGATGGTGCATCTTATGGTGAATGCAGTACGGCTTTCCTGGTATGGGTTGAAGAGTATTGGCATTTCTGAAGAGTTCATCCTTTTGCAGTAGCGGATATATGTTTGCAATAGTAGTTATCAACTTTGGTAAGCGCGGAACTGGTCTCTTTTGTCCTTGGCGTGTTCGATCATCATAGGACATGAAACGTTTCTTATCAACTCCGTAGTCTTTACTGCTGTTGCGAGTACGTTCTCCGGTATGATCGTTGGTGGATAGAGCGATGCGATGAGGTTTTTGTTTCTCAGTCGTCAGTCTTTCGAGGTCGATGAAATTGTTGACCTTTTCCATCATATCCTCTAATGTCAGCGGGTTGTTGAGGATTAGATGTTCCTTGACTCGTCCATCTATGAGTAACGCATTGGTGAAAGCGGAGATCGTAATCTTTTTGTCAAGGTTATCGAGTTTTCGAGCTAGCCTGAAAAAAAATTTGGTGAATGTCTCCAATCTTTCCCCTGGCGCCTGCTTGAGACTAAACAAAGAGTAAAGACTTTTCTCCTTGTCTTTATTATGTGAATAGTTTTTGACGAATAGTTTGCGAAGTTTCTCAAAGGTGAAGATAGATCCTTCATCGAGTGTGTAAAACCATCGTAGAGGCTCGCCTTTTAAACTGGTCAGGAATAGACGGCAAAGAATGTGGTTGAAGGAGGAATACAACCCTAAGGAATCATGAAATTCTTGGACGTGTTCCACAGGATCTTCCCCTTTGTATTTCTGAATCGTTGGAGTACGAAAACTGGTTGGTACTTCTTCGTCTAGCAACTCTTGTACGAGTGAACTCTTCTATAATCTTGCATAGTTGCTTCTTCCAGTGAGTATTTGAGCGTCTAAGAGCTCTTTGATGTGTTTGTCTACCTGTTCTGGAGTGAGATGTTGTCGAGACGTGACAGCTCATCTTGTTGCTGGTCCTCTCGCAGGATTATGCTCTCCTGTTGCTTCTCCCATGCGGTCATAGACTGAAAATCGAGGTTTTTCTCTGTTTTGCTCCTCTTGTGGTTGTAGATCAATTACCGCTCCAACGGGTAATGGTGGATTGCTGTGACTCCGAGGTAGGACTGGTTCTTGCTGAATTTGAGGAAGTGCGGTATTTCTGCCTCGATGTCCCAGGCGATCATGAACTGATATCCTCGAGGCTGCGGGCAGAGCGTTCTGTTGTCTCGGATTTGTCGTTATTTAAGTTTGGAGTACTCTGATTGTGTCCTGCATGCTGGCGAGCTGTTTCTCCAACTCTATTCGTCGTTTGGTTTCTTCTTGCACAGTTGTTCGCAGATCTGTCACTCCTTCAGCAGCGTCAAGAAGGGCGTGGTGTGATTTGCCTTGATTTGCCATCTTTCAAAGATGAATGTGGTAAAAACTGGATTGGAGAACGCTAAGTGTAATCTTCGTTCCCACAGACGGCGCCAAATATAATAGCCAATTTTCGTATTGCACGAAGATAGCGTTTTACACCTTCGAAATATAGTATGTTTAGTTATGAAGGGGAAACAAACAACACTAGATTTAGCGTGGAAAAAATCCTTAAATGGGTTTAAAACCATGACCTCTCCTGAAGATTTTAGAAAGAGAGAGAGAGGTATATTTAGACTGTTAGCTATTATAAAGAGATATATATATATATATGTAGAAAAGATCTCTTAGAGGTTCTCAGAGCAGCCTTCCCTAATTTGTAGCTATCTAGTCTTATTTATAGGTCTTATAATATGACCGTTGGTTACATTGATGAGGAACGTTATAATATCGGGTTTTGATGAGTCTTCATGATGGTCTTTTGTAACGTCTTGATACTTGTTGATCTGTAACGGATCCATTAACATTCTTTAGGTATAGCTTCAGACCGTTGGGAAGATACGATCTCTTGTGATGCTCGTGTGCATACGACCTGCTGATAAGTGGAGGAGTATCTTCTGTAGTGCGAAGTCATAGGATGCTTTGATATCTCCGAACTGTTGATGAAGATATGATCTCTAATAGTATCCCCATGTATTCGAACTGTTGATAGATATCTGAGTATTTTCTGCAGTACGATGTTATTGGATGTTTTGTCATCCTCGAGCTGTAGATGAGGAAGTCTGTATTACGATCTTCTTGCTTTTAGTCCTTGATTGGTTATCAGTATGTTTACTCGAGCTATGTGAGTTCGAATATCGTACTCAGTACGAGGATTATAAATAATCCCTCACAGGAATTACTCATATTCCAACCTATTCAACCATGGTCTGATTGATAAGGATGGTTTATGTTCTCTTCTTCATGTTCTAAACCATCTTGTAATGATCAAACAAGATGATTTTCTTGAACTTTTTACTCCCTCAAATCCAAGTTATGGTCAAGCTAAGATCGTAGAAATAAGACTATACATTAAATTAGAAAAAGATAAAGTAACTACTCTTAACTAAACTACACTACGACTACATTGCATGGAGCTAGCTTCTTCTAGCGGCTAAAGGGTTTAGCTACTCATTCCTTTGATCATTGTCATATTACTATTATAACAACAAAAGTAAAATACAAGAAGAAAAGAGAAAGAAAAGCTTTTATTGTTTTCAACCTTGATTTACACTCTTCAAGATGACTCAAATGGGTGGGATTCCCCTCCTATTTATAGAGTATATAATGGGTTACAAAATATCAACATAAATGTAAAATTCCTTAAACAATGTCTTCTATTGTGCACAAAATATAAAAGCTTCAAAACTCTATACTCTACGCCTTGGCCCATGCATAAAATTATATGACTTGATGATCTCCATCAATGCCTCTTCAATGCTCCTCATTGCATTTTTGGTTAACAAATGTTATGGGAATGAACTGCTGGAGTGTACAAGACATTCTTCTTTGTTGAAAACCGTAAAAACGTACGACTTCTTTATCATGAGACCGAATTCTATAAATACAATCAAAAATACTATTAGTATTACATTTAATTAATAAATAACAAGTTAGATATAAATTTAGGAGTTGCATAGGTAAATATTACGTGTCTATCAACCTCTATGAAACATGTCAAGAATTCAAAATTAGAGGTTGACTGGGTTCATAATTTGTCACCACTGGCTTACTTCTCTTCTTGGGTGAACATTTCGTTATTAGGGGTGCAAAGTTCTCGTTTATATAGAGCAAAAAGCCTATTGAGATTTTGTCTTCTACCTAATGCAACCGCCATGGACGGGGTTGGTGTAGCGCACCATGCTCAAGAAGCAAAGGTCCTGAGTTCGAATCACCACCTACATGGGTCCACTTGCCCGTAGTTATCCTGACTTACCTAACACATGTGCGTACAAGATCTTACGTGCCCCTGGGATTAGTCAAGCAAATGGCGATAAATTAAGATCCATAATCACCGTGGTCTACAACAAAACAAAGCGTAAAAACGAAATCCAGTATTGTGCAAGCAAGCCAAGGAAAAGATCATCTTATTGGCAAATGCTGATAAATTAAGAACCAGAATCACCATGGCCTGCAAAACATATTAGTTTTTTTTAGCAAATGGTGATAAATTAAGAACCGAAATCACCGAGGTTTAACAAAAACCAAACAAAAAAAAAGACTAGAACTATGCATGCCAAGGAAAAGATCGGTTATTTAGCGAAATTGTCAAAAACTTCTACAGTCAAAGATAGCGCTAGGATCAAAACAAGCAAAGCTCGAAAAAGAAAAAAAAATAAAAAAATAAAAATAAAAAAAATCCAGCCCCTGGATTACATGAAAAACTAGTTTTCCCGCTTATGAGAAAAGCATCACGCCAACAGTGCCGAGAGAGATCCTTGCTTGGGTTTTACAAAGAGGAACCAACAGAGCTTGGTTGACAAAGTGCCCACCTCCATTGCCAAAACAACGACAGAGATGATGGAGGTAGACAGAATGCCAAAAGACTCTGTTAAAACCACTTTGATAAAGCCAAGCAAAGCTATTTTTTCCTCTCTTCCATAAACAAAGCAATGAGAATGGTGACGGAGAAAGCATAGGTGAGATTTGAGGACTCCATTAATAAAGGAGAAGGATAGTAGGGATGCATTTAAAGGGAGGAGAGTTTAAGGTGAGTTAATGCACGCATGCAAATGTACAAAAAGTCAGAGAGAGCAAAACTAGTAATGAAAGATTACATAATTCCAAGAGCTTATGATCTTTACTTCTTTTTCACCTGGCATTGAATGGGAAGAAACTATCAGAGTGATCAAGTCGTAGAGTACCATTGGAGTTCACAGGTGAAGCAAAATGGACGTAAAGCCCTTGACAAGCTGCTAGCTTAGCACATTATCAATCTCAACAAATAATAACACATGTTCACGGATGATTTATCAATGTATTGCATTTCAATAAGTGAATACGGAAAACAATATCCAAAGACGAAAGAAGTATTATGATCTTTACAAAGGACTGTATTGATGTATATATGATGTTGTCTATGTCTTCTGAGCACATAGTGAATCGTTACTATTTTTTTCCTTTGGGTGCACAAAGTGGAAAAATGAACCCCCAGAAAAGATTACAAACTGAATTTTTTTCTAATTTTATCTGCATTTCCGAACAAATAGTATGTTTATCAAGGTATCCAAGAAATTATGAACCGTAGTACTGCCTCCAAATGGGGTAGCCATTCTCACAGCACAATTTTAACTGCAAAAGAAAAGGATAAAGTTTAAGAACTTAAAAACATGCAGGTGTCCTCAAGTGCACGCGCGTGTGTGTGCATGTGTGCGTGTGCGTGTGATCTGCCTTCCTTGCAGCACTCGAAAAAGAGGTCATTTAACAGCCACTACATCATATGGGTTTCCGTTAAAACGTTGATAGAGGCCATGGCTGGATCATTGTAAACTAGCTGTGTTTCTGGGCAAATGAGACTCCACTAAACAATAAAAGAGGTAAGGGGTGTTATATTTTCGTGCATGAAGGGCTTAGGTGTGTAAGTGGGTGCATTTTCAAAGTTCAAATAAACCTAAAGGACAAGCTTACAAGATGTTAATTCTGCAACAGAAAAAGTTGAGGCCAGTGCACCAAAATACTAACAGCACTGCTTAAAATTAGCTCGGATCTTCACACGTGCTAGGGAGAACTCGTAGAAGGCATCTTTGCAACTGCATGACCTTTTACATTTCCAGCAGTTTGTCCAGCTGAGCTCTTTATATTTACTACTTCATTTCCAATAGCTGACTTCTTTATCTGTGGAGGCAATTGAAAAACAGTGCATCAAAGCAATTGAAAAACAGTGCAACAAACATTAAGAAAAGACAATTAAATGTATGGAACTTTCTAGTAAAATCTAGTCGAATGTGCTGTAATCATTAATACGGGTCGCTCTAGCTCTTAATTTTTTATTCTCCCCCATTGTCACGGCCCAGCCCGGGACCGCCTCTACAGTGCCCGGAGTGCAGCGGAATAAGGGACCGTGCGGCGTACACAGACGTGCGGTCGGCGTGTACCAGCCTTCTTCACGGGAGCGGCGCGCCAGTGGCATACAACCCACGGATGCTAGAGCAACATCCGGATAATCCTGGATACTCATGAGGGGTCATCGAATATGTATTCGGTATAGGCAACAACGCTATTGTCACGGCCCAGCCCGGGACCGCCTCTACAGTGCCCGGAGTGCAGCGGAATAAGGGACCGTGCGGCGTACACAGACGCACGGTCGGCGTGTACCAGCCTTCTTCACGGGAGCGGCGCGCCAGTGGCATACAACCCACGGATGCTAGAGCGACATCCGGATAATCCTGGATACTCGTGAGGGGTCATCGAATATGTATTCGGTATAGGCAACAACGCTGAAGGTTCCCTCAATAATCCCTACAGCGTAATCTCTCGCGACGCGCGCGAGGTACGGAAAGCACACCTGTCCTGTAGCGGATCAGGGTAGCTCAATATGCCGGTTTCCACATAAGGGACTCATATCTCAAGGGGCGACGAGCCTGGACTATTTATATTGTCCATCTGTAAGGGGCGGTGCGCCTCGGATAGCCCGCAGGGCATAGCGGCGCCATATGAAGCCCTTTATTGAAAATCGGCCCGCATTGCGAGGCAATGTCCCCTAGCCTTCCCTAGGCCTAGGAGAACTCATAACTATCCCTTGTAGATAGTCCATGAGCCGGGGTCCTTGATGACCAAGCATTAAAGCTCTTTTAGTCATGGGGAGGATCGGACCAAGGTTCCTCCTTAATATAGCTACTAAGTGAATAGTCAATTTCCAAAAGGAAACGTTAAAACATGAGACGAAGCGTACTGGACCTTTTCGCCCCCTTAACTGAATCCAATTGCGACGAAACTTGGCGTGGAGCTATATTAGGATATAGAGAACAAATACATTCAGACAGAACTCAAAACGCTCGGGTGGATTTGGCCGGCGTTCGGTAGGTCGTCACACCCATTGATTTAGAATATTCACATTAAAAGTTAAAACACTTGAGATATCCACAATGCACTAATGGCAGTTACTTCTCACCAAACACAAATTAATAACCATAGTTATTTTTTTGCTAGAAAAGCTGGGATGGAATTAGGTAGCCCATAGCCATGCATGATAAAAATAAAATAGAAAAAAAATTCATCATTTATTTGGAATAACAATGTTTAACTATGACTCGATTTTAAGAGCTTACTTGGAATTAAGAAGCTAAAATCCTCGTGTAAATGTAAGCAAGTTCAGTTTCTTTAGCTACACCATTTATTTGTTCAAAGACCACGTGATAATTTTCTTAGTAACGGGTGGCAATCTTCACTCAGTATTCAAAAAACGTCGTCTTTTGGTGCAAGTCGCATATCACCCAATAATGATAAACACAATTTCAACCAACTTCTCCAAACTCCCGGTGGCCTAACACATGACTAGTTAGAAATTTAATGAAAGCCGGCAGCTCCTCGCTGTAAACTGCCTTGTCTGACCTCAAAAGATATTTTTTGATACCACGGGCGCGCTCAAACAAGAATGCATCTTCTGTTATAAACGAGGAATTTTTTTTCTTTTAGATCAATGCTTCGGTCTAGCAGGCCTAACCCTAATAATACTAGTAGCCCCCTACTGCAATTTGGTTGTAAGATTTTGAGAAGATTAATAGAGAGATTTCTTAATCTTGAGTGTTTAATCATTAATGAACCCTAATTTAGTTTTCAACGTGAATTCAGTTCGAAGCTACAATGGGTTGTTCTGATCCTACAATGCATTGCATGCAAGATGCAGTGGTAGACTTAACAGTAGGCAAAATGCCCACTCATAAGGTAAGTAATAAGCTCAATACTAATTAGGCAATCCTTGTCAAGAAAAACAATACAATGTGTGGAGTTGTTATATGTGACAAACGAAACAAATCCTAAAAATGAAAAAAAATAAATAAATAAAAAAATCAATGAACTTTTCATTTTTGTTCTCTTGTAACAAAACTAAACCAAAGTGGCATAGGACAGAGTTAGAGCATACCGCTGCAAGTCGCTCCTTGTGAATATCATTTGTAAACTGAGTTCATCGTCCAAAGCAATCATGTAAACAAATAATCAGTAAGAACATTTCAAATCAGAAAGAAAACGAGGAACCTGCCTGCCTCTGCAAAAAAAAAAAGGAGGAACCTGCTTGAACAGTAACCTGTCTACTAAAAAGTATTACCGGTTTCTTAAAGCTCTTGATCTCATCTCCACCAAACCCCGGTAATGCTATGTTCCAGTTTTTCTCTGCATTAACATAACAGAAAAATATACATTTATAATTAAAATTTATGACGAATAAATCCAGTTCGTAGCCACAACAACCATAAACATAGATGGTAGGACCACCACAAGTTAACTAACCTAAATGTAGAAGTATATCCTTTGCTTCTAATGTATTTGATTTACGGTGTTTGGCAAATGAGCAAGCAAATGTTGTGATCTGGTTAAATGAAAAACAGATAACAATAAAGAAAAGAGGTTAAAAAATCATTAAGCACTACGAATATTAAAAAAATAAATGAGTACTTTAGAATGGATATCTCAAACATTGACGAAAAATAAAGACATGCGCAGACAATCAAGCAGTGTGCTAAAATGAATAAAGGCTGAAAAGCAAGTATTCAAGGAACTAAGTGTTAGAAACCGAACTCAGCTCCAGCCAACATAGTTAAGTGGCAGTCCGGTGCCCAAATGTTTGATATGGGTGTTTTAGGTAAACCAATTTTTAATATGGAACATTGTCGACAATTTGGAACATTGTTGGTATAGCTGTTCAAACGGGTTTATCCAGCTGTTCAAACTGGTTATCGACAATTAACTCACATTCTCAAAACCCTCTCAAAATTGTCAACAATACCAACAATGTTCCAAATTGTCAACTAAAGCGCGGATCGACAATTATAATGGTTAAACCCGTTTGAACAGCTGGATAAACCCATCTTACTCCCACATTTTTAAGATTTGAGAGTCAAACAATACCAAACCACTGACAATCGACAATTTTATATTATAAATGTCTTCCACTACAACCCATTTTTATAAATACCAATCCACAGACAACCGAAGCTCACCTTACACAATCTTTGTCGATTGTGATCTCTCCTCTTAAATCATCCTCTCTCTCTCTCCACTCTCAAAACCCTAATTCCCTCTTATCATCATCTCCTCCAAGCCTCATCATAAACTCGTTTCATCAATCACGACCCAATCCAAATGAGAAACAATTTACTCACATTCTCCAATATCACTCTCACTCGATCATTCTTGATTTACTCTTCGATCGATAACGATAAAAACGAGGGGTTGAAGATCGACAAATGTGGTTTTGGTGTTGTAATGAAGTTAATTTAGTAGTAGTGATGGTGATGATGGCGGGGGTGTGATGATGGCGGGGGTGAGCATTGGTATGATTTGTGTATAGGTACACCTACGTCATTGCTCGATAAAGGAGTGTCTCGACAATTTTGTGTTCTTGCTGATTGTCGATAAAGGAGCATCTCGACAATTTTTGCTCTTTTTGATTGTCAATGAAGGAGTGTCTCGACAACTTTTTCTCTTTATGATTGTCGATAATGGAGTGTCTCGGCAATTTTTCTCTCTTGTTGATTGTCGATTATACTGTCTATCGAAAATTTCATAATCCATAAACACGTTGACAGACTAGCCAAACCACAGCTTGAAGAGATTGAAATATACGGTATATCAACAATTTTTCACTCGTCCAACCCTGCTCATAATGTTTCCTTTGTGAAATATAAAGTTACTAATGACAACAACAAAACAGGGTATTTCACAGATAATTACTCATCGAATGTGGCTGTTTGGATAGTTAGAATCGTCACGAAACTTAAAAACAGAAACACTAGCATAGATACCTAAACCAAATTATTCTTCTCAACGGAGAGAGGGAGATACAGAGTACAAGGTTTCTTCAATTCCATAGAGAGCGAGAAACTTGAATTACAGTTATCCTCCCCTGTTCTTCGTAGAGAGAGAGAGAGCAAGTGAGAGAAAGCAAAAGAGATTTAAATAAACTGTATATCGACAATTTTTCACTCGTCTAAATCTGCTCAAAATGTTTCCCTTGTGAAATACAAAGTCACTGATGACAACAAAAAAAGGGGTATTGCACAAATAATTACTCATCGGATTGTTGTTGTGGCTATTTGGATAGTTAGAATCGTCATGAAACTCAAAAACATAAACACTCGCATAGATACCCAAACCAAATTATTCTTCTCAACGACTCAGAGAGAGGGAGATGCAGAGTACAAGGTTTCTTCAATTCCATAGAGAGCGAGAAACTTGAATTACAGTTATCCTCCACTGTTCTTCGTAGAGAGTGAGAGAGAGCAAGTGAGAGAGAGAGAGAGAGACTCCTAAAGTGGAGAGAGAAAGATGATTTCAATTCAAAATAAAGTTGTTTGGAAGAGGGAATGAATGGGACACGTGAAGAGTAAGAGAATGAGAGATGAGATACACCTCATTACACAATTATTAACAATTGTCAACTCCTATATTATAGTAACTACTCATATTAGATGAGTACTCATCTCTATTAGATAAGTGGTTTCTTTTGAGTGAGACTTGAGTGTCCCGTTTTTGAGTATCCATGAATCCTCTCCCAATTATACAATAGGCTATTTTGTTGATAATCCTAAATTGTCCAATGTTGGTTCTAGTGTCAAACAAATAGAAATCCGTGTGCGATAGACATTGTGGATTCAACATAACCACAGACGTCTTCGCCTTTGTGTTGTTCAACACTCTTGAAAATCAAATCCTACTCTTCTCATAAATGTTAGTTGAACTCTTAAATCGTCTGGTTGAGCGGTTTGTTCTCCTCCTTATTGATAAAGTCCAAGTAATAATTCACAGCATCTTCCTCATCAATAAAGACTCCTCTTTCTCATGAAAATGCAAGTGATTCTGTTTTTTTTTTTCCTATCACTATAGACTTGTTGGAAATACTTGGCAGTTGGCAGTGTTATACTCTTCCTTCAACAACCTAATTCTCAATTTTTATCTCTCAGATATTTACTCAAAAGATAACACACTTTCAACAATCTACTTCCAAATTTGTCTTAGAAATATGATCCTCGTTGGAAAGCAACCCCTTTTCGCCCTAAATATCTGGGCCAGCTATCCGAATTCATCTTACTAAGGCAAATGCCAGCCCTCCAAGAACCTCAAAATTACTTCTTTATTCGAAACTTTTAACTTACCTTAAGAGCGATAAGTGAACCTAAAATTTGAAAAATGTCCCGCCAGTCTTACATTTAAAGCTTGCTACAATAATAAGTAGTTATTGTGAAAGGAAATGTAGATCATAATAGAGTCAAGAAAAAGAAGAATTGTGGATAGGGAAAGGACACTCCTTGCCTTCTTTGAGGCGGAGTTCATACAGGTTGAACTTCCCTTGCTTATGTTAACAAGCACCATTATATTTTCTTGACATAGTTAAAATCGCAATAGTTTACTTTCAAGCTTTTTAGTTAAATATAGTGCAGATTTGTAGATGTCTAAGTGTTTCCATCTGATATATCAAACTATCTGTCATGATTTTCTTACATCTATTGTAGTATTAGCTCTTGACTTTTTTGTACCTGAGGTTATGTTATGTGTCTGAATTGCGTATGACCTTGTACTAGTTGGTGGCTTAGCCGGTGTTTATTGAACCTTGCTAATTTTTTATTTGCCCGTACTTGATAGCTCAATCTTTACCTAGAATGGAAACAAAAGATACAAATGTTACCCTTACTACAAAACAGCCCAGGCGGTACACCTGAACAATTAAGATCTGCTCTGAGTTTTAAATTACTACAAACAAATTAAAATCCAAGACATATATATCTGTGTATGTGTGATAAAGAAGCTCTTAATTACCCACTGAGATTATCCATGAAGTGCAAGTAAACAAGATAACCATAATGTCAGAAAAACTCACTGACTCAACAAAATCCTCAGCTATTTCCACAAGAATGTCTTGAACATCCGGATCCAACTTCTCAGACGGATCAATCTGTCCAAGAAACAGAGAAATAAACGCAAATGAAAACCTATACAGCTTCAGATGCGAAACAAACTTGGCAGATCTAATAATTCACAAAAACCAAACAGAAATTACTGTATAGAAAAGTAAAGTTAATATATATAGGGGGGAAATCTTATTTAATTCAGATAAGCTCACCTGTGTGACTAACTCGTGAATGCTTCTCTTACTGAGAATCTGATTACTAGATCCCCCAGTGTCTACAACAGCAGTTGTGTTGCGAAAAGGAGCAGATTGTAATGTCTTAAGTGTGGAAGTCTTTTGGTTCCCTGGCCCCAACCCTCGCATAGCCTGCTGTTGATGTTGAGGCATGGATTGTGGGAGCCTAGGAGGCGGATATGGTTGTCCAAAATGTTCTTGTAAAGGATGAGCTTGTGGTTGAGGCAGCGGCATTTGCTGATGTAAAGCTGTCTGTAGGGGATAGTGTGATCTTTGCTGCAAAGATTGTGACTTCATTTGCGGCCTGTACGAAGGGGGTGTTAATGATGATGGTGGATGCATTTGTTTTCCTTGGTTGGTGGTGGTAGCTGTCATCCATGGCTGATGAGTTTGCAGACCTTGTGATGTACCAGGTGATGGAGAACCAGGAGATCCCACAGCTGGCATTCTTAATAATCCATGATTTTGATATTTCTACATAAACCACAGAGATAAACTTCAGTTTGATGGTCATAAAACTCAGGTGGCACCTTATGAATAAGTTCAATTAGTTGAAATGCTATATATGCATCAAAGCAACCACAGTAGAGTAACAGCAAACCAAAAATTTCCATAATGAAAGCTCAACAAAGTTTTTACTAGATATGTGGCATCTCTATTCACTAAAACATTATGTTTTCATGCCATTATATTATCTTTAAGAAAGCATAAGCCAATAAAGAATCTCCGTTTTGTTTCAAGATACGAGTATTCTGGTTTAGACGGGACTTCTAAATGTGTTAACTTAGATACGCACATCAATACCAACAAAGTGCTACAATGGCAAACAATGACGGGCCATGAATGCAACGAAGGCCTGTCATCAGCCCCAGAAAAAACGCCATGTAGTTGGCATTAACTTATTTCAGTAGTTGGAGGTCAAGAAAATCCAAAGTAACAGCTTGTCATTTCACCAACTTAAGTATTTTTTACAAGCTGGTGCCACAGCCAACCTGAAGTATCAGGATTTCCACTTCGTATACATATACCTACAGAGAGGACGTCTCTCTCTCCACGCCTAAGTCGACGTCATCCTCTATTTATTTTATTTTATTTTATTATTTCTAGTTTCAATGTAATTAGGAACGTGGGAATGTGTAGTACAGCTGGAGAGGGTTCTGTAAAATAGGAAACCAAGTTGTAAAGGGATTAGGGCTTATTTCTATAAAAGCCCTCCCTGGGGTTGCGGGGTTGCGGGAAAGTTAGTTTGTTTGTTTTGGGGTTATTCAGTTATTGGGTTTAATCAGTTATTGGGTTATTAGGGTTTTACAGTTTAATCAATAAAGAGGGTTTAGAGTCACTCAATGTTTCTTTAATTTCACTATTGTTTGCATCACAACCAATGAGGATCTTACATGCGAGACACCACTTCCGGCTAATAGCAAAACCTCTCAAAAAGTAGGGACTTCTACAGTCCATTCTCCAATACTGTTTATTGGATATATCAAAAAAAAAAACACAACAGCTAATCAAACTTTTTTAGATTTATCCAGATTTCATATACAAAAACAAATAAGCCACACTCACCCTTCCTTTTCATTCAATAAAATTGTCACGTCAAGATATTTACAAAACTCCCTATATAAAGCTGAAATCCTAAAATAATGACTAAACATCTGGGCTCGTCAACAATAGGCAAACATATACTATGCAGGCATCAGAAAAGGAGATTGTATTGACTCAAAGCTGATGGAAACTACAACAGACTGTATGCTATATAGGCAAGGACTAGCAATAAATAAACAAGGCGGAAGCTACAACAAACATATACTATTCCCGTTTGTTCAACGATACTACATCTATAGGGGCATACATAAAGTTTTACCCAAAAACATAATTCAAACCCGAATTTCAAGACATATAGCTCTTATGCTAGGCCTTTAAATATAAGTCAAAATTTTATCAAGACCGACGATGTAATTAGTCTTCTTTGCTCTACAAAGAGTGACGGTAGCTACATCAGACCAAATTTTGACGTGACTCAAATACCCCTCAATTTTAAAGGTTACTACTAAGGTAAAAAAATGTAATTTTCAATTATTATTTTTTGTCTGCTCTCTCTCGATCTCTCCGATCTCACCCTCTTCACTCTAAATCTCACTCCTTATCTCTACTACAAACGCAATTTCTCCAATTTTTTTGAGGGTTTGATTTCGCAGAGCTTTTAGGATTTCGGCCTTTTGATTGTTGTAATGTGATGGGTAACTCTAATGTCCGGAACTCTCACCCTAAGCAATACGACCTTGGATCTCGTCTTTGGTAATCTCATTTCCCCAATCTCTTATTTTTAATTGATTGTTCTTATCTAGGGTTTATCATCTTTTTAGCTTTTCCCTCAATTTGATATCTGTTTTGGAGTTTTTATGAACTTTTAGGTGTTTTGATTGAACCATCTAAAACTCCTTGATTACACTTGATTTAGTTTGGGGGGTTTGCCAGTTTTATGAGTGATTGTGTAAATGGGGCAGGTTAGAGTAAGGGTTTCACCGAGTTGTAGGGAAAAAATTTGTAGTAACCATTACATTTAGAGTATTGTTCTCTTAGTGTAGAATTAAATTACAATATTTTTTGTTGCTATAATGGCTGATTTGGGGTTTGCTATATGCTTTACTAACGCCCTGGGTAAGTGTGATCCCAATCAACCCAACATGCTATTTGGACATAATTTATCATAACAAGAGACACTTTTGTGTGAATAGAGAAGAGATATTAGGGCTATAGAATTTTGGGAGGCAATTCCAACAACTACCGCTCCAAGTCGTGAATGGTTGGAAATTTTAAGGTCAAGAGTAGATAAATTGTGGTTGATAAAATTGCATATAGAAGCTTATTACATTAAGTTGGAGCTATCCCTTAAGTTTATATAGTAGTTGGTTAAAAGAAGTGATGTTATGATGTTGTTGCTTTAGATTTACTTTGTATGGTTGTGTTATTGCTCAATGCTTGCTTTGCTTACCATATATTCGATATTAGGTTGAAAAAAGAAATCCCATCCTCAAATCAAAAACAGTTATCGTGTTATATTTATTCCATCAAGTTCTCTTTTCTATTCAGTTGATGCTCAATTCAATTGCTGATTTTTTATGGTTGAGTTTGGGGGTTTAAGGTTTTGATTTGGTAGTGATTGTGTTGTGTAATCTAGATTCTTGATGTTTTCTTGAAGGTTGGCAGAGAGGATACACTATAGTCAACTGTTACATTTTACATTGTAAGGGGGTTAGATTTGTATTCTGTTTTGATGATTTCTGTCTCCAAAGATGAAATGGTGTCATGTAATTCGAACATGTTAAGGTGGATCACAAAGTCAAAATTAAGAATAAACAATATCTAACATAAGGTAGTGTGTTTCATTTCAATGGTGGCAGTGGTATGTCAGGAACGGGAAACTTTAAATGAGCTTCAAATGTGGCTAAACAAGACTTAAAGAGTTAAGACGCCATCCTACCAATGCGTTGGGTGCCACGGCTACCCCAATATCTTATAAATAAAGTATGTCACCAGTTACTAGTTTATTTATAGAAATGGTGTTCATGTAATTTGGACATATTAAGGTGGATCACAAAGTCAAAATTAAGGATAAACAATGTCGAACATAAGGTAGTGTGTTTCGTTTCAATGGTGACATATCCAGGAACGGGCAACTTCAAATGAGCTTCACATATGGCTAAACAAGACTTAGGAGTTAAGACACCATCCTACCGATACATTGGGTGTCACAGATACCCCAATATCTTAATACTTAAATTATCTCACCAGTTACTGGTTTATTTATAGATACATTGGATTTGCTACTTTCAAATTCTTGCAACATAAAAGGTTTCTTAATTTACTCCCGACATAGTTGATATGTTCTAATTGCTTTGCATCGTATAGACATCTCTAAAAACATTTAATTGTGTCTACTACAATATGTGGGATTGCCTGCATTTTGCACTTAGTTTATTATGAAGATAATTATTAACAATATGTTTTATCTTCTTGTTTCCCTGATCAAAAGGCGGAATAAAGGTTAAGGCCGACAGAGATGAGTCATCACTCATCACCATATGCAGCTATGCTTGCAACTCGGAATGTTACCATAAGGTGCAACGTATACATTTTCACGAGCATGGTCTACTCCATAAATTACATTTTGTTAACTTCCTAGGTAAACTGTTACTATTTTTAGGTATTTGCAATACAAAATGGTATAACCCTTCATTTTCCATTCTTTTAGGAGTTGGCCATTACTGCTCTTCACATTAAGCTCCGTACTACTGGTGGGAACAAGACCAAGACACCTGGTCCAGGTGCCCAATCTGCTCTTAGAGCCCTTGCTCGTTCTGGAATGAGAATCGGTTGCATTGGTATGGCTCCTACTACAGTAAAGTTCACATCTGCTACATTTTTTTGTTCTGCCTATTTGATTTAATTGCTGGTGTACTCTTTGTTTCTAATTTGTTTTTGTTTCATTGATGCAGAGGAAGTGACTCCTCCTCCTACTGATACCACCCACGGGAAAGGTGGAAGAAGAGGATGGACACTGTAAGCTTTCTATGCAATGGCAGCCGGGTGATCAATGTCCAAGTCTAGTTTGGTCTTTTTGTTTAAGATGTTTGAAAGCAGGATTTTGTAGTTTACTATCCTTATAATCATACTATTGTTGAGCCTTCATTTAAGCTAAATATATACTGGTTACTACTAGCTACTCCCGCTGGGGTTTAAATTTTATTGAACTCTGACAGTTCTATGGTTTTTCTTCTAATATTATGCACCTATCATCTTTGCGGTTCATGTCTTTGTGTTTGTTAACCAAGAGATGGGTTCTGGATGTCATTTAGAGGTGACCACTATCAGTATTGAAAGGGTGTGCTATTAACAAGAATACAGTTTTCAAATGTACCTCCTAATGAGCATAATTCCAAATGCATTTCACACCAAAAAAATATATAAGAAATAAAAATGAAATGTGTAATCCGTCAACGTATTGATGGACTAACGATACTGAGGGGGATAGATGATTTGGCACCCGTCAAGTGGCACGTCATTTTGTGCAAGTCTCAAAACAAAAAATGTCGGTCTCCCCACCGATTAGCGGTATACTAGTATTGAATTTAAATATAAACTTACATAGGGTATGACTATTTTTAGCTTAGCTGAATTCTAGTTCTTAGTGTTCACTCTTTCATCTTCTTAAGTATGTTCCCAAAGGGTAGCCTTCGCAAATAAATAAAAACAATAACAAATGACGGGTATCAAAATCACAAACTATAAACAATATGATATCCTATTATAAATGCAATCAAAGGACAAAGCTAAGAACTTACTTGGTTAGCCAAAGTCTGGTTATTGGATGTAGGCTGTGATCTTACTGATGTCTGCTGCGACATAGCTCTCTGCTGATGATGTTGTGAAATCCCACTAGGCCGCATTTGCGAACCCCCACTAATTGAACCCGCCATTCCTATCGTCTGAATTCCTTGAATTGGTTGCTTCACCTAAAACCCCACATTTCAATTCTTCATTACTAATTTACTACCAATAAAAAAAATCCCAAACAATAAAAACTACAATGCCAAACAAAAAACACCCTTACCTGGGTAGCGCTCGGAGTAGCACCCGAGTCCGCCACTGCCACCGGATTACGCCCCAATCCACCAAACCCCTGATTATACGACGCCCCAAACGCCGAATACGTCGTAGTAGCTGGCTGCGTTGAAGGTCTTACTTGATGCGCTGGAACCCCAATCGCGAGTCCTCCCCCTCTCTGCATTGGCGTCGAACCCGGCAACGACGAAGAAGACGGAGCCACAGCGAGCGACGACATGTGAGGGGAGGAGAATGTCGAGTACGGCGTTTGTTGCCGAGGAGGTCGATTGAGATGGGGTTGTTGAGGTCTGATTTGAGAATGTTGTTGTTGTGGTTGTGGGAGGGTTGGAGTGGAGGAGGGGGGGTTTGGGCTCAGGTTAGGGTTTTGGGGAGTAATAGAGTTAGAGTTAGGGTTTTGGGGAGTAATAGAGTTAGAGTTAGGGTTAGGGTTTGGAGAAGGTTGAGTTTCTGATGTTGATGAAGATGAAGGTGGAGGGAGATTTGGTTTTGGAGTTTGCTCAATTGCTGGAGTTGCTTCCATGGATTCCATAATTTTTGTGAAAACAATGTTATCTCCTCTGTTCCCTCTTCTCTTGTTTAATTTTTATTTTGTTTGGGAGAGTTCATATAGTGGTGGTGGGGAGATCATGTGAGAGACCATGATTCCCCCAGTACTGCATCTAGCTAGTGCTCAAAATGATAATTTCGAGCTCCACGTAAGCGAAAACCGCTCTAGTCGTGTACGGGTTGGTGCTCATATACACTGGTCTTCTCTACCATGCCCACGAGAAGTCTAAATTTAGACCACTGGTGTAACACCCCGGCTGAGCGTGTATTGGAGAAGTGTTTAGCCCAATAGCAATAATGGTTGCACCAATCGTTTAGTCCTGCTCGCTTAAGATCATGTCATGTGTATTTTCTTTTAGTCAATATTTCACTCTACATGTCACCGAGGTCTTTTCTTATAAGTTAAAAATCTCACACTGCTGGAGATCTACATTGGTTAAGTGGGAACAATATCGATGCGCGTAGAGTGGAGTCGTGACAACTGACTCTTGGAAAATAACGGTGTTTCTGGTATTCAGATCATTAAAGAGGACAGTGGATGGTTCAACTTCGACATACCTCCTATTAGTTGAGAATTTTTTTTACTTTTTTGCACATTGGTAGTTAATTACATGTTTCTTTATTTTATTTTCGAGGTACCTAACTAGTAATTTCACCAAACTCTGATGGTTCGAAGGTCAACTATTGGATGTATCAAAATGATTTTAACTTAAAACTATGCATTTATGTTGAGTGATCAGATACGAGAGTCTGGTGCATAGGACAGTAACTAAATTCGCAAAGAGAAAATTTTTGGTACATACTTGATGTCGGCAATTACTTGAGGTTGTAGAGCATGCAGCATCTCTCGCAATCGCTAATATGCATGGTTGTTTATACGTTTCGTTTACAAATCGAGAATTCTTTGATCATTTCTACTCATACTACCTTTATACCAAAACACTACATGACTTTGAATTACTAATTTAACCAAATAAAAATAAATTTTAAGATCATTTCAGTTACAACGTATTGTATTAATTCACATTTTTATTGTAAGTACAGGGGCAATTTTGCTTATGAGACTAGCTATTTTCATTTTTATTGTTCTTGCTTATATAAATAAAAATCGATTATACATTTACATCTCCAATTGTACTTATTTTCTGTAAGTGGTTTCATCAAGCAATGTGGCAATAGTAATGCTTAATAATGATGACAGACGCTAAAAAAACTTGAGTCGTATGATGAGATTCAATGGCATTATTAATTGGTATTGAAATTTATTTATACGCCAATCATGGGCTATTCAAATTTGGGTGTTTGTCGTGATGATTGTTGGTTACTGAATAATTTAATAAATACACATCAAAATTTATTTCCCTAAAATATAATGTCACAACTTATAGTGTGAATGGTTACACATTTCTTGCATTGTAAGATATTAATGTATGATTCACTGGTCAGCCATTACCTGATAAATAAGAAAAACCCTGGTGGAGCATTCGAACTTGTGCTTTGAGTTTTAACTCTATCCAAGCACTACTAGAGTTGCTTTTAGGTGCCTGTTTCATATGGACTATAGGTATTTGCCGCAAGGCACAATATTCTTTCATAGAGGTCATTTCTTTACAATTGACCCAATGAGTTGGATTTATTTGATGAACACTTGGATAATTTATCTCAAAGTGCAATCAACAATTTGAGTTGTAAAAGCACCTCCAGCACCAAGGTATGCAATTCTGGATACATGAATCCCATATTATTTTCGTTCAACAAGGAGTTACGATTATTCACCTGCGCGCTGAACCGTTCAGCTCCAACAGAAAAAAGGCGAATGATTTGTTGAAGAAACATATAAGTAAAACAAGAAAAAACCAAATGATTTGTTTATATCAGGCTAGGCGCATAACAGATAAGCGCACGGGAAATAATAAAATAAAATAGCGTGCGCTTAACCGTTCAGCTTCTGATGACGTGGACGGTATGCGAATAATGTTTATATATCAGACTAGGCACATAACAGATAAACGCGTGAAAAAAAAAAAAAAAAAACGTGCGCTTAGCCGTTCAGCTCCTGATGACGTGGACGGTATGGGGGGTATTTGGAAGGGATTTTTGCAAGAGTATGTGAAAACAGTAACAACATACCACCATTATACATAATACCATGCTGTTGAAGGTGCTCTAACTTGTACGTTTGCAATTTATGATTCAAACAAAACATAGCTCGATTAAAGGTACTATTATTTTATTTCGGGCGCAGAACATAATTTGTACTACCATTAGAGCATCCACAACAGCTAGGTACACCCTGACGTGGCAGGGTGAATTTATTTTCCACCCCAAATGGTTCACAGCAGCTAAGTGAATCCGTGATGTGCCGATGAGAAATCCGCCCTCGGGGTAGATTTTTGGTGAATTCATGCCGCGCCCTTTTGAACTGCGCGTTGGGTAATGAACGCTCCAAATTGAGCCACGTGGAGAGATTAATTTTTTTTTTCATGTCGCGCCAGTTCAGAACGCGTAGTGATATTCACCTTGATTTTTGTCAAACTGTTGTAGGTGGATTTGATTCACCCTGTGCGAATCCACCCACCCAACTATTGTGGATGCTCTTATGCATTACAATCAACCCTGCTATAATTTTCATAGGTTTTTTTACCCAGAATGTTAAATTATCTGTTACTCACTTTCATTGCATGAATGTAGTTTGATCCATCACTAGAAGAGCTGCGTTAAATTAGTAATTAATAATAGGATGTAATGTGTGAGAGATTGAGAGTTGTAGAAGATGAACTAATCTTTAGAATAGGTCCTGGATGAGGTTAGAGTAATGGAAACATTATTTCTCATCCTGGAAATCATTTCTTTGCGCTTCGATAACGTCCAATCTTCCCCGGATCATCTCAGACCCCGCATGGTAAATGATTGAACTTGGTTAAGTCCACTCTCAAGGCTGATGAGGAGTTACAGCAAGCAGTGGCTTTTAAGCTTAAAGTGCTGCTAAAAGGAGGGCAAGGTGGGTTGTGGTGGAGGTCATTATATGTGCGTGGGAACTGCAATGGTGATTCCTAATATTCTTTGTATGGGAGCTTTGGTGAGGTCACAATGGTTCAAGTGTTCTTGGTGAGTGGGATGTTGTTATTAGAGTGGAGTTGATGGGTGTGGGGTTTGGTGAGATTTTGATATGAAGAAGAAGAAGGTTGGATTTTGGTGTATAGAAGATGATGAAGGGATATCTGTGAGTGGGGTTTGTCCAGTTGGTTGGAACTTGGAAGCAGTTGGTGATGCTTCCGTCGAATCCGTAGAACGTACAAATTGAATCTCTGCTTCCCTGCTTGATATGGTTGGGGATTTTGTACTAGCAGTGTCGATCATATGAGTTGGTCATGTTCTGAGCTGTTCAGAATCTTCATACATATGCTCAAAAAGTTATGGCACGATTTGTTTCTACCCTTTTTCAAGGATTAGTGATTACTACCATACTGCTGGTGGGTGGCCCGAAGGCTGCAGTATTAGAGGCTCAGCCTTTGGAAGCTGTACCGCCGTTTGATATATGGGTGGATATCTATGATATGAAGTTGATACCAAAGAACGTAAAACTCATAAACATAAATTTATAGTCATAAGTTTAAACAAATATAAGGAAACTTGGATATATTTCATGTATCAACTATCAAGTATATATATATATTGCCTGTGATGTTTTATAGGATCATTACATTACCTAGATTGAAACCACATTAAGCCCAATAGGACTTCTCACGTTATGGATTCCATTGTTCCATGTTAATTCCCCAAATACAAAACTTCCTTTGGAGTTCTTATAAGGTATGAAATCAACTCTGAAAGCCATCTTCTCACCAGTTTCTTTAAATTCGAGCTTATTAGGAGTTACTACAGCATTTACGCCTTCGGGATTGTCAACAAAGGCTATATAAACTGTAGGACCATCTCCGAAATAAGTCACGGTTCGAAGAACCGATACAATACCATTCATATTAGCAACACCGATTGAAGGATAGTTGAGGTTGTAAGGTGGGTTTGGCGGGTTTTTACATGTAAGTGTCTCCCCTGTGAGATTTTGAATTCCTGCAATGCTGGCACCTGTACTACAAAGAAAATCTATGATGTCATTGGAATCGAAATCGTAAATTAGTCCAGGATTTAGTGCTGCTATTGGGTTTATGTGCCCTGATCCATAGTCGAAAGGCGTTGTTGGGGAGCTGCTCGGGTCTCTTAATATGGGGATTCCAGTGTTATCTAACACAGTAGCTGTATCAACAAAGGGAAATATGTCAGAAACATCTCAAGAAATTATCAACCCTGACCACATTACTAGATTTAAGCGTACTGACTTCATCAAGAATCTTGTGCTACTGTAGGCTAACCTGTTGTCATAATCGCAGACTTTATAGCTGACGGGCTCCAAGAAGGGTGGCATGATTTTATAATTGTTGCAACCGCAGAAACATGTGGGCAAGACATTGACGTTCCAGAAATAATGTTATAGTTTACAGATCGCTCTGCCGTTGCTTCACTTGCTAATGGAGACCACGCTGCCAATATGTTCACTCCTGGTGCTGTTATGTCAGGCTAAAACAACAACTTCAGTTATCAGTTTTTAACATATGAAAGAATTAAGATAAACAAAATAGATAGTTTAACTCACTTTGATTATGTCGGGGGTGATAATATTTGGACCCATTGAAGAAAACACGGCCATCTTTGGCGCAGGTCTGGTATTGAGGACCGTTGTCGTTGGGTAAATTTTCGCAACTGGATTCCTATTAGTGCAATAAGCTGATTACATCAAGTACAACTTTGTTTCCTATTTATTTTTCAGAGATCTTTGAAGAGATTTAGAACTTTACTTTTCTGTGGTTAGATATGCTTGGAGTTCCTTTGCTTCGTTTTGGCCGATAAGAGTTGCAGGGATGACGAATTGGAAACCGACTTCTCTCGCTATAGGGTCAATGAGAATCATTCCGACACCCCCTCCTTCTCTCACAACAATACTTTTACTTCTTCTGTCGTCTATCACTGTCTCGATGGTGCACACCACAATCTTTCCCTTGATCAAGGCACTATCAAGAGTATTTTCCTTGCAGAAACTAAAATTGCAGAAAAAGTATAGCGTCGTTAAAAATATAATTCCTAATTTCTGCATCAAGTTCTTATATTTCCTACTAGAGTATGATTTATGACTACTATTTGTGTGTTTCCCATTTGATATTTTTTCGGCATCCATGACATATACCTTGCATTCGCGGCTGAAGCACCGGGAGCAACTGCAGTACTGGCATCTATAACCGCATAATAAGCATCCATCCTGAGTGGATTTAGTGAGAACCCCTATAAAAACCAATATACAACTTAATTAGATATTCCCATATTCTCCAAAACTCGTTGAATTCTTTTTGAGTGTTTGGGAGAATTTTGTGAGTTGTGACTATGACTTTTAAAATTACCTTTAAAGTTTTCGAAGTTCCAAGACGGACATTTGAATTGAATTCTCGATCAATGGAACTAGCGGCGACAGTTAGAATCCAAGGAGCAACATTTGCCACAGTACCGGGGAGCCCAGAATTACCAGCTGAGGCAGAAACAAGTACTCCTTTTCGAAACGCATGGAAAGATCCTATTGAAATTGCGTCATTGAAGAAGTTGGGTTGGGGAGGTGACTGGCCGACTGAAAGAGAGATTACGTCTACAGCATCATTCGTAGCATCGTCGAAGGCTTGAAGAAGGTCGGCATCCGTGCATTCGTCAAACCAACATGCCTTGTAGATGGCAAGTCTAGCTGTAGGGGCACCACCCCTTGCGGACCCTCTTGCCATTCCTGATAGACTCACATTAGGCACCAGTGATCCGGCTATCGTCGATGCAGTGTGGCTACCATGTCCCTCGGTGTCTCGAACTGATCGGAAGAACGTTTTGTTTTGAGATTCAAGTGGTCCGTGTTCCGCTTCAAATCCTTTCAAATAGAACCGAGCGCCTACTAATTTCCTACAAAATTAAATCAAAAATGAAAAATATTTGGAGAAGTTGTTTGACAAGAATTTTTGAATGATCAATATGTGGAATATTGCGTACCTATTGCAGTTAGCCAACGTAAAATGATCTCCAACAACACATTCTCCCTTGAATCTTTCGGGAACAGATCCTAATCCTTCATCACTGAAGCTCTCGGACTCGGGCCAAACTCCTACAATGTCAAAACTGTTTCATTCTCATTTTCTAAAGAACGTGCGAACATTATACCGAATAGACAAGAATACTTATTAATTACCTGTGTCAATGACACCAACAATAACATCAGATGTGGCATCGATAGTCAGTTGGTTATATTGGTGAAGAGAGTCGATATTTAGAAAATCCCATGAACGAGTAGTGTGGACTTGGTTTGTCTTACTCTCAAAAATAGAAATGACGGATTCCTTTTCTGAAACATCAAAAAGGTGATATAAATTAAGAAATCAATGTTATTACTAAGTAGATGTAGTTCTTCTTGAGAGTTTAAGCTTACTACTAAGTTGTTGGGCTTGTTCCGACGTGAGCATGGCTGAGAACCCCCTAAAGCTCTTACTGTAATGGTGAACTGTTGATTGTTGTGCATGGTTGATACTAAAAACAGATTAAACGAACATATTTAGTTTTTTATGGATGAAGATATGAGAAACTTTGTCATGCTATCTTTCTAGGTTTGGGTCCGGGACCTCAATCTAGAGGACCTGACAAGAAAAGCAAGGCGATTGCATTTCAGCCAAGCTGTGCAACTATATTTGGAAAGTAGGTCTTACCTGCCGACAACTGTAGCAAGCATCTCATGGTTAGCTGAGATTACAGAACTCGAATTGGGATGAGAGTGAACACCCATATAAACTATGTAGTGCTGCAAAGTCAGAAAAGTATATTTCCCTTAGATACCAATAAAACTGAACAATGGAACTTCATTGCAGAATAGATTTGAATCTGATAATGTTGTTCATACATGTTTTGATATATATTTCGACTAGTACTTTTCTTAGAAACTCAATTGTTTTATTTATTTATTTTGCAGAAACAAGTTCTTCGCTTTGGCTTAGAGATGACTCGAAAGAGACAAATCTGAAAATTTAAGAAACCCTTACCCAATGAAGAGGTCAGTATGAAGAAAATAATCATCTTTCAGTTCCAACAGAAGATGGATGTGAAGGTAGCAAACTTACCTTAGTAATGGAGCTGTGTCCGTTGGTTAGAGCAAATCTCGACAACAAGAAAAATGTGAGAACTGCAGCTAACTCCATGACTTAGAACCCGAACTTTCAAAGGGGAGAATCAAGTAGTAGCATTGATCGAGCATTTGACACTGGTCTTTATAATGTTATGGTTTTTGAAGACTGTAACTATTAGCAATGCCGGCTTACAATAAATGATTCCTATGTTAAATTAGAACTATGTCAAACTATATGTACTTGGAAGATTGTGGCCGGCGTATAGTGCAATCAGTTGTCAAGCTGAATATAATGCTCTTCAGACCGTAACAAATGTGTCACAAAGGAGACTATTTTAGGAAAAAACTTTCAACAATTGAACCCCTTTGCTTGATTTTCAATATGTTCAGCAATCTGATATATAGCAGTAAACTTTCTTTCATCTAAACTGTGGACTTACGTGAATTTGCACCTTGACGCAGTCACTCAAAAGTCTGTTTGGGTACTTGCACAATGTCATATTGACTTCTGGCAATATAATTGGAATGAGGAGCTCAGGGTGCCAACTAAATTGTTTAGATGTTGAGTTTCCTGGTGATGTTTCTGCTGCTCTCACTCGTGTAACTTTTTTCTCTTATTTGTATACTTTTTTCCACCATTGATGCATACAATTCCTCACTGAGCTTAAAAGTACATGTTTCAATAACAAGTCTTCAAAACTCCCTTTCTGCTAGTTTCCTCTCTTTTGAACCTGATCAACGATATAAATATTTTGCTGAAAACTGCTTAGAGGAGTTTTTTTTTTTTTTTTTTTTTGCAGCTTTAGACGAGGAAACCACTATTTTATTTGGCTTGCATCCATTTGCAGATGCTGCTATTCAGCTAAAGGTATCCAATTCTCTTCACTTATTTTCCTTTTGCACACTAGAGTGATCTAGGTTCATAATTTATCACCATTTACCTTACTAATCCCTGCAATCCCCATGAACTATAATGATATCATACATGGTACAAGGATTTCCAATTTCAAAATCAATGCTTGTTACATGGTTTGGAATTTGTTTACATTTTGGGGAAATATAAACAAAATTTTGAAAGAGTACATGCGGTTCAAACGACGCAGATGCAGTGTGGCCACACCACCCTGAGAGTGTGGAGATTGTCACAGTTGGAGTGGTGTGAGAGCGTCGCCAACGGATTTTAGGTAGTGTGATTATAGGCGTGTGGCTGTGAAAATACCCATACCACACTACTTAAAATCCTCAACACTGTTTTGAGGTGACTGCAACAAACACGCCACATCTTTTGAAAAGGCGTCAATATCTTTGTTTCAAAAAAATTCAACCACTGTAGGGGGTGTCTTACGATATGCAGATTTAAAACCTAAAGATGTAATAAAAATTGTTTATTTAGCAAATTAACAATACTGTTCTTAGTGTTTCAGTAATAATAGCTACAACTTAAAGGAGACATTTTTATTTATTTTTGCAACTTTTTTTTTTAGGATTTTTGTTAGCAGTGATGAAGACCATTACTTATGAAGAGTTAGCACTCATCACGGACGATTTTAGCGAAGAAAACTTGCTGGGGACCGGATACCGTTGGAAATTATATCGAGGAAAGATGTAGCCGGGTATGAACAGTGGGGAAGTAGTGGAGGTGACGGCGAAGGTTTGGGAGTGTACATTGGATGAAGATATTACTTATTTCAAGGTTTGTTTGTTTTTACGTGTTATTTGAATTATGGCAAAGAACTTGATTTTTGTGAATTTGTTTACTTGTTTGATTATGATAAGTAATATTATAGTTTTGTTTGTATAGGACGAGTTGAGATTACTCACATGTCCAAGGTTCATGTCCCATCCAAATATAGCGAAGCTCTTCGGGCAATGCCAAGAAGAAAGAACATTGGCTCTTGTCTATTAATTTGGATTCTATGACTAGTTTGAATGACAGACTAGAGGATGGTATCAATATTCTCAAACTTTTTCCAATTATTACTTGATTTTATTCGTTACATGATATATGCATATCGAGCTGAATTTTGATACAGAGTATCTTTTAGACAGTGTCACCTGGCCCTCGAGAGCAAAGGTTGGTCAAACAGTTGCACACACAATTGCTTTCCTGCATAGCCAAGATCCCCCCTTTATACTCCGTTCTCTGGATCCTACTCATATAATGCTTGATAAGGTAGACATTTAATTTCCTTACCGCCATTTTTCAAGAGTAATCTATAAACTAACAGTTCAATTATTTTTGTGCTTAAAATCTATCAACTGATACTCCCAATGTTTTTGTGCTTATTTAGAGTTTCAACCCGGTACAGTTTGATTTTGGGCTGGGGAATGGCGGAATTTTTGGCAATTGAACTGGGACTTATCGACATGTTTTTGCATCTGATACTTCATTTGGACCATGCTAGTATGTTAACCTCTTTTCATGTTTGCTTATTGCAAAATGCAAACTATATTCCTATTCCGTTATGCATGTTATGACTTGATCCCTGTAGCGATGCACGGTAGCAAAGAGAATTGGAGATCAAGGAAGAATGAATCCAAGAATTTAAGGAAAAAACATACACAGCATTGAGAAAACCATGACTGCAGATCGAGCATTGCTCATTTATTTGATTTTTTTTAAACTGTTTTCTTAGAACTCCTTGCAGGCTGTTTTTATTCTTTTCTTTTCCATGTATATAGGTGTGTGTATTCCAAGAATCCCTAACTTCTCTAAGAATTGACTTTAACAGTTACTACTAATCTTTTTGTTGCCTTAACTACTAATAATCTTTGTGGTAGGTCTGTCGTCAACCAAGTGCGACGTGTTTGACTTTGGTACAACATTGATGGCATTGTTACGCACGAGGACTGTAGTTGATGATAAAGCGTCATGTGGTCGATTCAGTTGAATCCTTACGTGAATCGAACTGTATAGGATTCCTTCACCCACGTCTCGGGGGATATGGAACCTTTGATGCTGATATAGGCAGTGTTGCATATCTAACATTTTGTTGTGTGGATATTTCTTCTGAACTGCGCCCAACGATGATGGACGCGTTCACACTTTTGAGTGGATTACGTATCTCTCAGATATAAGAAAATGTAGTTTGTATCTTATCAAGTACAAACCTGAACAAGTTCATATCCTTTGATATTTTGAATTATTGTTAGTTAATGTACTTTACATCTTGATGGTGGGGATGGCAAATGTTCTTAGTGGTATTAGACTTCTACATAGTTTGTAATTAAATCAAAGGGGTTGCCTGAATTTATCTTTTAGATGTGTTTGCATTGCTAGTGGTACCGATAACTAGTAACCTAATAGATACCACTAGATATTATATGTTATCTATCTAGTAGGAAGCTCAATCTTGTTTCTTGTGTAAATTTTAATTCTGTCACAAAGGAACAAGAGGGTGAAGAAATATTTTCTTAGAATAGCATGCCTCTACTTTCAAAATTGAGAGGGATGAAATTTTAACATCTTGTTACAAGATAGAGTTTCTTTCTTGGTTTCTTTCCTTTTGGCCTTGGGGTTGTATTTTTCTTTTCCCACCTTTGAAAACTTTGTATTGAGTTGTTCTAATAAATTTTAAGCTGTCCGGATATTGCTGCAAATATGGAAAACTTGATCTTGTTTACGAGCTTTGGGAAGCAAAATACATGATGGTATTAATTTCTTTATCACATTATGATTTCTTAACAGGAATAAATGAGTTTTATACTGATGAAGCTTTTATGATTCTCAGTCACCTTTACTCAAGCTCGTGGAATTGCATATGCACTTGAACATCTGCACAACCAAAATCCTCTTTTTATACTTCGGAATATTGACCCAGATAATATACTTCTTGACAAGGTTTGTCTTTAATATGAGTTTTCTAGTGCCATATATTTTTCTTACCGTTACTAATTATGCCTTGTCACTCTATTATTTAGGATTCAAATGCAAAATTGCTAGACTTTGCATTGGGGACGGGGGGAATCTTTGGTGATAGGGTGACAAACGGTTTTCCATGCTATAAGTGTTTTGAATATGGGGATCCGGAGACTGATGGTATGTTGATTCCCTTCCCTATTTGAGTTTTTAAAACGAAGTCCTATTTACTGCCAACTCCAAATTGTTCTTTCAAGCGGGCAGTATACTGGGAAAATAATGCAGTATACTCTAGAATTAGGATGTCCTTCCCAATCTTCTATGTCAAGCCAGTAACAACTATATCCAGATCTAGTATTTAGATGAAGATCCATACCTGGTTTCTCAACTCGGACATTGTCATCTGTTCGTAAAATAGCTCTGATACTTCGGCAAAACTAGAAGACAAGCAAAACCTATCCAAGTTAAAAACAGTTTGAAGAACTACCACACCAAACTTATCCCTGGCTGTTGCAGAGGTCTTTAAGGTGTCTTTCATAATCTCCACGTTCTGCATTAGTACTTCTGATCAGATCTGTCTAGTCTAAAAAGTAACATACTTCAAAGGAGCTGCAAGAGTCTAACTGCTTCCACTCAAACTGAAAGATGTTGTGAGCTGCCCATACACTGCAGAATCATAGATAAAAGGGCTTCTCCATTTTCAAGGAGCTTCATGGCCCCATTGCCACATAGAGCTAAAGCAGAATATAAGTGCAAAACAGTAACTTTTTTTTAAAAGCAAAATTTGGTTTTTTATTGATGAAAGAAAATTTTACAAGAGGGGGGCTACAGCCTGACCTCTGCACAAGTATAGTATGCTCTCATTTTCTAATAACAGCTGCAAAATAGTAACTTAACAGGATAATCGAGCTTTATACTGACAGTTCTCAAGTATGTGCTTAAATATTTTGAAAAATACAACCAAAGGGATACAAAACAAAGTCGATATATTTGAAGAAAAGACTGATGTAAAGGGTCGTACAGTCAATCAGCATTTCCAAACGTTAACTAACAAAATGTAGACCAAAACATAGCGTAGGTGGTCTTGAGTATATTATCAACAGCAGGCCTGCTTGCCTGCATGCTTCCTTCTAATCCTCTTATGGATAGGTCTATCAATCCACCTCTTTAAAGTTAGATAATGCTGCATATGAAAAACCAGCATTCCGTCAGTCCAAACAAATTAAAGTGCAACTCCAGGAATCCGCAATCACCACAAATTTTTACTTCATTGTGTTGAGGGGGCTCCCACTTTCTGCTTTTTGTACTAGGTGTTTTTCTATGATCACATGGGACCTTGAGAGCTTTTAAGTATATCATGAACAGTATTGTATATTAAGTTGTGAGAGACTACGGCCTTATAAAACTTATTATTTACCATTGCTTATTGCAAGAAAGGGTTATGATCCCAAGGACGATGTCTACGGCCTTGGGATGCTAATCCTAGAACTTGTTAGCAAATAAACGGAGCTAATAAAGGCAAAGTCAATCCGCAAATGGGTTGAAACAATGCTTTCAAGGAAGGATTACTCAAGTCTTATTCACTCCACTATGAGAGCTCTGGTTGTTCTCATGTCATAGGTTCGAAAATGGCTCAGATTGACATAAATTGTACTCACGCAAATCTAGATAGTAGGTTGACCTTGGAGGAGGCAAGAGAGCGCATTGCATTAACATTGGATCGATGAATTTTTTGAAGGTTATACACTTTTATGGTGAGTGCATAACTCCACCACGCGTTGATCGGATCTATGTTCGAATCAATATGAACCCAAACCGCCTTTATGTCTCCTCCTTGCGCTAGGAGCAGCAAGAAATAAAGAATGTGTATTTCTGCTGAGCCAAGATAGATGCTTCGTACTAATGCAATATCGGGCAGAGCCTAGGTCAAGTCCAGATTAGGAGTATAGGCTACCGTAAAGACCAAATGAAAGGAAAGCTTCGACGCTCTTTAAGAGCACTCTTAAGTACTAGCGAAGACCCGTCAAGATAGATATGCCAATGTAGGCCCCACCTAAACCCCTTCTATTGCATTTGTGGGTAAGAAAGATGGACAAACTGAGACACCCAGTAGGCAATGCCGGAACCAGTAGTTGAAGCTTGAATCTATATATAGATACATAGGATTGTCTGTTCGCTTCTTTGCTCGACTGCTTCGCAGGTTGGACATGAGTTCTAATCTCTTTATTAGGGTCTACTGCTTCACGCTATCCTTCATTCACTTGCATATGCTACTGACATATGCTATTGATGCTGGCCTCCTATATATGCGCTTTCACCCAAAAAGCAACTCATCTAACCTTTCATCTGATTGAAGCGAGCTCATCGCTTCATGCTGGCGAGACTATGGGCCCTCTGAGTCAATCGCTTCCATGACGCCGCGCTACGGGCTACTGGTCCTACTTCGCTGCCATTCCCCTACTTCACCCAAAAAGCAACTCATCTAACCTTTCATCTGATTGAAGCGAGCTCATCGCTTCATGCTGGTGAGACTATGGGCCCTCTGAATCAATCGCTTCCATGACGCCGCGCTACGGGCTACTGGTCCTACTTCGCTGCCATTCCCCTACTCCTATATCTTTGATCCTTGACCGGAAGCCACTGCCGATCTCCGTAGATTGAGTAGAGCTCGATCTAGCTCTAGCCATGTGCACAGGCGAGACTGGTCTACTATAGTCTTAGCCTAATCCTTCTGAGTTAAGTGGTGACGAGACTCCACTACTGATGCCTCTTTCTTGGACACGGCGCCTACCTGATCCTGATCCTGACCCCGGACCACCTACTTCTTGCTCGGGCCTACGACTCTGGAACAATGATCCCAGTCTCATCTTGCCCGCACATTCCGTCTTTATCTTCCTCACTTCATCGCTTGCACATGCTTAGTGACTCTCCCACCTATGCTTACAGCCAACCTTCCTGGTTTCATGTCTGTCTTCCAAGCAATGCAATTTATCTATCTATATGGCTATTTCTATCGTGGGCTTGTATCGGCCAACCGGTTCGTACTCCTTTCTTTTGTCTCTTTTTCCATAGGGATGGCAGCGAAGCTCTCTGTCTTGCATCGTCTACAGCTGGCCCGGCAGAAGAGTCCTACTTTGCTTCCGAGTCTTTCTTACGTCTTCTTATGCGACGGGGTAGGCTCTCTTGGTAGAATCTGGAATGGTCATGTTTGCTTCAATCTGTGGCTTTGATCATTGGACTTTTTCTCGGCTTGCATCGATTATTAGCACTTAGCTATGGCTAAGTATTTATGACGCAGCTTCTCAGAGTGCATCACTTCCTTCTTTCTATCGATCTCTCGCCTACTGGTCTAGATTCTTTCTCTCTCGCCTGTGTAGACACACAGGTCTTCCTTCTATAGGGTGTGGTCTGGCGCTGCCCTATTTGGACCCGGCTAACTTATATCTAGCTAGCCTTGAGCTTTGATTGCAGAGAGCCCCATCGCGACACTGGAAAGACTGGACCACTCTATGGAACCTTCTGTGCGCCGTTGGTTGAATGGTGCTCTACTAGTGATTCTTGCTTGAACATGTCTACCTACTGATCTGATCCTATATTCGATCTCGTCTTCTATACTTCACATGATCTTGTAATTCATAGCTGGTAGATGGGTCTTCCGATCCTTCTCCTTGCTATGCGATGCACGAAGCCGTGAGTAAGGAGCTGGAGGTGGAGTTAGCGCCGGAGGCAAGAGTAAGAAGACGGAGGTGGAGTTAGCGCCGTAGGCGTGGGATAAGGCACCAGAGGTGGGATGCGCCAAACCTTTTCTTTCTTGCTTGGTGACTTGTTTTTAATCCTAGCTTTTGACTTAGCTTCGCGTTGCTTTTAACTACCTTTGACCGACCTATCTCAAATCCAATTCTTCTTTCCTTTTCTTTTCGATCAATTGGCACCTAGTGTGGTCAGCACCAATCGTGTTCGGGCAACGAAGCTTCCACTCATTCACATTTGTTCATACTGATATGCCCCGGGCCAGAAGCTCTTCTAACGTAAAGGTGGCCGGCCCCAAGTCAAGGCCCAGGAATCACTAGCGGCCTATAACGTGTTGCTAGGGCGGAATTGGATACCCGCATCCGATTGAAGTTCATCCTGCGGATTCCTGGAGTAGTTATTATTTTCAGAGCAGCAAAGGTGATGTGCTTGGTACTGTAAGAAAAGCAGTGGGAACAGCTACTAAATTCATGGCAGAGATAGAAGCTACTATAACAGGTGTGCAGCAGGCAATACAGAATGGGTGGACTCAACTATGGGAGGCTTCAGACTCATCAGCAGCAATTAAAGCATTTAAAGCAAACAAGATGCCACGGAAAGTTGAATTATCTGATATCGTAAATTCATTTAAATGATTAGCCATAGGAAGGTCAATACCTGATATTGGCAGATCGTAACTGCTTTTACTCATTGAAAATCCGGTCAAGCCACCATCTTCTCCACGTTTGGATAGACCAAAGTTTGCAAGCTTAACCGTGAAGCCCTGAAATAGAAGGAATACTATTAGAAATAAATATCAAGAAATATAGTCTCCGGTCAAAATTACTGCGTAAAATATCAAAAAATTACACAATTAGCAATTTGCAATTAGAACCTATGTGGCTGATGAAAATTACTGAAATTCCAACTTGAGTGCTAATTAGATTAATGGACAATCTTTAATTTCATAAACTAAAGGCATTTTTTTACATTTCGTGCAACAAGTGTATAATGCTCGTGTTCAAGCATGGGAACGGTGCAGATTTGTGCAATAAGTAGTAAGTGAGACCATACCTCGCCAATTAATATGCTCTCTGGACGAATGTTTCTACGTATCACGGGTGGAGAAAGGCGGTGCAGATAACGCAAAGTGTCTGCTAGCTGACGTATGATTTGACAAGCATCAGTCCATGTAATGCCTGATTGAAACAATATTTTTTAATCAAAATATGATAACATAAATAAGTTTAACAAAAATGCAAGAAATACAATATTTACTTACAATAAGAGGCCTCAGGCTTCCCGGTGTCACGAGCTCGTACACCGTGTAATACTAGCTACCAGCCGTGTCACACCGCCCAAGCATCAATACAATATGTTGATGATCAACGACTCTATGTACTACAACCTCCATCTGCAATATAAATAAACCCCGTGGGTCATCCCTATAATATATACCATACGGTGCAACATATATATTGAATATAGTTCCTCATGTAACGATACTATTCAAAATTTAATTTATAGAAATACAATATGTATGCTCCAAAAATCTGAAGCCAATGAATGACCTTCAGAGTCTTCCTCTAACTCTTTTCTTTTTGATGCAAATGGAGCTACATTCTTAATATAAGGGTTCACTTGCATCCAGTACAACAAATTATCCAAGTGCACGGTGAAAGGCCTATAAAAGAAGGGGATACATTTTGATCTAGACTATAAAAATTATCTGCCCCATTATTTGTCCCTTTATATACATGCTTTCAATGAAAGCCTTTATATAGTTGCGGTGCTTCTTATCCTGGCCGCATCGTGTCTCACTCTTCAATAAGGTTCAAGGGTATCTTATACCCTTTGTGCAGTAGCTTAGAGTCAACTCCAATCTGAATCCTGGTTCTTCCTTGTAAACACTCATTGATCTGACAGTATCTCCTGCTGGAAGGCTGCAATTCAATTTCCTTGATCATCTCTCATGAGAGCCCCAATTCCTGACTGATTGTCACTGAGAGAAGCATCTGTATTCAGCATTACCCAGCAAGCTTGAGGCTCTCCAGTGTACATACATCTGTCTGGTTCTTTAATGATACCTTGGATGTCAAGCCTTTCAGCTAAAACTACGATTCGCTTAGTATCTTCAATATTACTGTTATGCTTGCACACGTGTCTCTCAATGTCTTCAAAACCAGGTTTCTCGCAATCCCAGTGGACGCGGCTTTATCAGTTATGCATTAGTGTGCTTGTCTCCTGCCAAAGCTCATAAATTGTAGCACACAAGTTAACCTAAAGCATTCTTATTCCTTCCCATGTGTCTCTCAATGTCTTTAAAACCAGTTTTGTTGCAATCCCAGTGGACAGCTTTTTCAGTTAACATTGTTGTGTTCGTCTTCTGCCAAAGCTAATTATTTTCTTTTTGAAGCTTATCCCTCTCAGCTCTTTTCTTTCTTTAACGGTTTAACCTAAGAATAATTCATGTAAACTCCCAACTAAGCTAGATAATGGACCAAATCTTAGTTGAGTTGCATCAAAAGGATAGGTGGTAGATGGACTCGGGTGAGCTAAGAGTTGATTGATAAGTCTTCTAGAAGATTTTAGTTTGCTCTGAATCATTTTTTGCTTCATGCTTTTTTCCAATTTTTCATCCCCTAACCAGCTCCTTCGTTGCATAGCACACATTAGAGATAAGTGAAGCAGTGAGCCTCTTTTCACAAGTTTTTCTTTAGTGACCCCTACGTCACTATCCGAGCAATGAAGCTATGCTTGCAGCTAGTCATTTAGACTAAACAGCTTTCACCCACCTTTTAGTTGGGTATCTCTTACTCATCTCTGTATAGGTTGACGTCATGGAGAATCTACTTTTTAGATTTAGGGGCCATACCACCTCATCCTCAGCACCAAAATGAGGTTTAAGTTGTTTGATCAAATTCCAATTTCATGTTAAAGTTTGGTTTGGACTTAAAGTCGACTTGCTTAGGACCCTCAATTTGCATGTCTGGCTTAAAAGGAAGAACAAATCGGCATTTTTTTTACTTACAAATTTTCTCTTTAGAAGCAATCTCGATCTTTTTCGCCTTACCTTTTCATATTCAAGTTAGTCTTACATTTCACGGCAAGATAATCATTTTAAATGTTGCTTTAAAAATTGCCTTAGAATTGCCCAAAACTCCCCCCTTGCTGGAAATTTCAGGAATTTCACACTTTGGAAACTCAAAGAGAAGTGAAGTATAGAAATATGCATACATCTAAAATTTTGGAATGTCTTTCATTCAAAACCCAACTGGACTGGCTTTGTCCGAAAAAACAACATTTTAAGCAAGTCTTTTATAAGTTAGGATGTTAGGCACTCGCTTCAATTGTAAAATAACAAACATCCTTTTGACCATCTTTCTTTCTAACTAACAAAATATTGCAAAGAACAAATAAAAAAATACCAGAGAGAGCGAGATGGATTTCGAGGTGAGATCAGCGAAAGTGAAGCTTGAAAAAGAACAGAAATAGAGGCAAGACAACGTAACAGCGAAGCTCGAAAGAGAGAAAAAGGCAAAAAAACAAAAAAACAAATCGTCAACACGAGGCCATCGAAGCTGCGCAGAGTATTGAAGGGTCGATGCTGCCTGAATCTCAACTCAAGGCCAGTCAACAAATGGAAGAAAACTTACTTGTTGGAAAGGGAGTTGTGGTTTACCATATTCTTGAAGCTCATCAATATGAAGGTCATGAAAATAAGATCAAGTTGCCACCTTCCTGTTTCAATGAACTATCAAATCAAGAGGCACTCGATAAATGAACTATGTATTTCCATCCGACAAAAGTTCACCAAAAGAGTCTTCCACCCCCAGAATTTATTAACAAAACCAAGGAACAACTTATTCAGGTGTTATCGAATTCGCTGTCCCTGATGGTTTTGTCGAACTTCTCCTCATGTATGGAGCAACTTATTTCCTCTTGATTCTCCAAACGCACCATTAGCTGAGGTTCGCTATGTTAGACTGCCAAAAGGAACGTATGCAAGACCCAACCTGATAGGAGGGGTTTCTAAGACATACCCAACCATAAGGCTGCCCTTGAAACATGCCTTCTCTAGCATGTCACTCTTTCTCAGGTACTTACAGCATTGGTGCTTATGGCTTTAAAGGAACTACGAAATTCAAGATCTCAGTTAATATCCAAGATAATGGGTGAGGAGGCCACCCCTTCTACGTCGGTCATGGATGCAAACTCCGTAGACTGTCATAGTTGCAAGCATTGCATACCCAGTAGGACGATCACACTTCATGAAGCGTACCACGCTGAACACAATGTCATGTTGGCTGTAAGGTTGTTCTTAGAAGGGAGGAGGCAGCAAATCATGTGCACTGTGAAAAATGTGCAAGAGCATTTCAACAACGAGAAATCGAGAAACACAGGAAAGTCTTCCACGAGCTTCTTCATTGTTCATGTGGAGTAATCCTTGAAAAGGAAGCAATGGTGCAGCAAGTCCTCCATCTGCCCTCTGCGACTAGTTACGTGCTAATTCTACGGTGACATATCGTGACCGACTAAAAAGACTGTCAGAACACGAGAGTTATGTGGGTCTAGAACTGCCCCATGTGATTCCTACGGGTGTTCTGTCATGCTGAAGGAAATGGCTATCGACTGAATTTTAGCGCATCAAAAGAATTGAGAGATGTTTTCTGGGTTTATGATAGTAGGTTCTGATTGTCACAAAAATTTCAAATTATTGGTAGATGAATTATGTTTTCTTTTAGATGAAGAACATGAAACAGGGATGTTGATGGAGAGTGGGACTTTCTAGACTCCCAGTTGTAATGAATTGTGTAAGTGATAGGTGTTCCAAGTGTCTGGAGATTCAGTAAATGCTCTACTTGTTTGAATCTTTAAGGTGTTTGTGGGGTCTTTCTTTGTTGATAATTGTAGTTGAAAATGGAAAGTTTGCGGTTTACCCAAAAAAACTAAAATTGCAACAATTAGAGGGTGCTTCTAACATTGCCAATACAGCATTTGCCAAAAAGAAATAAACATCCCCATTAGACATGATCCAAGTATAAACGTTATACACGGACATCAATTGCTCCACAAGTACTCCTCTGATAAAGCCCATTCATTATAATAACTCCACCCGACACAAAATTACACAAAAGCTAATAACCATTACAAATTACACAAAATTTAAGACTCCAAACGATAATCACATCACATAAACCTTAAATTGACTCAAATATGGCACAATCAAACAGAAAGAAAGGCATACCTTCCATTCTTCGTAACAACATTTCGGGTATCGCTTATCAAGATCAAATGTGACCAAGATTAAGGCAAGAGGTACTGCAAACAAACCCTAAATTAGTAAAAAGAGATAAAATTGAAGATCAAAAACTCGAAATGTTGATTAGGGTTCATATTATACTCACATGCCATTCTTGTCAATATGGGGGAAATTGAGATTTGAGAGACGTTGATGATATGATTTCTGAGAATAATTTCTAAATGTGATCAAAAGAAGAAAAATGTCGAATGCCATTTAGGGGGGCATTATAACTATATTCATTGACACCTCCAACAGTGTGCAAAGCGCGCGAACAATTTTTATGAACTAATTTTACGTTAATTATTATGTCAAATCTGTTAGGAGTTGGGTCCAGCCCAAGCTAGGAACCCAACAGGGTTGGGTCTCCTATTAGGACTCCTAACAACATTTGTTTGTAGGGTTATCTTTATATATCTTTGTATTAGGTACAGAGAACAAGAATGATTAATCAATAATAAATCTCTCCTCTCTCTCCTTTTGTTCATAAGATATAATATTGTTATATTGATTATCTCTCAACAAAATCACCTTCGATTTGTGTGATTTAGTTTGGGTAGTGCTAGCAAAGCTTTTGATCGATTTAATTTGGTTTATAACGTATTCATGTTATCATACAATCGATTTATAGCGGAAAACGATTCTTATTTGCTTCTGTAAATCTAATTTCGGTCATGTATTAATAGCGGTAATGATTGTGTAGTGCTCAATATGTTTTCGACACATTTCAACAGCTTACCTTCTCAAAAAAAAAAAAAAAATGAAAAATTAAACATCGTATTTTATTTTAAAATCAAACATAGACGAGCAAGGAGATCAACCCTACATAAATAATGATCTCGATCTAGTGCTATGCCACAATCACGGGTCATAGACAAGAAATAATCCTATGCCTCATTAAGAAATTGTAACCTTCCTTGGCTACAGGCATATAATACACAAACAAACGTAATGTAGTTTGGCTCAGTGTGTTCCAACTTCATTTTATCAAAAAAATTCAAGGCCTTTTTTGTTTCATCGTTCTGCTCAAACCCCATGATCATTATAGTCCGTAAGATAACGATACGATCTCTCATTAGTAAAAAAACACCCATTGCTCCTTCCATGCATCCACATTTTGCATACATATCAGGCAAAGTAGTCTCAGAGCACTGATCCACCTAATTCCCAAGCTTAATTTTCA
Source organism: Kingdonia uniflora (assembly GCA_014058105.1). Lineage (NCBI taxonomy): Eukaryota > Viridiplantae > Streptophyta > Magnoliopsida > Ranunculales > Circaeasteraceae > Kingdonia > Kingdonia uniflora. Next base: position 7,156,155 of record JACGCM010000816.1, on the reverse strand, counting down.
AACTATGAACTTTTTGTTGGACAACAATTTTGTAAAACAGTCAGATTTCTGACAGGTCTGGCACGGCCTGTTCGGGCCCACTTTGAGGTGGGACCCGATGTCCGAAACACATGTTTGCTGGTACCATTGCGAAGCTTTCTCTGAGGGCTTTCCAACGGTATATTCAAACGACCAAAACGGTTGTCGGATGAATGAGTAATTTGTCTCCAAAGTCAGCTACTTGAAAACTGTTCGTGAAAAGGTGCATTCCTATTCTTTCCGTTAGTTTTAAACAAATACAACTGTTGTAAAGGTGCCTTTTCAAGTAGTTGCACCTGTTGTGAGCAGGTGTGTTTAGCCTATAAATTAGTGTTGAATCTGATCAATTCACTCACTCAATTTTTCGTGTGGCTTACCCTCGAATCTCCTCTTCCTCTTAAACTGTTGAAGAGCAGTTCGCATATTGTTCGCCAGAGACAGCGTATTCCAGTGCAGGTTACGTCTGTACCGACTATTGTATCTTGGGAGACTACCTGCCAGAGATCTGTTTGCACGTAAACAGGGCAGTTATATTATCTTAAGGAGATTGCCTAGCAAGCCTCAGTCATCCTCCTTAATCCTAATTCGTATTTAACTTTCGGTAAACAGTAAGTGTAGTTCATTAGTTAATTCATATTTTATTTCCATTACAAGACTATACTATTCTCTTATTTCTACTTAATCATACTGTAAAACAGTAAGATTACAGTGACAATTCTAAGTCTTTTCTAGACTTTACATTATTATACAGCATATACAGTCTGTATTGAGACAGATTGTTACATAGAATTATTCTATATTAATTCACACAGATTGTACTCCAAAAATCTTAAGACAATATATAAAATGACTATTATTTCAACCCCCGCTGTGAGTAGTGGTGTTCTAAAGATTTTCACGCCACAAGAGAGGCTTGAAAAGTTCAAGGGTGTGGACTTCAAAACATGGCAGAGCAAGATGCTCTTCGACCTAACCACTTTGGGATTGGCTAGGTTTATGCTTGAAGACGCACCAAAATCTAAGGAAGGAGAAACTTCAGAGAAAGCAAAGGAAACGTTCCTTGCTATTGATTTGTGGAATCACTCTGACTTCCTTTCCAAGAATTACATCCCGAATTCCCTTGACGAGGTACTGTACAAGGTGTATAATCCTATCAGGACTGCAAAACTCCTGTGGGAGGCTCTTGAAAAGAAGTACAAAACTGAAGATGCGGGTCTTCGGAAGTTTGTCGTGGACAAATTCATGGAGTTTAAGATGGTTGATGGGAAATCTGTGGTTGATCAACTCCAACTCCTCCAAATCATGCTTCATGATATCATTGCAGAGGGGCATGTTATCAGTAAATCTTTCCTGGTCGCTGCTATCATTGGCAAGCTTCCGTCTGCATGGAAAGACTTCAAGTATTACCTTAAGCACAAGCGAAAGGAAATGAGTCTTGAAGACTTGGTTGTTCGACTCAAGATCGAAGAGGATAACAGGGGTACCGACAAGCGCACCAGCAATGAGGCTAAAGTGCATGTGGTTGAAAGCTTCAAACCGAACAAGAAGAAAAACAACAAGAGAAAGGCGAATTTCTCCCACCAGGGAAACAAGAAGTTTCGCAAGTTCGAGGGAGACTGTTTTGTCTGTGGGAAACCAGGCCATGCTGGTAAAAACTGCATTCATCGCAAAGGTCCCAAAGATAACAAGAATCTTGAAGCAAATATTACTGAGAACATTGCTCATGACATTGAGAACATGCATCTATCTGCTGTTGTGTCAGAAGTAAACCTGATTGGTAGCACCACTCGAGAATGGTGGGTGGAGATTGGGGCCACTCATCACATTTGTTCCGACAAATCTATGTTTGCCACCTATGAGAAACTGAACCACGAAGAGAAGCTCTTCATGGGTAACTCTGCAGTTTCAAGCGTTGAAGGTAAAGGACAAGTCATCCTAAAATTCACTTCTGGAAAGGATGTTACTCTGAACGAGGTTCTTCATGTTCCAGACATTAGGAAAAACCTTATATCTGGATTTGTTCTAAGCAAGAAAGGGTTTAGAATGGTCTTTGAGTCAGATAAATTTGTGCTGACCAAAGATGGTGTGTTTGTAGGTAAGGGATACATGAGTGATGGCCTGTTTAAGGCAAATGTCTGTGTAACTGGCAGAAACCCTGCTTACTCTACCATTAATAAAGTTGCTTCTTCTTACTTGCTTGAGTCACCTAATTTATGGCATGATAGATTAGGGCACATCAACTTCAGGAAAATGAAGAAATTGGCAAACTTAGGATTAATTCATAAATTTGAGATTGATAAAACCCACAAGTGTAAGACTTGTGTAGAAGCAAAATTTGCTAAAAAACCATTTCATTCGGTTGAGAGAAGTACTGAGCCCTTGGGCTTAATACATACAGATTTATGTGATTTTAAATCAACTCCAACGCGTGGAGGTAAAAAGTATTTTATCACATTTATCGATGATTGCACACGTTATTGTTATGTGTATTTACTTACAAGTAAAGACGAGGCAATCAACGTGTTCAACCAATATAAGGCTGAAGTTGAGAATCAGCTGAGCAAGAAGATCAAGATCATTTGATCTGATAGAGGTGGAGAGTATGAATCTCCTTTCACACAAATATGTGCAAAAAGTGGTATCATACATCAAACTACAACTCCATACTTACCTCAGTCAAATGGAGTGGCTGAAAGGAAAAACAGAACTTTAAAGGATATGATAAACTCTATGCTTTTAAGTTCTGGATTGCCTGAGAATTTATGGGGGGAAGCTCTATATATGTCTAACTACATTTTAAACAGAGTTCCTCATAAGAAGACTGATAGTATTCCATATGCGATGTGGAAAGAGAGAAATCCTAACTATACATACCTAAAAGTGTGGGGGTATTTAGCCAAAGTTTCAGTTCCTCCTCCAAAGAGAACTAAACTTGGTTCAAAAACAGTAGATTGTTATTTTCTTGGCAACGCTGCAAATAGTAGTGCTTTCAGATTTCTGGTGTTTAAATCTGATAATGAAGACATTCATGTCAACACTATTATAGAATCTCATGATGCCGTATTCTTTGAAGATGTGTTCCCACATAAAAGGAATATTGGTACTCTGAATCTAAAAAGAACACTTGAGGTGTCTACCAAGATTACTGAACCACTAGATGGTTCAGATAACCTTGAAATTGAGACAAAACCGAGGAGAAGTAAGAGATCTAAACCATCTAAATCCTTTGGTCTAGACTTTTTAACTTACATGTTACAAAGCGAACCACAGGCATATAAAGAGGCTATGTCAACTACTGAGGCTTCTTATTGGAAAGAAGTTATAGATAGTGAAATTGAATCCATTCTAAGCAATCATACCTGAGAATTGGTAGATCTTCCTCCAGGAAGTAAACCAATTGGATGTAAATGGATATTCAAGAAGAAATTAAAACCTGACGGTTCAATTGAGAAGTACAAGGCTAGACTGGTAGCTAAGGGATATCGTCAAAAGGAAGGCTTAGATTTCTTTGACACATATTCACCAGTAACTAGAATTACTTCAATCAGAATGTTAATAGCCATAGCAGCTATATACAACCTGGAGATCCATCAAATGGATGTCAAAACTGCGTTCCTCAATGGTGAGTTAAATGAGGAAATCTATATGGAGCAACCAGAGGGGTTTAAGTCAAAGGGACAAGACAATAAAGTGTGTAAACTTGTTAAATCTCTTTATGGACTTAAACAAGCTCCAAAACAGTGGCACAAAAAATTTGACAGTGTCATGATGAAAAATGGCTTTCGTATCAATAAAAGTGACAAGTGTGTCTACTTTAAGCAAACAGGACAAGGGTGTGTCATTGTTTGCCTCTACGTTGATGATATGCTAATCTTTGGGAATAATACAGAGGTTATTACATCCACAAAGAAAATACTTTCAAGCAACTTTGATATGAAAGATCTATGTGTTGCAAATATTATTTTAGGGATTAAAATAATAAAAACACCTAACTGAATACAATTATCACAATCTCACTATGTTTAGAAAATGTCAGAGATATTTAAAAGTTATGGCATTAAGGGTGTAAATAATCCTTTTACTCAATCCTTAGTGTTACACAAAAATACTGGTGATAGCGTATCCCAGTTAGAGTACTCTCGGATAATTGACAGTCTCATGTATCTCATGAACTGTACACGGCCTGACATAGCCTATTCCATAAATAAACTAAGTAGATACACAAACAACCCATGTAAGAGTCACTGGGAGGCGCTACTTAGAGTGTTAGGATATCTGAAAAATACTCTTAATTTTGCATTAAACTATGGAAGATATCTAGTTGTCCTTGAGGGATGCAGTGATGCAAATTGGATATCTAATTCAGATGAATCCAAATCCACGAGTGGATATGTGTTTACATTAGCAGGAACTGCTATCTCATGGAAATCTTCCAAACAAACACTCATAGCTCGTTCCACAATGGAATCAGAGTTTATAGCTTTAGATAAAGCGGGTGAAGAAGCAGAGTGGCTTCAAAACCTTCTTGAAGATATTCCTTTATGGCCGAAACCTGTGTCAGCCATATGTATACACTGCGATAACCAAGCAGCAATGTATAGAGCTCAAAACCTTATATATAATGGTAAGTCACGACACATTCGTCGACGACACAATACCGTGAGGCAGTTACTCTCAAATGGTATGATAACCATTGATTTTGTGAAATCACAAGATAACCTAGCGGATCCATTTACTAAAGGTTTATCTAGAGAGAAAATTGACTGCACATCGAGAGGAATGGGTTTAAAAGGCTAAAAATACCGAGTTACCTTATACGGAAACCTAACGTAGCGATTGGAGATCCCAGGGACTACGTTCAATAGGACAACCAGTTCTGAGTAACTTAAATGTGTGCACTTGAGAGTATACACTCCTTTCCATTCCTATGATGCAACAAGTGCAACCTACAGCGTATGATCAGGTTAAGCTATACTTTTAATGGTGTCTATATCTTGTCAAGTACAAGTGGAGTATAGTAGGATACTCTTTATAGAAGCGTTCGTCACCTATGTGAGTGTACAGCTGGGTCGGCTCTATGCGAATTCTTATAAGGCGAGAATTCTCCAGTAAACACTCACAGAACCAAGTTGTTCAGGGCCAAAATGAACACAACCGAGAACTATATGTGAATTGGTTCAATGTTGTGTAAAGTTTATTGTCTTGGTTTACACTAACAGCCGACAGTTCAAGATGAAATATTTCACCGATTGGTTAAGTAAATCCGATAAGCTCTTACTAGGGAAGGTTCAAGATAAAATATTTTACTTATCTCGATATAACATTGTTCCAAGATGCTCTTCAAATACTTCTGTTATTCAAGAGAGACAAATTCGTCATTCATGTGGGGGATTGTTGGACAACAGTTTTGTAAAACAGTCAGATTTCTGACAGGTCTAACATGGTCTATTCGGGCCCACTTTGAGGTGGCACCCGATGTCCAAAACGCATGTTTGCCAGTACTATTGCGAAGCTCTCTCCGAGGGCTTTCCAACGGTATATTCAAACGACCAAAACGGTTGTCGGATGAATGAGTAATTCGTCTCCAAAGTCAGCTACTTGAAAACTGTTCGTGAAAAGGTGCGTTCCTTTTCCTTCCGTTAGTTTTAAACAAATACAATTGTTTAAACAAATACAACTGTTGTAAAGGTGCCTTTTCAAGTAGTTGCACCTGTTGTGAACAGGCGTGTTTAGCCTAAAATTAGTGTTGAATCTGATCAATTCACTGACTCAATTTTTCGTGTGGCTTACCCTCGAATCTCCTCCTCCTCTTAAACTGTTGAAGAGCAGTTTGCATATTGTTCGCCAGAGATAGCGTATTCCAGTGCAGGTTACGTCTGTACCGACTGTTGTATCTTGGGAGACTACCTGCCAAAGATTTGTTTGCACGTAAACAGGGCAGCTATATTGTCTTAAGGAGATTGCCTAGCAAGCCTCAGTCATCCTCCTTAATCCTAATTCGTATTTAACTTTCGGTAAACAGTAAGTGTAGTTCATTAGTTAATTCATATTTTATTTCCATTACAAGACTGTACTATTATCTTATTTTCTACTTAATCATACTGTAAAACAGTAAGATTACAGTGACAATTCTAAGTCTTTTCTAGACTTTACATTATTATACAACATATACAGTCTGTATTGAGACAGATTGTTACATAGAATAAATCGAGGATTTATTCCGTGTTAATTCACATAGATTATACTCCAAAACTTTTTTACCTTCTTAGCTCCAAGGAAGCTAAATTAGTACAAGCATTAACCGCAGTTGCTAGTGTAAATTTGTTTGGGATCACGTCCACCATCTTCATCTGATGAAATCCTTAATGCTTCACTTGGTTCCCTACATTGCAAGCACCCAGAGGCCATTTGACTCCAAGAAACCACATCTTTAGAGTGCATTTCGTTGAATGCTTTCATTCCTAATGTCAAATCCATATTATTTAAATACATATCAACCAAAGACTTACACACCCAAATCTCATCCCTGTGATCGTATTTAACAAGTCTTGTATAAGAGTTGTTATGTTGTTTATGTCTATTCTTTAAAAAGGAGTACAATACTTCTGCCTTATTGTATTTAAAATTTGTTTTCATATGTTACCAGGTCCTCCCATTGAGATGAGCTTATCTCTCAAGCTCTCATTGTGGCCTCTAAGAGGTAAGCACTGGTGAAATAGTCTTAAGGATTATAAAATTTGCTTGAAAAGACGCGTTGCAAATTTATAATGAGCCCTAGGAACTCTTGAAAAGTTTATAAGCGTTGGAAACTTGATATGGCACTAAGGACTATAAAATTTTTATGTACCATTGCATTATTCTCATGGTAAGTAGCAGACTTACGATATTCAACTCCAGCATAACAAAATAATGTAGCCCATTTCCAGTCTCTGCAAATCCCTCTAGCATGACCCAAAATTCTAATGCTGCCTTAAGTGTTCAGCATCACTACTCCTTTAGGAGAAGGACTTCATCGACATCATTTATCCACAGGCTTCTTGAACTGAGTAGATATGTTCCACTGTTTGCATAAACCTCTATTCTCAATGGAGTTGGTTGACCTTTTCTTGCATTCGAAAAGAGAAAATTTTTTGGAAAGCAAGCCAATTTTATATAAGGATCCGTAACCCTGAGTTTTCAACCCCATGAGGTTTCGAACCCACGACCTCTCTCTGAGTTGAGAGGTACAACCACCACTGGGCCAAGAGCCCAATGGTCATCAAAAAGATATTTAATTGTTAATATCATTAAAAATGGAGTCACAAGGCTTAAAATTGTTTTCAAAGGCTCTACTATTTATGTCAATCCAAAGTTGATACAGTTGGAATATTAAGAATATATGGCAATATATTTATTTCAACCCACATTATATGATCCATATCAAATATCTAGATTTAATAGGAAACTACTAGGTGGTATCAGATTTTAGGTTTAGGAACTCATAATTGTCCTATTTATGTTAGATATATGTTTAAAATCATGATCAACTTTTGTTTAAACAACTATGCATGATCAAAATAATTTTTTCTCAATTTATCTATAAAAATTATTTTTGGCTTCCGAATTTGAAAATGGCTAAACGGACTAGTAGAAAACATGAGCGATTTTCTCGGATTTCAATTTTGAGAAATGGTCTGATAGGAAATCGCGTTTAGAACATAACCTATAATTAAATTATGGGAACCATCAGTTTTTAGTGATTTGAGGTCGTTTGGGCCCTTAAAAATGTGTTTTTGCCGTTTTGGGGTAATAAAGTAAAAATCTTTATATCTTTACAAAAAATTCTTAAAATTATTCCACAAATTGGGTTATGTTTTTAAATATGTAAATTTTGTATCCGTATTGAAAAATCAAGTTTTTCCATTTTTGGAAAATTTTATAATTTCTTAGCCAAATCCCATACTGCTTACATAAAAGGGCTATTTAATTGTATATTACATTGCTTAACGCTGATATTAATGTCATGTATGATTAGTAATCACCACAGTGGTCAAATCATATTTATGAGATTAGGTTAAGCAAATACTTATGGTTTATCCGATGCTTCATGTTAATGTATTTTATAGTTTATTTTGAACCGTATGTAATTTGAGATGCCCACAAGTTAATCAAGTTAGATGGTTGAATAAACATGAAGGGGTAGTATGTATTTCTTGATTAAGAAAGTTAATGATATCTACAGATACCTTACTTGTTTAATTTTGAAATACATAAACCAATTATGTTATAAAGCATCAATATTAGTATTTAAGGTTTTCTACCCACATGAGATACATTTTTATACAATTGATTGTTATTTAAATTAGTGTATTAATGTCTCAAAAACTTAATACTATGAGTTATTTTATTTGTCCTATTATTGCAGCATCTCTTTCGATTACTCTTAACTCGCACGCATCATCTGTCCACGTGGTGAATGAGACTAACTTCTCCGAATGGAGCAAACAAGTCCAATTTAGTTTGGGTGTTTTAGACCTTGATATGGCCCTTATCTATGAAGCACCAGCTAACCTTACTACTACTAGTACTATAGATGAGAAGGCCATACATAAAGCATGGTCTAGATCAAATTGGTTAAGTTTAATGTTCATGTGAATGACAGTTACAAGCAATATCAAATCGTCTCTGCCTGAAACAAAAAATGCTAAAAAATATCTTACTAATGTCAAAGAATGGTTTAAGACTGCTGACAAATCGTTAGCAGGAAAACTTATGGTTGATCCTACGACCATGCGTTACGATGGTACTCGTACCATACATGAGCACGTTATCGAGATGACTAATCTTGCTACCAAACTTAAGAATTTGAGAATGAAAGTTAAAGACCCTTTTCAGGTCCAATTTGTCCTAAATTCCTAGCCTTCACAGTATGGGGTCTTTTAAAATTCATTACAACATTATTAAGGATAAGTAGAGTATAAATGAATTAACCAACATGTTGGTTCAAGAAGAGGCAAGATTTAAGCAACAAGGTGGTCATATCGCTAATCTCATGGTTCATGGAGTTGGACAGAAGTTTTGAAAGAAGGCTGAGAAGGGAATTAAGTGTAGGCCACCCAAACTGAATGAATCATATTAAAATGCACCAAAGAAGGACCGCAAGGTGGATGGTTGTCACTTTTGTAAAAAGAGTGGACACACAAAGAAAGAATGCATGAACGGAAGGCTTGGTTCGAAAAGAAGGTTAAGCCTATGGCTTTTGTATGTTTCAAATCAATTTTAATTAAGGTTCCTTCTACCACATGGTGGATAGATATTGGTTCTAACGCTCATGTTTCTAATAAGATGGAGGGATTCCTTACAACCCGGACCACAAGTCCCAATAAAACTTTTCTATAAATGGGAAATTGAGCAAAAGTACCAGTTAAAGTCATCGACAAATTTCGTTTAAAATTAGATTATGGTTGTTAACTTGATTTACCTCATACCCTTTATGTTCCTTCTATTTCTAGTAATTTAATTTCCATGTTTGAATTAGACAAAGATGGTTTCTTTCTTTAAATAGGAAATGGTCATTTCAGTTTACTTAAGAATTCTAAATTTGTTGGTTCTAAAATTTATTTTAATGGCTTATATCAAATCAATCTTGATCATTCATTTTCTTAATCTCTTCTTACTTTGCATCATAATGTTGAAATTAAGCATAGTTTGACTAATGAAAACTCGTCCTTCTTGTGGCATCAAAGGCTGGGTCATATATCCAGAGAAAGAGTATAAAGATTAGTAAAAGAAGAGGTCCCTCCGAACCTGGACTTTACTAATTTTGGTGTGTGTATGGATTATATTAAGGGTAAGCAAACCAAACATACCAGGAAAAGGGTCACAAGAGGTACACAACTTCTTGAAATATTTCATACAAACATTTGTGGACCTTTCGATGTTCCATCTTTTGGTGGGGGAAAGTATTTTATTACCTTTCTAAATGATTTTTCACGTTACTATCATCTCTATTTTCTACATGAAAAATCTCAGTCAATAAATGCTCTTAAAGTATATATAGCTGAAGTTGAGCATCAACCAGAGAAAAATGTGTAAGTCATAAGGTCTGATAGAGGTGGTGAATTTATGAAAGGTATGTTGAAATAGGACAATTTCCTGGCTTGTTTGCTAAACTCCTTGAAAGACACGGTATTTGTGCCCAATACACAATACCAGGGTTACCATGGCAGAATGATGTAGCTGAAATGCGTAATCGTACCCTTATGGAAATGGTTTGAAGTATGATGAGTAATTCTAATTTACCCATATCGTTGTGGATGCATGAGTAATTCTAATTTACCCGTATCATTATGAATGCACTCTTAGAATCGCAAATTATATAATAAATCGAGTTCCTAGTAAGGCAGTTCAAAAGATACCTTTTGAATTGTGGAAAGGATGGAAACCCAGTTTAAGATACCTCCTCCTTTGGGGATACTCTGTGGGGGCTAGGATTTACAATCCACAAGAAAAGAAATTGGAACCGAAAACAATTTATGGTTACTTTATTGGCTATCTAGAAAAATCCCAAGGGTATATGTTTTACTGTCCTAATCATAGTACAAGAACAAGAATTGGCTAAATTGAAAATGCCAGATTGATTGAGAATGGTGAAGTTAGAGGGTGCGATAAAATTAAGGATGTGGTTGTAGTGGTTTATTTCGCATCTCGGACTCATGCTTCATCTTCGACCATCATACGACCACTCGACCTCATCAACATACACGTGGAACAATGTATGACACATTACAGTTACAAAGTTCTAAGTCATCACTTTTTGCCTCTACATCAACAGTTCGAGTCAATAAACACACCGTCATCAATGAAGCCGCTACAAAAATAGCAAGATCAAACCGTTACACATTCATATGAAAGATTATCATATATATATATATATATATATATATATATATATATTGTAACGTTCATCATTAAGGATAATAATGGTCACCAAACAATCATATTATAAGACCTATCAATAAGACCAGAGAATTCTAGATGAAGGACGGAAGGATACTCACTCAATACTCTATACAAAACTATTCAGAACCTCCATTGTAATAGTTAGCAATCCTCAATAAAAATCTCTTTCTATTTCTAAATCCTTAAGAGAGGTCGTGGTTTTTAACCTATTCAAAGATTTTCTACACTAAACTTTGTGTTAATTGTTATTCGTTATTTACTAGTCATTCTGAATATCTTTGGTGTAAGGACTAAGTTCGGGTCACGAAATTAGGCTATTACATTTGGCGTTGTTTGTGGGAACCCTGAACGATTAGCCAGTGCTCAAAAACCGAATCGACTGGACAGAATGTCGAGCCTAAACATTTAAGGTTTTTGTTTCCCTATTTTTCTCTTACTCTACAAAACTCTACCATCTTCATCTCCAAATTACTCTCTCTCACTCTCTCACTCTCTCTCTCTCTCTCTTCAGGTTCACCATTTTAGCTTCAGCTCTAATTTATCTCTAATGGCGTCGAAAACCCTAAACCTCTCTCCACCATCAGATTCAAATTATGATACTGACAACACCACCACCACCAATGAATCCAACACAGATCTCGAAGACTCAATCTTCAAATCATACCTCTAAATCACAGGCCGATCATCTCCCGATCTCTCCAAAATCCAATCTTTCCCCGCTTCATCTCGATTCAAAGCTCTAACATGTAAAATATGTTTGGAGAAAATCAAATTGTCTGATCCAACTTGGTCGTGTTTCAATGGTTGCTTCGCTATATTTTACTTGTTGCTTCGCTATGATCCAACTTGAGGCTTTAATGAAGGCTTTCTTCACTTTCAGTATCAGACGAATCAAATCTAGGGTTTTTAATTACAGGGGCGTACTACTCGCATTGATTTTCCTTTATTATTTGATGGTATTGATCCATAAGATTTTTGCAAATTAAACCCTTCATGGAGTGCTCAACTAGTTTCAATTGCTGTTATTAAAAGATTTACACAGATCATTAAATAATCACATGAACACCTCAGATAGCCGTACTTTAACATATCTAACAATGTTGAATAATTTTCATTCGATTTCTTCATCGTCGTTGAATTCATTGTCGTCATCAAATTCGGTTTTGCCTTGTGGGGTTAACTTGATATAGCATTATGTGTCGAAGATGGATACGCTCACCGGGGTTGCGAGTGCTTAACAAACATACTATCTCGACTCAGTTTAGAAAAACGTAATTCTGGTGAAACAATATCAATCCCTTCATGGGGTCTCTCCAAGTCCTACGGCCCTGGTAAAAAACAAGCATCCATGGATAAAACATATATATGATGTTTTTGTTAGGTTTTATATCTTTAAAAACCTATGTGGTTTCTTTAGTCCTACACTGTTTGGAAGAGTTGTTTACTTCCTTGATATAACCTTGGTCATTTATTCTATATGTTGGGCGGGGGTGGGCCGAAAATATGGGTTTAAATCTTTGTTTGGCTCATGGGTTTGGGCCTCTATGAAAGAATTGATTTTGTCGAACTGAGTCCATTCGATCTCGACCTAGATCATTTCAAACTAAGTCTTTTTCGACCTGGAGTTCCCAGGAGACCAAATTCGAACTGAGTCTATTTTTGACCTGGAGTTCCCAGGAGACCAAATTCAAACCAAGTCAATTCAAACTGAACTTTTTCATTTTGAATTCCTCAAACGTAACTGTTTCGTAATTGAGTCTTAAATGTTTTACTTCCCTTTCGAACGTTTTTTATGATGTGTCTTATCATTAACTCTCGTTACCGTTTTGAACTTACTCTATATAAAGAGAAATTGTGCCTCAGTCTTTCTATCCATCGAATACATAGTTCTTCTCTCATCTTCAATATAATCATGAGTCTAGAATCCGAGTAAACTAGTTGAAAGTACAAATCATACGAAGGTCCTTCTTCCTTGCAAGAAAAGTTCCTACTCTGCTATTTTATCCTAGAGGCGACGCAACACTCAACTATTTGTAAAAGACAGTGCCGCAAAATGTCTTAAAGATAGAGACCCAGTCCTCGACTCAGCATTGATGGATCATCATTTCAATACCTCCTGTTCATTTTTCTTTTGATGCTGTTCTAAGGATCTCTGCTCTCAAATACTGCTGCAGAGGTAAAATAGTATTAATTTCCTTAACAATTTCTTGTATGAAGCTCAATTGTATGGAGTGGATAAGGCTAGTAATCACTTTCTTGAGGTTGGTCCCTACCCTCGGCTTGTAATCCGTGAAGCATATAATATGTTTAAAGATGGTGGTGACCCAGAAAAGATTATTTCTGAGTTAATGAAGGGGACAGAGCATGAATATTTATATGCTTCTTTATATGTTGGGATTTACTATAACTCTCAGGCTAAAACAGAAGCTACAAAATTCCACATTCCTGCTGTAAGTCAGTTTTCATATATGGACTAAGGTTCGATAATTATATGGCCACCCTTGCCGAAGTTCAATGTTTATGTCGTAAATGGAGCCAAGACGTTATTCCACACTCCAGAACTGCTTGATTCCGCCAACATACAAACCATAAATCATACTTGGGGTGAACTAGACCTCAGCTTCAGACTCAGTACTCAACCTTATCTTTTCAACAACATCAAACTGTATTATTGAGGTACTCGAGGCTATTACAACTTATTATCAAGCTCATATCCAATAGTATTCAAGGTCGGGGTATTCAAGCTCATACATGAGGCAAACTCAACCTCAGCTTCAGGCACAATGCTCTACCTCATTATTAATCAAATTGACTTAAAGGTCGATAATTGGTTCGTCCAATTCGACTAAACAGATTACAGGTCAGTCATTAGTTCGTCCAATTCAACCAAACAGATTACATATTACATACCCACAATTGGTTTTCAAAGCGACCAACACATCTACTATATTACAACATATTTCAAGTCGACAACATGTTTATCCAAATTGGCCAACATATTATAAGTCAAGATAGAAACGTCAGGTAATGGATATAAGGCGAACTTCTTAACCAACACCACACGCTCATGATGTTTCTCGTATTCTTAGCTAAGAAAGGCGGTTGTAAGGGCTTATTTTCCACTCTTGACCTAAGCCTAGATATCGACCTCCATACCAACAGCTCGATTCAACGAACACGCAAAGTCAATGAAGCCGTTACAAGAAGAAGAGTTACTCAAGCCGTTACACAACTATTATGAAGACTTATCAAAACTACGACTGTAACGTTCATCATTAAGGTCTATAACGATCATATTATAAGACCTATAAATAGGACCATAGAATTACAGATTAAGGATGGGAGATTCTGGATAGGACTTTCTATTCAGAAACTCTATAAAACTATTCGGATTTCCCTTTGTTATAACTAGCAATCCTCAATATAATCCATCATTTTCTAAATCCTCAAGAAAGGTCGTGATTTTTAACCTATTCAGAGGTTTTACACGTTAATTCTCGTGTTGGTGATTGCTTATCCTTTTACTAAACATTTTATTCATCTTTGGCGTAAGGCACTATATTCGGCATAACAAAAATAGGCTATTACAATGGTCATTCAAGAAATTAGGGTACAAGTCCCTTTACTTTTGGTTTCAAAAGACTTTGTTATTATGCCTATTGTTGAGCCAATTAACAGCGATGCACAACAATTAAATGAACATCCGCTCCATAATGAGATTGTCACCAATGAACAAATTGTAGATGAACCACAAGATGTAGCATTAAGAAGATCTCAGCGAACAAGAAGATCAGTTATTTCAGATGATTATGTGGTATATTTACAAGAATCTGAAGAAGGGATTAGTATTAATCCGATTAATTATTCATAAGCCATTAACTGTAATGATTTTGCTAAATAAATTGATGCCATGAATGACGAGTTGAAATCTATGGATAATAACAAAGTTTGGGAGTTAGTCGGTTTACCTAAAGGGCATAAGAAAGTCGGGTATAAATGGATCTCGAAAACTAAACGCAACTCAAAAGGTAATATCGAACGACATAAAGCTAGACTTGTGGCCAAAGGTTTTACTCAACAAGAGGGCATTAATAATAATGAGACCTTTTCTCCTGTGTCAAAGAAGGCTTCTCTGAGAATCATTATGGCATTGGTGGTTCATTTTGACTCAGAGTTATACCAAATGGACGTAAAAAGGGATTTTCTAAATAGGAGTTTAGAAGAAAAAGTCTATATGGCTCAACCTGTAGGCTTCATACAAGAAGGAAATGAAGTCAATGTCTGTTTGTTAAAGAAATCAATATATGGACTTAAACAAACTTCCTAGCAATGGTACTTTAAGTTTCATAGTATATACTTGAAGGTTAGTGAGAGTAAGTTTATATTTCTAGTTCTATATGTTGATAACATATTGCTTGCCAACAGCGATTTGGTTTATTTTATAAAATCAAGGATTATCTTTCTAAGAACTTTGAAATGAAAGATATGGGTGAGGCATCCTACATGATCGAGATAAAAGTATTTTAAGATAGATCACGTAGATTGTTAGGATTGTCTCAGAAGGCTTACATTAACAAAGTTCTTGAAAGATTTAATATGTAGTTGTGCAGTCCAAATAACGTTCCAATTCAGAAGGGGGATAAGTTTAGCCTAAATCGGTATCCTAAAAATGATTTGGAGCATGAAAGAATGAAAGATATTCCTTATGCTTCACTCATTGGGAGTTTAATGTATGCACAGGTTTACACCAGACCGGATATTAGTTTTGCAATTGGGATGCTTGGTAGATACCAAACCAATCCATGTTTTGATCACTGGAAAGTCAGAAAGAAAGTGTTGAGGTATTTGCAAGGGACAAAGGATTATATGTTTACTTATAAAAGAATCGATCATCTTGAGGTGATTGGTTACACATATTCAGATTTTGGTGGATATTTGGATAGCATAAAAAACACTTTTGGTTATGTATATATGTTTGCCAGAGGAGCTATTTTATGGAGAAGTGCAAAAGAAGGTCAAATTGTTATATCCATTATGGAGGTTGAGTTTATAGCATGTTTTGAGGCTATAACTCATGGATTATGGTTACAAAATTTTATTTCACGACTTAGAGTCTTAGATTCTATCTCTAGGCTGCTAAAAATTTATTGTGATAATATCGGAGCTACCTTCTTTTCCAAAAATGACCAATATTCTAACATAATTTTGCACATGGAATTGAGGTATCTTATAGTCAAGGATGAAGTTCATAAACAACGAATGCCAATTGAACATATCAGTACAGTTCTTAATATAGCAAATCCACTGACTAAGGGGTTGTCACTAAAGACATTTAAGGAACATGTTGATAGAATGGGTCTTTAGGGTAGTTAGTAGATAGTTGTTAACTGTGGTTTGCTTAATACTTATTAGTTTGACATTTTGGGCTCTCTATTAAGAAGTTTCTGATTTTCTATTATTGATAATCTTTATTTATAAACCTATTTGAGTAGGTTATTGGTATAGTAGTGCATTGAAGGAACCACATGATTAATAAAGTGGAACAACTATGACTCACACTAATCATTTATTTAAATATGATATTTATGAAAACCGATTATAAAATTATTAATCCAGTAAATATCATGCGCCTTATGTTCTTTTATTAAATCATTAAAAATGATTCTTGTATGGACCAAGTGGGAAACTGTTAGAATATTAAGAATATATGACAATATATTGATTTCAACCCATTATATGATCCATATCAAGTATCTAGATTTAATAAGAAATTACTGGATTGATTAGGTTTTATTAAAAAGGATATTATTCCCAATATTCTCTACCGTGATGGACGGTCGAGATTAAAGCATGGATTAGGACACCGAGTCCCTCTTTCTATCTATAAATATGTCATTGTAGATCCATCTCTACAACACATCAAATACATTATTAGGGTTTATAGGTTAAGAGAGATAAACACAGTTTCTACATAAATCTTAAGGGTTAAAGGGAGTTGCTGTAATTGAAGATTACTATGGATTCGGGTATGCTTATATAATTATTGTGATGTTCATGAAGTTTCACGATCAACAATCAACATATTAGATTTGTAGGATGTTAATGATTACTGTTTATAGATACACCATAGTACAAAACACACTAGAGAGAATTTTATAAATAGTTCAGCTTCCTTTGTTGGCCAATATCCAATGCAATTCAGATTCAAAAGTTCCTCGAATCTGAAAATATTGCATTTATATAAGATGGGGCACCGCATATACTTTGGAAGAAAACCCCTCCATAAAGATGTGTGTCTATGTGGGGTGGGGGGGGGGGGGGGGGGGGGGGGGGGAGGGGACTCTCATTGTCGTGAATCCCTATGAATTGGATTTATGAATGCTTAACACCATTTTCTTTACAGTTGCATTAACCAAATCTTAACGTGTATGCTTTTACATTAGCGCAACTCTATATTCAATGGCCGAACCATCCGACACCAAGTAGTCCTAGAAAATCCATAGAGCATACATGAATAAAAGAAATAGGCAAAGAAAGTCCGATAGGACCAAAGATTAGCAGCGAAAGACAACATATTTACCTTGTGAAAGGTAAGAGCATCAACAACAAGCTAGGTATATTAACCAGCCACATAGGCTTAAAATTAGAAAAAATGTGACATGTATCAATCGGTAAAAAAATTACCTTTTTCAGGGTAGGGATGAGTTAAGCGCCAAGTTAGATAATATATCAATGTTTTGTGTTGTTTTCTTTTTTTCCTTTTTTAATTTAATTTAATAAAATAAAATAAATGTTGTATGCCACTTAAATTAGCGCAAAAAAAAAAAAAAAAAAAAAACCGCGCCAACTGAACTGGTGCACAACATTTTTTATTAAATTAAAAAATAGATAAACATATTATACACACACAAAACCAATTTTAAAACATTAAATGTGTCAGTCATTTGACAAATTCTTAGCATAACAGCATCGCCACATATAGCCACTGATTTTAAGAATAGGAGTGCCATTTGAGCATTAGCGATCCTAAAAATGGAGTTTTTACAACATTTGGATCGTTATATTAGCAATACCTAGCCCGTTATTGATGGTATATGAAGCGAAGGCAACATATTTAGTACTATAAGAAATGTATTATGATTTCAATAAAGAGAAAGGGGTCCCATATCTGCTTAACCTAGATCACCCCTGTTATTGGTCATATGGCATATTTATATAAAGAGATGGAGGTGACCATTTTTAAGAGATGGCAAAAGTCGGGGTACTTGCAGATGACATGTAATTCTCATATATCCCTACTGCAAAATTTAGGTATTATTCAATCTTTTAATTTTTTTTCCAGTTAATCTTTAAAAGGTTTTAAGCTTTTTTGGTATAAAAGCAGGATAGACTTTCGGTAGTAGCACAACAGATGAAAACAACAAGACCATACTTGTATTTGTCTGTGAACCATTAATCCAACTTGAGATAAACAAGTTAGTTGAAATGTAGAAATATTATCGAAACAACTGAAAGCGATTTCATTTGAGAAAATAAGGGCAAGAGATTGGAGAGAGGTAGATGGGAGAAGAAAATGATAAAGCGTAAGGATGGATGGACATTTTTTATGACATCTTTTTATTTTGAAGTGCATGTTGTAAATACACACACTCTAGTCATGTTGCTCCATTGATGACATAGTGTAACGTGAGAATGTGACAGTATCTCCTTCATTTCGAGTTGAAAGAGACCCATTCGTATGACGGAGCATAATACCTTCAGGAGAGGCGATCATTAACACAATCTAATAGTAGAAAAGTTTCAAGCCTTCAGAAATCAAAAAATCAACGACAAACTACTAGCTGCCGCTACCAAGGTTGTTTCCCAAACAGTTTAATGTCATCAGAATAACACTAAGATAGGTCAAAGAGGCAACTGACTGAGAAGTTCCATTAGCACTTACAGCCTTCAACTTCAAAGTAACATAAAATTTAACTATCTTACCACATAAACCCACACACAAAGCACACCATTATTAAACCCAACTCTTATTCTACAAGTACATGAGAGGTATACAAAACAAGTAAAAAAAACAAAGAGCCAACAACATCCAGAGTGGAAAATAAATATGTAGAGGTAAAGAATGACAGACATCTATTGAATGTAAATATGCAATCGCCATTTATCAATGTTGTATGCGAATCATCATAAACACACACATTCATAATAAAACAATAAAACCTAATAAAACAAGAAAATAGAAAAAGGAAGACACCCCCAAGATACTACATTAAATCTAGAAAAAAAAACTAGTATTCCCTCTCAACGCCATAACTACTTTATATGAATAAAAACATAGAAGAACTGAAAGCACAACAATATTAGAACACATTCTTGTTCTACCAGGAAAAACAAGTTTATCAAATAAATAAGAGATCCAAATAAAGAGTCTTCATAAATATAAGTTGTAGAGAAAATGAAATTACAAATCATTTTCCTAAATACAATAGCAACTACTTTTTAAGGAGATTCAACTTTCTCAGCCAACCGACGTCATCATAAAACATAATTACTTCTGCACGACATAAATGGGAGTGTAAACCCCATTTTCATCCATATCGCTCACCTTCCTGACTATACGGGTGGATTTTAGAACCGGGAATCCATAATCGCTGCATGGATGATATTCCTTCGGTATGTTTAATTTCACGAACTTTACTCGCTTTATGTCCAAAAACTCATTGTAACTTGTATACATAATACCTGATTGGAGAGAAACAATGCTTCCTGAATAAGTCATTATGTCAGAATTTTGGAATACCCTCAAACCACCCCCGCCACTACCGATGTCTCAAACCACCTCGTCGTTTTCGGCCACGGGTACCACAGTCTGTGAATAAATGGTGACCCAAACCTTAAAAGAATAACAAAATTCAATACATTTAATTCCTAATTCTAATATACCCATAAAATCTTCCCAAAATTTTATAGATTCACTCCTTTCAAAGTGTGCAATCTAATAACAAAGGAAACCTATGCACGCGCACTTCAAGAAAAATGGGCAGAAGCCACTAACCACTTTTAACCTTTGCCACTATTTTATCTGTTACAAACAACTACCACTTATACGGTGGCTATTAGTCTAAAGTTGTGGCTAATGATTTATTTTAAAAAAATCGAGAACAAAGGTGACTAATTAGTAAAACTGTGGGGAAGAGCAAAAACTGTGGCAAAATAATCCGCAAAATGTTTGAGCTCCGCGTCTTTTTCCCAAAATCATGTTCTCTCCTCTACTCTTCTCTCCTTTCTTCTTAATCCTCTATCTATATTAGAACACTGATAATGACATGAAGAATTTTTGGAGCACACAACATGGTTTTAAGGAATTTGAGACCAGTAAGCTCATCAAAGCTGAATGGGGGTAAGATGGATGTCATTATTTTCTTATCCTGGCTTAATTGGGTATGATCACTTGCAAAAGCTAGTCGCTCTTATGAATGACAGTATCTGGAATACTTCTAAAGTGTAATTATTATTTGAAATCGATGTGGTATTGAGCATGAGTACATGTGTTAACTCTTTATGTTATTCCATGAATTAAAGCATTGTGAATTTTGAGTTTAGTTGATAGGTCTTAATTGTTTTAGGAGAATGTGGAGTGGGAGAACAAAAGTAAATTCCTTGGAAAATGCATACTTATGGTCATGATGCCTATGATTGTATATATTTTCAATCTAATTTCTTAACATTTTCTTATAAGATTCTATGGTATTCTATTAAGAGTAGATGTACTAGGAATAAGCATCTACATTCATAGATGTTTGAAAGCGTATATTGATACTTTTTTTTTTTGACAATATGGTGGGAATGAGTGGGTTTATTTTTTAAGGCTATTTTACGATGATTTTAAGTTGTGAGTTAAGACGAGATTGGGAAGTAATATAACTAACTCGTAGATGTGGGTATGAAAATGTTTACGGTATTGCGCAAGAATATGATTAGTTTCTAGAATATGTACTTTTATAGTTAATGTATGGGAACATGTTAGTTTTTTCTTTTGTGAGCACGATACTTCTATTTTTGACCAAAAGCTTAATCCTTAGTAAGCATAGATGGATATGAGCAGGCACCTGATTAAGTATCAATCTGGGATACTTTTGAGTGATTAATAGCTTAGCAGATTCCTTAACATGAAAATTTTGTAGGTGTTCAGCTTGCAAAAATCCAAACCAGCTCTTCACTTAGAATGTCATGTATGGGAGCATTTACCCTGTTAGCAGGTTAGTTATTTACATAATGGGATCTATATATTGAGAAATTTAATGCATATCTTTCCTACTTTCTCATACTCTTGTGCGTTCTTAAGAGTGAATTGCGGAGTATGTGTAATTTGTGCAGGAAATTTTAACCAATGGGCAGTTCCTATGACCAAATATTCAATAGACTACAAATAATAATCTTACCTATAATTTTCTTCAACAGTTTGCCAGAACTGTGGTAAGACTTCTTCGGTAATTAGTGTTAAATATTGAATTGTGACAGTGGGGAATTTTTTGGGTTGAATTCAGTTTCTCCCATTTTATCATGATTTCTGTTTCTTTGCACATATGGCAAAATAGAGATATGGGCTTCCTTTGTTGTGTTGAATATATAATATATGTTGAATATAGAATATACCTAATATAGGATATATACTAAATATATAATTATCTAAATATAAGATATTCTTACTTAGCGCCCAAGTAATTGTAACTATATAAGAAGAAGGTCTTCTTCCATTGTAATGATTGAATAATAATAAAGTTAGTCTTTCTCGAATATCTTATTCTTTGTATTAGTTTCTACATGGCATGAGAGCGGGTTCGATAATTGAACCTGGTTCTTTCGAATTGAATTCCACTGCGAATTGCTGTCACAAAGTTTAATTCTGTTATGAAGTTCGAAGTTACTGTAGCTGTAGTAGTCTGAAGTACTGTAGCAGATACCAGAAATCACTGTAGCAGCAGTATTCGAAGTTACTGTAGTAGATACCGGAAAATCACTGGAGCAGTTTGAAGTTACTGTAGTAGATACCAAAAAAATTACAGAAGCAGTTCGACCAATGGGTTCCAATGATGATACAACAATGGTATCATCAAACTCAAAACTTAATTCTCACATTGTCCAGTCAGGTATGAAAACTAAAGGTAGTGTTTTAGTTGTAAATTCTTTGAATAGTACTTGGTTAATTGATATTGGTGCATCATATCACATGGTAAACAACTCTAGCATATTATCATTCACTACACCTTCAACCCAAATCTCTATATACACTGCAAATGGTGGTTCCTCTCCTATAATTGGAGAAGGTTCCACTGACATATCTGAATCCCTGACATTAAACTAAGTCCTTATTATTTCCGCCTAGAGTATAATATCTTGTATGTCAGTAGGATCACTGCTGTACATACATGTACTGTGACATTTTGGCATCAATTATGTATTTTTTAGGACATAGTGACTCGGCAGGTTCTTGGTAGTGGTATTAGAAAATCTAATCTCTACTATTTGGACCTAACTAATGGCTGAGAGCAGAAAATTCATCAGGTGAATTAAGTCGGAGGAATTGAAGAAGTAAAAGCTAATATGTGGTTTTGGCATCGGCGACTGGGTCATCTCTCCTTCGGGTATCTTCAAAAATTAAATTGGTCGTTATTTTTGAATTGTAGTATTTCAGAGTTTAAGTGTGATATTTGTGAACTCGCTAAGAGTCATCGTATTACATACTCTCCAAGTTTTAATAAAAGTTCAGAACCTTTTAGTTTTATTCACTCTGATGTATGGGGTCCTGCACGTATTTCTTTATTGTCTGGAGCTCGTTATTTTGTGACTTTTATTGATGAGTGTACTCGTATGATGTGGGCATCCCTAATTACCCATAAAAGTGAAGTCTTTAAAGTATTTAAAAAAAATTATCATATGGTTTTGACCCAATTCCAAAAGAAGATACAAGTGTATCAATATGATAATGGAAGAGAATTTACTAGTAATAACATGTCAGAGTTCATGAAAAATAACGACATTCAACATCAAACCTCTAATGTTTATACCCCACAACAAAATGGGTTAGCTGAACAAATAAATAGACAACTGTTAGAAGTTGTTCTTGCATCTCTTTTTGGAATGATTATGCTATTGAATTATTGGGGAAAAACTTTAAAATCTGCTGCTTACTTGATAAACAGCACACCATCTAGGGCATTGAATTTTAGACCCCATTCCAAAAACTTCATGATCTTATCACCATCCATATAATGCCAAACCTAGAACCACGTATTTTTGGTTGTGTTGTCTTTGTTCATATACCTAAACATCAGCGAGGAAAATTGGATCATTGTGCTCAAAAGTGTGTATTTCTTAGATATGTTGATTTTAAAAAGGGTATCGTTGTTATGATCCTGTGGAGGGGAAGGTGTATATCTCTTTGGATGTTTCGTTTTGAGAATTGGATGCGTATTTTGTAGGATTTTCCCTTCAGAGGGAGAAACATAATGATGGTGAAGGAAAGTTCCCTATTATTGGGGACATGTTTCAAGAACTAGAGGATTTGATGAGTAATTTGAACAGGCGTAGTAACCTAATTGATGATGAAAATGAAAGTGAAGTAGAGCAGATGACAGAGGGAGATCAGGCTGAAGTAGTAGAAGTTGCCTGTGACTCCAACATTCTAACACCATATACCAAAGCACTGCCATAGAATGTCGAACCTCAGGTATTACCTAATCCTAACACTGTTAATGATATTTAACCAAGACGTTCAGAAAGGCCTATTAAAGGTAATCCAAAATCTACTTATGAACCGATATTAATTCTAAAGCCAAATACCCAATTTCTGATTATGTGTCCACCTATAGGTTGGCTAAATCATTTACATGCACTATGAATCAATTATCCTCTGTATCTATTCCTAGTAATTTTCAAGAAGCATTATCAGATCCACGATGAAAGAAAGTCATGAATGAAGAGATGAATGCATTACAGAAGAATTCAACTTCGAAACTTGTTGATAAAGCCCTCGGATATCGTATTGTTGGGTATCGTTGGATCTTTACTGTAAAGATGAATTCCGATGGAAGTATTGATAGGTATAAAGCCAGACTAGTTGCCAAAGGGTATACGCAGACGTATGGTATGGATTACGAGGATACCTCCACCCTAGTGGCAAAGATAAACACTATTCGTGTACCCATTTCTCTTGCAGCCAATCAAGGTTGGTCATTACAACAGTTTGACATGAAGAATGCATTTCTCAATAGAGACTTAGAAGAAGAAGTATACATGGAGTTACCACCTGGAGTCGCAAATTTTGAAGGAGGAAAAATATGCAAATTAAAGAAGGCATTGTATAGGTTAAAACAGTCGCCACGAGCTTGGTTTAGATAGTTATTGAAGAACATGAAGGTATTTGGATATAGACAAAGTAATTCTGATCATACCTTATTTATAAAATGGAAGTCAGGAAAGCTTACCGCTTTTATTGTTTATGTTGATGATATGGTTATTACTAAAAATGACTTAATAGAAATGGAGGCACTGAAAAACTATTTGTCACAGGAATTTAAGATTAAGGATTTGGGACAGTTAAAATACTTCTTAGGCATTGAAGTTGCAAGATCAATTCAGGGTATTTTTATGTCACAATGAAAGTATATATTAGACCTTCTTACAAAAACTGGGATGCTTAATTGCAAACTGGTAGATACACCGATTGAAGCGAATCATCACTTGGGAATGTTTCCCAACCAAGTTTTATGTGACAAAGGAAGGTACCAACGCTTAGTGGGAAGACTAATTTATCTCTTTCATACTCAACTGGATATTGCATATGTCATTAGCGTCGTAAGTCAATTCATGCATAATCCAAGTAAAGAACATATGAAGGCGGTCTTTCGAATACTAAGGTACTTGAAGAAATCTCTAGGAAAAGGTCTCTTATTCCGGAAAGGTGGTGATATGGAAGTAATGGGATATATCGATGCAGATTGGAAAGAAGATATGATAAGCAGGAGGTCAACCTCAGGCTATTTCACATTTGTATATGGGAATTTGGTGACATTCAGAGCTAAGAAGCAAAAGGTTGTTGCTAGATCAAGTGCAGAATATGAGTTTTGGGGTATGGCTCATGGAGTATGTGAACTACTATGGATACAGAATATATTGAAGGATCTTGGATTTAAACTCATGAAAGCAATGGATCTACCCTGTGACAATAAAGCAGCGATTATGATTGCACATAATCCAATTCAACATGACCGTATGAAACATATTGAAGTGGATCGGTTCTTTATCAGATAAAATATTGACAAAAGGTGTATATCTTTTCCATTCGTGAAGTCGGAAGATCAACTTGTAGATATTCTTACGAAAGGAGGTTGTGGACGAATATTTAACGACATGATTGACAAGCTGGGCATGATTGACATCTATGCTCCATCTTGAGGGGAGTGTTGAATATAAAATATACCTAATATAGGATATATACTAAATATAGAATTCTTTAAATATATGATATTCCTACTTAGCGCCCATGTAATTGTAACTATATAAGGAGAAGGTCTTCTTTCATTGTTATCATCAAATAATAATGAAGTTAGTCTTTCTCGAATCTCTTATTCTTTGTATTAGTTTTTACATGTTGTTCCCAACACTTTTGAAATTTCTTGGTTATATTGTATTATGTGATTGAGGGACCCAATTAGTGAATGGTATGAGTGAAGGGTATGAATCATATCATTTTTGTGTATTCGAAACTTATCATTAAGATCATATTAATATTATGTTGGTTTTAAACATATTTGACAATTCAGATGCCTACTAGATTTATTCTAATTTAGTTTTCAATACATTTATATTTGCAGGTGTTGAAACAACTGTTGTATATGAACCTAGGCCGAAATCTTTGCAGAATCGGTGAACACTAAGATCATTTTTTTCTTATATTTTTTTGTAATTTTCTTCGTTAATATCAATACTATTTTGTTAGGAGCATAATCAAATTGTTGAAACAAGTGCAATGTTGTATAATTGCTATTATTTGAATAATAATTTTGTTTATTTAAAAGTGAATTTATAATAATTTAAGATGGTTGAATATGGATAATTGAAAATTCTATGAATTTTTTTAATAAATAAATCTTTTTGCTACGGTTAAAATAGTATATAAGCATGGATTTTTGCCAGGGAAAATAGCCACGCCAAAAACAATGTAAAAAACTAACTTTTTACCAAGGTTTTAATAGTCGCTTACTTTGAACTACCCCATCTGCGGGCACTACGCGTTGCCACAGATTTTGTCGTGGCTTTTAACTTTTATTCTTGTAGTGGTGATTAGATGAATACAAGGAAGTGTTACATCAATTCAAAATGTTTTTTTGAATCTCTCCCCTTCTGCCTTGAAAACTTTTTTTAAAAAATACAAGTAAAAAAGTGTCGCCAAACCCATAATTATATTCCCACGGTTTTAATAGTCGCTTACTTTTAGCCACCCCATCTACGGATACTACACGTGCCACAGTAAAAACTGTGGCAAAAACTATTTTTCCAAAATAATTGTCTTGGCTTTTACCATTTATTATTGTAGTGGTGATTAGATGATTATAAAGAAATGTTACCACAATTTAAAATATTTTTTTGAATCTCTACCCCTCTGCCTTAAAAACATTTTTAAAGAATAAAAGTAAAAAAAATGTCGCCAAACCCATAATTATATTAACACGTTTTCAATAGTTATTTACTTTTAGCCACCCTATCGACGGGCACTACACGTGCCACAGTAAAAACTGTGGCAAATTTTGCCATAGATTTTGACGTGGCTTTTACCCTTTATTCTTGTAGTGGTGATTAGATGAATACAAGAAAGTGTTACCTCAATTCAAAATATTTTTTTGAATCTTTCCCTCTCATCCTTAAAAACTTTTTTAAAGAATACAAGTAAACAAGTGTCGCCAAACTCATAATTATATTACCATGATTATAATAGTCGCTTACTTTTAGCCACCCCATCTACGGGAACTACACGTGTCACAGTAAAAACCGTGGCAAAAACTTTTTTACCACAAATTTTGTCATGGCTTTTACCCTTTATTCTTGTTGTAAGGGCCAAGCTTCACGGGAGGGGAAGTTGACTCTTACGCTATGAGTTTTATCTTTGACTAGGAGGAATCAAGCATACAATCACTAATAACAAGACTTACTTTTAGCCACCCCATCTATGGGCACT
Source organism: Kingdonia uniflora (assembly GCA_014058105.1). Lineage (NCBI taxonomy): Eukaryota > Viridiplantae > Streptophyta > Magnoliopsida > Ranunculales > Circaeasteraceae > Kingdonia > Kingdonia uniflora. The sequence goes on along the minus strand of JACGCM010000816.1, from coordinate 7,128,959 downwards.
ACACGTTGCCACAAATTTTGCCGTGGCTTTTACCATTTATTCTTGTAGTGGTGATTAGATGAATACAATGAAGTGTTACCTCAATTCAAAATAATTTTGTGAATCTCTGCCCCTCTGCCTTGAAAGCTTTTTTAAAGAATACAAGTAAAAAAATGTCGCCAAACCCATAATTATATTACCACGGTTTTCATAGTCGCATACTTTTAGCCACCCCATCTACGGGCACAACACGTGCCACAGTAAAAACCGTATCAAAGAAGTGTAACACCTTTTTCCTGCAGATTTTATCGTGGCTTTTGCCCTTTATTCATGTAATGGTGATTAGATGAATACAAAGAAGTGTTATCTCAATTCAAAAAAAAATTCATATCACCCCCTCTGCCTTGAAAACTATTTTAAAGAATACAAGTAAAAAAAGTATCGTCAAACCCATAATTATATTACCACGGCTTTAATAGTCACTTAATTTTAGCCACCCCATCTACGGGCACTACACGTGCCACAGTAAAAACTGTGGCAAAAACTTGTTTGCCAAAAATTTTGTCGTGGCTTTTACCCTTTATTCATATAGTGGTGATTAGATATATACAAGGAAGTATTACCTCAATTCAAAATAATTTTTTGAATATCTCCTCATCTGCCTTAAAAACTTTTTTAAAGAATACAAGTAAAAAAAGTGCAGCGCCCCATTATTTTTATTAGTCTGATCATTACAGATGTTATTTTATTAGCTTGCACCTTGTTGTATAATATTGTATCCTTGGTTTTTTAGTTGAGTTGAAGACCATTCAACCCATCACCGTAACTCCTTATTCTTCTCCATACTCTCCTCCTTCCTCCACAATCTCCCCCTTATTCCTCTCCCTAAAACTCTCAACCCCTTTCCAACTTTTCTACTCCATAGCTAGCCGTCAGGAGGAACTATGCTTCTTATCCCCATAGTTCAATTTCAATCCCAGAAAGTCAGATTGGGAGAGCTTAAGAGAAACAACAATTTAACCTTAGAGCAAGGGTTCCAGGAGCTTAGGAAGAGAAGGGAAGTACTGGTAATCTAGGTGTTAACCTCTATTCTCCACTACTCGTTCCCCAGATTCATCGATTAAGGCAAGCACATTTAATCCTGGAAGTTTAACATCGAATTGGCATATTATTTTTATTTGATATATAAATATTTGAGCATCAATTCAAATGATGTTAGGTCTTATTGTGTCTGTTTTGATTTGGGTATTGTGTATATTCGTTGACATTACATCCGTGATATAGAATTTCGTTTAATTCCCAGAGGTGGCCTGATTATACATTAATATGTTTAGAGCTGATAACACTGTGTAATGATTTGAAACCTATAGTGTATATTAATTCAGGGAGTAGTTAAACATAGTAGTTAGTACACGCTTATATTTAGACAACTTCTAGGAAGGTAACGTTATAACTATACGTAGGTATATAAGATTTAGTTGGTGACAGACTATCTAGTATGAGTTATGCACCCCTTATTTGTTATTCTTATTAAACATCTAATATAGATTGTCGAACAATTTATAGAATTCCACTTTGTGAATGTCAAGTGATATTTATAGCTTAACTTAGCCATGATTATAGGACTTCACTGATATAACCTTTATTAACTTAAGGTAGAAGGATCATTGATAGTTAATGTATAATATTAGCGATTGAGACCCACTCCTATATATGTGAGGGTAGAAAGGTCATTGAGCTTAAGATCGCCAATCATATGAATAGTCTCATTGCCTATAGAGCAAGGACAGATGGGTCATTTTGATTGAGTGTCGGTCTCTTAAATCATTAATACATAGAATAACTTAGAATCGTGTACACAGTAGGGCTATGATGTCAGGGTCCTAGGGTTCGATTCCCTAAACAAAAGATTCGGTGACTGTTTATCAGTGTTCCACGATTGTAAGCCCCTAAAACTCTTTCCCAGTTACATATCGGCTTTATTATTCTTTGTGAATACTCCCCGTAGGCATAGATCCCTAAAAGTAAAAATAAATCAAGCTTTAGACATGTAGGTTGAAACTCCTTGACCACCTTGATCCGGTGATTTCCCCACTAATTTTTGGCTCACTAAAAAGAAATCCACCAATCCCTGGCTCGACAATAAGGGATACGCTTCTGTTGAGGACAGAAGGGTGCAAGAGTGTGGTCCCACTGAATTAGAAGTGACATTGTGTACATCGTCTGTTAGTTATCCCCCACATCTAATAATACTTTATAACTACTTTATAATACCGGTTGGCGCCGACGCTTAAAAACAACATTAATAATTGAACCTCATTTCCTCAATGCATTGCATCATTTATATATATTTATAGGATATTATATCACACTAGTACTTTTGTATAATAGATCGGTCTGTCATGTTCAGTGACCGGTAATAATTGTGCTTGCTTGACACCCTGTGCGCTATATTTTTACAGGAGGTCGAGCATAGTAGGTTTTGCTTAGAGGCTTGGTTAATCATTTTTTTGGGATTCTTTGGAGTTCTTTGGATCGCTGAGCTGTCGTAGGGTATTTATGATCTTTTTATTTCATATTTTATTGTCGTAGTTTTATTCTCGTTTTTAGAGTTAGTTAAGAACTCTATTCATTTAATTTATATTTGAGTTTTCTGCTGCATTTCTTTGATAAGTAAATGTAGTTTATTTCTGTTGAAATATAAATCATCTGTGGGGTTTCATCCGTGGGATGCCCAATTTGTTATGCCTTAGAATTTGTTTTATGATTTTTACCAGAAAGCAGATTTTGGGGCGTGATAAAAAGTGTCACCAAACTCATAATTATATTACCAAGATTTTAATAGTCGCTTACTTTTAGCCAACCCGTCTACGAGCACTACACGTACCATAGTAAAAATTGCAGTAAAAAAAATTTTGCCACAGATTTTGTCATGGCTTCTACATTTTATTCTTATAGTGGTGATTAGATAAATACAAGGAAGTATTACCTCAATTCAAAATAATTTTTTGAATTTCTCCCCCTCTGCCTTGAAAACTTTTTTAAAGAATACAAGTAAAAAAAGTGTCACCAAACCTATAATTATATTACCAGTATTTTAATAGTAGCATACTTTTAGCCACCCCATCTGTCACGCCCCAAAATCCAGTAATCGATAACTTGACCAATTACTAGATTCTAAGTAGTGCAGGTCGGGGAATCAAAAGATTCTACCCCACAAATAGCCAAGCCGTAGACAAATTCTGGCTCAGTTATTCACATATAACAATAATCATCAAAGTAAAGAAATAACAATACAACAATATAACGCAGAAGTAAAAAACATATATATACATATCAGATGAAAATGTAATACAACATCTCGAATAAAACTCAGCGACACATGCTGAGAACACCTACAGAAGTCCAGAACTAAAGGAAATCTGCAGTGGTAAAATTTATCCCTAAACTAGCTACCCACGCGACAGTCCAAGCTAATCAACCTCTGAAATGGTTAAAATGCGAGAGTGAGTAAACAACAAACTCACTAATCTAATAGAACTAAATAACTTATTAACAACTGGTACTTAAAATTAGAGTATAGATGAATGTAATATAAAATAGGTAAATACAATCTAGCAATATAATAAGTGACCATAACAGATACAGAGTTGATAAGGAAAGGAAATAAAGTTGATGAGAGGAGAGGAGATAATAGAGAAGGAATGTGAGAAAAGAGTAGAGTAAGGAATATGAGAAGAAAATGTGATGATATGATAATATGCAATGCCATGACGTGAAGTGATGACTAGGATAATCCCATACTTATCCTAGATACAATGATATTTTATGATGAGCAGGGATATTCCTATAAATATCCCCTAATGCATAAAGATTCAGTATTTTAAAAGTGTACGCGATCTTATTATAATATTGGTTGACCAACCGCTAACGTCTAATTTCTTAAAGAGATCAGTAAAAGGATACACAGGTACAATTTGGTTAAGCTCGACCAAGCTAAGATGGTCGCACTTGATCAAAGTGGATATGGGTGTATCAGCCCGCGGAACAATAGTCCGTAATATTTCAAGAAATTTCAACCTCAACGTGGATAAGTTGGGATATCCATGACTCTGCCTCATACCATTCCACACTTCGGAGTGGTTGAACTAGGTATAATGTGTCATTCCCAATCTCACTGTACTTTTTAACCCGATCTCACGGACTCCTTGGATCCTGTCGAAGGTCAACCGAAATGGAATGTTCGTATATCCAATCTCAATAAGTTTTGAAAGATGTGATAAAAGTTATAAAGGTGCAACAGGTGCACAAGAAAACTACACAGCTGCCGCTCACACGGCAACACAAACAGGATGAATAGGGACTCGGTTGCACCGACTATGCATAGCCGACATAGCAACCTAACCGTCTCTATATCCAACCCAATAAACTCTTAAGGCTGGAAGGAGTATTCCTGGGCAAGCCACAAGAACGCTAACCCAACCACTACTAACTAACTCAGGTCCTATGTGAACCAAAAACCAACTCCAAAAACAATTACAAACCCAAACTACAGGTTAACACTTCTAACAGAATAATTCCTAGGTTAAACTATAGTTAATCACAAAACATCTCTAAGCTCAATATAACTCTCTAAAATAATACTCAGAAACTAGTATAGAAACTTAATAATGCTAGAATAAAACTCGTTTGAAGGAAATCCAAGTCCTGCGGAAGAACCAACTCAAAAACCCAAATAAAATCTGCGGAACAGTAACGGAACGCCTGATAATCTAACACCAACAATGGAGAACAACAAACAACCAATCAATTAAGGAAACGACATCAAAACTAGACCCTAGAAATCAAACCTACGCCGAAATCGAGCGAAAGGAACGGAAAAGGAATCGGGAAAACTTACCGAGGATAGGAGCAAAACTTGTGACAAAGCGGGCGAAGAATCCTTGAGCGATGGGGAAGAGTGGATCAAGAGTATGGAGGAGATGGGAATAGGTTAGGGAGAGGAGAGTGAAAGAGAGTGAAAAAGAAAGTGAAGAGAAGAGAGGAAAAGACCCAAAAAAGGCTGATAACGCACCTCTGTTCGAACAGAATCATTTTTGTTCGAACAAAGTGAGTTGCATTTAAACAGAGATTACTCTGTTCGAATAGAAAGGGATATATTCGAACAGAAAGGGCCCTGTTCGAACAGAACTACTCCTGCATAAAAAAAAAGACCTCGGAAGCCTGGACACCCCGGAAACACCACGGACCACCATCACTACCACACAAACACTACTACAAGCCCAACAAAGGTTTTCCAAAGTAGGAACACCACCTCCACCGCCTCACGGCTACAAAAACTCGTAAGCCCCCAAAAATGAATCTTTTCCCTCGGAAAACTCTGAAAACCTACCGGTCAATCCAACATCTCACCGGAACCACCCCAAACCACACACACATCAAACAAACATCACTACCAACTCAACAAAGGGCTTTCAAATTATAAACACCACCTCCACCGCCTCACGGCCACCAAACGCCTATACTCCCAAAAAAGAATCTTTTCCTCAGGAGACTCCAGAAACCTACCGGCCACTCCAACGGCTCACCGGAACCACACCAAACCACCAACACAACAATTAAACATCATCACCAACCCATCTAGGGGTTCCCAAGGCCACAACGCCACCACCTCCTCCGAATGACCACCGAACCGCCAAAGCTACAAAAATGAATCTAATACTAAACCACCGAAAGGAACAAATGGATGCATAATAGATGAATAAAATAGATGAAAGAGTACATGCGGAACTTAACGTGAAGTAATGATATGCCGATGAGATAAAGAATAAGAATATTACGGAAAATGAATATAAACGAATAAAAGGAATAACTAATAATACGGGTCACTACACCATCTACGGGCACTACACATGCCACAACAAAAATTATGGCAAAAACTTTTTTGCCACATAATTTGTCGTGGCTTTTACCCTTTATTCTTGTAGTGGTGATTAGATGAATACAAGGAATTGTTACCTCAATTCAAAATTCTTTTTGAAATCTTTCCCCCTCTGTTTTAAAAACTTTTTTGAAGAATACAAGTAAAAAAATTATCGCTAAACCTATAATTATATTACCACAGTTTTAATAATTGCTTATTTGTAGCCACCCCATCTACGGGTACTACACGTGCCACAGTAAAAATTGTAGCAAAAACTTTTTTGCCACAAATTTTGTCGTGGCTTTTACTTTTTATTCATGTAGTGGTGATTAGATGAATAAAAAGAAATGTTATATCAATTCAAAATACTTTTTTGAATCTCTTCCCCTGTCCTTTAATTTTTTTTTTTAAAGAATACAAGTAAAAAAAGTATCGCCAAACCCATAATTATATTGCCATAGTTTTAATAGTCGCTTAATTTTAGCCACCCCATCTACGGACACTACACGTGCCACACTAGAAATTGTGGCAAAAACTTTTTTGTCACAGATTTTGTCGCCACAGTAAAAACTGTGCCACAGATTTTGTCGTGGCTTTTACCATTTATTCATGTAGTGGTGATTAGATGAATACACGTAAAAAAAATTAGAATCTCTCCACCTCTATCTTGAAAACTTTTTTAAATAATACAAGTAAAAAAAATGTCGCCAAACTCATAATTATATTACCACGGTTTTAATAGTCGCTTACTTTTAGCCACCTCATCTACGACCAATACACATGCAATAGTAAAAACCGTAGCAAAAAATTTTTTGCCACAAATTTTGTCATGGCTTTTACCCTTTATTTGTGTATTGGTGATTAGATGAATACAAAGAAGTGTTATCTCAATTCAAAATACTTTTTTGAATCTCCCCTCTACCTTGAAAACTTTTTTAAAGAATACAAGTAAAAAAAATATCGTCAAACCCATAATTATATTACCACGGTTTTAATAGTCGCTTAATTTTAGCCACCCCATCTGCGGGCACTGTACGTGCCACAGTAAAAAACTGTGGCAAAAAAAAATTTGCCACAGATTTTATCGTGGCTTTTACCTTTTATTTATGTAGTGGTGATTAGATAAATACAATGAAGTGTTACCTTAATTCAAAATAATTTTTTTAATCTCTCCCCCTCTGCCTTAAAAACTTTATTTAAAGAATACAAGTAAAAAAGTGTCTCCAAACCCATAATTATATTACCACGATTTTAATAGTCACTTACTTTTAGCCACCCCATCTACGAGCACTACACGTGTCACAATAAAAATCATGGCAAAAACTCTTTGCCACATATTTTGTCGCGACTTTTACATTTTATTCTTGTAGTGGTGATTAAATGAATACAAGGAAGTATTACCTCAATTCAAAATATTTTTTTAAATCTCTCTCCCTCTGCCTTTAAAACTTTTTAAAAGAATAGAAGTAAAAAAAGTGTCGCCAAACCCATAATTATATTACCACGGTTTTAATAGTCGCTTAATTTTAGCCACCCCATCTACGAGCACTACACGTGCCACAGTAAATATCGTGGCAAAAACTTTTTTGCTACAGATTTTGTCGTAACTTTTACCCTTTATTCATATATTAGTGATTAGATGAATCCAAGGAAGTGTTACCTCAATTCAAAATAATTTTTTGAATCTCTCCCCTTCTGCCTTGAAAACTTTTTTAAAGAATACAAGTAAAAAAATTGTTGCCAAACCCATAATTTTATTACCACGACAACGATATACATATCCAATATGTGAACAGTTATTTATAAAATTTGAATAATTATTTTAGTAAATAGTAAGGAGGGAATTAACCATACTTATAAAACCTTAAAAAAGATTACTATTGGTGGAGCAGTCAGAGTCTGAGTAACCGTCGTCAGAGTTGAGGATGTAGTTAAGCCCTAAGAATCACGGATTTGGAGGAGAAGTTAAACCTTGAAAAAAGATTACGATTGGTGGAGCAGTCAGAGACTGAGTAACTATCATCAGAGTTGGGGAAGTAGTTAAACCTTCAGAACCACGGAGTTGGAGGAGTAGTTAAACCTTGAGGATCAATAAAACCTTGAGAACCAGAAGGATGTTGAGCCTTGAGAACCCTTTAATAATTAGTCGGAGTTTGAGGAACAGTCAAAGCATGAGGATCGGTTCGAGAATACGGGGGTTTAAGAAACACTACAACAAATAAGGGGTTTCACGTCACTAAAAAATTGATTTGAAAGTGAAATAACGTCACTTTTACATGCGACGTTGACCAAGGCAACTTGGTTAGTGGTATTCATTTACGTTATTTTTTTAATAATTTTGAAAAAGTGAGATTAAAGGTGTTATTTCATTATACAATTTATGCTTATTTACATTATTTAAAAGTAACGTAATAGGCACATTTTTATGTCAGCTAAGAAATGTCATAATTAATGTATTCTTATCACGTTAAAAGTGACGTAATTAAAGAATTAACGTCATGTGAAATGTGATATAGATACATAAAACAATGGAATCTATGTCACCGTAAAAGCGATGTTAATGGTTTGAAATTAAATAATAATAATAATAATAATAATAATAATAATAAATTGCCCTGCAGCTCCTATATCCTATGTTATGCATCTGAGCACTTCAGTTGCAAGGTAGTACCTATACATGATTTGAAATTGTACTCAAGTAATAAAAGTGCCTAAAAATGGATCAATATGCACAATATTTTTTTAAAAGGAGAAACATATATTAATGTTGTAATGTCAACAATCACACTTACAACTGAATCTTTATGTATTTATATTGAAATTAAAACTAAGGAATCTAGAAACACCAAGTGACACTAACATAGAGCCATAAACCACCCTGAGAAAATAAAAAAAATAAAGATTCACCTACATTTATTTCTCCGCTGCAAACTACCAAGGAAACAAACATGGCTCGCTAATGTTGGTCATTGATCCAACAACCTATCAGGACTTCGACATCATTTTCACTGCTCACAGCACCATCCTTACTAGTCTTGTTTTTATCTTCATGAAGACATGATCGTCAGACGATCTACATACGAAAGAAAAAAAATGACAAGTTCATAATCATCTAGAGAAAATAAGGATGCATATATCAATAGTAAAAAGGGAGATGACATCAAGAAAATAGAACTTACACTTTTTGTTTCTTGGCATTGTCCTTCTTGAAACTTAATACCGTATCCATGACCATTTGTTGATGTTCCTTTATTGAAGCTGTTAAATCAACACTCGATCGTGTATCACATATCATAGCGGCAATTAATAAATTTTAACTAGATGCCATATTATTAAAACCATGCACGCATAAATCGTAATATAAACATGTGTCTAAATTTATATTCATTTTAAAAATATAACCCTGATTAAAGAGAGTGAACAGAAAAACAACTTCTAATATATCAACAACTATACACAAAAAGCCCTTCAGACAATACCAGGTAAGTCCCACGCACGAGCAACACGAACAGTAGGCCAACGTGCAATATTTCACTTCTTCAAGACACTGTAATAAGACAAACATGACGTCATCATAAATATTTGCAGCAATAGAAAAATTGTAGAAAAGGTTCTAAAAGTTGTAAAGTAACAATATTACGTATGCTAATATATGCAAAGCCAACTTCTCATTACAGCTTAAAGTGGATTGGATTTACTCTAGCCAGATAATCAGCAAGTGACCTGTTCCACAAAGAACAATTACCATGAAAATGCAATACTAAGTTCAAGTTGTTAACAAATGCACAAAATAGAATAAGTTGTAGTGAAAATCTGAACATGACAAAAATAGTTGAATGGCATACTAAGTGAGTTGCATCTGAACATGTATTGGCATATACCTATTTATCAAACTAAGACATTCAACTTCCATTCAATTCGTATGAGCTTGAGAAAATAGTTATACTCCATCAAAATCGAGTCTTACCCAGACGTATCTTGGTGAAGCCGATCTGCTCCCCATGAGAGTAATTCTTGTATGTCGTCCAAAGAGCCACTCTGAGCTGCCAAATGAAGTTGGGCGGGGTGCAAATAGGACTTATATCAATACGAAGATCACAAAACTATCATTGAATCATATAATAGTTAATATGGTATCTTATTCAAGATTTTTTGCATTCAAACCCTCTACCATAAATTTGTATTCAAACCCTAACTGCCTAATCAAACCCCAATTCATCAGAACACGATCATAACATCCTAAGAACCTACTAAGAAATGGCAACAACATTGACAAAACCCTCAAAAAATTCATACTAGGAACAAATCTAAATCCTAAACTACCCACATTCAATGAAGATAAAGGAAAACATTTTACTCTATCCTAACTAATAGATAAAGGCAACAATCCAACACACAATGCAACAAACCAATGAACCTTACCGGTATAACTTAAATCCCCGGCATTCCAATTACTCACACCCTCTACGACAAACACATCTCCGCCAATATCGTTGCAGTAGTCTCACAGTACTGAATCGCCAGAAACTACAACAAAAGCACAGTTGCCAAAAAATGGACTTAATCACCAAAAGCCGTTGTTGGGGTTTACTAATTGTGCCTAATGAGAAGAGGGGTTGTCTCAAAATCTTATCTTTTAAACTAGTGGAATAGAAGGATGAGATGATAGAGAAAGAAAGAGTTAAAAGAAATGAGGAGAACTAGTTTACATTTAAGCAATAAAAAAATCACAAATTCAGAGTGAATTACTTAACATAATTCGATCCAATTGGCAAAAATATTAGGGTTTGCTTTATTACTTGTAATTACGATTCCCCAATTGGAGAATTTCAGGAGACCTCAAGTTCCCAAAACTCAAAGATTGTGGAAGATGGGGATTAAAGGGAGTTTTAGATTGAGTGATGGGGGGTTACCAAGTATGCAAAAGAATAAAGTTTCATCTTTTTCGTCGATTGAGTCTTCGAGAGTGGAGAAATCGATCCACTTGGGGGCGTTGATGTGCTCGTTGATGTTATCTTCGATGTTTGTCGGCTCTATTTTACAAACCAAAAAAAGAGGTAAGGAATTTAAAGAGAGAATTATAATAAAGGATTTGGGAGAAGAGATTTTACTTCGATTGGTTGAAAATTACTGGAGCAAATTAGGGTTCTTAGAGAGGGAGAAAGAGAATAGAGGAATTTTCTTTCTTAAAGGGCTCGAAAAACTCTGGTTTATATTCTCTATCGTGAAAACGCTAATTATGTGAAATTAATCAATGTCAATTGAAGCAAAAATGACATAAATGTCATCACATATATTTTCACGTCATTGGCAAAAGTAACTTTAAAGGGATACAAGTCGGAAATGAAGTCATTATTTGGGGGAGTAACGTTATAGCCTACCCAAATACGTTAACTAATGGGAGACACATCTTTGGGTAGGCTATAATATTGTAACTCTCTAAATAACATCCCAGAGATGTGTTTCCCAGCGACGTCAATGAATATAAACTTCGCATGCCTATTATGTATACCGATTTCTTGAATGTAGGATATTTAAGAGCCTTCATGAACAAGTCTACTAAGTTGTCTTCTGAATGTACTTGAAAAACATTAATTTCATTCATCCTCTGTAATTCGTGAATATGGAAGAACTTCGGTGAAATATGTTTGGTCATGTCTTCCTTGATAAAATCTCCTCTAACTTGAGCAATGCAAGCAACATTGTCTTCATATAGAGTAGTAGGGTCCTTCTGGATAGAATTTATTCAACAAGTTTTGTTGATGTGATTCACCATAGAGCGTAACTTAAACCATTCTCTGTTAGCTTCATGAAATGTAAGAATTTCTGCGTGATTTAAAAAGGTAGCCACCATCGTCTGTTTCACTGATCTCCATGATATTACTGTATTATCATACAAGAATGCATATTCCGACTGAGATCAGTCTTTATGCGGGTCTGACAAATATTTTGCGTCGACGAACCCTATCAATTTATATTTTCTATTTTTCGGGTAGAATAAACCCAAGTCTATTGTGTCTTTCAGGCATCGTAGAATGTGCTTGATCCCATTCCAGTACCATTGGGTTGAAATGGAATTGTGGCTAGCCAATCAATTCACCGCGAATAAGATATCGGGTCTAGTACACCCAGCTAAGTATAGTAAAATATGAATTGCTCCTAGATATGGTACATTAGGCCGTAAGAGTTTCCCCTTTCATTTGGACAGCGAAAGAAGTCCTTGTCCGCTTTAAAGTGGCAGACTACCATAGGCATCTTAGCACTGTGTGCTACATTCATACTAAATTATTTAAGAATCTGTTCGGTATATGTCGCCTGGTGGACGAGTATGTCACTACCAAGGTGATCGATCTATAAACCGAAATAGCACTTGGTTATCCCAAGGTCCTTCATTTCGAATTCCTTATTAAGGTATTCGGTGACACTCGTTATCTCCCCTGGAGCTTTGATAATATTCAAATCATCGATCGACGTATACTACAATAATAACAAACCCAGTTTTTATCTTCTTAATGAAAATACACATACAGATATGATTATTTACGAAGCCCTCGGCCTCCAAATATTCAGTCAACCTATTATGCCACATGAATCATGATTGTTACAAGCTGTACAGTGACTTATCTAGTTTTATTAAGTACACACGCCATGTATCGGGCTTTATTGCTTCTGGAAGCTTATACCCTCGGGTAGCTTCATGTAGATATCCGTATCTAGTTTCCCATATAGATACATGGTAACTACGTCCATAAGATGCATGCCCAGATTGTCCTCAACAACTGACATACTGATTAGGAAATGGAATGTTATAGCGTCCATGACCGTAGAGTAATATTTATCGTAATCGATGCCAGGTCTATGTGAGAAGTCATGTGCAACTAGTTTTGCCTTGTATCTTGTTACCTCTCCATGTTTATTACATTTTCATACGAAGACCCATTTATAATTGACATGCTTTATGACATCATGTCTACGGATGATAGGTCTGAATACTTTACATTTTACTAGCGAGCTTAGCTTATCTTAGATCACAAATTTTTATTTTGGCCAATCTTTACGGTTACGACACTCATCAACCGTAAGGGGTTATGGATCGTAATTCTCAATGGCAAGCGCAATAACGACTGTGAATACGTTGCCGATAACAACTTTAGAACAGTTCCAAGTTGTACCATTACAGACATAATTGGTCGAGATCTCTATGTTATTATAGCTATGTGCCACACCAAACATGTTTGATAATTTACAAACTAGTTGCGTAGTTATAGTACCCTGTCAATGGGTGGTTCCATCCTAGAAGAATCGACTACACCATTAATCATTTATGGTCCCAATTTTTGTTGCTTCCCCGAAGCTGGTTCTTTGTCCTTAGGATGGCATCCATGGGGTCTCTTGACCTTTTATTCATTTGTGGGAGGCACGGTAGTTCCTTTCTGAACCTTTAACCATACAGGAACATTACTTGCAGGTAGATGCCTCTTGGTCACTTTAGCAGCATTGTTGAATGCTTTCGACATTTTATTTACAACCTATTGCAAGTAAAGTATCCATTGGACTTCGTTGTCACTCTGTTTAGTAATGGGATCCAGATGAGATAACGAGGGTATTTACCAAATTAACTTTAAAACTTCTACGACATTATATGTCATATCCCCCCTAATGACGAGAAAATCATTTTGTCAAAGTAACAGTATGAGAATCTCGTAGTAAAGACGTCATCTGTAGTGGGTTCCAAATATCGGATGATAGATGGTAAATCATAACCCACGTAGATACCAAGGCGGCATTGGGAACTCATTTTCGTGCATTGTAGAAGTGTTATTAACACCTGTAAGATACATCTGAAGGTGCGCAAATGGGCGACATTGTGTTCCAACCCAGTGACTAGTTATTTTGGGGAAAGATGGTGATTCGCGCTCAGACAAATTATAATCAATGCTCTAGCATGCAAGATTAAATTACCCTAAACAATGGCTAAAAGCTGAGATCTTAATAATAATGTCCTAGCGATTACAGACAATCGCTTGATTAGATTCTCTGTCATACCATGGGGTACCGGATACTCTACATCTATCCCATTAACGATATAATAATCATTAAATACGCAAGAGGTAAACTCACTTGCACCATCAAGTTGGATCAACTTGATTGAGTATTCTGAGAAATGAGCCTATAACCGAATATGTGCAAGAAGTATTGCAAATGTCATGCTCCTAGTAGACAATAGGTAAATATGTGACCATCTTAAAGGTGCGCCAATAATGACCATAAAATACCTAAATGGGCCACTATGAAGATGGATAGGTCCACATGTATCTCCATAGATGTGTTAGAGAATGGCTAAAGACTCTGACTTCACCTTGGTCATGCTAGGTCGAATAATCAACTTACCCTGAGAATAGGCATTGTAAGGGCAATCTCACAGTACGCAAATCTTTTCACCTTTCAAAGAATATCCAGAGCTACTGTCGATAATCTTCTTCATCATCCTAGAACATGGATGTCCCAGACGATCGTGCCATAGTTTGAATATTTTCTCTTGTAAGGGAGAAAAATTCATTATAGCGTAGGTCTCGATATACCGAATGTATGTGGAATATAGCCCTGAAGGGTATATTGAACACCATTCCAATACTATTTCCTCACCTTGGGGAGTGGTCAAAGTGATACACAAAACCTAGTTTTGTCCTTCTCCCCTAGTTTTAACTTGATAGCCATTGTCTTGTATATCCTAAAAGTTGAGTAAATTCTTGGTGAAATTACTCACGTATAAAGCAGACTAAATACTCAGTATCGTATTATTGGGTAATAATAATGTTGTACTAACAATGCCTTCTATCATGCTGGCCGAGACAGTGATAGTCGTGACATCGCTGATGTACAGAGTCAGAGATGAGAAATATTTCTTATCTCGTATAATCGAGTGTGTGGTACCACTATCTACTAAACAATTATCGCTACTCATTCAATTTTTGAAAAATGCTCGATGAGCGAAAAGATCCATATGGGCAGCCTGTATATAGTTGATCAACTATCATACAATAAAATTAACTACTATGCCAAGTAAAAAAATTCTAACACATAGCAATTATAACCGAAAAGTAAATATCTCATAGATGATGATACTAAATATACGCCACAACACTTATTAAACTAAACCAACCACTATGTTCTGAAGATAACCAGGAAAAAGTATTAACGAAACAAATCTAATATTGACAACCAAGCAAAAAAACTACTATATGTTCTCAATATGTGACATCAATCATCTTATGAGAAGGTATTACTGACTACTCATGAGTCTGGTCTATCACTACATTAGTATCCTCAAAGAAATTCGTCATCAATTTTTTTTTCGCCGTAGAATTGATATTAGCTGTCATATGGTAGGTTTGAACACGAACATTCTTAGCCATCTTATGTGACCTACAATCCCACGCCCAATGTCCATTCCCTCCACAGTTAAAGTACGGAGAGCCTTTACCACGATGCTTGTTCTTCCCATCCCCATTCTTCCCAACTCGTTTGCTCCCCTTTCTTCTTTGTAGGGCAAGGGAATTTTGATTCCTGCCCTTTCTCCTGTTATGTCATTTGCAAGTCTGTCCACCGCCACAATCGCGCCCCCGACTGCGATTATTATTGCCCTGAGTTCTAACATTGTGTACCTTAGGTACCGGCTTGCTCCCTGCTGGCCTCATCTCATGATTTCTCATGAGGAGTTCATTATTTTGCTAAGAGATTAGTAGAGCATGGATAAGAGAAAAGTGGTTTTTAAATCTATCTTACCTATATTGTCTTTGGAGGCCAATGCAGGAGGCATGAAAAATAGATAAAGTCTTCTCTATCATATCTTCATCGGTGACCGGTGTCTCACACAACCTAAGTGTGGTGGTGATTTTTTCGACTAGTGAGTTATAGTAAGAGATAATCCGAAAATCTTGGAACCTTAGCGTGTTCTATTGGTGCCTTATTCAGGATAATATAACCATTTTTTGTTCTCCAAAACGCTCTTTCAAGTTAGCCTATAGGTCACTAGGTTCAGTCTCAGTGAGGTATTCCATCTTTAGATCTCCCTAGATGTGGTAACAAAGAACGACCAAGGCCATTGCCTTATCAGTAGGAGTCTCAGTGTTCTTGTCAGCGATTGTCTCTTCAAGTACCAGAGCTTTGAGATACAATCTAACGTCCAAGCACCAAGTGAGGTAGTTGGCTCCAGAAAGTAGTCGTGTGTCAAAATCAACATTCTTAAGTTTCGCAGCAATCTGAAATGTAACATGTAAATTTTAATTTAGTAGCAATTTAACGATAAACATTCCCATACATGTATGAATATTATAGTAATTTATATATTTTGGGGAAAGTAATTGATTCTTAATCAAGTTAATGTGTGAACCTGGTTCATATTCTAATACTCATGATATTTGTTAAATCACTAATTTACCGAGTAAAAAAGTTAATCTTAACACAAGAAGTACGTTTTAATAAGTCTTAGCCAAGACGGCATATTCAAAACCACTTGTTGATACGGCCGTAATTAACTATCATGAGTTTTCTAAACTTTATAGTTCTATAAGGTTTGTATATTCTAGCCAAATAAGCCATTTGCTATGAATATGTGAGGATATTAGATGTTTAGCTGATGAGTGGTTTTATCCCTGAACTCTATTGGGTTCCCTAGATATGTATTTAAACCTATATTGAAACTAACGATCTAGGAGTATATAAGGGTGCTATAATGATCTATATACTTCTAGATGTTATTACGTAACATCTAACTGCATCGTAATACGAAAAACTGGTTCGTAGAAGTCATGTTTTTAGAAACTGGACTAGGTCAATCAGTGATTAAGTGCTTAATAATATC
Organism: Kingdonia uniflora; assembly: GCA_014058105.1. Classification (NCBI taxonomy): domain Eukaryota; kingdom Viridiplantae; phylum Streptophyta; class Magnoliopsida; order Ranunculales; family Circaeasteraceae; genus Kingdonia; species Kingdonia uniflora. The sequence continues at coordinate 7,112,193 of JACGCM010000816.1, read as the reverse complement.
ATAGATATTAGAGTGTATTCAAAAATGACTCTGAGTCATATCTAAATTAGTCAATGTTTCATTTTATCTATAGCCCCCAGTTAGAATAAAATAGTATATAAGGGCATATAATGTTTTAAAATTCTACTAGCTTTCGTAAAAGACTAGGTAAATTAAAATATTATTTTTTATCCAATATAAAATAAAGTGTTGTTAATAAAAACTATAATATGTTTAACCTTATTTAATTATTTTTCCAAAAAATAAAAAATAGGGTCCTCTTAAAAGTTTAAATAAAAAAAAATCTAACTTGGTTTTGATTGCTCTTAATCGAGTTTAGAACCAAAAATTGGGTCTGAACCGAGTTTAGATCGAGTCAGACTTGTTCGTATCGAATCTGAACCGATTAGGTTTAATGGGGCCAGGTTCTGGGTTGGATCAGGTCATTAGGTTTTGGACTGGGAGACGTGTCACCGAGTCTATGAGATACGTGGCACATCTGTGATCAAGAGATGTGACATCACACGTGTGAGATACGTGGCCTGACACATCAACAGATAGGACCCCCTGGTGTCACATCATCGGTGACGCGTGGCAGTGCCACGTCATCAAGTGGGACCCCGGTACAATGAGGCATGCCACGTCAATAGCTTTAAGACCCTCAATGTCATATAAGCCTGCTACGTGGCAGTGATATATATCATATGGGACCCTCGGTGCCATATTATCAGTGACACTTGATCACGTGGACCCCATGCGCCATGTCATCAATGACATGTGCTTAACACGTCAACACTTTATGGGACTCACCCTGTCATGTTAGCACGTGTAGGACCCACTAGCTCAACCTGCCCTGGAGTGATACATTAGTAATATGGGTCCCACCATAGTCTGATGACATCAGCAAGCTACCTTAGGATGACGTCATCTTCAGGTCAGCCGCCGTAACAATTTTTTTTTAGAAATTCATCGTGATTTTTTGCTATTTTCACAGCCAATTCCCCGACGATCCGTTCACTTCAAGAAGGCGTGCAATATAAGCCTGCAATTGTTGGAACGCAGGCTACAAGAAAATAAATTATACTCACAGTTTAATAATGTCAAAAAACGATAGTAAAATACCTTTCAATACAGACCTTTAAAAAAGGGTAAAAATTAGGTATAAACTAAAAAAAATGCCTAAAAAGGCCTAATTTTTTCTTAATCAGATCTAAACAATCACATATGTATCAATCTAATCATATATTTATGCATAAATCACTAGAATCAATAGGAAAAATGGTTATACCTCTCCGCAATGCAATTAAGCCTTAATATATATTAAGAACAATGGATCGATATAAATAAGAACAAGAACAACAAAAACAACGATCGATATAAACAATAACAATAACAACGATATAAACAAAGATAATTTAACTTATAGTATGACCTTTCGATCCCTCTAAGACACTTAGATACCCTCAGGGGTATGTGTGCAGATTGTGAATACTCAGCAATAGATATAAACAAACATTTACTGATTAATAAATACTTACAGAGGAATAATAGACAGAAAGAGTGGGTGAAGGTATTACAGATGAGTTGTAGAGGAAAAAGGAGAAACTTCAAAAACTTGCATACAAATGGGCTTTTAGTCTATTTTAAAACTAGTAGCAGATTCCAAAGCTTTTGAGTACAAAGTAAGTGTCATCCACGTGTAGTCCTGAGAGTGGTTATAGTTGTCTGGTGGAAGACCAAAGCCTATCTCATTTTGATCTTATATTTTGCTTTAATCATTTACTTTTAATAAAGTAAAGATTATCTATTTATTTTAAAACAAAGATTCTTCTGCTTTGGCTTCGTGCGTCGGTAGACAAAATTTAGAATTATCGGAGCCATGTGTGGCTAGAATTATCGGTCACCTAGGTATGTTAAATCTTATGTAAGAATTAAGTCTAAATACTGCTCATCTTCATCTTCAATAAGCTTGCTTTACAGTATAGTCTATTTTGGAGAAGACGGTATGGGATGGCACCCAAATTGCGTATGGCGTGGTTGTTCTGAGTAAACATTTTCTGCCGGTAAATTGTTGACAGCCGTGTACCTGACACTTTAAATATGATTATACTGCTTAAACATCATTATCAAAGAATAAGATCAACAATAACCATACCTACTTTCTTATATAACATTTACTTATCTATGTGATCCATCTTTCACATATGAATAAAATGAATAGGTCTCATGAAGACCAATCATTTGTAAAAAATACTCTGAATTAGTTGGGTTTGAACAAACTCAACAACTGAACCAATGGACTATACCATCTATTAAGTCCAAATTAATTTACAAAAATGGCATGTTTAACTTCATAAGTCAAGATAATATCAAGATCATGGAGCAATCGATATCTCTTGACAGTGAATGTCATACTTTGAAACTACTTAACCTCCTAGATGTGGAAATGTATTTCAAAATACAATTACCTACATATTGGATGTATCCAAGTTACATTCAAACCATTAACCCTCATAGGAATTAATTATAGTATTCTTGCATACCTAAGGGATAAAAGAAGTAGAGAATTTAAATCATATTTAATGGGAATAGTTCAAACTAATCTATGTCTTAGACTAGTTTATTTTGATATTTATCCCAATTTAACATTGTCCATCATAGATAAGTCTATGTTTGATGTTGCGAGTATTATGATTAAGACACAGGGCTATGATTTTATTATTGGAGCAGAAGTCATAACAGTTATTTACCGGATTCACTATAAAGTTATGAATACCTTATGCCCCAGAGCTATCCTAAAAAGTGAACCAGGTAAAACTGTAGCTGTACATAGTAGCTGTTTGACAACTAATATTATTGTCAACAAGCTTATCAATTGGGATGAGCTTAGTATCCCAATATAATAGATACTGTCTAAGGCAATAGTTTTACGACCCAAGTTTAACAACCAGGTCAGTCAAATTACCCAAACTCCTTATGGAGATGTTGAAGTAACATTTGTTTCTACTCCCATCAAACTCTCCCTTAATAGGAGTATGTCTTGTAGTAAAATGGCAAAAGGAGACAATATTCCTTACCATATTTCTTACCCTTCTTTTATGACATCCGTATCTAGTAACTCTACATCTCAACCAATCCTTAAAAGGAATTAGGATGTCTGATCAGCAGATTCCTCATGGAGTTTATGTTAATCCCTCTAACAGTACCAGGACAGAAGTAAAAAGAGAAATACCTACGTCTCCTGCATCTGAGGTAAGTTTTTATGTTTAGGTATTTATGGATTTAAGCCCTAATTCATTTATTCGACAGCTTATCAATATGGAATTCATGTCTTCCAACCATGATGAGTTTAGGACATAATATTTCCAAACTTTTAGTAAGGAAGATTTGGCTTTAGTCAATGAATTATACTACTTTGAGATTGAGAAAAGTTAAAAGGTAACATTATTTTGTGATTGGTTCGCAGAATGGTACCCTCACCAACCGTATATCATAAATAATATGGAAGATTTTACCAAGAAATGAGTAAAAACATATGGTACAAAAGTCCAATCTGTTCACCCTCCCCCTGGATCTCTCAATTTAAGTAAATAAGGTAATGGCTCAAAGGCTTTGGAAAACAACGCCTTTGCTCACCCTAATAACCAGATAGCTGATGTTAAAACATTTATCAAACAAAGCAATTAGATAAATTTGAGTCTTCAAACGATTGGTAATCAGCTAAATCAAATAGAAGATCAAGTCCAAATAAATAGTAGTCTGACTTCTTCTGATCGCACAGCAAGTACCTCCTCAAGCATGTACAAAATTGATATTAAACTAATCTTTCTTGCCTATGACTTTAAGCTTTCAGACTCTCAGGATTCTGAATTTGTTGACTTATTGGTTGACAAACTTAAAAAATTTAGTGTCAATACTCTAGATAAGAACTCCACATCATAACATACATCTGAATCCTCTTATAGTGAACCAAAGAGTCAAATTTAAGCCATTGAAGCAAGCCTTCATAAAATAGAATATGAACCATTAGGCTTAAAAACTTATTATAAAAGATCTACACCTCAGGATCTTTTATTTAAAGAAGATTTTTTCCATAATCAAAATTCATATAATGGAAGGACCATCTATGAATGGAATATAGATGGATTATCTGAATATCAAATTTATGAAGTTATTCATAAAATGTTGATGTATGTCTATATCTGTAAGGCTGCTGGTAATGATGATGGCAACATGGCTAAATTTATTGCCAATGGTTTTACAGGAAAGCTCAAAGGCTGGTGGGATACTGTTATCACTCCTTATCAAAAATAATAAATCTTTATGACAGTTAAGATCGAATGAAGTAGTAATATTCATATTAAGGATGTTGTCTATTTTCTTGTTCAAACCATAATTATGCACTTTATGGGTCTTTTACCCCAGAGGCATGAGGTGAATATAGAACTTTGATATAATCTTAGATGTCTTTCTCTAACCCATTTTAGATGGTACAATGATGTTTATATCTGCAAGGTGATGCAGAGGAGTGACGCCAATGCGGAACATTGGAAAACCAAATTTATTGATGGTCTTCCACCTTTATTTGCAGAAAAGGTTTGTCAAAAGCTGAAAGACCAGCATGATGGCAATTCTATATCCTACCATAATCCTACTTATGGTCACTCATTAGTATTTATACCCAAGTTGGTCTCAGTATCTGTAATGATATGAATTACAGTACCAACTTAAAAAATAGAATTTAACAGAAAAAAAAATAAAAAAATTGGTGAGTTTTGTCACTAGTTTGCTTATGACCTTTATGTTAATTATCCAAAGAAGCACAAAAAGAGTGTAAAACATTCTTCTCACTTCAGAAAAAGAATTAAGAAGAAATATAAGGATCAAGATGATTCTTATTACAAAAACCATAGAAAAAGAAAAAGACATGAGAGATAAATCTCATGCCAACTCTTCCAAGAAATCTAAAACTCGTACCTGTTACAAGTGTGGTAAAAAGGGGTACTTGGCAAACAAGTATACCACAAAAAGAAAATTGCAATAACTTCAACTGGATGAAGAACTAAAACTTCAGTTAAGTAAACTATTGCTTAACACCACTTCTGGAGAAAGTTCTTCTAACAGTAAAGATGAAGTCAATGAAATTGACCAAAGTGACTCATCCCCTAAAGAAGAAACTCCATGCAACAAGTGTTCATAATCAAATCCACAGGATTACTGGAAAGGTATTATTGAAATGAATGGCTTAAGCCTTAATACTTTGACTACTACCCAGAGTAAAATTTTTATCTATTGTTGATAAAAAAAATTGATCTAGAAGCAAGTGCTAAATTTGTAAGTATTTTTCTCCAACAGATGCTTCAAGATAACTCGAAGCCTAAAACATAACCAGAACCGCTGGAAGTAACAAACATGCACTATAATTTCCAGGATGTCCTAAAGCGCATGGAAAGTAATAAACCTATCACTACCCAGGATTTTCGTAAGGAAATTAATACCTTAAAATCTGAAATTAAACAATTAAAATTTTATGTACAGGCATAGGATGATAAAATCAATTATCTACAGCTCTGCCAAAAGGGCAAACAAAACATTCAAACTAGTGAATCTAATGATGAAAGCCTTGAGAAGAAAGATAAGCCTTATCTTAATCTTCTCCAAAAAATTACTTATCAGAAATGGTATATCAAAGTTATCCTTGTAATGAAAAATGAATATACCATTAAGAATGCCATATCCCTAGTTAATAGTGGAGCTGACTTGAACTGTATTCAAGAAGGTTTGGTTCCCACCAAGTATTTTGCAAAAATGGTTCAATCTCTTACCTCTACAAGTGGAAGCAAGATGAATATCTAGTACAAACTTTCATAAGTTTTTATCTGCAATATAGGTACATGCATTATATCTACATTTCTTCTAGTCCGAAATTTACAACAGTAAGTCATACTTGGTACCCCATTTATAAATCTTCTTATGCCTCTACATAAGATTGATCAGAAAGTGATATTTTGTAAATTCCAAGGTCAAGAAATTATTTTTAAATTCATTAGAGATCCTGAAACCAGGATCATTAATGAACTAAAAACCATGCTTGGCTTTAAGGAAAATCATCTAAATTTTCTCAAAAAAGAATTATAAGTCATGGATATTTCTCACAAACTTCAATCCTCTGAGATGAAAATCATAATTAATGAAATTGAAAAATAATTTATTACTGAGGTATGTAGCGATGTCCCTATCACTTTTTGGGAAAGAAAGCAACATGTTGTCTTATGAATACAAACATGATTTTGATGAGATGACTCAAATTCCTACTAATGTTAAGCCAAGTCAAATGAATTATGAATATCTTAAACTCTGCAAAAAAGAGATTCAAGATTTACTTGATAAAAGTTACTCTCCTTAGAGTTGTACAACCTTCTATGTTAACAAGAATGCTGAAAAGGAACGATGTGATCCTAGACTTGTTGTTAATTATAAACCTCTTAACGACTCCCTTAAATAGATTCGTTACCCAATTCTGAATAAAAAAGATATTTTAAATCGACTTTATAATGCGATTATATACTCTAAATTTAACTTAAAATCAGGATATTGGCAAATTCAAATTACTGAGAAAGATAAATATAAAACTACATTTACAATTTCATTTGGTCATTATGAATAGAATGTCATGCCCTTTGGGTTAAAAAATGTTCCATTTGAGTTTTAGAATATTATAAATATTATTTTTGTTCCTTATTCAGACTTTCGTATTGTCTATATTGATGACATCCTTTTATTCTATAATTCTATTGATCAACACTTTAAATATCTAAAAATCCTTAAGGATGTTATTCGCAGAAATGGTCTGGTTATTTCTACTCCTAAAATAAGACTGTTCCAATTAACAGTTAAATTTTTAGGACATAACATTACTAAAGGATAAATTATTCCTATTAACAGGAGTATTGAGTTTGCCTCAAAATTTCCAGATGAAATTAAAGAGAAAACTCAATTACAAAGGTTCATTGGACGTCTCAATTACATTGCAAACTACTACCAGAACTTGGCACATAATAGTACTATTTTATATAATAGACACATAAAGAATCCTACCCCCTAGACCTCTGAATACACCAAAATTGTTCAGCGAATCAAATTAAGAGTTAAACAACTCCCATGCTTATGTCTTGCCAATCCTCAATGGTATAAGATTGTTGAAACAGATGTCTCTGACTTAGGTTTTGAGGTATATTAAAATAAAAAAATATTTCTTCACATAAAAAAGAATTACTTCATTTCACATCAGCAGGAAAGTGGAAAACTGTTTAAAATAACTATTATACAATTAAAAAAATAAATATTTTCCATTATCAAATGCATTTTAAAATTTCAGGATGACTTGTTAAATCAACCCTTTTTACTACGTATTGATTGTAGTTAAGCTAAAGACATATTGCAAAAAGATGTAAAAAAATTGTGTCTAAACAAATATTTGCTAGATGACAATCTGAATTATTGACCTTTGATTTCTCCATCGAGTATATTAAAGGTAATCATAACTCTTTTCTTGATTTTCTAACCCGAGAATTTTTATAGAAAAAATATGAACATAGAACCTCCTGATCAAGGATGAAGTCAAAACCGAAGAAAAAATGACCAAAAGAAAACTGCTAAGGATGCTCTTAAGCATGGACCAAAGAAAACTACTAAAGATGCCCTTAAACAGGAAATCATTTATCAACATAAAACATTGGTTAAGGAAAGTATCTTAACCCTTTCTTTTGATGATTTTAAGCTTAATCAAGATGCTTGTGGTCTCAAAGAAATATATTTTGCTAGTCAAAATTATATGGTTCAAGACAGTCGTTATCGATATGTCTATGAGGCTGTATTAATAGAAATAACATCAACTCAAATGGAGCATCATCATGTCAATCTGAAGGACATGAAAAGTCTTATAACACACTCCAAGTGTTATATTACAAGGGTTATGCACATATCAGAATGGTGATTTGATCCTAGCAAATCTCGATCTCTTAAACTGAATGACCAGCAATATAATTATTAGGATTATATCCAAGCCTGACACTATACTTTTTATTATCAAAATCCAATCAGAAAGCATACTTGACATTTCTGCATTAATCCAGATATTATCAAAAGATCAGGTTTCCCCACTTGGTTTCTTAATTGGTGGGAAAAAGATGGGACCCGACTTTGATATTTTACCAAAATCCCTTCAAGAACCATTCATAATATGGTACGAATTTTACCCGAAGCTCAAGGAAAAAACTTTACAAAATCCACCTATCGGAAGAAATACCCTATGGTATTTCAAAGAATATTTAGATCATATGGATTTGGAAATGGGATCTCAAACTTTGCTTTGATGATCTGAAACTACCCATTATACAAAGAACCTTCTTTTTTAAATGGTGGGATGGGTTTGAGACTGAAAGAGTTGTTGAATTAATCAACAAAATGACCGCAGAGTATATTTTATCTTCTAAGGAAGAGAAACAAAAAGCAGTATGAACATTAGTCTCTTCGACAAATGTTTTCCAACTATTAATGAATTTCATTAAGGACCGATATCCCAATTTATCATCAAAAGAGCAACAAGTCAAAGTCATTGAAACTTTGAAAAAATAATTTGTGGAAGCCACTGCGCAGGCCTCAACACATGCATTCAACATTCAAGAAGGTAGTGGAAGTTAGGGGCAGCATTATTGCCTATCAGGAGAGGGTCAAGACCCTTATGAGGATGAGGATATAACATCCTTAAAATCTTCAGACGCCACTATGGAAGATTATTAGGACGTCATTATTGAAGTCCAAGAATAGAAGATAAAGGCAAAAGTGAAAGAGAAAGCTAAGGGAACTTAGTATTCGGTATGCAGGCGTCGACGCATGAAGCCAAAAGCAAAAGAATCTTTTTAAAAAATTCAAAAGCATAAATGATTTTGTCTACCGACGCATGAAGCCAAAAGCAGAGGAATCTTTGTTTTAAAATAAATAGATAATCTTTACTTTATTAAAAGTAAATGATTAAAGCATAAGATAATATCAAAAGGAGATTGGCTTTGGTCTTCCGCTAGACAACTCCAACCACTCTCAATACTATACGTGGATGACACTTACTCCGAACTCCAAAGCTTTAGAATCCGCTTCTAGTTTGAAAATGGACTAAGACCCCCATTTGTATGCAAGTTTTTGAAGTTTATCCTTTCTCCTCTACAACTCATCTGTAATACCTTCACCCACTCTTTGTGTCTACTATTCCTCTGTAAGTATTTTTAATCAATAAAAGTTTGTTTATATCTATTGTTGAGTATTCACAATCTGCATACATACCCCTGAGGGTATCTAAGTGCCTTAGAGATACCGAAAGGTCATACTCTAGGTTGGATTGTTTTTGTTTATATCGTTGTTCTTGTTCTTGGAGCTTTTCAGAGTCAAATTCTACATATATAGGGCTCGTAGAAGGTAATGGTCTCTCTTGATATTATGGGGCTAGAAGATTTTGTATATATATTTAGTAAAAAAAAATTTCTGACACATCAGAGTGTTTTAGGCTTATAATTTATCCCTGGTGTAGGGTACCTGCAATCTCATAAAATCCTGTTGATAAACATGAAAAAAAAAAAAAAGTAAGATGGCGTAAGGAATTGTTCTTAAAATTCAAATCAACGTTTATCAAGTAGTTAAGATACCTTTTTAGGAAACTGCACTCAGGGTCGACTCTGAGGTTTGTAGGGCACAAGGCAAGGTTCAAAAATGGGCCCTCCTAGGAGAAAATTTTCTTATGAGGCATTTTCAAGGCAATTTTTTTGGGAAAAAAAAATGAATGTAACAAAGGCTCATATTGAACCTCCAACCTTGAGATCTAATCTAGACACTCCAACCATTGAGCTATTATATATAACTTTTCAAGAAAGGGGCCCTTTTGTATACACTACTGACAAATTTGGGGGGCCTATTTTGGGTAAAAATTTGGGGGCTCTAGGCGGTGGTCGCCTCTTGCGCCTATAGCCAGGGTCGGGCCTGACTGCACTTCAAGTTCAAAATAAACTTTAATCGTATTCAAAGTTGAAGAGTATAGTTCTTCCCATCAACAATTCAAGCAGTGCTCAGGTGGTGCGACTACACACCACCCTGAGAGTGAGGAGATTGTCACACTCAGAGTGGTCCGATAGCATCTCCAACACAACTCAAAATCCCCAACAATTTCTTGAGTAAACGTTGATTTTTAAGAAAATTGTTGTGTAAAATATACCACATTTTCTTTAAACTCTCGTGTGTTTAATCATATCTTTTCTAGACGTTGCTTCAAACAAGACGCACACGACGTGGCCACACTTCATTTGAGCCTGAATCGAGGCACAGTCGAAGCAATTTGGGTCCCACACCAGCCCAAGCCCAGTGTGGCAAAACTCTCTCTAATATGTTGGAGATGCTGTAACAAAATTCTCAAATTGAAAAGTCAATTAAAGCTAAACGCTGCAACTTGATTTTCTTTCTCTCTCTCTCTCCCGATCGCATAATTTTCAATTTCTTCCAAATTCTCTCACATCAAAACCCTAATTTCCCCAATTCGATCAATTCTATCAATCCCAAACCCTAATTTCTCCCCCAAATCATCACCACCATGTACAGCAACTTCAAAGAACAAGCGATCGAGTACGTGAAACAAGCAGTCCATGAAGACAACCAAGGTAACTACAGCAACGCTTTCCCTCTTTACATGAACGCTTTAGAATACTTCAAAACCCATTTGAAGTACGAGAAGAACCCTAAGATCAAAGAAGCAATCACTCAGAAATTCACCGAGTACTTGCGTCGAGCGGAGGAGATCCGTGCTGTACTCGATGATGGAGGCGCTGGTCCTGCGTCAAATGGGGATGCCGCGGTTGCGACGAGGCCTAAGTCAAAACCGAAAGATGGGGAAGGGGGTGGTGGCGGGGGAGATGGGGAGGATGCGGAGCAGTCGAAGTTGAGATCCGGGTTAAATTCCGCGATTATTAGGGAAAAGCCGAATGTGAATTGGAACGATGTAGCTGGACTTGAGAGCGCGAAGCAGGCGTTGCAGGAAGCTGTTATCTTGCCTGTGAAGTTTCCGCAGTTTTTTACTGGTAAATTTCTAATTAACTTTTATTAGTTTTACAACTTAGGCGAAATTAGTGTAGATTATAGGTAAATGGGGCGGTAGGCGATAGCGAGTAGAGTATGATATAGAAAACTCCATAAAACAAAGGAGGAAACTTTGGATAGTATTATCATCAGTACGCTAAATTACCGGATATCTATGCTAAAATATGTAGTAATGTGTCTGTAGTATGAGCTGGATATCTATAGGAATGTTTTAAGTTAACGAATCTATGTAATAATGGAGGTCCATTTCCAACCGAGGTTTGTCCTCTTCCTTGTTGACAATGCGGACACTCTGAGGACTGCTTGTAATTCTACTTCAAATGTGTGAATTTAACCTAAGGTTTAATTGGGTGTGAAAATCTAACTGAAGCCTACCAACTAGTAACTAGAAAAAAGAATCGTACAAAATGTTTACCTTGTATTCCCCACTTTAGGCCTATGGATCAGAGTATTCGTAGTAGTTAGGGGCGGGTTTCTGAAACTAGGTTACATCTGTGGCTCGCACGGGCTATCCTTGACGTGCCGTTGGTCCCATATGTAATACAAAAGTAGACCTCAGTTGGTTGAAATGCTGATGAGTTATACCCTTTCTCAATTGGAATTATATTTTTCTGGTGGGTAGACGCCCAGAAGTATCCCTGATTTTGTTTAGATTGATTAAAATACCCAATTTAGTTTTTGTGTTTCCATTGTTGATAAACTGTGACAAGACACTCCATCTAGGATTATTTTTTTTTGATCTAGATGGATCAAAATACATCTCTCTGTTTTTCTTGCTCAAATATAGACCATATAGTTTTGTAATATAGATTTAACTTAGTAAGATTGAGTAACTTCAAAAAGTTGCCTGTTTCGTCTAAGCTAAGTAAAGTATGCGAGGGGCGTATTTACCTCGAATACCAAGATATTATAGTTATCAGGAAGAAATAGGATTCTGGTACTAAGATAATCCGGTCAGGTTTGACTGAAACAATGCAGTTTGCAGGCTTGTTTTGCTCTCTGAGCTTGAGCATAGTAGTGAAGTTGTGCATACCTGATATAACTCTTCTAGCATCTTATAGATCTGGCAGACAAGTTCATGGTGGAATGCACTCATTTTGAATAAACTTAGTGGCATAAGTGGAGCCTGCCATGACAGAAGACTTTTAAAATTCAGTCTCTCAGCAATTCTCAAACCTTCACAGATTGTTTTAGGCTCTATGACTCTAATCCCATCTTCTCTAGATGTACTTCTATTAAAAGCTATGATAGGTATGCCATTAGGAAGCCTACGAATCCCACCAATTGAGCTTCTATTGAAAGCTATGATAGGTATGCCATTAGGCTGTTTGATAATGGGATTTAATCCCTAATCTCTGATGAAAGTATGTGAGGAGGATCCATGTCAGAACTTATGGTTTGACCTGTTGCACTTGTATGTTAAAGAAGATCCTTCTATAGATGATATCAGCCCCAGTAAATTCATTTCTGAACTGCCTTGCATTTTTATGTAACCACACATGGTATAAAGTAGCAGTAAGGGCACTTTTGAGTATTTTCCCTCTAGATGAATCAGCGGCAGTTTGATCCAAAACCCATTATACTTCTGCTTCCCACCCTGTGATGTACGACAACTTCAAAGAACTAGCGACGAGTACATGAAACAAGCAGTCCACGGAGAGAACACAGGAATCTGCAGAAACACTTTCCCTCTCTACATGACGCTTTAGAATACTTTTAAACCCATTTGAAGTGCGAGAAAAACCAAAGAAGCAATCACTCAGAAATTCACCAAGTACTTGCATCGAACCGAGGAGATCAATGCTGTGATCGACGACGGAGACGCTGGAACTGCACCGAATGGGGATGCCGCGGTTGCGATGCGGTCGAAGTGGAAACTGAAAGATGGGGAAGGGGTGGGGGAGATGGGGAGGATCCGGAGCAGTCGAGGCTGATATCTTGGTTGAATTCAGCGATTATTAAGGAGAAACTGAATGTGATTTGAAATGATGTAGCTGGTCTGGAGAGTGCGAAGCAGGCGTTGCAGGAAGCTGTTATCTTGCCTATGAAGTTTCCACAGTTTTTTTACTGGTAATTTTTTTTATAAATTCTGATTGTTTAACAAATTAGGCGGTATCAGTATGATTGGAGGTTATAGTTGAATGGGGCGGTAGATGATAGCTAGTAGAGTATGATATTGATATTGATATTGAAAAACCTATAGAAAAAAGGAGGAAGCTTTGGATAGGATTATCATCAGTATGCTAAATTGCAGGATGGAAGTACACGATATAGGCAATGCTAAAATACATAGTAAAGTGTCCATTGTAATGTTTATGAGCTGGATACCGACAGGAAAAGTTTGTTAACGAATGTCTTTAGCAATGGAGGTTCATCCCCAACTGAGGTCTGTCCTATTTCTTATTGGCACTGCGGACACTGTAAATGTCGTTTGCAAATTTTGTACTTAAAATGTCTGAATCTAACTGACTTGGTGTGAAAAATCTGATTGAAAGTCACTAAATAGAAGAATGAATCGTAAGAAAATGTTTACCTTGCATTCCCCATTTTAGGCCTGTGGATCAGTCTTCATGGTAATTGGGGCGAGTTTATGAGACTAGGTCACATCCGCAGCTTGCATGGACTATCCTCGACGGGCTTTTGGCCCAATATGTAATACAAAAGTAAACTTCAGTTTGTTGAAGCTGATCAGTTAATCCCTCAGTCAATTGCATTTATTTTTTTTTATTTTTTTGGTGGGTAGACGCCCATAAGTATCCTTGATTTTGTATTGTTTGATTAAAATACCCAACTCAGTTTTCGTGTTTCCATTATGTCTCGTCACTCCATCTAGGATATTTTACCGATCTAGATGGATCAAAATACATCTCTGTTTTTATTTATCAAAAAAAAAAATTGAGGAGGAAGCTGGGGTTACCGAGATCCCCACCAGATTTTATTTATATTCCCAAAATTTGCACCCTAGGATATATTTTACCAATTGCATCAGCTATACACAAGTTGAAAATCTTAAGATGACGTAGAGGGAATATACATGGGAAACATACTTAAGATTTAATGATATCCATGCTTTAGGAGATGTAGTCTGCAAGTTTATTTTCCTCCCTGAATTTGGCAGTATAAGAAAGCTCTTCATCCTGTCAATGATTCTCCTTGCATCCCTTAAGTCAGCTAAGCAAGATTAAGGTGAGATGCATTATTTTTGAATTACTTTGGCAGCATAGGTAGAATCTGTGATGATACACGGACTAGTGAAGCCCAGTTTCTTTGTAATCCTAAGACCCTCACAGATGGCTTTAGTTTCAATTATACCAATCCCACCATCTCCTGAAATATTTATTCTGAATGCTATGATAGGTATACCATTTGGAAGCCTGAAAATTCCAATGTAAGATCGTCTGTCTAAAGAGAGGCATCCATCCACATTTAATATAATATTCTGATCCCATCTTTGCTTCCACTGGACCCATTTGATGATTTTAGGTTGTTTGATAATAGGGTTGAGGCCCCAGTCTTTGACATAAGTGTGAGATGAAAGCCCATACTATAATTTGTGCTTTGACAGACTGCATTTATATGGTGTTTCAAAAAAGACTCTTCTGTGGATAATGTCAGCTCTAGTGAATTCATTTCTGAACTGTCTAGCATTTATTTCTATCCACTCATGATAGACAGTGGTTAAAAGCAATATTGAGGGTTTTGCCTCTAGTTGACTCAGTATCTGCAGTGTTGGCAATCCATTGGAATTCTGCTTCCCATACACCAATGTGTAGCCCAGACTGATTATGATTTTGGACCATATGTAATCTGAGTAGGGACAGTTGAGGTAAAGGTGGTCTTTGTTCTCCTTCCTGACTTCACAGAAGGATGAATTGTCAAGCTTTGCAATCTTCACTAAAAAAATATCAAGTCTTGAGTTTATTCGTCATTGCTAGCCATGTAATGAAAATGTTTAGGGACATTATCATTGTCCCAAATAACTCTATGCCAGTGAATATTCTCCTCCTTTCTAATGGCATACCATGCGGATTTTGTTGCTGTTGTGATTTTCCAGCATACTTTGTCTTCATCATTTGTAAGTGGTTTGTAGAGGTTTGAGATATCCTGCCAGATATCTCTCATATCTCTTGATCTGTACCTTGTATTACGGACATTCCACTCTCCATTCTGGATGATATCACTAACTGTAGCTTTTTAGGAATATTGGAGAGGATCATGTTGACTTTCCCATATCTAATCGATAAGATACCTCCTTCTAGCCAAGGATCATTCCAGAAGCTAGTGTTCTGACCATTACTAATGACATGAATGCATAGATTTTGGGCTATTTTTCTCTTAAGCATGGATCTCCATCCCATGAGCAGTCGAATGGTATATGAGCCGACCAAAAGGATTCCTCTTTAAGATACTTCTGCTTAATCCATTTAATCCACAATGAAGTTTTTCCAGAAATTAGATTCCATATGACCATCATTATAAGAGTGTCATTAAAATTTGGAGTCTCTTAATACCAAGTCCCCCTTCCTTTTTATGGACACAGATGTCTTCCTAGACCACACTAGAAACTGATTCTTTCAATTTTGTTAAGAACACTCTTGGAAAATTCGAAGCATGCAGCCCAGTAAACAGTGTAGCTTTGCAGAATAGTTTTGATAAGCTTCAATCTCCCTCCATATGAAAGATGCCTGTTTGCCTAATTTAGAACTTTTTTGGTTATCTTTGTGACAAGAGGATCACAATCTTTTTTTGATAGTTTGGTTGCAAGTAAAGGGAGCCCAATATACTCTACTGGCAGATTTTTCTTTCTCAAAGTGTATCACATATAATAGCAGTCTTGTTTTCTTCACCTGTGTTGTTTGAGAAGAAAGTGGTACTCTTTGAGGGGTAGATTCTCAGACCTGATTTTTGAGCAAATCCAGGATCTCTTTTGTTTTGATTGCTGAATTTTGCGGTGGTCTTTTCTTGCTCAATATAGACCATATAGTTTTGTAATATAGATTTAACTTGGGAAGATTGAGTAACTTCGAAAAGTTGCTTGTTTCGTCTAAGCCAAGTAAAATATACGAGGGGCGTATTCTCCTTGAATACCAAGAGATTGTAGTCTTCAGGAAGAACTAGGATTCTGGCTTTGGCCCCTGAGGGGCTAAGATAAACTAGTCAGGTTTGATGCAGGGGTCTCATTTTGCTTGATACAGCATTCCTCTCAACCGATACACTAACACAGCATGCGTGATACTTTGAATTTTGGTTTTATAATTATGCTTTCACTTTATTATCATGATGTTTTACTTTCCGCTTGTTTACCAACTCGGTTTTAGACATTCGCTTGAATTGTAAATGTGAAGTCACAATTAGGATTTACATTATTTTCCTTTTCATTTAGGCAAGAGACGGCCATGGAGGGCATTCCTTTTATATGGTCCACCTGGAACTGGAAAGTCCTATCTAGCAAAGGCTGTTGCCACAGAAGCCGATTCAACCTTCTTCAGGTGAATAGCTTATCATCTGATGTCGTTCCATTGTAACGTGAGCTTTATATAAAATCAATGAGCATATTTTAAGGCACAATTCTAGCAACCATATGGTGCTCAATAATTACTGTTAGTATCGAATTGTTACTTTTCTTCATCCACTCATAGTAATTTCTTATAGAAAGTTATATTTTCTTTTTACATGATGAAGCTCGACAAATTAGTTTTTGCTCATACTTGATTGCATTAGAGTTTGAAGTGTAGTTCATCTGTTATACTCTAGGTATACCACTATTTATTAATGAAGTTATATTTTCGGAAGGTGAGATGGTGTTAAGGTATGGTATGTAATCTAATATAGATAGTTCCTTTGGCATTTTTTTCTCCAATATCTTTGAGCTTTTAGGCAACTTAATGAAGGCCAAAAACTAAGGACTCTAGAATTACTAAATACTAGAAGAAGTCACAATAATATATTCATTTTTTTGTAGCTTCGTGAAGAGATTCCTCCAGTACATGATTGAGTAGGTATCTTTCATCTCAATGGGGAACATTTTTTCCTTAAAATCAAGTGTCTAAATGATTTAAGTTGAATCTTCTTCTACCCATTTCAATTTCAATCAAATATCTCCTGCCGCTTCTGGCTTATGTTTCAGGAGTGATTTTGTAGTAGAACATCCAGCATAGGCACCTATAGCAGCACCCTTTAAACTCTATGATGTAGAAACCTTCCCTAGGCTTCCCAAGAAATCTATCTACTTACAGTACGTACATGGAGGAAACTATCAAGCCGTTTATGGGTCACATATCATTCCACTGTTAAAGTAAAATCTCTTATCAGCTGAATCAAAAACTTTTCCAGTATTAGATCTTATCTTGATATTTTAAGTCACAACGTGTATAACTTCGTAGTATTGGATCTTATCTTGATCTTATAATGTGTATAACTTCGTAGTATTAGATGTTAGTACGAGTATAACTGACACAACACATTTAGGATGATGTGTTTCTGGATAAAGACGAACTCACATGAATCTCGTGAGCCGTGCCAAAGAATAGCCTTCAAAAGTTATGATCAACAAATTCAATTACACAAGTGGTTAAAAGATAGTTTTTTGTCAACACTCTTAATTATTATACTTCTTAGCTCTTAAAAGTTCAAAAAAATCACCTAGAATCCTAATCAACTAGGAAGCTTTCCTAATAGGCTTTCTGTTATTTAAATTCGAAGTTTCTAAACAACTAATATCGGTTCCATCTATTGAAATTACTGGGAAGACCTGAATGAAACAAGGTACCTCTATCTTCTTTACTATAAAAATGGTAAAACTAATTGTTTTTTGCAAACCTTCACATATCTCCCGTAGCAATAAATAAGTTTTGAAAGACATGTTCCTACATCGTTCTTCCATTGTGGGACAAACTGGCAAACTTTAGGGTGAATATCTAGATTTCTTCCGTGAGCATAACCAATATTTCTTCTGCCTACAAACTCGAACATGAACAACATGCATTTGAAGTAATATTTGACCGTCGAAAAGATGATGGTAAGAGTTGCTGAAATAAATAGATATATTATATTAGGAAAAGAAATTTACTATTTAGTAGAGATGGCTAAAATTAGGAAATAAATAAACTCTATAAGGTAAGAGTTCCTTCTTATTTAGGGCAGAAGAGAATTGTAATAAAGTATATTCAGGGCAAGCTGTAGTGTTTATATGAGTGCATTTTTGCTCCTCAATAATGCTCCTTTTGCTCCTCCAATAATGAATTGACATGTGTATAAAACAAATGTCATGCGGACAGGCCTAAGTTGTAAAACAACTACCCTTGCCCGAGATCTTCAACGGGCAGGCAATAACTATTCTCTTTCTCTCACCTTTAACTACACCACTCTTTCAACTTTAACATAGAATTTTCGCACCCATCTCGTCTCCATTGTTACACTCCATTGATCTTGTGATTGATTTGATTTTTCATAGTTAATGTTCTCGACTTTAATTTGTTTGCTAATTAACCCGCTTCAATCGATGTCGTAGGGGCAGGAATAGTGCTTAAAGGAGAAGATTATTTCTTAAATTTTAGTTGGTAATTCACTTCAAGAATGAATTAAAGTATTTATACGGACATCTTGAATATTCAATTTCTTAAATTTTCAGTTGGTAAGTTTAATTTAATTCAAAAAAGAGAAACTCAATCACCCTAAATAATCTTTTAATGTCACCAACACTCCAACTCCGCCTTATGTTAAGCTTAACGCGGATGGTGCCTCTAAAGGCAACCCAGGCCCTTCTGGTGGTGGAGGTATTTTCAGAGGCTCTAATGGAGAGTTCTTGGGTGCATGTGGAGTTTCGATTGGCTATCACGATGCTTTCTATGCGGAGCTTATGGCAGTCATTACCTCTCTCGAGCAAGCTAAAACAATGCATATTCACCACGTTTGGCTTGAGTTGGATTCATGGACCTTCACAGGTATGCTCCTCTGAAGTACCATGGAAACTTAAAAATAGATGGCTTAATTGCTTGCACTTCATCGGATCTATTAATTTCAAAGTTTCCCATATCTTCAGGGAAGGTAACACAGCGGCGGATAAGCTTGCCAACATGGCCATTCTTATTGCTCCTACGTTTACTTGGTGGCCTGTAATGCTTAGCTTTCTAGGTTCTTTTTTGATGTACTTAATTTATCGAGATTTAGATTTAGAAGAGATGCCCCCCTAAGAATTGTTAGAGGCATGTAGCAGTAACTGATACTGTTGCTTCCCTCATTCTTTTAGGTCTGGGCCTATCTTTTTCTTTTTTGTATTTTCTTCTTATATCAATAAAAATCATTTTGCCTTAAAAAAAATGAAATAAAATAATTTCACAAACACTATTGATTACAATATGTGATTGAAAAAAATAGGTCTTTTACTTCTTCTCTTAGCAATTGTGTCTATGTTGTCCTTGGGATCAATAAGAGGAGAAATTCCTATTAAAATATTACAATTAGAGGGAAACTTAGAGAGAGAACGAAAGTGAAAAAGAGAGATAACATTGCTGCCCCTTAAAAGATCTCGAGCAGGGGTGATTATTTCCAAATATTAGATTTCTCCACGTGTCAATTTACTATTGGAGCAGGAGTAAAAGGAGCATTGTTGAGGAGCAAAAACGGACTCGTGTTTAGATGACCATGTGCCAAAAAGTAAATGGCGTCTTTGCAAAATAGCTCACCTTGAATCTTGAATCTTGCTGACAAATAGCTCACATTTTTTAATTAATTAATAGATCTAATTGAATGGAAATTCTTGCATTATGCCCGTTGATCAATACTCTATTAATAACTCCCTTTTTGTATTCTTGTTTATGATGCTTACGTGGAGATAATGTCATGATAGTATTTCATCCATGAAATGAATGTCATTCTTAGAAAATGTAGTCTACTTTTACATTAGCTACCTATTAGTAGTTGAGCTCAGGTGAAAGTTACTTTAGTGTAATTTAATGTGTAGTGATCTTGTAATTTGTACCAATAGATTTGTTGGCGAAAATTACTTTAGTTCAACTATTCATGTTAATATTGGTAGTTTGTGATCACCACAATCCCTAAAACTTGCAAATTACCTTAACCCTGAAATGTTTAACATGGTCTCGTGTCTGTGCTCTCACAATTGCATGTTTTTTATTAGACATTGATGCAAACTGTTTTTTCCCCATGAGGATGTATTTTCATTTGCCAACTGTTCTCAAACTGATAAATGTTATCTCTACAGCATTTCATCATCAGATCTTGTTTCAAAGTGGATGGGTGAAAGTGAGAAGCTAGTTTCAAACCTCTTTCAGATGGCTCGTGAAAGTGCTCCTTCCATCATATTTATTGATGAAATAGATTCTTTATGTGGTCAACGTGGGGAGGGAAATGAGAGTGAGGCCTCTCGTCGAATTAAAACTGAACTTCTTGTGCAGATGCAGGTATTTTTTTTAGACTTTGAAGAGATTGAAAAATCATTTCCTTCTTTTGTTTGTTTCCTGATCAATAATAACTTTAGCTGTATCTTATAAGACATGATGAAGTTTGAAAGATAGCATATGCTTTATTTATGAATTATGATATTATAGGGTGAGAACGTGCTTAATGGTTATGAGATTCAGTGTCGGCGTAAAAATATGGGCAGTCATATTATTACGATCTATTTATTCATGATAATTATTCATGCGTTATGTCATAATAATATGAGATTACTCTTCACTGTTTGGCTTTTCTCATGTTTTTGCATTTGACCCACTCAAATGTCGATTTTTGGCCTCATAGGAAAAGTTGAAGGGGCAAAAATACTAAATCGCCCGTTGGAAAAACAAACATAAATCCTC
The DNA here is from genome assembly GCA_014058105.1 of Kingdonia uniflora. Lineage (NCBI taxonomy): Eukaryota > Viridiplantae > Streptophyta > Magnoliopsida > Ranunculales > Circaeasteraceae > Kingdonia > Kingdonia uniflora. Next base: position 7,091,257 of record JACGCM010000816.1, on the reverse strand, counting down.
GGAGCCTCCAGTCCCCAACTTCCCAATTTCTTTGACCCCACTGGCTAAGATTCGGGCTCCGCCTTTGGTTGTATATAACTACAGTATGTAGGTATAAATAAGGCACACAGTATAAGAAATGCGAAAAAAAAAAAAAAAAAAAAAAAAAAAATATATATATATATATATCTAGGTAACAACGACACGGATACGGGTGTCGGATACGGGTACGGGGTGTCGGACACGGCGACCCAAAAATATGTAAAAACGGGGACACGGCTGTAAAAATTTTATTTCTTATTTTCTACTATGCTTATGTTGGTTACTTAACCTATCTAACACACTTATGGGTTAATTTACGACTAATAACAAACAAAAAACAATGATACTAGTTAGTATGGTTGAATAACATGCATAAGAATTGAAAACTTTCTAAAAGCTATGTCAAAAAGGTTATGATCTAAGCAAGAAGTGTCCGTTGGAGTGTCGACAAGAGTGTCGGTGTGTCCGAGTGTCCGACACGTTTGGACACGGATTTTTTTTGGAATATGGAGTGTCCATGTTACCTAGATATATATAGATATATATATATTGTAAGGCAACATCCTCGTTTTTGAACCTTGTACCTGACTGGCATACTCGTGTCAATGTTACATAGGCTATCATGAATTAGGTTTTCCTGTTTTATATCTTTCTTTTTCATTTCTAAAGTTCTGGTACTGAACTTCACTGCAATCATTTAAATATTTAGGGTGTAGGAAACAATGATCAGAAAGTTCTTGTTCTTGCAGCGACAAATACTCCCTATGCCTTGGATCAGGTAAAGTTCATCTTTAGCCGGATCTCTGTTATATTATTAGTCTATCTTGGAGTACCAGCAGACTTTTGTATCCATGCGACTAATATGCACTAAATTGCAGGCCATCAGACGTCGATTTGACAAGAGAATCTACATTCCTCTCCCCGATTTGAAGGCCAGGCAACATATTTTCAAGGTACAGAAGCTTATTATGATTAAATAAAATTTTCCTAATCTATGTCTAATACACGTGACCTCTCTGTTACCAAATACTCTGACTAATTATGTGCCAATGAATGAATATAAAAGCATTCTGTGGAATTTCGGGATACTGGATATACTAGATGCCACATTGCCTCCTGGATAGTTATTTTGACGTAGAGCCGTCTAGTATATCTCGAACAACTCTGAAGAATGTTTTGTATTCACCCATTTGTATCACCGTCGCCTTCGAACACCTCTAGGATATAGCATCGTCTTCGAACACCATTTGTATCCATTTCTTGACGAGGAGTCATTGGGGTAGAAGCCGGCTTACAATTCTGCGTCGTGGTGTGCTCCAACAATACTGAAGCATATTTGGATTGACTTATAAGAAGGCCATCCTTATTAGAAATTAATTCTATGCTCAAGAAATAGTAAATGCAGCCAAGATCCTTCATGAACAATTCTGCACTTAATCGGTTAATAAGATTGATAAGTAGTGATTGCGAACTAAACGTTGGTATTATATCATCAACTCGTACAATAGTAAAATGACAATATAGGAACCATGATGGAGTATGAACATGGAGGAATCAGCATGACTGGATTTGAATCCAAGTTAATGAAAATAATAACTAAATCTCTCGTGTCATGCTTCAAGTTGCAAACATCATTTAGATGATCTAGATCTCCGTAGCCTTGTGCTCACACCATATATGCAACTTCCTGAGGATGTCCATGCAGAAACACATTTTTGACATCTAATTGCCGTATACTCCAGTTGTTAGAGAATGAGATTGTCAGAGAGAGAACATTACGAACTGTTGCGTGTTTTGCACCAGGGCTGAATGGTTCTTCATAATCTAGACCAGGATTTGAGTATATTCCTTAGCCATAAGACGGGCTTTATATTTTTCAACACTTTTTGCTCTATAAGGATGATCTAGATATGTGTACCCTTGTTGGTTGCTCCATGTACACAACTTCTTGAAGATGTCCTTGCAGAAAGGCATTTTTGACATGCAACTGCTGTATACTCATGTTGTTAGAGATTGAGATTGCCAGAGAAAGAGCTAGACGTATTATTGCGTGTTTTGCACCAGGGCTGAAGGTTTCTTCATATTCTAGACCAAGGATTTGAGTGTATTCTGATGTAACTAAATATCAAAGACATATATTAGAGGAACGATGTATGGTTTTCGAGCGAGTGATCATCGGATGCTTGTTACTGGAAGTAATTAGAAAAGTCAGAAAATTTGGCAAAATCAAAATTGTTAGTAAGGGATGTAGAATTATCAAGAAAAAAATATAAATTCTCATTAAAGATTACTTGTTTAGAAATATAAATTTTACCAGTTGGTACAGGAAGGCACTTGCAGTATGAATGGGGTTGTGACCTATGAAAACACAAGGTACTTTTGGGACAAAGTTTATGTTTTTTGTGAGGTTTGAGATAAGGAATATAAAAGGAACCAAATTTTTGAAAAGAAGATAAGTATCTTTCGATGAAGCATAAATAAGGAGAGCGGTAATGGAGAAGAGGCGTAGGCAAGCAATTTATTGTGTACACATTGGTGGAGAAAGCTTCCACTCATGGTTTAGGCGGAATGTGACTAGACCAGTTTTCAGTAATGTGGCGATGTTTCCTTTTGGTCCGACCATTTTGGGTTTGAGCGTTTGGACACAACTCCTGTTACATGACCACTGCAACAAAGGGGAGGTCTTCGCTGCGCCAACAACATGGCAGCTTAGCTCACTTCAGACTTGATCAACGGCTGTGGTTGCTATGTCCATTGGAGAAGGCACTTGTCGCTAGTTAGCTTAAGTTCCACATTTAGACAAGTGAGAAATAAATTCATTGCTTTGAAACTCAGTTCCTCCATCACATTGGGAAAAAAATCTGTAAGAAGAAATAAAATTGAACCATTTATTGGAAGCTAAGGAATATTAATATGCTAAATCCGATTAAGTTTCATATGATTTAACGATGTAATACGACTATACTCGTCCACAAATATAGCATAATATTTGAAGAAGTATTTGGAGAAGGACCTCAAGTCAATAAAGGAGAAATGCATCTTCTCTCGTTAATAGACAAGGTGACTGGTGCGATTTACTCATTCAACAACTATAACAAACCAGATTATTACAAGAACTTATTCTCAAAAAAAATTACTACAAGAACTTCTGATATTGCACCTTTACTAACTAAACTAGTTAAAACACTTGGAGAGGGATGGCCTAAACGATTGTGCCAACAGAGCCATATTATAAACCGTGCCGGTACTTGGCAACAGAGCTTGGCCTAATGCAACTAATGTAAGAAAACATGTTCCTATTTTTTCTAATCGCATTCGAGTAACCACTGATGGAATTGAGCAGGTTCATCTAGGAGACACACCTCACAACTTGACTGAAAGTGACTTTGAGAACTTAGCTCGGAAAACAGAGGGTTTCTCTGGTTCAGATATATCTGTCACTGTAAGTATCCGGGCTTTTATGTGTTTTTTTCAGTGTAATCATGCTTCTATGTATCATACGGTATTAACTGAACACATTCTAGAAAAAAATTGTCAATATAACGTGATCTTTTCTTATCATGATATTCTTACATATCATTTTACTTTTGAAATTTACTCAAGTTCTCTGCATTTTTATTTTTTTTCGACTGACAGGTTAAAGATGTCCTCTTTGAACCTGTTCGCAAAACTCAAGATGCCATGTTCTTTTTCAAGAGTACTGACGACATGTGGGTGCCATGTGGACCAAAGCAACGGGGAGCAGTTCAAGTCAGTATGCAAGAACTTGCAGAACAAGGTCTTGCTGCAAAGGTATATACTGTATAGTTGAATTATCCAGTCTCTGCTGGTAATTTCTCTTTTTTGTTGCTCTTTTGAAATAAATAACTGTAGTCTTTCTGCTAATACTAATTGTTACATGCAGATCCTTCCACCGCCAATCACAAAATCAGATTTTGACAAGGTACTGGTTAAACAGAAGCCAACTGTTAGCAAAAGCGACCTTAACGTACATGAAAGATTTACAAAAGAGTTCGGCGAAGAGGGGTAAATGAAACCAAATCTGTGCAATAGTGAAGATACTGAATGTATTTATTTGTGTTGAATTGGATGATAATGCCTCATCTTTGATGTGTAAGATGGCGTAAATTATCCTGTACAAACAGGGAAATACTCATGTCTGATTTGATTGCTCTTATAATGTTCATTTTTATTTGTCTCATATATGTTATACATGTGTTACTTACATGGAAAGAAATTCATTTTCTGTCTCTTCTAATTTCTATTCTGCAGAAACTAGATTGTGGCAGTCACGGTATATCATCATATCGGTAATGTAATAGCCTATTTTCGTAGAGACCGAAAATAGCTTTACACCATAGAATTTTGACTGATATGAGAGTGAGAGTAATAGCACAAAGATTTAGCGTGGAAAACCCTTGAATGGGTAAAAAGCCATGACCTCTCATGAGGATTTGAGAAAGAGTTGTTTATAGATTGCTAACTATTACATGGGAGAAAGATATTAGAAAATGTCTCTCATAAGCTATGTCCTGAAGGTGTGTCAGTCTAGCCCTATTCGTTCCAGCTCTCTAGTCATATTTATGTCTTATAACATGACCGTAACAATATTGTTTTAATGAGGAACGTTACAATATCAGGTTGGTCTTCATAATAGTCGAGTAACGGCTTGAGTAACTCCTTTTCCTTGTAACCGCTCCATAATGTGTTATAAATGTGCTACGTGTTTGTTGACGAGGTCGAGTAAATGTGTGATGGTCGTATACTGAGGCCTGAGCTTGAGATAGGGAGCTGGCTTTTACTTCCAATCGAGCTGTAGCAGTTCGAAGTTACTGTACCTGTATCAGTTCGAAGTTACTGTAGCAGATCGAGTATTGGAAAGAAGTCACCACATTCGCCCCGTCTCAGCCAATGACACGAGAAACATCAGAAGCGAGTAGTGTTGGTTGAGACATATCTTTGATCTTTGGATATGTAAATTGCATGGTTGAAGCAATTGTTGTAAAAGAATGTATTATAATGTATTATAATATATGATAATGTAGTAGAATGGATGATCATGCATGATAATGTAGTAAAATGGATGATCAAGTATGATAATGTAGTAGTAGAATGCATGCTAGTATGTATGATGATAGTATGTCTCGAGCACAGGTCGAATTGAGCATATCAATAAGCAACCGTAATGCGATATCTTTAAATATTGAATAGTTGTATGGCGCATCTCTGTCAGATCGAATTGAATGTCTCAATAAGCGACCCTCGGAGAGCGAGTTTATTTGAACAGTGATGATGTAGGTCTTAGTCACAGGTCGAATTTGAGCGTACAATAAGCGACCGTACTGAGACATCTTTGAATATTGAACAGCTGTATGGCGCATCTCTGCCAGATCGAATTGAATGTCTCAATAAACGACCATCGGAGAGCGAATTTATTTGAACATCGATGATGTAGGTCTCAGTCACAGGTCGAATTGAGCGTATCAATAAGCGACCGTACTGAGACATCTTTGAATATTGAACAGCTGTATGGCGCATCTCTGCCAGATCGAATTGATTGTCTCAATAAGCGACCCTCGGAGAGCGAGTTTATTTGAACAACAACGATGTAGGTTTCAGTCACAGGTCGAATTGAGCGTATCAATAAGCGGCCGTACTGAGACATCTAGAATATTGAATAGCTGTATGGCGCATCTCTGCCAGATCGAATTGATTGTCTCAATAAGCGATCCTCGGAGAGCGAGTTTATTTGAACAACAATGATGTAGGTCTCAGTCACAAGTCGAATTGAGTGTATCAATAAGAGACCGTACTGAGACATCTTTGAATATTGAATGTAGAGCTGGGCTGGTTGTATCCAGGCGACAACTTTTAGATATGTAGAATGTGCTCTGTTTGGTCAATAATCGACCTGCAAGATGTAGGTCAAGCTCGCCCCGAGTATGGGTTAAGTTATTTGATCTTGAGTCTTGAAGTTGAGTTTGAACATTGTGTCTGAAGATGACATCGGGCTCACCCCGAGTATGAGCTGGAATAAGTTGTAATCGCCTCGAGTACCTCGACCTTGAGTACCTCAACTTCGAGTGCCTTTATAATGTGATTTGATGTTGTCGAAAAGATGATATCAAGCATTGAGTCTGAATCTGAGATCGGGCTCGCCCCGAAGTATGATTTATTGTGCTGGTCGAATATTACGTCTGAGTCAGAAATCGGGCTTGCCCCGAGTATGATTTACGTTGATTGATATTAAGTATGTTGTATCTGAAGCTGAGGACGAGCGTTGTGTCTGAATCTGAAATCGGGCTAGCCCCGAGTATGAGTATGAATAAGTTGTAATCGCCTCGAGTACCTTGACCTCGAGCGCTTTGATAATGTTGTTGAAAAGATCGGGCTCGCCTTAATCTTTATTTGAATACCGAGCTCGATAATTAGTTGTAATCGCCTCGAGTACCTCGACCTCGAGCGCCTTGATAATTTGGTTTGATGTTGTTGAAAAGATGAGAACGAGGATTGAGTCTGAATCTGAAGTTGGGCTCGCCTCGGGTATGATTGAATGTATCGGTCGAGCGTTGTGTCTAAATCTGAAGTTGGGCTCGCCCCGAGTATGTGTTAAGTCGATTGAATTAGTAATAAGATCGAGTATTGAGTCTGAAGCTAAGATTGGGCTCGCCCCGAGTATAAGCTTGAATAAGTTGTAATCACCTCAAGTACCTCGACCTCAAGCGATTTGATAATGTTGTTGAAAAGATTGGGCCCGCCCCGAGTATGAGTCGATCGACAGGATCCAATACTTTAGTTGGTGGCACAAATTGAGTTGGCCACTTTTAAAAAGTCTTCACTGTAATTAGAGACTTGTGTATATGTTCTATTGCTGTGGTGATGATCGTTGAGATTATTGTGATGTACCCGATACGAGACAGACGGTACCGTCCTGGAATTGACGATTTCTTGGTACTTCTTGTAGGAGGTATTCCATTTGCAATGCCAAATTCGTGATAAATGCCGGTAGTCGAAATGCTTGTAACAATAGATTCTTGATAACCCTGGGTAACCCAATTAAGATAAGTGGGCTTAATTGTAACAAAACCCATTTTGTGGAGAGAGAGCCATTTCATTGGAGTACATATGGAACCCATCATTTCCTTTCTTCCTTCCTCTAGATCGTGTTAAACTCCTCACCTCTTAGTTCGAGTTTACTAGCAGCTGGTCCATATGAAAACCTTTTATGTTTGTGCTTCATGAGCCGCTATAGATCAATTAATTTATGCAGAGAACCTTTTGCCTTCGTCTTTGGAGCTGGACTGCATATATCTCAGATTTGGTGTTGATGTAGTTGTTGCTGATTTTGAAAAAATTGATTCTCAGAGGGTGAGTGAAAGGCCTTATTGTTGAGGTCGATTGATGGCCTATCTTTGTTGAGTTCGACCGAATTCGAACTCGATTAAAAATGGTTATGAGAACAGCTTTCTCTTTGGCTGTCGAAGATTGTAGCTCGAGTTCGATTCAAAGTTCGATAGAGGCCGTTGAAGATTGTAGCTCGAGCTCGATTCAAGGTTCGGTTCAAAGCTCGATTTAGCTCGAATTGTAGTCATGAATAGCTCGAGTTCAAATTTAATCAGTTCGGTCTCCCAAGCTTGAATTCGAGCTTTGTTTACAGGTATTTCATACCTTTCAAGCTCGATTTATAGAGAGTGAGAGACCTCATTGTTGCTGGAGCGTCCTTGTAAGTGAAAACTACAGATTTGATTCGCGAACTGGGGAACATTTTGGTATTGTTGTTGCTGTGGTTCGGTTTCATCGAGCTTCATCTAAGAACATTGTTGGTGTCGCTGGTTTCAATTTCGTTTACGAGCTTTATCGGAGAATATTGTTGTAATAGCCTATTTTCGTATTGCACGAAGATAGCGCTTTACACCTTCGAAATCTAGTATGTTTAGTTATGAGCAGGAAACAAACAACACTAGATTTAGCGTGAAAAACCCTTGAATGGTTTAAAAACCATGACCTCTCTTGATGATTTTAGAAAGAGAGAGAGGTTAATTTAGACTGCTAGCTATTACAAAGAGAGAGAAAGATGTAAAAAAGATCTCTTAGAGATTCTTAGAGCAACCTCTCTAATTCGTAGCTATCTAGTCTTATTTATAGGTCTTATAATACGACCGTTGGTTACATTGATGATGAACGTTACAATATCGGGTTTTGATGAGTCTTCATGGTGGACTTTTATAACGTCTTGATACTTGTTGATTTGTAACGAATCTATTAACATTCTTTAGTTGTAGCTTCAGACCGCTGGGAAGATACGATCTCCTGTGATGCTCGCGTGCATACGATCTATTGACAAGTGGAGGAGTATCTTCTGTAGCACGAAGTCATAGGATGCTCTGATATCTCCGAACTGTTGATGAAGATACGATCTCTAATAGTGTTCGCGTGTATTCGTACTGTTGATAGATATCTGAGTATTTTCAGCAGTGCGATGTTATTGGATGCTTTGTCATCCCCGAGCTGTAGATGAGGAAGTCTGTATTACGATCTCCTTGCTTTTAGTCATTGATTGGTTATCAGTATGTTTACTCGAGTTATGTGAGTTCGAATATCAGACTCAGTACGGGAATTAGAAATAAGCCCTCACAACTGCCCCCTCTCAGCCAATAGCAGAAGAAACGTGTGTTGCGAGTGGTGTTGGTTGAGAAGTTGAGTCGTCTAAATTGAATATTGTATTGATGGCCTCCATTTTATCTTGGAAGAATAGTAGCTTCGACTGTTGAGTCTCCCAAAAATTCCTCTTGAGACCTGTACTTGTGATGAATACCTTATTGGAAGTTGTGGAGTGCATTAAATGTTATTGGTATAAAATATGGTGAATAGTTGTTATTACTGTTCACCCTGGTTAACGTTGTCAGTCATTTAGGTTGGGTTGAGTAGTAGTGATGGTGACAACTCGACGCCAAGCATATGAAATTAGAGTTCAGACAAAAATGGCGAGTCTGCAAACTCGCTATTTTGGCACCCAAAGCCTTTCGCTGCCAACTCCAATCATTTAGGTTGAGTAGTAGTGAGGAAGTAGAGGAGGCAGATGATGATTTTCATCAACTTTGGCGATTCCATTATGTGGTTTTGTTTGCTGCTCACCATTGGTCCTGTCTGCGGATGCTTGCAAAAGATGCGGTGTTGGCGGAAGACGAGAAGGCGGGGAAGTCGTCTGAGAAGTATTGTCGATACCCTGCGAAAGATTGGGTATTGTAATGGTGGAGGGGGTCCTTCGTTGGAAACGGAGGTGGGGGTTATGGAGGAGTGGTGGGATTAATTTTGTCCTCTACTTCATTCCAATTCCCATCCTTGGGCTTTGAGTTTTTCTCCTGGGCCCTCCATTGTTTCTTTTCAAGTGTTGCACTGTCATCTGCAACGTAGGCTATTTTTTGTAAGACAAAATTGTCTGTAGAACTTGTAATCGTTATCTCCGAACTGGTTGAAGTGTTCGTTCTTGTAACTTGTTTTCCTTGAATAATAAATTTGAACTTCATTATCTTGTCTTGTAAGTGTTTGAAGCTGCTTTTAGAACTGTTGCAAGACACCATTGAACAAATATCGAACTAGTCACTGATGACACAGGTCGAAAATATGTAGGTCGTAGTGTTGATATATCCGAACTGTGTAGGTCGCTCTTATATATGTGTGGCCTTATTGAGATATAATGTTGTTATGTCTGTGGAGTTGACAAGGCCGTGATCCCTTTCGTGCCATGAGTTATTTAGAGCCGTGCCATTGTTAACTTGAATACTTGTTATCATCGATGGAACTTGGTCGAAGTCTTTGAACACGCGCTGGATAAACTTGCTAAAGAGGATGTGAGAGCTGTTGATATTAAAACCATTCTGGGTGGTGAAGAGAGTTATCTGTTCTGTCATTGTATGTAAGGTCGGACGATTGATCATAATAAATTGATTTGCTTGTGTTGAGGTCGGCTCATCATTGCTTTCTGTATCTATGATAATTTTTGAATGAAATGGAACTGAAGCAGGATTTGTCGCTGATTTTTGCGTCTGTCAAGCCGACATTGTGGTAAGTGACAGCTGTAATAGCTGTACTTAGGTTTTTGAACTGGAACCATGCTATAAAAAAGTGTAGCAGGATCGTGGAGTCGTAGAAGGTTGTTGTTGTAAGTAATCGTGGTGTAAGATTTGTATAAATCTTCTTGGGCAGTGAGTCCGTAATAATGTCGGAGGAGAGGGACAGGCGTGATAGCAGAACACGTTACCCCAAAAACCATTATGAGGGCAAACGAAAAGACGTACCTGTTAGGAGAGATGACGTGGAGACGGGTCCCGAAGAGCCGTCGTTTCAGAAACTGAAGGGTAATTTGTTGTCTCTGCCAGTAGTGAGGAATCATCATCGTCTGATAGGACTATGGATGATTCTGTGGTAATTGGTACTGTGATTGTTGATAATCCGCCTGTGTCTTCTGGGAGGGGTGTGGGATTGCATGCTGGGGATGAAACTGGGCAATTTTTTAAGTATCCCGAGAATGTAGATGTAGCGAAGAAATTTTTACAGTATAAAAAGAGTTTAGACAGAGAATGGGGGGATTATGTGATGAATGCAGGGTTATGGTTTAGAACTCTGGTGAGACCGAGTGGTAATGTAGAGCATTATCAGGTGCCTTCTCTGGATCGTTGGAAGAGAAGTATAGATATAGGAGATGATATAGATATCTTTTATTATAATGGAACTGGACCAGAGGTCGTAGAAGAAGGATTTCTCTGTTATTTGAATCAGGTCGCATATGGGTTGAGTATTCCCCTAATCTTTTTCCAAAAAGGGGTAATGAATGTATTAAAGAGTTTCCCTGGTCAATTAAATGGTAACATCTTTGAGATGATGAGGGTCTGTGAAGTCCTTAATCAAAAGTGAAGAGATGGGGGTATTGCAAGACAATTGGTTGCGGACGATGTCTTGAAATACTATAAGTTTAAGTATGTAAAAGATCGAAAGAGCGGATACTTGTTTAGTGATTCGGCGAGGCCAAAATTCTTTGATTTTAAGTCTTCTGGGAGGCCCTTGTACGACCATCTTGTGATGGTGAGGGGTAATTGTATGCAAGTGCCTGGGGAACCCGCGCTCGAGCTGATATATAAGAATTTTAACGAGAGTAAGTGTCTTCATTCTGCCTGCAGTTTGTCTCTTAACTTATTGCGAGTTGTTAACATAGTTTTGTTGCGGTTTTGGCAGAGCCTAAACCAAAAATTGTTGCTGATACATCGAGTTTGTTCGACATCGTTAGTTGAGAAGGGAGCGAACTGAACAAAGTTCTTGGAGAACTAGGAATTTGCAGAGAGATGAGGCTTAACTCTGTAGTTGAAAAAGTGCAACGAGCTCATCAAAAATGAGCTATGGCTGCATCTGGCTCTGCTTATGTTGATGTTATAGAGATTCCTGCCTGTGCCATGGGCACTTCGAGCTCCTTAGTTCGGCGACCAAGAATGAAAAAGACGGTGCTGCCTTCTAAGCAAACAGCTCTTGTGCAGCTACCGCCGGTGGGAACTGAGGGGGTGGTTGCTGATGTGAATATGGCTCCTCCTCTGAAGAAGCAGAAAAAGAATCTGGGAAAGATATCTGAGCTTCTTCGAAGGGTGTCAACCTCGAAGCCGTGGAGCAAGAGGCATTGGACTTGGCTACGCGTGATCCCGTCCGCCTAGATACTCAAATTCGATCCAACATTTCTCAGGTATGCAATGTGTTATTTGATTAAATCTTTTTCGGATAATGATCCGACCTTGTAACACTGTTTTGCTGTATTTGTGGTGCAGCTTTCTGTTGCTTAGAAGTCGGTCGCGGAGGTGTTGAAGCTAACTGCTACGAATCGTGCCAAACTTGTTCGGCAACATGATGCAGAAAAAGCTGCTCTAGAAGAACAGTTCGAGAATGAGAAAATGTTACAGAGGGAGCAGTTCGAGAAGGAGAAGGTGCTGCAGAGGGAGCAGTTCGAGAAGGATGTTGCCGCTACAAAGCAAGAGGTTGAAGATGAGGCAAAGAAAGCTGTTGATATTGCGGTGGCTTCCCAAAATAAGCTGATTCAAGCCTTCTATGTCTGGGGTTTGAGCAAAGAGGATGTCGACCTTGCTCTTGCTGGGAAGTATGGCGAGATCGTCTTCCCAGGGGATGATGCTTCTCCAGTGGCTGAGCAGACCCCGGCTCCTCCAGTGGATGATGATCCGACCAAGGAGATAGCATGATCTAAATCTTGATTCTGTAGTTGTAGCATAGACCTTGAGACTTAATCGAACTTTGTCCATTGTATTGGCGGTAGAACTGTTTTGGACGAGGTTTTGAAATTTATGTGATTGTTGCTCATATATGTTGTTTTGATGTGAATGTATGGTTTGTATGTAGGAGGTAGTTTATTTGAGGGGGAAAGTGATCGAGATGGAGAAGGCCTTGAGTCGAGTAAGGGATTCTATCAATCATACTCAACAGGTACACAATAAACTTGAATATGAGAGAAGCCTTCATAAGTCGAATTTTGATAAAACCTTTAAGGAGTTATTCAAACTTCAATGTAGATATGGGAAGATAAAAATTGAGAGGGATGAGGTTTTGCGAAAAGGGACCGATAGGTTCGTTTTACTCCAAAAATCCCTTAAGGATAAGCGATTCGTAGATGAGAGTGATAAGTTAGAGTGTCAAAAGTCATTATTGTCTTTGACGCTGTACTTTAAGGCCAAAGTTGATAGTGAGCGGGGTTTGAAGGAGGCCTATTTAGAACTGTTGACCGAGAGAGACATATTGCCGGACCTATCTCAGGTGAAATTCTTAGTGCAAGAAGCGCGGAATCGCCATAGTAGAGAGGCGCAAAGATGCTCAGCTCGGGCTGGAGTATCCATCATATGGGGTGGTGTAGGTTCATTGCCTTATGAGCTTAACTTTTGTAGGAGCAAAGGGTAATGAGGATTTTTTTCTTCAATACAAAAAAGGAGGATAGAAAGATCCACACGCAATTAAAAAACGATTTGTGGCATGCTTGTGATGAACTGGAGCGATGCAAGGGTCATAATGCATGTCTGGAGACAGAAAAGGTGGAGTGTGTTAGGCTGTTTCAGAACTCCGAGAAGAGAGTGACATTGTTAGAAGCGCGTTTACTAGATACGCAACAACGTCTGCAAGTATCCCAATCACGCTTGAAGAAGATAATTACGCCAAAGCGGGGGAAACGTGCTGCTGATACGAACCACGAACGTCAGATGGCCGATGTGATCGCGTTTTATGGGGCTGAGCTTGAGAAAGTAGAAAATAAATTTAGACGTTATATCTCGAGCTGGGTGTGGAAGCAAAGAATGATAAGGTTGAAAATATGTGGTTTGCAAAAAGGGATAAGGGTGGGGGAGTTTCAAACTCAAAATCACGAGCTGAAGAATCTGAGGATGAGGAGGTCAAAGATCTGCTGCCTCACACATGGCATAAGACCCGTCCGCAAGAGGTCGTAATCTTTAATGAACTTTTGCAAGTAGATGCTACTAGTAGTAGGGTACGATTACAAACCAACTAGATTGTGGCATTTGGTTGTACATTGCATTCGTGTATCATAGCTTGATGTTGTAACAAATGTTGTAGAATGATATGTCCTGTAGGAATAAATATTTGTTGATATATATATTGTCTCTTGTGATCTGCTCTTCTAGGTTGAAGACAAAGAAAATGACAACGTGGCTGCCTTATCCACGTCAAATAAAAAATTGTCTGCCAAGTTGCAGCAATGTTCGTTGGCGGTTGAAAGAAAGACTTTGTTGAATTCAAAGCTGGAATCGGAGATGCTGGAGCTGCAGAGTCGGCAAAATGCTGTGACTGTAAAGTTGTCATGGAAGGATGCCGAGATATTGACTACTAATAACGAATCCGAACAATGGAAAAAATCTCTGAAGAAGAAAAAGTCGGAGACCATGGCTGCGAATCAACAAGTGCTAGATTTGTTAAGTACGATTGAAAAATAGAAGAATGATCTGCTGTATCATCAGTCGGTGATAGCAAATAATACGGATCTCTTAAAGAAGCAAGATTCAGAAATCTGCTATATGCGCGAGCGCCTAAAAAAGCTGAACTGAGATTTGCGTGAGGCTCGAGATTCGTATCAGAGAAAAACCGAACGTGCCAAAACTCACGAGGAGGCATGCTCCAATAGAGATCGAGAGCTTAGTAAGGCCATCAATAGGTGCAATTCGCAGATCACTGCTCTTGATCGGGACAAGCAAGCTTTGGTACAGGAGTGCATTCAAGGTAATGAAGTTTGCGAGGAACTCCATGCGAAGTATAAAGAGTCGTAGAGGGTGATGGACGCAGCTGAAACCGAGATCAATTATTCGAGGGAGGTAGATAATAAGCTGCACCGTCTGAAGTAGGAGATGGAGCGCAGTGTGCAGATAACGAGGCAATATAGAGGCTCGTTACTGCAGTAGAAAAAAATCTCTAGAAGCTCGATATAAAGAGCTTGACGACGAACTAAACAAGGTGAAAACCAAATTTTATGAAGCTACGTTGTTGACTGCGGAAAATGTTACGTTGCGTGCTATGGCTATGTTGCATGCTGAAGTAGAGAAATTTTGAACAGAGCGTGAGTCGATCTTGGCTGCTACAACTGAATATGTCATGGAATATGACTTGCAGCTAGCACAATTATCCTATATAGATAATTTGATGCCGAGAGTTATAGAATTGTTGAATGCACCTTCTACTGTAGTTGATGGGGCTACTCCTTCCCTTGTCTTACTTTCAACTGGGCCTGGGGAGAGTTCGAATGTTGTATACCCAAAGCTAGAGCTGTAGTTTCATTTGTAATGAGACAGAATGTAAGTATGGCTTTGTTGTAGAAAAATGTCAAATGTTGTTGTTATCTCTATCTATAATCGAATTTGGTGATCCAACGGACGATCATATAGAGATTTAGTGATGTGGTATTGTAAGTCAGTTTGAACTGTATAACATGTATAAGTCAATTTGAACAAATCAATAAAGACCGTAATGAGATATTTGAAGGTCGCGTTACTGCCAGGTCGAATTGATCGTCTCAATAAGCGACCCTCTGGGCAGCGCATATGTAGATCCCAGTTATAGGTCGATCTGAACGACCGTGATGGGACATGTATTAAATATTGCATAACTGAATGGCGTCTCTGCAAGATCGAATTGATTTACTCAATAAGCGATCCTTGGAGAATGCGTATATTTTTGAAGAGCTATGAAGCAGATCCCGCTTATAGGTCGAGCTGAGCGACCGTGATGGGACGTGTATTGAATATTGCATAGCTAAATGGCATCTCAGCCAGATTGAATTAATTGACTCAATAAGCGATCCTCAGAGAGCATGTATGTTTTTGAAGAGCTATGAAGCAGATATTGTTGTAGTAATTCTCCATAGTAGGTCGATTTGAGCGAACCATATTAAGATAAGTACAATGTTGAAATAGATTTGCAGCATGATGATGAAAATTTGCTTTATTGAGTGAAATCTAAAGTTACAACATGTTTAATTTTGATACAGCTTCAGTCGGCGGGTATTCCATGGATTAGGTATAGGTACTCCATCATGTGTACTTAGATCGTAAGATCCCAAACCGCTCGCGCCAGTTATAATGAAGGGACCTTCCCAATTGTCTGCTAATTTCCCCGCATTAGGCGTTTTACGATATTAGGGGATTTCTCTGAGAACAAGGTCCTTGATTTTGAATTCTTGATGTCGAACGCACTTGTTATAAGACTGTGATAAAGCAAGTTGATATCTTCCCAGATTGACAATGGCTCTTTCGCGTGTTTCTTCGATCATATTCAGGTTGCATGCGATCTGAAATTCATTTTATTCATCTTTATTTCGTGATCGTGTATTGGGTGATGATACTGAGTGGGTATTATGGCTTCCGTCCCGTAGGCCTGTAAGAATGGAGTACAACCTATTGTTGTTCTTGGAGTTGTTCGATATGCCCAAAGTACGTGTGGTAACTCGTTTACCCAATTCCCTTTTTTGTCATCTAAACGTTTTTTGAGTCCGTCCACAATCGTTTGATTAGTAATTTCAGCTTGTCCGTTTCCTTGAGGATAGTAAGGGTTTGATGGGAAGTGAATGTTATTGTACTTATTGAGGAACACGACAACTTTGGAGTCAACGAATTGTAGTCCATTATCGATTCTGATAAGATGCGGTCTGCCGAACCGAATGATAATGTGCTCCCAGATGAATCTGATGACTTCTTCTCGTGTTCGGCACAAAGGGACTGCCTCTACCCATTTAGTAAAGTAGTCTGCAGCGACCAATAAATGATTTCGTTTTCCTGGTGCTGTAGGAAATTCTCCTACGAGATCGAGAGACCATCGTCTGAATGGCCAGGTGACTTGGCTTGAGTGTAATTCAAGCGTTGGGGATCGTATCTTCGGAACGTGACATTGGCAAGCATCACATTTGCGTGTGTACTCGATCGCTTGAGCTTTCATCTTAGGCCAAAACATTCCTTGTGTTAAAGCTCTGTTTGCAAGAGATCGTCATGCGGCATGGGACCTGCCTTCGTGTAGATCGTGCAAAAATTGTTGTGCTTCTTTTTTGGATAGGCAGAGGAGGTATGGACCAGTGACTGATATTTTGTAGAGGAGGTTGTCTCGAGAAATATATCTATGGGCATTGTCGATTAATCTCCGCCGTTCTGTAAGATCCTCTGGGAGTGGGCCATCGAATTTATTGTGAGGTCCAATGTATATGATAAAAGGCTGTCTCTAATCACTTCCGATCTCCTCGTTGTCCCCAATATTAATGGCGTTGGATACAGTGGCATTAATGTTGGGGTTAGAAATGACGTCAATTTTTAAATAGTGAGCTTCTGATCCAAGGACCCCAACAAGGTAAGCGAGTGCATCTGAATGTCTATTTTCTCCTCTTGGTAAATGTTCCATAGAAATTGTTTGAAATTTGTTCATTCGTTCGACTACTGCAGCAGTATAGTCAATCATTTTCCCATTGGCTTGATAGATACCCGCGTGATGATTGACGATTAGTAATAAATTGGTATAGACAGAGAGCTCAGGTATACCTAGTGTGAGTGCCATGTCCAAGCCATGAATTAGTGCCTCATATTCTGCTACATTGTTGGTTACTTCAAAATTGAGGTGAATGGATTTTTCGAGCCGATCATTGGAAGGAGTAATAAGAACAATCCCCACTCCTGATCCGGCTGGTCCGACAGAGCCGTCCGTCAAATGTTGCCAATCTTTCTTTGTTACCCAATCGGACTTCTCTTCAGGCTGTACTGTGAGTGGTTCATCTTTGTTCTCATCAACATCTTCTTCCCAATCAGGATCATCTACTAGAAAGTTAGCTAGAAAATCTGCTATAGCCCGACCTTTCTCAGAGTGGCGTGGCCCAAAATGTATGTCGTGTTCTCCAAGTATTACTAACACTTGTTGAATGCGTTGAGATTTTTTGCGCTTAGATAAGATTTTGCGGAGTGGATAGTTCGTTAATACCTGAACAGTGTGGGCTTGGAAATACTGTTTCAATTTTTATGACGTATAGACGAGAGCCAAAAGAAGCTTCTCGATCTTGGTGTATCCTGTTTTAGCAGGGGTCAGAGTCTTGCTGATAAAATAGACTAGTTTTTCTTTCTTTTCATCGAGTCGGAGGAGGACAGAGCTGAGAGAAGCATCTGTGACGGCTAGATATATTGTTAGTTCTTCTCCATCTGTTGGTGTGTTCATAACTGGTGGTTTACCCAAATATTGTTTGAGTTTGAGGAAAGCGGCTTTGCATTTATCTGTCCACTCGATCTCGGGATCCTTCTTTGACTTTCTCCGTGATGTACCTTGTTTAAGCAGATCGAATAGAGGTCGGCATCAGTCTGATGATTTGGACACAAATCTGTTAAGTGCTGCGATCTTCTCGACTAGTTTCTGAACATCCTTTTTTATCTTTGGTGAAGACATAGCCAAGAGAGCTCGTATACGTGATGGGTCAGCTTTAATTCCTTGTTTACTGATGAGGTGGCCCAAGAATTTCCCGGATTGTACTCCGAACTGGCATTTGTCAGGATTCAAATATATTTTGTAAGCTCGTAAAATCTCAAAAATTATTCGTAAATCTGCCAGATGGTCTTCTTTCTTGAGACTCTTGCAAAAACATGTCGTCGATGTAAACCTCCATTATTTTACCGAGCTTATCTTTGAACATTTGCGTCATCAATCTTTGATAGGTAGCGCCGGCATTTTTCAGGCCGAAAGGCATGACTTTATAACAATACATGCCTTGTCCGGTGATAAATACAGTCTTGTCTTGATCTTCAAGGAAAAGTGGTATCTAATTGTACCCTGATGCAACATTCATCATAGAGAGAAGTTCGTGCCCTGCTGTTGAATCGAGCAAATGGTTGATGATTGGGAGTGGAAAGCTATCTTTTGGAGTGTGTCGATTGAGATCTGTGAAGTCGACGTAAATTCTGATATTGCCGTTTTTCTTTGGGACTGCGACAATGTTCGAGATCCAGTCCGGGTAAATAGCTTTATGGATAAAACTTACCTTAATCATTTTGTCGATCTCTTTGTTTATTTCATCTCGTATTTTTGGTGCTAGAGTTCGTTGCTTCTGCTTAACCGGTTTTGCCTTCTCTTTCAACTCTAGCTTGTGGCATGCCATGGCTGGATCGATCCCTGGCATTTCGTGGAACGTCCACGCAAAAACATTGTGATTATCCGAAAGGAATTGTATGAGACTTGAACGTTCCTCCGTGCTCAAGAGGGTTCCAATATGAGTTCCTCTTTGTGTGCCATTGATCTCGATATATTCTGTTGGTTCGGCGCTTGGCAGCTGATACTCTGCTAGTACTGAATGCTGTAATTGCTACGCTGAAGCTGCTGCAACAGGCTTAACTTTAATTGCATTATCGCAAGCTCGGGCTAATTTTTGGCTGCCTTTGATTTCGTAGATCCCTCCTTTCCAGTCGAACCGTAGCGCTTGATGGTATGAGGAGGGAATAACTTTCATGTTATGCAACCATGGTCGTCCCAGGATGCCCAGGTAACGGGATTTTGTTTTGATGACGTAAAAAAACTACGTCAAGTGTGACTGGTCCGGCCA
This sequence comes from Kingdonia uniflora, assembly GCA_014058105.1. Classification (NCBI taxonomy): domain Eukaryota; kingdom Viridiplantae; phylum Streptophyta; class Magnoliopsida; order Ranunculales; family Circaeasteraceae; genus Kingdonia; species Kingdonia uniflora. The sequence continues at coordinate 7,072,134 of JACGCM010000816.1, read as the reverse complement.
TGATGGGAAGTGTAATTTTTCCCACGCGTTCTTCTTTGGAACCGTTGAATCTAGAGACATTGATGTCACTTGGCTCGACTCTGTCCGCTAAACCCATTTGGTCGATCGTGCTCTAGAATAGTAGTTCGATGTTGCTGCCGGTGTCTACCATCATTGTATGTAGAACTATGTTCTTCATTTTTAACATGATGACGAGAGCATCGTGATGTGGGAAGTTGACGTGACGCACGTCACAGTCTTTGAAAGAAATCCCAGATAGGTTGCTGGATTCTGGCAACAAACGAGCTTCTTTATCTACCATTATCAGATCATGGCATTGTCCAATGCGCCTGCGTTTGGATCTGTTGAAGTGGTTGACTGTCTGAGTCTCGATGAAGTACAAATCTTTTTCCTCATTCGCTTCACCAGTCTGGACGACCGTGATTTCAGTTTTGTAGCTGCCATCTTTGTAACTTTTTACGTCCACAATATATTCGAGCATCCGACCATGAGAAAATATACTTAAGAGGAGAAGTTTCAACATGAAACATTGTTCTGTGTCATGATGGTGGATCTTGTGATGAATGCAGTACGGTTTTCCTGGAATGGGTTGAAGACTATTGGCATTTTTGAAGAGCTCATCCTTTTGCAGTAGCGGATATGTGTTTGCAATAGTAGTTGTCAACTGTGGTAAGCGCGGAATTGATCTCTTTTGTCCTTGGCGTGTTCGATCATCATAGGACTTGAAACGTTTTTTATCACCTCCATAGTCTTTACTGTTGTTGCGAGTACGTTCTTCGGTATTATCATTGGTGGATAGAGCAATGCGCTGAGGTTTTTGCTTTTCAGTCGTCAGTCTTTCGAGGTCGATGAAATTGTTGACCTTTCTATCATATCCTCTAATGTATGCGGCTTATTGAGGATAAGATGTTCCTTGAATCGTCCATCTATGAGTAACGCATTGGTGAAAGCGGAGATCGTGATCTTTTTGTCGAGGTTATCGAGCTTTCGAGCTAGCCCAAATTTTTTTATGGTAAATGTCTCTAATCTTTCCCCTAGCGCTTGCTTGAGACTAAACAAAGAGTAAAGACTTTCCTCCTTGTCTTTATTATGCGAATAGTTCTTGATGAATAGTTCGCGAAGTTGCTCGAAGGTGAAGATAGATCCTTCATCAAGTATGTGAAACCATCGTAGAGGCTCGCCTTTTAAGCCGGTCGGGAATAGATGACAGAGGATGTGGTTGGAGGAAGAATAGAGTCCCAAAGAATCTTGAAATTCTTGGACGTGTTTCACAGGATCCCCCCCTTCATATTTCTGAATCGTTGGAGTGCAAGAACTAGTTGGTACTTCTTCGGCTAGCAACTCCTGTGCGAGCGGACTCTTCTGCAACCTTGCATAGTTGCTCCTCCCACTGAGTATTTGAGCGTCTAAGAGCTCTTTGATCCATTTGTCTGCCTGTTCTGGAGTGAGGTGTTGTCGAGACGTGACAGCTCGTCTTGTTGTTGGTCCTCTCGCAGGATTGTGCTCCCCTGTTGCTTCTCCCATGCGGTCATAGACTGAAACTCTGGGTTTTTCACTGTTTTCTTCCTCTTGTGGTTGTAGATCTATTACCGCTCCTGTGAGTAATGGTGGATTGATGTGACTCCGAGGCAGGACTGGTTCTTGCTGAATCTGAGGAAGCGCGATATTTCTACCTTGATGTCCCAGGCGATCATGAACTAATATTCTCGAGGCGGCGGGCAGAGCGTTCTGCTTTCTCGGATTTGCCGTTATTTAAGCTTGTAGTGCCCTGATAGTATTCTGCATGCTGGCGAGCTATTTCTCCATTCGCCGCTCGGTTTCTGTCTGCACGGCTGTTTGTAGATCCGTCACTCCTTCAGCAACGTCAGGCAGGGCGTGGTGCGATTTTTCTTGATTTGCCATCTTTCAAAGATAAATGCGGTGAAAACTGGATCGGACAACGCTGAGTGTAATCTTCGTTCCCACAGACGGCGTCAAATGTAATAGCCTATTTTTGTATTACACGAAGATAACGCTTTACACCTTCGAAATCTAGTATGTTTAGTTATGAACAGGAAACAAACAACACTAGATTTAGCGTGGAAAACCCTTGAAAGGGTTAAATACCACGACCTCTCCTGAGGATTTTAAAAATAGAGAGAGGTTAATTTAGACTGCTAGCTATTACAAAGAGAGAGAGAGAGATGTGAAAAATATCTCTTAGAGGTTCTCATAGCAGCCTCTCTAATTCGTAGCTATCTAGTCTTATTTATAGGTCTTATAATACGACCGTTAGTTACATTGATGAGGAACGTTACAATATCGGGTTTTGATGAGTCTTCATGGTGGACTTTTGTAACGTCTTGATACATGTTGATCTGTAATGGACCTGTAGGGACTTATCCCTCGAGCTATGGACACTCGATCTCATCTATACCTCGAGCTCTGGAAGACTCGATCTTCTCTAGTACCAGACTTACGCATAAACAAATACGTTACATACACGTCAATAGTTACACATCGACCACGAACTCAAGCAGAACGTGGGTCATCCATAACAGATGTAAACAGAACAAGTCAACATACACCTATCTCCCATGAGCTAGCAGTTACACACTCAACTGCCCATAACTTCCACTTTCAGGAGAACGTGTTCATACGATGTCAAGTTGAGAGCAGGGTCTATAAAAGGGCAGAGCTCCTAAAGAAATGGTACGGTCAACATACAGTTCGATGCATACAATTATCTGATCTCTAGCTATCTTTTCTTAGATTAACTCTTGTAATCAAATTCTCTCTCTCTCTCTCTCTCTCTCTCTCTCTCTCTCTCTCAAGTAATAATACTACTTTAACAAAATCCTCCACTCGAGGTCGTGGTTTTTTACCTATTTATAGGTTTTTCATGCTAAATTGCCTGTGTCAAGTGTTATCCCTTATTTAATTCTTGTCATAGTAGTTTTTGGTGTAAGGATCGATTTCAAGCTATTTCGAGCTTTGCAAAATCTGGCCCCTACATTTGGCGCCGTCTGTGGGAACGCACGGTTTTTCCACGTACTTAAGAGCCACGATAAATACTCATCAGTCAAGTAGTATTTAATTATAGCTCAAACACTATTTTCAAGCACATCCTCTCAAAGTCATGGAAAACTACCCACTTCGGGAAGTATTGTCTAAGAAAGAGAAATCGAGACGAATACAGCAGTGGTCCGTCAGTTTGGGGGAGCACAAAATCAAATTCAAGCAGCAAATTTTAGAAAAGGGTCAAGCAGTTGCTGATTTCCTAGCATACTTTCCAGTTTCAGATCCTGAGTGGGAAGAACATGATCCAGATCTCGCCGAAGATGCAGCAGATGAGTTTCCACCCTCCAAATCTTTTGATGATCGAGCATCATGGATATCTCAAAAAGGGTGGAGGCTCCTCACCGATGGTTCAGCAGGACCCGCAGGGTCAAGAATTGGGATCGTTCTCATTGCACCTTTCAACGACATAATCGAGAAATCCATTCATCTCGACTTCGAAGCCTTGAACAATGTTACAGAGTACGAGGCACTCATTCATGGTCTGGATATAGCTCTCGAACTCGGAATCACTGAAATCTTGGCCTACATAGACTCTCTTCTAATCGTTCATCACTACTCAGAACATTACAAGAAGAACGACATCATGGTCGATTATGCAGCTCTGGTTATAGAAAAGTTAAACAAATTTCACAAAGTTACGCTCGAATACCTCCCTCGAGGAGAGAATTGTCACGCCAACTCCTTGGCTTACTTAGCCGGAGTATTAGGTAAAGAATCAAGACACCTTCAAATCGAAGTTATTTCTAGCCCCAGTATTAATCGTACTACAATATATGCGATTAACACTCGGGGCGATGAGATGGCAGAAGATGATTGGAGGAAACCATTCGTTATTTATCTCGGTCCGGATAACACATACAACGGGCCACTACCAGATGATCCACAGCAGCGTAGACACATCATCGAGAATTAAAAGTACTACACGGTCCAACCAAATGGCAATCTCTACAAACGTTCAGTCACTGGTTCATACCTCAAGTGCCTCTCTAAGGAACTTGCCGACAAGATACTTCGAGATCTACATGAAGGTACCCGCGGATCCCATACCGCAGGACGAGCTCTTGCTAACAGGGCTATTACCCAAGGAGTGTTCTGGCCAGGGATGCGGAAGCAAGCTGAAAAATACTCACTGAAATGCGACGCATGTCAGCGCCATCAAATTCGGCCCCCTTCCCTCGAACTCCATGCCAGTAAGGTGTACTGGTCGTTCAAGCGATGGGCACTCGATCTAGTTGGTGAATTCCCCAATACTCCTGGTAACAGAAATTTCTCCTTGTTTCCCCGGATTACTTGACTAAATGGGTCGAAGCAGTTCCTCCATGCAGAACTCGAGAAGAAGATGTCATTTCTTTCATTTGGCAGCATATCATCACAAGATTCGGTTGTCCCCATTTGATTCGTATCGATAACGGTCCCAGTTTGTTGGAGCCAAGGTCGTAGCATTTCTCAACAAACACAACATAATCCATTCTCCATCAAACCCGTACTACCCCTAGGGAAACGGACAGGCGGAGATCACAAACAAAATCATCGTGAATGGTCTCAAAAAGTGTCTTATGTCACAGAAGAAGGGCAACCGGATACGTGAATTACCTTACGTCTTATGGGCTTATCGAACTACGCCCCGAAAGTCAAGACAGTGTTCTCCTTTTCTACTTGCCTATGGAACTGAAGCAGTGACCCCAACAAAGTACCACCATCCTGTAAGAGATCACGAGATCACAGACGAAGAAAATGAGTTCAAATTGGCGTGCAACCTCAATTGGATCGATGAGACACGAGATAGAGTTATCACAAATCTTGGTCGATATCATCAAACACTGGCAAATTCATATAACAAACGAGTTCACACTCGGGAGTTCGTTATCAACGACTGAGTCCTTCGAGAAATTTCAGATAACAGAAAAAATCCACATGCTGGGAAACTAGCAGAAAACTGGGAAGGTCATTTCATGGTCATAGTTCGAACTGGTCTGGGGTTCATACTATCTCATGACAAAAGCCGGTGATAAAATTCCAAATCCATGGAATACAAGAAGATTAAAGTTATATCGACACTGAACAGCTCCTCCGTCGCTCAGCAACGCCCAATCCACCTCTAGGTTTCACCTCCAATGTATGTACAAACTCTTTTCAATCAATGAAATCTCTTTTTTATCACAAGAATCCCTGCTATACAGTTCCACTTCATCTCCATCCATCTCCACCCAAGGATTAAAGCACAGTTTATACTAGCTCGATACCTAAAGGTAAAACCAACATCCAATATTGGTAATGGCATAGATAATACTAGCCTAACTCCTGAGGATACTCATGCATCTGAAGGTGGGGGCCATAACGAACCTCTTAGTCTGAAGAAAACAAGCTTAAAGCACGAGTGAGGAAAAAACTTGCTCGCTGCCGATAAGCTCCAGCATCCAATATTGGTAATGGCATAGATAATACTAGCCTAACTTCTGAGGATACTCATACATCCAAAGGCGGGGGCCATAACGAACCTCTTAGCATGAAGATAACACGCCTAAAGCACGAGTGAGGAAAAAACTTGCTCGATGCCGCTAAGCCTCCCTAAAGTCCAAGGGTTGAAGCACAGATAATACTTACTTTTACACCCGCGGACTTCTTTTAATTCGATGGGCCAACCAGAGAATAACATCTACTGCAGGTGAAGAAAATGTTAGTTTATAATATCAACATTTCAAATTACAACGCTCCTCTCAAGGGCCTACATCGAACACTGATCAATTTAATTAGTCACTGAAGCATCAACATCTAATTACAAAAGGTACTCGTTATCAGTATTCAAGTCTACTTCTTTTTAATTCTGCTAGATTTTCTTGATGGGAGAGCAGTCGACCTTCCTCTCACAGCAGGAGTAGGTGAGACTGCACTCGAGCTTCCCCCTATTTCAGTCCTGGATGCCATGTATTCTGGAGATCGTTCAGCAACAATTTCTCTTCCTCGAGCTATTTTTTCAGCAGTCGTGGTCCCAATACCATGATCCATAACCCCAATCCGATTTATGCTCGAGATATCAATTTTACATACACAAGTCCTCCCAAAGAAGCAACCTTGCATCAAATCCCTCTTAACCTGCAGAAATTTTATTTCCACAAAAAAAAATACAACCAATGCGCTTAATTACCGTTGATGCAAAGCTTCACCATCACATTTATCTTGCTTATGAATTACTAGTTCCTTAAAGGATTGGTGAGTAACAGCAGCACGCTTGTTATCCCTTAAACGATGAGCTTTCGATTCAGCCAATTCTGCTGTTAATTGATCAATACGTTCACTTATCTGCCTTGTAAGGTCTATCGACTTCTGCTGAGAATTTGTGAGGTCAATACGCATATTCTCCACTAACTTTTCTTTTTGACGAAGGAATTCCTTCATCTCTCGACTCCCCTCGCCAGAAGCAATTTCACCATCCCTTTAATCCAATTCCAATTTGAGATCCTTCTCATACTTCATTTCCCGTGCACGTAATTCCCGCTCCAATTCGGTAATTCAAGCACAGAGTTGATTAATTCTTTCATTCATATCCTTATCACGTTGCACCGCCCTCCTTACATTTCCACGTACGTGGGCCAAATTTTCTACCAAACTTTTGTTCTTGGCTTGAACCTCTGCAAAATCAACCCTGCTTTTAGCCTCTCTCTCTTTCAAACGACGTAAATCAGCCTTCAAACGATCTAATCTGGCGATCAAACTATCACGTATTTGTGCAGAGTTACGCAATTCTAAATCTTTGCCCACAATACTACTGCTTAATTTTTCAAAATCGGCCTCAGACACAGCCAAGTTAGTTTGCGCAGTATCCAGGTCGATCTCTCTCTTTAACAACTGCTCGTTCAGAGCACGAATGTTACATTTCATATCAGATATCTCATCATTCAATACTTTAATACGGTATTCGGCTAACTCAGCATCGCGCCGAGAACCTGACGCCGCTCTTTCCTTCAACTCAGCAAGTTCGCTGATAAGTTGGTTCAAAGCCAAATCCCTGCTCAAAAGTGTTACAGTCTTATCCTCGACTTGGCTCTTAGCTTCTTCGAGCTTTAGAGAAAGCTTCACATTATCATCCAATCGATCTTCATACTGAGAGATCAAAGCCTCATATTCTTCTGTATACTCAACATTATACAAAAGAGTCTGCTCTTCTCTCTCTCTAACAACATCTAGCTCCTTCTGCATAACAGTTAGCAGGGACTCACAATATCAGTACCTAATTGGGAAACAGATCGACAGAAGCATGCTGACAAACTTGCAGAATAGACACTTGCAAGCTCAAGAGAGCCAGTGCCCCCTTGGCCTACCGGCCAAGAAACAAGCTTTGGTCGTAAGGTAGAGTGTACATACACAAACATCCTGAACTAGAACAAACTTACAAGGTGCATATCCCTTCTTCCATTAAATTCATGTTCATCTAGTTATTAATTTATCTTAATTATCTAACCTGCAAATCAGCAGAGGAGTTTTTCTCCACTTCAAGTAGGCCCTCTAACTCCACAACTCTAAGGTGCAAGCTTTCTATCTCCTACAATATGGGGTTTCATAAGAAAAACATTGTTGGCATCAAACAACAGTATAATATTACAAAGCTCGAGTTCATGTTTCACAACCGATGTTACATTACACGATCATCCTACCTGATCAATAGTTTCCTGATTATCGGCAACGGTCTTTTCAGCAACATTCAGACCATCCTCTATTTCCTTAACCTCCTCTTCATCCACAATTTCCTTCTCCTCATAATTCTCTTCGCTAAATGCCAAAATTTCTTCCTTTGTATACCTTAGCTGGTAGAGCTTCCCTGCAAGGTTGTTCTGAGAAGTAGCAGACGCGGAAACCAATCGTTCCGCTTCAGGTACACTTTCAGCCCTAACTTTCTTCAGCTTTAGGGCAGCAACTTCCCTTTCTTTCTCCAGGTCCAATTGAAAAGCTTCCTTCTCCCGAGTCAAGCTCTCTTTAAACTAGTTTTTCTCTCTCTCGAGCTGGGAGATCCTCCTTTCCAGCTCAATAGACCTATCCTGGAGACCAAGCTGAACCCCCCTCAGAGTATGAGCAAGCTATAACAAGAAATAAGTCAGCTCGAGACGACAAAACAATATGAAAAAACCAAATATTTACTAACCTTCTTAAACTCATCTTCAACAACAATAACCCCCTTCTCTCGAGCTTTAGCTCGACATTGTTCCTCCATGAGACCGATTTCAACCTCAAAACGTGGCCTCAAGTCAGCCCCCTCAACGATCTTAACGCTTTCCTCAAACACCACCTGCGACTTTGTGGGAGGAGTTACCTTCCTCCTCTTACTGTTATCGTCCACACTGTCCCACGTAGCAGAACGAGAAGCAGCCCCCCTTTCCACGGCCTTCCTTTTGGCAAGATTCCGTACAACAGTGCTGGACACATGGCCATGTCTACTGGCCCATCTGGCATTTCGTTAAGCTGCGCAAGCTTCAAAGGAGTATTAAGTTCAGGAGTTAACATATTATCTTCCATAGAGCCTGGATTTTTCCCATCCATTCTCCTCTTCGTTTGAGATCTCCTGACCTTGTCATCCTTACTAGCTACCCTTTTGAACCTATTTATCCCTAACTTTTTGAGAATGACCTCGAGCTCAGTGCCTTCCTTGGCAACAGAATCTATGAAGGATTCCTTCCTCGAAACTTTGCAGCTAATTCCTGCATAAAAGATAGGCCACGTAAGATACAAATCAACTATAGAAATATAGTTCAACATACAAATGATAGTTCGATTTTCAATGGTATACTTAACCTTTGTTATAGTTCTATTATTAAGTTCTAGGGGTTCCTCATAAGACCGCTGAAGACATTCACCAGACACCCATAAAAGGTTGTTGTTCCAGACTCGCCCTGCTGAAGACAGGTCGAAGAAGCATGGTCTTGAAGAACTAGAAGAAAGATATGCACCATCAATTGTTGTGACATACTTCACAGCGTAATACTCCAGAAAATCCTTGGCAGTAATCCTACTCTCACTACCAGATGCAGCCCATCTCTCATTAAGGGTTTCGCATACAAATATAACTTCCTAAAAATTTCAATTTAGCTGCGTCGGGCAAGCCCCAATCATATTTATAACACTCTTAGCCAAATTGCTCAAAGGCAGCGTTAACCCATAGTCGAACTGGGCTAAATAACAACAAAAGCCATCAGTTCGACTCTCCTTCACCACGCCTTGAAAGTACTCCAATGACACTTCATCCCCCAAATGCCTGTACTTCTTTTCTTTAGCCAAATCAGACAGCAAATATAGGTAATCCCCTCCTTGTCTGACACTGCAAGTCCTAAAGAAATTACCCCTATATCCGAAGGCATGCCCCAGATCCCATCTACACTACTTTTGGCCTTACAGAACTCCTTAAATCGACTACAACCCATAGGGCACTCAACTCGAGAACCCTTCAAACGAGGCCATTCTACCAATTTTGCTACAATATCTTCCTCGTCCCCTACTCTAATGACGAGAGATAAATGTCCTACTAGGTCTACTTCATCAGCCTTTGCACAACCGGAGGTCGAAATCATACTTATCTATAGTAAATGATCTACTATACAAGAAGCTGTTCCAACAAAACCTACAGATAGGTCGAGGTATATATATCAATTATTAGCTTGCACTATTAGATCACTTCTACAATCACAATTATCACACAATGATTTTTCTCGCCCCGTAGTCATTATTCCCCTTATTATTTTTATTTTTTGTTTGGGTGGGGATTACATCCTTATCCCAACACAATAAAGATTTTTATACAAAAACTTTTATAAACACAAAGACTGACTTACCTTCAACACCCGAGTGAGAGTCTACAGCGTTGATCCGCACCAGTTTGCTTAATTTCTACAACTTCTTTAAAACTTCCTCGATCTCAGCCTCCACTCCCTGTTCGCAATAGAGACTCCTAGACACTGTTTTCCTCTTATCCTTTCCTCCTTCGGCGGTAATGGAATCGTCAGTTGAGATCTCTATCTCCCTAACCTTTTTTTTATGTTTCTGGTTTTTTGTATTCGAAGAGGGAGTACTTATACACCTTTCCTCGAACCGCTGGCGGTTTTGAGTTTTCGAATAAACAGTCCTCGATTCCTGAACCAAGCCGTCTGTTCGTCTGAACCTGTCAGGCATGTCGTACTACTTCCCATCATTACACCAAATATTATACTTTAGCGTATCTTTCAGCCTCTTGGTCCCACTCTTTTCACAATGCCCCAAACTCATGATTCTGAATTATCTATTTTAAAATTCCACGTACCTTTGTTTGCCCTACTTATACACCTTAACTTTAACGTCAATATCAATTAGCAACACAAATTCAAAAATTTAGTTTCAACAACAATCCTAGTCATAGCCTATTTTCGTGAACAGAGTTTTCTTCAAGTAAATTCGGGCAGTTACATTTCAAAAATTCAAAAATACAACAGTCAATCACTCCAATCTCTAAGATACTTGCATTTGAAGCAACCGGTGTGCCCTTCGACACCACAAGCTTTCAGTATCCCTGAGGCGATATCCTTATCCTCATTGATGATCTCCTCATTTGCCATCATCATAACGAACTCTTTGCGATCTTCAACAAACCGCCAACAAATACGCATGGACTCAGACCATTACACGAGGTTCATTTCCTCGCCCCTTTCTACATCAGTCATACCCTCGTATTTCGCTCGGGTCTCGAGTAGAACTGCATCATAACCTTGTTGCCCGAAAATTGCTTCCCTTATTTCATCAATCTTGAGTGCTAAGCGCAAGTCGTTCAACGCACTTGCTTCAACAGCCCTCTGAGAGCGAGTCTTCACCATTTTTATGAATAACCTTCTTAAAGAACAAGTCACACTTTTATACTGTTCAGTTAACAAGACTAATTTTTTCGATTGACTATACGCAACGTATTTCAGTTTTTATAACCCACTCTTCCCGGGTTCGAACTATTTACTATTATCTTTTCGTGCTTAATCGAGCTATCTAAAGGTTACATTTCGAGCTTTATCTTTACATCTGTTAAGCTCGAGTCGTTTACGAGGTAGGATAAGGTATGTTATCCCACCAACTATTTTCTTCCATATTATTACAGCTCGATGACGTGTCGACTATTTCTACTTTTTGCTAGTAAGAAACAAACAAAATATTCTTTTATTACGTTCGATTTTCATCTAACAAGTTCGTTACATGACTACCCCTACAGCGTTGCTTTACAATTTCATAATCAAGCTTTTAGAAGCTTGATATTACAGATATTTTCTCAAGCACGAGGACAGGTCTCTAGTTCTTTTTTCGTTGCCAAGATAATACTGATCTTCCAGAGAAACCTCGGCCACAGCTCGAAAAATGCAAGACTGCAACAGGTCAAACACCTCTTTCCCCTTCATTTCCCTGTAGGAAGAATTAAAAGAAAAGACGATTGTGCTGAAGGAAGCGGTCCATCTTCCATATGCCACCTCCACCACAGCCGTCTCTTTCTCCTTATCCCCACCAACCCGGAGTTAGTAGAGCTTGAAGAGGACTCCTACCTTAGAAATCAGAACGTTATTAGAGGCCAGAGATTTTGCATCGCATGCACCCCAGCCACTAAATCGGATGCTACATAATACCCAAAAATATTTCAAACAACACTCCTTCAATAAAACAGCAAAGGGAGTTTCCCTACTCTGATAGCCAAAATACCGTATCCGAGGTTCCTTCATGATGAAAGAAAACCGGGCATGATACACTCGATTCCTCATCTTAACCAAGATGTTGCAAATGTACGCATCCAAAAACTCATTTTTTTTTCTCACCCCTAAAAAAAATGAATATGTTTGTTTTTCTCTGCAGTGAAGATTTGTTGCAGGTTATTCGGCAATCAGATCTGATTACTATTTATAGAGATACCGCATTTAACGCACGTTGTTTCCCAAGACAGTCATCCGCTCGGGAAAACCACAAGCCTGCCTATAATACTCACGCGTCATAATGACAACATACTCATCAATACAGACGTTCCAGTTTTCAAACTCTCGCTTACGTCATCGCAGGGTCCGAGATTAGGGTTTTTCTCAACTAAAGCCAGACGTGACTTCAGTTGTGAGGGGGTGATTGTAGGGACTTATCCCTCGAGCTATGGACACTCGATCTCATCTATACCTCGAGATCCGGAAGACTCGATCTTATCCAGTACCAGACTCACGCATAAACAAACACGTTACATACATGTCAACAGTTACACATCGACCGCAGAACGTGGATCGTCCACAACAAATGTAAACAAAACAAGTCAACATACACTTGTCTCCCACAAGCTAGCAGTTACACACTTAACTGCCCATGACTTCCACTTTCAGGAGAGCGTGTTCAAGCACGATGTCAAGCTGAGAGTAGGGTCTATAAAAGAGTAGAACTCCTAAGGAAACGGGACGGTCAACAGACAATTCGATACATACAATTATTTGATTTCTAGCTATCTTTTCTTAGATTAACTCTTGTAATCAGGTTCTTTCTCTCTCTCAAGCAATAATACTACTTTAACAAAATCTTACACTCGAGGTCGTGGTTTTTTACCTATTTACAGGTTTTTCACACTAAATCCCTTGTGTCAAGTGTTATCCCTTATATAATTATTGTTATAGTAGTTCTTGGTGCCAGGATCGATTTCAAGCTATTTCGAGCTTTGCAAAATCTGGTCCCTACAGGATCTATTAACATTCTTTAGTTGTAGCTTCAGACCGTTGGGAAGATATGATCTCCTGTGATGCTCGCGTGCATACGATCTATTGACAAGTGGAGGAGTATCTTCTGTAGCACGAAGTCACAGGATGCTCTGATATCTTCGAACTGTTGATGAAGATGCGATCTCTAATAGTGTTCGCGTGTATTCGTACTGTTGATAGATATCTGAGTATTTTCTGCAGTGCGATGTTATTGGATGCTTTGTCATCCCCGAACTGTAGATGAGGAAGTATGTATTACAATCTCCTTGCTTTTAGTCATTGATTGGTTATCAGTATGTTTACTCGAGTTATGTGAGTTTGAATATCGGACTCAGTACGAGGATTATAAATAATCCCTCACAATTGTTGTTGTTGTTTGTGATCACTGATGATGCTGATGATGATCATGATTAATTGTGATTGGAAAGTAATTGTTATTCGTTGTTGGATTGGAGATTGGCAGAGCAGCGAGGTCGTTCTTCATTGGCGTTTGAAGGTGGGCTTCAACTGTCTATCGTTTTACCGATTTGTAGTTCTTTCGTTAGCGGCTAACACGTAGTGTTGTTGTTGTAAACGTCTGAATCTGAATATGAATCATAAGTTGCAGCAACCATTAATAGAGTTCTATGCTTAACGACCATTTGTTTTGAGTCCTTCATGAGACCATGATTCTTTACTAGAAGACGAGTTGCAGAGCATTGTTTGTTCGTCTCAAACGTTCAGGCTCGGCGATGGGTATGTTATGGTCTTGTGGTGCCATTCTCCAAAGAGGATGGAATATCAACTGGATCGGAGAACAATGAGCGTAATGCTTCGATTCCCACAGACGGCGCCAAATGTAATAGCCTATTTTCGTAGAGACCGAAAATAGCTTTACACCATAGAATTTTAAATGATATGAGAGTGAGAGTAATAGTAAGCACAAAGATTTAGCGTGGAAAACCCTTGAATGGGCAAAAAACCACGACCTCTCATGAGGATTTGAGAAAGAGTTGTTTATAAATTGCTAACTATTACATGAGAAAGAGAGATATTAGAAAAGGTCTCTCAGAAGCTATGTCCCGAAGGTGTATCAGTCTATCCCTATTCGTTCCAGCTCTCTAGTCCTATTTATAGGTTTTATGACATAACCGTTACAATATTATTTTAATGAGGAACGTTACAATATCAGGTTGGTCTTCATAATAGTCGAGTAACGGCTTGAGTAACTCTTCTTCCTTGTAACCGCTCCATAATGTGTTGTAAATGCGCCACGCGTTTGTTGACGAGGTCGAGTAAATGTGTGATAGTCGTATACTGAGACCTGAGCTTGAGATTCGGAGCTGGCTTTTACTTCCAATCGAGCTGTAGCAGTTCGAAGTTACTGTAGTAGGTCGAGTATTGGAAATAAGGCACCACAGGTAATATTTTTGCAGTGATGAAAGGAGGAATGAGATTGAATAAGTAGACATGTTTACATGAGATTCAATTAAGCATATCATCGGACAATGTTTGATTGAGGATTTACAACCCTTCCATCAAGAGTCTGATAAAAAAAATCTATTCATTCCGTTACCGTTAAATTCATATACAGGAATAGAGTTGTTGGATGAAGAACATACGGCAAAACAAAGGTGCGACTTCGATGAGTTTACAACCCTTCCATCAAGAGTCTGATAAAAAAAATCTATTCATTCCGTTACCGTTAAATTCATATACAGGAATAGAGTTGTTGGATGAAGAACATACAGCAAAACAAAGGTGCGACTTCGATGAGTTTTGTTTCTACATATCTTTGTGAGCGCCATATGTATATGTCAAAGCATTGAGTTTTCTCGGAAAGCCGAAAATGAGCCAAATCATTTATGCACACTTAAAAAAAAAAATCATTTATGCACACATTTAAAAATATATATATATTACGTCCTTTACCGATCACCAACAGTTCCATTGACGTCGTATTTTATCGACCAAAACAAATTCGGATTCACTTTAATCCGGACCAAATTAATCCCATTTATTGCCTGCCCTAAATCAAGGCTCAGTGATGAACGACATCAGTTCACATAAACAGCTCCAAAAACTAAAACAAAAGAGAGAGAGATATGGGAAAACGCGGGAAGAAACAGAGACACATGAATCAAAAACATCAGAATCATGGATTCTACAACTCTGATGAAGAAACCCAAACTAGTCTTCCTCTCCAACCTCAAGAAGATGAAGAAGGACAACAACGAGAAGAGCAAGAAGAAGATGATGAGAATGGTTCAGGAGACAACTTCCCTTCTAAGTTCCAGCTCTACCAAGAATCAGTTCAGGTAAGAAAAAAAACTGGATTTTGATAATGAGGTTTTGCATTTTAAGCTATATTTGAAGTTTGGTGATGTGGGATTTGAATTTTAAGCTTGTAGGGTGAAAATGTAGATTTTGATGATGGGTTTTGTTTTTTGAACTAAATTTGAAGTTTGGTAATTTGGGGTTTGCATTTTGAGCTTAATTTGATGGGGTTTTGTTATCTTTTTTGATGATTTAGTGTAGGAGCTAAAAGGGAGAAAAATGTAGATTTTGATGATGGGTTTTGCATTTTGAGTTATATTTGGAGTTTGGTGATGTGGGTTTTGAATTTTAAGCTAAAATTTTGAATTTTTGTTGTTGTGTTTTTTGGTGGTTTTGTGTAGGAACCAAAGGGGGACATAAGTTATTTGCTGAAGTTCTTTTTAATGTATGTTGGTGGGAGAGTTCCGCTCCATCTTCAAGAAGATTTCTGCGGTACCGCCCTTCTAAGGTAATCATTCATTTCTCTCTAAAAGGATTTGTATTTAGAGTAGTATTAAGGTAACAAATAGTTTTAACTGAGTTTTCATACCCACATTGGTAAATTAGAAAGAAAAAAAAAAGAAAAGAAGAAGAGAATTATTGGAAGTTTAGTGTGTAAATAAATAAGGCTTCATTTAGTAATTTTAGATGAATTGGGGGTTAAACCCCCAGTTTTCAACTAAACAGTTAAGTGGACACAATGAGGAAAGAAGACACCTTTAAGGGTACCCGTCTTAAGGTAATGAGATCAGTCCACTGCCAATATTTAACAGATTGGAGTTGCGGGGTGGTTATGGAGATAGAGAAATATTTTCTTACTGAATTTTATAAAATCCTGTAAGTTTCTTTTTGCTTCAACATTGATACGAATGCGTCCTGGTTTGTATGAGAAAGAGATAGAGAGAGTAAAATGTCTCAAAGACGTTAACTGCTAATTGCATCAAACGGGATGGGAGTGGAGTTACTGATGTTGTTATTGAGATCCGCTGATGTCTCTGAAGGCATTGGCTGCTGAAACATCTGCTCCGATCAACATGAATGGCATAAGTATTCCCAACTCTTTCTGTTGGTTATGCTGATTATAACAATAGTTTTGGCAATCAACATCTTCAAGACCCGACACCCTTCAAGGAATATGACAAAATAAAACATCTAGAGTTTGTAAGAGCTACTTTAAATATCAATTAGTCAGTAGAGTTCTACTTTAGTCTTTTAGTTTGTTCCCCATGGCTGTAGATCAAATAGAAGGAGTTTGTTTTTAACTTTTTATTTTTATCTGTCTACTGATATAATATGAAGTAGGGTCTCACTTACATCCCATGGCGCATTGAACTCTAAAAATGAGTGGGGAGCTAGGAGGGTAGCACAAACATCCGTCTCTGTGAGATTCCCTTAGCTTTCTGTTTTCTGACAAAGTTTTTTCCATTTTCTTTATACAACCAGAATGTGGCAGTGTCCATTCTGTCAAATGGCAGAATGGGAAATGCCACATTCTAGTTGACGAAGTTACAAACTATTAACAAGGAAGTTTTCTCGTGGCTGTTCTTCTCCTTAACCCCTCATACATTGTCCAGTGTTAACGCCTCTTCAACGACTTGGCAATTAAAAAACTAAATGAAATTTCCTTGAGGGAAAAAACTAAAAGAATGTCAAAAACATTCCAATGATTACTTCTACTACAGATACAGAAATGTTCAACTAGATCACCAATTGTTGACTAGAATTTCAGTGGTCCTGATGCAACTCCTTATCTTATACTTCCTAGTACGGAATGGCTTCGCAATGATGCAAGACGAACGGCGGTAGGAGTTGATTTGGACGACGAGGCACTGATGTGGTGTTTGGAAAACAACATTAATAAGATTGGGACTGATGTGTACTCTAGGCTATCCCTGCTTCATGGTAATGTCTTGCAACCTATGAAGGCCAAAAATGTCAAACAAGGGTTTAAAGATCTCATGAGAAATGTAACACTAAGTGACAGTGATGAGTGCTCGGAAACTGGTACATTAGCATCTGCAACAGAAACGGGCCCTGAGGTTTCAAGTAATGATGAGCATGTTAGGAAGAATTATTCATTGTTTGCTAGAGACATTGTTTGTGCATTTAATTACAGTTGCTGTTGCCTACAGAAGCGTAGTGACCTCGTATTGTATTTCAAGAATGTTCTTGGTACCTTGTCTAAAAATGGTGGAATATTTGTTATGGACGTATATGGAGGTACATCATCGGAGTGCGAGCTTCGTCTTCAGAGGAGGTTCCCAAATTTCACGGTAAGCTCCTATAACACCAATCTTTGTAAATTTTGGCATGCTCAACTTAGCTGAAAGCTTTCTAAGTATCTGATTTATGTAGTTGATTGTCTAGACTTCTACTCATATATAGAATTACAAGTCTTCAGTAAACTTTAATGTTCCCTTAATATTGCCTCTTATCCGACTAACCTTAAATTTTTTGAAACTTTGCATCAACTTATTGGAATCTTGTTACATTTATATATTTATTTATTTAATAAATGCCTAAGGCCAGATTTTATAAATAATGATTGGAAGAATTACAGCATGTGAACTTAAAAGATAGACATGCCTACCTCTAGGTTATATTACAAAAGCTAATGTAATCTAAGGTGGCCAGGTTCAGAATATCCAAAGTCATAGTAGCCTGAATATCTGGAAGAAGATCCTGCATAAAAAAGTTCAGTTTGCTTCAGTGCAGCACCAAGTTTGACCAGAAAATCAGCTACTGGTACCCTTTCTCAAAATGTGCTTGGAGATAGCATGTAACTCTTGTAGCAGATGAAGAATCTTAGATCAAATGCCTCTTACTGACCAAGATACCATGTTGGAAATTGTGATTCAATCCTACCATAATCTTTTGCATCAACTTAACTAGTAAAGAATATCTACCATGTTCTTTGCACTGGAGAAGTCCTTAGTATAAAGCTCATTACCTCAGTGACAATGTTAGTGCCATGACCAACATGGAGAGAATACCCACACACTAACCTCTTTTTTTTTAACAAAAGAAAATAGATGTACAGGGTGGGAACAACTCCAGCATCCTACAAGCAGGAGGAAGGAGGGCCTAACACTAGAAAGAATAAGTGGAAAAAAAATAAAAAATTGGCCAAAACAATCAGACCTAAACAACCATCCTGGCTTCAGTGGGCACCCTAAAGCCAAAAGAGTTAGGTCTAACCTTAGTTCTACCAGTGCAAGTAGTCCTACACTCATCATGCCTGACCAAGTGAGCAACCTGTAACCTCTGTCAGGTTTACACCTGTCAATCTGCATGCTGTTACTATCCATGTTGTAAGTGTCCCAACTATGCCTCTCAACCCTGCAAAGCAGGTACACACCCATAGCCACCTTCATCAGATTCTGTAGTAGGTCTTGGTGATATCCTTTTGAGCAATCAGCTTGAGTTCATCAGAGAGATCTTCAGGGTCAATCTCATTGAAGTCATCTAAGGGTTTAATGTCAGCAAGCCATCAGCTAGTCTGTTTGTCTCTTTGTAGGCAGGGGCAATTTTAAACCATTCTAGCTCTCTAATGATTAAGTCTATCCTGTGAACTGTGTCCCATAGTGGGCATCCCTTGTTTTTTATGAGTGCTACAGCAGCAGCAGAGTCAGATCTTATACTTATCTTTGTATAGCCCTTTGATGTAGCTATCTTCAAACCATGTTCCACTGCCTGTAACTCATGTACGAGAGCTGCGAGAGGCTAGCTCACTACTCCCAGCAGCATCTGCAATAACAAGTCAGCAACCATCAGTATTTATCAACTTTATATTAGGTTCAGGGGGTATCCATTAATTTACAACTAATAGGCTCTTTAACACTGTACTTAGCTTGTACATTCCACCTCCCCATCATGTCTTTGTTGTGTTGAGAGTCTTTCAAATTGCAGTACTCCATATTGAGCTTTAACTGGACATCTTCCTTTATCTTGGAAGCACTGTTATTGCAAGGCTGGACTTGCTGTTGAAAATTATTTGGTTTCTTTCTACCTATGTATGATAGTAAAACGCATTAAAAGGAGTTAGACCTATGCTTCCTCATCATCAAAAATTGCTCGAAGCACTAAAGATGATGAGGAAGACGGAATCAATAAGGTCTGAAACAAAGTACCCCGAATGTACTGTAGTATCCGAATAACAACAGCCCAATGCACAGTAATAGTAGTAGTAGAAACAAACTGACTAACAGTATGAACATGATAACTGATATCGGGCTGAGTAATAGTCAAGTACACAAGCCTACCTGCGATGACCCGGTACAAAGTAGGACTTCCCAAAGGTATGCCATCAGAAGGAGTTAGACGAACATGAAGCTCAAGAGGAGGGTCATTAGTCCGAGAATCAGTAAATCGGGTTCTTTTAAGAACATCTAAAACATACTTGGATTGAGACAACAAGTAGGCCTTTAGGAGACGAGGCTACCTCAATGCCAAGAAAATAACGAAGAGATCCCAGATCCTTCATCTCAAACTCACGGTGTAACTGAAACTTTAGAGCACAAATGCAAGCAATATCATCACCAGTCAAAATCATATTATCCACATATAAGAGTAAAAACACACTACCCACAACTGTCAACCGCACAAGCCGAAAACCATATTGACGAATAACTGATGAAAACTTCTCAAACCAAGTATGATGCGCTTGTTTGAGACCATATAAGGCTTTACAAAGTTTGCAGACTTCACCAGGCAAATGAAGAACTCCCGGAGGAGGAGTCATGTACACTTCCTCAGCCAAATCATCATGCAAAAAGTCATTTTTTACATCCATCTGAGATAATGCCCATTGGCGAGCAGGAGCAATAGCAATCAAGAGACGAACAGTGGTCATCTTTGCCACAGGAGCAAAAGTCTCCTCATAATCAATCTCATACTCTTGAGTAAAACCATGAGCTACATTGCGAGCTCTATACTACTCCACTAACCCATCAGATTGTCTTTATTTTATGAATCCAACGGTTACGAGCATCATATTTCCCTAAAAGTAAGGTCCCATGTCCCTGTGTTTTGTAATGCAGACAACTCATCCATGGCATGCCACCAAATAGGGTCAACATTCGCCTCTTTGAAAGAAGTCGGTTCAGAGTGACCATGGATAGTGGTCAAAAAGGAAGCAAAAGAAGCAAACTCAGTGGAATAACAAGAGTTGGAGAAACCAACCTTATCTAGAGGACGACGGTCATGCACTGGATAACGTCGAGGAGGTGGTCTAACGGAAACAGGAATGGTCTCAGAAATAGAAAGTGTAGTGGGTGTGTCAAATAAAAAACTAATATCATCAACATGAAAAGGATCAACAAAGCGCAATTGAGACTCATGAATCTCGCGTGATCGGTCAGGGATCAAGTATAGGGGAATACGTTCCAAAAAAACAACATGCCAAAAAACGTATAACTTCCCACCAATAAGATCATAACATTTGTAACCCTTCTGATTATCACCGCAGTCAAGAAAAACACACATAATAGACTGATGAGATATCTTACCACGATTAGCCCGATGACACATAACAAAGCAAGTAGAACAAAAACCTTCAAAAGAGAATAATCCGAGATCTCCCATATAAACGCTCATAAGAAGAAATACTACTAGTAAGAACCGTCGGAATCCGATTAATAACATAAACAACTATGATGGTTGCCTCGCCCTAAAAATACTAGGAATAGATGCATAAATAAACATAGATCGTGCAGTCTCCATAATATGTCTATGTTTTCTTTCAGCAACGCCATTCTACTTGGGAGTTTCAGTACAAGAATATTAATTGATCATTCCATCTAAGGCAAACAAATCTGTAAAATCACCAGAAGTATACTCTCCTCCCTAGTCACCTCGGAAGCTCTTAATAACAAATAGCAGTAGAAAATTGTGTTTGAATCATAGTTCTAAAGGCTTTGAAAACTGAAAGAAACTCATATCGATGTTTCATCAAAAACACCCAACAATATCGAGAATAATCATCAATGAAAGAAACATAATATCTAGACCTCCCCTTGGCAAGATGAGGAGCAGGTCCCACACATTAAAATGAACTAAATCAAAATGAGCAATAGATACGAATGTGCTAACAGAAAGGTAAAGCAACAAAATTTTCGAGTTTTCAACTAGAATATTAAAAAATATCATGACAATGAATATCACCTAAAGCACCAGTAGAAACTAGATGCTTTAATCGGGATTCAGGCACATAACCTAATTTAGCATGCCATAAGTAAAAAGGACTAGACTTAAATCCTAAACAAAAGGAAGACAAATCAACAAAAGAACTGATAAACGCTATTCTGGCCAACGGTTGAAAACTTTCTAAGACGTACAAACCGCCATCTCTACGACCGGTCCCAATCAACCTCTGAAAATGACGGTCCTGCAAAAAGCAATGAGAATCAAAAAAATATACGAAATATCTTGAAAGACACAGCTAACTAATATAAATCAAACTCAAAGTAAGATGAGGAAGGAAATAAACATCAGAAATGAACAATTTTGGGGTGGAGACAGGTCCAACACCAACTAAGGGCATAGATGCGTCATTAGCTGCAGTAACACTAATTATAGAAGGACTTGCAAAACGTAAAAAAATGGATCGATCACTCGTCATATGGTGTGTGGCACCCGAATCAAAAATTCATGTAGTACAACAAATACCTGAAGGTGCACGTACGAGATGAGGTAGAGCTAGCATGTGGAATGATATCAGGACGCTGAAGAAGAAAATGTTTTATCTGAGTTGTAACATCAAAAAAATATGCATTAATATATGGTACTGTTGCTGAATGTGTAGGATGAGCATAATGAGTTGTTGGCACAGGTGGGCGTTGCGGATATGGTGCAGTGGGTCTAACATACTGTTGTGGAGGTGCTCCTGCATAAGACTGAAACTGAGGAGGGCCTTTGTACTGCTACGGAGAAGACTATGGGGTTGATTCTCGATTTTGATGTTGTAGACTTGTAGCCTTTTTGGGCATTGACTCTTCCAATGACCTTTCTGGTGACAAAAGGCACACTCATCATGAGGTCGCGGATATGAATTTTGTTGCTTATGATAAGAAATATGGGATTGAGACTTAACTGGTGGCTGAATAGCCAAGACTGACTGAGTGGGTATAGTAAGTGCCCATTTGCCTACTTGCGTCCTAAAACGGTTCTCTTCTGCAATAAGCTCACTAACAACATAATCAACACTTGGAAGAGGATCTCTATGAAGAATAGAACCTCGAAGACTCTCAAAATCATCACGTAATGCAACCAAGAATTGTACTAGTCGTTCTTGCTCTCTGTACGAGATCCAATCCCTACAAGTAGTATGTGGCTCAGTTAAAGCAAGCTGATCCCAAAGTATAGTCCTCATCCCATAACACTCTTGAATACTATGATCACACTATCGAACACCGTGGACATCAATTTCCAATTAATATTATCGCGCAAAATTAGATTTCGTATATGACTTCTTCAAGTGGTCACACCTCTCATTTGCTGTTTGAAACTTTGCTAATTGAATACCAATTGAAAGTTCTACAGAATTATTGATCCATGTAATAATCTTTGAGTTCATTTGCCATTTTCTTTAATTACTCGCATATGTTAGTTTTTTCGAGTCATTGGGCATCGTAATTGTACCATCAACGTAATTGTACCGATGATAAAGTGCGTCTTGGAATCAGCCTAATAAGCATAGTAAGGTCCTGATAACTTCGGACCAATTGCTTGGAAATCAAATTTATCATCTTCCATTTTGTCACAAAAGAAGTGCCACAATCAGGAACTACAAACTTGATATCAAACGATACCCAAATACCCCTTTACTTAGCAACAAACTTGGTGGAAGATTAAAACCCACATGCCAAAACAATTTCAGCAACAACTAACATTATACCCAAATATTCAAACAACTCCACTAACAACTAATTCAACAACAAACAACTAAACTATACCCAATCATCAAATCAACCAAATTTCAACCAATAACTTCAACACTAACACCACAAATCAGTACAGTACTAACAAAGAGAGCTTTGGAAGCTAATGGGCAGAGAGAGTGAGAAAAAAAATAAAAATGAAAAAAAATGAAAGAGCTTACAAGTAATGACAACACCAGAAAGAGATTTGGAATCCATTAGCCGAGATTCAAACCACCAATTTTTCATTTTTTCAAATCAAATACCCTAATTAAACCCAAATCATAAATCGAAAACAAAATCGTGCCAAATCAACCGGAGAACACCTTAATCGTTTTCAGAGAATAATTAACGAAACCAATCTGGCTCTGATACCATAATAGCTTTGATATTAAGGTTCAACCATTATAGAGGAAAGAGTGCTGCTATATTGTATTAGAAGAAGAGAATAGAGTTTAGTTTCAACTACAGACCCAAATAGCCAAACTACAAAGAAAGAAGAAAAAATGTAAATACTCTCAAGCCAATACTAACTCTAATAATTATAACCAAGGACAACAAGAATCCTACTGCACACAAACTTAGTGAAAATGCCATGTCTCATTCCACAAGCTAATATTATTGCCACTCCCTACAGTGTAGGTGACAATATCTTCAGCTTGAGTTCTAGCCTGCAGCAGCTTTCTCCACCCCCAACTGCAACCTTGGGAAATGGGCATAGTCCAAAATTTTGTGTCTTTAATCAAGTTACCATAGGGCATAGGTGCAATTCACTCACAAATTGTCTTTATTAACAATGATGGACCAAATTTGGAAAGAAAGAAAAAAACAATGATTGACCAAATATTTATCATAATAGCACCTCTATTGCAGTCTTCAATGTTCCCAAGGCCCAACCCTCCCTCTTTAAAAGAATGACAAATGTCATACCAATTCGCATTAGAAATTTTAGAGTCCAGGTCAGTCCTAGACCCTAGGAAGTTCCTACAAAGACTATCAATCTCATGTATGGTCCTAAAAGGTAAAAAAAGTAAGAGAACCAATAAACATTCATGCTATTTAGAACATGTTTAATCAACACCATCCTACATGCACAGAAGATAAATTTACCTTTCCAGGATTGAATTCTATTGGTGGTACTAGCAATGAGAGGAAGGCAGTCACTATGTTTAAGCTTTGTGGAACTAAGGGGTAGACCAAGATATTAACAGGGAGCATACCTTTTTGGAACCCTAGAATATTAGCAATGTTATGAGCTTCATTCTCTTACCTGCCCACATACTAACCTGCATGTGTGATTTCTAATTATTCCCCAAATCTTGTTACATAATTCGGTAAATCTGCCACTACTGTAGCAGGGCATGACATATTCGTTTTAAGTTATCTGTGCCACCTCTTTTTGTTTTCTCTTTTCATCTGTATCTTTTGGCGGTGTCAGCACTATTTAAGATTTACCCAATAAAGGAATATGGTTATGCCAGTTCATCAACCAGCTTAAAGCATTCTCTTAGCTTGGATCTGGAAGTGAACTCATTCAGCCTTGAAAGGAAATTTTGTTACTGTTGGAAGACAGCCGTAGTTATAATACTAATCAAGATGAAAAAACAACTAATAATTTCTGACAATTTTTGAGATGATCCTGAAAGCGAGAACCACGGATAGAACGTTATATCCCCAATAGTTGCTTCTTAATGGCTCATGTAGATATTTGTCTCCGTTTTTATTACAATATTTTGATTTTTTAGTTTTAAACCACTTATATTTTTGATATCTAGTATACCATCAATTAACAGCTGCCACTGAAAGCTCTCCTCCTAATTGTTGTTTGCTTATAACTAACAGTACGTTTGGGAGCAAACCAATTTTGATATAGTACACCGAACGACAAGGATTAGCCTCCACTTCAACCCCAGGAACAAGCAGCGGAAACTTCGTCATGCATTTTCATACGACTGGAGGCTGTAAGTAATACTTTTCTTTCAATGGATAATTATGCAGTCCCATGAAACCTAGCAAGCTCGGCTTGATCTGGCCAAATATGGAACTGACATCAAAACTCTGTTTTTAGTAATACGAATCAAACCTGCGGAGTCCTTTGGTTTTGATACACAATTTGCTTGTTATTGCTATATTGAAATCATATTTTCTGCTGGTTTTTATATCATTTTATTTACGAGTGAAATATATATAGTAGAAGGAGAACGTGAGAAAATATACAACAGAGATTGGTACCGAACTCCTCAAGAACAGCAAAGACACTAGTCCAACAAGATCTTGGTCCTTAAAAATTCAGGATGAAAAGTTATCCGTGTTCCTCTGATACAGCAGTCTTTAGAGTTATAAAAAATGTCTGCTTTGTCTTTTCCACGTATGTTCCATGACAACTGAAGGATTCTTCGTTGGTTATATATGCACTAGGTGGTCTTTGCCTGAAGTTAAGGACTGCTTGGAAGAGGCTGGATTCAAATCTGTCCATTTCTGGATTAGAAAAATGCCTGATACAAGTGAAGTGAAAAACTCTGAAGGTTTCGAAGCTGGACGTGACGCAAAGTATGAAGAGGTCTCAACTTTTCATCAACAAGATGCATGGAATGCATACATAGTTGGTGTTGCGAAATGATTTGTATTTCCTCGTATAACTATAGCTGGCCAATGTTTCAGTCGGCATGAGATCTTGGTACAGACATTGACTGCGTTGTATATGAACATGAAATTTCCTGTGCAATCACATCAAGAATATTTCAAGATATTTAGTGTTCTTACACTTTTTCCCCTCACTTCATATCATCTCTTATTTACATTTCTGGTAAAGCTCAAACTTGTAGATTAGCGGGTTTAGACCGGTGGTGGAGACTTGGCTCTTGCACCTCAGGTTATGAATGTCCTAAAATCCTGTGTAATTAGACAACGAAACTAATTAATAGAAGCCCTGCCTAAATGGAAAGCATGATCTGTAGGGACTGCATGCAATTCAGCCGAATCCTCGTATTGTGGTTGGGACTGCAGGTGCCCGAGGACTGGTGACCTCAAATCACCCTTGATAGCCAAAGGATATTGTTACTACCTAACCTAGAATTGCTGTGTTCAACTGGGTTAGTTATGTGAACAGAGATGTTTTTCATACAAAAATTGCTAAATATTGAATTTTACGGTAAATGTCTATCAAAAGTTTGCTAGACACTTTCAATCAAAATGCAACAAATAAATACCAAACAGAGAAGTCTATTAAATTGAATTGACGTAACTTTTTTTGTGTGTGTAAACAAAACCGACTGAAGAGTCAGTGTTGAATACACTCACTCGGACCAGGTTATCTTCACACTCCTCGCTCCATTTAGCTCTTGCACCCGTTTTAGATCTTCACAGGTAACAGAACTTCCATGGAACTTGCATATCTCCAACTTCAGACAGTTGGTTTCTTCAAGCTATCCTTGTTGTATTTAGGTGGGTTTGTTTTGGCAACATCAACTACTATCATCCACCCATTAATGATCTGCAAACACAAAAGCACGGGAATAGTCGAAGAATTTGAAAAGTAAAACAGGGTGAAAGAAAAGGTGGGATTGAGGAGTTTCTTTTCTTATACTACCTTGTCATTCATCTCTTTCATAGCTGCGCCTGCGGCTTCCTCTGTAGTGTACTCCAGAAATGCATAGCCCTTGGACCTTTTAGATATTCTGTCCATTATAATCTTAACTGTGAAAGAAAATAATGTATAATCAGATTACATTCAGGACGAATTTAAGCACATAGCTTGAAAGGGTTGAGAAAAGTAGAAATACCTTCTACAAGCTCGCCAAAGCCTTCGAATGCCGCACGTAAGGTTTTCTCTGACGTATAAAAAGATAGTCCTACACAAATGCATTAACTTGATTGTTATTGAGAAAAGAAAAAGGTGCTCGTTTTGAGAATTGGAGGATGCATATTATGAATGAGATATGTTCAGTCAAGTATATTAATCCTTCTGTTTTGTTTTTAATCAATTCCAACAACCTACTGTTGTAATATTTATGGAATATATTTGTGGGGTAGAAATATATTGGAAAGGAAAGTAGCAAGTATTGTACCCGTAACAAAGAGCCTTTTTGTTTTAATGTTGGGAGTTTGAGCTTTATCTGAAGAATCAAACAACTCCCCTGCATTACCAAAATATACCAAACATTATTATAGGATTGTCAATTTTCCAATGCCTGAAGATCAATTAAATCAAGCCATAAAGACACCGAAAAGCATTGAACTCTATCTAACTGGTATATCTTCGAGAAATATCTTAAAGTTCTTGGAAGGAACGTAAATCACCAATTTGGTAGCTATAAAACTTCGTAACGGGGGATAAGATAAAGAAAAGTAACAGATACTAGTAAAGTGAAGGTGAGCATTGCAGATAAATTAGTATGGTAGATGGTTTTAATAGAAAATTGTTCAGTTTCAAGTGTTTTATTCTCTTAACTAGAGAAAATTGTCTAATTGACTTCCCCGGCCACATCGACGCATACATCCCATGAATTTAGCTTTAATTGCATTGCAAAGCAAAAACAAAAAACAAAATACAGAGGAAGTTCTAATTTCATGGTATCATTTTCGAACGTGTACTCACATAGTAGAAATTTGTTTCCAAGAAAAAACAAGTTTTTCGTCATTTTTGAGAAGATCATTTTACCAATAAAACTATCTTCCAAGCAATTATACAATCACAATAGTATATATATAAGACCTCAAAAGCAGATGAAAAGGATTATGAAACTACAGTATACCGCAATTACTGTTTATCACAAAGTATTGACGAAGCAAAGAGCATAATTCACAAAAATTGAAAACAGCGATATACCTCCATAAACCTTATTCTCTGATGCAAAATTTTCATCAGGTTGAACCGACAAAACACCAGGCACACCTGCATCAAAATATAACTATTATCCACATATATCCAAACACAAACATCACAAATTTAACAATCCAACTCCAAAAGAGAACTGTTTTCAAAACTAACCAGCTAGCTCCTGCGCGCACTCCTCATCTAGTTCACAACAAAAACCAAAATTATTTTGCCAGGACATATCATATATACACATTTGTGCATCTTTCTCGCTGCAAGACAAGGACAGTATACTTTCAGAATAATAAGAAAGAAAAAGAAATAACAACAAATCTTAGACGTGTTTAGAGAGTAGAAACAGAACTTACTTGCCCAAAACCTTCGTTAGTATTTGAGCATAATGATCCACCATTTGTGCTTTCGTGACAATTTGAATAGATGGTTTGTCTATTTGAACAAGCCAGTACTTTGAACTTGCCTCTGGAAACATTCGAGAAGTTTCACTGCATAGACTTGATAGATGGCCAGATTGAAGGTTGGTAAGACTATAGTCCTTGTCCACGGACTCACTGCCAATGTCAGGCCTAACAGATAAAACTTCAGGTAACCCTGCGATAAAGAACAAACAAAAGTATTTATATTAATAGCAGTAACAAGAACATCAAATCACTGGAAATTAGAAGATCTCATCTATCATTACTGGAAATGAACTGAAGCGTGGTTTGTTAAGGTCGTGTTTCACATTGCCATGAAAAAACATTGGGGTTTATCTCTCGGGAGCATGTGGTAAAGCAGTAAAAAGTAAAAAAACTATGAGGAAGTGGAGCATTGACTGAAAACTGGCCAAGCCCATTTGCTTCAATTCAAATACTTTCCTACTAAAAATCAACTTGTCCTGAAATCTTTCTACCCCTTATTACAAATACAATAACAACAACAATGAAATCAATCACTTCCTAATGAAATTTTTTCAGTACTTTTTTTTTTTAGGGCAAAAATAAAATTTATTCATAGTGAAGAAAGAGATTACAAAACAGATCACGTAGGGCCCAACATTAGACAAACGCATGTAAACCCTTGAACGTCACATTAGACAACTACTAATATTCTTATTCTCCAACATTCTCCATTAAATGTAACTAGAAGCAACACTTCCACTTTACATAGCTCTCTGAATTTTACTAAGTTCGTACAAATATTATCTTTCAGTAAGAACAGCAAATCAAAGGGGTAGGCTACTACTTACTGGCGAGCATTGTAGAAGTATCCTCATCAATGTGACAGCAAAACCCAAAATGGGTCTCCCACGACACATCGTAAATACACATTTGAGCTTCCTTCTCACTGTTCAACACACAAAAATCACAAAATTAAAACATCCCCTTCAACTCAAAAATGCAATATGGTTCATTCCAAAAATTACAATCTAGACTTATTACCTCCCCAAAATCTTCGCGAGGGTTTTAACGAAATAATCGATAATCTGAGCTTTCGACTCCAACTCTTCTGGCGGTTTATCCAGCACCACCAACCAGTACTCTTGGTCACCACCATTACTACTACTCTTACTAGTAGTAGTTGGTTCTAGGGTTTCACTTGTTGTAGCATAAATAGCTGAAGATGAGGGTTTAAATTTGGGGAATTTTGGGTTCCAAATTGAGCTGATTTTGAGGACATTTTGGAATTTTGATGAGTTGGGGCTGATTTTAATGGAGAAATAAACAGGGGGTTGATGTTGGATTAGGGTTTTGATTGGTGAAATAAAATTAGGGTTTTGAGTGGTGGTTGTGGTGGAGAAGAGCTTCATAGCTCTCCCGCCCAAATTTCAGATAAACCCCAAAATTTCACATTTTAACTAATTTATTTTGCCCGGAAAATTTTGTTAGGAAGCTCTGGAGACCACAAAACCAAGATATGGTTAGTGGTTCTTCGACGTAAGATTGTCTCTGAGATACACACACGGTTGAGTGGTATTTACATTGGGCGGAGGAGAAATAGGCCGGAGGAGGTGCAGCGAGAGGACGGGGGTTGAGGGAGAATAAATAATTATGAATAGCGCTCCCTCGTTACTCTCACTCCAACAACGTAAAACGCAATTGTTAACTGACGAGTGTATGTGTCTGCGTAGCTTTGTTGTGTTAGAGACACGTTATTTGTTAACGTATAAGAGCTTCACGAAAA
This sequence comes from Kingdonia uniflora, assembly GCA_014058105.1. Classification (NCBI taxonomy): domain Eukaryota; kingdom Viridiplantae; phylum Streptophyta; class Magnoliopsida; order Ranunculales; family Circaeasteraceae; genus Kingdonia; species Kingdonia uniflora. The sequence goes on along the minus strand of JACGCM010000816.1, from coordinate 7,042,153 downwards.
ACTTACCTTTGAATAGGCATGATTGAAGAAAGTACCTTGTTTGGGGGCCTCGGAGTAGCCGTTGATGCCTCACTGGCGCCTCCCCCCTCAATTGCTTTGTTCTAACTCTATTGCTATCTTTCGAGTGTCTACATTTCTTCTGACAACATAACACGCTATTTATTAGTGAGGAAGAATTTCACGAAAAACTTACCTTTGAATAAGTATGATTGAGAAAAGTACCTTGTTTGGAGGCCTCGCAGTAGTCGTTGATGCCTCATTGGCGCCTCCCCACTCAATTACTTTGTTCTCTGTTTGTTATCTTCCGAGTGTATACATTTCTTCTGACAACATAGCACGCTATTTGTTAGTATAGAAGAGCTTCACGAAAAACTTACCTTTCAAGAGATAGGATTGAAGAAACTACCTTATTCGGGGGGTGAGCAACTTGAAGTAGTTGTCGCTATTTTGTTGATGCTTCCCCCAAATGCCTAGTTTTACTCTATGTTATATGGCGAGTGCCTGCATAGCTGTTATGTCTCCGTGAATTAACATATTTACTGCATAAGATTGACATTAAAAACATACCATTTAGAGATAAAATTGAAAGGAAAAAAACACACACATTGTTTCAAGTGATTATAGAGAAACTGAAGCAAATGTGTTGGTAATTTGTGTTAATTTCTTAATATTACATTTTTGTGTGACTTCTTTAGCTTTTTAACTGTCTTCAGGTGAAAATCTTCCTTGAGTTATTTTGTTGTATTGACGCGGTCCATATTCTCATATTCTAAGTACATTGGGCCATTTGGTTGGCAAGAATGGGATGAATATAATATGTAAGGGATAAGAACGATTCCAAATCAAGCACTATAGTCTACATAATCCTTCTTTGAAAATTTCAATTATTTAAGTGAACCTACCGCCATTAAACCTTCAAATAAGCTCTCAATAACTCTCGACAAAATTTTTATTATTCAAACCCCATAATTTGATTTTTGACTCACATTCAAGCCCATCCCTTAAACCCAATTACACTGTAACTACGTAGACTCAGTTGTATGAAATCATTACTCTCTAAAGTAGAGTTCCAAATGCGGAAAGTTTTTTTAAAAGTATATAAAATTATTTAAGACTCCCTGGTGGAAACGTGTCAGCTTTATAAGTAGGTGGAACAGTGCCGTTAAACCAATCAAAGAATGCCACGTGGTTCACTTATAAACTAACACATTATATTTGAGAAGATAAGAAAGATGGAATATCCACCTTTTGTATCAACACGTGTTTGATAAAGAAAGAAGAAACGTGGACTTTGTTCTTACAAATATGTGTTCGTGGACTAGTTTAGTATATAGTATTTTGCCCGGTTTAGATTAGCAACAAAATAATTAAACATGTTTTAGTCTAAGTAGGGAATTGATACCGTTTTATTTGAAGGGGACTTCGATGGCGGCCGTAAGTTGTATAAAACATTAATACTGTGAAGATCATGAGGTCTATTCACCATCAACGAGGGTCATTCGTCAGGATTTATCTTGAAATTACTTGCCATGTGGGTTGGCGATGGTTCTTATGTGCCCTAAGTATTAGTCAAATTGTAATATCTATTGACATTTAAATTAAGACTATTAAAGTAGCTATCGCTTTTTTCTAACTATTTTGACCAATAGTACACGTTATTCTAACTTGTGACATCTTTAACTTTTAACTCCGCTTATTCTTACCCACTCTGTCATGTCATTGTCCTTATGGCTCCAATCTCATCTCCCAGCTCACTTGTACGTTGCAAAATCAAACGTACATCTCCATCAAAGAAAACAACTCAAATTAAGACCAAATCACTTAAACCCCCACACAATGGCAAATGATTACGGGGGGTTGAGGGTGAGCACAAAGGATTAGGGTTGAAGTTTCATCATATTTTGGATTGTCGTTTCATTACAAAGACCAAATGTTAGAATTGTGTCACGGATGACTTAATTATCGGTGAGGCGCAAATTGCGGAAATCGTTTATAAAAAGAAGTAATCGACACAGAAAGAATCCCTTTTACAAGGTACGGATAAGTTTTGTTTTTTATGTTGAAAACTCATAAAACGATTTCCCAAGTAATCATTAACTCCATCGATAGATCATCCACAATAGGCTCTCTATGATAAAAAATACGTTTTGAGGAGTTTTAACCCAAATTTGATATTGTGGATATAACATACTCCCTACCTACAAAAAGGAGCCACATCACAAAATTAACTACCTATACCACTTCAAATTAGTTATGTATTAAAATAAAAGACAAATTTTTTTATTTTTTTTTTACTTTCCACGTCAAAAGTACATTTCCACAAATATATAAGTCATATATGGCTGACCAAATATTATTATTATTTTTTGCATCCTTAAAATAAGTATAAGTATAGGGAGGCTGTCGTGGATGCTATTAAACAAGAAACATATAGGCTGTTGAGAGATAAATTAGAAACTTTTCTTAAGTTTTCCGTATTTGATTTGAGGAATTCCAAAAAATATTTTTAAACAATCAAATTGAAAAACAAATCTTAATCTTCAATTGATACATACTCTGGGATTCGAGTGTGATGAAGCTTTAAGACACAAGCAGTGAAACTTTGAGGTGTAAATTATTATAGGTGATTCACAGAGATAGTAAAGACCGGAGAGGACGTAGAGACTTTTGGCTAGGGCTTGGTGAGGCAAACACATCCTTAGTGAGGTAACAAATGTGTTGTTCAACTCTTGTGTAACGGTTGATTAATTTAGTAGTGGATTTCTTAGTGCGAAAGGTTTGTTTTGACCCATTCGTGGGTTTATAAATATTGCGTGCCATTTAAGTTTCCGCATTTTCATATTGCATGTGATTATTATAATAAGGTATTTCCTCATCATAGTTTTTTTTGTTCCTTATTTGATTATTTTGAAATCGCAAATCCATTGTGATTTAAGGCCCAAACATTCTCATTATATTTGATCTTCATTCTTCGCCATGAAAAAAAAAAAAAAACACATTCTAACTTACAATCAATCACATTGTAAAAGGGCCCTAATTTTATTCTTATCATCACTAAGATGATAAATAGGTCGCATTGTGACATCTTTAGATTTTAACTCGTTGTCCTCCTGGCTGCTCCAGTAGCATCCATCTCCACCATAGAAAACGACTGAGACTAAGACCAAATCACGCGCACCCCACGCCACATTATCTTCAAAGGAGCATGCATGAACCTAGATATTAACAAAGCGAACCTCGAGATCGCCCAAACATCCTTCGAAGAGGCAATGGTATGACTAGTAAAACTCTCCATACCCTAAGGGCAGTATGAAGAAATGAGGTAGTTGATGTTGTTGTATTATTTGGTGGAGGGATTTCCGTGTTTTATATTGCTTGCTTGGAGGTAAAGCTTAGCCTTTCCTCCGAAGAAAGAGATTGAGAGAGAGAAAATAAAAATAAAAGAGAGAGAGAGAGGGACTTTGAGGCTCTCTTCCGTCCGTCTCGTCAAACTTGTCTCTCTATAATTTCTCCTCTCTCTCTCTCTCTCCTACAACAGCCTAGCTTTATTTTTCCCCCTCTCTCTCTCTCTCTCGCCATTATCTCGCAAAAATAATAAAATCAAAACCTCTTTCATAAAATGTTTCGCAACTTTATATCGTGATAAATTCGGGAGAGATATCTTCGATCGATCTCATCTTCATCGTTGTTGTTTTTGTTTCGTCGCATCAACGCCCTGTAGAGAGGTAAGATCTCGTGTTTCTGATCTATCGATGTTTCGTTGTGTTGTCATGTATCAAGTAGATCTTCGTGTTCATGTTCTCTAAACGATTTCAGATCTCGATGAATTTTTTTTAGTGTTTTTGATTTTTGATTTTGTTTGTAGATCTACACGGTGTCCAATATTACTGATGTTGCTCTAATATTTCGTGATTTTTTTGAGAGAAAAGTTTCATTTTTCATCAGATTGTTTGTTTGTTGTAGATCTGCACAAGTCACAAAAACTAAAAAAACTCCGATTAATTTGCAGATTTAGATCCAAATTTGCAATTTATTTGCGGTGCTGATTTAGTCCAGAATTTATTTATGTCGGTGTAGATAATTATTTAATTTGTTTTTGTATAAATATATTTATTTTGTTTTGAAGAGCTAGGGTTTGTTTTTTGTTTTGCAGGTTTAATTGGTACAAAAAATTAATCGGTTTCGATTACAATTGGAGAAGATTAAGACGAAGATGGCGGAGGAACAGAGATGCGAAGCGTCGGAAGGTCACAGACTTTGCGCCAACAACTGCGGCTTTTTTGGTTCACCGGCAACCCTTGATCTCTGCTCGAAATGCTACAGAGATCATCGCCTCAAAGAAGAACAAGCTTCTTCGGCTAAAGTTGCTGTTGAGAAATCTTTAGCGGGGTCGTCGCCCATGTTTGCATCGTCTCCATCGTTGGTTATACCCTCGGCATCAGCCGTGGCACGAACACCTGTTGCGCTCGTGACGGATGCGGCCGCTCCAATGGTTGGACCGTCGCAACCAACGAACCGGTGCTCCACTTGTCGAAAACGGGTGGGGCTCACGGGGTTTAAGTGTCGGTGCGGAATAACGTTTTGCACGTCGCACCGGTACCCGGAACAACACGGGTGCACGTTCGACTTTAAATCGGTTGGTCGTGAAGCCATCGCCAAGGCGAACCCGATCGTCAAAGCGGAAAAGCTCGAGGACAAGATATAACCTAAGGAACAAACGACGTGTATCGGATATAGTCGTTGTCGCCGCCCGCCTCCCTCGTCTCGATGAGGGGTTCTCCGGCGACATGACCTAAAGATGATGATGTTGGCTTTATGTGGTTCATGTAAAACTTTTTTTTTTTTTGGTAGTATTTTATGTGGTTTGTGAAATGTGGTGGAAACTTTGGTTGGAGTGAAATTTCATTTGGAGTTTCTTTTGGATTCTAATATTATGGGCGTTGTTCAAAATGAGTTGCTTTGATATTGTTGATTTATTGTGCTTTGTGTGGTTGATGGGACCAATAATAATAAAAGATGGAGTGGTGATGCTTATTATAAGTTTGTGAAAGATATCTATTGTTGTAGTGGCATTTGGGCTTGTTTGTTTAAAAGGTGATGCTTTGGGGATAGGCATATCTTTGGTACAAGTTATTTTTGATAGTTTTTTGCAGTTAAGACTTTTCCCTACACCATGAGAGCATATGCAGCATTTTAGGTTTAGGGTGGGTTGAACCCAACACAAATTTTGCGCGCCATTTTTAATTTTAAAATAAATATATTCTACGCAAGTGCCAACCATTGAAACTGCGATATGGCTTAATCTGGAGTGTTCATTTTGCCTTGCCTTGCAGGATTGCACGGTATTACTTTTTTAACAACCCACCCTATGCATCGTTTGAGTTGTCACCTAGGCGAGAAGACCCAACTGCTAGATGGTCAGTTTGCAAAAAAGGTGGGTTAACTACACCTAAGCAACCGACCTTACTGCTGCATATGCCTTGAAGTGCATCTATGTGATAGTTGCAACTTGCAATGCTATTTTGTATGATTAGTTTTGATGATATCTATCCATGGCTAGAATGTTATGTTACTCGGAAGGGTTAGAAATACTTGCTTGAATAGCTGCACTTTGGGAGATGAGGCAATCAGGCATGGCCAGCACTCCTGCCTGTATTCGTTTCGCCGACTTAAATAAAACATCTCATGCAGTGAAACCTCTTGTTTCAACTATGCAACACAGAACATGCCTATTTCCTGCATCACTTTTTCAGGTTTACATAATGAAATCCATCCCTAAAAGCCATCAAGCATATGGAAATCATATTTACTGAAACAGGTGAAGTAAATGATAAGAATTGTACTCAAAGTTATGAAGGCTCACAGGGAGTGTCATGCAGATTTAAGGGCTAGTAAAAGAAAAAAGTACATAAAATTCAATCCATGCAAAACAAATGCTGCACTCTCCATTTCTTATTTCTGTAAAGCGAAAATTACAAATAAACTGCAAAAATGCCTGTCAACACTATTATGGTATTGGGTGACAGATGTACTCGAGCTATATTAAGAAATAGAAGTTTTAAGCTGCATGTCCACCACATACATATAATCTGACACTCTTAACTTTGCTTATGCGGACTTGGAATAAAAGCCGGAAGTAGAGATATACATCCGTGAAGCTAGTTGATAAATACACGGGGAAAGGTGAACTAGAAGTATGCATTGTCTTTCATTGTAATCAATCCATATGGCTGGTTATAGTAGCCTCTTCTTCTTCGTCGTCCATCTCTTGTTCTACACCTTTAACCTACACATACAAAGCAACAGAGGAAAAAGAAATATGAAATAGTTAATCTTTGATAAATGTAATGGTTGGTGGTGCATAAAACCATAAGAAAAGTAAATTATCAAAGCACCCACTGGCATAGAACTGCTGCAACCAATGGTTGCTTGGCTTTAGGCCACTTCACTGATGCTTCCTAGAAATCCTAATGTTGCAGGCCCAGTAGGTCTAGAATCCTATAGACAAAGAATATCATTTGGACATAATTTGAATAACCGAAGCATGGCATCTAAGTATTCTTTGAAATTAAGTAGGCAACATTGCTGTAATCTGCACATGTAGGCTTATACCAATCAGAGTGATAATAGACATCAAATACTGAACAAAGCAGAATTGACATCGTAAAATATTCATAGTACATCACTGAGTTCAACGTGATGCATGACCATAAATTCCAAAGCATCCGCTGGTGTGGAGCAAATAGGTATTCGATGCCAGATGGAAGGAGATAAAATAAGAGATTGTCCTAAAAGGATCCTTTGGTATCTAATTTCATAGGTGAGAGTCACAAGAAGGTTAACCCCGGGAAACCAAATCTAGCATTTTGGAAGAGGTTGGCCATAACTTGAACAATTTTACAGGTAAATATAATTTTGACAAAGAAGAGACCTTCTCAGTTGAAGGATAGGATAAACTCGAGTCCCATGCACTAAAATGTCACTTACAAATGTTGCAAATATATAAATCCAAACAAAAGGGTCTTACCTCAGGTACATAATGCATGAGCATGTTTTCAATGCCAGATTTCAGAGTAACAGATGAGCTAGGGCAACCGCTACAAGCTCCTTGCATCTTAAGCTTAACTATTCCTGATTCTCTGAGAAAATTGAAAGACAAAGATTCAGTTTAGAACACCTGAAAACACAACAGACCTCAAAAAAGAAAATAATAAGCTGGTGGAGAAACCTACATATCAAAACCAATGTATTCGATGTCACCACCATCATCTTGTACTGCCGGTCGGATACGAGTCTCCAACAATTCTTTGATCATAGCAACGGTTTCTGAATCATCCTGAACAGGGACAGATAACAAAATCAACAAAATATATTGCAATAGTACTGAGGGAGGTCAGTGAGTAATCTGTTATTTCAGGGAGATTTATCAGCTACCCAATTTCTCAGATTCCCCCATTTCAGCTAGTGTGAGATCATAAGTTCCACAAGGGAGGTATTTGCTACATCTACGAAACACCAACCAGAGATGACATCGTTGTCATAATTCTCGTAACCTCTGATTATGAAGATATTTAACTTCTCTCACTGAACAAAGAAATTTGGGATGTTGCTGCACAGATATACTGCAAGGTTGTCAACTTTGAAAGCCACAAAAGCTCCAACATGCGGAATGCATAATCTCAGACGGGTAGTTTCGGCCCTAGATTCCCACTAAGATGTTATAATTGGTTCTTTTTAATGATGTAACGCCATTAAGTTATAGGTAGATTTCTCTCCCATATTTGAGTTTCTTTAGGAAAACCATGATCTTAAAATCTTATTAGGAGAGTGTTCTAACAGATAAATTTACTGCTTGCAGAACAAAAAGGAAGACTTCAGTTTAAAGAGAGGTGGGGAGGCGATGAAAAGGACAAGTTCAATGTGATTATCATGGGTGTAGTCAATACACAAGATCGACCAATAGATACACAGTCCCACACCTAGTAACAAAAATGGAACAGTCAGAGAGTCCATCAGGCTCAGACGGGGATTGTTTGCAGCACATATCACAATTGCAGAAATATATAGTGTAAGTATGTGAAAAATGAAGGAAAAGAAAAAGCATTTACTATGAAATTGATTTTCCGTGATAGGATAGAATATGAAATAATCAGAATATATTTTCGGCTGTTTGATTGGACATCAAAATATAAAGGAAAATATGTAAGACATTCTTATTTGCAACAAATAAAAGCTACTGGATTCACCCATCTTATCATCTTATGGTAGAGCATTGAGTAATATAGTTGACCGCAGTGCTGATGGGGATCAAGTCTGTAAATGCCATTACAAAAAGATGAATAATAACTACATCACCAAATAGCCGCAAGATTGAGTCTTCCATTGAAATGTCTTTCACTCTAGGCCTTCAGATTTGAATTTCTTTTTCCAGATTTTCCACTCGATATTTTCTCTACCCAAATTTCATTTTCTTAATTTTCTCTAGAGTCTCTCGATCAAGTATCGACTTTCAACCTTCATTGCTTTATATCTAGATTATCTAGGGCTTCTCTTCAGATTTTCTCTTTATATTCCTCTCTCACGAGTTTCACTTTCTAGATTCTCTGAATCCAAATTTTCACACTCATAATTCCTCCTCTACAAATTCTCAATCAATTTTTTCCTCTGTGAGACTCTCGCTGAGTCTTCTATATCTAGATTATCTCTCCACATTCTAAATCTCATGATTTCCCCTGACCAGGTTTTTGTTCGCAAGTTTGTCTCTTTGCATATGTGGATTTCTTCTCAGGATGTCAAAACCCTCTATGTGCGGCCAAATGCGTAAATATATCCTGTCTTATAACTTTATGAAATGAAGTTGATTTTCCTCCATTTTAAACGTAATGCAGGAAAAAACTCCCCTCCTTGGTTATTTCCACACACATAAAATAGAAGAAAACTGGTTTTCCAGAACTTCATTATTTTTTCTTTCACTTTTCAAAATCCAAACACATTCTTTGTCCTTCCACCTTCTTTAGGGATGTCAGACTCTCAGTACCATATCACTGATATTTTTAATCGGTGACATTTCAACTGGATTACCAACTTCATTTCTACTTTGACCTCCACATTTTCACATACAACACTTCACCTACTCATGCGTCCATTTTCACTCATCGGTTTGCCTTGGATTATTGATTAAGGATCTCTAATCATATGTGATAGGTCATGGGTCGTCCCGACCACGACCTAGGTGCACATTTTAGTAACCGATCTCTAGTCGTTTCCTATTTTAGTTTATTTTATGTTATTTTATTTTGTCCTAGAGAATCCTTTAAAATTAGGATTACTCTAGTAGTTTCCTTTTTAATTGAGAGTGTAGAAAGAGGTGGAGATCTCCTATATATGGGAGATCCTAAGGCAGTAGAAGGTTGATTGTAAGTTTTGAGAGAAAGGGTAGAAACCTAGAGAGAGAGCGTTGTAGTAGTAGTTAGTATTCAATAAAAGAGATCGTTATTCGTTAAATCGCTTCCGCATACGTAATTCTTAACAATATGATTTATTGATTAAGGATCTCTAATCCTATGAGTCATATGTTCTGAATCTCGTTCATAATCTCGTGTCACATGATAAATAATATAACTTTTTTTTTAATCTCCCTTTCAGGACTGGGAGAAATTAACACAATCTTGAAGTTGGTATACAGGATAAACTCGATCTAAAAACTATTTCTCATTGAGGTGCAAATCAGTCTATTGTTTCTAGTGTTCACTTTAATTGGAAGATTGTATATGCCTGATGTTTAACCTAATACTCCTAATTTACAAATCAGTAAAGTGTTTTTAGTGCTCGTTTCAATTAGCAACAGTCTATGTGTCAGCTTAACAGACTTTGTCCAACCCAAGTAGCTACTGTATATTGCTGATTTGTTTCAGTATGATTATAGATCTGTTTCAGATTTTCAGGTCCAGAACGCTAAGCCAGTGACATCTCAAATAAATGTCAGGTTGCAAAATGCATGCTTGCATCATTCTAATCCTGTTCTATACAACATAAATACTATCTGCTCGTATTTCTGAAGTATTATATCATGTCTGAAGCTGAAGTGAGAAAAAAAATGGACTCCACGAAGGAGTTTAGCTAGGTGCAAAAACAAAGCTTACATCATGGATAGCTGTGTCCTTGGCTGCCGCAGCATTGGCGTCTAAAAACAGTGGCTGCCCAGATGTATAAAAATCCATAATCGCTGCAAAAACTTCTGGTTTTAGGATATCCCATGTACCATCGTCTGACTTCGACACGGTTATAAAGTCAGATCCAAAGAATACTCGAGTAATACCTGTATTACAAGAAAGAAATGAGGTTAATAATGAAGTTAATTAAAATGTAGGCAACCATCAAATTTTCCATCTTATTCAAAGAGGTGAAGAAGAAAAAGTAGACAAAGCATAGATACCATCAATGCCATAAAGAGCTTTAGCTAGAGGTGAATTCATCGCTGAACGTGCATTTGGAAAGTCTGCACTCCCAACTTCCATAACCGGCGCTCCTGGGTAGAACATGAGGGACGAAGGGTTGGGTGTTGACTGGGTCTGGATAAACATGGTCCTCTTTTGCCCTGTGCAAATTAGTATCAACATGAGAATAGCACGGAAAGTATGTTTCCCTCCCAAATTAGAATCAAAAGGTTTGAAGTTTAATTAACACCTACAAACAAAATCCCCACAGACAAAAATACAATTCAACAAAAGAAAAAAATATTATGAACTTACATAAGAAAATCACAAGAAGAAGAAAGACGTCTACAGTTTTCTACTAGACACCGTGTTTCATTAAAACTACAGTACAGTATCAACTTGAGAGGGCTGTCACTTGATTCAGTCGGGTCCTGCAAATTGGAGGACATAAGGAACCTTAGGATGAAAGATCTTTCCTCTAGGCTAACAATTGAGTTTCATTCAAGAAGAAACACTTGCAAGTTGCAACTCATTCTTTTCGCATGGATAATTTGATAAAAGAATTTTCATGTAATAGAAAAATGCATAAATTAAAGCTCACATATATGATGCTATTGTACTTTCAAGCGTAGCACTGGGCCAAATTTATATATTCACGACACAAATTAAATTATGAAATAAAACGTAACTTTACTAAATGACAGAATAGAGCTTTTCATACAAAGCACAGCTACAATCTAAAGATGTCACCAAATATTTTGACTGCTAAACCTTACAAGAGAGAAAAATTCTCCTCTTCTCCTCTCATATCCTCCTTTATCCGCTTAATCTTCTAGTCAACTTATCCTTTAGAGCAAAGTTGAGAGTAAGGACTGAAAATATTCTACTAATATATACAGTTTTTCAATTTATATCCAGTATTTGAAGTTCACTGAATCTATCCACGATAGAAAAGCCATTTACAAGTACATTCTTAACAGGGATGAGTCAAATAAAACACACACGCCTAGCAGCAGCTGCAGCACAACATGATTAGCAGGAAGCAGACCTCCCAGCTAATCTGGGAGCCAATTCATCTCTCTTTCATCAGTTGTACATTATTTATCGACGATTTGGTATTGGTTTTAAATTCCAAACTTCATCTTTAAATTAATTTCAATTCCCTTTATTTCCAATACTTCAAAAACCACACCAAGAATCTCTGGTTACTTCTATAATTCACTTCATACTAAGATTTCAACTCGAAACTTTCTCTAAATTGGCCAAATTGCTCAACTCTAAGTACACTAAAAGTCTAAAACACATAAACTTGCACACCCAATTGAAACAAAACATCATAAACACCAAATTCATTAAAATCAAACAACCCCAACACACCAAATTGCCCAAAAAATCAACCCCAGACACCAAAAAAAATTAATAAAAAAATTCAAACTTTACCTCCAAAACTGTTCCATTTCGACAAACTAATTGAACCCACGTTAGAGGAACCAAAAGGGTATCGAGATTGCAGCAAAAGAGAGCTTCCCTTTGCTTCAATTGTTGCTGCTGCTGCTGTTGTTGTAGTATAAGAGGAAGCAAAAAGAGATGTTTCTTCTCTAACTAAAGCTTCAAACCTTCTTCTCTCACCATGATGATGAACTCGTGCCAAAAAACTCGCAACTCTCTTCATCACAGACACGATATTTCTGGTATTTTTGATTCGCGAAGAAGAGATCTTTCTGAGAGAGATGGAAAAAAATCGATTTTGAGAGAAAACAGAGCATTTGTAGGAGCTTTGAAGGTTTCCGGATTTTGATATTTTAGATTTAGCCCGTCAGCCCGGGTCCAATTTTTCCCTGACCCGGCCCAATTTCTTAACTTTCGGTAAAAGTTTGCTGTCCAACGGGAACATAAGGCGCACTAACGGTAAATTTTTGTTAAACTATGGTAAATTTTCACAGAGATTTTGTATAATTGTTAGGCTACGGCTCAAAAATAGAGGAAGTCGTTCGAACGAGACATAAAGTCGTTCGAATAAAAACGCTTTGTTTGTTTTTTAAGTTCGTTTTGAAAATGATATATTCCAACGCGATGGTTTATCTCATGTTACGTACTTCGCTGATGACCTAATAAATATAAAGAAAGTCTATAAATATAAAGTGTAAGTTAAATGTTTTTGTGTATAGTGAGAGAAAATAATTAGAGAGAGAAAATGAAGAAATCTTGGGTTTTACTCTTAAGATATTTTTTGGGTTTTCTTTCTGGTGTATATTGTTGGGATTATTTGTAAGAGTAAATGTGAGATAAAGTGATCTTGAACTTCTTGTAATCCTAATTGATAATAGATTCGCCGTGCTTGTCGGGGTGGTTTTGATCCTTTTGGGTTTTCAACCTAAATTTAAGCTTTGCTTATGTGTTTATTGTCTTATATTGAATTCTCTGTGGTTAGAATTAGATCTCCGTTTTTTGCTCAATCATATTGTGCTTCCTCGTTGCGATTTGCCTCCTCGGTTTCCCAACAATAATACGTTGAGAAATTAGCATAATGTTAAGTGTGTTTTGGAAAATTTTGCAAAATTTCATTATTTGCTTTCGTGGGCTATGAACATAAAGGCGTAAAACTGCAAAAATTAGGTATGTGTATAATTGGCGTAAATTCATTAAAACGCTCGGAACTATTTTGGTTTCACGGTAGGAGTTATTTTTGGTTTTAAAAAACCGTGGTATGCCATACTGGCAGGGTCTCAGGGATTGGTCGGGCAAATAGTGATAAATTATGAACCTGAGGGACGTATTTCAGTCTTTCGACTTAAGAATACTCGATACAATTATATTATTATTTCGACTAACCCGTCACGTTAACTTAATTTCATAAAATGAAATAAAAGAAAGACTAAACACAAGTTAGCATCAAATCTTTGGATTACAAAACCTTCATTACTGTAACCTCAATTCGTAAAACAAATACGGGTACTTTAGAGCTCGTCCATAGCTGATGACGACATCGATCTTTCTTGACCTCCAACACTTTCTTTGCATGTCGTAGAGGCACTTAAGCTCTTCAACCAAACCTCGTCACGAATCGTTGAGTCGGAATCATCATTACGGTGCCATGACCAATGGGCATGGGTTCGGTTTTCTACCCTTAATCTGCCGTGTCCAAAGCTCGCCTCGCGGAACAATGAGAGTGGTGATGCAGGTTTCTTAAACCTATAACCATACAAAAAAAAAAAGATTTAGAGAACTTGATCAAGTGAGTTCGCGCGACTTTGCTGATTAAAAATTGTGGCTGTGAAATTTGACGGGGAAAAAAACATGGTAGAAAGGACTCACATCCGAGCGAGGCCTTCCCTATTTCCTCCGTCGCCAATTGTGATATGCACTGGACCGCACGGATTAGCCGCATTGTCGTACACCCTCGTCTGGAAATTAAAAATATATTAGGAATACCGTAAACAAAATTTTTATGACAAAAACATCCATGGGAGAAATTTACTTACAAAGCGTTCGTAGGCATGAACGTGTCCGGTGAACACAATGTCAACCTTACCCTTGTACAACAAGCCCTCTATGGCCTTTCTCATGCTCTCGCCTTCTCCTTGATGGGCAACATTGGTATTATACCATGGCGTGTGAAACACCGCGACGATCCACGGCGTCCTCGCTCGATCGACCTTAGCCAACTCAGCTTCGAGCCACTTGTACTGAGCCGATTTAGCATCAAAGTCCGTGTACGATCCCAACATGACAACATGAACCCCGGAAACGTCAAACGAGTAGTACAAATTCGAATTCGACCCGCTCTCGTTCGACGGCATTCGCCACCGCGAGTTATATGCTTTGAACGCGTGGGCGTGGATGATGGGTAGCGCTTCGACCTCGTGGTTACCGATGATCGTCATCCATGGACGGTGACTCGCGTATCGCTCGACGAAGCGGCCAAACGTGTCCCACAAGGGTTGTTGACTATCGGCGTACGATAGGTCGCCCGGTAACAAAAGTACGTCGTAGTCTCTTTTGTTAAGTTGCACCAGGGTCGCTGCTGTCCACTCCGTTTGGCCTAGATCCCCTGTACCACATAAAGCGGTCGTAAATGGTTAATTATTTAGCATATTTACAGCTAATTTTAATTTAACACGACCAATTTTAGATGAACTTATCATTGAGTGTCGCTGGCCGTGTTTCGTGAAATAAAAACCGTGGTAAGTGTACCAAAAGCTTACATTATCATTGAGTACAAGTTACTACTAACCTGCAACAGCAAACTCAATAGGGAACTTTCCCGGAGGCGTTTTAAAGGTAAATTCATCACCAACACCGCTACACCGATAATAATACGTCGCATTTAAATCCAACGGCCCGATCTTCACATGATGAATCTTCCCCGACTTGTAAAAAAAGTATCGGTATGACGTATGTTCCCCTGTCACAGACGACTCGTACGACGTTCTTTTAGCCCCCGGGATTTTACTATATTCGACAAGTGTTTGGGCACTCTTATCTTGCGCAATCCATGATATTCTCATATGATCTCTCCCTGCCAATGAAATATGTACCTAACAAAAAAAAAAAATGGTCACTGTTACGTAAAATTTTAAGCGTAACGAAGGGGAACATGTGTGTACCTGTTGGGGATGTGAGTCGGGCCGGTCATGGGGCGTTGATATGATGTTTCGTGGTGGAGGACGAACGTATTCCGATGACGCGGAGGCGTGCGAATGTAGATGAAAGATGGAGAAGGCAAGAAAGGTGAGAAGATGTGTTGAGAGAAGTTTTTTCATGTTTGGTTGTGAATGAAAAAGTGGAGAAGTTTTTGAAGCTTTGAAGAGAGTTTTATTGCGTGAAGGAAAAAAAAGGTTTTCTTGGTTTTGGTTAGTTGTTAGTTTTGCTTTCAGCAAAGCAAAGCTCAACTTTAATTTCTTTCCTTTATGTGCAAGTGTAACTCATTGATCAGAATGAGAGATTCACGGTTGAAAACTGTCTGATTGGCCCCGAGGCATGGCTGGTTACGGCACCGTGATAAGAAACATGGCCTCAGGCTGATTTCCCTGATATCGTGTTCTAACTCATGCTTAGTAGAAAGAGCTCAAATTCAGTGATGAGACCCCTAATCTTTTTTCTTTTTTTCTTTTCCTGGGTGATCCAGTTTCATAATTTATCACCATTTGCCCGAGTAATTAATTCCTAACGCATGCGAGAACCCCAGCATCTTGGAAGGGTATGGCTCTGTTGGTGGTGAATCGAGCTCAAGGCCTCTGTTTTTCGAGGCATGGTCTTAAATCGATATACCCGACCCTCCGTTGGTCCCAAAACAATCTTCAAAACTACTCCCAACAGGGGATCACTCGCCACGATTTATCTTGACTTACTGGGCGTGATATATTTTTTCACATGACCTTTAGGGGCCACTCGCCATGATTTATATAGTTTTTCACTTGACCTCTCGGGTAAATGACGATAAATAATGAGCCCTGAACACATTAGTCCTACAATAGGCATATCCAATTGCTTTTATAGCATTTTTAGAACACTGTCTTCCCCCGCATTCTCTTAAATACTAAGACGCTTATGAGAAAAATACCTAAAATTTTGAATAAACAATAAACACTAATCTTCTATTCTACTATAATAAAACTCACACCTATGTAGATAAGTACTCTTGTTGATGATTTACATTTTTCTTATGAAACACTAATTTTATTAGGCTTACTCTGTATATTCATGTTCATATCGGGCTATTTAAAGAATTGAAGGGGCAAATGAGGCTAAATCTTACTAGTAATTTGCAATCTCTCTCAAGATTTAAAAGGGTTAAGGATGTCTTTAAGGCAGTACCCCACTTTTGGTCTTTGACCAGGGTCAACTTCAGTTGACTGAGTCAAAAAATTTAAAATCTTTAAAAAAAAAAACCCAGTCTCGGGACACTTATCATTTAATCATCGGGTAAACTCCCGTTGTTTTTTTTGTTTTTCTTTCTTTCTTATAACACACTCACCTGGTTAACATAAGGGTAATTTGGGTTTTATACTCGGTCACCTGCTATTCACGTGCAGTCATATAGAGTCAACTGAAGTTGACCCTGGTTAAATTCCAAAAGTGGGGTACTTCTCAAATATTGGCTAAAATATGAGGTACTTCTCAAATATGCCAAAAAATGTTAGGGTATCTGTCAAAAAACTCTGAAATATAGTGATGAAATCTAGAATAAAATCAAGTTATTTTTGGCTGTTGTCAGGGCCGGGCCCTGGCTATAGGCCCAAGAGGTGGTTGCCTTGGGCCTCAGATTTTTAACGTAAATTTGGAGTCTCCAAATGGTAAATTAATACATTAAAAAGGGCCCAAAAAATCACAAAAATAGCAGTTGACTTGTTGGTTTACAATAATAGACCTTCACAATAAGGTTAGAGGTTCAAACCCTCACCTTGTTTACAAATTTCATCAAATTTTTACAACTAAATATGCCCTATCAAATTTTTTCTCCCGACGGGGGGCCTCATTTCCGGACCTCGCATAGGGCCCCCTAAATCTCAGGGATGGCCCTGGCTGTTGTATTAAGGGAATGGAGATGGTATTCTCGAAAGGCATTGAATTTAGGAAGAGTAATTTACTCTCCTATCTATATAACTGTGTGTTTTATGTGATGTTTGATGTCTGTCTAGGGACGTGTTTCTCGAGCTGAGGTAACAACGAACTAGTATCATGCCAGACTCACGCAAAATACACGTGACATACAACTTGTCAACAGTAACACCTGGACCACGAATTGAAGGATAACGTGGTTCGAGCACTCCAAGTAAAACAAAATGAGTTAAGGATACCTGTTTCACACAAACTAGCAGTTACAGAAATAACCTCCATTCTTCCCCCATTCCAGGAGAACGTGCTTACACACGAAAACGAACTGATCAAAGAGTCTATAAAAGGGATGAGAAACAGAGGAGAAATGACAAAGTTTTTCCAGCTCAAAAGATCTCAAATTGTAAACAAGAGATCATCTCAAATAATAAAGTCATTTTTCTAAATCCTCAAACAGAGGTCCTGATTTTTCCCTATTCAGAGGTTTCCACGCTAAAACCTGTGTCAATTTATATTTTATATTGTTATATTTGTGTCACAGGTACATTTGGTGTAAGAGCCATTTTAGCTACAAAATTTGGTCCTTACATTTGGCACCGTCTGTAGGAAATAAGATATTTCCACGAAATCCTAAGGTAGACAGTTAATCAACAATCAACATTAGCTTCGGTGATTTCCCAAAAGCAATCCACAGAACCCAATCAACTAGCGAAATTGAGAGTAAACCTCAACACCGAAATAGAGAAGCGAAAGGAACTCGAACGTCAGTTAATACATGGCCGAGAGCTTCGTGAATAGGAAATTGACAAAGAATGTAGAGCTCGGCAACTGGAGTTCAAATAACATGAAGAACAGATGACAATATTACAGACTGCCTTAAAAGCTCTGCAAGAGAATCAACAGGGTCAAGCTCCTAGGGAGTGTGAGGCCATACCCGCGAATTCAAGGATTTGAGCACGAAACAGGTTGGGACCTAGAGGCGCCGCTAGCAAAGGAGCTTCCAGGAACAACCATAATGATCATCAGATACCGAAAACCTCAATTCATCTGGGATGAGAAGGTCAATCCAAAATTAGCAGGGGACGAGGATACTCAAAACGACTGGAGGAAGAACCGCGACCTCCATCCAAGGTGCTAGTTCGTGAACGTTTGAGCGAGGGAAGCAATACTCATAATCCCCGACTTGTATCAGACAGTTCTAGCACCTCGCCAATATGTCACACAGGAGCATATGGATAAAAGAATCAAGGAATAAATATAAACTCAAGCTCTTGGCAGTAAAGACGATTTGGGAAAATTGTAAGTCAGTCTAATTACTAAAGAGTTGTTCGATATGGAAGTACAAAATGGATTCTGCATTCTGAAGATTCGCAAATACAAAGGCACAGATCCTAGTGAACACGTACAACAATTCTGAGATTCGTTGGGATTATATTCGAACTTAAACCACATTCTTTGTCGGCATTTCGATTTGAGTCTCCAAGGAGAACCACTCCGCTGGTTCCATTTTATACCTGAGAATTTCATCCTCACTTTCGACCAATTACAAAAGATCTTTGTTAAGACCTATGCTTATAACAAAGATAAAGAAGATAACTTGTACACTCTTATCAGTCTCAAACAAGCTCAGGGGGAGAAACTCAAAGTATTTTCAAAGAAGTTTCTTGAACTTGCAAGGAAAGTTGATAATTTTGATTAGAACTCAAAGTATCCATCAATCGACGTTTACCAATGCACTACAACCCGATTGTAAAGCAAAAGAGCACCGTTTCTTAAACAAACTCTTAATTTTGGAAGGCATGATTGAAAAAGTCAATTGATGGATCGACCTGGAGAGGATGATGTTTAAAATGCATAAATCTACTAAAAACGTCCGAGCCACAAAAGGTCCATCTATAGATAGAAACAGTGAACGCAACAATGATGTCTAGGGTGATAAGAAATGAGCTAAAACGGATACAGGAAAATGGCGAAAAGGAAACTTGCTACCAAATCCTGTCCTTCCAAAGATAAATATTAGGATTTCAGCAATCTATCCTATACTGGAAAAAAATAAATTCTTCCGTGTATCTCAACCTCTATAACCGATTGAAGGCAAACCATATTGTATGCACCACAAGGTAACACATCATGAAACGGACCACTGTTACATTGTATAGAGATTGTTGAAGTACATTTTCAAGGACGAAAGAATGCACGAATACATTATCGATCTGGAAGGATATAAAAATAGGAGCTATAAGAAATAGGTCGAAGTGATTCAAGTCAAGGAGCAATAAGAGGAAAATCACTTGTATCACCTCTACCTCAACCACATGATCGAGATTCACCAGATCAACAATTTAACCAAATTTAAGAGAAAGATGTTAACAGAGTGCTGCGATCTCATAGTTCAGGATAAAAAAGTTAAACTCTTGCCATAATCAAGCCTTCGGCAAACTAGAATTTCATTTGAAGATTGCGACATCCGTCATGTTAAGTTCCCACACCATGACACACTGGTCATTATGCTTAAAATGAAGAATTTTTTCATGCATACCATGATGATAAACATAGGCAGCGACATCGAAATCATTTTTCAAAGTACAATTGACCAAATGGGGCTAGCAGACAAAGTCATGCCAAGCGACATTAATATTAGTGGCTTCAATGGATCTAAAGATGAGCGAGTAGGCAAAATCATCCTTCCAATCATAGCTGGACCAACCACTTTCGACGTCATATTCTATGTTATCAATGCAAAATCCCGATTCTTGAGGATAATGGGACGTTGTTGGTTACACAACACACAAGCCATTCCTTTTACATACCACCAAACACTTTGATTCCAATACAACGAGGGTATCTCTAAAATCAAAGGAAGTTAAAAGCTTACTCGAGCTTGCAATAATATAGTGTCTACCATTCTTAACATCTCCAAGAGATTTACTTCATATTAATTACAGAATGCTGATCATGCTAAAGATCAGCCTTCAACAATCGAGCCTACAGAGTACATTGAGATCAATAGGCATAGCAGGGGCACATACATTGGTACCAGGCTTGTCTAACAGGAGAAAGAATCTCTAATGCATTTACTTCAAACAAACAGAGACGTGTTCGCTTAGACGTTCCAATAAATGTATGGTGTTAACCCAACAAAGACTTGTCATAAATTAAGTATCAAAGATCAAGCTATAACAGTCAAAAAGAAGTAGAGGAGGCTCTCATCGTGTCTCCGAGATGAGGTCAATAAGGAAATTGATAAGTTGATCAATGTCAGTTTCATTCGAGAAGCTAAATATCTGGACTGGATTTTAAACATAGTAGCAGTCTCAAAGAAGAATGGGAAAGTCAGTGTTTGTGTAGATTTCACGGATCTAAGCAAACATATGCCGAATGATAGTTTTCTTCTTTCCATAATCAACCAAATTCTAGATTTTACAGCAGGTCATAAACTTTTGTATATGACGGACGCGGCCTCCGGATATAACCAAATACTTCTCCTCGATGAAGACCAGGAGAAGACCACCTTCATCATTGAAAGAGGCATCTATTGTTGCAAAGTCATGCCATTCAGCCTCAAAAATACTGGAGCGACCTATCAAAAGCTAGTAACAGGAATGTTCAAGACACTTAGGAAAAATTATCGAAGTATACGTTGATGATATGTTCTGTAAAAGACTAAAAAAGGAAGATCATATTGCATATCTTGATATAATTTTCAATATATTACGGTCATATAGAATGAAATTCAATCCAGATAAATGTCAATTTGGAGTACACTCTGGTCGATTTTTGGGACACCTCATCAGTCAGGAGGGAATCTCCATGCCATCCCCAAAAACAAAGAAAGATGTACAAAAACTAGCTGGGAAGATTACAGCTATTAACAGATTCATCTCCATGTCATCAGATCGATGTCGATGGTTGTTCATGCTACTTCGTAGGTTCACCAGAAGAGGCAAGGGATGAAAAAACGAGGAGATTGATTGGACAAAAAAATGTGAAGCAACTTTCCAATAACTTAAACAGTATCTGGGAAAATCCCCAGTAATGAGCACTCCGATTGAAAACAAGGAATTGCTAATCCATTTCGCAGTTATAGAAAACTCTCTAAGTTCGATCCTCATATAGTCATACAACTTGAAGGTAAAATTAAGAAGCCAATGTACTTCATCAGTAAAATACTTACACCATCAGAAACAAGATATTCTAAAATAGAGGAACTCTTCCTAATATTCGTTTATACATCACAAAAGCTCAAACACTATTTTCAATCTCATTTAGTCAAAGTTATGACCAACTACCCTCTTCGAGAAGTTCTATCTAAAAAGGAGAAATTACGACGACTGCAATAATGGTCAGTAAGTTTGGCAGAACATGAGATCATATTTGAACAGAAGACCTTAGAAAAATGGTAAACAGTGGTTGACTTTCTAGCTGACTTCCCAGTCAACAATCTAGACTGGGAAGAACACGATCCTGATCTAACAGAAGAAGACGACATCGACCAACCTTCTAAACCTTTCGAAGAATGAGTTGAATATATCACATAAAAAGGGTGGAGGCTTCTAACAGATAGATCTACAGGACCCTCTGGGTTAGGGATAAGAATCGTGCAAATAACACCTTCCAATGACAGAATTGAGAAGTCCATACGGTTAAATTTTGAAGCCTCAAACAACGTAACGGAGTACGAAGCCTTGATTCATGGCCTAGATATGGCCTTAAAAATTGGCATTCCTGAACTATCAATATATACAGACTCATTTCTGATAGTACATCACTACTTCGAACAATACAAGAAAAATGGCAGGATGGTCGCCTATGCGGTACTCGTTGCTGATCGAATGAGCATATTTGGCAAAACTACGCTCGATTACTTACCCCGAGGAGAAAATTGGCATGTCGATGCTTTAACTTACTTAGCTGGGGTGTTGGGTATAGAGGCCAAATACTTACAAATCAAAGTCATATCAACCCCCAACATCGATCACACTTTGATATGCACAATCAATACTGGGATGATAAAGAGGAAGAAGACGATTGGAGGAAGCTTTTCCTCACTTATCTTGGCTCATAAAATCAATGTGATGGGCCACTTCCAGAAGATCCAAAAGAACGCTGACAATTGATTAAAAACTCCAAACGGTACATAGTACAAAAAGGTGATATGTATCAAAGATCGGCAACTGACCCCTATCTCAAGTGCTTCTTAAAACAAGATATAGACAGATTGCTAAAGGATTTACATGAAGGGACTTGTGATTCCCATGCTGCCAGACGATCCATCGCAAATAAAGTAATGATACAAGGAATTTTTTGGCCAGGAATGAGGAAGTAAGCTGAGGAATATTCAAAAAAATGCGATGCATGTCAATGACATGGTAATTAAATACAAGCTCCTACACTCGAACTTCACGCTAGTAAAGTATTATGGCCTTTTAAGAGATGGGCACTTGATATCGTGGGAGAATTCCCAAACACACTGGTTAACCGCAAATTCTTACTCGTAACAACATATTATTTTACAAAATGGGTGGAAGCAGTTCCCCTATGTCAAACTCGAGAAAAACAAGTCATCTCATTTATCTAGGAGTATATTATCAGGAGATTTTGTTGTTCCCCTACCTAATTCAAATCGATAATGGGTCACAATTTGTTAGAGAAAAGTGGTGGCATTCTTCAACAAATACAACATCATTCATTCTCCTTCCAATCCATACTACCCCAAAGGAATGGTCAGGCCGAAATCACCAACAAAACCGTAGTGGATGGACTCAAGAAGATACTCCAATAAGAAAAGAAGGGTAATTGAATAAGGGAGCTACCACATGTTTTATGGGCCTACCGCACAACACCAAGACAATCAATGGGATGTTCCCCATTCTTGTTTATGGATTTGGGGTCGTCATCCCCACGGAGTATCACCATCCCGTCAAAGATCACGAGCTTACTGATGAAGAGAATGAGTTCGAATTAGCATGTAATATGAACTGGATTGATGAGATACGAGCTCGAGCTATTGCCAATTTGGGTTGATATTATCATATGCTAGCCAATTCATACAACAGGAGGTTTCAGAATTGTGAGTTCAAAATTAACGATTTAGTTACTCCGTGAAATCCCCAAAAATAGAAAGGAGTTATACGCTAGAAAGCTCGCAGAGATCTGGGAAGGTCTATTTCTGATAGTAGGTCAAACTGGTATAGGATCCAATTATCTCATGACAAAGGACGACGTCAGGATACCAAGCCCTTGGAACACTAGAAGGTTGAAGAAATACTATCGTTAGCTTGATACGTCTCTAAACACATAATACTTCTCATATTGTTATTTTCATTCCCAAAGTGAGATATAATCTCCAAACAGTTTGTACACTCTTTTTTTATCAATGAAAACTTTTAAGTTTTTTCCCACATTACTATTTACTATCATATATAATATCTTTATCTACTAAATCTCAAAAGATAAGGCAAAGTTAAAACTTGCTTTAATCTATCCAACATCTACAATACAAAAACAAAATTAGTTTACGACAATCAGTTAAACTTTTTTGCGTACATCAGACAAACTTCCACCAACTTCATAAACTCTAAATTCTGGTACTTTGGTAGTGACAATCTCTCTACCTTGATCAACCATTTCTTGGGTGAGGGATCCAATACCAGACATAAAATGCTCCAAATATTCAAAACGTATTAAATCCATTTCACACTTCACGCCCTTTGTGACCATCCTATCATGTAACGTGTCTCTCTCCTTTTCGATTCTCTTAATCTCACAAAAAAATGTAAGAACTACTGCCATCTATTTCTCATGCTCTGCACCGACCGTGAGCTTGTCTCGGTTAGGTACATCAACCTCAAAAACCCTTGCCCTGGAATCCTTTAGCAATCTTTTCAGATTAATACAATGACTTTTTTTCTTCAGAGGTTTCGAAAGCTGCCTTAGCATGACGCACCTCCAACATTGTTATAGACTCGTTCATCTGTCTCAGCATATCCATCGATTCATCCATTTTAATCCGATTGTATACTTTATGATCATCATCTTCCTTAAGGTCCCGTTGGGATATTAAAAGGTCTGTTTCTAATTTTTGGATCGTTTCATTCAAACCCCCATCCCTAGTTCGGGAATCCATCAGATTGGCCTCCAAATTTCTTATTCGTTCATTTAAATTCCATACTACCGCTTGAACATTTACCAAATCGGCCTCCAACGTCGCTATCTGCCCGATCCAAACTTTTAATGCGATCTTGCGCGTAAACCACATTATTATGTCTCTTATTCACTCTTGCCACCAAGTCCGTCCAACTACCACGTGCAATTAATAATTCTGCCTCCAGTTTCTTTACTCGTTCGACAAGATTATCTATGTGACTCTGAGCACTCGCTATATTATCCTCCTTTTTCTTTAGACGCCCATTCAACTTCTCTACATTACCTTGAATGCTGACTACCTCATTTCCCTTTTTCTCCACAAGTTTTTATAACTCAAATATTTTTACTTCCATTTTCATGTTTAATTCAGCAGTATTTTCCAATGACTCATGTGTCTGGTTTAACTCGACAATCATTTTTTCATTCAATTCGAAAAGCGCCTTTTGATGGCGATGCACTTTTTCTAGCTCAACCTGCACAGCAGATCACCACCTCTAAATATTATTTACATAGTTACCTAATACATATATTTCTCATTTAAACAATCATACATCATCTCACTCACATATGTACCACAATTTTATATTATAAATATATTATTGACACACCAGCACGAGCTGATACTTTAGATTTTAAGCTATGTAGATTTCACATTTCGGTGGCCAGGCGCTCTATGTACTCAGGTTCTGGACGAATACCTTGATCTTTTATAACTTTAAGGTATGCTTCCTTTAACTCTCTCTCACTATCTATTTCCGCTTCTAAATTGATGGTTAACATCATGAGGTCTTTGGTAACTTCTGGGGTATTTTCTCTAATACCACCAGGAAGGAAATGCCAAATTTTAAAATATCTATTTTTATCTTTCCTAACTACCTCATCCTTCTCGATTTTATCTTTGACCCATCTTAAACGAGCTACACATAAATCTCTCCAATGATTTTTACTAAGTTCTCTATATTTTCTAATCTGAGCCTCAGCACGTCCAGTCGTGAGAGCTACTACATATAAAATATTTTTCTCCTTAACAACTCTTTCTTTAACTCTGCAATTGTAAGGCGCAGTTCGTTAATTTCCTACACATAAGAATTTCTATATCAATACAACATAAGCCAGTCTCATAAAACCAATATTCCTTTAAAAAAAATGCAACACATGTCTCTTTTCCCCACCACCTAAATATTACTATAGCATTACACAAAAAACTTAATCTACCTTCTCCTGATCATCCACTTCATGGTTGTCAACTTAGGTTGTATGAGTAGTCTTTTCCAGCCCAGACACATTCTTTAGAGGTGGAACCTTCTATATTTTGTCCTCATCTTCTCCATATGACCCCGTGACGTTCACAGATCATCCCTCAATAATAATGGTTAGAACATCCGCATAAGCGTAGCCATCTTCCAAGATACATCAGGCCAGATTGTCCCGGGCTGCAACCACCTCATTGATATGTAGGGATGGCAATGGGGCGGGGGAGCCAATACCATCCCCATATCCGCTTAGGTTCCCACCTCCCATCCCATCCCCGCCACGATCCCCATTTAAATTAAGCAGGGATCCCCAAATTCGCCCCACTTAAATACATTAAATACCATCCCCGCCCCATTTAGCTTATGAAAAAAAAAACAGTTTATAGGATATTCTGAAAAAAAAGGACCAAACAGGATATTATGAAAAAACAAGCAGTTTACAAGCAAGCAACAAGACATTATGAAAAAAATAGTTTACAAGCAAGAATTTTACATTTTACAAGCAAAAGCAGTTTACAAGCAAAAACACTTTGCATCAGTCAGCCATAACTTCTTGGCAGCACCAATCTCTTGTAACTCTTTAGGAAAAGTGCAAATTACAGAAGTAATTGTCTTCGTAAGTATTCAACTTCTATTTAGTCCTCTGAGTGTCCAAAAATGTTTTGAGAGAATATATGTTCCACTATCAGGATAAATCTCAGTGCAAAGTTTTTATCCATATATGCATTCAAGCAAAATTATTGAAATACTATTGGAGAGACTATATGTTCCACTAACATATGCATGTACGTAATCTCACCAGTATATACAACAAATATGCTTAGAGTATCTATGCTTTATTTATACCAAATATAGAAATAAGAATTGATGTTGATGGGTGGATATAGTTAGTTTAATTACAAGTAATTTGTGTTATGCTATGTTATCGGTGGCATCACCTACTGCTTTGATGAGACTGATTCCATCAAATGTTGCAATCAAATTTCATGCAAGTCTCTCCACATAACCCATAAGTTTATGCTTCATGCTTGCTAGTCTCAAGTCTCAACTTGATCTTAGTAGTAATTCTATGAAGAATCTCAGGGACACATGCTTTCTTGTTATCAAGGACACCTATTGACACTTATTGACAACTATTGACGACTATTGACGACTTTTACTTATTTCAGATTCTCATTTTTAGTTCACTACTTTAGTCAATCAAATCTAACTACATTATTACTAGCTAACACTGCAGTATTTCCAAACGCAATCATATTGTCGAAAACTTTGACAATCACATTAAAATCAAAAGGTACAAGTAGAATATTACCTCTCAGAAAGTTGAAGCCCAACCTGGTACCTAATCGCCTTGATCCTACGCACTGCAAGTTCCGCCTTGTTAGCATATAATCTATTGCTGAAGCCAAAGCCATCTCTATAATCATACTATCCACGCAACTCTTCGATACTTCCTTCCCCATCATAACAACTTTGCACCAAAACATACCCAAATCAATGTCATAAACATACCCATTCACTAAAAAATTATACAAAAAATCAAATTTTCTAGAGAGATCGCACACAGATCTAGTAGTAGTGATTGTGAGAGATCATTGAGTAATGTAAAATACCCAATTTCAATTTCAAGTTTGAATTCCTAATGCAACATTGGGTTCTTGTTAATTAGTTTAAATTGGGGGAATGAGAGTTACTGAGAGTACCTGTGATGGATTTGAGTGGTGATTAGTGATGTTGATGTCGATGTTGATGATGATGTTGATGTTGTAAATCTTCTTGATTAAGTGAAGAACTCTATAAATCTTCTCTTCAATTTTGGAGTTTTACAGAGATTTTGATTTCCCCCAATTCGCGACTGATGTGAAAGAGAGAGAGAGAGGAGTTGATTCCTCGATTGACTGCAAAGATACAGAGAAGAGGATTCAATGATTCTTTGATTTTCCATAATGATTTAATGAGAGCTTGTTGAGTTGAGAAGAGGATTTGAGACTTGAGAGCTTGCTATGAGAGTTTCTAATAATCTAACTTATCTAAGGGTATAATAGTAAAAGTATAAGGTTATATTTAATAGGGCGGATGCGGGGCGGATAACGGATTTTATGTAAGCAGTCCCAAATCCGCCCCGATCCCCGATGGATTTTGGGTAGCTTATACCATTCCCGCCCCCATACCCGGTTAACTCATACCAAATCTGCCCCATTCAGGGCGGGGCGGGGCAAATTGCCATCCCTATTGATATGTCGAGTGGAGCCAATCCCCACCTTATCTACTATTCCCTGGAAGGTCTTTTTTAAATTTGCAATTTCCTCCACCGATTGCACCTTCGCCTCTTCTAGCTTCGTTCGCTCACTTTCTACCTCTTTCTCGAGCTCCGCCATCCAACCCAGCAACACCTTATTCCCATCCTCAAAGCTGAGGTAGAGACCTTTCAACACATGAGAAGCCTACAAAGGAAATTACAAACATCATGTTTGAGCATGTCAACAAATAACAATAGTGCAAAATCATGACTTACCCTACACAGCTTGAGCTTTACCGAAGACTTTATCTCCTCAACATCCTTAAGAGAAACAACCCTGAACTTGTTTTTTAGAACGAGCATATCATCCTCAATGCTCGGTACCAATACGTCATCCTTCAGTTCGTCCACAACAGAAGAAGGGGGGGGGGGAGGGTGTTATCATTTAATTTTCTCTTTTTTGACCCACCCTCGATTTCTGTGTCATTTACAGTCCCAGAGGTTAAAACTGAAGTTTTAACACTTCACTTCTTTGGGGCATTTCGGCTTGTATTTCTCGAGTGGGACCCTGTTGCTCGCAACTCGTATTGGACCACTACTAAACGTGGGCACTGCCAAACCAATGCCTACTTGTATC
The DNA here is from genome assembly GCA_014058105.1 of Kingdonia uniflora. Taxonomy (NCBI): domain Eukaryota; kingdom Viridiplantae; phylum Streptophyta; class Magnoliopsida; order Ranunculales; family Circaeasteraceae; genus Kingdonia; species Kingdonia uniflora. The sequence continues at coordinate 7,013,884 of JACGCM010000816.1, read as the reverse complement.
TCTAATCCAATTGGACCCACCCCAGAAGAAGAGCTAACACCTGACATTTTCTACTTCGCTTGAGATTTCTGAACCTTAACAAATTTGTTGTTAACTCTCTTACTCCTGCTAATCTCCAGCTCACCTAAAACAACTTCAAGCTCAAACCCCTCTCGAGCTACTGCGTCAATCAAGGACCCTTCCTTCTTAACCTTCTTAACAGAAGAATGATGATCTACACACAAATTTTTTTGTTTGTTATGCAGAGCACCATAAACATAAACAGGTCGAAGCTATCAAGATCTACTTACATTTTTTTAAATAATTTATATGTAAGAGCCAGGGCGTCCTCATCAGCTCGTTGAAGACCCTCGCTTTTCACCCATACCAAAATATCATTCTAAACCTTTCCAGCAGAGTTTAAGTAAAAAATTGAGGTTGAGTATAAATAGAAGAAAAATAAGCACCCCAGTGGCCCCGAAGTATGTTATGTTATAGTACTTCAATACAACTAAATGAGTTAACCTTCTCTGTTTCCCCTCACTGGTCCATTTCCTATTTAAGGTCTCACATACATATATCACCTCGTACATGTTACCGTTCAACTGGGCAGGACATGCGTCAATCTCATTCATGAAACCTTTAACAAAATTGCTTAAAGGCACCACTAACCCATAGTCAAACTGGGAGAAATAACATAAAAAACTCTCCCCCAGGTCGTTGCTTTGTCCCCATTAAAGTATTTAAGGGAAATAGACTCAGGAATCTACCTACGAGCCTTCTCAAACTCCAAATCAGGCAATAAGAAAATGTGCTATTCCCCTTCCCTATGTTACTTGAAAGTGAAGCAGGTACGGGAAACGTTACGTGAAACAGAAACGGGAAATGTCCAATATTTTTCTTGTGAGATTCGGGAAACGGGAAACGAGTGCAAGTATGATGCGACAAATAAAGCAGAATCTAAAGAGAAGTGGGAAACGAGTACAAAGTTTTAAAAGAAGCGAAGTGGGAGGTGAGGAAAAAGCGTTAAAAAAAGCTAAGTGGGAAATGAGAAAAGTGCTAAGATGCGAATAATACTAACTACAAAGTTGAGCAACAACACAAGCTATCGAATTTTAAATGTAGTACCACCAACAAAAGATAGTCTAAGATTCCAAATATATTAGTACAAAAAGTGGTATTCACAGTTCCCACATCACACTACTTATCATCACAAAACCCATAAGATGAGCAAAAACTCGTGTGTATGTTCCATGATAAATGTTTTTGCAATGCTTGCACTTGAATACACGAGAGCCTCTGTGCCCACTTTTATATTTTTTCCCTTTCACAACATTCCTCTACAATGTAGCTGCATGGGCTGATTTTCCCCATCTTCCGCATGGTTACAATTTTCTTCTTCATGATATTCATCGCCGTCTTCTTCAAAATAAATTCGACTTCTTTATTATTTATAACTCAGCAGCCATCACTATTAAGAAGATACTTCTCTTCTTGCATTTCTTGGCCATCAATATCGAGTCCCAAACCTCGGCCAATGACACTCATGATGCCTACAAACATCAAATGAAAAATATTATTTATGTAAGCCCACAAAGACGAATAGACTATCAATAAATAAATTGTAAGGTCACAAAATAAACAAAGCAAGAACCATTGTGTTTCTCATTGTGTAACATTATTTCTCAACTAAAATTGTATGGGTAAGGGATGCAACAAAGAATAAGGACTTTAATGAGATCAGTTCATTAGTACAACTACAAGGCAACAAGCTAATGTTATTAATGAATTTGGGGCATGGTGGTTACAGAGGAAGACAAGCATAAATATACATATGCTATTATAAATAACAAATTACAAACTACAAAGTAGTGATGTTTAAGAATCAAAACCCCATTACTAGGTCTATGAATCAAAACCCTATTGAAGCCAAAGAAATTTGGGCAGATAAAGCTACTTGAGAGTTGGAGACTTGGAGAATCAAAACCCCATTACTAGGTCTAGAATCAATTAATCCACATAATGGATCTTTAACTCAGTAAAAAATCCCCTTCCCATTTTCATAAGCTTCCTCAATCAGTAAAAAAAATCCTAAAAATCCCCAAAACATACAGATTCATCATCATTGGGCTACCATCAACCATCAACCATCAACCAACCAATCCTTGAAGAACAAAACGTACTTGAGAACCCTACAAAAAAGATTAGTAAAACCAAAACCCTAATCGGTTTGTTTGGTATGAAAATAGAGCCTTGGGGAGTCTGAAGTTGACGGAGAGAGAAATAGAGAGAGAGAGAGAGAGTGAGTGAGTCAGAGAGTTGATAGGAGAGTAGAGTGAGTGACAAAAGAGGAATATGAAAACATGGGTTTAGTTTTGTTGTAAAGCACTCTTATGGTTTTGTTGTAAAACATTCAAATTATTGTGTTGTGAACCTCAAATCACGTGATAAAATTGTTTTATTCAAGAATCTAAAACATTTCACGTGCGTTTCCCAAACAAATTAAAGATTCGGGGAAATCGAATCGTACCCGTTTCCCAAGCAGGTTTCGTAGGAAATGCCTGGGAGTGTGGAAAACGTGTTTCCCCTGTAACATTGCCCCTTCCCATCAGAATACTCTCTAAACGATCTCCCACCATACTCCATCACGTCTCCCCATATACCTTCTACACTACTTTTACATTTACAAAACTCCTTCAACATATCTAAACCTACAGGATAATGATAAAGGTTACTAGGGAAATCAGAAAACTCGACCCGACTCTCCCCATGACCTCCATTCTCTGCATTTCCTCCCCCTTCTTCAACAGTTAGCACTACAGTCTCATTCAACCTAATACTTCTATCCTCAACCCCTACATCCTCCTCAGCAATCGAGCGACCTGTGGTGGAAGCATCCATCTCGAATGAAGAGCTCAAAATAAAAGGAAGTCTAATACTTAGTTCTTGCACACATCTGTACCTACATAGAAGGCTAGGTATTTTAACTAATTTATATATTATTTTTCCTTCATTCTTTTACACCAAATAAAACAAAAAATTAGAAAATAAATTATTTTGATATATTTCTTCAATACTTATCCGTCTAACAAGTAGAACACACATTTTCAAACTTCACTTTTTCCTCCTACAGTAAGTGACAAGACTTTCCAAATATGTCTAGTTTTCAAAATTCAAAAACCACAAAATAAATGGAAGAAGTAATCCAAACTCATATCAAAATAATTTTCACAAAATAAATCAAAAAATCAATGCAAACATTACTAACCTTCAATGACAGAGGATGAATATGGTACAACAAATGCCTCCTCCTTCACAATGATCTTCATTAGCATATAATCTAGATCTTCATTAAAGAAACCTACGTCTTCCTGCTACAAACGATGGTAAACCTCTGGATTTTCCTCACTCATAAATCTTTAATCTTGAGTTCTCTCTCTTTTTTATAATTTTATCTCTATGTTTTTCGTAAAGGTTTGAAAGGAGGGAGGGAAGGATTATTTATATCTTTTTTAACCGCTGGCAGTTATTGGAACTTATGTAAGTCGCCTTCGATTTTTCAACTGAGGCCTCTTTTCCACCACCTCTGTCAGTCTACTCATACCTTTTGGGAATTGACACTCTATCAACATTACAACCATGCCTAACATTAAATCCATTTCTCTTTCTCCTATTCCACCTCCTCTCAGAACTCTCCACATCCCTTATAACAAAGATCACTACAATACCAATTCCAATCCTTTTTTTTTCTCGAACTACTATTATCAAAACTCTCAATCACACAATCCATCTTATTTATATTTACTTCGACGATATTACCAAGGCTCCACACATTCAAATTCAAAATATTCAAATAGATTCCATATTAAGCAGGGCACAAATATGCAAAATCAATATAGAAGATATTATTTATTTATAAACAACAACTTTGCATTCATTCGACCTGACATCAAAAGAACTCTAAAAAATAATTGCATCTGAAACATCCTAAATGACCTACAACACTATATCTGATCGCCTCACCACCAATAATTATCTCATCTTCATCAGCTATCTCATCCAGAGTAATCTCTCTTACATCAATTTTTTGAGTTTTAGGGTCAATAATTATATCAAGAAACACATCACACCAAAAATATCGGTCCAGCTCGATAACTCGTACCCTTGTAGTCAATCCTTCAAGCTGTAATATAGATATAGGCAACTCGACATCATACCCGAGACGCCTGAACAGCTGTTCACGAACTTTTGCTATTTTTATGGCCAAACAACCCTCAACCGCATGATGAACTCTCTGAGAGCGAGTCCTCACCATGTTTACTAATTTACACCTTGTCCTACTACCTAATTTATAAACGAATAGTATGATAAAATGCAATCCTATCTTTTATGCCAAAAAGATATTAACTGATAGCTATCATAGCTGTCAAAGTTAACCACCCTAATAAAACATACTTATCCAAACTGCCTACTTCAGCTCAAGAATACATAATTATTTTATCATACGAACTTACTGTTATCCATAGTTCGGTACAACAAGCTTTCACAACTTATACTGCGCATAATCAGTTCTAAACATTTAACACTTTCAGTTCAAGAAGTTTATGTTTATTTATCTTTATAAAAACTAATAAAAAAAATAGAGTACTACTACAAAAAAGACAGAGGACAAAGTAAAACAAATACATAATGGTTTCTAAGGAAACCAATCACAAGCGCAATAACAACGCGACCTCCTTGTACGAATGCCAGAATCTTCATCCTCATCCGTTATAACCTCCTCCGTAAGAAGATGAAGATACTCCCAGCACCGCTGCCCCGATATGTACATACAATGAAAATGGAACATTTGGAAATAGTCCTCGTCAGCCTCCACTTCCTCATAGATAATCATACCTTGGTAGGTAGGACGAACAAGGATAGGAGTGGGAATATCAAGGGACTGGGTCCCAAAGTAGCGAAATTATAGTTTTTGTACTTTGATAGGAACTCCAGCCTCATAACCTTGAAGTCTGATGGTCACCATTTTTTACTTATAGAGAAACTGAGAAGAAAAGTACTTACAAAATATTTAAAATGATAGTACTTGTAGAATAATAATCGTTAGTTCACCAACAATAATACTTATAAAGGAATTAAATTCAATGCAAATAAGGATTCCCAACATAGTCATTATTAAAAGAAATAGTTTTTAGGAAACCCAACAACAAATTATAATAGTCACATTATTACATTAGTATAATATTCAACAGTGCTTTATAATTTCGAGAAGAAGACATCTACATCAACAAAGTTTATTATTACCTTGGTCAGACAAAACCTATTCATATTCTAGAAATAAGCTCGATTGAAACTTCTCAACTTAAGATACCTGTGCCTTCAATTGAGAGGGGGCGATTGTAAGGACCTGTCTCTCGAGCTGAGGTAACAACGAACTAGTATCATGCCAGACTCATGCAAAATACACGTGACATACAACTTGTCAACAGTAACACCTGGACTACGAACTGAAGGATAACGTCGCTCGAGTACTCCAAGTAAAACATAATTAGTTAAGGACACATGTCTCATATGAATTAACAGTTACAGAAACAATCTTCATTTCTCCCCCATTCTAGGAGAACGTGCTTATACACAAAAATGAACTGATCAAAGAGTCTATAAAAGAGATGAGAAACAGATGAGAAATGATGAAGTTTTTCCAGCTCAAGAGATCTCAAATTGTAAACAAGAGATATCCATCTCAAGCAATAAAGTTATTTTTCTAAATCCTCAGACAGAGGTTGTGGTTTTTACCTATTCTGAGGTTTCTACGCTAAAACCTGTATCAATTTATATTTTCTATTGTTATATTTTTTTCGCAGGTACATTTGGTATAAGAGCCATTCGAACTATGAAATTAGGCCCTTACAGTTTGATTTATGAATAGTAGTAAAGTAGTACGCGCTATGTGTGTGCAACTTTCCTTCTTAAATATTTTTTTATCTTAAAAATTAGCTTTTTCGTTTCCAATTGACCAAAATTTTGTACTGTGGTGATCAGGAGAGATTGGTAGAGGAGAAATAACTATAAGATTAACGGATTGAGTATTTTTTTTGGAATGGAGTGGCTAAAAGAAAAACACCAAAGTGACAACTAAAATTACATAAAATTATTATGATAACGAAAAAAGATAAAAAAACATAAGCAAATAACAAATAGTAAATGTATCAATTTTGGAGCAACGACTAAATTGGGTATTATCTAAGTAACCAATGCTCATCTTTATATAAATATAAACAACCCAACAAAGGAAGTCATTCACCAATTAAATATTACGGCAAATAAAATCTAAAATAATATGAAAACATATTATTAAAAAACTTGCTAGAAATTATAGGCTTTGCACCATTTCAAGGCAATGTTTGGATGAGCCATGTAATTGGCATAGTAGATCATCCCTATTGTCGTAGGAGCGCCAATAAATAGGCAAATAAATAGCCCATCTTTTCCAAAAAATCAATCCATAATGACTAAATCTTCTTTTAATCATTCACCATAACCTTCACGAGCGCAGTAGTACCCTAAAGATCTACGATTAAAATCCGGTACCAATTTAGAGGGCCTTTGGATAGAGTATGTTTTGAACGCATAATAGTAGCAATCAACCCAGTTTACATCATATTCGTAGCAAACAATTGCAAATCCAAATAAAAATCTTAAAACATAGACACACACACGCACAGTGAGAGAGAGAGAGAAAAAAAAAGAGAGAAAAAAAGGAAGAGAATTTGGATTTCACGTTCTTGAGTTGCGAGTGATGAAGAGACAGAGGAAGGTAAAATAAACTTATCAGTGTAAAGGTTTTGATGGGAAAACGTAACAGGTATTTCAATGGGTTTTGAAAAGAGTTGCTTCCTTTCCAAAAGAGTGTAACTGGAGATGTTCTCTTCAAGAGAGATGAAATTTGGTAGTTGTTGAAGAGTTGCAAATCTTTAATTTCAGGGATTCGTACGGAGAAAGTGTAGTAGTCTAACAAAGTTGCACACGCATCACTTTATTATTGGTTAGAGGGACCACCAAAAAGAGGACAGTGAACCGCGAACAGTCTAGGGCATTGACTTAATAGTATATATATATATATATATATATATATATATACATAGAGACATATTGATGGGATTAGTATTTACGAAGCTTTTATGTTTTTGTCGACTTATGTAAACAAATGGATACTTTCTTCATTCGTCCTCACCTGGTCTCTAAAATCTTAAGCTAGAAGATTTTCAAGACAATTCTTACAGTTTGTAAGTCTTATTTGCATATTTTTAGTTTATTTTCTTTAATGTTTCATTTTATGTATTTAACCTCTGTTATTGCCCTTCACAGTCTCATGAACCATGACACATGTGGACATTTTCTTTGATTGGTTTTCTTCTTATTTCATATCCCATAGAAATCCTTTGGTTTATAAATTCCCTCTCTATTAAATTTGGAAATAGTGATACATTATTTTCTTAACATTGATATTTATGATAGGTACTTACTTAGATTGCATTAGTGTAAACAAAATACTTGCATTTATCTATTAATGCCCTATTGGTATCCATTTTGTAACATGCCATCAATGTAACCTCACCCCCCCATCCTTTTCTCCCTTTATGGAGCTATTTGTAGCTTAATAGAAACACGAAATGCCTTGATGATATTTTTGCTCCCTTAACAAGCGTTCAAGAGCAGGAAATCCAAACAATGGTAAATGAAAGTACTTTCAAATGATTTTCTACTTTTTTATGATTTAAAGATATATTTTTGTTAGCAAAACATTTAGCTCTAACATGCGCAAATAATGTAGCAAAATTGTTAAAATTGCTTATGATCAAAAGAGTTCAATGGCTGGGTCACTTTTATGAAAGAGCACACTTTGTTGTTGAAGATTCTTCTTTCTATTTCATATCACAACTTTCACCATTCTTTCAATTATTTGTGCATTATCAAGGTTTTATTAGTAATTTACTAATTTTATTTTATTTGTGCTTTTAGGGATAGACACCTATGGTCGCTTATGAAGAGTTTAAGTTGGAGTACATCATTACTCATCACAAGCGTAGAACATTTCATCGTCTTCGAGTCTATAGACCAAAGAAATGCAAGATTTTTGCGCAACATACTTATTTGATAACATAGCCTTGGAAGTGATACTATTCGGATTTCCGCAAACTCAACCGAATCCTTTGATTTTTTGTTGTCCACAACAAAGTCATTCTTAATCATTGGACATCATTGTTGAGAATCGAGGTAACAACTCTTTCCTCTCAAACAAGAATGATACGCGGAATCGCCAACTCGAGAAGTAAATCAACAAAGAACAATAAAAAGCACAAGAAAGGTTTCCCAGAAGAGGGAAGTGGAAAACCCTTGCGAATGAAAAACCACTCCCCACGAACAATTTACTATGATATCAAATATGTTATAATGATCTCTCAAGCTTCTCAAGCTTTAATGGAGTCTCTTCAAACCCTAGCCTCTCTAAGATTAAACTCACCAAAATATAGGTTAACATAATAACCTAAGTCCCCTTTATATAGTAAGGAACTTAAAACACAAATAAAACAGATCTCGAGGCAAAAACATAACATCTAAGGCAAACCTACGCCAGGCTCGTTCGAACGACTTTGAGATAGTTGCTCTCCAATTCTAGAAACATAACATCTCGTTTGAACGACATCCAAGCTCGTTTGAATGAGATTGACTCCTGGGCCAAAATTCCAGTGAGTACAAAAATGTTTGTTCGAACGACTTCCATTTTCGTTCGAACGACTTCAATAATTTCCTAATCTTCAACATTCCTTCTATTTGAGTTCATACCCAACAATTTCACACTTGAAATCGAATCCCGTAACCCATCTCCAGATCTCCCAATGAATTGTTCGCACTACCCGGACCTTCAATCTTGAAGACCCATAGAAGTTGTACATGTCGTCAACTTCTGAAAGTCACCACCTTCGTAAACATATCGGCCGGATTTACATCAGTGTGAATCTTCACAAGCTTCAACACACCATCTTCGAGGAGCGAACGAATATAGTGATATCGAATATCAATGTGCTTGGTCCTAGAGTGAAAAACTGAATTCTTCGCTAAGTATATAGCGCTTTGACTATCACTATACAACTTAGGAGAAAATTGTTCTCTACCAAGCTCTTTTATCAACCCTTTGAGCCAAACCATATCTTTGCAAGCTTATGTAGCTGCAACATATTCCGCCTCCATCGTAGACAAAGCAACAATCTTTTGTAGCCTAGAGACCCATGTAACTGCATCGCTTCCCAATGTAAAAACGAAACTACTAGTACTCTTCCACCTATCCATGTCACCCGCCATATCAGAATCAACAAAACCCTGCAAGCATATCTGAGAACCCCCTTAACATAATGCCATATCTTGAGTCCCCTTTAGATACCTCTGTATCCATTTCACAGCTCTTCAATGCTCCTTGCCTGGATTGCTCATATACCTACTAACAACTCCCACTGCTTGGGCAATATTTGGTCTTGTACAAATCATAGCGTACATTAGGCTACCAACCGCGGATTGAAAAGGAACTTCTGCATCTCATCACGATCTTTCTGCATCTTCGGACAATAATCCTTTGATAATTTAAAGTGACCTCCCAATGGTGTACTAACAACTTTAGAACCATCCATATTAAACCACTTCAGTACTTTGCCAATGTACTTAGCTTGAGACAACTTCAATTCTGCCTACTTTCTGTCCCTCGTAACACGCATACCATGCACTTGTTTCACCGTACCCAAGTCCTTCATAGAAAACTCTCGGGATAATAGTTCCTTCAACTTGACTATCTCTCCCATATCGGCACTTGCTACCAACATATCATCTACATATTGAAGTAAAATAATATACGAGTTCCCCATATTTTTGATAAAACAATAGTAATCTGCATTGTTCTTCGAATAGCCATTTATGGACATGAACTGTTCAAACTTCAAATACCACTGTCTCGGTGCTTGTTTCAAACCATATAAACTCTTTGTGAGCTTACACACAAGATCTTCTTTCCCTTTAACCGAATACCCTTCTGGCTGCTTCATATAAATTTCTTTATCAAGGTTACCGTGAAGAAAAGCAGTCTTGACATCAAGTTGTTCAAGATGAAAATCTTCAAAGCAACTATATTCATCACAACTCGAATAGTAGACATCTTCACAACATGAGCAAAAATCTTGTCGAAATCAACGCCGTCTTTCTGCTGAAAGCCCTTCACCACAAGTTTAGCCTTGAATCTCCTTGAACCGTCAGATTCTTGCTTTAGTCTGTATACCCAATTATTGTACAATGCTCTCTTCCCCTTCGGTAACCAAACTAAATCCCAAGTTCGATTAACTAATAATGACTGCATCTCATCATCCATAACAAGCTTTGACTTTCTCTTGGCTTCCACATCTAAAGCCTCCTTGAAACTTTTAGGTTCACTACCATTTATAAGTAACAAGTGATTTAAAGAATTTACGTACCTTACCGGAATTCTTGCAACTCTTGGCTCCTTTCGAAGTGCTATTGGAATGTCTAGAACATTAAGTTTTTCGTTCTGATCTAGTGTATCGGACTCAACAACGACTTCTTTATCATCCTCTCGAGAGGGTTCATCATCTTCAATGTCGATACTTTCCACTTCTTCACCTTAAATCCTTTTTACAGGTACTTTAAAGTCTTTATATAAGACTTCCTCATTGAATGTAACATTACGGCACTGGATAACTTTTCAATTCTTTGCATCCCAAAATTGGCACCCAAACTCATTACCACCGTATCCAATGAAAACACACTTCATTGACTTTATATCTAACTTGGCCCTTGTATCTGAATTATCAAGCACATATGCGGTATAACTGAAAATACGCAAGTGATTAAGGTTTACCTCTTTACTGATCCATGTTTCTTTAGGAATTCTAAAGTCCAAAGCTGTCGAAGGCCCTGTTAATCAAGTACGCCGTCGTACTAACCGCATCCGCCCAAAAACACTTTGGCAATCTAGCATTGAGTCTCATGCTCCTTGCTCTTTTGTTTATTGTTCAGTTTAAGTGTTCTGTAATACCATTTTGTTGCGGTATTCTGGGAATAGTCTTCTATCTCCTAATCCCGTTTGATGCGCACAAATTTTCAAAATCGTCACTACAGTATTCGCCCCCGCTATCCGACTTGAGACACTTCAGTTTTAAACCGGTTTCATTTTCAGCCAGATCCCTCCACCTCTTAAATTTGTCGAACTCATCTGACTTGCTCTTCACGAAGTAGACCCACAGTTTACGAGTAACATCATCGATAAAAGTAACGTAGTAATGAGAACCACCAAGAGAAGACACCTTGGTTGGCCCCCAAACATCCGTGTGTACAAGATCCATCTTTCTAGGTTTCCTTGATCTTGGAGATAATTTGAAACTGAGCTTTTTCTGCTTCACAATAATACACTCTTCACAAAACCTCTAGATTTCCCTTCGTTACCATTATCTTTATCCCCTTTTTACTCATGTGACCGAGCCATTTGTGCCACGTACTTGTATCAATCCACGGAGTAGCCACACAAATAGTAGAAATTGTATTTTGCGCTGTACACAACGTTCCTTGTCGCAAGCCTCGAGCTACCAATATAGCTCCCTTTGTAACCTTCCAGAAGGTTGCGCCAAAGGTACACTCATATCCGGCATCATCCGCCAATTTGCTAACCGATATAAGGTTATGCCCCAGTTTAGGTACAAGTTACACATTCTGTAAAAACCAATGTTCCCCCTGAAGGCAACAATAACCTAGCGTTTCCCTTTCCAGTAATATTACTTATACTCTTATATGCAAGAAAGACGTACCGAAAACGCCTTTAACAATATTAGTAACAAAACCTACGTTCGCAGTAGCATGGAAGGAAGCGCCCGAATCAACAATCCAAGATTCGTTAACATCGTCACACGATATTAGTAGAGCCTCGTCATAACTAACTTCCTCTGTAAGGTTCATTGTATCTTTCTCTTCATTATCAATCTTCTTAGAAGAAGAAGAGTTGCAATCTCTCCTGAAGTGACCCTTCTTTCCACAAGTCCAAAACGCACCGGGCGACTTAGACTTTCCTCTTGACTGTGATCGACCCCTTCTAAATTTTGGCCCTTTTCTGCAAGACTTCCCTCTTTCCTCGACATTAAACATACTGCCGTTTGAACTCGAAGAGGGTTCAGATGTTTTACGTCTATTCTCTTCAATCATAATCAACGAGACTATAATGTCAAATTTGATGTCTTCCTTCCCCGATGAGTTGCTCACAACTGTAATAAACCCTTTCTAGCTTTCTGGCATCTGCCCTAGAAGAGCCCACGTTCTCACCTCATCGGTAAAAGTAATTTTAACGGATTCCAGTTAAGCATGTATGGTATTGAACTCACTGATATGAGCTTGTACACTACCATTTTCCTTCATCTTCAAAGTAAATAAATGCCATAAAAGGTGAACCTTATTTGCCCCGGACGGTTCCGAGTTCATAGCAGACAACGTCTCCATCAAACCCTTCGTAGTCGTAACTTTGGAGATCATGTATAGAATCTGAGATGATAGCACTAACCAAACGGTTCCAAGCACTTTGCGATCCAATCACGCCCACTTAACAACATTAAAATCTACTGGTTTTATCTCAGCTCCACCTAGTGGTAAATCAAGATCCTTCTGATAGAGGTAATCTTCTATCTGCATCTTCCACACTCCAAAATTTAATCTATTGAACTTCATGATCTTCAACTTCTCCTGATTGGCCATCGCTCTTCACCATACAAGCTCTAATACTCACTCTAACACCAATTATTGAGAATCGAGGTAGCTACTCTCTCATCTCAGACAAGAACAATACACGGAAATCTCTAACTCAAGAACTAAATCAACAAAGAACAATAAAGAATACAAGAAAGGCTTCCCAGAGGAGGGAAGTGGAAAACCCTTGCGGATAAAAAACCACTCCCCATGAATAATTCATTATGATATCAAATAGGTTATTACAATGATCTCTCAAGCTTCTCAAGCTTTTAATGGAGTCTCTTCAAACCTTAGCCTCTCTAAGATTAAACTCACCAAAAGATAGGTTAACATAATAACCTAAGTCCTCTTTATATAGTAGGGAACTTAAAACAAAAATAGAACAGATCTCGAGGCAAAAACATAACATTTAAGGCAAACCTACGCCAGGCTCGTTCGAACGGCTCCTAACTCGTTTGAATGACTTTGTGATAGTTGGTCTCTAACCCTAGAAACATAACATCTCATTCAAACGACATCCAAGATTATTTGAACAAGATTGACTCCTAGGCCAAAATTCCAGTGAGTACAAAAAAGTTTGTTCGAACGACTTTGAAGCTCGTTCGAACGACTTCCATTTTCGTTCGAATGACTTTGACAATTTCCTAATCTTCGACAATCCTTCTATTCGAGTTCATACTCAACAATCATCTCCATATCCAAGCATTTCGTATCAAGGTAAGTGGAATTTATAAACTTTTTCCTTTATATATGATTGAGAACTACTAACGCAGAAGCGATTAACGACAATAATGAACTACTTTGATTGATTTAAAAAAATTGAAAATAAACTAGATCTTATTGGAATATACTACAATTACTATGATCAATAAAGTGAAGATGATTTTTTTTTACTAACATCTTCTCCTGCTTAAACAAATCCTGCTGTAAACCTTAATGAGATGGTTTTATGTATTGTAGCCTCCAAGAGGGACTTCCCCTTTATTTAATCTGATAGGGTTTGAGTAGTCTGCCCATTATAACCTCAAACCCTAATAAAGGGTAACACTAGGTTCTACTAACCATAACTTGGTACAATAATTGGGCACATCCAATAACACTTATACTACCTATCAACATATATGCTCATGAACCAGAATAAAAACATTGAGTAGTCCCGGTATAAATAAAAAATCCAATAATCTTTCACCCGGCGTAAATTTAAATTTTTAAGAAAAATATTTAACTTGATTTACGGTTTTATAAAAAGCAGATGACCATCATTTGTTTTTAAAACCACACATAATAGTTTGTCAAAGACAATGTTACATCAAACTTGAGTGTCACTCTACGACTATAAAGATGGCTAACACGGTTCATAGACAAATTTTGGTTAGGCCTTTGAGCACATGCCTAATTCACAGCGCAGACATCGGGTTAACAATCTCAATAACTTTCAAGTGAGATTATTTTTACTAGTGGAGTTTAGCGTATAAATGGAAAATGTACACCTTAATGATGCGTGGGTACATTTCCATTAGTATCCTGCAACATGTGTTTACCAGACACATGTCATTTCTATACTTAGACAAACCGTCATGCGAAGACCATCGCTCATACTGAAATGAAGGCCAAAAGATGTAGAGCCTACCCATATCTAGCCCAAACAATCTTGAGAAACCTCTCAGTATTCTCTATAGGCACTTGATAGTTAGACAACTATCATGTGATAAAATCACTTGTATCTAAGACTTTATTGTAATTGCATAAATATAATTAAAACTGAACATGTGCACATATATATATAATAACATATCCAAATATAATAATAACTAAATAATCAGAGTCAAAACAGAATATCGACAAAAATAACAACTGGGAACAACTGCCATAAGGGATAAATAATCTTAATGCAGTAATAATAAATAAAATAAATCAATAACTACACCCAAGTAAAAGAACGATCCTCAAAGAGACTTCAACAATCTATATGCGTAACATATCCCTTGAATGATGGTATCAGAAGTCCCTTAGTAAGCAGATCAGCAATCATCTCCAGTGTCGACAAATAAGAAATCTCGATAATCTATTTTTGTACTTTATCAATGACAATGTGATACTTAATATCAATATACATGTTTTCCATAGTCACGTTATCATTCTTAACATACTTGACAACATCCTCATTGTCGTAAAATACTCGCAATGGTCTAGAAATTGAATAAACAACCTTTAGTTCAAAAATAATCTGTTTGAGCCATACAGCTTGCTGACAAGTCTCATAACAAGCCACATACTCCGCTTCCATAGTTGAGAAAGCTACAAGAGACTGTTTGACACTTCTCTATAAGATAACGTCATGAGCAAGCATACAAACATAACCAGAAGTAGACTTTTTGTCATCTTTGTCCCATGCAAAATCTGAGTCAAAATGGCCCAAGACAATGAGCTCATCCAATCTTCTATAAACCAATTTGTAATCTTTAGTCCTCTTTAAATAGCGAAGAACCTTCTTGACTCCTAGGCAGTGAACAATAGAAAGGTTCTGTTGGTACCTTCCTAATATCCTAACAACAAAATTGATGTCGGGTCTCATGTATATCATGCCATACATGAGGTTACTAACTACTGAAGCATACTCCTTAGCGATGTCTTAAAAAATTGTCTTATGTAGCATCATCTTCCTGAAGATATCTCCATTGATAACAAGGACTTTAACTGCTTTGCAATCCTATATGCCATATCTCTTCAAAACTTTATCGATATACTTGATATACACACTCTGAGAAATGCCAGGCATCCCTCTGGTTATGTCTCACTCAATCTTGATGCGAAGGATACATCTCCCATGTTTTTCATATCATAATGCTGAGATAACAAGGCTTTTATTTCTTGAAGAAACCGAACGTCATTGCTAGCGAGTAAAATATCATCGACATACAAAACCATAAATGTAAATCGTTTCCCACTCTGTTTGATGTATATACAACGATCCATTTTGTACTCGACAAAACTGTGGCTCAAAATCACCTCATGAAACTGTAGGTACCACTGCCTAGACGCCTACTTGAGATTGTAGATATAGCGATTAAGTTTACAAAATAGTCACACCTTCCCTTCGGTTTGAAAACTTTTAGGTTTATGCATATAAATCTCCTCGTTGAGGCGCCTATTAAGAAAAGTTGTCTTGACCTTCATTTGATGAAGCTCCAAGTCAAAATGTGTTATAAGAGCTAGAATGATCCGTAATGAATCCATCTTTAAAGCTGGTGAGAAAGTCTTATCAAAATCAATTCCTGGATATTGTTTAAAGCCCTTCGCAACAAGTCTCGCTTTGAAATGCTCAACCTTCCTTTCAGAATCATGTTTGGTCTTAAAGATCCATTTACATTCAACTGCCTTAGACCTTCAGGTAAAGGTGTCAACTCCCATATAGAGTTGCGAGACATAAAATTCATCTTCTCCATCATGGTGTTACGCCACTGATATGCAAAACTACTGGCCATAGCCGTACTAAATGATATTGAATCCTCAAAATTAAATAAATCCCCTTCAACTGAATAAAGATGGCAATCTGAAGAAATAGCTAAATACCTTTCTCTTGAGGATCTTTGAATATGAGTAAGAGACTGGCTGAAGGTGAAACGACAAGAAGCTAAACGAGAGTATGATATGCAAAACTACTGGCCATAGCCGTACTAAATGATATTGAATCCTCAAAATTAAATAAATCCCCTTCAACTGAATAAAGATGGCAATCTGAAGAAATAGCTAAATACCTTTCTCTTGAGGATCTTTGAATATGAATAAGAGACTGGCTGAAGGTGAAACGACAAGAAGCTAAACGAGAGTGGGTGGAGGAAAAATTTGAGGAAGAACTGGTGCTATGACGGGGTCCAAAACTGGGTCTGGAACAATAATTGTGCCTGGAACCATACTCGTCACAATATCAATATTAGATAAATGTGAAAGCATAGTAATATTGATTGGAATAACAGCTGGACTTTGAGTCTCAAAACCCTCTTCAAAGATAACCTCTTTATGAATAATACTGGTAATGTGATCTCTCTCCTCTATGAAATGAACATGAGCACACTCAACAATCTCCTTGGGTCGAGAAGGACAATAAAACCTGAAACATTTAATAGTCCTCAAATCTAACTTTTCGATATTTGGGTTAAATAATTTTTTCTCTGTAGGACAACCCCAAACATACAAGTAATTAAGACTAGGATTTCTCCCAGTCCATAAATGATAAGGATTAACTGGAACAGAACGAGAAGGAAGTCGATTCTGAATATAAACTGAATAACGTAAACACTCTTTCCACAAATGCATAGGTAAGTCAGTATGATATAACATGTTGTGAACCATATTTTGATAAGTTCGATTGTGGTGTTCACAAACAACATTCTATTATGGTGATCTAGGAATAGTGTATTGGGCTACAATACCCTGATCCCCTAAATACTAATAGAATAGTCCCGAATGTTAATCGTCTTGATCGATCTTACCAAAATACTCGTCTCCTCGATTTGATCGGGCAATCTTGATCTTTTAATCTAACTATTTTTCAACTTCTAACTAGAAGGTTCTTAATACATCAAGTGATTTTGACTTTTGATGGATAGGAAAAACGTAGGTATAATGAAAGATATCGTCGATGAAGATGATAAAATATCGATGACCACAGCGGGACGGAGAAGGAAAAGATCCACATATAATTGTATGAATCAGCTGTAAAAGGTCATTACTACGAGTAAAGTAAAATTTTCTGATCTTGGTTAATTTTCCACGAATGTAATCGACGCAAGTCTGAAAATCAGAGATGTTTAAATCCCCCAAATCCATATCTCAAACATAATTTCTAGCCTCTTTTTAGAAATATGTCCTAGTCGTTTGTGCTATAACATCGAAGATTGTACAGAAACTCTAGAACGTTTAGAAGTAGAAGAAGTACTAGCCTCAGCAGATAAACATAATAGAGAAGTCTCAAATGAATGATCGAGAGATAGATGATATAACCCATCGACTAGTAAACTAGAACCAATAATAGAATCATGATAAATAATGTCAAAACCACCATGTCTAAAATTAAAAAAATAATTGAAAGAGTGCAACCGAGAAACTGAAACTAGAGATCGTCTCATCAAAGGAACATAAAATTTACATGTCAAATCTAAAGTAATACTCGTGTTTAAAACCAAGCGAAAAGTTCCAACGAACTCAATGGGAAGGCGTTTAACATCTCCTGAGAAAACTTGCTCCTCAGGCTTTGCCAGCCGCCTGCTGATGAACCCCTGTAGAGATTTTGAAATGTGAACAGTTACCCTAGAATCTATCTACCAAGAGTTGGTGGGAACATCAACCAAATTGGATTCAAAGCAAATATAAATTGAACTAATACGTACCTTCTTTCTCAGTCAACCAGTTTTTGTAAGAACGACAGTCTTGCTTCACATGACCTTTCTTCTTGCAAAAAAAATACTTTATAACTGATAAAGTAGTCATTAACGAAGTTGTATTCTGCTTCCCATTCCCATTCCCTGAACGATAACTCTACCCTGGACCAAACTTGAAATTTTTTCTTCTTCCTAGAACCTTTATTTTTGAACTTATTTTTTCCTTGAGAATTGATAACCTCTTCATAGAAGTAGTTAAATGAGCCAATTTTGTTTGACCTTTTTTTTTATCATTCTTCCTTAGAGACAAATGCTGCAATCAACCCATTTATTTCTTAAGTTTTATCCTGATTCTGGTAGTGAACCTGGAACATCTTGAATTTTTTTGGGAAAGATCAAACTGCTAAGTAAACCATCAGCGTATCATTAATGGTACGACTGAGTTCTTTCAAAGTACTAACTAACTTGAAGATCTTAAGAATGTACGAGCGCTCATTTCCACTGCCATCATACTTCAATGATTAAAGCTGAGATTAGCTACTGTACTACCTTCCCTTGAGGAAACCCTCAAGCTATTTCTTAATGACATCTAACTGTTTCTTTACAGTGCCTTTTTTAGCGATACCGCCCTGCATAATAGGATCGATGGAAGAACGAATGATGAGATTGACCATTTTATTGGCTTTGACCCATTTAGCATGGTCTACTTTCTCAGCATCAAAAGGGGTATCTGTGAGATCCGCAGGCTTGGCTTCAGTGAGAATAAAATTGAAATCAAGATAGCCTAGTACAATTTGGATTTTAAGCTTTCAGTTGGAGTAGTTAAAGTCTGCCAAGGTCTCAATATTAGTCAGTTGGTTCTGGATTATAGGGTCCATTGTTGCATGAACTAAAGGCTTATATTAGGATGTGCAAAAAATAAATTTTATGCACGCTTAACTTGATATGTAAAAGATCTATAACTTGATGTCTATAATCTCGATCCTATCTGGGGTTAGGATGGTTGAGTTATTGTATAGATTGTATGTAAGGTACTGATTTTTCACACTGTGGGTACAATGATGTATCATCGAATCCCTCCTTTGGGTAGTGATTTGTCATACATTTCCCCCAAATTGGTGATCACTTACGCTCAAGACTAGACTGGTCACTTACAGTTTAACTCGAGATACTTCCTCACCTTTGGGCTGCGGGTTATCCTCATCTCCCCATACTGTGTAGCCTATCTTGACTCACTAATTTATTAGAAGTTTCTTAGCCTCCTTTGGGTGGCCTAACTAATGCAAAGTAGCCATAATGAGACTTTATAAGAGAGTCCCAAAATTAGAATAAACGTTCAACTCCATGGACAAAACTCCTTTGGGTGTGTTTATGCACTTTGTATCCCACCTTCCTAACTACATGATCCCACTTAAACCCCATTGGAGATCTTTGGGCATTAAAACCCTATATCATTAATGATTTATCATAGCTTATGCAAAATGTTTTTTTCCAATTAACAAGAAATATTAATGATTTATTGCTTAAATTACTCACTAATTGATTAACTGTAATCCCTTAAAAGAGTAGCCTCATGTTGAAGTATACCTGAACTTGAGTTTTATTAAAGTTGACAATATTCACTAACTCAGGATAATTTCCTATTACCCAATATATTAACAATAAATTCAGAGATCAATTAAATAAGACTTATGCACATGCAAAACACGAATCTCGATGCACTTAAGATGAAAGCAACATATGGGTAACAGAGAATACCAACTCATACTCCACTCCTAAATCACTGCCAAATTGTAGACTGTTAATGCTCCCCACGAACTTTAAGCCATTGAATCTTCCAACTGTTAAATCCTTAAAGTTTTTCGGCTAAAAAAAAATGTTTATACATCGGTAACTTGACAGACATGAATGGTGGTTGATGTAAAACATAATCTAATTTATGTAATAAAAAATACAAAGAAAGATACAAACAGTGGTCTTCAAACTTAATGGACTCGTCAGTATTGAGAACCAGAGAGAGAGGAACTGCAAAAGGATTAATTGAGGAGTGAATTTGAGATAACTAATTTCAATTTGTGAAACCCCAAACATTTGATTTTAGACAGCTTTCAGACAAACCAATGCCAACGAAGCTGAGCTATAGTTAGGCAATAGGGCACATGGTAGGAAGATAAAAGGCCATTGCAACTCTTTGCTCAAAAATCAGTCAACCAGAGAATAGGAATGCCCACTTGTAGTTTTCTTACTGGAGGATAAGTTCCCCTGTTATAAAAGCATCCAAGCATTGTTAGACGTATAGCTACGCCAAGAGAGGTAGGTGAAACCAAATCGCCGTCGTCCTCTTTTCTTTCACTCTTCCAAGGGTGGAAACCCAAACCCAGCGGCAAAGTGCTTCGTTCGAATCAAGTAAATGCCGTGATTGTCGCTCTGTTGGCACTATAAGTCAAGAAGATTGAGGACAAGAGGCTTTCATTACCCAAATCAACACGATGATGGGCAAAAAACCCCATAATTACCAATTAGATCCCTAAATCCCACAAAATATTATTTCAAATCAGACTCAAAACCCTTGAATCTAAGACCAAAGTCAGCTCAATTCGATTTAGAAAAAACCTCCAACCATGGTTTTGAGATTATCGAAGAGAAATCGCACTTGGAGAAGATTTAGGGTTGTTGGTGAAATTCTTTCAACGACCCTAAGACAAACTCTTGACATGAATTTAGATGGGTTTGTTAAGCACAAAGAAGAAAAGAGAGAAAAATAACTTTTTGGTTGCTTTCTCAATTGAAGTACCAAAAAAAAAAAAAAAAACTTATGACAATCAATTTTGTTACTTTCTCAATAGATTAACCATAGTAATTTGTATCCTAGCGACTGATACCAATTGTTAGAATATACGATAATTACTATGATAATTATTATCATCTTCTCCTATTTTAGCAAATCCTCCTTAGCTTGAGTAGAGTCTTTCCTTAGATTGGCTGTAGAGCTTAATGAGATGGTTTTCTGTATTATACCTCCAAGAGGGACTTCCCATCTATTTAATCTGATAGAGTTTGAAAAGTCTTTCCATTATACCCTTAAACTCTAATAAAGGGTAACACTAGGTCCCACCAACCTTAACTTGGTGCAACAAATTGGCATAACCAATAACACCTATACGACCTATTAACATGTGTACTCATGAACCGGAACAAAAACATTGAGTAGTGCCAATATAAATAGAAAATCTAACAGATCTCTCTACCTTTGCTGAAACCCTGTACCCGTATTTCTTGTACCTACTCGATTCGGTCTAGGAGGGATATATGAAGCAATTCCCCATTGGTTTTGAGAAGTTGATTTAGTTTCTTGATATCGCTATTCGCCAATACCGAATTATTATTGGTGAAAATTACCTTCCCCTGTAGTCGTATTATTCTCCCTCCCTTGAACCGAAAAAGAACGGGGTTGTCCCCAATTTGCTTTATCCCCGCCTAATATTTGCTCGTTCCCAAAACCCCCTTGTATACTCGCGACACCCACTTGATATGGAGGGGTTTAATGTTCGCCGGCTAGAGGATGCCCCGACACCGTAGCTCTCGCCGGGGGAAGTCCATTGACGGTCGTTGCTTGCTACTGTGGTGGCTGCAATGGGTGTTGGGGTGGTGGCTGCGATAGCTGTTGCGGGGGTGGCTGTTGTGGCTATCTTGGCGGTTGTCTTAACGGTTGCTGTGGCGACTGACTTAATGGTTGGGGTTGTTGCTGCTGTAACGGCTACTCCAGCTTTACTGCCTTTATTGGGGTTGGTGTGAGGATAGGCGACAACCCCTCAACCATACTCGCGGTGCGTACGGCCGACAGGTTTTTCGCTGGCACCCACCAGTCTTCTTCATTGTTTGTCGGCTCTCTCTCCATGTGGAATTCCTCGTTAATGATGATTCGGCGAGTCATACCCGCAAGAGAGGATTTGGGTCCCAATTCTCGCGACAAGAATTTGTCCCCCATAGCTAGTGTTGGAATCTCTCTCACGTCGAAATCTACAAAATTTTCTTCGATAGCCACATTTTGAACATTAATTCCGTCAATGCTATTAGAAGTGAATGTAACTCCTTCTTCGTCGAACTCTCTCACGTCGTTACCCCTTGTAAAGAATCCCCTTTCTCGCCAAAAGCTTTCAATACGTATTGGTGAAAATCCTCCTCTCCGAGCATTCTCCATAAACGGACTCAAAGGTACTCTCCTTCATTTCGATGATGCCATGCTGCCCGAAAACCCCATATCAATGCCTCCTTTATATGTGATCGCTAGCAAGATGAAATTCAAAGTTCGATTTGTTTCTTTGGATTGCGTTTTGAACTCCCCTATCGAGTTCTTCGTATTAACTCTAAACTCTTCTATTTTCTTCTCTAGATCTCATAACCTATCTCCTTGGGTTGGTTGATGAGATCCTACTTTCTTCTTCCCTACCATCTTTGATCTTGAGAATTTTTTTTATTGAAAATAAAAACTCCCTACGGAACGAACTTTGCTTTGGTACCAATTGATAAAAAACTACTAATGCGGAAGTGATTAACGACAAAAATGAACTACATTGATTGATTTAAAAATTGAAAATAAACTAGATCTCTCTACCTTTAATCCACAATACGAATAGAGAAACCCTAATTAGCAGAAAAGTACGAAGAACAAGCCAATTGGTTGGGAAAAGTCACTTTAGAGTTTCAATTGCTTAATCTAAATTAATTACAATCGAATTCCTCTCGAACCCTAAGTCTCTCTCTAGAATTTTCATTGATCTCCCTCCTCTTAATCTTGCCAGCCTTGCCCATTTTTGTAAGGGTTACAAGTTCCTAGTTCCAATAAGACTTGCCTAGCCTTGCCCCTTTTATAAGGGTTACAAGTTCCTAGTTACAATAGAACTCCTACTGCTAAATTAGAGTAATACTCTAAATAGAAGTAGGACACTAAATTAGTGATACTTCATAGATCCTCCTGGATCAGCCTTATCTATGAATTTCTCTAAAAAACTTACCCCCCCCCCCATTAAACATTTATCCTAGGACTCATTTATAGAACTAGGAGTCCACCTTCTAAAATACTACCCTTCAAAATAGGCATTATTCTAAAATAAAGTAAAATAAAAATGAAATATGGGAGGGTCCCTATAGAGGCCGGCTTCTAAGGGGGCGCCAACTACAACCACGACCATTATGATTATATATGATTCCTATCAATATCAAATTATTTTTTTAGTTGGATTGTTAGGATCTGTGATGATTTATTTATTTTTGTATTTTGTGGGCTTCTGTTGTATGCTCCTTTGTCGGGATGGATCTGAATGCGTAAGGTGAAATAAAATCACCAATGTTTCAAATAAGAAATTTATGGGGGTTTTGCGTGCTTAATAATCTTGGAAACATATCATTAATTATGTTTCTTTTTTCACGATTCATAATTGAAGACTTTAGGGTATACATATTTGATCTAAGTGTTACTGCCATAGAATTCCCTTTTATCGTATCTTTCAAATGATGTACAATAATACATAGTAAATATATAAGGCTATGCTACTTAAAAGCAATAGTAAAGCATTAGATCATTACTCTCACTCTATAGCTCATTGATCTTCACATTTGCCTGTGAATATTATTTAGAATCAATCCCATATATCATGCAATCAAATATTCACCTCCCATATATTATGTAATCAAATATTTCCTGTATTCCTCTATAAATACCCATTGTAATCTTTGTGAGAATAATCAAGCAAGAAAGTAATTATCAATTTCAGTTTTCCACTTGTTTAAACCTTCATGGTGTCAGAGCTTCTTTAAGGATTCACATCCAACGATCCTAAATCTTTTTTTTCCTCCTTTCCTTCAAATTATTCAATGACATCATCATTGAACAATAACACAACTTTTATAATCTCGAATATCTCTCAGCCTGTATCTATCAAGCTTGATCGCCATAATTATTTATTATGGAAATCGCAATTCATGTCGGTGCTTAAAGGCCATGGACTTGTCGATTTTGTCGATGGCACGCACCCATGTCCCAATGAGTTTCTTCCAAATTTGGAAGGGAAAGAAACTGCTGCCGTGAATCCTAAATACACGAAATGGCATCGTCAAGATCAAAATCTCCTAAGCTGGATTAATGCTACTCTTTCGGAGACTGTTCTCCCTTATGTGGTTGGCCTTCCAACTTCTGAAATCGTTTGGGCGACTCTAGACCGCCGATTTTCAGCCTTGTCTAGATCCCATATAATGCAACTCAAAGATCAAATTCATTCCGTCAAGAAAGGTATGTTCTCAGCTTCGAAGTACCTTCTCAATATCAAACAACTCTCAGATCGATTGGCATACGTTGGAAAGCCGATGGATGATGTAGATCTTGTTCTAGTAACTCTCAATGGGTTACCCTCGGAATTTGCTTCTTTTAGACTTCGGTCAAAGTGCGACATGAACCACTTATATTTAATGAATTGGATAGCCTTCTTATATGTGAAGAACTTTTAATAGTTGCATCCAAAACCTCCCTCCCGCCAACTGAATCCACAACCTTTATTGCCTCAAGGGGAGCGTATCAACAATCGCTAGGTCGTGTTTCGTTCCACCCCAATCTACCATACAATCCACAACGCGGATGTGGGAGAGGTCGCACCTATAGTAGGCGAGGCAGACGTTCTAATGGTAGTTCTCACACCGTTACCAACACTAATCAACCAACGTGTCAGATATGCAATTGCATTGGTCATATAGAGATAGATTGTTACCATCAGAATGACTATGCCTTCCAAGGAAGTAACCCTCCACAACAATTTACAACTATGGTCGCGACTACAAGTAACCCAAATCAGACCTGGTATACCGACACAGGGGCTACAAATTATGTTACTTCAGATCTCTCAAACTTGTCTCTCCATTCTGAATATCAAGGAAGTGACAAGCTATCCGTAGGTAACGGTCAAGATTTATCTATTCGTAATATTGGTTATGCCTCTTTACGTACACCATCTGCATCTTTCCACTTGAGAAACTTATTTCATGTCCCAACTATTTCATCAAATTTGCTCTCAGTTTATAAATTTTCTACAGATAATAATTATAGATTCATCTTTGATCAAAATGGTTTTTTCATTCAGGATCGAACATCGGGGAAGACGTTTTTCCACGGCCAGAGTGAGAATGGCCTGTACCCGTTCAAAGTATCACAAAATCAACTCAATAAATCTCCAATGGCGTTGATTGAGGAACGCGTAACTATCTCTCAATGGTACCAAAGGTTGGGCCATCCTTCATCTTCTATTCTAAATCGTATTTCTGTCGAACTTCCGGTAAAAGGAAACAAATTATCCTTACCCTTTTGTAGCTCTTGTCAATCGGGTAAAAGTCGTCGTTTACCTTTCTTACCGTCTATGAATAATTGTTCCAAACCGCTTGAAATTATTCATTCAGATATTTGGGGACCTGCACCTGTTAATTCAATAGGTGCTTTACGTTATTATGTTGTCTTTGTTAATGATTTCTCAAAATATTATTGGTTGTTTCCATTACATACACGGGATCAGTTGTTCAATGTATTTGTCACTTTCAAGTCTAAAGTCAAAAATATTCTCAACTACAAAATAAAAACCCTACAAAGTGATGGGGCTGGTGAGTACACAAGTGATAGATTTAGTCGCTTTTTGACTAAACATGGCATTTTTCACCAGTTATCATGTCCGCATACTCCCGAGCAAAACAGGACAGCTGAGTGGAAACATCGCCACATAGTAGAAACGGGTCTAACCTTGCTATCCAAAGCTCACATGCTTTCATCATATTGGGTTGAAGCATTTCGTACTTCAATCTTTATGATAAATCGAATGCCAAGTCATGTAACCAACATGAAATCTCCACGGGAAATTCTTTTTCGAAAACAACCAAATTACATTTTTTATGCACCTTTGGGAGTGCTTGTTATCCTTGGTTACGTCCTTATAACAAACACAAACTCAAGTATCGTTATGTTAAATGTGTATTTCTTGGTTATAGTTTTGATCATAAAGGATATCGTTGTTTAAACGTATCTACTGGACGTGTCTATCTTTCTCGACATGTTATCTTTGACGAAGAAGAGTTCCCATTTCATGATACTTTGAACAGGACACCTCATGTCTCACCGGCGAAAAGTGCTCCAACCGATGATATCGGGCAGCTAACTATTTGGTTTCCCGCAAAATCAATACCACCTTTGCCAACTATCCAAACCAACATTATACCAACCATTGTTCCATCTACCATAACCAGGAATGTTTCATCTGAACATATCCCTCAATCTCCAACACCCATACACCAATCCATTCTGGATATGACCTCTCTAATTCAAACCCCAAACCAAATCTCTAGTGGTAATTCTACTCCCATATCTACCACTCAAGACTCAACCAGTACCACCCAACCTGAAATCCCAACTAACCAACATGCTAGAAATGAAAGCAATGTTGCTCCTCCTTCAACCCATATCATTTCACATCCCATGATAACTCGTGCTCGAAACGGCATATTTAAGCCCAAAGCACACTATAACACTCGACACCCGTTACCTATGGCTCTTGTTGCAACTCGAGGATAAAGTGAACCTACATGTTTTCTCAAGCCATAAAACTTCCAGAATGGCGGGTTGCAATGTTTAAAGAGTTTATGGCTCTTCAAAAATAAGGAAGGTGGTCACTCGTTCCCCACTCTCAAGCAAAAAATCTAGTTGAGTGTAAATGGGTATACCGCATTAAAAATCATTCAGATAGATCTATAAAACGTCATAAAGCACGCCTAGTTACCAAAGGGTTTCATCAACAATCTGGTGTGGACCATACAGAAACGTTTAGTCCAGTTGTTAAGCCAACTACAATAAGGATAGTACTCACACTAGCGGTTCATTTTGGATGGCCTCTCCGCCAACTTAAAGTCCATAATGCCTTTTTACATGGAATACTTCGTGAAGAAGTATACATGCAGCAACCGCCAGGACATGTGTGTCATCTACATAAGTCTATCTATGGCTTAAAACAGGCCCTTCGAGCTTGGAATGATCAGTTTACACATCATTTACTAGAGTTGGGTTTTCATGGAACAATTTCGGATCCGTCACTTTTTATTCGACAAAAGGAGAAATATATTATTATACTCCTAATATATGTTGATGATATCATTGTTACAGGAAAGAATCCATCATCTCTTCAAAGCCTTATTCGCGAAATGGGATCCAAATTTTTTATGAAGGACTTGGGTCCATTGGATTTTTTTCTAGGTCTTGAGGTTCAGCGTGACAAGCATGGACTCTTCCTCTCACAACGTAAATACACTCTCGACCTTCTTGAGCGAGCCTCCATAATCGGTGCAAAGCCTTATTCTTCTCCAGCAGTTTCCACAGGAAGATTATCTCAGCATGTCGGTACACCGCTCTCAAATCCAATCGAATATCGCAGTTTAGTCAGAGTTCTTCAATATCTCACATGGACAAGGCCGGACATTTCATTTGCGGTCAATCAAGTTTGCCAATTTATGCACCAACCGACCGACATTCATTTAACTGCTGTGAAACGTATTCTTCGATATCTCAAAGGAACTGTAACACATGGTATCTATGTTTCAGGTGGTAACTTATGATTACAAGCATTTTCAGATGCCAATTGGGCGGGCAGTCTCGATAATCGTCGTTATACTGGTGGGTTTTGTGTATACATGGGTCCCAACATCGTCTCTTGGAGTGCGAAGAAACAACCTACTGTAGCAAGATCTAGCACTGAATTAGAGTATCGGCCATTGGCTCACACATGTGCTGAGCTCTTTTGGCTTCGTTCGCTTCTCAAGGACCTTCATATCTACATATCATCCCAACCACTCATTTGGTGTGACAACATCAGTGCTATCTCTCTAGCATCTAATCCCGTCTTCCATGGTCGTGCAAAGCATATAGAGATTGACTATCATTACATCCGGGAGAAGGTGATACGCAAGAATCTTGACATTCGATATATCTCAACACAAGATCAAGTCGCTGATATTTTTACAAAAGGTCTTTCTTCATCACGGTTTCAAACTCTCAGATCCAAGCTAAAAGTATGTGATCACCCCATTAGCTTGAGGGAGGGTAAAAGCAATAGTAAAACATTGGATCATTACTCTCACTCTACAGCTCATTGATCTTCACATTTGCCTGTGAATATTATCTAGAATCAATCCCATATATCATGCAATCAAATATTCACCTCCATGGATCATGCAATCAAATATTCACCTCCCATATATTATGTAATCAAATATTCCCTGTATTCCTCTATAAATACCCATTGTAATCTTTGTAAGAATAATCAAGTTAGAAAGTAATTATCAGTTTCAGTTCTCTACTTGTTTAAACCTTCAGTACTCAGTAGAGTATTCAGAAGCATAATTTTAAGTACACTTTTGACATTTAGTCTAGGCTTCGAACTCTTTCCTTTAATTAGCAACCAACTTATTGGGATTAATGTTTTAGGTGACGTGTCTATATGGTAAATTTTGGGAATAACGAATTATCTGGAAATATTGCTTACTAGAAAACACAAGAAAAGCCAAGCGGAGCCGCAGCTCGTGAATCCTCGCTGCGCGAAGAAATCTAGGTAACGGGAACATATATTATTCAATATCGATAATTCTCAACCAAAAAACACCTACCCCAATTAGCTTGCTTTGGGGATTTTTATTTTTATTTTTATGATTTCATCGACGACGACGAACATATCGGACTTCTCAGTTGTCCTGGAAATAGTATTTACAGCTCTGAAACTATCACCAACATTTAATTTAAACTAACTAATCCAACTTGCTCTAATGAAATATATCATGCTAATCTTAAATAATCAAAATACTAATTTCATCCAACGGTTCAGAACACTCCACGTGTCAGTCACACTTGTTCTTCACTTACAGGAGAGAAAAAATAAATGTCTCCAAATTTTTAGGGTTTTTAATTAGCTGTGTTTTTAGAGCTTTCGATCGAAGCGAATCTTAGCTTTGAAATTGGAATCTTAGGGTTTCAACTACTTCAGGAGCTGGAGCTGGAGTTTTCTAGGTTGGGTTGTCCTCAAATCTGTGAAAAAAATGGTGAATTCTAACATCTTTATCTCTGTTTTGTTCTTCTTTTTGAGATTCTTCTAGTTTTATGATGCTGGGGGTGTTTTATTTTGGCCCAATTTGATTGGGTTTGTTTGGTTTTGGCTCAATTTGAGTGGGGTTGTGTTGAAATGGAGTGATTTAGAGTGTAGGGTCTATGGTTGATCAGTGTTTGTAGTGTAAGAATTAGGGGTTATGGGAGTGATTGGGGAGTGTTTTGGAATAATTTAGTGGAACCTTATGCGAGATTTTGGTAAAAATGGTGAAGTACCCAATTACAGACACTTGGTTAAGATTTACTGTTTTTTTCTATCTAATTTAATGTGGAAGGAGGGATCGGGGGATTTGTTGGGCGCGATGAGAGGGTCGTTCCGGATGGTTTTCGGGTTGGTTTTGTTGATTGCGACGGCGACTACGTTTAGTTGTAGGATTGTGGGTAGGAGGAGTTTTGATTTGTTGCCGTCAGAGAGTTATTTGAAGCGAATGGTGCCTGTTTTTAATGCGACGTTGATTGAGTTTGCGGGGGTTGATATTGGGGAGGCGAAAACTAAGCAAGAGATTGAACAGTTGCTTGAAGGGAATTTTGGGGGACACCGGTCAATTTCATTTTGGATGCGAGAAAAACATCATGAAGTGTCGCGGATGAGAACTTCACGACGTGTGAATGGGGTACCGCTTTATTACCATTCACCAAAGTATCATAAACACTGGTTTGAGTTCCGTAGAGTTCTTCGTGACTGGTTTCGTAATAAACGGTTCCAAGTAGACATCATGTTGCAGTTGAACAACCTTGTGAAACGTCCTTTGGATCGGCATTACGGTATCCCTGAAGAAAATCGTTTATATTCGTCTTGCGCAGTTGTTGGAAACAGTGGGATTTTGCTTAAAAATGAATATGGCAATTTGATTGATAGTCATGAGTTTGTGATACGGCTTAACAATGCTCGTATCAAAGGGTATCAGTCAAATGTAGGTTCAAAAACCAGTATCTCATTTGTGAACAGTAATATTCTACATCTTTGTTCGCGAAGAGAAGGTTGTTTCTGCCATCCATATGGGGTCACGGTTCCGATGGTTATGTACATTTGTCAGGCGATCCATTTCATGGACTACACAATCTGTAATTTTTCACACAGAGCCCCTTTGCTAGTTACAGATGCACGGTTTGATGTTTTGTGCGCTCGGATTGTGAAGTATTATTCATTAAAACAGTTTGTAGAGGAAACGGGGAAGCCGCCTGAACAATGGGCGTCTGCTCATGATGGAAGTTTGTTCCATTACTCTTCTGGTATGCAAGCTGTGATGCTCGCGTTAGGAGTTTGTGATAGAGTTAGTATCTTTGGGTTTGGAAAGTCAACAGAAGCAAAACATCATTATCATACTAATCAGAAGGCGGAGCTTCATTTGCACGACTATGCGGCAGAGTATGCGTTCTACCAGGATTTAGTGGAGAAACCACAGGTAATACCGTTCCTTCCAGGCAAGTTCAAGATTCCTCCAGTGGTTATATATCATTGAATTATCTCGATTTGAAACACTTTAGAGTTTTGTGATTCAATTAAGTGTGGTGTGGTGGTCAAGTTCTAGTTACTCTGTGCATGATGTAATAGTAGTTTTCCACTAAGAGGGAAAAAAACAGTATGAAAAATTCTTCAATTTTATGATCCCGAATTAGCAAAGCTAATATTGGGTATTTCTCAATGTAAGATTGACATGTAGGAAATGTGAAAGTAAAATTTTGGTTATTTGATGATCTAGAAGATCTAAAAATGTTAGACATAAGATTTCCAGCAAAGCTAAATTTGTGTCTGTTTTCCCGAGCTCTCTAGTCTGTATTTACTATTTCATCACTTTTATATGTTTGTCGCAATTACACTGATATTAATATCTTGATTTCGTAAGTGTAGGCATGACGTTAGTTACTGGCATCGACACAACTCCATTGGTTAAAGGAGACTTGCTTGACCAAATTTGTTTTACGATTTATGTACTTTGGATTTATGTACTTTGGATTTATGTCCCCATATGTTGGTCGAGTTATTATGCTTGTAAAAACGATTCTACAGATCCTTGTCGTAGTGTATTAAAACATTAACATTATTATAATTATTATGTAAAAGCATTAACATAATCTGCAGCATAGAGTAGTTATCTTATAGTTTTAACTTTACTATAAGCAAAAACGTGTAAGCTTACATATAATGTGTAGATATATTACATGCCACCAATACAAGTGACTTGATAGGAGTAATGCTAATTACTCTCTGCAGTGAAGAAGATATGTGAATAATACCATTTAGAATTGAATCCTGTACGATCGTAATACATTTAGGCTCCGCTTAAAAATTTCACAATCACAAATATTCCCGATGGTGATACAACAATTATTAGCCATTAGATTCAGGGATGAGAGGAAGGCTTAGTTAATACGATGATCAGCATTTGCATAATTATCATTTATCAGAAATCCTTGATCAGGGTGTAACTGATCTAGGAGGATCTATACCCCTTTATTCTTTATGACTATGTATTTCGGCGCGGGTTGGGCCAAAGGATTTATGGTTCACATGTGATATTTTACACTACGACCGACCTATTTTTGGGCTGGATCCATGTATTTAGCCTAATTTCTATTATGAGTAGGATTCTAACTCCACTCTATAAATATGTATTATATGTATTGTAACGTTAAAAGGCAATCGAACTTCTCCATATTGTAATTGTTTTAGAGCAATAAAAAGAAAATCCTAGAGGATGATTTCCTCGAATTATTATTGTGTTATTCGTTGATGTTTATGTTGATTTTCTTTTCCTATCGGATTGTGGATTAGTAACATGCAGAGACTAAGATATGATACACACTCCAACTTGTTAGTCTATATTTGAGGGCATTGATAGAAGATTAGGTACTGAGAGTTCTTGTTCCTTATCTAAAATGTGGAGTTTCTTAAGTATAAACTGACAAGTTAGCGCAATTTCTAAACTACTCTAATACAGTTATTATAAACTGATGTAGTTTATTTTGAACCTAGCCCGCTCTAATTTGTCAAGAACAGGGACTGAGATAGTGAGATACAGTGCATTTATACATTAGATATATCACTATTGGCCTCGGTTTATTAATAACTATGAAAAAATTTCTTTGGCATCTGGAAATGTCCACATTGGTACTGTATCATTGTGGATTCTGGATACTTCACTATTGAGCATAAAATCTGAAAGCACATTCATGTCCTGCCTTTGATATTATTCAGTTACTACCTGTTATTATACTGTGTCATTTACATAAAATCTGCGAGAATTTTGTATGTATGAAGTTTGCAGGTTTTGTTCTGGACCTTCTGGTGTAAATGTGAAACTGATGTACATGTTCAGCTGTGGGAACACGTCCAATCCCCTTCTCCCCCTGAGCTGTGCAATTTGCTATTTTGCTGGTTTACCCTCTTAATTCTTCTGGATACTAGCTATCTTAACCACTGATATAAACAGGTTAATCGCCTTTTGTCTTGAGAAGTTCAGGTTATTCTGTTCGTGTCTTTATTTCTAAGTCCAGCAGTCCATACTAATATAATTTTTTGGGTATCTCTGATGTAGTTTTACGTAGCTGGATACTGTACTTTTTCTAATGTTCAGGTTGGTAAGCTGAACTAATGGGTTAGATATTTCAGAATTTCTCACACTAATTTGAAAAACATCTGATGCTGACCCTGAGTTGTCAGAAGAACGAGGAGTTTTGCCGGACACTCGCAAGTTTTGCAGAAAGGGAAGCACAAGTAGAAACCTAACAGAGGACATAATTTGGATGAAAAAGCAAGAAGTGTTTTGTTTTTGCCAGTTTGTGTTGTTGTTAAGCAAGAAGGAAGAATACCTGAAATTACTGTAGGTACACTATCATTTGAGAGAAAACCCTATGTTAGGGTTGATAATTAGCTCCTGCATGCAGGCTTGGAATTAAACGGAGGAGATATTGGATTCGATAGCTTGGACGTTTGAGGGTTCCGTCTGATCAAAAGCTTGGCGTGGAGTAAAATCAAGGGGGTTTATTAGCAGTACATACAAGAAGTATTCATAGAGGCAACCAATACATGGTCTTATATCTATAGGTTGAATTTGTAAAATAGAATTTTCATAATGCGAGCACTTCCACTTTTCATAAATGTCAAGGGCATTCCCTCGCGCTTGCCTGAAATTACCTTATGATTCTTCTCTGGTTGGAATTGTGAGTTGCCCCAACAACAGTTCCTGAGAGTTGTCATTGAATTCCTATGACGCTTTACCAACTATGTAAGTAACGATACATTAATTTAGCTTCCACCACGATTTTTTTGTCTGCGTTATGTGATGTGTATATCAAATTTTGTACTGGTATTTTCGAAACCTCCAAGATTGAAATGAGAACGATTGCCCTATGACGAAAACTACGTTTTGTTATGAAATTTGACCGAAATTTCTCAAATTTTCATCTAAACTATACTCTTTTTCTAATTTTTATCACAAAATCCAACGTCGATAATTCCCTAAAAATCGAAACTCTTCCAATATCCAAGTTTCAACCTTGTGGTGACAAGTGATAAGAATAAGGAAAAAACTTCAATGTGATTATGTGAGTTGGAATTTTTGGTATGAGAAGTATAGCAATCAAGTAGAGATGGGGGGTTGCAAGACTAATGAGCACCAACCCAAAGCTCCCCCACATGTTGTGTTGTAGAGGGCTTAGGGGAGGGGGCTTAGGGCACTCCACTCTAATGATGTAAACTCCATCATTCACCATGCAGTGGTATCATGTGATATGATTTAATGCCCCCCTCTTCTTCCTCCTTCCCCTTGTAGTAGTAAAAGAAGACTTTATTGTGGCTTATGGGTTACAATTTCTCATCAAGTCATTGTGGTGGAAGACTTGTAGTGTTGATACTCAATACTATATTTAGAGAGCCATGCAAAAGAGTGTTGAAACAAGGCAAACAATGAATGAAAACCTAACCCTAGAAAGATAAGATTGGAGAAAGAAACCTTAATTATTATCACTCATTAAACTTCAAAATCTTTCCAAGATGTCACACGTTACTCTTACTGCCCTTGTAGTTGAAATTTTTGTTGAGAAAGAGAGAAATTAGAATCATTAGGGTTTGGTTTCATCATTAGTTTCAACCTCCCAAATTTATTTCATACAAAATCATCAAGTGCAGTCAAGATAACATACATATGCATGTACTCAACTGGATCATTAAGGGTGTTAGGCTAACCTCTCTTTCCTTTTTATCATTGATGATCATGCAGATGACTTGGTGAAACTCAAGTTGGTCTGGCCTTTTGGGAACCTATAAGTGATGGACCATAGGGACAATTTACGCGTATCTCAATGTTTGTTCCCGTGAAATCATAGTCCGATCTATTTTTATAGCAGAGGGTCATCGAAAATCCATTTTGTGACTAATGATTTAGACATGCAAACCATTAGATTAACGTACAAAAGTAAAGCTTAGCTAATCTAGGGGCCAACAATTGTCTAAATCATCGAAAATGTTTCTGATCACAAACATTTCTAGTGAACTAAGTGGAGCACGTCTCTGGTACCCGAATTATCTATCTAGGTAAAGATAAATACTTCTTAAACAGTTTAGCATCTTGACGGGGCAATCATAATTGCCTTTTTCAAAGCCAAATTACAATTAGAGGTTTACTTAACCACACCTCTAAACACACCTATTTTGAAACAAACTATCAAAAACACCACCTGTATCTCTCTGTACCATCATGAGGTTCACGTTTACGGGCACTCGGGAGTCACGAGGCTTATATTTTTAGCAGAGAATTCCAAGAAGATGATGAAACCCTAAAACGAGTACTTCACAGTGAGATTATAATTAGTAGTAATTACTATAATTAGTAAAACAAAAGATCATCACTAGTGCTAGACTGTAAAGTAGAAACTGCTAGAACTAGGGGCATATCTGTCATTATAAAATATGCAGTGCTAATCATAGTTAATTAGCACTAATAACGTTTACCTATGCAAAAACAAGTCTCATGAGGCAAAGAGGTTACTACCTATAATGACATCATTAACAGAAGTAGGGGCATATCTGTAAAAATGACCATTATTAACTCCCAAGCCTGTTCGATGAAATTGTAAATATCTTCAAAGTTTCAGGTTATAAGGGTCTTGTAAGTCATATTCGATCGAATGGACCAACTATAATAGCAATTGTAAAACATATGACACAAGAAAATACATTAAAAAAACCTCAGACGTCCGCAGAACCAGTGCAGGCCTGAGCTAATGTAGAAGTTCGAACATCACACATCACAACAGCACAATATTGTTAAACCTTCTATAGTTCAAGACTACACTTAATACAAGACGTATTTCACGGTATAAATAGTATTGACTAATTTACCCATACATGCATAAATATACATACTAGTATATAGTACATGCATATACTTGTATACAATGTATAGAGGAAAATTTGGGGTTACTAAGGGAAGAGATGATAACATAAAACAAAATAGTATAAATGGTAAGGAGTGGAGGTGATGATGGAAATAGAGTTTTTACCAAGAGAGAAGAGAGTCTAAAAGCATCATTGCGAATCTTGGGACGGCTGAGCCCACCATCATTTGTGTAAAAAAATAAAAATAAAAATATTTACTTCCCGAAAATAACCCTGCCCCAAGAAAAACCATCATCACATGACGCCATTTTCCTCATCATCATAATACTACTACAACATTAAACACCCCTCTCTCTCTCTCTCTCTCTGTACAGAGCCGCCTTCTGTGCACACTGCAATGCATGATTGTTGTGCTGCCACACACAGTTGTTACTACATACAAGCACCCCAATTGTCTCCCTATATTTCTCTCTCTATCTCTCTCTTATGCCTTT
This sequence comes from Kingdonia uniflora, assembly GCA_014058105.1. Classification (NCBI taxonomy): domain Eukaryota; kingdom Viridiplantae; phylum Streptophyta; class Magnoliopsida; order Ranunculales; family Circaeasteraceae; genus Kingdonia; species Kingdonia uniflora. The sequence goes on along the minus strand of JACGCM010000816.1, from coordinate 6,977,722 downwards.
CTTCCCCTCTATAAATAGTTGCATCAAAGCATCTTTAGCAACAGCTCGAAGTCTCACTCTTTCTCTTTAAACACCACCTCAAAAGGTGACTCTTCTCCTATTTCTCTAGATACATTTTGCTTACTGAAGCTTTTCTTCTAATCACCTTAACTTGGAAGTTCTTTCGAGTTTTGTTCCTGTTTGTTTGCTTTTATCATCTTTTGTGTAAAATATTGGGATGTTTCTGTACCTCTTGAGGAGTTTCTTTTTTCTTCATTCCTTCCCTGGTTAACTAGGTATGGTATGGTAGTTGAAGTTAGGGAGGTGGGTATTTAGTGAATTGGATGTTTTTCTTTTTCTTCTTCTTCTGATATGTTTTAGATATCACTAAGATTCTGCAAAGCCAAATGGCTTTCATTTTTTAATGGTTGAGAATCTAGGGGGTTTATAAAAGTGCTGTGTTTTCCTTCCCTTTTCTAGTTATACAATGAATTTGGTTGTGGGGATGTTTTTCTCTTTCATGGGTTGTCTGTCTAATATCTGTTCTATTTCTGATCAGGTTTGGTAAAAAGGTGCTTCCATTGTTTGTTATTTTTGTACTCGATACCTTAGTTAAAATACTTATTTTTTTTGGTCTCCAGTGTTTACTTCAAGTTTTTCTATAATTAATTTTGCTTTGTTCCAGTTCTTTTTATGTTTTAACTTTTTCTTATGAATTTTGTTATTTACTTGTTTTTTGTTGTTGTTTCAGGGAACAAGCAGTTACCATGGACATGGATAGGATGAACTCAAAGCTGTACTTGCAGAACTGTTACATAATCCAGGAGAATGAGAGGCTAAGGAAGAAAGCTCAGCTACTTAACCAAGAGAATCAGGCCCTGTTATCAGAACTGAAGCAGAAACTTTCCAACAACAAGTCCAACATTAAACCCACCAAAACCACTACTTCCACTCCCAAACCCTCTGGTTCCAACAACAACCCCAACTGATGCATCTGAAAGTTCTTCAAACCCCCCCTTTTTTGGTGTAAGTAGTGGGTCCAGTTTCAGTTATAAGACAGCAGTAGTATAGTATAGTATCCTAAGAAGTACTTAGTCACCTATCCATCTACCTTAGCTACCAACATATCCACCTTTTTCTTTAAGAGTTTCTTTTTGGGGTTTTGAGATCATGGGATTCTGAACTAGAAAGATGTAGCAAAGAAATAGAAATGGAAACTTATCTTCTTCTGGTCTTTTATCAGTGTATAGTTATGGTTTCTTTGCATTCTTGTACTTAAAATGACAAGGAACTTGAATCAGAGTTGCACAAAATAAAACATCAAAGGTTGAAAGAAACACGAAAAGTACTAATCAACATACAGCTTCTTGTCTATGCTGGAGAAAGTTTGATAGAATGCCTTGAAATGCTTGTAAGCAATATCAATATCTTCCTTCCCACATATCTCCCTCACACTGCAATTGAGAAAAAAGAAAAAACATTACTCTGAAAGTTCATGCGGCTACAATGTTTATAAGCAAAAGACCAATCACTAAGTATTTGAATATATCATAGTAGAATACTTGCAGAATATATTGCTGGTTCAAGAGACTGGGAATATGGAAAATGGCAAATATAATTGTAGACGCTGGCAAATATGTTTAGTGTTCATAAACGGATTATAACATGAATTATGCGTCCAATTCATCGGCAATATCGTTTAGATGTATAGTCCAATACTGTGGTCAGATGTCCTGATGTCCAGAAAATCTAGAATCAGGAAGTGAACTAGAAGCCACTAATTTGAGTTTGCTGAGTTTCAAAGGTGTATCTCATCACCCATAGACATGAAATGGTGTTTGACCATCTCTTTGTACTTTGTATCCTAAATTCAAAGTGCAATCCAAAACCAAAGACCCAATGTCTCTTCAGTTTATTTCAAACTTACACATCAAATCTCATGGTCAAACAAAGAAAAACTAGTAAGACAGGACTGAAATATGACTTGAAGAGGGTACAAGATTTAGCAAACAGTTGATAAGTATTATGTTGCAGCATCCACAGTGAACCCATCAAACTACATTGTCAGAAACACAGCTCACTCCTAAGTTAGGTTTGCAGTTTGGAATAATTGGCACAACTAATTTATCAAGCCGGGATGGCAAGGTAAAGGTTTTACTTACGGCATTACAAATGCCGTTAGGACTCTCAACTGGGCCAATTATTGTATTGGAATATAATACTGTGACAGCCTTGAATGGTCGTCAATATTTTAACTTCACTCCTGCAAAATAGAGAAAGGTCTGATCCAACATTTAGCTCTGTTTTAGTTTCTGCTGTTCGGTTCTTTAGAGGTACAAAAGCAGCCACAATGATGTTATTGTCATTAAGTACAACTTTTGTTATATTAATGTAATGCAACCTAGATATTGGACTTTTAGATGGTTACCTTAGGTCTCCCTTAAAAGTGTTGTGCTAGTTGCCCTTGTACGAAATGGAGGTCATTTGGAAGTAAAGGAGAATGAAAACTTTTTGAGGACTCAAAAGAAAGGTAGAAAAGGAATGGTAGAGGTACATACAATTTGGTAAATGATAAGATAGCTTCCTAAATCTTAAGAGGTATACATGCTCGACGAATTTTGAGTCTTGAGATAATATGCTTGATTGCTGGTAAGCATGAACCCGTAGATTATCATCTGGGCTTAATTTTATGAATCTATTATTTCAATGGATTTTCCATCCGTACCCGTGTGTATTTTATAAAGAGGCACCCAACATAGAAAATATAAGAAAATACAAGGCGCAAAACTGGAGACCAATTTTGAACATTTTGTTAAGCACCACGCTATCTCTCTAAAAATGGAGAAAGGAATCATGTAAGAACATGTTTACTTATAGCACAACATTCAACAAAGTACCAAACACTAGTAAGACTATATAAATGAAATATTGTTTGGCTCTATATCATGTCTAATTGATGATATTAGTAGAAAGGCCAACTCAGATGTCAGTCTTTGAAAATATAATCTTCAATATAGTGAAAGATGGAACCTGTGCATGGAAAGTTGAGCGATGCCACAATCTACAGTACGAATGCCAATCCCTGATGCAAGTATTGGCCCAATGGTAGATCCACAACCCATGTCATTTCTCACAACAAAATCCTACATGAAGATGTAAGAAAGTAATATAAGTCATCAAAATCTACTTAATTCCAAATGTTATATCGTATGCATACCATTTATTTGTGGGGGTTAGCATACAGGGACAAAAATCAATATAATATTTCTCAAACCATGTGCTATACCACCTAACTGGATAATGGACGATCTCCTTCTCATGGAGATAATCCTCAAAAATCATCTTGTATTGTGAACGTTCTTCAAAAACCATCAGATTGGTTTAGTACATGGATGGCACACAATGTATGATTTTTTACCATCAGCTTTTGCTGACAGGATTCAGAAATATGAGATATTTTACGATCCAATCTTCATGTTGAGGAAATCAGATATTAAGCCATTTCCAAAGTATATGTGGTCACGGCCGGCCCAAGTAGTTGTAAGCCATGTGCAAAAATTAAAAGGGGGCCTAATTTATGTTGTGTTAGGACTTGAACCCTTCACCTCTTACTAATAACAAAAAAAAGTAACCAACTAAGTCTTAGGCTTAGGCCAAAAAAATTAGGCATTCTTCTAGGCCTAATTTTACTAGATTCTCTTATAGTCTATCATATTTTTTCCCCTTCTTCTAGGCCTTAGTCCAAAAAAATAGACCCTTTTTGTTAGGCCCTGTGCGGTCGCACACCCGAAGGCCCGACCCTGTATGTGGTATAAGAATTGTTGACTTTGCCAGAACTTTTGTCCCCGGAACTCAAGTATGTGGTATATATATTTTATATGCCATAAAAATTCCATGTTGCCGTTACCTGAGTTGGAAGATGATGGATATTTGCTACTTCTTTAAAAAGAAAAGCTGTCAGTCCAGTCGTTGCATAACGCTGGTTTGCGTTGTGTTTGATGACAAGGCCTTTCTGCAATTCCGGTCGGTGGTGTTCTTCATATTTATCCATAAAATTTGGGTGAATTCCATGGGCCATGTCAGCGGACACTGTAGAGAAAGCAACACTTTTGAAAATTGTCACTCTGAATTTGAAAAAAAAAACATTGGTAAACACTGGATATGAACTATAAATACAAATATTATATAGGAAAGATCAATGCCAAGAAACATGACAAAATCATAATTGGCACTGAGAAAGAGAAACAAGGATATGCTTGAGAATTGTTACTGATAGGTCGTGGGTCGTCAGGAACTAGACGCACGTTTTCGTGACCGATCTCTAGAGTAGTTTATTTTATTAGTTATTTTATTTTATTCTATATTTGTTCTAGAGAATCCTCTAAATTAGGATTACTCTAGTAAGTTACTAATTTCATGAGGAGTGTAGAGAGAGGTGGAGATCTCCTATATATGGGAGATCTTAGGTTAGTAGAGAGGCAGTGTTGAGTTTTTAGAGAAAGGGAAGAAACCCAGAGAGAGAGATCTTGTAGTAGTTTTGATTGAATAAAGAGATCGCTAATTTCAGTTTACTGGAGATTGATCGCTTTCGCATGTAGAAACTAAAAACTTGTTACCATAGCTAAAACAATTTTGGCGGAGATTTTTTTTACTTTTCAAGTAAAGATAGGTAAGAAAACACTGAAGAAACTGATCAAACTTACGCAAGGTGAGCGTTTGAAGTCAGTCGAAGAATCTATGGCATTGCTTATGGAATCCACGAAAGAGTTGACGGCTTCCAACAAGCTCATAACGAAACAAATCGAGGCGATATTAGTGGCGGTAATGGTAATTCCGGCGAGAGTATCATTATCCGATGTTGGGGGTGACGATGTGCAAGGTAGCGATGGGTGTTCAATTAAGGGGAGGGGGAGAGGTGTACTAATAGATGCGTTCATGCATGATGGGAAAAACGCACACGTAGATCCAATTAAACCAAAATCGTTGAGTGCTGTGGGGCAGGGAAAAGAGTCGACTTTGCATCAAATACGACATGAACGGTCGGATTCGGAAGGCGAGGATACCCAACTCTTTAACACCTTTGAAAGTTTAAACATCGAAGTTGAGAGCGTCGACTTCGCGAGGGTGAGGGTTTGTCGAGGTCGGAGAGTTTCGACAAATCCGGACAAACCAAACCGACGCCATCGTGGTCGATCATCGAGACCCACCGGACCAGGATCGGTCAGGATTGCTACCGGCAAGTAGCAACAATCGGGGTCACGACGATAGTGGACGGACTCGCGATGAGGGGGATCCAGACATGTGAATTGCGCACAGTACGGCTCCAAGGCGCATGGGTCACGTGGAGGGCATGCCAATCGAAGGGCATGGGGAATGGCACAGTGGGCACAAGGCAAAGTTTTGAGCAGGGCCTGCCCTTCGAAAATACGCCCATGACACACGGGTTGGGGACTTAAAGGGAGCACGTGGGGACATCAGTCGATGGAGCGAGGTTTCAACAGGTCGACCCAAACCCGACCTGGCTACACCTCTCAACGGGTCTTCACTCTCTCTCTCTACCCCAGTCGGGATTTTCAACCCAGCGAGTCGTAAAACTGCGACCGTTTCGATGACGCATACGACACCAGCTCCGCCGGGGGGCTTGTCTCCGACCGATAAGACCTCTTTGCAGTTTTGCGACGGGCTGACCCAAACCCGACTTGGCTACACCTCTCAGCGGGTCCCCACTCTCTCTCTACCCCAGTCGGAATTTCCAACCCAGCGAGTCGCGAAACTACGACCGCTTCGATGACGCATACGACACCAGCTCTGCCGGGGGGCTTGCCTCCGACCGATCAGACCTCTTTGCAGATTCGGCAACCAGGACGGCACATACGGCAACAAGGGTATCACCCACGGTGCACCTATCGGGTTTGGTGACGCCTAACAATGACAGTTTTGGGGTCTACAGCCATAAGGGGAGATGTTACGCAGGACTTAGGCATGGGTTTCGATAACAACGAAAGGGGCGGTCATGGCCATTCAGGAGTGCATAGTGGAGATTGGAGGAGTACTAAACAGACTTTGGGAGGGCAGGTTTCAACATGAGGACCTCCTTATGTGCTTCCACGACCATAGAGGCCACCAACACTTCCCGCAAGGAGCTCGCTGTTCAGGACAAGGCATTCCGCAGAGACAGTGGACTAGCGGGAATGGTTTTGCTGCTGATCACAGGCAATGGGATGAGTCTGATAAGAGGGGGGGGGGGGTTATGGAGACAGGTACAATTTCCATGACAGGAAAGGTCGAGGTCACAGTAGTGTTCCAAATAACTTTGGAGCACGTTTTCGAGCTGACAATTATCAACCAAATCAGGGTATTGGGGCTACTAGGTACGGACAACAACCACAATATGGCATTCAGAGGTATGGCTGGCTACCAGGGCAACTCAGAGAGTCACGCCGCGAACACCATTATTTATGCGTTCTAAAATTTGAACTCTGACGTTAAGATTAACGTGCCAGATTTTGATGGAAAATCAGATGCAAATGGTTTTATAGATTGGCTGAATAGAGTTGATAAGATGCTTGCATTCAAGAAGTGTACTAGACAGAGGGCCGTGACATTGGTAGAAACGAAGCTGACGGGATATGCATTAAATTGGTGGCAAAATATTCAGCAATTACAAGTATCCGACGGTCATGATTACATCATTGATTGGGAGGCTATGAGGGGCGAGATGATGGCTTGTTTTATTCCAAGCACTTACGAGGAGGAAAGTTTTGCCGAATTTCAAACCCTACGTCAAGTTCGGAACTAGTCCGTGAATGATTACGCGAGTGACTTTTACATGTCATCTCGTGTTGTCTTATCGGAGTCAGATTCACAAAGGGTTAGTCGTTTTCGTTTGAGTCTTACGAAACGTATTCAGGATGAGATGATCTTATTTTCTCCACAGTTCTTGTTAGAGATAGTAGAGATGACTCGTCGGGTTAATGCTAAGCTGAAGCCAGGATATCCGTCTTTTAAGCATCGGCTACAGTAACCATGACACCTACCTCGACTACACTATCGGTTAGGACCAATCCAGGGACTGTCAACATGGCCATTTGTTACAATTGTGGGAAAACAGGACATATAAGGCGCGAATGTCCTAACCCACGGAAAACCATGACACTCATTTCTCAGCAACAACTACATGATCACGTGGACGAGGCACTTGAGCAGCTACTTAGTCTAGAGTATAGGGACGGGAGGTTACATCGGTTGATCTTCCTTCTCCCTATTAAAGAGGGGGATAGTTGATAGGTCCCACTACCTAGACGCACGTTTTCGTGACTAATCTCTAGAGTAGTTTCTTTTATTAGTTATTTTAATTTATTCTAGTTTTGTTCTAGAGAATCCTCTAAATTAGGATTACTCTAGTTAGTTACCAATTTGATAGGGAGTGTAGAGAGAGGTGGAGATCTCCTATATATGGAGATATTAGGTTAGTAGAGAGGTAGTGTTGAGTTTTTAGAGAAAGGGAAGAACCCTAAAGAGAGAGAGAAAACACTTGCAGTAGTTTTGATTAAATAAAGAGATCTTTAACTTTAGTTTAATAGAGATTGATCACTTCCGCACGTAGAAACTAACAGTTAGGCTAAGGGGAAGACAAGTAGAACATAACATACCGAGAAAGGATTGGCGAATTGCACGCTCAAAGGCCCCTTCACCCATATATTTATCGGCTAAACAATGAACTATACGTTTCATGGCCTGAAACATGGTAGGCGCACCTGCTCCCTGCACTGAATTTGATCCCACCTATAAAAGAAGAAAGAGATCAACCACAACTTACCATCCAAAGTGCAGGTTCATTGAATAGAAGATACTTGGCATTCTTACATACATATATTCACATGCATGAATATCACAATAAACGGTATCATACACCCCATTGAATCAAAATAACCCAGGATACAATTTCACAAACTCAGTCCACTCTAGGTAAATATCCGTGAGTTCATATAAAGAACCTATTTTCGGTATTGTTGTAAATAGAAAGCATGTAAAGGGTAGAACAAAGACAACTAAAAATAAACCACAGCAGAACCTAACGTGTGGCAGAGGCAAACTATTTCAAAGAGAAATGCTGCATTTTCTCAATCAAAGATAAATGAATTATAAGGCACTTGAGGTGGTGTGAATAGGTAACTGGCTATTATACAAAGAAAACCCCCAGGAGTGAAGTGTCTAAGGCGCGTTGAGTGAAACAAAGCATGAAAGTCGCTCGGACTGGGAAGGAAAATATTTTGGCAGACAATATTGTAGAAATTGGTAAGCATTAGTAAAATGTACTGTATAAGCACAACTTTATTGAAAAAAAAAAAATGAAAAAAAGAAAGACTGCAAACATATAACCCTGATAGTTGGAAATAAGCAAGACAAAAACGAAAGAAAATTAACAAGTATGGATATGCCATCAGGCCCCAACTAAGTAGCCAAGTCGAAGGAAGGTTTAAGCCCCTGACCTGGGTAGAATCCCTCCCCTAGTAACACCTAAACACAATGCCTATGTATTAACCAGTAACCCTTTGCATATTAACATGCACTTCCCGGAATTGTACCAAGCACTTCTCCCTTAAATTTAGTGGACTATAAATCCTAGATGCCATATTCATACTGAGTCCATATAAATACACATATTTAAATACTTTATGTTTTGCATGCTCAACAGACAGTTACCTCTTCGTTATCAAATAAGGCAACCATCCGAATAGCCTGTTCACTTGACCAATCTTCAGGTGACTCGCATGAATCTATAAGAGCTCTCAATGCGCAAAAACTTGAAGCGAGATTGTCTAGCCTTCCCGAAAATATAAATTCATCATTACCACCTCCAAGGCAGCTGGGTTGGGTATCACAAACATTCAGCTCAAGACTTACAATTTCTTCAATACCACAATCAAGCTCATTTGATAGAATCTGAAAATTGCAGCGACTAAAATAAGAAACTACGAGAAAAGTCTTTTAGTCACGAGTATATACAGTATAAGGTATAGGCCGAGCATAGGTCATAAAGTTGGTTTCCTAAGAGCATAACAATATGTGTTAATGTCATAACCATCTGTCTTACAGAGTTACTTTGGATGGTCGGAAGTATTCAGACGCCCAATTATGTTTTATAAGGAAATTCATTTGCCATTATTTGGTAGGTTTTGAGGTTAGATCTCAAGGGAAGAGAAGTTTAGCATTCATGCATGTACTCGTAGAGTACAGTGCACCACCATTCTTTTAGAGCTTCTTCAATGGAAAACTTGGCATTGAGTTGATTAACCCTACCAAAAAAATACCCTAAGGCATGTTTTCAATAGTGTAACAACTGCATAAGCTAAATTGTAGGTGTAAACTAGGAGATTGACACAAGCAAACAAAAAAGCTCTGGAAAAGTCAGCCGTGCCCACTACATGGCATTCAAATATTTCTCGCATTTGCCGGTTTCATGACTACTCTTACCTTTTTCTTTTTTAAAATTTTGACACCATGAGGAGACTTTTGTGTTTGGTAGTTAAAAAATGAAGATAACCCTACCATCGGAGATGCTCTTAGTAAACTATCTTTATGATATACCCCACAAATACCTCATGTATTCATCTTCAATTCACTGAAGAACCAAAGCAGACACCTGCATAAGCAGTGGATGATGAGCAACTTTTGGAGATAATACATCATCATGTTTTGTGGCAAGAAGTGGAATCAGCTGAGTCTCCAGGTTTGGTTTAAACCCATCTGTGTTTACTGTTCTAAACAAAGAAAACAAGCGTAGGATATGAGACATGAACTTTTCACTACAAGCTATAGGCATGCTACTAGACAATTAAGCTATGAAAAAAGATAGTTTGGAAGTACAGCAATTGACTTTATAGCTAAACTGGTCAATACACACAAAGAAGCAGTTCCATTATCAGTTGGACTACATGGTTGATCAAATAGCCATTTACAACTAAGCTACAGTTCAATATCTAATCATTGATAAAGTAAAGAAAATATTCTTTTGAAGAAGAGACAAGGTAGTCTAAACTGTGTAATTACACTAAACCACTCGAATGGTCTGATGTTGTAGAGCCAGAATGTTAAGCTATGGTGCAAATCAGTAGGCATTGTTATATTCACGGTTAGATTAGCTACCGGAGTTGTTTGGCAAGAGCCCACAATGGAAATTTAAATAGACGTCTTATTTTCTGTAGAAAGTGTGACGACCTACCGAACGCCGGCCAAATTTACCCGAGCCTTTTGAGTTCTGTCCGAATGTATTTGTTCTCTATATCCTAATATAGCAGCACGCCAAGTTTCGTCGTAATCGGATTCAGTTAAGGGGGCGAAAAGGTCCAGTACGCTTCGTCTCATGTTTTAACGTTTCCTTTTGGAAGTTGACTATTTACTTAGTAGCTATATTAAGGAGGAACCTTGGTCCGATCCTCCCCATGACTAAAAGAGCTTTAATGCTTGGTCATCAAGGACCCCGGCTCATGGACTATCTACAAGGGATAGTTATGAGTTCTCCTAGGCCTAGGGAAGGCCAGGGGACATTGCCTCGCAATGCGGGCCGGTTTTCAATAAAGGGCTTCATATGGCGCCGCTATGCCCCGCGGGCTATCCGAGACGCACCGCCCCTTTCAGATGGACAATATAATTAGTTCAGGCTCGTCGCCTATTGAGATATGAGTCCCCTATGTGGAAACTGGCATATTGAGCTACCCTGATCCGCTACAGGACAGGTGTGCTTTCCGTACCTCGCGCGCGTCGTGAGAGATTACGCTGTAGGGATTATTGAGGGAACCTTCAGCGTTGTTGCCTATACCGAATACATATTCGATGACCCCTCACGAGTATCCAGGATAATCCGGATGTCGCTCTAGCATCCGTGGGTTGTATGCCACTGGCGCGCCGCGCCCGTGAAGATGGCTGGTACACGCCGACCGCGAGTCCGTGTACGCCGCACGGTCCCTTATTCCGCTGCATTCCGGGAAGTGTAGAGTTGGTCTCGGCTAGGGCCATGTCAGAAAGAGTGCGTTTTACCATACCTTTGTTTTTGCTTCAAAGTGAAATTTTGATCATCTTAACCCGTATTTCCTCTTTGCTAGATGTTTCCAAGAAAATCCCTGTGCAGTGGTGTGGCTGTTTTTCTTAATTATTTTGTTTATTTTGCATATACTTGTTGCTTTCATAGTTTTGTTTTTTTGTTTTTTGTTTTTTGTTTTTTTTGAAAGGCAAGCCGGTTTTTTTATAGGGATCCATAACCCTGAGTTCCAGCCCATGAGGTTTCGAACCCACGACCTCTCTCTAGGTCCATATGGGAATAGACTCTACATATACTTAAATGAACACAACTAATAACGCCGAACTCTTTAGCAGGTAATCATGATTCTTTTGAGAATATTTACTTTGTGGACCCCAAAACCATAACAAAATGCATTCGATAGCATGAAGTATGAAACATAATGATTTTTTGAAGTTTCACCACATTTAGTACTATATACTTCTAAAATGGCCATCTTACCCTTACTCTTTCTTACCCTTAACTTTTTTGTATTTCAAAATTTTATTCTAATTGCAATTGTAATATAGTCACACATATTTAAGTGATTCTCTTCACCATCCTTCCTTTCTAGCAGGGAGAGATTGCCATCAACATGAGTTGCAATTTTTTAACATTTTTTTTATCTCTCTTCACTCATTCATTATTTGTTTAATGCTGATATTGTTAAAACTGATTTCGGAAATGGTACTGCAGAATGGTAACAAGGGAGGGAGAATCAGTAGAGTTGAGTATTGTATTGGTCCATTCTCCATTCTAATCTACCCTTGCAGAGATGTATGAATAGATACAGTATGAATAGTTTCCGGGCTGGTATAACCAAAGTCTAATCTGTTCTATCCTTAAGATCTAAGGAGACAATAACAAAAATTTGGTGGATGAATTGCGGGGAAAGAGAAATTTAAGAGAATGAGAGTCGTCTCCTCCCTCATTGTTTCCTAACCTTAGCCGCCTAGGGTTTTGAGGTCCTACTGCCCTCTTCTCCTTTTATAAATTCTTGCTTTCTCTTCTCTTTTTTTGTGCCCTTCTTTGTTTTCCACAAATTTGAAAACAATCTCCTCTTTTCCAATTTTGCTCTGGTTTGCTTTTGGCCTAGAGTTGCAGCCGCTTTCCCAAGTCAACCTTGAACTTCAGTCTGCAAAGCTCCTCATTGAAATCTACTTATTTTGTCCTTTTGCAGCCTCCTTTAATCCAATTTATTTTTTGCTTTTTCTAGCCACCAATTTCAATTTCGATTTTGCTTCTTCCTCTTTCTTCACACAACCTATTTCTTTTGAAATTGATTGTTTCATTTTCCCCTTTTTTCTTTGATGGCTCACACAAACCCCATGATTGCTGCTGCTGCTGCGACATCTGAACCTCGGAGATCAATTGCCGCTGTGGTTGCCCCCAGATCTGTGCTATCTGAACATATCCCTGGGGTAAAATTTGGGAAAAAGGACAAGAAACCTGCTGTTATCTTCTCTGTACAGGATCTTCAAAAAGCTGAGGAAGAGTTCTCTAACACTAGTGATGAAGTTCCTTGCAGGGAGGCCTTCCGTAGATGAAATGAGATATCACATCAAAGCATCTTGGGGGTTGAGCGTTGCACCAGTCTTTGGACTTCTTGGTCCAAAACATGTCATGCTGAGATTGGAAAATGATGGAGATGCTGCCAAAATTTTGGCTAGAGAAGCCAATTACATTCTAAATTCCTTTTTCAAGCTCAACAGATGGACTCTGAATTTTGATCCAATGAAGGACTCTCACATAGCTCCAGTGTGGGTACAATTACCAGGTCTGAAGGCTTGCTTCTTTAATCCTGGTTGGTTGAGATCTATCGTGAAACCTTTTGGAAAATATGTGAAGCCTGATCAAGCCACTCTAAGTCTTACAAGGCCCTATCTTGCTAGGGTATGTGTTGAACTGAATCTAACAAAGGAAAGGCCATCTGAGGTTTGGATTCCTTTGCTTCACAATACAGGTATTTGGCAGAATATTATATATGAAAGGGTTTCTAGATATTGTGCTAAACGCTATCTGCAAGGTCATAAGACTACTGCATGTTCTAGAATAGATGTTATGGAAATAGGGTTTTAAATGTGTTATACTGCTCTAAACAAATGTTACATTGTCTGTTATCTAATAACACATGGAGCTCCAATGTCACTGTGGTGTATGCCAAGTGTGAAGTGCCAGATAGAAAACCTCTTTGGGATGACCTCACCTTTATTTCAAATAGTATCACATCTCCATGGCTCCTTGCTGGTGATTTGAATGCTATTAGAAATAATAGTGAGAAGATTGGGGAATCCCACCTCCATGAGAGATTTTGAGTATATAGTGCAAGCTGTTGGGGTGATTGAGGTTCAATCTATTGGTTTTGCTTTTACTTGATGCAATAAACATCAGGGTGTGACTAGGTGTTGGGCAAGGTTGGACAGGGACTTCTGCAATACTGATTTTGTTACTTCCTTCCCTGTTCATCAAGTTCATCATCTGGATGCTCTCATCATGCTCCTTTGTTTTTCACTTTCAAAAATGATTTTTACAATGGGCCTAGGGCTTTTAAGTTTCTCAAAATGTGGGGTTTGCACAAAGATTTCCTGAGCTTTGTAGTTGATAATTGGCCAAGTGGGGTATATGGAAACTGTTTGTCTTCCTTTGGTTATAAATTGAAGAAGATGAGATGTGCACTTAGAAGTTGGAATACCAATGTTTTTGGGAATGTGTCTAAAAACCTGAACAATCTCAAAGATAAGATCATTGCCTTGTATTTTCAACTTTTACAGGGATGGGATGAACATATTGGGGCAGAACTAAATGTTGCAAAGATTGAATATGCTCAAATGCTGCATAAAGAGGAAGTATATTAAAAAGAGCAATTCATAGTTAAATGGTTTCAAGAGGGAGATTCAACTAGTTTCTTCCATAAGGTGACTCAGGTGAAGAGGAAGACGTCTAATTTTACTGAGTTCATTTTTCTAGATGGTACTACTACAAGTGTTTTGGGTGGTGGTGCACCAACCTGCAATAAGCTATTGTAATCTGCTCAACCTACTTCAGATAATTCAAATATATTGGAGTGCATTCCTTCTTTAGTTACTGTTGAGGATAATTCTATGTTGCTTCAAATTCCCAGCTTGGAGAAGGTTAAGGAAAGTTTATTCAGCATCCATGGGGATAGTGCACCTGGGTGTGATGGCCTCAGTTCCTATTTTTTCACCACCACTTGGGATATCATCAAGGAAAATTTGCATGGGCTGTGAAAGGGTTTTTTTGGAGGGACTGCATTACCAAGATGTTTTACTTCATCTTTTATCACCTTGATTCTCAAGGTGGACTCACCAAAGACTATGGTTGACTATAAACCTATTAGTCTGTGCTCAATGGTGTATAAAGTCTTTTCAAAGATCATTTCAAATAGACTTAGTACATTGTTGCCCAAACCAATTTCAGGTAACCAAGGTGCTTATGTGCAAGGCAAGGACATTAGTGAGAGTATCACATTAGCTCAAGAGCTTGTTGGGGATCTTAAAAGAAAAGTGAGGGGTCAAAATGTAATGATTAAAATTGATATGGCCAAAGCTTATGATAGGTTGGATTGGCAATTTCTCAGAGATGTGCTAGCTAAATTTGGTTTCTCACATAGATGGATTAAGTTGATTGGGTAGTGTGTAGAGACTCCATGGTTCTCAGTAGTACTTCAAGGGGTCTTCAAAGGCTACTTCAAATCTTCTAGGGGGCTCAGACAAGGCGACCCACTATCTCCTATGCTGTTTATTCTTGCTGAGGAAGTGCTTTCTAGAGGGCTTGACAAGTTGTTTGCAGAGGGTAAGATTGGTTATTTCCGATCTGCTAGAGGTTGTTTACCCCTAACACATCTCCTTTATGCTGTTGATTTTGTTGTATTCTTAAAGCCCTTGAAAAACTGTTTTCCAATTTCTTTTGAAGGGAGCCTAAGAGATACTGGATTGTATGGGAGAAATTATGTAAAACTAAAGAAGAAGGTGGGCTTGGCATTAGAAACTTGGGAGGATGTAAAATACAGTTTTATTCTCAAGAAATGTTGGAATTTTCTTCATAAGAAATCACTATGGGCTGATTATATGCACAGTAAATACAGTGGCTTCATGAACAGACCTCACCCACCCTCTTTTGCTTCTCACCTTTGGGGACAGAGCTGGGTTGTTACAAATTGTAAAAACAAATTTTGCTTCGAGTCTTGGGGAAGGGAATGTGAATTTCTGGGAAGATGACTGGGCTGGTGAAGGGAATCTGCAGGTCTTACTGAATATGGATACTTCTCAACAAATTAAAGTCAATAAGGTGCTCAACAATGAGGGGATCTGGAACTGGGATGTGCTTGAACATGACATACCTGCAAATTGGAGAGATATATTGACTAACAGGTACAGGCTCACCACAGGCAAGAACATGCTTATTTGGAACATGTCAAAAGATGGTGCATTCACTGCTAATTCTGCATGGAACTTTTGGAGAAATGAGTACAATAAATTGCCTAAAATGGAGTGGGGTGTGGCACTCTGCTCTTCCTTCTAAGCTACAAGTTTTTGCATGGAAGCTATACAATGAAATTGTGCCTGTTGATACAGTCATACAAAAGTGGTGTGGGTTTTGTTTCTAAATGCAGATGCTGTACAAACTTCAAGATTGAGAGCAGTGCTTATCTGCTGGTTCATAGTGAATTTTTTGTGCTTATTTGGAACTATTTTAGTGCTGCCTTTGGAGTACAATCTAATAATACAGACAGCTTCTGGACAAGGCAGGGCAGATGGTTAAGGTTAGCTGATAATAGTTCTCAAATTGGTATCATTAGAGGCATACTGCCCACTCATATTGCATGGGAGATTTGGAGGGTAAGGTGCAAGTTTCAATGGGGTGCAATTAAACAAGGAATCTGTTACAACAAAGGTCACCAAATGGTTGAGTGACATGAATTGAAAGAGGTGACTAAGAGTTGCAGTTTCTTTGATAATATCACACTGCAAATTCTTAAACTGCAAACTAAGAAGGTTAAACACACAAGCCTGTCAGAATCATTAGGTGGAAGAAGCCTAATGTTGGTGTTTTCAAGCTTAATTCAGATGGATCGGCACTAAGCAATGGGCAATGTGGAGCTGGAGGTGTAGTCAGCGATCATCATAGGAAGCTATTTTTAGCCTTAGGGTCTGGGACGAACACCACATCTGAAATTTTTGGTCTTTTACATGGGCTCGTACAGTTTCTTCCCTCTAATTGTTGAAGTGGACTCTCAGGTGCTCACCAAATGGTTCTACAAAAGAGAGGGGGGCGGGGGGCAGTGTCACCAAATTTTTGTGCAGCATGGGGAGAAATTAAAGAACTCATGGAGTGGTTACAATGTGCTTTGATTCATGAGTTCAGAGAAGACAACCAACTAGCAGACTGCATGTCAAAGATGGGCAGTGCTCAAATCAATACTATCTTCTGGACTATGGCCTCATTAGCTCGACCTGCTAGAGTCTGCCTTATCTTAGACAAGATGGGTATTGCTAGCATAAGGAGATGAGTCTTTTTTAATTCTTCTTGCTTTTTTGTTACTCTTTGTAAATATTCCACCATTATTAATAAAATCTCAATTTCACCAAAAGTAAAAAATAAAAATAAATAAACCTGCTCTCATATCTCTATTGCTACATATTCTTCATCAAACTTTGGACCTTCGAACAATGACCAAACAGGTAAACATAAAGTTTATGCATTCTAATAAAACTAGTTCAAATGTAAATTCTAACTTTTAGGCACTTATGATATAAGTTTCTTCTTTTAACAACAATAAATTCCGGAGACAAGAAAAGAAACAAACCGGTCCAGATGTATGGCAAGTGTTGGTACACGTATCAGAGGTCTTTTCACTTTGACAAGCTTGTGCGCAAAGGACCCATCCCCAGTTTTCACAATAACTCTGCCTGCTACACTTAAATCTCTATCAAACCATGTATGCCATAAACCACCTCCATAAGTCTGTACATTGACCATAAGATACCCAGCCTTCGATGATGCAGACTTGGGTTTTAATTTTAAGCACGGACTGTCTGTGTGGGCTGCAATTACATGAAACCCATTACCAACACTGTACCTGAAAAATCAAATAAATAAACTGATTAACTCGAATAGATGCTTGATATTTGAAGTGTAATTACATGAGACTTAAAGAACACATGCTCAAATTGAAATAATAACCAATATGATCCTAATATGAATATGATTTTGTCCTAGTCCAGATATGGCCTGTAGTAAGAGGGTGTAGTATCTTTTATAATCATATGATTAACCTAACCAAAACTTGAAGAAGAAAGAGAAGATTACAACTCAAAAACAGAAACTTGAAAATAACCGACAAACGGACAAATACTAATTGCTGAAGCATAATAAATTATCGATGGAAGCACATTCACTTTGCACATACCCAGAAACTCATGTTTCCACAGTGATTACCAATAAGAGGAACTTGCTCAGGAAAGTTGTTCATATAAAGAAAGATATCTAATTTGAAAGTTGAGTACAATATTTAAGATCTGCTTATTTGGAAAAGAAATTACGGGAAAGGAAAGAGTAGACAGACGTCCCTACAAAGTGCAAGATCGCACAATCCTGAGAAATTCGTGGTGAAAAGCTATTAACCTGCGTGACCTTGGGTATCTAGTAAGGTAAACATATGATCCATCTGCCCTCCCAATCCTAATTTTAATATTAATCTGGACCCGAATAGTTATTGGATCTCACAATTCCCATCCAAAAGCCACACTAGTAACTTTTTATCACCTCGTTATATAGAGATGATAATTCTCTCCCACAAGCCATGACCATCTTGACAAAGTCCACAAACCCACTTCCAGGTAGCGATGTTGAGCAAAACTCCCGAGACAGAAATACTTATACAAGCCTTTTAGATGTTTGCAGGGCCAAAATAATACGAGATCATAAACGTAGTAAACAAGTATACAAAAAACAGACCAGAACAGCATTGTGGCGTCTTTTTCTAATGTGCTACACCCTTCAAAAGTTCTTAAACAGACATGCCAAATTGACTGTTCTCTCATCTGACTGAAACTCAAACTTTCTGGTATTGAGTGTTTAACTTTTAAGGTGTTCTCTTTCTTGAGAATATTATAGTAAGTTGCATTTATTTGCATTGCAATCCCAACCCCAACTTATCAAACTCTTTAACACCATCTACAGAGAGTGAATCAATCAATTCTTAGTGCATTGCAAAGTGAATGTAATGCAATATTCTCATCCACCTGCCACCTGTGGAACTGTACCAGCAGGGCTTAAGGCTTCAAGAAAAATCCAAAAGCTACTATACCATGTCAGCTAAATCAATTACTAATAATGCAAGTGTAATAAGAAGGACCCTCCCTATCTAAGGAGATCACAGTGAGCTAAAGAACTCCTACTCAGACAGAAATATAAACAAATTTTATCCTGATATGACTATGTCCTAATGAAACATATTTTATTATGTATAACCTTGCCATTTCAGAACCTTCTAAACACAGAAAGTTAAGTTTTAAGAGATAGGGATGTCAAACTCACTTTTCTCCAATAGAAAAGGCAATTAAACAAGACATATTCCGTGTAAAGAAATAGCGGCCACCAGGTTTTAAGTCCCAGTCGTCGTTCTCATTTAGCAAATGAAAACCAGCAGCTAGAAGCTGGCGCTTAGCTTCAGCTACAAAGGATAAGATGTAAGAATGTCAGTTTGGAACACTGTATAACCCAATCCACAATGAATCTCTAGATGTGATGGTTGAAGTGGTTTGAAACTCAATTTGAAATCCGATTAGCACTTCAAAGGAAGCATATTTTTGTTTCTGCAGTTTTAAGTTGGGATACGATTTCATAGGTGCTGACTCTGAGATATAAGGTTTACTAAGAAAATTACATTTAGGCTCTGGCTATGGTTTTTATGTGATTTCATGACAAACATTTCCGATTATTTAGACAATTGTTGGCCATTAAACTATCTAAACGTTTCTATAATACATGAATCTAATGGTTAGCAATTGTCTATATCACTGGAAACTTTTGTGATCATCCAGTATACCAAGCGGAGCCTAAAACCATTAATAAAAATAATTACCAATGTGAAAAATGATAAAATGAGCAACTTGATTACTGAAGGAAGGTGGAGTATCTCTGAGGGTGGTACAAGACATTTAAGAGATGTGGCCAGACTTGTGCATGATATGGAGATTAACAATGGGCAGCATGATGAGAACTCTGGAGAGTATGAGTTGAAAGCAACCACCAAAACACTAGAGTGAAATGAGGAAAAACAGGCTTGGCATTGTCAAGCTTATGGACCAGTTGAAAGCTTGTGCGATACACTACATTCGCTTAGGCTAACCCCAGCTCGCACGAATTAAAATTATTATTACCAGTTGCATGAAATTGGGTCCAAGACTCATTCAAATACTCCAAAAGATCTCCCACAATCGACTTGCTCTTACCACCAACAACCTGATTCATAAACGGTGCACGTTAGTTAAACTTGAGGTAATTGTTCTAAAATGAGCTTTGAAATGCGTAAGATAGCGAACCTGGTTTGAATTAGAGGAGCTTTGAGTGGAGACCAGACGAAGCTGCTTTCGATGGTGGTGGTGGAGGAGGAGGTTAGTGGGGGTACAATGGTAGGGGTATTTTGGTAATAATGAGGATGCGATGAGGGATGATGAAGGTTTGAGGAGTTGAAAGCGATGCATTGTTGTCGATGTGAGTCAGATTTTTTTATCTTTTATTTTTGGTTGAAGGAGAAGGTTGAGTGACTCCGTGTGCTTTTTTTAAGGAGGTGCTCTACATGGGCTTTTTCTCCTCGGACCGTGTTTGAGTTGACAGCTCTGTGCCTCTGTGTCAAATTTGGAATTTGAGAGGCAGGCGCTAGGCAAAAAATTAAAATAAAATAAACATTGGGTCTTTTCTTTCCGGGCCCTGTGCACACCTCCGTGGCCGGGCCTGAAGCTAGAAGCTCCCATCGTGAGCAACAGTATACAATTTGTCTAAAAGTATAAGATATGCATTTTTTTTTTTTTTTTTTTTTTTTCCGGAAATTATGAGAATAAATACTAGTTTTTGCTATCTTTGCAAAATCAGACCCAGAGAATAATAAATTGTAAAATCGATAATGACAAGAGGAAAAACCATATTTGCCCCTACTAAAGTTCCAATATTACAGCAGACAACCACTTCTTTTTGGGCTCCACAAGTACAAATGTCACATCCGGCCTAATAAAAAATTATAATTTTTTTTAAACTCATTTAAAACTATTATATCAAGCCACGTGTACGAGGAATGCTGACATTATCACCATCTCATAATTTGTCTAAAAGTATAAGATATGCATTATACTTTTGAGTATTTTTTTTCATTTTTTTCTAGTGAATTTTTTTTTGTTCAAGTAAAATTTGTTAGTACGTGTGGTTTTGAAGGTTGTGTGTGTCCTACCACTGAGTCTAAGCTACTTACACCTTGTACTATTGGAGTATTTTGAGTTGGTGCTTGTTTCTCTGGCTCTAGCACAATGTTTCTCTGGCTCTATCCACCCGTTCTACGGTGAGGAGATTTCACTGTTGTGTGGCGCGGGTCGACTAACAATTGAGATGTGGCCACGTGTTACAAATCCAACGTTTAAATATGTCGCGCTCACTTCAAAAGTGGGGCATGAGAACCAATTAAATGGTGTCACCTAGTTGTTTTTAATTAATTAATTTGGGGCGTATATATACCGAGTACTTCAGAAGTGAGGGGCATGAGAACTAATAGTAGCTGTACAAGTGTCATTATGTAATTGGCTTTTGATGCCTTGCAGTTCAAAAGTGAGGGACATCAATAAAGTAAAAATGGATTTTGGGTTGCCACATAAACTAATCCACCTAGCTCCTCTAGGTATAAAATAGGGAAAATAGGGTGAATTCACTCTCTTTCTCCTTGCCACTTCATCCTTCACCTAGCTGTTGGATATAAATATACTATAAGACTAACGTGAAGAATGTTGTGAACCACGTTTTTAGCTAGGCCCCGACATGGTGGGTTGGGCTTGCTAAGGAATGAACTCAAATTATGCACGTGGATGTTCATTGGAGTTCATGAAATGAACAAGGATCTTAGACGGAAGTTAAAAAATAATTTTTTGATGTTCTGTTCGAATAGACTTTGTGCCTATTCAAACAGAAGAGGCAGAACATGTTTTGTTCGAATAGACTTTTGAGTCTGTTCGAATAGACCCAAATTCTATTCAAACAAATATCTTAGAACTTGGTTTATTCGAATAGACTTTGGTCTCTATTCGATTAGACCTCGTAAACTCAGTTTTAAAAGTTTGAAGAAAAGACGTTGGCTTACCTCGTGATCTGTACTATGAGTTCTAACTTATGTAATAACCTCACAAGTATATAAGGGATACTTAATATGTTTCTTATGTTATCTTTTGGCAAGTTTAATTCTAGAGAGAACTAGGGTTTGAGAGATTCATCGAAGCTTCAAGGAAGCTTGAGAGATCGGATTACAACCTATTGATTTATAGTGGATTGTTCGCGAGGAGTGGTTTTTCATCGAAAATGATTTTTCACTCCCCTCCTCCTGGTAAATCCTTGTCCTTGTTATTTGTTCTTTGTTGTTTTATTTCTCGTTTGGCGATTTTTGTGTTTCGTTCTTGTCGTAGAAGAGAGATTAGCTACCTTTATTCTCAACAGGGCTCCCACCCCCCTAGGGTTGCGGTAAGAGAGGGAGAGATGCTTTTGAAGTCTCCTATATATTTATGGAAACTTCCATTACATCTTGGCCTTTTGAAGCCCTAATAAAGATCTTTATTTCTTTATTATTGCTATAATGCTTGGTTAAGATTGAGTAATATTCAGCAAAATCGTCTTATTAAGAGAAGATGAGAAAATCTCTTGGCCATTAACATCCACAAGGTAACCTTCTACCCACTGTTATATATTTTCTAATATTTGTTTGCCGCTTGAAATTAGTGTGTACCGCGAACGGGGGGAGATCTGCCCGGTCAGCTCGTAGGGATGGTAGACAAAATTGTGCATATCAGTTATGATCATTGGAGCAATTGAGTTGTGTCTTTTCGAAGAGACACAACCAATAAGCACGATTGATCTATATATTGAGACTCCTACCCAACCTAGCAGACACAAAAAATTCGTATCTATCTCTCTTGGCGTTATCTGTTAAAGTTTCACAGAGTATTAATTAGTTGGATTGAGACATCCACAACTCAAAACCAACAATCTCCATTGTATCCTTAGAGAGAAGTTTTTGTTTCATCCCACAAAGATCTCGCGGTTCATACCGAAAGGGAGGAAACATCTCTTAAAATATAACAATTTCGTGCCTTGGAGTATCATTCAATTTATTAAGTTTCCCTAATTTCCAAAATCTTCTCCGTCATTAAGTAATGTAAAATAATCCCAAATTCCATCTCCAAATTAGAGCTTTTATACTCAATAGAGTCCAAGTCAACAGGAAAAAAAAATCCTCTTTGATGTTCTTGTTCATGGTAATATTGTTCCTCAATAGAATTTTATTGAATAAACGATTGGGGAGAATGAAAGAGAAAATAGAAGCATAGGAGAGAGATGATGAGGAGAGAGAATGATTTTTTTGGTCTAGAGAGAAAAAGGTGAGAGACTAAAGAGGAGATAGATTAAATGTACATCTTCAATCAGATATGATAGGAATTAAACTTTCAAAATAGCCAAAGAGTAAAAGAATTCAATTCACCAAAAAAGTAAAAATAAATATAACAAAACAGTTACTAGTTTTTAACATATAAATGTTGAGGGATGATGTCTAACTCCGTTGTACTGCACCCGATTTGTGAAATAGTATTTCTCTCCAAAAATATATGTTTTTTTTACCGACGTACGAAGAAAATATTATGTTGGGAATAAGCATGTACAATCACCATTTTCAAATAAAGTATTTTCCATGGTATCACCATGAATAACACATAGCAGAACAACGCCCAATACGCTAGTAACTGTAAATGCAATCATATGAAAATAGTTTAGAGTCAAATTATGAAATTCTTGGAAGAAGATGATGAATCGAAATATAACTGTTACACCAAAACTAGGTGCAAAAACCTAATCAAGTTTTTATTTAGAGGGCTATAATTTCTTAATTGGTGAAATATCTTCCCCTGTTAATAATTTACTCTTGCATGAGAATAGACTCATCTTCGAAGCATTTTTTCCTTTTAATACAAGCAATTATGCAAACGGGTTACTTTTGAGAATAAAGTTGGGGTGAAGCTTAATTTTTTGACATTTTACTTAATTTTTATTATATAGATGAGCACGAAGGCACGCGCTAACGCGCGCTAGCCTCATAGTTTATTTTTTGTATAACCTTTAATTGACGCATGTGCCCTTGTTTGTGTTAAAATTTACTTGGAAGATTATTTTTGTGTGGGCTGGATCGAATTATATTGATATGGGTTGCACAAGCCCAATATTAAAATTGTAGCCCACTCTGATTTTGGTCCATTGACATTCAGAGGTATATGGTAATAGAAGCCCATTTAGAGTTTAATGGCTTAGTAACATAAACCTACTACTAAACTTAAAAGTTCATTGTTGTAACTATGGATCAGTTATCATCTTCTTCTTCATAACTACCATTTATTAATATAGACAATGATCTGGTATGCCTCAATAGTTCTATTTACCATGAACATCTTCCTCTATATCTCCTTGAGCAGTGGTATGTTTGTCATCAGCTTCTCCGTCACCACCATTTAGTTGGAAAGCAATCATAGTATCTTGTGAAACAGCTAAGTCTAGAACAGTGGATTGTTTATCATCATCTTCCTCGTTACTAACAAAAGCTATATCGCGATGATCCAGATTGTTGCGAAAAATATATTTATAAATGTATTTGACAGCGTAAACACTGGCACAAACATTTGAATTTAAATCTTCCACTTTTACAATCTTCAGAGTCTGATAATTTAGATGTAGAATACCTTGCAAAGCAGCCAAGCGTAGAAGAGGGGATTAATTGTCATCAACTTCGTCATCACTAACATAAACTATTTGGGGATGTCCTTGAACTATAAATCGTATTTTGCATTGGAGAACTGTCATAACTTTTTTGTGATTTTGCTATGATATTGTGATTTGTTTAAAAATAAGTGTACCTGTCTGTATGTATTTAACATTCTCTAAAGAAAGAGCTTGACGCTTTCTTCTTCTTCACTGGTCTCTGTGTATGTATGGAATTATTGATCATTATACTTGTTCATGGTCGCGACGAAGATTTGCTATCACTATAGCAATATATCTCACTTACTTTGATGTTTCCTATCATGCTATTTACCTAAAACGCCTTACGATAATGATTTTCATGCACTTATCATTTACGCCAATATGCCTTACGATATAACATTTATTAAGCTGAAGGTGGTGCTATTAATTTGTTATGTATGATCCAAAACAACAGTTTAAAACTTCTGATGGTATTAATGTGATTGAAAACACATACTGATGTAAAAAAATACTGCTGATGTTTCACAAGGCAAATCAATTACTTGGAAAATGTCTCTTAAAAGTATTTACATTGTTGGCATACTTAACGGTAATTACATGACGGAAGACGTCAACACAGGTTAGCTAGGACCATATGAAATAGATATACTACTAAAACAACTAAAATTAAAAGCATTATCCCACAATAGGACTGCATGGCTCGGCTACTAAAAATGAGCTAATAATTGCTAATTAGCTAAGCCATACGTTGCCCTAGATGTCCCTAACTCCCAGCTTTCAGTCCGCTCATACCACTCCAACATATATCCCTCTTCTTTGAGTCCCTCTAAGAATGAACTAGAACTAAGGGAAGATATTTACTATATGCCATATTCCTACATCATGACATTTACGCAACAACTTAGTAATTAAGTTATACAGGAAGTATTTTTGCAATCCTTGTATTGATCTTCAAAAAGGAACAGAGATGTTTTAAGAATGTAAGTAACTCTTCCTCTTTTGTCATTTTTCTTCTATCTTCAAAAGTTGTTTTTTCTTCCTCCACAATCCTCTTAGAAACTCCAATACCTGCATCTTTTTATGTAGATGGAATACTAGACAGAAGATGGACATTAGTAAAGTCACTGAAAAGCATACAAAAACTGAATGCCACTCAATGGCGACACCTTGGATATTTAGGAGAATTTAACGCAGTATACGCATATCCATCTAAGAAAGAGAAATTGGATATCTGAATTCTTTTTTATGCTAGCATAAAAAACATAGAGACCCTATTTAGGTCACTTGCAAGAGAAATTGGAGATCTAAATTCTTTTTTATGCTAACATAACTTGTCTAGGATTAGAACAACCTTTGCCTCATCGGGTAATGATCCAAAACTGTGCATATCTTGAGAAGGAAGGATACCTTTAATATATCCTAAATGGCGGGATTTAGACACAAAACTGCACCAATGCTCGAACCTAACTTATACTCATGCATTCTAATAAAAGGTGTATCAGACATATTACCATGAATCTAGACCTAAGAAGCTATATCACCATCAAATAAATGCTTAAACACCATCAGAACAACAGCTACACTTAAATATAACTTGAATATAACATCTTTTGATGAAAATTTCAACAACGACAAAACCTTACTGTAATTTCCAATTAAAAATAATAATTTTGGAGAGATCGTCAGAGTTACATAACAGTCCCAAAGCTCCCATTAGGGTCAGAGACAGAAGAGATGACGAACGAAAATGATGCTCTCATCGACGGATATTAAGAAGCCATTACTAAATACAAGGTAATGCATAAGAAGTAAATACCAATAATTTGATGGAAGGGCAAAAAAGTCTCGAGCAAATACTGAATTAGACCTTGGACCTACTATTATTGACAAAATTTACAATATTTCAAGTCTGTTGTTGATTTGGTAGGAAAAAGCCACAAGTCAGGATACTGAAAATGAGCATGTTGTTATTGATGGAAATGGTGAGGCTAACAAGACAGTTGGAAACATTTGATATACCAATATTGCATACACAAGTTTAAAGAATGTGGAAGAAACCAACGATTTGCATTCTATTCAAGAAGATCGTCATGAAGAGTCGTATCATGAAAAAAAAAAAATTCAATTTGTCCCCAACCACAAGAAGCACTTGACGGCTATACAAATTCTCAAGGGACCATGGAGTATACCAATTTACATATCAAGTATACCGAGGCTGACAATCAGAGTAAAAGGTCCTACAAGAACTTCAGCAAGTTGGTTATGGGAATTACCTGTATTTTGGTGAAGGTTATAATTATGCTTTTCAAGATTATCAAGATTCATAATCACCATGCGACCATCCATCTTTTATGTCTTCCTAATGCCTATATTCTTGCAACGATTCATGGCCTTCCATGTCTATTGGAGAAACTGGTACAAAAGGTCCTGAAAGATTACAATCTCTTGAAAATTACAGCAATAGGAGCTATAGAAAAAAGACATTTCTTGCATGAAAATGATGCTCAGTACTTCCAATATATATATGAGGGCAAAGGTAAAGAGAAAGTGGACTCACATGGTCTTCGAAAGGAGAAATGGCAGAAACTATCAGCTCTGAGACGGATGTTGCTAAGTTTTGAATGCTTCATATCCTGCAGGCATCTTTAAGGGGAAGTATCCGTCAGAGCAATCAATTGCAAAGGGAAGGCGTGATTAAGCATTCTCCATTAATTCCAATACGGCCTCAACATGTTATTTTCATACCTAAAAAACATTGTTATCACAATCAAGAGAGCTAAGTAGAGAGACATTTATAATACCAACCAACGGATAGTAATCAGTTCAACCCAGAGAAGATAGTTCAGGTATGCTAAAGGACCAAATGTGGGCATCAGTATTGAGAGCTCGCTGCATTTAAACCTAAATCGAATACCAAACTCCTTAAAATCGAGCAGTAAATCTAACATATTTAAACCAAATCGATGTTGGTAAAACCCCCAAATTAGAGCAAATCAAACACAATTATCTAGAAATTATGGAGATTTTAAGCTCAAACGTCTTTGGAAACGATCTACAACTCTAAATATCATGTGGTTAGATAAAACAAGGGTTTGTAAAGATGAAAGCTTACATAGACTTGGGTGAACCGGTCCTGATAAACATGTTACCGAGATTGAGTGAGATGATTCGGTCGGTTCTGTTCTCACAGGTGAGTCCGGTCCAGTTGCTGTAAGATAACTTACAACCCTCAAAATTAGAAACACCCACCTCTGCACAATGTTACAAGATTGATCTCTGCCATTAATGCCCTCTTCTAACTTCACCGTCTTCACCCTCTATAACATCACCTTCTGATCTGTCTCTAACTTGACCTATGTCATCAACACAATACAATACACTTGAGAAACATTTGAAAAACAATACAATTCATACACCTTGTGTAGGTGAAAATAAAGATGAAATAGAAAACCCCTGAGGCTAATTTGAAGAAATCAAACTACTATTTGATGGTTTTAGCTAAATACATCACCAAATCCTCAAATTTTCATAATTCATCCAAACCCCACATCTTTTTTCACCAAATGCATAAATTTAAAACTAAAACAATATACCCCAAATGGATTCAAATGCACCTAATTTAAGCTTTTAACCCTAAATCATCAACCTTAATTAGAAAATCATCAAAAAACAAAGGGGTTTTAGAAACATTACAGTGATGGCGATCATAGAAGCATAATCGCAAACAGTTTCTCCAATCGACATCATCGAACAATCGAAGGAGAGAAGAATGCTTCAAAATATGCAAAATCATGAATTGTGCTGAATCATTTGGTAAAATGACACACTGAAAGTTAAAAATTGAAGAGAAGCAATTTGGTTCAGATCGGACGGCTGTGTTTTAAATTTAACTTTTCAAACCAATCCGAGCCGTTTAAAGAGGCCTCGACGCACGAGAAAAGGGTAATCTACGGCCTCCATGAGACGTTGGCAGAAAGAATGTATCGGTAGTAGTATAGATATGTTAATGGTTTTCCTTTTGAATATTATTTATAGTATAACTTAACTTTTAATTAGAATTCTAGTGTGATGAACATATCTATATAGGGTTCACATCATAGTGTGATGAACAAAATCCCTGTTGGTTGCTTATAGTCATTAAGTTAAGTGACAAAACATATACCTAAACTAAAATTGTATTCACATAACTAACGCATTAGCATGTGCGAAAGCGTATGTGCAATAAATACTGTTGTGTCACTTAAAAGGGCCACAAACTGAAGTTAAATCGAGCCAATGGTTAAGTTTTTAATAATGTCTTCATGACTAAAAATAGTTAGCTAGTGTAGAGACCTATCCCTCGACCTAGTCAAACTCGAACTACCTCAATATCAGACTTACGCATTTTACACGTGACATATACAGTCAGCATTGATACCTAGACCACGAATTGATAAAGAACGTGGATCAAGTACTACAACAAGTATGAACAAGTCAAAGACACCTGTCTCCCACAAACTAGTAGTTACACATTCAACTACTACTTGGCCAATTTTCAGGAGAACGTGCTTCTACATAATAACGAACTGAGAGTGAGGTCTATCTAAAGGATTAGTTCCAGAGGAGAAATGACCAAGAATTTTTATCTCTTAAAATCAAGTATTTCTAACTCAAGAGATCACTTGTAATAAGATATCAGCCTCAAACAATAAAAGTTACAATTACTAAATCCTCAGATCAAGGTCGTGGTTTTTAACCTATTCAAAGGTTTACTACGCTAAAACACTTATGTTAATTTCTTGAATTATATTAATTCTTGTCACAGGTACATTTGGTGTAAGATATAATTTCGAGTTGCGGAATTAGGCCATTACAATAAGATTTACTGAAAAATTATATGTTAATTTGGGATGTATTTTATTTATTTATAAATAGGCAAGATTCCGAGACAAAGAATCATTTCTTGTTAGTTGTAGGTGTCGCGTGTGAACTTGAATGTGAAGAATGGAATTGTTGAAGATTGATATTGTCGAAGTCGTTCGAATGAGTTTGGATGCCGTTCGAACGAGTTGTCATATTTCTAGGGCTGAAGACCAATTATCTTAAAGTTGTTCAAACGAGGTTGAGAGTCATTCGAATGACCCTTTTACAACTTCCTAGAATTTTAGCCCAGGGGCCCAAGTCGTTTAAACGGGATTGGATGCCGCTCGAATGAGCTTGGCGTAGGTTTGCTTTAGATGTTATTATGATTCATTGGATTTGCCTTGAGATCCATTATACTTGTATTATAAGTTTCCTACTATATAAAAGAGACTTAGGTTATTTTGTTAGCCTATCTTATGTGAGTTTAATCTTAGTGAGGCTAGGGTTGAAGAGACTTCATTAAAAGCTTGAGAAGCTTGAGATATTATTGTAACCTATTTGATATCATAGTAAATTGTTCGTGGGGAGTGGTTTTTCATCCGCAGGGTTTTCCACTTTACTCCTCTGGGAAAATCTTCGTGTCCTTTAAATTATTCTTTGTTGATTTACTACTTGAGTTGGCGATTTCTACGTATCGTTCTTGCCAGAGAGCAAATGGTAGCTACTTTGATTCTCAAC
The DNA here is from genome assembly GCA_014058105.1 of Kingdonia uniflora. Taxonomy (NCBI): domain Eukaryota; kingdom Viridiplantae; phylum Streptophyta; class Magnoliopsida; order Ranunculales; family Circaeasteraceae; genus Kingdonia; species Kingdonia uniflora. The sequence continues at coordinate 6,948,081 of JACGCM010000816.1, read as the reverse complement.
AATTGGTGTCAGAGCGAGTGTTAGGGCTTTTGTGGTGAAGAGCGATGGCCGATCAGGAGAAGTTGAAGATTATAAAATTTAATAGATCGAATTTTAGAGTATGGAAGATGCAGATTAAAGATTACCTCTATCAGAAGGATCTTAATTTACCACTGGGTGGAGTTGAGATGAAGCCAACAGATTTTGATGTTACTAAGCGGGCGCGATTGGATCGCAAAGCGCTTGGAGCTATTAGGTTAGCGCTGTTATCTCAGATTCTACACATGATCTCTAAAGTTACGATAATGAAGGGTTTGATGGAGACGTTATCCATTATGTACTCAAAACCGTCCGGGGAAAATAAGGTACACCTTTTACATCGCTTGTTTACTTTAAAGATGAAGGATAATGGTAGTGTGCAAGTTTACATCAATGAGTTCAATACCATACCAGCTCAACTGGAATCCATTAAAATCATTTTTACCGAGGAGGTGAGAGCGTGGGCTCTTTTAGGGCAGATGCCTAAGAGTTGGGAAGGGCTTATTACAGCTGTGAGAAACTCATCGGGGAAGGACGACATCAAATTTGATACTATAGTCTCGTTGATTATGAGTGAAGATAATAGACCTAAAACATCTGAACCCTCTTTGAGTTCAAACGACAATATGTTAAACGTCGAGGAAAGAGAGAGGTCTTACAGAAAATGCCAAAATTTAGAAGGGGTCGATCACAGTCAAGAGGAAAGTCTAAGCCGCCCGGTGCATGTTGGACTTGTGGAAAGAAGGGTCACTTCAGGCGAGATTGTAACTCTTCTTCTTCTAAGAAGATTGATGATGAAGAGAAAGATATAATGAACCTTACAGAGGAAGTTAGTTATGACGAGGCTCTACTACTATCGTGTGACGATGTTAACGAATCTTGGATTGTTGATTCGGGCACCTCTTTCCATGCTACTGCGAACGTAGGCTTTTTAACTAATATTGTTAAAGGCGACTTCGGTACGATCTTTCCTGTAGATAAGAGTGCACGCAATATTACTAGAAAAGAAAATGCTAGGTTGTTGTTGCCTTTAGGGGGAATATTAGTTTTACAGAATGTGTGACTTGTACCTAAATTGGGGCGTAACCTTATATCAGCTAGCAAATTGGTAGATGATGGCGGATATGTGAGTACCTTTGGTACAATATTTTGGAAGGTTACAAAGGGAGTTATGCTAGTAGCTCGAGGCTTGCGATAAAGAACATTGTATACAACGCATAACACAATTTTCACTATTTGTGCAGCCACTTCGGGGATTGATACAAGTACGTGGCACAAATGGCTCGGTCACATGAGTGAAAAAGGGATGAAGATAATGGTAACAAAGGGGAAGCTAGAGGGCCTTGTTGAGGTTGATCTCAAGTTTTGTGAAGAGTGTGTTCTTCTGAAACAGAAGAAGGTCAGTTTCAAATTATCTGAAAGATCAAGGAAACCTGAAAAGGTAGATCTTGTACACACAGATGTTTGGGGGCCAACCAAGGTGTCTTCTCTTGGTGGTTTTTATTATTACGTTACCTTTATCGATGATGCTACTCATAAACTATGGGTCTACTTCGTGAAGAACAAGTCAGATGTGTTCGATAAATTCAAGAGGTGGAGGGCTCTAGTTGAAAATGAAACCGGTTTAAAACTGAAGTGCCTTAGGTCGGATAATGAGGGTGAATACTGTAGTGATGAGTTTGAAGATTTTTGTGCATCAAACGGGTGATCCAGGAGGATCTGAGTTTTTTTGACTTTTTAAGAAGTCTAAAAGATCCTATTTGAATATATTTTAGCCTGATCAGTTTTATTCGAATAGACTTATGTCTATTCGAATACAAATTAGCCTGATCAGTTTTAATCGAATACAAATTATGTGTATTCGAATACATTTTTGTTTATTCGAACAGAAACTTATTCTGTTCGAATAGAGGCGCGATTCAGCCTTTTTCCTTAAGGCGGTGATTGTATTTTTGAGAAGTGCTTTGCCTCGAGATGCATTCTTTTAGTATTTTAAGTTCCATAGTATATAAGGGGAACTTAAGGTTATTTTCTAGGGTATGTTTTTTTTAGATCTAGAGAGAGTTTTGAAAGAAGCCTAGGGTTTTTGTAGTAATTCATTGTAATCTAATTCATATCTTTTAAGCAATTAAACTTTATTTTGCCAAATTTTGGTGTTCTTTATGTTTATCTACTAAGTAAAAACTTCTCAATCGTATTGTGGATTAAGTAGTATTAGTTTTCAAGTTGTGATTCTCGGTGGGTTGATTGTAGTTTATGGTCTCTATACGCGTCTATCTCAAGCAAATGAAGGAGAAGCTAGTGAGTCCGTTGAAGATTCATCGCAAACCTAATTCAAAGAAGAATGACGATTTTGAGATGGGCGATCCCAATGAAAGACTCACGATTTCGGAAACGACAGTTTTTTCCCTAACTTCTACTGTAGGGGAGTTAGTAAAGCAGTTGCGTCTCACGAACCTTGCTAAGGGTTCCACTTCGGTGAAACGGCAAGGCTGTTTAAAGAAGAAAGGGGTTATGGAGGTGGATGGTGACGAGGATGTTCCATTTTTTGATAATTTTAGTACTGCCAAATCCGACAAGGAGCGATCGATTATTGGTAAGTCTACGAATTTTCTGCGTAATCTTCGTATTGGTTTTAAGATTGAAATTTCGGTATTCGACGGTTCGATCAATGCTGATAAGTTGGATGATTGGGTAGATAGGTTAGAAGCCTATTTTTTTATTTACAAATACTCTAATGCTCAACAAATATGTTTTGCTGCATTGAAATTGACAAGTCATGAACTCACGTGGTGGAAATCTTATCGAAAGCACCACAATGTAGAAAGTTTGGGTTGGAAAGAATTCAAGGCTTTAGTGCGAAAGTAGTTTTATCCGATTGGTTATGAGCAAGAGAGATGGTATAAATGGCAGAATTTGCGCTAAAAGTTTGAGCAATCCGTACAGAAGTACACTACGGCGTTTCATAACCAAGCTTTAGTTTTGGACATTGATCTGGACGAGTATGAGGTGTTCATAAAGTATACGGGGGGTTTGTTGGAGTTCATTAAGAGAGAGTTGAAGCTCATTACTATGGCCAATATCGAGGACGCTACCGTGAAGGCAATTGCCATTGAAGGCAAGTACTTGAAGAGTGACAAAGAAGACGACAAGATCAAGTCGGGGTACAAGTCTAGTTGGAAAAATGAGCATAAGGGAGAGGCCAAAGGAGAGGGGTCTTCATCCAAGAAGTTTCATTGCAATCATTGTAAGGCGAGTGGGCATCTTTCTGATTATTGTTGGAAACTTCACCCGGAGCTTAGGACGAAGGAGAAGCAGCGCAATAAAGAGAAATATGCACTGGCCACTGAGGTTGTTGACCTTCCGGGTTTAGATAAACCGAATCCTAAGCTTATACTTATGTTTCAGTGGACTTTGGCTGATAAGGAAGAGAGTCGGGAAGAGCTTTTTCATGTCAGTATTAAGGTAAAGCAGAGTTTGGTCATGGCCATTATGGATCCGGGTAGTCAGAATTTTTTTTATTTTTGAGACGTTGGTGAAGAAGATGGGTTTGACGACTACAGCTCATCCTAGGCTGTATGGTTTGGGGTGGTTTTAGAAAGATACGGATGTGATGGTCACAAAGCAGTGTACCTTCAAGTTTGTAATTTCTGAGACATTTATTGACGAGGTGATGTATGAGGTGGTTCTTTTGGATGTATGTCAGGTCATCTTGTGTAGTCCTTATCTTTGGGACTGAGATGTGATTCATTACTGTAGAGCTCACAAGTATCGTCTTGTGAAGGAGGGAAAAGAGTTCTATATCAATACTTGTAAGGAGCATGTCACTACGTCAAATTTGGTAACGGCGACTCAGGTGAAGTGGTTGGTTAATACGAATGGCAAGTTTGTGTTATTGGTACGACCTGTTCAGGAGGGTACGTCGACTCGAGTATTATCTCCAATGACAACGTTTTTTAAGTAATAAACCAATTTGGGGAAGTTGTAAGAGGGGGTTGTGGTACATACTGATCACAAACTGTTCCAGTTTTTAGCTACACAGTCCGCACTACAGCAAGCTCTCCAGATGAAGGGGTTGTCATATCTCTAACAATTTCCCTTAATTATACAACATAAGAAGGGAGTGTACAACAAATTGGCTGATAGGTTATCTCGACCCCCATTACCAACTACTTCTGCTATGTTGGTTTATATACTGATACAACCTTTTGTTACGTCAGGATATGTTGCAGGATATGATGATCCTAAGGGTAGTAGTGTATTTTGCCGAAAGTTGCTGCCAGGCAAGACATGTGTTCATTTTGATTCATTCCGAGTTGGGAAGAATGGTCAACTACCTAGTATGTCGAAGTGGTATCGCAGGGTAATGGGCAGTGCCGCATTCTCACCTTTCCAGTTCCAGCTTGAGCAGGAGCTCAAGGCTTCTAAAGGGGGGAGCCATGATCCAAGAGGATCTGAGTTTTTTTGACTTTTTAAGAAGTCTATTCGAGCAGACTTTTAGTCTGTTTGAATAAGCCCTTTTGTATTCGAATAAAGTATTTTCCTATTCGAATACATTTCAGCCTGATCAGTTTTATTCGAATAGACTTATGTCTGTTCGAATACAAATCGGCATGATCAGTTTTATTCGAATGGAAATTATGTGTATTCGAATACATCTTTGTTTATTCGAACAGATGTGCGATTCCGCCTTTTTCCTTAAGGCGGTGATTGTATTTTTGAGGAATATTTTACCACGAGATGCCTTCTTTTAATATTTAATGTTCCCTAGTATATAAAGGGAACTTAGGTTATTTTCTAGGGTATGTTTTTTTTGGTTAGATCTAGAGAGAGTTTTGAGAGAAGCCTAAAGATTTTGGAGTGATTCATTATAATCTACTTCATTTCTTTTAAGCAATTAAGCTTTATTTTGCTCAATTTTGGTATTCTTCGTACTTCTCTACTAACTAAAATCTTCTCAATCGTATTGTAGATTAACGGGATTAGGAGACAAAAGACTATTCTCGGAATACCGCAACCAAATGGTGTTGCAGAATACATAAACCGAACAATAAACAAAAGAGCGAGAAGTATGAGACTCGACGCTGGATTGCCAAAGTATTTTTGGGTGGATGCGGTTAGTATGGCGGCGTACTTGATTAACAGAAGGCCTTCAATGGCTTTGGACTTTGGAATTCCTGAAGAAGCATGGATCAGTAAAGAGGTAAACCTTTATTACTTACGTATTTTCGGCTGTACCTCATACATGCTTACTTACAGATGGTGGTGAACCTAAAAGTTACAAGGAGGCTTTAGATGTGGAAGCCAAAAGTATGTGGGAGCTTGCTATGGATGATGAGATACAGTTATTATCAGTAAATCAAACTTGGGATTTAGTTTGGTTAAGGGGAAAAGAGCATTGCACAACAAGTGGGTATACAAACTAATGCAGGAATCTGACGATTCAAGGAGATTCAAGGCTAGACTTGTGGTGAAGGGCTTTCAATAGAAAGAAAACATTAATTTTGGTAAAATTTTATCTCCTATTGTGAAGTTGTCTACTATTCAGGTTATGATGAATATAGTTTTAGTTGAAGATTTATATCTTGAGCAACTAGATGTTAAGACAACATTTCTTCACGGCAACCTTGATGATGAAATTTATATGAAGCAGCCAGAAGGTTATTCGATTAAAGGGAAAGAAGATCTTGTGTGTAGGCTCACGAAGAGCTTATGTGGTTTGAAACAAGCGCTAAGACAGTGGTATTTGAAGTTCGAACAGTTCATGTCCAGAAATGGCTATTCGAAGAGCAATGCGGATCACTATTGTTTTATATAGAATACGAGGAACTCATATATCATTCTACTTTTATATGTAGGTGATATGTTGGTAGCAAGTACTGACATGGGAGAGATTGTTAAGTTGAAGGAACTGTTATCCTAGGAGTTTTCTATGAAGGACTTGGGTGCGGCAAAACAAGTTCGTGGTATGCGTGTTATAAGGGGCAGAAATCGGCAAAAATTGAAGTTGTCTCAAGCTGAGTACATCGGTAAAGTACTGAAGCGGTTTAACATGGATGGTGCTAAGGTTGTTAGTACACCATTGGGAGGTCACTTCAAATTATCAAATGATTATTGTTCAAGGATGCAAAAGGATCGCGATGAGATGCGGAAGGTTCGTTATCAATCCGCGATTGGTAGCCTAATGTACGCTATGATTTGTACGAGACCAGATATTGCCCAAACAGTGGGAGTTGTTAGTAGGTATATGAGTAATCCAGGCCAAGAGCATTGGAGAGCTGTGAAATGGATACTGAGGTATCTAAAAGGGACTCAAGATATGATATTATGTTATGGGGGTTCTCAAATATGCTTACTGGGTTTCGTTGATTCTGATATGGCGGGTGACATGGATAGGCGAAAAAACACTAGTGGTTTTGTTTTTACATTGGGAAGCTGTGCAGTTACATGGGTTTCTAGGCTATAGAAGATTGTAGCTTTATCTACGACAAAGGCGGAATATGTTGCAGCTACAGAAGCATGCAAAGATATGGTTTGGCTCAAATGGTCGATGAAAGAGCTTGGTAGAGAACAATTTTCTCCTAATTTGTATAGTGATAGTCAAAGTGCTATACACTTAGTGAAAAATTTAGCTTTTCACTCTAGAACCAAGCATATTGATATTCGGTATCACTATATTTGCTTGCTCCTCGAGGACGGTGTGTTGAAGCTTATAATGATTCACACTGATGTGAATCTGGCCGATATGTTTACGAAGGTGGTGACTTTTTAGAAGTTGACAACATGTTCAACTTCTGTGGGTCTTCAAGATTGAAGGTTCGGGTAAAGCGAGCAATTCATTTGGAGATCTGGAGATGGGTTACGGGATTCAATTTCAAGTAAGTGATTGTTGGGTATAAAATCGAATGTAAAGAATGGAATTGTCTAAGACTGATATTGTTGAAGTTGTTCGAATGAGCATGGATGCCATTCGAACGAGTTGTCATGTTTATAGGGTTGAAGACCAATTATCGTAAAGTCGCTCGAACGAGGTTGAGAGTCGTTCGAACGGGCTTGGATGCCGTTCGAACGGTCTTGGCATAGGTTTGCTTTAGATGTTATTATGAGTCGTTGGGTTTGCCTCGAGATCCGTTTTACTTGTATTTTAAGTTCTCTACTATATAAAAGGAACTTTGGTTATTTTGTTAGCCTATCTTGTGTTTGTTTAATCTTAGTGAAGCTAGGGTTTGAAGAGACTCCATTAAAAGTTTAAGAAGCTTGAGAGATCATTGTAATCTATTTGATATCATACTGAATTGTTCGTGGGGAGTAGTTTTTCATCCGCAAGGGTTTTTCACTTCCCTCCTCCGGGAAAATCTTCATGTCTTTTAAATTGTTCTTTGCTGATTTACTATTTGAGTTGGCGATTTCTGCGTATCGTTCTTGTTAGAGAGGGGAAAGTAGCTACCTCGATTTTCAACAGTGGGGTGATTGGGCGATTCATCATGTATGTATGGTGACTATTGAAAGTTATCATGTTTGGTGTGATATCGAATATGAACGCTTAAACTACATCTTTCCTTGCTGAATGTATGGTGAGTTGGTGACTATTTAAGGCCTGTATACGACATATGAATTGGTATACATAAGGTATAAACTTGGTTGTATCAAATTTCGTAGTCGAGGCTTTTATAAGTAGAGGCATTTTCTGGAGACTTCGTTCAAGGGTAAGTCTGAAACCTCAATTTACCTCTTTGCATTGTTGAGAATGTGAGTGAGATTTTTTTATTTATTTTGGTTTTAATGAGAAGGTTAAGTTGAAGAGGAGTGAACCAAGTAATATTGTCTTCAATAGTATGGTTGAGCACAAACCAACCAAACTGAGAAAACCGACCCAACCCGACCTAAACCGAACCGATTAGGTTGGTTTTCTGAAACAGTTCGGTTCGGTTCGGTTACAAAACATCAAACCCGATTAAGGTCGATTCGGTTTTTTGTTTTTTCACATTGCAAAAATTGAACCGAACCGATTTTATTTAACCTATTTAAAAACCCAGTTGTAGAGAAAGAAAGAAACTTTATTTTCAGATAAAAGGAAGATACAGAGAGAAAATAAGTCTTTCTTAAAGTAAAATTTGAAGATCTGAATGTTGTTGGGGGCTTGGAAGCTCTAAAAAGAGTATATTAATTTTAAGTTGTAGATTTATAGGTTCCCACAAGGACTAGAACTTCTTGGATCCTCAACATAAAATCGGCACGGGGCGATGACAAAATTGAAGGAGAATTGATCATCAATGGGTTTTTTGCTTACTTAAAACATCACCACAAAATAACCGAATGAGATCATTAGTGGGATTCTCTTACAATATTATATTTACAACAATCGAGGAAGAGGGGATTTGGAAATAATGATGCTGAGGTGGTAAAGGAGATCCATGGTGTCTTGATGTATTTAGATCTATGTTTGACTCCAGGGGTGTTTTTTAGGTTTATATTGACCTAAAAAACTTTGTAATTGTGATAAATTTCTTACATTAATGAAGATCAGAGTAGAGTTTTATCGTTTTGTTTATATCCTTCCCCTTGAATTGTTGTAGTTTGACAACAGGTATGATATTTTGAAAACCTGACTCGACCTGATCCAAAAATTGGTTTGGGTTCAGTTTACTCTATCCTTTCTTGTGTTGGTTCGGGTTGGTTTTTAAAGATAAATCAATTCGGATCGGTTTCCAATACCAGGAACCGATTTAGGTCAGTTCGGGTTCAGTTTTGGTCAAAAACTGATTTGAACTGACCCATGCTCACCCCTATCCAATAGATAGTTCTTGTGCTTTGTTAAGGAGGAGCTCTACATCGGCTTTTTCTCCTCAGATGTTATTTGAGTTGAGAGCTCTGTGTCAAATTTAGAATTTGAGAGGCGAGCTAGGCAAAAAGTAATAATCTCTGAGCCATTTTCCTTTCGGGCCCTTTGCTGTCGCACACCCCATGTCCAGAACTGGAGATAGGAGCTCCCATCGTAAGCAACAATATACAGTTTGTTTAAAAGTTGAAGATATGCATAACACTTTGAGTATTTTTTCATTCTTTTATATTTGGTTTTTTTTTGTTCAAGTAAAATTTGTTGGGATGTGTGGTTTTAAAGGCTGTGTCCCATCACTGAGTCTGAGTTCCTTATACCTTGTACTATTGGAGCATTTTGAGTTGGTGCTTGTTTCTTAAGCTTTAGCACAAGGTACTATGCAATAGTTGGGTAGGTGGATTCACCCAAATCCACCTCAACCCCAGAGTAGTTTCCCTATAAAACAAGGTGAATTCTCCTTATAGTAGTTTTAACGGTTGACTAGCATTTATGATGTGGCCATGTGTCATAAATTAAATGTCTAAATATGCCGTGTACTTTGGAAGTGGGGCATAATAACCAATTAAATGATGCAACCTAGCTATTTTTAATTAATTAATCTGGGGCATATGTATGCTGCGTACTTCAGAAGTGAGGGGCATGAGAACCAATCCACCTTTAGGGTGGTACTACCATGTACCACCCTGAAGGTGAATTTTGGATTGTCACATAAACTAATCGACCTAGCTCCTGTGGGTGGAAAATAGGGAAAAGAGGGTGAATTCACTCTCTTTCCCCTTGCCACTTCATCCTTCACCTAGTTGCTGCATATAAATATGCAATAAGACTAACATGAAAAATATTATGAACCACATTTCTAGGTGGGCCCTGACGTGGTGGGTTGGGCTCCCACCCCCTAGGGTTGCGGCAAGAGAGGGAAAATATCTACCCACTGTTAGATATTTTCTAATATTTATTTGTCGCTTTGAATTATTGTGTGCCACTAACTGGGGGAAATTGATGGGCATATAAAATTACTACTTTTCCCCTACGACTTAAGGTTTATTATCCTTCATTTATTATTAAACATGACTTATAACACTAATTTTTTGCATTTCAGGTCACATGGAGGCCATTTACCAAATATGTGCAAATACCGGGATGCATAGCTCAAAAGATGAAATGCTGGAGAAAGATGCAGAGTTGTCAAGTACATGGGTCCCACAAGGGGAGGTTACATTTTAGAGGATAACTCTTGGAAGTTACATTTTTTATGTATATTCATGGCATAAGTTACAATCTCATATTAAATATAAGAAGCCTCTCATTCATCTATAAAAGGAGAGGTAGTGAGCTCATAATCATCATCTAATTTTGAGAGAATCATTCTTATAGAGTATAAGAAAACATTGTTGGAGTAAATTGGTGCAAGTCTTGTAAGCATTTGGAGCATTTTATTTTGTAAATCAATAAAATTCCTCTTTTTATTCTTAGTTTATGTTTTTTTCATTCTCATATTATTTAGATTTTATAGTTGTTATAATGGCTGGCTAATTTATCTTTAGGGGTGAGGATGAAGTCACCATTAGCATGTAATGCCACATATTAAGTATTATTTTCTCCTACCACATATGAACAAATGTTAATTAAACCTATCACTATGACATGAAAAATTCATTATCATCTTATGATCTCTTTAAATAGAGATATAAGTTGAGTTTTGTAATTCCCAAATGTCGTAGTAATTATTTTTACCCAAATGGTATTAATGTTGTATTTTTCCAAGGCATGCTACTAATTAATATTTCATAGTTAGTATAAACTTTCATGAGATGTGTTTATGGTACGTACTTAGTTCATATAATATATTTTACTTGTCTTTTTATGCATGGGTAACATTGACATGAGTTCTATATTCGTTCTTGATATTTTGGGAGAAATAATGCTAAATTATGTTGATATTATGTGTCGATGATGGTGAATTCCGAAACCCCTTGATTTTCTTTCTTGATAAACAAACTATATCATTGATTTTTGCGGTTTTACAACATTAGATTATTAAAACGCAAGACCAAATCTAATTTCTAGTTCCGTTCAGAAGTGAACGACACTCAATTTCTACCTTTACTAAATAATGGATTTTGACCGTTATCAAAATGGCGTCGTTGCATAATATAGAAAGTAACTAATATGCATGTTTTGCTCCACCTTTGTTAATAATCCAGAAGAGATCTTGAAAACCCTTAGGACCATACTTGATGTAAAAATGGTGGAGGATGCTAGGGGTAAAACTTTTATATAAATGTAATTTTTTCAAAGTTCAATATAGCTGGTCATGGGGTTATTGCCTAACCCAACTTACCTCAGAAAGAAAACACTCATGGTTCATGGAGAGATTTAATGATAGATGTAAAAAGAAGAAGAATGGTACTGCTTCAAGCAAGGGAGGAAACAAGGAAGATGAGAGATGGCTAACTTTTTGTAGCTTTCTTTTGACACCGAGGAATCAGAAATGTTGAGAAGAGCTTAAAGTGATTTTATCTTTACACCATCAGTTCAAAACTAGATGAGAAATAAACGGTTGATCAAACTCACGGATGTGGTTATTTTTTATCTTTAAAATGAGGTGCGATGGGGATTTTTTCATTTTAAATGAATACTTTGAGCATGAGGGATCCATTCAAGAGATAAGTTTGTGGAAATTTTTTATATATGACATTGATCCTCATAATATTTTATATGTTATACCATGAGGTTAATGCACTAAACTTGGACTACTAAAAAAAATACTTTCCAAAAAATAGGAAAAAAACATTCTTTTTGGATTGCTTTCCGGGTTCGACATGCCATAGTTTGGTACACATAAAAGTACGTGCCCATTGCTCTATAATATACAGCTTTTTCAAATAAACATCAAACTCCATAAATAGATTTCGACATTTATGACACCCATAATGATTTTGTTACAACATTTATTAAACCAAAAAATGCTTGGGGTTGTCCGGATATGATAATTTTTTTCCAAAATTTGAAGTAAAATACTCATTCTATGTGTTATGCACACACATCTTAAGAAAACACAAAATTCCATGTACATTTTTTAGTTTGTTTTGGCCATCTGTGATATTCAAGATTAACTTCATATGACTTTCCATAACCCCTCTTTTTATTTTTTAAGCAGAAAAAGGAAAATATATTACAGAGTCGAAGCAACAGAGTTTACAAAAATGTTGGCCTCGAGAGGACCAAAAATGGCCTTAGCTGGAGAAAAAGGCCCCCTGGCAGCAAGGGCATGGGCAACAAAAATAAAGGTCCGATTACAATACAGAAAGCGAAAAGCAGTAAAACTGGATGCAAGATGGCACATGTCTGGAGCAAGGATAAGCGCTCCCCAAGATAAATCATCCGATCCCAGCTCGAAGGCTCTCACAAGATCCCTGCAATAAGTGAGTAACAACACCCGTTCCAGTCCCAAGCTGATCGCCGCTCTCAGACCTCGGATCACAGCGATCGCCTCTGCTTCTTCTGGATCCGCTGCTCTGGAGGAGTCGTGACCTGCACCAATAATAGAATTTAGGTGAGTTTTAATAATGAATCCCGACCCCCCTAGTGAGTCTTTGCTAGACCAAGCTCCGTCTACCATAACAGTGTGCCATCTTCCCTCTACCGCAGGCAGAGGGACGGGGATGGTTTTCCTGGTGAATGTATGGTCTACGGGGGCTGGAGGGCAAAGAAAAGACTTGGCCCTGCTCAGCGAGGAGGCGGGGCCGGTATCCACACTGTTAAAGATCAAGTCGTTACGGCTAGTCCAGACATCAAATAAAAGGGCACTGAGCATGCCCCAAGAGGGAGGGGTCGCAGAAGCCATGTGACGAGAGGAGAGCTTGTGCAGAAGGTCAAAAAGTGTATCAGAATGCGTCCAGCTAGCAATATCCAAAGAAGGGTCGAAAGCGTACCAGGTATCTCTTATTTTCTTACAGAAAAAGAGGGCATGCGTTGTTGATTCCACCTCTTCGCCGCATCTTGGTCAAGAAGCATCCTGAGTTGGGTCCCCAAATTACAGTTTGCTCTTAGTAGGAATGCCATCTTGCAAAGCTTTCCAGAGAAAAAATTGAAGCCGAAAAGGAACTTTCATGTGCCAGATAGTGTCTCATCTGGTGGGGGAGACGGTGCTAGCGGGGATGATGGGGGTTGGGAGATGGTCAGCCCTGTAGGCAGATTTAGCCGTGAGAATGCCATTACTCTCAATCCGCCAGCGGAGGGTGTCCTTAGCCGAAAATGAGCTAAGGGGAATGCGGAGGATGGTCTCAGCAATATCGTGCTGAAAATGGGTGCGTATAAAAGATTCCTTCCAGATGCGCTGGAAGGGGTAGATGAGATCGCTAACCTTGGTACAAGGACGCAGGCGCGGCGGCGGCCCAAAAGGATACCCAAAGGGGATGGTGGGGATCCAAGGTTCCAGCCAGCAGTCAACCTTACTACCGTCCCCAATATGCCAGATAAGGTTGTGTCAGATCCGGTTTTGGGCAGCAATAATCCCTTTCCAAATCCAGGAATCGGATGCTTTCGGCGAAGAAGTCATAAAGGATTCACGGAGGGAGTAACGTTGAATGAGGTTATGCGCCCAGAGTTTATCTGGCTCTTTGATGACGTGCCAGAAAAGCTTAGCTTGGAGAGCATGGTTGTGGGCTAAGGCGGTCCGGATGCCCAGGCTACCCCATTTAGAGGGCCAACAGAGTCTCTTCCAGCTGACGAGGGAGGGTTTTCTACTACCCGATGTACTGGAGCCCCAAAGGAAGCGGGCATTCATCGAGTCAAGGGTTTTGCAGGTCTTGGATGGGAATGGGAATACCGACATGTGGTACGAAGGGATTGCCAAATTAACAGCTTTTATAAGGGTGATACGCCCAGCTTGGGAGAAGTTTTTTGCTTTTCACCCCTCGATCCGGTCAGAAATACGGGAAATGATCTCTTGGAAGTTCAGACTCTTATTGCGATCGAAATCAAGTCGGGCTCTGAGATATATTTGTTCCCACCTCTATCCTTTTTGATGTGAATGATGCGTTGAATGAGCTTATTGTGGCGATGGTGGGTATTTTATTTGAAGAGGATACAGGATTTTTCAAGGTTAATCTTTTGGCCCAAAACCTCCTTGAAAGTGGCCAGGGCGTCTTTAGGAGTGCCGGCTTCCGAGGGGTTCACTCTACAGAAAATGAAACAATCATCGACGAACATGAGGTGCGAGATCGAGGTACTTCCCCTTGCGGTTTTAATCCTGTGAATCTCTCCATCATTCTTGACTTTTTGAATGATGCGAGAGATGACCTCAGAACAGATGAGGAAGAGGAAGGGGGAAAGGGGGTCACCTTGTCTGAGCCCTCTTTCGGGTTTATGATAGCCAAAGGGAGAGCCATTAAGGTTAAAGGAAAGAGCCGTAGTGGAGATGCACTGGTAGATCCAGTTGCACCATTTCTCACAAAAGCCCATGGATTTCATAGTATCAATAAGAAACTTCCATTCAATACGGTCAAACGCTTTGTTAAGGTCAAGCTTGATAGCCATGCTCCCTTTCGCCCCTTTCTTCTTATAGAAAAATCTAAGAATCTCTTGAGCTAGAATGATATTGTCGAAGATTTGTCGCCCTGGGACGAAAGCATTCTGGGTGAGGGAAATAATTTTATCAAGGAGGGGGTTGAGCCGAGTCGTTATAATCTTAGTGATGATTTTGAACTTGATATTCCACAGGTTGATAGGACGGTAGTGGTCAGGGGTGGTCGGGTGCTTCTTTTTCGTAATAAGGGTAATGTTCGTATGATTGTATTCGGGGAGAAGCTGACCCATTTGGAAGAAAGAAAGGGTGGCTTTGAAGAGGTCTTCTTTGATGAAATCCTAAGTCTTTTGGTAGAAGAGGGGGGTGAAACCGTCAGGGCCAAGAGCTTTGTTAGGATTCATAGAAAAGAGAGCATCACGGACTTCATTCTTGGAAGGAACGTGGATGAGGGAAGCATTGTCTTCAGGGGTGATCAGCGGGGTCATGATGTTAAGGGATTGGATCGAAACGTGGGGTTTAGAGGAGGTGAAAAGCTCTTTGTAGAACTCAAAGAAAGTATTGTCGATGGATTGTCTATCTTGCGCCCAGGTGCCGTCGGGGGTGCGCACGTTAAGGATAGCATTTTTTCTTCTGCGACAAATAGTGGAAACATGGAAGAAGCGAGTGTTACGGTCGCCTTCCTTGAGCCAGGTTTCACAGGATTTGTCGCGCCAGAGGGTTTCTTCTTGCTGGAGGGTGGTATCCAGCGTGCGAAGGAGCTGATTCTCAAGCTGATTATTATCCTCCGAGGGGGGCTCCTTTTGGATCTGGCAGATCTACTCACGAAGCTTAAGGATAGTGTGAGGGGTAAAGTTAAAAGCTGTCATGTTCCATAAGTTGAGCTTAGCTTTGGTATGACGGAGCTTCTTGCAGAGACGGAGAGGCCTAAACCCCGTTTGGAAGGTATTCAAAGCCTTCTGGACGACATTATGGAAGTCTGCATGAGTCGTCCAAATAGTTTGGAAATGAAATTGTTTGGGCAGCTGGTGGTGAACCGGGGAAGAGTTGAGGATGATGGGGCCGTGATCGGATCCAATGATGGGCAGGTTAAGAATAGTAGCATCAGGGAACAACGTCCTCCAAGTATCGGAGGCAAGAGCACGGTCCAATCGAAGTTTGGTAAGGTGCACTCCTTGACGTTTGTTGGACCATGTTAAAGGCACGTCAGTGAATCCCAGATCAATCATGGAGGAGTTAAAGATGAAGTTAGCCAGGGGGTTAGGGGCAGAGGGGTCGAAAGGAATCCTATCAAACTTCTCATCCCCTGAAATGATACCGTTAAAATCACCAATAATGATCCAAGGAATGTGCATGTTATGGGCAAGGCGCGGAGATAAAATCCCAGTAAATCCCCCGTTGGGAGTTCTCAGGCGGGCCGTATGTGAAAGAGCTCATCCAGTGAGTCAGATGATTGTTCTCATTGGAAGTGTCGGGGGGAGAGGTGATAAGCGCGTCAATACCCCTAGGCGAAAAGGAGAGGATCGTGAGGTCAATATCTTTCTGCCAGCCTAGCCAGAGGCCTCCCCCCTGACTAGCGCTGGCAGGGACGCAGAAAGAATGGGCGAAGCCCAAGGAGAGAAATTTACGGGGCAGGTCTTTGTCAGAGTTCTTTGTCTCTGATAGAAAAAGGATGTTAGGGTGGTATTTTTTTTGGATATTGAGGAGCTCCCGAAGGGTGGAGGGCTTGCCGCTCCCCCTATAGTTCCATGAGAGGACAATCATTGTAACTGAAGGGCCAGTGTCGGGCCCACTTCCGAATGATGTTTAATAAGTGTGTGAGTGGGTATGTAAGAGGCCTGGGTGTGAGGGTTTCCAGAAGTATGAGAATTTAAGTGTGGATTGCGCCTGAGTGCGCGTTTTCTAGGTTGACGAGCAAGGGGCTGGCGGTGATAGTGGTCTCTACCCTTAGGGTGCTTATTCGTCATGTTCCATCTCCTCTGGTGCCCCAAACCCGCTTCGTGGTCTAGTAAGCTAGCCTCGTATATCATCTCAGAGATGGACGCGCATGCAGAGAAGGATTGGTGTGGTTCTATGGCCTTGAAGGGGGTGGTATGGGTTAATTTGTGATAATGATGATTAGTCTTTCTAAACGTGTATGGAATTTTCCGACCGTGGCGGAATACCGTTCAAAGCGAATATTATGACCAAAACATAAAGGGGCCTTAATGCATTTAAAATCAACCGGGATAAGGGATGAAGGAATATTATTTAAGTGTGTGTGCGTCGGTTTGGCAATGGCATGCACCTTCATAGATGGATAAACGAATTTTATAGCATTTGAAGTAATATGTGGGAAAAGATAAACATATGTGTTTGCCGATTGTGTTGTTACTCGCACCTTGGCGGGGATGTGGGACTCCCTAGAATCAACTTCGAGGTCCAAGAGGCGCGTAGTCGCTTTCTTGTGCTTGCCCGAGTAGTGGGACGTGGTCCGGTTGGCTGTTCGTGTCGAGAGTGGCCGTAAAAAATGTTACGAGTATCCGGGATGGTCCACTCAGCGCTGTCCGAAGAGGAAAGACCAAACTCCATTGGTTTACTACTGCTGTCTGCTGACGTTGGGGCCGGTAAGGTGGCTGGGGGAGATGTGGTGGTCCTGTTGACCGGGCTGCGGATTAAGCTCAGATTGGAGAGTCACCGTGGTGGTGGTTTAAAGATCCGCCCATGAGAGAGTTGTGTAGTGCTGTCGGACAGGTCTACAAAGAAAGTGTTGTGTTTGCCTCGGCGAGAACTGTGTTGGGCCGGTGGGTCAATCTCAAAATCCAACATACGTGGGAGAGGCTCCAACGGTCTAATCGACGTGGGACTTGTCAGACTTCCTCTCCTCGTAATTTGAGTTGAGACACTGTTGCATGCAATTTTCCAAACTTAACCTAGTGAAGTTTGAGCTCGGTTCTCCGTCATGGTGGATGGCAAGAAAATGACCGGTGGTGCGAGGTTGACTCAATGGGGTGTGTTCAGAGCCATTAGGCCACCGGTGGGGAGGGAAGATCAAGTTTGGCGGTGTCGGGTGGTAAATGGGTTGTTGGGAGTGGTGTCTCTGATTATGTTTCCCATACCGGTGCTATTGATGTCGTTTGTATGTTGTGGGAATTGGTCATGTTGCTTTGGAGGCGTCTCAGTGTAATCCCAAAAATGTTTACTGTTTTGGCTAGCTGTTTTAAGGGGGGATGCCGAGTAATTTTTCGGTATCTGTCGAGGTGGATTAACCTGCACATGCTTGCTATATCGAAAGCCGAAAGGTCCTGTAAGGTTAAGCCGATTTCGTTCTTGGCAAATAGGTCTGAACTTGTCGCATTCGCCGAGCGAGTGTTTGATAATTCCACAAAATGGGCAGAATCCCTCCAGGCGTTTGAACCGGATGGTGAGCCTAGCTTCGCCGTAGCTGCCTGGCCTTGGGACTGGAATAGACAGTGTCAGCGGCTTATCCGTGTATAAGTTCACCCGAATCTGTATGAAGTTTGTTTTCAGCGGTTTCATGTCACGTTTTCGAAAATCATCTTGGACATATTCACCGACCATATTGCCGATGATTTTGATTGTTTCTGGATCGTGTAAACAACATGGTAACCCGGAGACTTGAATCCAGCATAGGAACCGTGGGAAAGTCATTTCGGATGGGTGCAAGAGGGGATCAAAAGGTTGCTGCAGGAGCGAAAATTTGAAAATATTAACGGGTTGTGCGGCGCGGATAGTTTGATAGTCACGTTGATTGGTGAAGTTAGCGGTAAATACTTTGGATTCGTACTCGTATGATATCGAGGGGGGGGGGGGGGGGGGGGGGGGGGGGGGGGGGTAGAAGTAGTTTAGCCCACTCTCTTTTTACGCCCTCGCAAATAACATTTTCCTTGAGTGTCGGCGAGATTGATCGAAAAGCAACGGCGTATTTCCAAGGTTGTTGTAAGAAGTGCCACTTTGATGGTGTGAGCGTAAGCGTCGGGTTTGAATCTTGGGTCGTGCATTGCTGGATAAGCTCACTGAGATCATGATGTGTGGGTGATTCTCGTTGGCCTGTCATATTTGCGAATGGAGTATTAGGGTTTTAACGTGGTCTGCATGGGGAGCAAAGAAAAGGGGTGGGGTAGGTGGGGAGGAGATGGAGGGAGGTGGGGTCGGGTAAGAGAGTGATGGTGAGAAGGAGGGAGTGGAGGGAGGCAAGCTGTAGAGAGAGAGGGAGACGGAGATGGAGATGGGGGAGTAGGTGGGAGAGAAAAGGGAGAGGAGAGGTTTTTTTTATACCTTTCCCATAACCACTTAAATAGCGAAAATAATTTTGATCTCTCTAAAGAGATCAAAAATTAATCTCTTATAATCAAAACACACCAATGTGGCAGGAGAGAAAAATTCAAAAATATTTTAACCCACAACTTAACACCATTTGTATCCCTCTTTTAACTCTTTTCTTTTAAAAGTTTTAAAAATTCTTTTATCAGTCCCTACACTATTTGGAATCCTTTTTTAACTCTATTTTATTAAAAAAATAAAATAGGTCTATTTTTCTCTCTTTAGTACGATTTCTAATTTCAACTTCCAAACAAGAGTGAAAAAGAAAAGGGCATCATCATCTTTTGGACCACTGCACATATTATTTTCGTGTTATACCTTAGTTCAATATCTTGACCTTCATGAACTTTTGTCTCAGGAGCACTAGTGGAGGGATATCAAAGAGCTAAACAAACTACAGTCGAAGCACATTGGCTTTTGCATCTAGTATAAGAATTAACTAAATAAGAGAACAAACAATAAGGATATTCAATTAACTGAAGATGTAAAAACTTCGGATCCCCATATATTAACAATATGAAATAAAAAGCTAGTCAATTCTCGATTAAAAAGCCTACAAAGTTGTTGGTTAAAATCTTCAGCAACATTTTATTTCTTTAGTGAGCCACCAATTCTGCAGTTACTCAAGTTCTTCCACCAATTTTAGGGTTATCAAATCTGTCACATAAAAACAATAAAAGTTAGGAACATAAAAAAGGAGGGCAAGTTGTATAGTATACAAGTAATCAAAATTATGTGGATATGGTACCTTTCTGATAGTAAATAAATTTCTACAAACTTAACCCTTCTTCATCAGATGCTGATAAATTAAGAAGCTCAACAAATCCCTGTAAGACATAACAATCATTAGTGCTGGTCATTTGAAATATTCAAACTAATATACTCTTATATATAAAGCACTCACTCGAGGTTGTGTAGTCTGTGGCTGTATTTCATGTTCTATAGTATTAGTGTTCGCGACCTTATCTTTTGTTTTGGATGATTGTCGAGGATGCACTTTCCTAACATTTGATGTGGGAGCTTTGGACGTAGTTTTAGTTGCTTTAACTGACACTTGATTGTTTGCTCCTGCGATAAGTAAAGCAAATTACCTTAAAAATAGTAATCGAAACATAAAGATGGAAAAAAATAAAATAAAAAAAATTGTGTTTCTTCCTAACCATTTTTTGTTTGCTGGCTTGTTATCTTCCTTTTTCCTGTCTCTAATGAGCTTTTGAATCTGCCCGCTTTTCCACCCTGCGCTTTCTTCCGCGGTGGATTTCGCAATGTGATATTTGCATTAGTCAAGTCTAAGGCTTTATTTTCTTCACCCCCTTTATCAATTCCACTATCTTCAAGATTTTCCCATTCATCACAGTTTGTTTTCAGAAAATTATCTAGCTCTTCTCCGGCTTTAGTGAGCAATCCTTTAGCAAATGCAAAAGTTTTGTGAGAACTAACACCTTTCATGGCTATATTGAGTGCCATATGTGATAACTCACTACACTGCAAAGATAAGGATGGGTAACAATCAACGTGTAGTTCTTTTCCCCGGTCATCAACTACAGCACCATACCTTGCATTTTTGGTCCATCTATTTAAATAACAAGACGACGGAAGCTCAAGTAGCTGTTTATTAGAGAGTACTCTCAGGGCGCGCGCATAAAAAATTCCCATGAACTCAAATTTTCTGCAACTACATTTCACTGAGTTATCGCTTGTATTAAATGTAACGGTGCGTGATCTCCTAACAAAACAAGAAACTTTATATGTTAACAATGACCCTTCTTCGTTAATGCTCTCCGCAACCAAATCCAACATGGAGAGATACTTATCTTGAAACTTTGAAAACATTTTTATAGTGTACTTCTTAGATGCTTGGTGAATTACTAGCCACGTTGTCTTCACATTAGGTTTCGATTGTTTGCAGTTAAAGTTTTGTTTTTTTTTCTTTTTCACGCCGATTTGCAAGTGCTCTATCATACTTAATAACAAACTCCCGTAATGGTACTGTTCTCTTGAAATACTTCTTCAAAAACCTATTCATCTCTTCACTTCGTTGGGTTGTTGTCATACCTTCACAAAAAATCACAAACACAAAGTGAGTTCTCTAAAGCTTCCCCTTTTCATTTTCTTTGAAGAACACATTTATTTATTTTGGAGACAACAAAATGATTTGTGCAATGAAAATGAATGCATTAAAAAAAAATCTAAATTATTAAAAATAAAATAAAAATAAAATACCTGCCCAAAAATATTGTCGAGTATATACTTGTGCCCATTTTTCTCGCAAACGATATAAGCCTTGTATCAATACATTATGCTCCAATTTGTACTTAAATAGTAGTGTATCCCAGCAAGATTGAAACTCCTCTTCTGTCTCTGTCTCTGTCTCTGTCTCATAGATACAAGTTTTTAAATCTGGTGCGAAACTGGCAAAATTGTCAAACACATGAGACAAATGCTTCACAACATTCTGGTATAGATGCCACAAGCACAAATGATGATGAGTAGTTGGAAACACCTCTTTAATGGCATTCCCAATAGATGTTGCTTGATCAGTGAAGATAGTAACTGGATGTTTTCCATTCATCGCTTCCAAAAAAGTTTAAAAAAGCCATTTAAAAGTCTCAGTAGTCTCATCGAACAACAAAGCACACCCAAAAAATATCGACTGCCCATGGTTATTCACTCTGATAAAAGGAGCATATGGCTTTTCATATACATTGGTTTGATAAGTTGTATCAAAACACAGAACATCGCCAAAGAAACTGTAATCCACTCTTGACTTTGCATCGGCCCAAAAGCAACTACAAATCTCGTTATTTTCGTCCATTTGTATTGAGTAAAAAAAAATATGGATTCTCCTTTCTCTTGGAAATAAAGTACTCCAAGGGGAGTTGTGTATCCCATTTTTCTAATATATCACTATGTCTCATTCTTTGCAATGCATTTGCACAATCTGGAAGTGTGAAGTTCAGATTTTGCGCACCTCCTACTTCTGAACTCATTAGATCGAACATATCAGTTGATCCTATCCCCGAATCATACATGTTCTTCATCAATACCTTTTGTTTGTTACTTACGCTTCGTTGTGACCTCAAATGGTGTACTTCAGAAGGAAGTGCAAGATCATGATTATGGGTTTCATGAAGTTCTGTTACATGATATAGGTTGTCTGGAAATAACTTATAAACAAATCTCGCGTTACAGTTTGTTCTTGTAATCAACCGTCTATTCGCAGGGGATCCTCTTGGATGTTTTTTTATACTGACCTTCTTTTGAGCAACATAGAACTCTTCTCGTAATTATTTTATCTAAACCTGATCGTTGAGTAGAGGAACCTCTACGTATATTAAATCCATTTAATCTCCCATAAAGATTGTAAAAATTATAAGCTTCATCTTCAGATTTAAAAGTCTTCCCAATTACCGGTATATGATACAAATTTTCATTACTTAAAGATGGAGTTTCGGTTTTCGTATCCATTCTAAAAAGTAAGAATATCAATATTAGCTAAATACAATTTATGAGGATTGTTGTAAATAAAATTAAAAAGATACAATCATCAAAGGATGTCTCATAAGTAAGAAGCTTAAATTGATAAAGAAGAACTCTTGTTATAGAATTTTGTGGTTGGAATTTTATTTACTATTTCTCACATAATAAACTATGATTAAATACTCATGTTATAACTATTAAAATATTAATTAGAAGATACTTGGTGTACTTACTATATTGAATTGATAATAATGCCCTCTTCTTTTTTACTCTTGCTTGGAAGTTGGAATTAGGAATCGTACTAAGGTTAAAGAGAGGAAAATAGAGCTATTTTATTTTTTAATAAAAGAGAAGAGTTAAAAAAAGATTCTAAATAGTGTAGAGACTGATAGAAGAATTTTTAAAACTTTTAAAAGAAAGGAGTTAAAAAGGGATACAAATGGTGTGAAGTTGTGGGTTAAAATTTATTTGAATTTTTCTCTCTCCTTACACGTGGTGTGTTTTGATTAGAAGAGATCAATTTTTGATCTCTTTAGAGAGATCAATTTTTTTTCTTAAATAGTCTAGGAGAACAAGATGAGATCCAATGAAAAAGTAAAATTGCAAAGAACAAGGCTTATCGCCTATTTGATATCATGCAATTTTTTCAAAAAAACATAACACCAACAAAATAGACTCAACATTTGTTGTGGCCCTCAATGCATTTGATGGCTTTCATATTCGTTAAAATTTGCTAGATCTGGACAAATGTAACTTCGAAAAATTCTTATCTTAGAGGGAAAAAAACTTATATTCTATGCAATAGAATTCAATATTTCCAAAAAAACACAAACCTCATTTGCTCCAATGTGTTTTTGGCAGTTTGTTATTCCCAAAATGACTTCAGATGACTTTCTATCACTTCTAATATGGTTTGGGCTGCTAGATGTGATAAAAATCTCTTATTCTGGGAAATAAACTCTTATTCAATGAGATATATATGGTATACATACTTTTCTAAAAAACATAAAATCCTATAAATAGTTTATGAGTGTTAGTTTAGTCATTGCAATTCTGCTAATGGCTTTCATGGAACAATCGATTGGTAGAAATATAGGTTAGCAACAATGGGAAATTTTGACACAATAAATTGCTAAATAGTTGTCTTATGGGTTGGGCTTTAGATTTTGGAGGTGGGTCTATGTTTTCCGTAGTAGGTCTACCTCTCATTTTCTTTTGAGTAACCCCTCAGTCACGTCCAACTCAGGGCCCATTGTTTGACTTTATAAAAGGTTAAAATCTTGAATTATAGATGAGGGTAAGGGAAGAGATTTAATAATTGGAGAGAAGAGGGTACCTCTGTTGGTGCTTGTGCTGGGAAGAGTAAACCTGAATCCATCACCATTCATGAGTTATAAGTAATTATGCATGGGCTTCTTCATATTAAGACTAAGAACATTAAAAGAAGCATTGTTTATACTGACTCAGAAATTACTAAGCTACTGCTTACTACATATACTATTCCTCCTTGGGTAGCTAAGAGATTAGTAACAGCTACAAAAGAAATAATGGTTAGCTTTGAAGAGTGTGTGATCATCCATATGTTCAGAAAGACTAATAGGGGAGTAGATTGGCTCACTAAAAGGCTGTTTGTTTTTTCTACTGAATCTGAACACTTATTCTGATTGCTTATTCTGAAGCTTGATTGCTGGATTGAAGTCTGAATGCTAACTCTGAACCGTAAAAATTATGTTTGTTTTTTCGCTGAATCCGAAGTACGAACCATATGAAAACTATCTAATTGTCAATATTACCATGTTCCATATTTTTTGTTTAACATTCTTTCTTCTTAAATGCATTTAGATTTAAACATTTTTTGGCTACTGTAAATTAAAGGATTGCCTTTTTTGTCGATTGAAATAGCTATGGGAATTAATTCTTGATATTCTTCCCATAGTTTGAAGTACCAAGAATTGATGTAAACCATTCTTGCTCTTTCATAAAAGTTTCTCATTCATTTATATATGCTAAATTAAAATAAAAGAAGATGAAAAATGTTGGTGTTCTTGTAGGTGCATCTAATAGTATTTCTTCCTTCATTTTCTTAAATATGACATAACAATAGAGATTTAAAATCAGGATGGTGGGGGTGTATGATTTTGTTGATTTGGGTTTTGAATAATAAGCTTCTAGAGAATCAAATAACTTGATGTGTTTGAATGCTTAAGCCTCAATTCCAATTTTTAACTTAAAGATCCAAGATCTCTATCACCACTAAAACAAATTTGTTTGTAGCATACATTTTAGGTGAATGAACCAATACGATGACTGAATTATCAAAACCCTTCAACATAAACAGATGAATTTTTTTTCCCAAACTCAAAATATCAAATAAACGCAGCTATATTTAGCTTCGAATCACTAAGAGGTACTTTGATTTGGGATTTGAAGAAGTTCCCAATTGAGAATTTCAGGAAGCCTACCCCAAAATAGAGATGAAAAATTACAAATCGGCAATGATATTATTTCATGAGAGAGAAAATAATAGAATGAGAAGAAAATAAAAAGAAGGAGAAGAGATAAAAATAGGGGTAAAGTTGGGATTACCAAGTTTCATTCAAGTTACATAACAAGCCCGTCATATAGATTTTAGAAAAGCTAAAATTTTCAACTTATCTTAAGTGATAAAAAGTGGGGTGCCATTACTAATAAGGACTTTTTTGAGATATAAAAACAAATGAAGTTTATTGTGAAATTTAACTTAATATAGGCCAAATAAGTAAATTAAGAGGCTGTTTATTTTTTTTACTGATTCTGAACACTTATTCTGATTGCTTATTATGAATCTGAATCTTGATTGCTGAACCTGAACCGTAAAAAATATTGTTTGTTTATTTTGATGAATATGAACTCTTAACTAGTTGAAAGTTGAATAATTGTCCAAATTAGCCATTTAAAATAGTGGGATTGCCAATTATCTCTTCTATTTCGGTCACTCCGTATTATTTGCATCTTCGTATCTATTAAGAACCACATAATGTACTTGCACCTACGTATACATGGTGAGGCTTTATATCCCGCTCCAAGGTTCTCCTCAAAGGATGATGCCTCAAAATATCCTCAATCACGGAACCCAAACTGCTATCATCCTTCATTGGGGCAAAACTGGAAGAGCTTTCCAATCCTTCATTTGAGTAAAACTATAAAGAACTTCAATTTAAATTTTGGATTTTTGTTACTTTTTATTTCCGTAGCCATCTACTACATTGAGCTCTTTTACACAATTTTTGTGATCCACAATAAATTAATATAAAAAAATTAAAACAAGTATAATGCTAAAAATAAGTTATTCAAAATATTAACTTTTTAGGGAGAATTTAGAAATTTTGGGATTGTCGAGAGCTAAAATTCAACAATGTGTTCGGAAATAGATTAGACAACAAAATATTTTTAACTATTGAATCATCCCCCAAAACAAAACTCTTTGATACGAATTTAACATATCCTTAGGAAAAATAAAATCATCTTTTGGGGTTATATATTAAAATCTCTAAACAATGGCAAGGAGAAGGGCCGAGAACTGCAGCTTCATCAATGGTCAGGAGTTGTTTGGAAAACTTATATGATATTTACTTCATGGGGTATTCTTAAATTTTCAAATACTAGAAAGTTCATTGGGAAGGGAGGTGCTTATGGTTGCAGATAAGAGAGAGAGAAAGTATGATTTTAGAGAGAGATCCCAAATGAAAAATAAGAAACAAGGATAAAATAAAAGTATATTTGGGTTTTTCATATTTTACTTAAGTAACGTACTAATTATCTGCGACTTCAAAAAAACTTGCTTTAGAAAAGCTAGGATTTCTAACTTTTTTTAAACTCCTTATATGAGGGTGCCATTACCAATAAGTTTCATTTTAAAACAAAAAACAAACACAACTTATTTGGAATTTTAACTTAATTTGGGGCAATTATGTTAAATAGGTTGAATAAGCTAAAAAAAAAAACCTCCAAGTTAAATAAGCTAAAAAATAAACAGCCTCTAAATGTGTTTAATAAAAAAAAACCCATCTTTTTGCTTTGGTTTTAGACATCCATTCTAACAATGCGTATGACGAGGCGTGATTTGGAATGCTTGAAGTATTTCCATGGTACTTTTGTACCATGGAAATCATTTGAGCCGTCCAACCCTAAATTACCCAATTGGATAACAGTTTTGGGTTTTAAACTCCTCTTTTAAACTCCTTCTCTATACAAATCCTTTTCCAGTTCTCCTCTATATTAATGTTTATCTCTCTAATTAATAGTCGACCTTTAGTATTATCTAAAACAATGAATTTTCTCATAATCTTGTGCCAATACAGTAGCCCGTGGACCACCAGAATGTCCCTAACCCTTTCCTTGAAGGGGAATTGCAGTCAATCTAACCCCATCGTTGCAATCTATTATTCTATAGCAGGAATGATTGGTCTAGAATCAATTTTGTTTCTTTACTTTGTGTTAATTATGTACATTTTGGTTTATAGACTGGAGTTATGAAACTTGGCCGGGATGCCATTGTTCTTACGCAGACTACGGAATCAAGATCTATAGGTTTCCTTTCTCAGTCCTTCAATGATGGAAAAAGTGTAAGCCATTGTAAATTATTTTCTTGTTATTTTATTTTATTTTTCATTTAAGGCTTTATAGATAGCTTAGACTCCAACTGGATTGGTTTATTTTAGAACATGAAAATATATGGAATAATCTGAATGATTATCTGAGTAATAGATTTTATGTACAAAAGAAAATTAAAATTCTCAAATATAAGAAAGATTTTTAATAACTTTTGCAAAATAGGTCTATACTGAATTTTTAACTAGGGATTGCGCATTGTATGTTACTGTAGAATGTGGAAGTTCTTATTGTGAGCTATTGTTGATGAGGATATGTAATGGAACTGGACACCTCTTTCTAGCTTAAGGCTTCTGCAAATTATCATTTGGCAGCTATAAAGAATTTTTTCCCGTTTGATGAATATTTTATTGGTGAAAAACTAGGATTATTTCGTGGAATTAAAGCTACTGGAACACAAATATACATATGGAACTTGTATAAATCAGGAGCGGAATATTGTTTGGAATGGAAGCCTAGAACTACCTGCTCAAGCTCTTCAAATGAAGGTGACATTAATTCGCTCTCGAATGGCCATGACACATCCAGGCTAATATAACCGTGAGGTTTGTCATCCCGATCTCAATATCCATTTTAAGATTATTTTGTTACAAAAAAAGTAATTTTTGTAGCTTGAATAACAGACCATATCATTGATTCGAGTTTTCTTCTTCTTTTGATTTATTGATTGCTAAGTCATTTATTTTTCTTCTTCTTTTGTTTCTAGGTACTTTTGGCCTTTTCCTTTTCCTTCTCCCCAGGATCCTTGGTCTTTGTTCCTTTTTGCAGGCTATCAAATATTTATTGGCTTTATTTGGTTTAGTGGAATTGACTTGATTTGTTTTTTTTGTGACTATTCTTAATTGGCTTGATTTGCTTACTTTTTGAAACCAGATGAGTTGGACTTTAGATTAGTCGTGATTTTTTTATTGGGAGGGAAGACGAGGTTTGATTAGTATTAAAAGACTGAGGCCTCATGGAAATCAATTTCAAGGTGACTTACGTTCGACTGTGAACTGAAACTTATGAGTATTCTTTGATCAAAATTGAGTAATTTCCAGTTATCATCTTATTGCAAAGATTATGGCAATGAATGAATGAGATCAAAGGACGATTATTATATGGCATAGAATTTTACTTAAAAGGCGTGCATAATATGGTATTCCTAAGCAAAGAAAGGTAAACCTTAATATATCACAAAAATACACTCAAATCCAAATTGAATCTTACAAATAATGCATTTGCACGTGCTAGTGCATGTCACATTGCTCGTAACAAAAATAAAATAAAAAATAGGGTAGAATTATTTTTCTTATCTCTCCTCTCTTTAAGTGACTTGTAGTAAGACAAAATATTGTACTCTTGAGCGAAGAGTGTATAATTAAAGAGAGGATAAAATTATACTTTTTCTATAGGTATGCCTGCCATCTTAACAGTTTCGCCAGGTTAAACAATGAGCCCTTAAAAAGACCACCCCACAGGTACATTCTCCCACCGCACCCTCCTGCGAGGCGGTACATGTTTGTTCATGTGATTGATGATTGTGCAATTCAAAATTCAACATGAGTAAAAGGGCAAACAAAAAATAGGATTTGATCATCTAGGAGGTCACGACCCGGTTTAATATTTACAGAACAGGACATTAACTTTAAAAGAAACCAAGATTAAACCATAAAATACATAGATAGACAAAAATGCTTATAGAGCTCGGACTGAGAACATTAAGAACGCGCTTATTAAGACCCCTGATAGTGGCTACATTTATTTTGGAGGAAATATGTTCTCTGGCATAACTAGTGTTGAAAGGTAATTCTAAGCGGTTAGCCCCACCTTTCTTCACAGGTGCTTCTAGGTGACTAGAACTGCATACGAGTTATTACTAAAGCCGAGTATATACAACACAACGTGTGAACCGATCCACTGTCAGGAATAGGAGCAACCGAAACCTGAGACCAAGTTTCCAACTTGACCTTAATTAATCCCCATCTGAAAAGGTTGTTGTATTTATTTTTGTACACCTCATTCTTATGTGATCATCATAGTATGCACATATATTAGTATATGAAAGAATGGTTTCGAGTGCCTAGGTGTCGTCTTGAGAGTCATCGAAAATCTGATTTAATAGATATTCTGATCCACTTCGAGGTAGGCGAGTCAGCCCAACAGGAGATTCCAATCCCCATTAATACAAGAGACCGTACAAACCTTACTCGTAGGGAACTCTTTCGTTTTGAGGGTAAGTTAGAAACATTTTATTTCCCCGTCTCTCCATTGAGACTCAATTCGAGTCCAATTTCTCCACTCACTCTGTTTAGTGTTCCACCCCAATCGTTTGAGATGGGAGATGCCAATGACAATGTTTAGGGACCCGTGCGAATCCCTCATAAGGATCACATGTTCCCAAAAATGACAAATCGTGCCTTGTGCATTATTTTACCTCCTACCATTGGGCAATTTGAACTTATGAATGCGCTCATTAATTCATTATCAAAATTCTTAGGAGGAGGAGATGAGAACCTATACGCGCATGTTAGGGATTTTGACGACTTAATGTTCATTCAAAAGTACAAGAATGAGAATGAAATGGAGGCCATGAAACTTGTGTTGTTTCCCTTTTCTTTACTAGGGAAAGCTAAGAGTTGGCTTCAAGTTCTACGACTAAAATCAAATACGAGTTTTGAGATGCTTACTGAAGCCTTTTCAAAAAAAATTTCTCACTTGAGAAAACTGAGACCCTATCTAGGCCTATTCTTAGGATTACCCAACTTTATGGAGAAAGCCTAATGGACTATCTTGAGAGATATAAGTGATTGATCCTACAATGCCCTCATCACGATATCGACTCATGGGTCCTAACTAGAAATCTTTATGATGAATTAGATGTTGAAACCAAGAGAACTGTAGAATCCTTTTTCTTAGGGAAATTCACCGATAAGGATGATGTAGAGGGTTTTGACTTCTTAGAAGAGATGGCTGAAAAATTAAAAACCTGGAGAACCATGAGAGAAACTGATATGCAAGAAAAGGGTGGGGGGTAATGCCTTTGGAGTTGGATTTAACTTCAATTCAGAAGCTACACTGACGACCATCCTGCGTAAGATAGAGTCCTTAGAAATTGAGAAAAGCAAAATGTTCGCTAAAACACCTATTTTACATGCTGATATACAAACTTGTATTGCGTGTGATGATGTTGGACACTATATTCAGGATTTCCCTTTGATTTACAAAATTAGAGAAACCAGGAAGGATCAAGTCAATATGTTTCATCAAAAACCTTCATCTTTTCCTTATCACATCATTAAGGGAATTCTTTAGGGAGGAATAATTTGAATAACTATTCTTGTAGGCCGTATTCCCAAGGGAGTAATTCAAATCAAAATTAAGGTGGTGCATCCTTTCATCCCAATTACCAACCCTTTCAGTAAAATGCTCCTTACATTCCTCCCTAGAATAGGAAACCATCTTTAAATGAGGGCATCCAAGCCCCATTGCAATCCAACAACCAGTTGATGCAATTATTAATGTAAATAAATTGACAATCTATGACTCGAATAGAAACATCAATTACTCAGCTGGCATCTGGGTTAAGTACTAAAAACAAAGGTATATTTCCAAGTCAAACCTAACCCAATCCTAAGGTTCAAACCGAGAGTTCACACCTCGATCATGCGAATACGGTGATCACATTTAGAAGTGGAAAGACTGTAGACAACAAAGTTAGGATACCTGAGGACGAACCACGTGAAAGTCCTAATCCTAGTACTGAGTAAGATGTAAAAGGGGGAGAGCCCATGAGTGAAGAAGCCCATTTTATTGAGGAAGAGACCAAACAAGTCTCACCAAATGAGAAGATTATCAAAAATAATCCACCTAAAATCCCCCTTTGTAGAAGGGGGGGGGGGGGAAACCCATGATCCAGGGAAACCTATTCGAATACATTTCAACCTGATCAGTTTTATTAAAATAAACTTATATATATTCGAATACAAGTTAGCCTGATCAGTTTTATTCGAATACAAATTATGTGTATTCGAATACATCTTTGTTCATTCGAACATAAACTTGTTCATTTCGAACAGAGGCGCGATTCAACCTTTTTCCTTTAGGCGGTAATTGTATTTATGAGGTATGCTTTTGCCTCGAGATGCGTTGAATTTGTAATTTCAAGTTCCCTCTATATAAAGGGAACTTAGGTTATTTTCTAGATTTTTTTATGTTAGATCTAGAGAGAGTTCTGAGAAAAACCTAGGGTTTTGGAGTGATTCATTATAATCTACTTCGTTTCTTTTAAGCAATTAAGCTTTATTTTTCCCAATTTTGGTATTCTTCGTGTTTCTCTTCTTACTAAAAGCTTCTCAATCGTATTGTGGATTAAGTGGTATCATTTTTCCAGCTTCAATTCTCGAGGGGTTGATTATGGTTTATGGTCTCTACACGCGACCATCTCATGTAAATGAAGTAGAAGCTAGTGAGTCAATTGAAGATCTATCGCAAACCTAATTCGAAGAAGAAGGACAATTTGAAGATGGGCGATCCCAACGAGAGACTCACGGTTTTGGAAACGATATTTTTCGCTTTAACTTCTACAGTAGGGGAGTTAGTAGAGCAGTTGCGTCTCACAAACCTTGCTAAGGCTGCCACTTCGGTGAAACAACGAGGCCGTAAAAGAAGAAAGGGGTTATGGAGGTGGATGGTGGCGAGAACGTTCCAGTTTTTAATGATTCTAGTGCTGCCGAATTCGACAAGGAGTGATCGGTTATTGGTAAGTCTATAAATCTTTTCCGTAATCTTCGTATTTGTTTTAAGTTTAAAATTCCAGTGTTCAACGGTTCGATCGATGCCGAGATATTGGATAATTGGTTGGATAGGTTAGAGACCTATTTTTCTGTTTACAAATACTCCAATGCTCAACAAATTTGCTTTGCTACTTTAAAATTCGCAACTCATGCACTCACATGGTGAAAGTTTTATCAGAAACGCCACGATGTAGAAGATTTGGGTTGGAAAGAATTTAAGGTTTTAGTGTAAAAGCAGTTTTATCCGATTGGGTATGAGCAAGAGAGATGGTATAAATAGCATAATTTGTACCAAAAGTTTGAGCAATCCATATAGGAGTACACTACGGCGTTCCATAACCAAGTTTTGGCTTTAGAAATTGATGTGGACGAGTATGAGGTGTTCATGAAGTACATAGGGGCTTTATCAGAGTCCTTTAGGAGAGAGTTAAAACTCTTTACTGTGGCCAATATCGAGGACGCTACCGTGAAGGCAATTGCCATTGAAGGCAAGTACTTAAATAGTGACAAAGAAGACGACAAGATCAAGTCGGGGTACAAGTCTAGTTGGAAAAGTTGGCATAAGGGAGAGGCCAAAGGAGAAGGGTCTTCATCCAAGGAATTTCATTACAATCATTGTAAGGCGAGTGGGCATCTTTTCGATTATTGCCGGAAACTTCACCCGGGGCTTTGGCCGAAGGAGGAGAAGCGGAATAAAGAGAAATATACACTAGCCGCTGAGGTTGTTGACCTTCTGGATTTAGATAAACGAATCCTAAGCTTACACTTATGATTCAGCGGACATTGGCTACCGAGGAAGAAAGTCGGGAATAGCTTTTTCATGTTAGTATTCTGGTAAAGCATAGTTTAATCAAGGCAATTATGGATCTGGGTAGTAAGAAAAATTTAATTTCTGCGACGTTGGTGAAGAAGATGGGTTTGACGAATATAGCTTATCCTAAGCCGTATGATTTGGGGTGGTTTCAGAAAGATGCGGATGTAATGGTCATGTGGCAATTTATATTCAAGTTTGCAATTTTTGATAAGTTTATTGACGAGGTAACGTATGAGGTGGTTCCTTTGGATGTGTGTCAGGTCATCTTGGGTATCCCAAATCTTTGGGACCGTAATACGATTCATTACCGTAGAGCTCGCAAGTATCGTCTTGTAAATGAGGGAAAGGAGTTCCATATCAATGCTTATAAGGAGCATGTCACTCTGTTAACTTTGGAAACAGCGACTCAGGTGAAGAGGTTGGTTAATGCGAGTGGCAAGTTTGTGTTATTGGTGCGACCAGTTCAGGAGGGTACGTCGGCTCGATTGTTTTTTAAGCAATAAATTGATAAGGGGAAGTTACAAGAGGAGATTTTGGTACATACTGATCATAGATCATTCCAATTTTTAGCTACACAGTCCATACTACAACAAGCTCGCCAGATGAAGGGGCTGTCGTTTCTCCAACATTTTCCCTTGATTATAAGTATAAGAAGGGAGTGGACAACAAATTGGCTAAAAGGTTATCTCGACCCTCATTACCAACTACATCATCTATGTTAGATTATATACAAATACAACCTTTTGTTAAGTCAGGCTTTGTTGGGGGATTTGATGATCCAAAAGGGCGTAGTGGGTTTTGCCAAAAGTTACTGCCAGGCAGGACATGTGTTCGTTTTGATTCGTTTCGAGTTGAGAAGAATGGTCAGCTACCTTGTACGTCCAAGCGGTACAACAGGGTAATGAGCAATACCGCATTCCCACATCTTTAGTTCTCGCTTGAGCAGAAGCTCAAGGCTCCTAAAGGGGGGAGCCATGATCCAAGAGGATCTGAGTTTTTTTTAACTTTTTAAGAAGTTTATTCGAAAAGACTTTTAGTCTGTTCGAATACACCCTTTGTATTTGAATAGAGTCTTTTCCTATTCGAATACATTTCAACCTGATCAGTTTTATTCGAATAGACTTATGCCTATTTGAATACAAATCAGCCTGATCAGTTTTATTCGAATACAAATTATGTGTATTCGAATACATCTTTGTTTATTCGGACAAAAACTTGTTATGTTCGAACAGAGGTACGATTCAGCCTTTTTCCTTTAGGCGGTGATTATATTTATGAGGCGTACTTTGCCTCGAGATCTGTTAGATTTATAATTTTGAGTTCCTTCTATATAAAGGGAACATAGGTTATTTTCTAGGTTTTTTTATGTTAGATCTAGAGAGAGTTCTGAGAGAAGCTTAGGGGTTTTGAGTGATTTATTATAATCTACTTCGTTTCTTTTAAGAAATTAAACTTTATTTTTCCCAATTTTGGTGTTCTTCGTGTTTCTCTTCTAACTAAAAGCTTCTCAATCGTATTGTGGATTAACCCATGAGTGAAGAAACCCTTTTTGTTAAGGAAGAAACTGAACAGGTCTCTCCAAGTGAGAAGATTATCAAAAACTATTTGTCTAGAATTCCTAGAGCACCTTTTCCCTAATGGTTTTTAGTCAATAGAAAGAAAATTCCCGATGAAGAGGTCAAGAAGATGTTCAAGAATCTTAAGATCACTATTTCTTTCCTCGATGTGTTACGACAGATTCCTTCCTATAAAAAATACCTCAAGGACCTCTGCATGTTCAAGAAACGTATGAATGTTTCTAAGAATACTTTCAATGTCCATGACAACAAAAATGTTATTCAATTGGATCCTCAAGTTAGCTCTATAATCTTGAACAAAACACTCATGAAATACATAGATCCAGGAATATTGACCATTTCTTGTCACATACAAATCGTATCGGAAAAACCTTACTTGATTTAGGCGCCAATACCAACTTGATCGCTTATTCAGTATATGAGCAGCTAGGTCTTGAAGGACTAAAATTGGCACATAGAATCTTGTAACTAGCTGATCGATTCCTTAAAATTCATAGTGGAATTGTGATGGATCTACTTGTCCAGGTTGACAATTTTTTCTATCCCGTAGACTTTATGGTCCTTGACACAAACCCGGTAGAAGTCCCAAATAGTGAGATACCTGTGATCCTTGGCCAAAATTTCTTGGCCACCGCTAATGTATTGATCAATTGCCATAACAGAGCTATGAAGTTGACTTATGGGAATAAGACCATCGATTTGGATATCTTTAATACAACTCATACTCCGTTTGAAGATGAACCTGATAAGTGCAACATGTTTGGTACTGTTGTAAACAATACATTTCATAGTTTTAATCCTAGAGACCCGTTGGAGGCCTGTCTTGTACATTTTGGAGAGGATTTAGATGTTGATAACTTCATCAATGAGGTTAATGCCCTGTTGGATTTTGTTCCTATTTTGGATAGCAATAATATTGTTAAAATGCTGAAAGTCGATGATCCTGTTCCAGAAGTAGAAGAAGTACCTGCTAAGTTAGAACTTAAACCTCTCCCTGAAAAATCTTAAATATGTCTATCTAGGTCCTAATGAGACTCTTTCTGTTATCATAGTATTCAACCTAAAACCTGAGAATGAAGAAAAATTGATGCGTATATTAAAGGGAAACACAAAAGCTCTTGGATGGAATATCTCAGATATTAAGGGCATTAGTCCTTCTGTGTGCATGCACAAGATAAAACTCAAGGATAATGCAAATAAGTCCAGAGAAGGACAATGAAGGCTTAACCCGACTATGGTTGAGGTTGTGAGAAAATAAATTTTGAAACTGCTTGACACTGGGATCATCTATCCCATTTCTGACAGCCCATGGGTGAGCCCAATTCATGTTGTTCCTAAAAAGTCTAGAATCGCAGTTGTGAAGAATGATCACAATGATTTTGTCCCCACTCGCATGTCTACAGGGTGGCGAGTATGTATTTACTACATGAAGCTCAATTTAATTACTCAAAAAGATCATTTTCCCTTGTTATTCATGGATAAAATGCTTGAACGTCTTGCCGGTCATGAATACTACTATTTTCTTGATAGGTATTTTGGGTACAATCAAATACCCATCGCTCTAGAGGACACAAAAAAACTACGTTTATTTGTCCTTTTGGTACTTTTGCCTATCACTGCATGCCCTTTGGGTTATGGAATGCTCTGACAACATTTCAGCGATGTATATTGAGTATCTTCTCTGACATGGCTGAGCATATCCTTGAGGTTTTCATGGATAACTTTTCCCTCTTTGGTGATTCTTTTGACCAATGTCTCTACCACTTATCTCTTGTTCTTGCTAGATGCCAACAGAAAAATGTTGTTCTAAATTGGGAAAAATGCCACTTCATGGTGAAGAAAGGCATATTATTAGGACATGTTATATTAACAAAGGGAATCAAAGATGATAATGACAAGATAAATGCCATATCTAGTCTCCTACTCCCATGAACAGTTAAGGATATTCATTCATTCTTAGAACATGCTAGATTTTACCGACATTTTGTTCATGAGTTTAGCAGAATCACTGGACCCCTCAACAATCTCCTCGCCAAGGATACTACCTCCTTATTGACGATTCCTGTCTTAAAGAATTTTAGAATCTCAGGACACGTTTAACATCTTCACCCATCATCCAATCTAATCTCCTAATTGGAATGAATATTTTGAGTTGATGCATGACGCATCTGACTATGCCATTGATGCAGTTTTGGCACAATACATTGATAACCTTCTGCATGTCATCTATTATGCCAGTAAAACTCTTAATGATGCACAACTCAATTACATAACTACAGAGAAAGAACTTCTAGCGATTAAATTTTTTCTAGAAAAGTTTTGTTCTTATCTCTTAGGTTTACACAGATCATGCTGCTATCAAACACCTTTTCTCCAAGAAAGATACCAAATAACGCTTAATCTAGTGGATATTATTACTTCAGGAGTTTGATATTGAGATTTGGGATAAAAAATGTACCGAGAATGTGGTAGCTGACCACCTTTCTCGAATAGATAATGATTCTCCAGATAGGTCATCACCTATTTGTGAGTCTTTTCCCGACGAGCAGCTCATGTCTATTTGCTCTATGTCTTTCGTACCATGGTTTACGGATATAGAAAATTATCTTGCCACAGGGGGACCTTCCTAGTTGTTAGACCAAGTCATATAAGAATAATTTTTTTAGTGAGGCCCGACACTTCTTCTAGGATGACCCGTACCTGTTTAATTATTGTTCTGAAATCATTAGAAGATGTGTCTCAAATTCTAAGCATACCAAAATCCTATAATTTTGTCACTCCCAAGATTGTGGTGGTCACTTCAGTTCCAAAAAGAATTCTATGAAAATTTTGCAGTATGGATTTGATTGGCATACCTTATTTCGTGACACTCATGAATTTTGCAAGGCTTGTGATAGATGTTAGAGAATGGGAACACTGTCCTGTAGGAATATGATGCCCCTAACCCCAATTTTGATTGTTGAGCCATTCGATGTTTGGGGCATAGACTTTATGGGTACCTTCACCCCATCTTATGGGTTCATGTACATCCTTTTAGCCGTTGACTATGTAACTAAGTGGGCTAAAGCTATTCCTACCAGAACCAATGATAGTTCGGTTGTTATCGAATTTATTAAAGAGAACATTTTTTCTCATTTTGGTACGCCGAGGGCTATAATTAGTGATGGTGGGGTCATATTTGAATGGCCAAATGTTTGCAAACTTAATAAAAAAATTTAGAGTAACGCACAGGGTTGCTACACCCTACCATCCGCAGACTAGTGGGCAAGTGGAGGTTTGCAATAGTGAAATCAAGAATATTCTTCAAAAAATGGTAAGACCAAACCGCAAAGATTGGTCAACTCGACTAAATGATGTTCTTTAGGCTTATTGTAATGCTTTTAAGATACCTATTAGAATGTCCCCTTTCCGACTAGTCTATGGAAAAGCATGTTACCTTCCAGTTGGGTTAGAACACCACGTATATTGGGCAATAAAG
The DNA here is from genome assembly GCA_014058105.1 of Kingdonia uniflora. NCBI lineage: Eukaryota > Viridiplantae > Streptophyta > Magnoliopsida > Ranunculales > Circaeasteraceae > Kingdonia > Kingdonia uniflora. The sequence goes on along the minus strand of JACGCM010000816.1, from coordinate 6,910,600 downwards.
GCCTTGAACTTTGACATTGGGAAGGCTGGTTTGCAGCACAAGCTTCAACTCAATGAGTTAGAAAAACTACGGATGATGCATCCCATTCTGTAAAAACTTATAAGAAGCGCATGAAAGCATTTCATGACCAAAACATTTTGCAAAAATCATTTGAACCAATCGTAAAACTCTTATTGTATTCTTCTAGGTTATATTTATTTCTCAAAAAACTATGATCACGATGGACTGGGCCTCTCATTGTTAAAATGGTATATCCACATGGGGCGGTAGAGGTTGAAGAACTGAGTACTGACAAAATACAGAAAGTGAACTGGCAAAGGCTTAAGCCTTATTATGAGCATTTTAGCTACACCAATGAAGACTTAAAGCTTTTAGACCCCATTTATGAAGACTGACATTCTGCTGACTCAGCTCTGATCACTTAGTTTGGGGTACCTCAGTAAACTTAGCGCTAATTGGGAGGCAACCCAAGTCATATCAGGTACTATGCTACAATTTTTATTCATATATTTTAAAAGTATGTTCTCGAACATTGAGGACAATGCTTCTTACTAGTTTGGGGGTGGGGTAAAATTGTTCACATTTTTTAAAGAATAGAGAGGTCATTTTTGTAATTTACGGGACTCTTTAGCAAATTTCTACAAACTTAGAAATATTTGATTGTAAAAACTGTAAAATTAATTTTTTTTGCTAAATATATGCTTAAAAAATATTAGAGTACTATCTTAAAGCTAGATATACTATCCTTTAATTAAAAGCAGTTTCAAGTTTACTAATATTTTTGAAAAAGTTGTACTTCACGGTAGTCTTACATTTACTAGTTTTTCTAGAATTTTGACCAATCTAAGGGAATCTAGTATTTGAGGTAGGAATGATCCACTACAAGAGAAACAATTACTTAAGAATAAGTTTGGTCCTTAAATAACAAAGTAAGGATTTTTATAAGCCAAAATAATTCTAAAAAAAAACTTTCACGATGGAAGGGTACTCGCAGGATTTAGAACTGAAAGAGGAAAAATTATCACCAATCTTGAGTATAACCATGAACTATGTGAAATGAGCAAGTAAAATGTCTACTTGTGAGAACCCTGAATCTAGGTCATGATGGGGCACCATACCCCGGCAACCTAGGTCAACTGGCCGGGATTGTCGACCGAAAACTTATATACGAAGGCTTCACCAAGGAAAGCAAGTACTAAAATAAAAAAGCTTATAGTTATTCTCCAAAATCAATAACATGATTTGAATTGATTAAAGTACTTGTCAAACTGACCGTTGGATTTGTTTTACAAAATACGAGACGACTGGATATTGACTCAAGAACCTCTAAACAAAGTCTTTTGTGTAATAACTATTTTCACTACACTCAAGGGTATTAAAAAAATATTTGAAGTCTCGCCTAATTATTGGATAGTATCTCAAGTTTTAAATAACTTGATGAGATCTTATAGTTAAAGATTTGTGAAAGAAATAAATTTTAAGGGGTTTTCCTTTTTAAATATTTTTGCCATTGTCAAATGTTGACAAGTTAGATGAAATGACCTAAAGTGTTTCTACCTAAAGAGTTTCTAAACTACTATACTGCCCTTATTGACTTTTGTGGGTAAAATCATTATAGACCCTCACAAGACAAAACTCGTCCTATAGGGTAACCTATAGGATTAACGACTTGTTGCATACGTTAAATGCAATCGTCTTAACCACGAAAGAGTTATATTTTTATTATTTTCTTTGCTCGAGGACTAACAAACTTTAAGTTTGGGGGTATTTGATGGGCATTTAAAATGACCACTTCCCCCCATGACTTAAAGTTTATTATCCTTAATTTATTATTAAACATGACTTATAAAATCAATTTTTGCATTTCAGGTCACATGGAGCTCATTTACCAAATATGTGTAAATACGAGGATGTATAGCTCAAAAGATGATCTACTGGAGAAGGATGTAGAGTTCTCAAGCACATAGATCCCGCATGGGGAGGTTACATTTTAGAGGATAACTCTTGGAGGTTACAATTTTTATGTACATTCATGAGATAGGTTACAATCTCATATTAAATGTAAGAAGCTTCTCCTTCATCTATAAAATGAGAGGTGGTAAGCTCATAATCATTATCCAATTTTGAGAGAATCATCCTTGTAGAGTATAAAAGAGTATTGTTGGAGTAACTTGGTGTAAGTTTTGTAAGCATTTGGAGCATTTCGTTTTGTAAGTCAATAAAATTATTCTTTTTGTTCTTTGTTTATGTTTCTTTCATTCTCATATTATTTAGATTTTATAATTGTTATAATGACTGGCTAAATCATCTCTAGGGGTGAGGATGAAGTCGCCATTAGCATGTAATGTCACATATTAAGTATTATTTTTTCATACCACATATGAGCAAATGTTAATAATACCTGTCTCTATGACATGAGAAATTCATTATCATCTTATGATCTCTTTAAATAGAAATATAAGTTGAGTTTTGTAATTCTCAAATGTCGTAGTAATTATTTTTACCCAAATGGTATTAATGTTGTATTTTTCCAATGCATGCTACTAATTAACATTTCATAGTTAGTATAAACTTTTATGAGATGTGTTTTTGGTACGTACTTAGTTCATATAAGATATTTTACTTGTCATTTTTGTGCATGGGTTATATTGACATGAGTTCTATATTCATTCTTGATATTTTGGGAGAAATAATGCTAAATTATGTTGATATTATGTGTCGATGGTGGTGAATTCCGAAACCTTTAGGTTTTCTTTATCGATAAACAAACTATATCATTGATTTTTGCAGTTTTACAACCTTAGATTACTAAAACATAAGACCAAATCTAATTTTTAGTCCCATTCGGAAGTGAACGATACTCAATTTCTACTTTTACTAAACACTGGATTTTGACCATTATCAGCAATCTACCTGGTCAGCTTACAGGGATGGTAGACAAAATTGTGTATATCAGTTATTACCGTTGGGACGTGACTGTTGGAGCAATTGAATTGTGCCTTTTCGAAGTGACATAACCAATAAACATGATTGATCTATATATTGGGACTCATACCCAACCCAGTAGACATAACAAATTTGTTTCTCTTTCTATTGTCATCATCTATTAAAGTTTCACAGAGTATTCTTTGGTTGGATTGAGATGTTCACAACTCAAACCCAACAACCTCTATTGTATTATGAGGCTCTTCTTTAAAGGAATCACTCTATTATCATGATTTTGGTTGCAATCGTACTTATATCTCTTCCTCTTCATCGTGTTAATTTGGTGGAGAAGATGGACCATGAGCACAAGTGGAGTTGTTTGGTGTCTACCGACATCCATAGCCTTCCTACAATTTTCTCTTTTGTGTGTCTGCCGTCCTTCAAAGCTTGGTAATAGGAGCGATTGCTTTATCACTGCACCTTCTAACTGATGCCTAGACACTGATCTCCTATCTTTACTGGCAGGCTTACGTGCTTGCTTCACACCTTCTCTGAGCCTCGCCTATAAAAATTAGTTCGCCCTTGGTCTGGTCTTTGCGCTATAGTTGATATGGCTCGCTATAGTTGATATGGCTCTCATCTTGCTGAAGGTATAAAGAGTGGTACGCCTATTGGTTCATCTGACTGGCCTACATTATAGCTTCCCTTTTTACTGGTTGGACAATGCACCTACGTTAACTTCTTAGCCTCTGTTGTTATGCCCTCGCTAGCTTCTATCTTTGCCATCAAGCCCATAATGGTCTTTTTCCTTTCCTTTCTCTATACCTTCTTAGTCTGATTAGTATAACATAGGTTTGGTCATAGTAGTCAGAGCATAAACCAACGTAGCTGTAGCATGAACAGAGACAGATCCAAGATTACTCTTGCAGATGCGAAGCTGCCCAGTGGAACGTGATTGTTACAATCTGGATTTTATATTTTATCTATACCATTATAAATAAAACATGTTTACGTTTTGTTGGCCTTGTAGAAGTTAAACTTATAACAGCTGGTATATAAAGTTGTAACTAGGATGAAACATCGTAGGTTTTCATTAGACTTGTGAAATTCAATAACTTATTTGAATAGTTTTTCAGTGAAGTTTTGGCTACCAATCCCTAAGGACTATGCAATTTTCCTTTTCTTCACATACAACTGTTCCTTGTTGTAAGTTTAACTGCTGATAATATATAAATTATTAATGATATAAAGATTTAATGCCCAAGGATCTCTAATGGGGGTTAAGTAAGATTAAGTAGTCGTTAGGAAGGCGGGATATAAAATGGATACTAAATACACCCAAAAGAGTTTTGTCCATGGAGTTGAACGTTTCTCCTAATTTTGAGACTCTCTTGTTAAATCTAATTAATATTACTTTGCACTAATTAAACTTAAAATAATTAGACCACCAAAAGAATGTTAAGAAACTTCTAATTAATTAGTAGGTCAAGATAGCTAGGCTATATGGTACGGGAAGATGAGGATATCCTTCGGTCCAAAGGTGAGGAAGTGTCCCGAGTCAAACTGTAAGTGACCAGTCTAGTCTTAAGCACGAGTTATCACCAACTAAGGGGCAATGTATGTCAAATCACCACCCAAAGGAGGGATTCAATGATACATCGCTGTGCCCGCAAAGTAAAAATTCAATACCTTAAATATAATATACACTCTGACTCGACCATCCTAACTCCAGGTAAGATCGAGATTAAAGACATCAAGTTATAGATCTTTTATAGATCAAGTTAAATGTGCATAAAAAAATTAATTTTGGCATGTCCTAATATAAGTCTTTGGTTCATGCGGCTATGAACCCTATGATCCAAAGCCAAGTAAATAATATTGAGACCTTGACAGACTCTAACTACTTCAACTAGAAGCTCAAAATCCATATTGCCCTAGGCTACATTGATTTCAATTTTATTCTCATTGAAGCCAAGCCTGCGGATCTCACGGATACCTCTTCTGATACTGAAAAAGTGGCCCATACCAAATGGGTTAAAGCCAATAAAATGGCAAATCTCATCATTCATTCTTCCATCAATCCTATTATTTGGGGCGATATCGCTGAGAAATGTACCGCAAATAAACTGTTAGATGTCATTAAGAAATAATTTAAGGGTTCCGTCAAGGGAAGGCAGTACAATAACTTATCTTAACTTTTATCGTTGAAATATGACGACAGTGAAAATATGTGCTCGCAGATTCTTAAGATCTCCAAGTTTGTTCTTACCTTAAAAGAACTCGGTCTCACTATTGATGAAATGTTGATGGTTCACTTTGTAGTTTGGTCTCTTCCAAAAAAGTTTTGAGATGTTCTAGGTTCACTACCAAAATAGGGAGAAAACTTAGGAAATGAATGAGTTAATTACAACATTGGTCTCTGTGGAAAACGACAGAATAAAGGTAAAATAGAATCGGCTCATCTTACTACTTCCATGAAGAGGTTGTCCATCAATTCTCAAGGGAAAAAGAAGTTTAAAAATCAAGTCTCTGCGAAGAAGAAAAATTTCAAGTCTGTTCCGTAACTACTTCATCAGTTATAAAGTATTTCTTTTGCAGGAAAAAAGGTCATCTGAAGCAGGACTGTCATTCTTACAAAAATTAACAGACTAACTAAGGAAGAATTCGTTCTATTTATGTTTTCTTTGAATCCAATTTGGTTGATATTCTCACCAAATCTTTGTGGTTAGATTATGGGGCAACTGTTCACATTTTAAATTCTCCATAGAAGTTCATCAGTAGGCGGGTAAAGCATGAGGAATAGGTTTTCCTGGGAGATGCTAAAAGCCTTGCTATTGAGTTCGTTGGCATTTTTCGCTTGGTTTTAGACACAGGTGTTACTTTAGATTTGACAGACACCTTTTATGTTCTACTGATAAGACGATCTCTAGTTTTAGTTTCTCGGTTGCACTCTTTTATTTTTATTTTTTATTTTAGACATGGTGGTTTTGATATTATTCATCATGATTTCATTATTGGTTCTGGTTTACTAGTTGACGGGTTTGATCATTCATTTGAGACTTCTCTATTATATTTATCTGCTGAGGTTAGTATTTTATATACTTCTAAACATTCTAGATTTTATGAGTAATCTTTGATGTTATGGCACAAACGACTAGGACATATTTATAGAAAGAGGTTAAAGATTATGGTTTGAGATGAGGGTCCCAGGGTTTTAGATTTTTCTTATTTTTAGACTTGCGTCGACTGCATTCGTGGAAAATTGTCCAAGATTAGGAAATTTGAATCTACTCGTAGCACATATCTTTTACAGCTGATTCATACAGATATATGTGGTCCTTTTTCTATTTTGTCCCACGGTGGTTATTGATATTTTCTCACTTTCATTAACGATTTCTCTCGTTATACCTACGCTTTTCTTATTCATCAGAAGTCTGAATCACTTTATGTATTCAAGACTTTCTAATTAGAGGTTAAGAAACAGTTAGATCAAAAGATCTAGATTATTCGGTCAGATTGAGGATCCGAGTATTATGGTAAGATCGATTAAGATGGTCAACATTCAGAACCATTCTATCAGTATTTAAAGGATCAGGGTATTGTAACCTTGTACACTACTCCTAGATCACCAGAGCAGAACGGTATTTATAATGCTAAAATCGAACTTATCAGAACATGGTTCGCAGTATGTTATGTCATACTGATTTACCTGTAAATTTATGGGGAGAGTACTTACGTTATTCACTTTATATTTAGAATTGAGTTCCCTCTCATTCTGTTCCAGTTAGAGCCACAACTTTTGTCCGAACTTCTAATTTTTTTCTGATTTCTGAAAATCCGATTTCCAATTTTTTTTTAAAAATTCGGATTAGAATTGGATAGCCTTCTGCTGTTTTGAAATTATGAAATTTCTGATCCTATTTTTCTGAACAAGATCCGATCCAATTTTTTTGAATACCTTCCGATATGATATAATCCGAATAATATTCTGATTTAATCCAAATACCATCCGACCCGATTTGATCCAAACAATATTCCGATTTAATCCAAATTGAAATTTATAATAAAACATTAGATCTTAAAAGAACCTAGGGCACTATTCTCTTCTGCCTCTTCTTCTCTAGAATCCACTGCCTCTTCTTCTCTAAAATCTTCACTGCCTTCGCTCTTAAGTTAAATTTCCATTGCCTCCATTCTCCTGAATCTCCACTGCTTCCATTCTCTACTGCTTTGATTTTGATTCACAACGAAGAAGAAAAGTTAAATCTTCACTACCTCCATTCTCCTCTAGCTTCGATTTTAAATATTTGATTCTTGGAAAAGTGAAAACTCTTCGTTTGATTTAAAATTTGGCTTGGCTTGATTTAATCCATACAGTATCTTTGTTTGATTTTGATTCTTGGGGAAATGAGAACTCTTCGTCTAGAAGATGACTCTTTCTCTAGATTTTGATTTAAAAATGTTATTATGGTTTGATTTAGGTTTAACTTTAAATTTGATAAAATTCTGCAAGGTGACTTTCTCTCTAGATTTCAATTTAAAAATGTTATTATGGTTTGATTTTGGTTTAACTTTGAATTTGATGAAATCCAATGTTTAATTTGGGTTTAACTTTCAATTTGATGAAACCCATTGTGCTTATCATTCTTATTAGTCTTCCAGATTGTCAAACTATTATTATGGTACGCCCATGATTATATTTTGGTTACATTAAAACTATAATCTTCTAGATTCTGGATATCAGTTGATATTAAAAGTAAATAAGTAGTTGATATTGAAACTATAAATTGCTATTATCAATTGATATTAAAACTATAAACTATAATTACTATACGCAAGTTACCAAGTCCCTCATTCTTCAATCATCTTCCAAATTATTTTGTATATTTTATGCTTAGATAAACCAGTTCTTAGTTCTTACCCTATTTTTGCACTTTTGGGCATAATTACAATCACATTACCTCATTCTCATAATTGACTCGAGTCAGGAAAAGTTCATTAAGCTTTTAAGCATTTAAACAATCTTTGTACATATTTTTTTATTATTATCGAACAAATATACAACATTCTGGTGATACGCTTGCACTTTGGTCTCAAAGATATATATTATCGATACTAGACTTTCTAGCTATACACTTTGGAAGGTATTTTATTTGTTTCTTTTATTTGGATCCATTTCTTATATATTTGCATATGTAGATATGATTTTATGTCCACCTTTTATCGCGCTTCAATGTTATAGAAATGATTTTGTGTGCTTATTTTATTGGGTTCATTTTTGATATATTTGCATATTGTTATAGTTTAGGTTATGTCAGCAATGGACGAGAGTACTACTAACAATCCAAACGCCGCAGTTTGTAAGAAGTAAAAAAAATAAAATCAAATGGTAGACATCATGGGCCTTCTGATGTATAGATTCATTTTAATAAGCATTTCATGGAACTTCCAGTTAATCCTTATCATCTATAGACTGGGAGAAATCCTAGTCTTCATCACTTGCGTATTTGGGGTTGTCTTGCAGAGGTGAAATTGTTTAACCCAAATATCAAAAAGTTATATTCGAGGACTGTTAGTTGTTTTTTCATTGGTTTCCTAGAGAGATCGAAATGATTCAGGTTTTATTTTCCATTTTGATCCATGAAAATTGTTGAGTGTGCTCATGCCCAATTCATAGAGAGGTTGTCTTTGAGGAGGGTTCTGAAACTTGGATTCTAACTGCTATTCCGATCAGTGTTACTATTCTTCTGTGTTTATCTGATATTGATAATGTGACGAGTACAATTTTAGGCTCATATATTATTCTAGACCTAGTTCCAGACCCCATCGTAGTACTGGTTCTCCCTTAGTTTTTTCCTCTACCTGTTTCTGCCTAGCTTCCTGTCATCTCACCTCTAGCCCATCCTCTTATTTCTACTCGGAGATCCTCTAAAGAGAGGCGTTCAACTATTTCTTCAGATTACCATCTTTATTCTATTGAAGGGGATTTATTTGATTTTGAGGATCCAATATCTCTTAGTACTGCTATGGCTAGTAGTTATGCAAATCAGTGGAGTAATACTATCACGGAGGAGATGGATTCTATGTCTTGTAACTCTGCGTGGGAGTTAACACCTTTACCTGAAGGATCTAAGGTAGTTGAATGCAAATAGATTTTTAAGACCAAACATGATTCTGAAGGGAAGGTTGAGCATTTTAAAGCGATAATTATTACAAAGGGTTTTAAGCAACGTCTAGGAATTGACTTTGATGAGACTTTTTCACCAGTTTTGGAGAAGGATTTATTACGAATAATTTTGGCTCTTACAGTGTATTTTAACTTGGAGCTTTATCAGATGGACATCAAGAAATTTTTCTTAATAAACATCTCAACGAGGTAATTTATATGTACCAACCCAATAGTTTTGAGACCGAAGGGAAGGTTCAACTATTTTGCAAGCTTAATCACTCTATCTACGATCTCAAGTAGGCATCTAGGTAGTGGTACCTACAGCTTTATGAGGTGGTTTCAAACCACAGTTTTGTTGAGTGCAAAATGGATTGTTGTATATACGTCAAGCAGAGTGGAAAATGTTTTACATTTATGGTTTTGTACGTCGATAATATTTTACTCGCTAGCAATGACGTTCAGTTTCTTCAGGAGACGAAAGCCTTCTTATTTTAGCATTTTGATATGAAGAATATGGGAGATGCCATTTATGTTCTTTACATCAAGATTGAGTGAGATAGGACCAAAGGGATACTTGGCATATCTCAGAGTGCGTATATCGATAAAGTTTTGAAGAAGTATGGCATGTAGGATTGCAAAGCAGGTAAAGTCCCTGTTGTCAAGGGAGATATCTTTATGAAGACGATGCCGTACAAGGCAGTTTCTTCAGACATCGCTAAAGAGTATGCTTCAATTATTAGTAGCCTCATGATGGCATGATATGTATGAGACACGACATCAGTTTTGTTATTGGAATGTTAGGAAGGTACCAACATAACCCTTATATTATTTACAGGCAACCAAGATGGTTCTTAACTATTTGAAGAGGACTAAAGATTACATATTGGTTTATAGGGGATCAGATAAGCTCATGGTTTTGGGCTATTCTGACTCAGATTTTGTAAGGGACCAAGATGACAAGAAGTCTACTTCTAGTTATGTTTGTATGCTTAATCATGACGTTATCTTATGGAGAAGTATCAAACAGTCTCTTGTAGCTTCCTCGACTATGGAAGAAAAGTATGTGGCTTGTTTTGAGGCTTTGCAATTGGCTATATGGCTCAAGCAGTTTATTTATGAGCTGAAGGTTGTCGATTCAATTTCTAAACCATTGTGAGCTTTTTGCAACAATGTGACAGTCGTCAAATATACTAATAATGATACCATGATAATGGATAATAGGTATATTGACATTAAGTATCACGTTGTCATTGATAAAGTATAGAAATAGATTATCGAGATTCCTTATTTGTCGACACTAGAGATGATTGTTGATCCGCCTATTAAGGGACTTCCGATACTAGCCTTTAGGGGATATGTTGCGCATATGGGATTGTTGGAGTCTCTTTGGAGATCGCTCTTTTTCGTGAGAGTAGTTATTAATTTATTTTATTTAATGCTACTGTATTAGGATTTTTTATCCCTATGGGAGTTGCTTCCAGTTTTAATTTTGTGAACATTCAGTTTGGATTTTGATTATTTTACTGCTATTTTATTTTAATCCGTTATTATATGTGCACATATTCAATTTAATTATGCAATTACAATAACTTTTAGATACGAGTAATTATATTACATGACAGTTGTCAAAGTATCAAGTGTATATAAAGAATACTGAAAGGCATCTCAAGTTTGCTTGGGACAAATATAGGTAGGCTCCACATCCTTTGGCCTTCATTTTAGTATGAGCGATGGTCTTCTCATGACGGTTTGCCTAAGTATTGAAATGATATGTGTCTGGTAAACCCATATTGCAGGACACTAATGAAAATGCACCAGCACATCATTATGGTGTACATTTTTTATTCACACACTAAACTCTATCAGTAAAGAAGTTACACTTGAATGCTATTAAGGTTGCTACCCCGATGTCTATGCTATAAATTAGGCATGTGCTCAAAGGCCAGACCAAAATTTATTCGTGAACTGTGTTAGCTATCTTTTTAAGTCGTAGAGTGACAGTCAAGTTCGATTTAACATTACATTCGAAAAATTATCATGTGTGGGTTTAAAAAATAAAGGATGGCCATCCGCTTTTTATTAAAACCATGAATCAGGCTAACAAATATTTTTCTTAAAAAAATCGAGTTGGCACAGGGTTGGAGATTGTTGGATTTTCTATCTATACCGGCACTACTCATTATTTTATTTTTCGGTTTGCAAGCACACATGTTAATAGGTTGTATAGGTATTATTAGTTATGCCTAATTATTGTGCCAAGTTAATGTTGGTGGGACCTAGTATTATTCTTTATTAGGGTTTAAGGGTATAATAGGAAGACCACTCAAACCCTATCAGGTTAAATAGAGAGGAAGTTCCTCTTAGAGGCTACAACACAACAAACTATCCAAATAATGTTTGTAGCCAATCCAAGGGAAGACTCTACTCAAGCTCAAGAAATTTTGCAAAAACAGGAGAAGATGTTAGTATAATATGTTTTCCATATCCAATTATTGATCATTGCAATAGTATTAAATTTCAATAGTATCATTTCTTCTTAGGTAATGACGGAAGACACCTTTTTGGTTTATATTAATCGTGTTTCAAAAAAATATCTTTTCTTTTTGAGCTCTATCGTTCATCTGTAATGGCTTCGTCCATGCCGCTTTACAGGAAGATTAAGAAGGCATTTGGTGTAAGACAGCCGTACGTGAAATTGCTACACGTCCTAGACATGTATGTTACCTTATTGAAACACGTCAATTTTGCTAACGTTGGTGATAGGTCGTGGGTCGTCACGACCACAACCTATGCCTACATTTTCGTGGCTGATCTCTAAGTTTTTTTTTTCTATATTGTGTTATTTGATATTGTGTTATTTTGTCCTAGAGCTCCTCTAAAATGATTACTAGTAGTTTCCTTTTTAGTTAGGAGTGTAGAGAGAGCGGTGGAGATCTCCTTTATATAGGAGATCCTAGGGTATGAAGAGGTAGTGATAAGCTTTGAGAGAAAGGGAAGAACCCCTAGAAGAACTAGAGAGAATTAAGAGATCTTGTAGTAGTATGATGGAATAAAAGAGATCATTTATTCATTAATTTGCTTCCGCAATCTTAGTGTTTAACAATTAGTTTGGATTTCTTGACGTTTTTCTTTGTTTTTGTGATCGAAAGAAAGCTACTAGGTGGGGACTGAAACAAATAACTTCTATATATAATTTTTTTTTTTCATTTATCATAATTTTCAAGTGAAGCACAGCCCTGATAGGTATCTCACTAATCACAAATGGTTCGATTGCTATAAATAATTTACCATCCTGACAAAAAATAACAACAAAAAATTACCATTTAAAATATTTGGGAATTAAATTTAAATACTCCGAATTAAATTAAATAAGTTAAAATTGTTTATTGATGCATGAAATTGAGTCCAAAACTCATTCAATACTCTAAGAGATCTCCCCCATAGCTTTCACCGGGGCAACCTTTGAACCCTGCTTTCCCTTCCAATAATTTTTTATGGGAGCTGCTCATTGGTCATTATTTATATTGATAATTACATGAATATTGAATCTTCTTTTTTTCTATTTTTTGTTTGTTTTATTTTTGTGCAATGTAGATTCTTTTTATTAGTGACATGAATTATCTTGTTGAGACACTATGAATTAATTAAAACTTCAAATTCATATTAAACTCTGATGATTCAATAAAATCACTTTGGGTTTTCAATAAACTAGTTCAACTTTTCAAATATGTATAAAGTAGTAACATTTTTTGAATAAGAAGAGACATGATAACATCAAACAAAAAGAAGAAGACATATATTAAGCATTGAGTATTGTTGAATTGACTCTCTCAAATAAATAAATAAAATCGTCAGTTTGATCAAATCTCGCACATCCTCATAACTTTTGACTTCGTCCTCATTAACCATAATCAAATCAAAATCAACAATCTTGAAGAGGGATAGCCTTCTGGCCGACGTGGATGGTCAATTGTTGGGCATATGGTTATTGATATTGATACTAAAATGGGTGAAGATATATCACCTACTCGTGAATGATTACTTTAGAGATAAGACGACATATGTATAACAACATTTGTGCTAGAGATTCCACATGAACCAAGGTATCTTCGAATGCATTATGGTTAAACTAGTTGCTAATGCTAGTTATTTTGTGCGGAAGCTTAAATAAACCAAACAACTCGGATTATCCCCACAACAAAAGCTAACAATGACATTTTGTATGTTAACATACGGGATCGACGAATAATGTGGATGTGTATCCCCTGATAGGGAAAAACACCACTATCGAATGTTTTATAAAATTTTGGAAGGCGATGATTACTAATTTTGAAGAGGAATATTTGAGGTCCCCAACCCTAGAATGCATTCCCCTCACTAGAAGAAGGATAGTTTTGGATATCTTTGGCTTCAAGGAGGGCAGATTTCTTGAGACATACTTAGGAATACCTCTCATCCAAGGGAGAGTGACTAAAGAAACCATCAGACCTCTAGTAGAAAAGATAAGGAAAAGGGCCAGCAGTTGGACAGGTAAAATGATCTCTTTACAAGGGAGGGTTACTCTGGCTAAGGCTATTCTCAATAGCATTCCCATCCACAATATGGCAGTCTACAAGTGGTCTAAATCTATTATCAAGGAGAGAGATTCCATTCTTAGAAACTTTGTTTGGACTGGGGATCCATCCACTAGAAGAAGCATAACCATAAGATGGGATAAGGTGTGTAAACCTCAGAAGGAGGGAGGACTGGGACTAAGAAGCCTTGGGGAAGTTAATGAAGCAATGCTTTGTAAGCTCAACTAGATTTTTGGTGATGGAGAAGAAGACTGGACTAGATTCCTCAAAGCTAAGTTCTTTACAAAGTAAAATGATCCCCTCAAGAATCGTAAGCTTTCTTCTATCTGGTCAGGCATTAAGCATATAACAACAATCTCTAGGCCTCATATTGGTTGGGTGATTGGTGATGGTTCCAAAATTTACTTATGGAGATATACTTGGGCTACAAATGGTCCTCTCAGAGAGTACATTGACTTCCCAAAATACTTATAGAAGAAATGTACAATTAAACTTAGTGATTTCATGGATAATGATGGTTGGGCAATGCCTACTGATATTAGGCTGTTACTCTTATCTTTGGGGATTAACATTGACAGCATCCAGTACAACCCAAATGGAGTTGATGAAATAATTTGGAAGCCTGATCCTATTGGTCAGTTCATTATTAAAAATACTTTTCAGACTCTTAGAAAAAAAGAACATAGTGTATGGTGGTGGAAATATACTTGGAAAAATAGCTTACATCCTAGATTGGGAGGGTTTGTATGGAGACTTCTTAACCAGATTCTTCCTCATGATGCCAATGTCAGATAAAGAAATAGAGACATACCATCTATTTGTTCTCTTTGTTTGGCTAATGAAGAAAATGAACAACATCTTTTCTTGCATTGTCCCTCTTCTGCTGGCATATGGCAATAGGTTATTAACACTTTTTAATTTACTTCTATTTTTAATGCAGATACTTGGAAATCTATATTGGAGAAAAGCAAATCTTCAAGTTCTTATATCTAAGATCTCTGGACCACAACAGTTTTCTCCATCTATAATAATAATTGGAAAACAAGAAACATGAGCAGATTTGATGAAGCAAGGACAACCATACAACAAATGTAACATGCAGTTTGCAATGGCCTAATTTCGTATGCTCGAGATGGCTTGGAATTAGCTCTTACACCAATGTTCTTATGACGAAAACTAATTTTAAAAAGAGAGATGACACAGGTGATTTAGCATGAAAACCTCTGAATAAGTAAAAACCACGATCTCGATTTAAAGATTTTTGTAATAGTAACTTTTATTGCTTGAGGCTGATATCTTATTATAAGTGATCTCTCGACTTAGAAATACTTGAATCTTGTGAATAAGAAATTTGAGACATTTTTTAGAATCTAGAAAATTTAGTTTTCTTGGTGATTTTTTGTGTATTTTTTTGGTCCTGTCTCTTCTGGAACTTTTTTTATATAGGTCTTCTCCGCAGTTTTTCATCGTGCTGAAGCACGTTCTCTGAACAATATGGTTAGTGGTAGTTGACTGAGTAACTATTGAGTTTATGAGAGACAAGTATCTTTGACTTATTAAAGCTTTTCTGTTTAAGCTCAACCCACATTCTTCATCAATTCGTGGAGTAGGTGGCAGTGTTGATTGTTAAAGTCATGTGTAGAATGTGTGAGTTTGACATGGAGGTAATTCGAACTGGAGACAGCTTGATTTGGGGTTAGATCGAGGGGTAGTCCCCTACAATCGCCCCCTCACAACTGAAGTTACGAGTGTCTTTGGTTGAGAAAAAATATGTGGTTATATGGGTATTCGGGTTTGAAGTTTGAATAGGAAGGAATAAATGATGTGGATTTGACTGATGGAAAATGCGCGTGTTATGGGGGGATATTTTTGCATTAAATGATGATGGGAATACTAATGCGCGTTGGTTAGGGTTTGAAGAGCTTCATTTGTATTAAATGATGACGCTTGGGAAAACGTACCTACACATTAAATGTAGAGTTATATAAATAGTAACTGTACCGAGGTTTGTGGCAAAGTACGCTTGTTTATTGCCAAATTCTCTGAAAGTTTTGACAATGGTGAAGACCCGGAGAATGGTTCTTGAAGAGAGAATTACTATTGAGATGCAGAAGTTGAAGTTGAAATATTTTGGTAATTAGTCCTTGGAAATGCCTACTCCCGTTCCCATTCTTCCGACGTATCAAGGTATGCCGGAAGATGAAGCGGCTAAAGCTGAGGAAGATTTTTACTGCATGTAAAGATTTCACCACGTTGTCTTAACAGGCAAGAAACGTTGGGTTTGTCTCCGTATCCTTGCGGAAGACAAGGTTGGGGAGACAGATACTGGGTTCGGTGTAACTGCGGGGAAGTTGCGCTGGTGTCTTGTGTAGGACTTGATTCTAAGGTCGGGCCCTCTTCATCTCTGCCAACTCTGTGGAGGTGGTGGTTATAGAAGAGGTGGCGATGGTAATGGAGGAGAAAGATGGAGAATGGAAATCTGCTTCTGTACTTCCATCGTTTCTTGACACTAAGAAGACCTTATATTTGAAGAGTGGTTCAAGCACTGAGTCCTTTTTTTTCATGCCTAGACTTCATCCAAAACGTGTTTCTGGTCAGAGTAAGATGGTGTGAATGAAGAAGGACCTATGGTAACTTCCAATGCCTGCTTTGTATCTGAGGATTCTTGGGTTGAAACATCACTAAATTCGGATGAACTGAAGGATTTTATGTTTTGGATTGCCTGATATTGGAGTACTTAAAAGACTTGTTATCTATAAATTCACTTGACAAACTTGTTATATGTAAAGTACCTGATGTTGGAGTACTTAAAAGACTTATTATCTGCAAATACCTGCAATTTGTATTCGAGCTGAATAAAATTTATTATCAAAACTCTTTATTGATATATGTACAAAATAACTCTAGAAATCGATTTATGAATATAGTCAGAATGTTATGTATGAGATTAGAACGTACAACCTGGTTATAGTAATTGAGCTGTAACATGAAGTTTGTGCAATATATGATGTTCGACCTTGGTGCTAAAATTTGGGGGAGAGAGAAAATTGTAGAAGTTTTAGGAAGGGGAACTCGCTCAGAGAGGTTTTCTTGAAAAATTAAATTTAGAAATAATAACTTGATATGGAATAGGTCGAATTGATAGAGGTTGATAGGGAGAGATATGTTAAGATAACTTTTCTCAGGATACTAAGGTTTTCTATTATGAAAGAAAATGATAATATTACAGAATGTGGGGATCCGTAGCAATCTAAAAAATTGATAAAATAGGGGGTAAATGAACTTTAAACAGGTGGAAGAGGATAGACATGGTGTGGACTCAATCTGAGCGAATTTGTTATGACGCTGAGGGTCGGTTAGCGATAAAGATAGCTGAAGTGCAGAAGCAAATTTTTGATTTATTGGACTATGATGCTGAACTTCCAGTGAGGGAGTGTCAACTTGAAGGCTTAGATTGGATGGGTAGGGAGCTTGAGTATGAACGTCGTTTCGATGAGGTGTTGTTTCAAGAAGTAATGGTAGACCCTGCAGCTCAAAAACATGTTGTGAGATTGATTGTTGAAGAGGAGATTGAACTGGAAGAAGTGAGGATTGCCGGAGGCCAACTGATTGGATGTGGCTTATTAGGACATCATAAGTGTTTTAGGTGTAATTATATGTGAGGTGAATGAAGTGAATATAAATAGGGGTGGTATGAATGCATATAATAGGTTTGAATAATTGGCAAAGAAATAAAACGAGAATAAAGCTTGAATCGATCTTCTATTATTGCGAATGTTATTTGTGACTGTTGTAAAAAATAGATTTGAATATTTTTGAAATTTTTTGAGAGCTTTGGAAATGACGTCAGTACTTTTATAAGTAGAAGAAGCAAGAATAAAAAAAATAGGGAGTTTCTAATTTTTCCCCTTGTGTAAAAGCTGTGAAAACCTGATTGCGTGTAGGTGTGAGTCATCATGAGTGTAGGGAGGTCAGAGGGAGATTTGAAAAAATAGAGATAAAAATAGAATAAAATATAGGGCAAATGGTAATGATAGGAAGACATTTTTACCGAGGGATGCCTTGGTTCTAAAATCGAGGACAGCTCGTGCGAGGCTCAATAACTGCCAGCAGTTAAAGAGAAAAAATATAAATAATGCTTCATATTCGTCATTCAAACGTTTCTCAACTTCTGAAAACTTGAAGAACAGTGAGAGAGGAAGGAGAAAAAATACCAAAGAATCTCATGAGAAATTAATTGAGAGTGATCAACTGTCAAAGCGTGAGAGAGTATCAGAGACTAAGTCATGAAGGTGGTTATATAGCAGCATTACGAGGGAAGGGTTTGAAACTGCCTCAGACTCACATTCTGACATAGAAGGTTAGTAGAGGATTTGTGATGTTTTTCTTTTGAAGATCATCTTCTGTGTTAAGCAAATCTAAAAATTACTATTTACTATAATTTATAAAATCTTGTTTAATATATGATTTATGAAAGATATATGCATATGGGCGATGTATATGTAAAATATAATGATGAATACCTGGACCCGTATGTAGGTCGATCGTGAGAAATGCTTTGTATGATCAAACCCTCATCTGTAGAGTTGTAGTGATATAGACATTTCACCTGTTAATTAGGTATTGACCTCTGGTCAATCAGATTCTGAGATTGTAATGTCTGACAGGGAGGAAGATATAGGGGTTGATCAATCTCCAAATTTCCCTGGAAAATTGGTAATCTATCCTCCAAATTCTGATGCATTCAAAAAGTTTTATAAAGCCAAGGCTTTTGTAGGGGGAAGATGGGGTAGTTGTATAGAACATATCGGTAGGCATTTTAGGAGTTGTATTATTAGATCTGGGGAGGAATACTTTTTTTTGTTGGCTGATTTGGAGAAGAAGAAAAGAGATAGGGGTTTAAATGAATCGATATCTATGGAGTATTTTGATGGGGACGTTCAGGGCAACCTGACAGAAGGTTTTTTGTGTTACCTGTCTCAATTAGTGTACGGGTTGAGTCTTCCCCTAAACAATCTGGCAAAATGGATTATGAACATTATTAGGGCATGTTTTGTTCACTTGAACGGGAATATATGGGAGGTGATAAATATTTGTGAATTTCTGAATAAGCTGTGGGAGGAAGATGAGAGTGAGAGGCGGATATCTCCCGATGATGTTTTGCAGTTTTATGGCGTAAAAACCTTTTCTGCAAGTGGAGGGGAATATTTTTTTGCGAGCTCGACTCGGCCTCGTTTTTTCGATCTGAGCTCAGCAAGTCGACCATGAAATGATAATTTGATAAGGGTGAAGGGTGATTGCCTTCAAATAGATGACGAAGAACCTATGGAACTTCTGTATAGAACTATAAATTAAAGTAAGTATAAGAATGTATAAGATTGATATGTTGAAATTGTATGTTACTCTACTGATGATAATATGTTGTTATCGACAAGTCCTAAATCCAAGGTGACAAGGAATGAGTCTCTGTCGGATACAATTGCTCAGGAAGAGATAAAGCTTAAGGTTGTGCTGAAAGAACTCGTTATTAGCAGAAAGAAATGTGCTAGCATCCAATCCGAGAAAGTTCAAAAGTCTCAATCGATGAGGCTAATGACAGGCGCTAATGGCAACAAGATGAAAGGAGATAATGAGGAGAGGCGAGTAAATCTGCCCAAGGCCTCTGGAGTGGACTTTGCGGGTACGCTAAAGTTGATTACGTCGAGCAAACTGGCTCAAACATTTCCCAAGAAGAAGATGTTGAAGTGTGGTTCGACCTCTAGAACCACAGGAAGTGGTGAGGTCGTTGGAGAGGCAAAAATATGAAGTGTTAAACCTTCTGACCAGATGGGGGCAAAGGTAAGAGATGATCGACCTGTTATAGAAGATAAGTTTAAAAAGGTAGAGGAAAGGGCGAGGCCTGTAGCTCATAATAGGGAGAAGGAGATGAGAAAAATGGTAAGCTTATTTGCTTAAATATCTGATGCATTTTGTATTGTGATTCGAGCTAACAATGAGATCGATCATGTTTATTTTGTAGGCTGCTCGTCTGAAGAAGGGGATATGCCTTGGGGTATAGGAGGAGAAAGCTGAGCTGAGGAAGGGAAAAGTTGAGCTTGAGAAGAATGTAGCTCGTTTAAAGGGTGACTTGATCAAGGTGGGGAAGTGGTTAGAGGCCCTGAAGTCTTCTCAAGTGGTAGAGATCAATAATCTGTCTGCGGAAGTGAGAGTAAACATGGAGGGTGGTAACTAAGCGCGATAGACTCGGGTGTCACATCATATCACAGGGGTATTCCGAAGATGAGGTGAATGCCATCATGGCAGACACCTATGTTGAGGAGGAGGAAGATGATGAGGCGGAAGATATTGCTTTGGAGTTGTGGATGGGTTGTATGATGTCTCTCCCCAAACGGTGCAAGACAACCAAGGGGATGACAATGAGTATCCGGAGGGATAAAACGAGAAGGTAGTGTAGAATGTTGATTATGTAGTTGTATGAATAGTTTTTGGAATGTTGTAAACTGATGGGATATTGTTTATCGGATAAAAATCTAGAGGCTAAGTTCTTCTTGTAAACCTTGTTGTAGGAACTTAAGGAAATGCGCCTCAAAATAAAAGATTTAGAGATTGAGCTTGATAAGGAGATAGACATTTCAGCGTCCCTATTTTCTTTGCAAGTGGAGCTACAGGTTAGAAAAGAACAAGAAATAATGGACTTGTATGCTTCATTAGTATATAGCTGCAAAGTAAAGAAGATAGAGTATAGAGACAGACCAAAAATTTGTTATTAGTTTAGGGCCAATGACACTGAAATGGTGTATAGAAAATATCAAAGTATTGACAGATTAAAGTATAGAGAATGTGTACCTTATAATTGGAAGTACGTGTTATCGATCATCCATATGAGACTGCACTTCGACCTTAAGTTTAGAAGTAGTTTCACACAGTAGATGTCAAAAAATAGATATCTCGTTAGAAAAGAGATATATGTGTTGAGTGAGTATTTTAAATCGAAATTGATATACTGTATCTGTAATGTGCAGGTCGAATTGGAAATAGCTCACTTGAGCGAAGATGAGATACGCCAATGTAACCAAGAATTTACGGGAGAATTTGATAGGATGAGAGAGGCGAATGAAGATAGGGAAGATCAACATGTAAAGTTATACTTCAATTTTATGGAGGCAACCCAAACTTCTATCGACCTTGCTCCAAAGATCGAGGAGAAGGATGCTGAAATTAATGAAGGGAAAAAAGAGCTCGTGGAGATGAAAGAACACGCAGTGAAGCTCAAAAGTTAGAATGATGCGCTGATAGTGAAGTGTAGGAAGGTTGACATGGCTCGATACCTTATACAGGCATTAGAAAAATTAGAGAAAGGGTTAAGTCATTCTGTGGCTAGTCTGAAGGACCAAATTATCAGCAAAATGAACGATCAGGAGCAAACTCGAGCTGATCTAGTGAATGCCCAAAAAGAACTGGGGCGATTGAAGAAGAAAATGGTTGAGAATGATAGCGAGCTGAAGAAAGCTCGAGATGATCTATCTACCTCTGAAGTTGCAGTTTAGCAGTTGTATACAGCTTTGCCGGCTAAAGATATAGAGTTTTGGACGGTACAACAAAAGTGTGATGAGTTGAATGAAAGGGTGACACAATTGAAGACCAAATTGGCATAGGCCAATTTGTATGTCAGAAATACCGAGGCTGGGGAGCGCTTGTGGAAAAGTAAAGGTGATGCCAAGGTCTCCCTTGTTCAAGGGGATGTAGTTAGCCTATCAGCTCAAATAAAAGAGCTAAAGGGAATTGTGGCTCGAACTCAAGGTAATTTTTGACAAGGTAATGAACAGTTAAGGGAGTGCCAAAGTAAGTTGGATGCTACTCTTTCTAAGGAATAAGGGTTAGAGCAGATTATCAGATGGAAGAAGATTTTGATAAAGAAGAAAGATGAACTGTTATAGAAAACTCTAGCTGGGGAAGATTTAAACAGGGAGATTGAGGCACTTCGAGCTCAAGTGGCGGAGTTGAGGGCGATTAATCAGGCTGAATCAGCTAAAACTAATAAGAAGGCGGAAGAGAACATCCCATTCACGGATTGAGTATATAGTGAAATAGAATGGCATAAAGAATGGTATAAGAAGTTAGAAAATTACCTTAAGAGGGCGAGAGCGAATTTCCCTAAGGCGGTTATACCCGAGGTATTGCACTCAGAATTGGTAATGGCGGTGATCGCCTATTTTGTAGAAGAGGTTAAAAGGCTTAAGTTAGAGAGGAATACCTTGCACAACTATTTGTCAGAATGGGGATACATTTGCAGAACTGATGTAGATCGAAGAAATTACATGAACTCTCTAGAAACAGAGTTTGGCCCTCGACCTGCTAAATTGGTAGAACATGGCAGGATTGTTGTGGCTGTTTGAGCTCGAGAATTTATGGTTGGTCGTGCTCCTGTAATGGGGGAAAGCGTAGCTGAGCTCCTCACAGTAGAAAAGAATCCATTGTAGTTGTTGTATATGTAACCTAAAAAAAGTATCTGTCGCAGACATATTGAGAGATGAAAGCTAGTTTTACCTTTGCTTTTTCTTATGTCTGGCAGAGCTCCTCGATTGAAAACTAGTATTACCTTCATTTTAATCTCAGAAATTTAGTAAAGTCAGTCAAATCAAGTGTTATTCTTGTTTTAACTAGTATAATGTCACAGCCATATTGAGTGGGATGAAAGCTAGTTTTACCTTTGTTTTATCTTATGTCTGGTAGAACTCCTCAATTGAAAACTAGTATTACCTTTGTTTTAATCTCAAAAATTTAGTAGAGTCAGTCAAATCAAGTGTTATCCTTATTTTAACTGGTATAATGTCGCGGCCATATTAAGTGAGATGAAAGCTAGTTTTACCTTTGCTTTATCTTATGTATGGTAGGGCTCCTCGATTGAAAACTAGCATTACTTTTGTTTAAATCTTGGAAATTTAGCAGAGTTAGTCAAATCAAGTGTTATCCTTATTTTAACTGGTATAATATCGCAGCCATATTGAGTGAGATAAAAGATAGTTTTACCTTTGATTTATCTTATGTCTGGTAGAGCTCCTCGATTAAAAACTAGTATTACCTTTGTTTTAATCTCAGAAATTTAGTAGAGTCAGTCAAATAAAGTGTTATCCTTATTTTAACTGGTATAGAGTCGCAACCATATTGAGTGAGATGAAAGCTAGTTTTACCTTTGCTTTATCTTATGTCTGGTAGAGCTCATCGATTGAAAACTTGCATGACCTTTGTTTTAATCTCAGAAATTTAGTAGAGTCAGTCAAATCAAATGTTATCTTTATTTTAACTGGTATAGAGGTTGATTGAAAGCTAGTATTACCTATGCTTTAATCTCTGTATTGTCTACAAAGTAGAGAGATGTGTGGGAGAAAAAAAAACTTGAAAGTTTTCATTGAATAGAAAACGATGTACATTGGATGGAGATGGAAATATCACTTTTGGAATGAAAAAGTGAGAAATTGAAATGGAGTAGTGAGGGACTTAACCATAGTAGCGTTTCAGTCGCCTAGTGTTCCAAGGATTTGAGATATGAACTCCCTTTTTTGTCATGATGTAATATGATCCCAGGCCTGAAAGACCTATGATAAGGAATGGACCCTTCCAATTTTCTGCTAGTTTCTCAGCATGAGGCTCTTTTCTGTGTTGAGGGATTTTTTTGAGGACGAGATCGTCGATTTGGAAGGTACAGCTTCTGACACGTTTGTTGTACAATTGGCCAGCATATGGTGATATCAACCTAGGTTAGCGATTCCCTGGTCTCATCAATCCAATTAATGCTACAGGCCAATTCGATCTCATTTTCATCATCAGTTAGCTCATAATCTTTGACTGGATGATGGTATTATAAGGGAATGAAGGCTTCGGTCTCATAGGCAAGGAGGAACGGTGTGCAGCCAGTGAATTGACGTGGAGTGGTACGATATGCTCATAAGACATGAAGAAGTTCTCAAACCCAGTTTCCTTATTTTTGTGAGCAAAACTTTTTCATGAGTCTAACCACGATGGTTTGTTAGTGATTTTGGCTTGGCCATTGCCTTGAGGGTAGTAGGGATTGGATGGTGAGTGGATGATATTGTGTTTATTGAGGAAAGCTACAACTTTTTCTCCAACGAATTATGGTCCATTATCGATACGAATTAAGTAGAGGTATCCAAATTGAGTAATGATGTGTTTCCAGATAAAAAAGATGACCTATTCTTCTCTGGATTGACAGAGTGGAACTGCCTTTACCCATTTTGTAAAATAATCAGTAGTTATGAGTAGGTATCGGCGGTTACCTAGAGAATTAGGAAATTTGCCGACAAGATCAAGCGCTCATCTTTTGAATGGCCAAAATACCTTGCTTGCATGTAGTTTCGGCGTAGGGGCGTGTATCATTTGTCTGTGTCGTTGACATGTATCATATTTGCGTGAGTATTCTTCAGCTTGCTTGCGCATACCAGGCCAAAATACTCGTGTAATGGCTCTATTTGCAAGTGATCGACCTACGGTGTGGGAGCCACAATCCCCTTCATGTAAATTGCCGAGCATCTCGTCCGCTTTCTATCTGGAGAGGCATTTGAGCTAAGGCCCCATGACTGAATGGCGGTATAAGGAACCATTTTGATTTGTGTAGCGCTTTGAGTTGTCGATCAGCTGTTGGCGCTCATTTGGATATGTTGGAAGTGGTCTGTTGTATTTGTTATCGATAACGAGATAGGCTAGGAAGGGCTTTTGCCAATTGTCGTCTTCCCCTTTATCGCCCCCAATGTTGATCATGCATGCAGAAATGCGATCAATGTTGGGGGTTGAAATTACTTCAATCTGGAGAAATTGAGCTCCTGCTCCCAAGACCCCGGCTAGATTTGCTAAGGAATCAGCGTGTCTATTTTTACCTTAAGGAAGATAATTAAGAGTTGCTTGCGTAAACTTGCTTATCCTATCTACAATAAGGGCTAACTATTCGATCATCTTGCCATTCTTCTTATATTGCTAAGAGTAATGGTGAACGATGAGTAGTGAATTTGTGTAAACTAAGAGTTCTGGTATGCCAAGCTCAAGTACGAGGTTGAATCCATGAATGAGAGCATCATATTTGGTGACATTGCTGGAGGCTTCAAAATCTAAGCAGATTGATTTATCTATTCTATCGTTAGAAGGGGCAATGAGTACGATTCCAATTCATGACCCTGTGGGTCCTGCTGAACCATCTGTGAGAAGTCTCCACCATTTCCTTGTAATCCATTCAGCTCGCTCGTCAAATACTTTGGGGGGTGGATCTTCTGCAATTCCTCTGTAAGGTCAGGATTGTGTTCTTCCCACTCAAGATCTTCCACTAGAAAATCTACGAGAAAATTGGCAACGGCCTAACCTTTTTTGGAATGTCCTTGTTCGAACTTGATATCATGTTTTCCCAAACTGACTGACCATTATTACACTCTCCTTATATTTTTTTTGGATAGAACCTGCCGAAGTGGGTAGTTCGTCATTACTTTGACTGAATGAGATTTGAAGTAGTACTTGAGTTTATGTGAAGTGTAAACAAGAGTTAAATAAAGTCTCTCAATTTTAGAATACCTCATTTCCATTGGAGTAAGGGTTTTGCAGATGAAGTAGACTGGTTTCTCAATTTTCTCTTCAGGTCAAATAAGAATCTAGCTGATTGAAATATTTGTAATTGCTAGGTAGATAATCAGTTCCTCATTATCTATTGGGGTGCTTATTATGGGACACCTCCCCAAATAGGTTTTGAGATCCTGAATAGCTACTTCGCATTCTGATGTCCATTGAACCTCTACATTTGGCTGAATTTTTCTTCATTTGGTACAACCGCAGAGTAGTAGGAACAGCCAGCGACAGCGGCCTGAAGATTTTAAAATGAATCGGCTGATAACGGCAATCTTGCCAGTAAGTTTCTGTACGCCTTTCATAGTTTTTAGAGATGACATATTTAGAAGAGCCCGAATCTAATCTGGATCGGCCTCAATCCCTTTCTTGCTGATGAGATGGCCGAGAAATTGACCTAAATGTACTTCAAATTTATACTTATCAGGATTGAGATGCATCCTATAAGATCGAAGAATGTTGAATATTGTGTTGAGATCTATAATGTGGTTGGTGTACTGTATGCTCTTGCACAAGAGATTGTCAATGTAGACTTCCATGAGTTTCCCAAGATGTGCTTTGAACATAGTAGTCATCAACTGCTGATAACTCGCGCCTGCATTTTTGAGTTCGAAGGGCATGACTTTGTAACAGTAAAGTCATCTTTCAGTGATAAAAGTGGTCTTTTCTTGATCTTCTTCCAAGAGTGGAATATGATTATATCTAGAAGCAGCATCCATCATAGATAGGAGTTCGTGACCTGCTGTAGAATCAAGAATTTGATAAATGTTAGGAAGAGGAAAACTATTATTTGGAGTATATTTGTTTAGATCGGTAAAATCTACGTAAACTCTGACTTTTCCATTCTTCTTTTGGACAATGACGATGTTGGATATCTAATATGGATATTTGGCTTCTCGAATGAATCATACATTGATTATTTTCTCAATCTTCATGTTAACTTCATCACGAAGTTGAGGTGATAGTCATCGCTATTTCTGTTTGGCTGTTGTGGCATTGATGTTGATGGCCAATTTGTGACATGCCTTGGCTAGATCGACCCCAGGCGTTTTTTCGAAAGTCCACGTAAAAATTTCTCAATTATATCGTAAGAACAGAATAAGAGTATTTTTATCATGTTGAGCCAGCTTAGTACCGTTGAAAGTACCTCTACTAGGTCCATCAATGTTAATGTATTCTATAGGCTCTTCTATGGAGGGCAGATCAAGATGATTAGCCTTTTGTAATTGCTATGCAGCGTATCTTTCTAAGGTATCTTGAATTGTTGAGACGGTGTTTTCACAAGCTTGAGAAAGCTTTTAACTTCCCTTGATTTCATAAATACCATCATTTTATTTGAAGTAGAGAGCTTGATGATAGGTAGAAGCGATTGCTTCCATGTTGTGAATCCAGCAGTGACCCATAATCCTGAGGTAATGAGATTTGACGTTAATTACGTAGAAGATGACGTTGATGGTGGCTGGTCCTGCAGTAATAGGTGAGATGATCTTGCTTAATCGCTCTTCTTTAGAATCATTGAATCCGCTGATATCGGTGTCGCTTGGAATAACTTGATCGGCCAATCCTATTTGGTCGATAGTGCTCTGAAAGAAAATCTCAATATTGCTTCCAGTATCAATCATCATTGTGTGCATGACAAACTTCTTTATCTTGAGCATTATGACTAATGCATCATTATGTGAAAACTTGACATGAGTAATGTCATAATCTTCGAATGAGATCTTAAGCCTGCGATTGCTTGACTCAGGTAGAAGTTTGGCTTCTTTGTCTTGAGGTGTGAGATTGCAGTATTCTGATAGTCTCCTACGCACGAATTTGCTAGAGTTGGTGATCTGATGGATTTCAATTATGTTGTTGTGGTGTATATTGTAAATATGCTTCTCCTCAGCTTGATCTTCGACTTGGACGACTTCAAGTTGCTTCTTATAGCTGACATCCTTGTATAACTCTAGGTCGATAATATATTCAAACATCTGTCCCTCTATAAAAATATATTCCAGCACCCTCTATAAAGCATAATAATTATCAGTTGAATAATGGTTTACCTTATGATGCATACAATACGGGCAGTTCTTGAATGGTTCCGATGGTTGAGAGAGACGGTAGAGCTTATCCCTGGAGAGGATTGGAAAAATTGTGGAGATTCAAACATTAATCCTTGGTAGGACTGGTTTGGGTTGTGAGTCACATTTTTGAGGGTTGCCAGTATTTTCTTTGGAACGCTTTTGATCACCCTGGTCTTCCTTTGGTTCAGTACTTCGATCTGTAGATGGACCTTTCGTGGTAAGGACAGATTTAATAGATTTATGCCTTTCGGACATCATCCTTTCTAGGTCGACGTAACTATTTACCTTGGTGATCATATCTTCCAAGGTCGCAGGTTTATTGCGAAAGAGGTGTTCTTTGGCCTTGCAGTCGAGTTGGAGCGCGTTGGTGAAAGCAGTTACAACTATTTTATGATTGAGATTGTCTACTTTACCCGTGAGCTCCAAAAAATTCTTCGCAAAGGCTACGGGCTTCTCTCTATGTGACTGTTTGAGACTGATAAGAAAATATACATTTTCTTCTTTCTCTCTATTACGAGTATACGCCTTGATAAATTGCTTTTGCAGCTGGTCAAATGTGTGTATGGAGTCTTCAGGTAAAGAGTGAAACCACTTGAGCGGGTCCTCCTGTAGATTTGTTACGAACAAATGGCAGAGGATGTGGTTGAGATTAGAATACGACCCTAATGATTCACGGTATTATTGAATATACTCCTTTAGATCGGTGCCCTTGTATTTGCGAATTTTTGGAGTATGGAAACCTTTCGGTATTTCCATATCGAATAGTTCTTTGGAAATTAGACTTCCTTGTAACTTGGTAAGGTCGTCTGTAGTGCCTATAATTTGTGTTTCGATTAACTCCTTAATAAACTAATCCATATGCTCTTGTGCGACATATTGACGTGTCGGTTGAGTGGCTTGACGAGGAGGTGGAGGATGGTGAGTACCGGTTCCCTCACTCAAACGATCACGTGCTGGAACTCGAGGTTGAGGTCATTCTTCTTCCTCTTGACGTCTAGAAAATCAGTGACCTCGGCTGATCTCAGACTGAACTTCACTACCCAAATGATTGGAAGGCTGAGGTTCGTGCTAAATATTTCTTAAAATAGCTTTGTTGGTGGCTCATCAAGGTCCTAACCTTTCCCGTATAGAAACTCGGGAGGTTTCAGGCAATTAATCATGATCTCTTGTTGGAGGAGTCCGCTGAGTGTTTTGCAGAGCTTGGAAAGAAGTCTGTATTGCTGTCATCTGGTCTTCATGTTATTTGAACACTATCAAACGAGCTTGTCGCTCGGCATCGAGCTCCTTCTCACGGAGCTCTCGTTCAAGAGTCAATTGGTGTTCGAGCTCATTGCATTTTTCTATTTCGGCATTGAGATTCACCCGTAACTCTGTAAGTTGTTTCAGCTCAACTAAAAGATAGAGCTGGATTCCTGTTGCTAGTCGTCTGGAAGTGACAATGATTGAAATTTGCTGTAGAGTGAAAGTATACCTTAGGATATCATGGAAATATAATCTTTCCCACAGATGGTGCCAAATGTAATGGCCTAATTCTGTAAGCTCGAGATGGCTTAGAATTAACTCTTACACCAATGTTCCTGTTACAAAAACTAATTTTAAAAAGAGATATAACATAGGTGATTTAGCGTGGAAAACCTCTGAATAGGTAAAAAAACCATGACCTCAATTTGAGGATTTTTGTAATATTAACTTTTATTGCTTGAGGTTGATATCTTACTACAAGTGATCTCTAAACTTAGAAATACTTGAATCTTGTGAATAAGAAATTTTAAACATTTTTGAGAATCTAAAAAATGTAGTTTTCTTGGTGATTTCTCGTGTATTTTTTTGGTCTTGTCTCTTCTGGAACTTTTTCTTTATATAGGCCTTCTCCGCAGTTTTTCATCGTGCTAAAGCACGTTCTCTGAACAATGTGGTTAGTGGCTGTTGACGGAGTAACTGTTGAGTTTGTGCGAGAGAAGTATCTTTGACTTATTCAGGCTTTTCTGTTTAAGCTCAACCCGCATTCTTCATTAGTTTGTGGATTAGGTGGTAATGTTGATTGTTAAAGTCATGTGTAGAATGCGTGAGCTTGACATGGAGGTAATTCGAACTGGAGACAGCTCGATTTGGGGTTAGATCAAGGGGTAGGCCCCTACAATCTTTCCCTCACAGCTAAAGTTATGAGTGGCTTTGGTTGAGAAAAAATATGTGGTTATATGGGTATTCGGGTTTGAAGTTTGAAAAGGAAGGAAAAAATAATAACAATGTCATCGCGCTAGATTTGTCACATCTTTTTAGCGGCTTAATAAAAGGTGTAAGCCCACCTTGTAACTAATACTGGCTACTTCTTGGCAGATGAGATATATCAGAAGTGGTCAATTGTCATCCAAACAATATGGATTCCTCAAAATTAAATCGGGGTCCTTTTCGCAAAGTTCCAAGATGTTATCGTAAAGATGTTGAATACGCTTGGTATAGTAAAATAGGCGATAAGAACATGGTCTCTAAAAAACCTTGGTAGAATTATGAAGACTTGTATTATAATTCACAACATGATCGTTGAAAGAAAATGTGATAGATATAGACAAAGAATGGACGAAGTTTTCAAAGAAAAGCCCGCAAATTAGAGGATGCTATGGAACCTTATGCTCTACAAGAATATATATCAAAGTACCAAAAATTAACGAATAAGGGGAAACATGAAACACTTCGGAAAAACCTCGTAGCGCATTTGGAAAGCTTATAAAGGTACATGATTTTGACGTTCAATGTATTATCAAATACATGTTTTATGTACTTTCAATTTTGTAGTAGCCTACTCGCAGCCTTCTAGCTCTAGTCGAACACTCGAAGGCTACATCGAAGCCTACTTGATGACTCGAAGCCTAATAACCCGTAATCAAGCACTTCGAGACTATACGAATATTCGACTGTAAACAGGCTTCGGCCATGGTCATTCCTGGTCGAAGGAAATCATGTCAGATAGCCAGCTCACCAGACAGAACAGCGGAGTACGCCGCTCGACAACTACAGTGTCAGAACCGATAAGCTACAGCATCAGGAACAACGGCTACAATATCAGACCCGACAGTTATGGCGCCAGAACTGACTCTGGGTACAAGTCAGTTGTCCCCGGAGGATAAACTTATAAATTGACCTCCCTTGGTGACTCAACCTTTCCAGTAAATTGACCCCCCGAAGGATACACTTGTAAATTTTGGAGACTTGAAAGGTCTCAAAATACTGGCAAGCTAGCCGAATCCTGGGAAGGACCTTATGTCGTGTACGACAAAATCGACAATGGTTCATATTACCTGATAGCAGAAGACGGAGAGCCTCAACCTAATCCATGGAATATAATGCAACGAGTATCATACAAAAGGCTACGACCTCCACTTTGTTCACCTGATGTAAATACAGAATAATCAATGAACATTTAATTTCCTCTGAACTTCGCATCATGTCTTCCAGTAAACCTTTAAAGTCTCTAAAATTCGAGCAAACTCAAGGGGAATGAATGGTCGAGAGACCGAACCCTCGAGAATGCATTGGGGGAGACCACGTTCTTCTTCGACTAGGCCCAAGCCTTCGAAGTCCTATGAATTTCTTGATCTAACCTAAGCATCATGTCAACCCTTCGACCCGATAGATACTTGGGGGAGACCATGAAGTTTTTCATGTCTCCAATTTTGAGCAAACTCGAGGGGCACGAATGGTTGACAGACCGGACCCTCAGAAATGTATTGGGGGTGACCACGTTCTGCTTCAACTAGGCTTAGGCCTTCGAAGTCTAGTAAATTTCTTGGCCTAACATAAGTGTCATGTCAACCCTTCGACCCGACTGATACTTGGGGGCGACCTTGAAATATTTTAAGTCTCCAATTTTGAGGAAACTCAAGGGGCACGAATGGTCGACAGACCAGACCCTTAGAAATGCATTGGGGGCGACCACATTCTGCTTCGACTAGGCTTAGGCCTTCGAAGTCTAGTAAATTTATTAGCCTAACCTAAGTGTCATGTCAACCCTTCGACCCGGGTGATACTTGGGGGCAACCTTGAAATTTTTCAAGTCTCCAAATTCGAGCAAACTCGAGGGGCACGAATGGTCGACAGACCACACCCTTGGGAATATATTGGGGGTGACCACAGTCTACTTCATTTTGGTTTAGGCCTTCGAAGTCCAGTAAATTCCTTGGTATCACCTACGTATTATGCCCATCTCTCGACTGACATTCTATGAACGACCTCGAAGCTTTTCAAGGTTCGATACTTGTACAAACATTCTATACTTCCATCAAACGCAGATACACATATACAGGAATATCAACAACTCAACTACATGCATAAAGTTTCAGTACATCATATACCAGAGAATCAAGTTCAGCACAAACCAATTCAAATCTAGTTCAGTATACATCAGTAATTCAAAGCAATCACAAGTTCACAGCTCAAGTCCAAAGTAAGTTAACCATTGTTCAAATGCCATCACTCCAATTATTACAGCACAACAGAAAGATCATAAAAAATAGTTTGGCACAACCAACACAATACTTCATATCGGAGTAGCCACACTATCTCCTCCTACCAGTTCTTCAACTCCAACACCCTCAGTACCATCAGTAGAAGGTTTCGATCCTGTAGCATCCACGACCACATCGGTCGTAGTCCCAACAGCAGCTTCTTCAACTGTGGGAGTCTCTACGCCACCTCCTACACCTGCACCTACACCAACAACATCTACTTCTAACCCCTCTGTCTGAATAGCATCTTCAACAACAGGATCATCGGTTGTAGGAAAGCATTTCAAAGTTATGGGATCATACCCCAAATCTTCTATGAACAATTTCTACCTAACATTAGTTTCACATTCATCATCGAACTGCCCTTGGAAGGTCTCCCTATGTTCTTCCATTGCCTTATCCTTCTCAGCAAGCTTCGACTGTAGCACTTATATATGGCTGTAACACTGAGCTTTGAGCCTCCTCTCACATTCATCTCTGATAGTCGCCTGCTCTCAGTTTAAAACTTTAATCTCAGACACCAGCGATGCTTCGGTCCCTCGAGCAAGCTCCAGATTGTCAACCGCCTGCTTCAACTGCCTTATTGTTACCTTTTGAGCTTGATGAAAGCCAACGACCAAGCATGTGACTGCTAGAATATTCGAGCTATCAGTATCTCTCGTAGCATGGTGCACTTAAGAAAAAATTTAGAATTTTAAAAAATAGTTACCTAATGTATAGTCTTATTTATCCGCCTTCCAGCTTCGTCTGGGTCAGTGCCACAGAGTGTTACCATCGAAGCAGTCGTAGCTCGAGCATGCTCCTCGAGTTCAGCTTCGGTTAGTTCTACCACATCCTCCCATCATCCTCCCTCAGCGCCCTACGCCTCTTACGCTGAGTTACCTTTAGCTGTTGTACCTTTGGAGATTCGGAAACACCTTACCTTTCCCTTTGTCAAACTTCGTCGATGCCTGCTTCAACACGCCACGAGCTACTTCGGGCGCCGGCACTGCCTGCTTCGACACCTGCTGCCCCTTGGAACATAATTTACCTTCCTCGTCAATTTCACTTTCTCCATTCCTTCGACCCCCCTTGAAACACCTTCGTCTCCCCTCTTCTTTGATGGCTTGGGCGTAACGAGAACGTTTCAAAGCAGAGAATCTGTCTTCAACTGTCTCATTCTCTTGAGACCTAGTTTCTTGAATACACAATTTACCTACTCCTCGTCTGAGTTGATCAGCTCATCAATATAATTCCTCAGATTCATCAAAGATCGGCTACTAGGCGCTGCAAAACAAACAAAAACATATTTATTAGTCTATTCGATCAATATATCAAAAAATCTTCGACCATCAACTTACTTGGACTATAGATCCTATGCTGTAACTTATAAGGATCCTCCCCTTTGGCATTCTCATAATTACCCCGTACCATAATCAAGTCTTTGTCCCAACCTCAACCCGTCGAGCACAAATCAAACAACCAGGGATTATCTGCGTGACATTGGATGTGATACGTGTCCACCTTCTGGTTGGCCTTTCTCGAGTAGAACGATGCAATATCATACCACCCGATCAAGCCCCTCCCCTCACTTCTTAGCATTATATTCATACCCTTGACCACCCTCATCAGTTCATAGAAATTCCCATTCATCTGGCATGGGGCAACTTCCCAGAAGTTTAGTACCTCCTTCACCTGCCTTCGAAGGGGCAGTGGCATCCCTAGCCAAATCTGGCCTCTAAATGCCATAAAACCCTATCGGGGTTTCGACCTGAAGGTCTGCCCAGTTCCCACTACATATAACACCACCCCTACCTTCAACAACTTCAGCTTAGCCACAAATCGATCCAGTCTCAGCTTTTCTTTAGCTGAGACTGACCCCGCAGCTTCCCCTAAATCAGTTAAACTCTCGTTATCACCACTCTTCTCCACCTTTTCTCCTTCATACCCCGAAGGTTCGATACTACCTTCGTGTCCCCTTTTCTTTCCTCCCTCCATCTCCTCCCCATCCCTCTCCTCGGTCACTCGAGTCTTACAGCGTTTACTACTCGAAACCCCAATTTTAGGTAATACCATGGCCAAGGGGGCATCTATTACAACGACTAACTCTTCTACGTTGCTGTTCTTATCCGCCGGAGCACGACCAGACACACTCGGTTCATTTTCTTCGTTCTCTTCGTTTATTAGCCTCAGCTTCGAAGATCGACGGGTACGCATTTTACCCTACAAAAGAAGAGGCACGTAATTAGATCGATATAGTCGACTATTACGTGTCAATAATTTATTTTGATCTACCCTCCCCAACTCATACAACCATAGTCGAATGCTCGACCCCAATCCCAGTTACACCTTCAATACCCTCAAAATCCCAATGGGCTAAACTCCTAGCTTCATGGTTTCCCCTATCCTCGGTCATATTATCACAAATATAAACCCTAGCGGCCTCTACCTTACTATGTACACCACACACAAAAACAGAAGAAAAAGTAGCAAGACAAAAGTCAGATGACATACCTGTTTGAATGGAGTATATTTTCCTCCTCTCAGCAAGTTAGACGACCACACATTAACGACCAAGCTCTGCAGAACAATGGCGTATGTTCTCCTTCTCAATCTCTCTGGTTTTTTCTACGATTAGGTAACCGGGAATTGTAACTTTGCTCTTACCTCTATATATACCACCTCAAAATAACATAAACCGCCTTAATTTCCAAAACCGCTATCATTACCACTGCCCCACTACCCCTATTTTTTGGCTGAGGTATGTTTTGCCGACTTTGCCCTCCATTACCCCCACGTACACGTCCCACACTCACATTTACACAATTTTTTATATAAACCGAGTCAAATCCTGTGGTCCCTGCTCGAAGCTGTCAAATCAAATCTTTCCATCAAGTCAACCATTTCAGTAAATCAGGGAAACATCATGATGACCTGCCGGGCACTCTGCCCTTGAAACAGTACCACTTCTAACATGCCAGCTGTTTTTGCCGTCAGGTTTTACAGTCGAAGCCTAACAAGTTCTGAAGCCCATCGACCTTCGAAACCCCTTCCTCCCGTCTATAAATTAACGTTTATACTGTATCTTGAACATTCGTCCACACATACCTGATATTCGATTTCAAAATTTGTCGATCATTCGATTTTCTACATGTTCGACATTCGACAAGCTATTTTTGCGCCTAAATTACCATCGAGTATTGTGTTTGTTCTACTTATACATAAACCATTTTGTATATCACTTCGACAGTTATTTCATAAATTTCCAATTTCATTCAGGCAGACGTTGTTACACCAAAACACAGAAGACATCAAATCAACATTAACAGAAAAACTACAAACATTCCTACCTAACATCCTAAGCTAGTACTTTTACCACACTGAAGAATCCCATATTTACAGGCCAGACATTTCTTCCAGAACCCAACCTCAGCGTCTTCCTTGTCCACCACCTCCTCGGCTATAGATTGTAGGAAGGCGAACCGGTTGCTGGGGAGCGGGCTCATCCATTGCAGCACCCCCTACTAATGTGCATAAAGCATCCCACCGATTGGTTCTCCTGGCTCCAGTTCAACCAAGTCCGGCATAACCTAATCCAGGCCTCGATCACCAAAAAAACCTCTGCTTCAGCTCGAGAGTCTTCTCCCATTTACGAATGTCCCTTGCCGACACTCTTTTCTGGTACCTGGTCTTAGGAGTGTTCCCAGGTTTTAAGTTCTCTCTCGATAGCCCCTACTTATACTTGAAGACTCAACTATTTTACCAGCCTGCACACTCAACATCAATATCCCAGGTTTTGTAGTCGACGCATCCCTATTATCGAATCATCGACACTCCTCTATACTATGTCACAACATTTTCTATATAGTACTTCAAAGAATTCGGGCCCACTCAGTCATTTAAGGTCCAATATTAACTGATATTTTTTATCACTACATTACAGTTCGAAGTAAATTTCCCCTAGCTGCTGACTGTCTCTACTATTTACCCTTCATTCAAAGTTAGATGTTCGATCCTGCGCCTGTAGTTTAGTCGTCTGCCATACTTATCAGATACAGGAAACATTATTCCATTGAATCACCTTTTCATTCCATTACCTCGATCATACAGAAAAGAGGAGAGAAGGGAAGAAGAAAAAAAATATACAGACTTCAAAAAAAACCCAGAAACCTTCACCACCATGCCGCCACTAACTTACGAAGAACCACCCTTATTTTCAAACGGACCAACCCTTCTTGTCGAGCCCTGCACATCTTCCAACAACTGGTCCTCTTCCTGCACAATATGCTCGGCCAATGTCTACTGGAAGAGGTAACGTTCCTCGGCTGTCAGAAATCTCCACTGCAACATCCCCAACAAGTATGCATACGACTGCCCGTTGATCAGCTCCCTAGGCTCTAGTTTGACCAGGTCTGGCATGACCCAATCCAACCCTCTATCGCCAAAGAACCTTATTTGCAGTTCGGCCGCCTTGCGTCCTATCCGACGGTCCCTTTTGTCTATTCTCCTGTAATGCCTGGTGTTAGGTGTGTTCTCCATAGTGAGTTTTGCAGAAGATGAAGAAGAATGTATACAGAGTTACCCCCTCATAACCCATATTTATACCTCCATTAACCTTATTTATTACACTGAAATCACCACTATTTCTTAATTATCTTCCTTTATTACCTCCCTCGGAACTCCAATATGCAACAGGCAACTTTTCAACTTCCAACACCTAACAGATTTTCTCAGCAAATGCCTCTACACCTATTTCTGAGGCCCTTGCTGAGAGGGACGAATGTAGTAGCCTACTTGCAGCCTTCTAGCTTCAGTCAAACAATCAAAGGCTACATCAAAGTCTACTTGATGACTCGAAGCCTAATAACCTGTAATCAAGCACTCTGAGACTATACGAATATTCGACCGTGAACAGGCTTCGACCATGGTCATACCTGGTTGAAGGAAAACATATCAGACAGCCAGGTTACCAGACAGAACGGCGGAGCATACCGCTCGATAACTACAACGTCAGAACCGATTAGCTACAGGGTTTGGAACAACGGCTACAGTGTCAGACCCGACAATTACGGCGTCAGAACTTACTCCGGGTACAAGGCAGCTGTCCCCGGTGGATACACTTGTAAATTGACCTCCCATGGTGACTCAGCCCTTCCTATGTTCTATAAATTGGAGGGAGGGGGATCTATGGAAGGGTTGGAAAATATCTCCCCCACAGGCCTTGAGTTTTATCATTGAATATCCTGTAATCACCCTGTACTCGAAATATCGACTACTCAAGATATATATCAATACTCTTAAAAATCCTCATCAGAGGTTGTGGAGAGACCTATTTTAAGCCTCCACGTAAGTACAGTGTCAGTAGATTAGTCTTATTACTATTAATAGTATGCGTAAATCCTTTGATCGAAGATGAACTCAGTGTGTAAGAGTCAACTTCCTCTCCTTGCCATTTAGGCCCCTACAAATTTCATGTTCAATATAGTTCAATGGGTTGGATTTGATCTAGTATCCGATCCGATCCAACCCACTAACAAATGATCCGGATAAAAAAATTATTGATCCTTTATGACCTGATCCGTTAATGATCCGATTATTTACCTAACATATCGGTTTAATATTCACATGATTCGATCCTTTTAAAACCCGATCCAGATCATGAAATTAGTGATCCTTTAGGATGATGGATCAGGCCAGGATCACTATATTTCTTACCAGATTGGGTCAGGATCAATCAAAATTCTGGCCGGATCCAGTCCATTGATAGCCCTAGTCCAATGCAATAACAATTTTATCCAATACAATTTCACTTTTATGTTTGGAAATTGTTAATTTCAAGTTAAGTAAACTTTTTTGACAAGTTACATCATACAATTTTTTTTAAACAATTTTGATTTCCTCCATATTTATTAAGCAAACTTCTTTGATAAGTTACATTACACAAACTTCTTAAGCAATCGCGATAAAAGCTAACGTCTTTGAAAAGTTAAGCATCTCAAAATAAAATAGAATTACAATTACACACCATTGAAATACAATGAAAAGACAATTAAGCATAGGAATTGTACCCCAACCATTCACTAAAGGGGCAAGAATCTACTCCAAAGCCAAATCACGAATAATCTTGAGAAGAAAGAGATGGGTATAGTCACAGTAAATAATATCGTACAGAGTCCTAAAAGTAAACCATTTGTTGTACTTCTTGTACAGTTCGTCTCTTGCTTATTGGAGAATATAAGATAAACAAATGACTTTTATCTTAATTTCCTTCCTGAACTCATGGAATTTACTGTATTTCTCCGTAATTATAAGCCATCGGTGCTGCAATTCTATTGGGACACTTTGAACCTCCAAACACGAGTTTAATTCTCGGCTCCAAAAGAAATCGAGCATGACATCGATTCTCCTTGGGAAATCAATGCATTCCTTTCACAACTCGAAGATGGAGTTATCTTCATACCAACTGAACTCCATTGATGACATATTGAGATGCTGAGTAGGAGAGATGAGTAAAGGGGAAGTAGAGAGTGGAGAAATAAATTTAGGGGAAAATATGAGTTTTTTTTTAGGTTTATGAATACAAGTGGAGTAAATGATAAACTAGTCGTTGGGAGACTGAATGCATGGGGTGCCTAAATATTAGAGCATCTACAACAGCTAGGTGGATTATGACATGGCAAGGTAGATTTGAAAATTCACCCTCTTCTCCATGCAATCCACCTCCCATAAGCTAGGTTGAAATATGACGTGGCAATGAATTTTTCACCCTGAGGGTAGATTCTCCACCCTCAGGGTGGATTTTTGGTGGATTAATGTTGCACCTTTCTGAACTGTGCGTTGGGCAATGGACGCTCCAGATGGATACACGTGGATTGGATTTTATGTTTTTGATTATGCCGCGCAGTTCAGAACTGTGCATAGTGACATTGTACGGTTCAAAACTGCGCGTAATGATATTCGCCTTGATTTGTGATCGAACTGCTGTGGGGTGGATTAGATTCACCCTAATTTTTGGCAAATCTACCCACCCTACTGTTGTGGATGCTCATAAGCATCCCATATTTTTTTAATGTTTATTTATGGTTCCTGGGAATGAAATGCTTGGGGGCTCAAACATTAAAAATAGGTGCCCAACGCTAAGCTTGAATTAAAACTTCAGGCTTGAAATTTGAGATTGTCGTTGGTCAATTTTTTCTTTTTGGCCTTGTATCGTTGTACACCTCACACACCCCAAGACCCAAGCCTGACTGTTGGAGGGCCAGTGCTTGAATTCAAGCATTGAAACTACTATTGGGGATGCTCTTAGTGACTCATCACCAAACCAATATGATCAAGGAAGTTGTCGTCACCAAATGTGTGCTGAAATGGCCCGATTTCTTTCGAATTAGTTGTCTAAACTAGGAATGATTGTCATTCTTGTTACTATTTCTACTATTCAAAGTGTACTAGGAAAACTAAATTAAGATATTATTCAAGACTAGTTTAAGCTCTCTATGTTAAACTTAATTATTAAATCAAGTAGTTGTCGTTCTTTTGTTAATCACTTCCTCATATTTAGATTTTTACCAATTGGTACCAGAACGAAGTTTATTCCGTAGGGAGTTTTTGCTACAGTGATTTCAGTGTTGCTACAGTAATTTTAGTATCTACTTCAATGATTTATGTATTGCTATAGTATTTCGTGGGGAGGTCTCCATTAACCGGCAAACCAGGACCACGCCAGCAACAACAAGAGAGTTGTCCCCATAAGCCATATCGGCGTCACCCCTATCGGTAGCAACAAGAGAGGCATCCCCTGTAGTAACCTACTCTCAGCTTCCTACCCCAATCGAACACTCGAAGGCCACATCGAAGCCTACATGCATACCTCAAAGCCCATGCAATCCTTAAACAAACTTCTAAGAATGCACGAAGATGAAGCTTCAAAGACGAAGCCTCGACTCTGAACAAGCCTCGAAGACAAACTCCACATCAGCATCAAAACACTTTGACCACTATCATATGTGGTCAAAGGCAGACATGTCAGATAGCCAGCTCACTAGACAGGAACAGAAAACCTGACATTTTTGGCGTCAACACTAACTCTGGGATACCCGCCTGATACCCGGAGGGTACACATGCAATTTGACCTTCAATGATGACTCAGCCCTTCCTATGTTCAATAAATAGGAGGGAGGGGGAATCATAGAGGGGTTACAAAATCTCTCCCAGGAACCCTTACAGCTTACTTTCGATCTATCTATAAAACACACAGTACTCGAACCTTTGACTACTCGACAGTAATATACAATCTCTTAAAAATCTTTATCAGAGGTCGTGGAGTGACCCATTCTAGGCCTCCGTGCAAGTATATTGTCGATAGGCTATTCGTACTATAGGTTATATGCTTGAATCCTTTGATAGAAGATAAACTCATGGTATAAGAGCCAGCTTCCCCTCCGCACGAGGTTAGGCCCCTATATTTGGCGCCGTTTGTGCTTGCCCACCCTATAAATCTCATTTGCCTCATTTTCTCCCTTTTCTAGCTCTTACAGATCATTCCCAATGGCTCCCACCCTCCATTCTACTTCCACCCATGCCGGTCACTTTGTCAACAGAGTGGCCGCCCAGCTCGTCCTATTTTCCCAACAATTCGCTCAAGCCGAGGAGCGACACCAAACACAACTACACCAGGAGCGCGAAAAGCACCGACAAGAGTTTAAAGCCAAACCACATCGCCGTTTGGATGATGCTGACAGACAAAATTGTACAATCGACGATCTACGCAACACCATCCGAGAACTGCAATAACTACAGCCTCTAGATGCACCTCTACCGTCTCGAGCCCCAGCCCCATCGTGCGTGTCTGCCCACGCTCAACTGGGACCTCTACCATGTCAAGAAGTACCCCCGGTCCATATCAGCGCCGAGGGTGCCCCCACTACTATTTCTACCCACTGTCTCCATCTATCTTGGCATCTATCCCATGGAGGATTCCTCTGAATCCACCCTTCGCTCCTCCAGATACCCCAAACGCCACCCTGCTCGAGAACATCTCAGGGAGCGCAGCGCCGAAAACATACCGAACACTCGACTTCATCACCCTCGACCCCATCGATCCCCCCTTATCCTACCTATTATGCACAGCAGGATTTATACTACAAAATCAAACCCGTCATCCGCGTTAGTAAGAACCCAACTCCAAACTCATAGAGTCAGTTGAATAACCCCCTCTGTCCAAAGCTCCTTGCTATCGAGGTGCCTCCAAATTTTTGTGCTCCCAAACTCAACAAATATCGCAACACCGATCCCCAATTACACATACTCGAATTCCAAAATACTTTAAGCCTTTACTTCACAGCTGACCATCTGATGTGTCGCCTGTTTCCTACAAGCCTCACAGATAGCCCTCTTCAATGGTACCATAACCTCCCCGGTGGCTCTATTCGAAGTTTCGAGAAACTATCCCATCTTTTCATAGCCCAATTTTCTTTCAATAAAGACAAAAGTCAGAGTCGATGCCCTATTCAATTTTAGAAAATCCCCCAGTAAAATACTTGAGGCCTTCACTAAGAGGTTTCTCGATGAGTCGTGCAAAGTCGAAAACCTCGACTATGCGAACGCCGTACTCGGGTACTCGAATGCCTTGCTAGATAACAACCATGTCAAAGAGTACCTGGTCCTCTACAAACCCCGAACCCTCGAGGAGATGTTCTCAAAATTCAATGGCTATATCGACCTTGAATGCCTCCGGGAATCACATAAACAGGGGCAGCCTTCGATCACCAACCCAAATAAACCTCGACAAGGCCCTCCTTCAACACCTACACCCCTGATCGCTCCTGTCTCACATGAGATTGAGAGCCGCAAATGCCCTCATTCAGATAACACTATAGAATGTCACAAAAAACGGCCAAAGCTAGTCCTACCTAGACTTACTACCCCCATCAAGACCCTTCTACCATAGATCTAGGCAGACGCCATATAGCTTATCCCTTTCCCCATCGAGGTCAAACTAGGTAAACCTTACTGTGCCAACCACAAGTGTAACTGTCACCACACCAACAAATGCTTCGCCCTGTAGAACTCCCTCGAGATAATACTCAAGGCAGGCCATCTACATCAGTATGTTGCCAACCTTCCCAGTTACCTCGATGGGTCGCACCTCAAACCTCAATCCGCCCCTTCGGCCAACCCTGCTGAGGTCCATATCTACCAACTTCATTTTATTGATGTTAATAAAATCGACAGCGGCTATTCCAAAAGCAAGCGCAAGCGTGTCAAAGAATGCCATAAACTCACTTACCAGGAGAAGTTGCCCGCCCTCCTGACATAATCAAGGCTTTATCTTCGACCCGAAGGCATCTCTTTCATCGACTGTGATACATCGCATGTTCATTTTTCCCATTCCAACCCCTTAGTCATTATGATTAAGGTCGAACACCTCGTCTTCCATACCATGTACTCTTCCTGTAGACCGTCCAAGCCATGAACAAAATAGACCTTATCACTGCTGCCAATGTCGAACTAAAAGGCTTTAATGGGGCCACATAAGTTACCGTTGGTCGAATTAGCCTCCCAATCACCAAGGGCCCTGCCACACTTCAAACCAGCTTTCTTGTCATCGATAAGAAGTTTAAATACCTTGGTATCCTCGGGTGTGGCTGGCTCAATGCCATGCGTGACATACCTTTGACCTATCATCTGACCCTTCGTTTCACTACCCCATATGGTACATGGAATTTAAAAGGCTCTCAACGCCTCGCCCATTCATGTGAGCATCCGAAGATCGATCAAACCTGGAAACTCATCAGACTTCCATAGCAATCACTGCCTCATTTTGTTTCTATACCATCGACACCCACCATCTCACCCATTGAACCCACTATTTATATCAAACTCAATGGTCCTAATCAAGGTACATTCATTGGAACATTTCTAGACAAGATGGACGCCTTGGACTTACAGACTTCTTTCAAGTAAACAAAGACGTCTTTGCATGGACATCCTGGGAGATGCCAGGTGTCGACCCCAGTTTAGCATGTCACCGCCTCGACCTCATCCCTCACTCTACAGCAGTAAAGTAGAAGAAGCATACATTGGCCCCGCAACTTTGAGAAGCTATAAATCTCGAAGTCGACAAGCTCATAGCCACGGGATTCACCAAAGAGGTCAAGTATGCTGATTGGATATCAAACAATATTGCAGTTCCAAAAAGGAATGACAAGATCAGAATCTGCGTCGACTTCACAGACCTCAACAAGCACATACCAAAGGACAGCTTCCCCCTCTTAATCATTTCAGTACTCCTCGATGCTACTGCTGGACACGAACGCCTGTTAATGATGGACGCAGCGTCGGGTTACAATCAGGTACCCCTCCTCCCTGAGGATTAACTTAAAACTTCTTTCATCACTGAACAAGGCCTTTACTATTTTAATGTCATGCCCTTCAGCCTTAAAAATACCAGTACAATCTACCAATGCCTCATAACAACCATGTTTAAACCCTTTCTTGGCAAGTCGGTCGAAGTTTACATTGACGACATGTTATGGAAGAGCCTCCAAAAATAAACCCATATCCAGGACTTAACCAAAGTCATTTTGATACTTTGAACATACAACATGAAACTTAATCCAGATAAATGGCAATTAGGTGTTTCGTCTGGCAAATTTTTAGGCCATTTTATCAGCGAATGTGGTATTTAGATCGACCATACCCATATCCGAGCCCTTATCGACATGCCTTCGCCCCAAACTAAAAATGATATCCAAAAAGTGGCTGGTAAAATAGCGGGCCTCAACTGTTTCATTTCTAAATCCTCAGAACGTTGTGCTTGGCTCTTTTCTCTCTTACGCGATCAAGGCGTCCACAAAGCAAAAAAGAAAAACAACCCTGAGATTAAGATACCCGACTGTGAATAGGCCTTCCTCGACCTCAAAATATACCTTGGTTAACCAACTATCATTAGCACCCCTGTCGAAGGTGAAATATTCTCCTTATACCTTGTGGTCACCGATACCTCTATCTGCTCAGTCCTCATTCAACTTGAATCAAACATCGAAAAGCTTGTATATTTTATCAGCAAAACCCTGACACCTACAGAAATTTGATACACAAAACTTGAGCATTTGCTCCTCACCCTCGTCAATTTGTCCTGTAAACTCAAACCATATTTTCAAGCTCACCCCATTCGTATTATAACTAGTTATCCCCTTTGAGAAATACTCAGCAAAAATGACAAATCTAGACGAGCACAGCAGTGGTCTGCTTATTATGGTGAATACGACATCACATTTGAGAAGCAGATATCCCATAAAAACCAAGCAGTCGCCGATTTCCTAGCTTACTTCCCGGTCAAAGATATCGACTGGGAGGAACATGAAGGCAACCTACCAGCCCAAACCTATAGACATGTGGAACCCTAACACAGGCTGAAGGTTTTTCACAGATGGATCCGCTGGACCTAATGGTTTGGGGGTAGGTATCGTCCTGGCTATACCTACCAATGATCGAATAGAGAAGGCAGTTAAGTTAAACTTTAAATGCTCCAACAATGAGGCTGAGTATAAAGCTTGGATCCATGGCCTCGACTTCGGCATCCCAAAACTTGTAGTTTTAACAGATTCCCAACTCATTTAAAGATAAAACTCCGGTAAGAATCAAGCCAACGGTCGCATGGCCAAATATTATGTCCTCGTCCGCCAGTGCATAGACCGTTTCCCTAAAAATTCTTCTATCACCCACTACCCTTGAGGTAAAAATAGACACGTAGATGCCCTCGCCTACATAGAAGTTATGTTAGGCCAATCCGAATCCCGAACCCTCCATATCGAAGTACGCAAACGCCCAAATATCGACCAGATGGAAGTTAATGCCATCAATACTGGGGGCAAGAGTCTCGATCCAGACAACTGGCGAACACCATTCCTCGTCAATACTGCCCTCCTAGATGATCCCAAAGCCAAACGGTCATTATCAGAGAACTATCACAGATACACCATCCTTAAACGTAAGTTATATCGCAAATCCCCAAATTGTGCCCTCCTTCGATGTATCTCTCAAAACAAAGCCTCTACAATCCTATCCGAACT
The DNA here is from genome assembly GCA_014058105.1 of Kingdonia uniflora. NCBI lineage: Eukaryota > Viridiplantae > Streptophyta > Magnoliopsida > Ranunculales > Circaeasteraceae > Kingdonia > Kingdonia uniflora. The sequence goes on along the minus strand of JACGCM010000816.1, from coordinate 6,865,690 downwards.
CTATGAAGGTACTTGCAGTGTTCATACTGCCGGTAGATCGATGCCCCTTCGAGCCGTCTCCCAAGGTTTATTTCGACCCAATATGAAGAAGTAAGATGAAGAATACACCAAATACTGTGACAAATGTCAGTGCCATGCCCATGAAATCCATAGCCCTTTACAGGACCTCCATTTCAGTCAAGTCTCTTGGCCATTCAAATGCTGAGCCATCAATCTCATTTGTCCTTTTCCCAAAGCTTTAGGCAGCCAAGAGAATATCCTTGTTGCAACATATTATTTTACCAAATGGGTCAAAGTCGTACCTTTGTGTTGAACCAGAGAAGAAGAAGTCATCAAATTCCTATGGGAAAACATCATTACACGCATCAGATGCCCTCATATGATTCGATGCGACAATGGTCTACAGTTTGTCAGGAACAAAGTCAAAAATTTCCTTAAGAAGTATAGCATCATCTTCTCCCCCTCAGCACCTTACTACCCCCAAGGGAATGGCCAAGTCGAAGTAATTAATAAAGCCATAGTCGACAGTCTCGAAAAATATGTCAATGCAAAGAAAGAACGATGGGTTCAGGAGTTATAGCATGCTCTTTGGGCCTATCGAACAACATCAAGAAAAGCTACAGGTTGTACCCCTTTCCTTCTAGCCTATGACACTGAAGCAGTACTCCCTACTCAATTCAAAGTGCCCACACGAGACCCAAACCTCCCAGACGAAGACAATGAGTTTGAACTCGGATGCAACATGTTATGGATCGACGAAACCAGAAACCGAGCCATCGCCAACCTCGACTGCTACCATCTATCACTACATAAGTCATATAACAAGAGAGTTTGACCTTGATGTTTCAACATTGGAGATCTTGTACTTCGATGGGTCACACAATCCTCGAAGCCTCAGAATGCCGGTAAGCTAGCCAAGTCCTAGGAAGGACCTTATGTCGTATATGATAAAACCGACAAGGGTTCATATTACCTCATGACAAAAGACGAAGTGCCTCTACCAAATCTATGGAATATAATGCAGCTAGTCTCATACAATCGGCCACAACCCCAACCTTGTTCACTTGATGTAAATACAGAATAATTAATAAATAGTTTTTTCCATTCGCACTTTGTCTTTTGTTGTCCAGTGAATTTTTTGGTTTAGCCTAAGTATCATGTCAACCCTTTGACCCGACTGATACTTGGGGGTAACCTTGAAATTTTTCAAGCTTTTAACATTCGAGCAAACTCGAGGGGCACGAATGGTCAAGAGACTGGACCCCCGAGAATGTGTTGGGGGCGACCACGTCTTACTTCGCTGTGGCTCAGGCCTTCGAAGTCTTAGTGAATTTCTTGGTTTACCCTAAGTATCATGTCAACCCTTTCACCCGACTGATACTTGGGGGCGACCTTAAAAAATTTTAAGCTTCCAACATTCGAGCAAACTCGAGGGGCACAAATGGTCGAAAGACCGGACCCTCGGAAATGCGTTGGCGGTAAACACGTCTTACTTTACTGTGGCTCAGGCCTTCAAAGTTCAGTAAATTTCTTGGTTTACCCTAAGTATCATGTCAATCCTTCGACCCGACTGACACTTGGTGGCGACCGTGAAAATTTTCAAGCTTCCAACATTCGAGCAAACTCGAGGGGTACGAATGGTCGAAAGACCGGACCCTTGGGAATGCGTTAGCGGTGAACACGTCTTACTTCATTGTGGCTCAGGCCTTTGAAGTCCAGTGAATTTCTTAGTTCACCCTAAGTATCAGGTCAACCCTTCGACCCGACTGATACTTAGGGACGACCTTGAAAATTTTCAAGCTTCCAATATTTGAGCAAACTCGAGGGGCACGAATGGTCGAGAGACCGGACCCTCTAGAATGTGTTGGAGGCGACCACGTCTTACTTCACTGTAGCTCTGGCCTTCGAAGTCCAGTAAATTTCTTGGTTTACCCTAAGTATTATGTCAACCCTTTGACCCGACTGATACATGGGGGCAACCTTAAAAAATTTCAAACTTCCAACATTCGAGCAAACTCGAGGGGCACGAATGGTCAAGAGACCAGACCCTCGAGAATGCATTGGAAGCGACCACATTCTACTTCGACCTAGATCCGACAATCGAAGTTCTTCAAGGTTTGATCACTTTACAATCATTTTACACTTATAGCATATGCAGATACAAGCATACATAAATTTTAACAAGACATTTCAGTATAGTATAAATAAGAGAATAAGGTTCAACAAAAATCAATTCAAATCAAGTTTATAGCATACATCAGGAATCTAGAACAGCAATTCAGAACAGATAAAGTTAACAAAAGCTAGCTTCAGTATAGTCCACATCAGCAATTCAAAGCATTCACAAGTTCAAAGATCAAGTGCAAAGCAAGCTCAGCATTGTTCACATATTACAAGTTCAGAGCGTACTTTCCCTTCCCCTCACTCTCTAGTTTTTCTGTAAACAGTACCTTTGTTATTGCCTATATATATATACCTCCTCGGAATACCAAAAAATTGCATCAATTTCCAAAACCACTATCATTACCACTACCCCACTACCCTTGCTTTTCGGTTGAGATGTGTTTTGAGCACTTTACTCTGTATTACCCTCGCGTGCGAGTCGTACGCTCATGTTTACATAATTTTTAACATAAAACAAGTTGAACTTTCAGGTCCTTATTCGAAGCTGTCAAATCATATCCCTACACCAAATTAGCCTTTTTCCGTAAATCAAGGAACCATCATGATGAACCTGACTGACACTCTGCCCCAGGAACAGTACCGTTCTTATAAGCCAGTTGTTTGGCTGTCAGTTCGTCTAGTCGAAGCCAATAGACCTTTGACATTCCTTCTCCTCGTACACGAGTAATCGTCTATATCGTGTCTCGAACATTCGTCCGCAGACAACCTGACATTCAATTTCAAAATGTGCCAAACGTTCGATTTCCTGTACATTCGACAGTTATCGCGCCTAAACTACCTTTGGATTTTATACACAGTTCTGAATTTTACTTCGACTATTATCTTATAAACTTCCAATTTCATTCGGGCAGACACTCTTGTACAAAATACAAATCAAAACAGTCAAAATCGATAGAATAATACAAATACCCCTACATACCATCCTATACAAATACTTTTAACACGTTGAAGAAGCCCCTATTTATTAACGGGACATTTCTTCTCACACCCAGCCTTAACATTTTCCTTGTCCACCACCTCCTCAGCAAAAGACTCTAGCAAGGCCAACTGGTGGCTGGGAAATGGGCCCATCATTTGCAGCACCCCCCACCAGTACACATAGGGCATCCCACTAATGGGATCCCCTGGCTCCACTTCAAACAAATCTGGCATCTCCCAGTCCAGGTCTCGATCACCGAAAAACCTCTGCTTTAACTCCAGGGTCTTTTCCCATACACGAAGGACCTTTGCTGCCACCCGGTTCTGGCGCTTGGTATTGGGAGCATTTCCGTTGCTTTGGAACGAAGATGCAGACATTGTGCTCAGAGAAGAAGGAAGCGATGCATAAAGTTCATCTAAAATGACTTTATTTATACTTGAAGGTATATTTAAACCCTCCCTAATCCCAAGTCGCATTTATTACAGTCTTCAATTCTTCTCCTTAAAAACTCAATAGTCCAAACTTTACAACTTCCTAGACATAACCGTTTTACCAGTATGCGTATTCAAACCCCATTTCCGAGGCCATGCAGTCAAACAAATCCTTAGCCCTGAATAATCGACCCCATTTTATAGATCGTCCCACGCCTCTTTCATCGAGTTTCAACAATACATAGCCAATTATTCAGTTAAGGCAAAATATTGCCCAATGTCTTCGATCATTTCATTTATGCGTCGAATTTAACTTTTCCCCGAAGGTCATCATTTCTACTTGTTAACATTCAAAGATATGCGTTCGATACCGCGCCTACAATCTATTCGCATACATTGTTTATCATATACAAACCTACAATTTTAGTAACGGTTGTTCTCATTGCACTACTTCATAATACAAACGAAGGAAGAGACCTCCAAGTACAATAATACCAAAATCTACAGAGATCAGCAAAACAACAACAGAAACCTTCAAATATAGCCCTATAAAAAAAGCCCATCACCATCACCCTACCACCACTTTAAGAAGAACCCGCCCTATTTTTAGACTGGCCAGATCCTCCTGCCGAGCCCTGCTCCTCCACCAACTGATCATCTGCCTGCACAAGACATTCAGCCAAGCTCGACAGATAGAGATAAAGTTCTTCAGCAGTTGTAAACTTCTACCGCATCTGCCCCCACAAGTAAGCATAGGATTCCCCGTTGATGGGTTCTCCAGGCTACAACTCCACCAGTTCAGGCATGTTCCAGTAAAGCTCATGGTCGCCGAAGAACTTCAACTTCAACTCAGTAGTTTTCTACCCTATACGACGATCTCTGGAAAATCCCATCCTCTTCTGGTAGCGAGTGTTGGGAGTGGTGTCCATGATGCTCTTCAATAAACACAGAGGAAGGAGAAAAAAGTTAAGAAGAAAACTGTACAGCGTTAGCACCTTCATAACCCATATTTATAAGCCTCATCAAGCTCATTTATAACTCCATAACCACCAACATTTCTTAATTACCCTCCTTTATTACCCCTCTCAGATATCACATATCCAACAGTCAACTTTTTAAACCCCAATAACCAACAGTCTTTCTCAGTAAACGCATCTATACTTATTTTTGAGGCCTACTCGCATCCTCGTATATAGTAGCCTACTCGTATCCTCCTACCCCAATCGAATAATCGAAGGCCACATCAAAGCCTACATGCATACCTCAAAGACCATACAATCCTTAAATAAGCTTCTAAGAATACACGAAGATGATGCTTCAAAGACGAAGCCTCGACTCTGAGCAAGCCTCGAAGATGAACTCCATATCAGCATTAGAAATACTTTGACCACTATCATACGTGGTCGAAGGCAGACATGTCAGATAGCCAGCTCACTAGACAAGAACGGCCACGCTATTGGTCCTTACTGTTACAGTGACAAATCCAACAACTACTACATTGTCAGAACACAGTGCCAGACCCAACATTTCTGGCGTCAACACCAACTCTGGGATACCCGTCTGATACCCTGAGGGTACACATGTAATTTGATCTCCAATGACGACTCAGCCCTTCCTATGTTCTCTAAATAGGAGGGGGGGAATCATAGAGGGGTTAGTAAATCTCTCCCCAGAACCTTTGCAGTTTGCCTTTGATCTACCTGTAAAACACACAGTACTCAAACCTTTGACTACTCGACAGTAATATACAATCTCTTAAAAATCCTCATCAGAGGTCGTGGAGTGACCCATTCTAGGCCTCCATGAAAGTATATTGTTAATAGGTTATTCATACTATAAGTTATATGCTTGAATCCTTTGATAGAAGATAGACTCGTGGTATAAGAGCCGACTTCCCCTCCGCACGAGGCTAGGCCCCTACATTTGGCATCGTCTGTGCTTGCCCACACTATATTAATGGCATATATTCTTTTGTTGAGGTCGTTCAATGTGACGAATTGTTGTGGGGGAAATGGTAAAGCCAAAACCAGAGGAACAAAATCTCTTTGTCCTTCTGGTCCCAACCAATCCCTGATCGGTCCTCTTTCGGACAGGGGAGTTTGATGTCAAGTATGCCAACTTCATTGAGTTGTCGATGCTGAGGATGTTAAGCCAAAATGTCGAGAGGCTCTGTTTGGGTTTCCAGATCTGGATCGAGAAACACGAAGCTCGTCTTCCCATGGTGGATCATCACGTTTAATTACTCTTGATCTATGCTCGCTTAGAGCAAGTGGAGGGGATGTTTATCGACCGATAAGTTGATCTTGCATTCTCTTCAGTTGTTCTATTTCTTTCTGATGTGTTTGACTTTGTTGATCTAAGGCTTTCTGCCATTTGTCTATTTCCGTTTGAAGAGTTTGAGCGTAGACGGGTTAATCTTCTATTCTTTGGGCTTTTTCTGCGGCCATTTGTTACAGCAGCTCAAGTACGGTACCGTAGAGATCAACAGTTCCTGGTATTTCCTGATCTCTGACGGTACTAGAATGGCTTCTCAGGATCATGTTTGTCATCAGACGGTGTTTAGATCAGTGATGGTAAAAAAAGTGTAGTAATTCCCCCAGACGGCGCCAATTGTAATGGCATGTTTTCCGGAAAGAGAATCTTTGCCAATACTTATTCGTAAAGAGAATGCAATAAAACTAGATAAACAAGATTTTAATTAGAAAACTCAGTAAAGGCTGAGAAAAACCACGACCTCGAGGAGGATTTTTATGTAAAATTCAGTAAGAAGCTAGTTATTACCCATTTTAGAGTGACGTTAGGTTTTAGAAGTAAGAATAGTAAAAGATTGTGCGGCCTTGTAGAATCTATTCTCTACTGCATTTATAGTCATACAGGCAGTTTTACAAAAAGGAAGAAATAGACTCCTATTCTGGAGGAGTGGGCAAACTTTGCGGATCTCTAACAGTTCTTTCTTGACCAGGCTTCAACAACTACTTTTGGTAAGTCAAGGACTTATAGTAACTTCTCAAATGATGGCCTTCGATCATGTGTGGCTATCTTCGACTACACTTTTACTGGCTTACTCTTGCCGAATCTAGGAAATTTGCTACTACAATTACCCCATTCTCGACAGAAGTACTTGTGGTTCTGTCGAGAAAAAATTAGAAGCTGAAGAGGTTGCCGCATGAGAAGATGAGTCATCTGTGTGATTTTTGAGGTCAAAGGAACTGTATTTGGTCAAGTCATTCCCGAGGCGCAATTAATGCAGTATAGTAAATCTGGCAGAGTTCATTGGGTATAAATAGGGGGTCGTTGAGGGTAGAATGGTGGTGTTTTTAGGAAGATATCGCCCCAAGTGTGGTCTAATGTGCTGCCTGAGGTAGAAGACGATGAATAGCTTAAAGGGAAAAATTATGCTTAAGTTGATTGGTCATAATTCGTTATGTGATCGTGTCACGGCGATGGGGTAGGAGAGAGGTCAAGAGAAAAAAGATGCGTATCTGTTAGAAATAATTATGTCATCATGCGGTGTTGAAGGTAATGGAGTATGTAAATTTCGGGTAGAAAGGGTAACTGTTTGCGCTGATGATGAAAATTTAAAGCTTAGATGGACGTCCAAGGATCTTGTCGAACGTAGGAGGCTTCTTATAATTTTTTGCTGCCTTCATCTGGGGAAGTAGCCTTTAGAAGTTCAGTGACTTGAGATTCATTGAGGTTTTTTGCACTAGAAAGAGGTTTTAATGTCTGATTCCGGTGAAAAGAAAACATAAAGTAATCAGTCCCATAAGCCGAATGTAAAAATTGATGTAGTTTGAAGTAATATAATCGAAGGATGTAGTCACGGATGTTATACTTAACAAGATCAAGGGAGGAAGTTGTCGAATATGAATTATAACTTATTCATAATGATAAATAAAGTTAATATCTTCGATATTCGATTTATGTGTATTTCGATTATCAATTGCTGTTTAAAATAATTGAAGGTGAAATATCGAACGTGAATGTACATAAAATATTGATGGGTTGGTATAACAACTTGAATGTAGTTGACTGAGTGGGTTCCAGAATGGATTTTGAGGTTGATTGATTTGACTTTAAAATTATAGAGTTCCAAGGCAGAGTAAATGTAGGTGAGTTGGACCATGACTGGAGGGGGTTTAAATAAGACTTGTTATTGCAAATGTGAGGCATTCATGCAAGATGGTGAAGACGAGATCTCAGGCCTGGGATGGTCTATTCAGGCATGTTCAAGCGATGTATTGAGTATTGTACACTCGATATTTTGGATCTCAAAACTGTGATATATATATGGATGATCTGGAGGAGCCTGATTACGAAGGGATGAGCGAGGCAAAAGCGAAGAAAGCTGAGGAGGAGTTTGAGATTCATCTCAAATTATAATTTTGGCATCCTTCTGAACAATGTGGTGGTATGTGAACTCGAGCAGCATTGTTGGTGAAGAGAGAAGATGAAGCTACAGCTAGGGGTTTATGAAGTTGTAATGTTTAGTTGGAGTAGGTCTTTGTAGAGATTTGTTATGGTCAATGAAATGGAATGAAAATAGTTGTGTAGGATATTTTGTCGATGGAAGTAATTTGTTATTTATTTATCGAATGGATAATGTACTTGTTGAAATTCGGCAATGGAAAATAGCTTTAAGCAAGTTTCTGGTAGAATGTCGAATATAATGATATTGTAGATGTTGCCGAATGTGGACCCAAAAATATAGGAATTTGCAGGTAAGGTAGAAGTAGGGGAACTATCAAGAATAATGATTATGGCCAGATGTGTTCCTTTAGGTGAGAGTATGAAATATAAGGAAGATGATGTTAATCGTCTTTGTGACAATATAGGTTATGCTTTGTTGCACGTGAATGTAGCTGAAAAACTCCTTCGAGATATGGAAGGATTAGAGTGGGAGTGTAAGCATTTGTTGGCTCTGAGAAGGCAAAGTATCGAAGAGGCTGGGAAGGGAAGTAGAAGGCTTTACGTTCAAGGAGTTGAACGGTCGCAAAGTGGTACGATGAACAATTACGTGGGGCTTATAATTACCTCTGAAGTGGGCGACTGTTCACACTTTTCAAACACAGAAAAAAAAATCTTTAGTGCAAATTGTTTTTGCTCATCGTTGGATTGATTGTCTACAATTGCGAAGGAGGCAATTGACGTTCTGATTGAAAGAGCCAAGCGAGCAAAGGAGAGGGATACAAAAGTAGCGCGTAAACAAGGTTAGTAATTCTGACTTTAAATATTTGCTGCTTTGATGGATAAAGTTATAGAAAAATAAAATTAAGTAAAGTGAATGTTTTTGTATGTTGAATTGAATCGAAAGTGAATGATTTATAAGATAACATTGGTAGGGTTTGATAGAGTAGTTTTAGGAAATTCTGGTTTGGGTGTGATTCGTTGGGTGTCAAGGTGGAAGAAATAGTTTTTGGTGTGGAGATGAGTGGAGAAGGTGATTGGTTGGTGGCACTGGGGTTACGGTGTGATTGTAGAGATGAGTAGAAATGTCATTTTAATATAGCGAGATTGTCGGGGATATTATTTTTGTGTTGGGATTTGGCCGAATTTTGTACCGGAGAAGGGGAATTATCAAATTTTGAATAAATGTATTTTTGCAAGGAAACAGGTGAAGTATGTTCAAGAAGCTGTTGAGTTCCCTATAATTTCGACAAAAGGTAAACCAGATTAACAAGTTATCGATGTTATTTATTAAAAATAGAAAGGCATCGAGAACTGAGCAGATGTGCCACTTTAATAAAAGATAGGAATATGAATTAAATGATATGAACTATATCGAAAACTGTGAGAGTAAGTATAAATGTAAAATGATAGTGGCAGATAGTAAAGCGAATGATGTGCTGGAGAGTAATCTCGACAATGATATCTTTATGAATATATGAACTTATGAACATATATATATATCACATATGAGAGATTCTAACTGTGTAAGAATTATGGAATCCATTGTGCAGGTTCGATTTAAAATGGCTGAACCAATTCATAATGATAAAAAAGACATATACGGGAGTCTGGAAGAGGTAGCGCCTCTGATGATTGATGTGAGGACTTGTATACAATAATTGGGTGGGAGATATAGGGTAGGGTCGAGTAGTGAAGATTTAGGTAGTGTAGAACAGTTTAGGTGGTACCTAGCATTGTCGAACAGGCTGAGGAGGAGGACACGTAGACGGATATAGATCACGAGCCTCAAGAGTGAGTGATCGAGAAGGTAGTAGGGATGGGGAAGAAGATATGGAGGAAGGTGAGGAGGCATGTTACGGAGAGGGTCCAGAGACCAAAGAAATATTAAGCTTCAAGAAGAAGTATGGTATTCCAAGGGATATAAGGCTAGAGGAGTACCAGTATGAAATGATTGACAAGAAAATACCCTTGAATGGTATTCTGGTGCATCGAGAACAAATAAAGAAGGGATTGAAGCTTCCCCTCATAGAGGACCAAAAGAAATTAATGAACTTCTTTGATGTAGCACCAGGGCAGTTCAATTCGAATGTGTATGATCTGTTCAGGGTTTGTGGGGCAATAAATAATCGACTTAAGGACAGGGGGAGGAGTTAATAACTGTTGATGATTTATGTGTGTACTATACACTCAAGATGAACCCGCGGAAGCTAGGTTACCAGTACTTGGCGAGGTTCCTGGAAAGACCATTATTTTATGATATGGTGTCAACTGGGGGGCAATACACCGATGAGCGCTTACTGGTCCCCAAAAATTATGATTTCTATAAAAAAAAGCCTGGGGAACCTTTAAAGAGAAAAACTTTTTACTTAGGTGTGTGGTTAGGTAATTGTAAGTCCCGATGTTTGAATTCTGTAAATGAGATATAAGTGTTTCTAACTTGTTTATGTTGTTTGCAGCGTTGAAAGAGGTTGACAAGAAGTCGGAAGTAAAGGAAGAGTTGTATAAGGTAAGGAAAGATTTTTTTGGTAGGATCGATAACCTTGTTATCGATCAAGATCTTGTGAACATGTTATTCCATGAGGCTGGTTTAAAGAGGTCAAGGGTAAAAGGTTCAGAAGTGCCTGTTATCAACAGAAAAATGTTGGCGAGGAATAAGAGAGCCGCAGACGCTAGCTTACCACTTGAAAATTACTCCTTAGCTGGGTACAACACTGATACAGAGATTGATGTTATGCTAGGAGAGTCTCTGGAAAGGAATAAAAAGAAAAGGGTGGCAAGTTCTGATGTTCCTCTATTACTTCCTCGTAAGAGGCTAACTCAACAATCAATAACGGAGGAGGTGGCTGGTACTGTTAGATCAACAGTAACTATGGATATGTGTCCCCTACTGGGTTTTAAGAGTGTGGTCCTGAAGAAGACCAGTAGCGAGACATCGAAGAAGAAGTATGTCGAAGAGACTGAGACATAAAGTCAGAAGACTATGGATGCTTATACGTCTGGGACGAAGGAGTTGAAGATGGAGCTGGAGGATTGATTGGTGTGGATTGATAGTTTGAATACATTTTTCAGCGAGGGTCTGAGGAATTTAACGAAGGTGAGAAATTTAAATACTTTTCAATGAATGAAAAAATTGGTAGGTCACTCGAATATTCATTATATGACTTTGATGTAAATTAAAAAGTTAGTAACTAAGGTTATGAGTCGCGTTGTGGGCAGTGGAGAGCTGGCAAATCAGATTATTGCCTATAAAAGTATAGAGAAGGATTTGATCGCGGAGAAGGCAGAATTGAATGCAACATTGAATAGGTATAAGCTCGATGCCAGGAAGGCGAGGGAAGCTGTACTGGGTGAAGTGAAGAAAGTGGTAGAGAAAGAGAAAATGGAGGCTTTGGCATTACAGATCACCTATGAAAAAGATGTAAGTGATCAAGTTGTCGATGCTCGTAAAGCAATGGAGCAAGAGCAGGGCAAGCTGCCCGATGAGGTGAGGGCGAAGATGAATGAGAAGAAATTGGCAAAATACATATAAGTGAGGACGCATTTTTTAGAACAATATGACGAGTTGGATGAGAGGAAAACAATTCTATAATGAACTTGCAAAAGATGGGGGTACTGTTTTTGATGATAGCCCAGACAACGATGTACCCCAGACTCCTGATGTACGTGTGGCAATCGATATTATCGAAGATGATGTGATGGTAGAGGCTGACGGTGCTTGTTCTGGTAAGGTAACAGATGTTCAGGTTCCCGAAGGTACCCTAAATTTGAAAGAAGAAAAATCTCCCTCTTAAATGTTAAACCTCGTGTAGACTGTGTTTGATTGAGAAAGGATGTAAAAATGGTCAGTGGGATCGAAACTATTTAATTTGTAGTCCTGTGGTAAAACAATTTTGTGTCGCTGTAAAACTTTTTTATTTGCGAAATAATTATGTGCACTTGTTTTATAAATAGTTATAAGTAGCAAATTGGATAAAGTGATTTTGATCGAATGTGACTATGGATCAAGCAGATAAGTGAGAAACGCATGTTTGCATGATATGTGAAAGATGTTCATGAAATGGCAAGTAATAAGAATGAGTACCAGATGTATATCCTTAGATGGGTATCTGGATTTATAATTGAAAAGAATAAGAACTCTCTTAGAGGTTGTTCGATAAGTAAAGAGCGCAAAGTAGAATACCCTGTAATTGGATTTTGTTCACGTAAAATTTAAATGATAGACTTTAGGTATACTTGTTAAATAGTGACCAAAAACAAATCAAGATAGTAAGGATTTTGTTTGTCTGATGCATACTTATTAAATATGGGACGAGATCAAATCAAATAGTAAGGATATTGTTTGTCTCATATATACTTGATAAGTATAAAACGATATCAAATCAAATAGTAAAGATATTGCTTGCTTGATGTATACTTGACAAGTATAGATCGAGATCAAAGCAAATAGTAAAGATATTGTTTGTCTGATGTATACTTGACAAGTTTAAATCGAGATCAAATCAAATAGTAAAGATATTGTTTATCTGATGTATACTTGACAAGTATGGATCGAGATCAAATCAAATAGTAAAGATATTGCTTGTCTGATATATACTTGACAAGTAGAGATCGAGATCAAATCAAATAGTAAGGATCAAATTGATAACAAAAGATGTTTATTTCAATCGATCAAAATGGTTACAGTGTTTCATCTGTAAAATAGTTTCAGTTGAGCTGTGTTCCATAGATATTCAAATTGTATTTTGTCTCCAGTCATCAACCAATAAGTCCTACTTTCTATTTTATTGCTGACAATGCATGGCCCTTCCCAGTTTTCTGACAATTTTCTAAAAAATTTAGGCCGAGTACTATCTTGGATCCGTCGTAAGACAAGGTCTCCAATACCAAATTTTCATTCTCGAACTTTCTTGTTGTATGCCTTTTTCAAGGTATCATGGTATCGTCCCAAATTCACAATGGCCTTGTCTTTGGTTTCCTCTATCCAATTGAGGTTGCAAAGGAGACCGAGCTCATTCTCTTTGTCTAAAATTTTTCGTCGAGTACTGGGTAGATCGAGGTCTGAAGGTATGAATGCTTCAGTACCAAAAGCCATCATGAATAGAATACAGCTGGTTGAGACCCGAGGTATGGTGTGGTAGGCCCAGAGAACACTGAGCAATTCATCCACCCATCGCCTTTTCTTGTCGTCAAGATGCTTGCGTAATCCTAATTTGATGCTTATGTTTATGGCTTCGGCTTGTCCATTTCCTTGAGGATAATATGGTGTGGATGTTGTGAGCGGGATTTTGTATTTATGGAGGAAAGCAAGTACTTTGACGCCGATGAACTGTTTACCATTATCAGAGTGTATCATCTGCAGACAACCAAACCTGGTGATGATGTGCTCCCAAAGGAACTTGATAACTTTGTTTTCATCAGTATGGCAGAGAGGAACTGCTTCAACCCATTTTGTGAAGTAATAAATGGCAACCAGGACGAACCTTCGGTTTCACGATGCTAGATGGAAAGGCCCAATGATGTCGATTTCCCAACTTTTGAATGGCCAAAGAACATTACAGATATGCAAGTTTAAGGCTAGGCTTTTGATGTCTTGGGCATGGATTTGGCATTTGTAGCATTTTTGAAGAAAGTCTTCATAGTCCTGTCTCATCTTGGGCCAATACAACCCTTATGTAAAAGCACGTTGGGCTAACGATCTTCCTAAAACATGTACTCCACAGATACCTTCATGAAGATTTTGGATTTTGATTTGAGCTTGTTTCTGTGAAATGCATTCGATAAGTGGTCCCCCTCCTGTGATTTGATATAAGATGTGACCTTGGATAGTGAATCTAGGACTCTTGGCTAAAAGTGATCAAGATTCTTCTTTATTTCTGGGGAGGATGTTGGAGTTGAGATATGCATAGAATGGTCTTCTCCAATCTTCGGGATCATCGTCTTCAGTAATGGTGATCTGGAGTGTTGATAGTATATTGAGGCTGGAATGCTTGATGATTTCTATTTATAAAGATCTTTTTTCACTGTCTCCCAGCATTGCAGCGATGTAAGCTAAAGCATCGGCATGTCAATTTTCCTGTCGGGGCAAGTACAAAATTGCTGCATGTTTAAATCTTTAATCTTTTCTTCAACCAGAGCTACATAATCAACCATTTTTCCAGTTGTTTTGAAAGTTTTGTTGTAATTATTTGCCATGAGCAAGGAGTCGACGTAGACTACTAATTCTTATGCACCGAAAGTAAGTGCGAGATCGAGACCGTATAAGATTCCTTCATATTCGGTCTCATTGTTGGTGGCATAGAAGTTTAGTTTGATAGCTTTTTTGATTCGATGATTGGAAGGCGTGATGAGGACGATGTCAATCCCCGATCCTTGTGGTCTTGCTGATCTGTCTGTAAAAATTAGCCAACCAGAGCTTTTGGACCATGTGTCTGGCTCTGCTATTGAGTCATCTGTGAATATTTCTTCGAGTTCTTCCCAATCGGGGTCTTCGACAAGAAAATCTGCCAAAAAGTCGGCCACTGCTTGTCCCTTGACTGATATTTGTGGTTCAAAGGAAATGTCATATTCTTCATAGAAAGAAGACCATTGCTAGATTCTTTGAGATTTTTTGTTTTGGAGAGTACTAGTTTGATGGGGTATTTGGTGATGACTTTGATGGGATGAGCTTGAAAGTAGGGATGAAGTTTTTGAGAACTGTAGACTAGAACGAGTAACTATTTTTTTGTTATCGTGTTCCTATTTTTAGCAGGCATAAGTATTTTGCTGATAAAATAGATTAGTTTTTCCACTCTGCCATCTTCCCGAATAAGGACAAAACTGATTGAATCTTTGGTTATGGATAAGTACATTATAAGAGATTCGCCATCAATTGGAGTACTCATTATTGGAGGACTCCCCAAGTATCGTTTAAGATCTAAGAAAGCCATCTCACAGTCAGGAATCCAAATGACTTCCTTTTGCTATTTGTTCGAAAGAGGAGTGAGGTTGCCACGAAGAAGGAAGTAAAGGAGTTTGCATCGATCAGATGACTTTGAGATGAATTTGTGAAGAGTATCAATTTTGCCTGCGAATTTTTGAACATCTTTTTTTATTTGAGGAGATGGCATTGCCATGAGTGTTTTGATTTGTGCAGGATCGATTTCTATTCCTCATTTGTTGACTAGATGTCCCAAGAATTTACCAGATGCGACCCCGAATTGACATTTCTCTGGGTTGAGATTCATCTGTTATTTGCGAAGGATATCAAAAATAGTTTGAAGGTTGCTTGAGTGATCTTCTCGTTTCAAGCTTTTGTAGATCATATCATCGATGTAGACTTCCACAATTGTGTCGAGATGATCTTTGAACATTTTAGTCACAAGTCTTTGGTAAGTAGCGCATATATTTTTTAAACCGAAAGGCATTACCGTATAACAGTAGAGACCTTTGTCGGTGATGAAGGTTGTTTTTTCTAGATCTTCTACAGCTAGTAGAACCTGGTTATAACCAGAGGCTGTATCCATCATAAAAAGAAGTTCGTGTCCTATGACTGAGTCGAGAAGTTATGGAATTAGTAGTAGCGAAAAATTATCCTTAGGTGTGAACTTCTTGGGTTCTGTAAAGTCAATACAAACCCTGATTTTTCCATTTATCTTTGGTACCGCTACGATATTAGAAACCTACTTCGGATATTTAGCTTCCAGAATAAATCCTACCCGAAGGAGTTTATCAATTTCTTCGTTTACTGCATCACGGAGTCGGGTGGCTAAATTCTGACATTTTTGGATGATAGCTTTGCTGTCTGGAAGGTGGTTGAGTCGGTGACAAGCGATTGAAGGGTCGATGCCAGGTATTTCTGTGAAAGTTTAGGCAAAGATGTTGATGTTCATCTTAAGTGGCTGTATCATGGCCTATTTTTCGTCGGTCGATAATTTAGAGTCGATGAAGGTTGTGCATCCTGGGCCATAGAGTTCTACAGATTCGACTATCTTGGTGTCATGCTGTTAAAATGTTGTTGATTCCTCTTGCAGTAGTTGTTATACTTTGAGAAGTTTCACTAGGCCAAAATGAGTAAAAAGTGATGGGGCAGGTCAGTCGTTATTTCACTAAAGCAAAATCCATTTTAGTCGAAAAAAGTGTCGTTCTTTTTGCAGTAGTTTTATGTTATCGACTTGAAAAGCGTTATAAATTAACGACTAAAGGACAGGTCAAAGTATCCGTCGTATTTACAAAAATTTATGACCCTTTTAACAGTTGTTTTTTTGGTTGCAATAGAATGACAAAATTCTTAGTCGCAACAACTGACGTAGTTCATACTCTTTACGACTATAACATTCGTTGCTCTATGCATCGCTAACCTAAACGTTAAAAATAATAATCGTAGTAGCTAATTTTTGAAATATCTAGTAACACATTTATAAGTTGTTTTATACATCCCAAAAAATATATTACAAATAACAGTCACAACATCAGTCATAATAATTACATTTGAAGACATGGCAATTAGTCATTTTATATGTCACAAATATAAACGTCCCAATTTTTGTCACATTAACAGTCATTTTGTTTCAATATACAACAATCATATCAATCGGGTCATAATCACAATATTTGTTATAAATTTCATTAACTAAAAACAATTAATGTAAAAAAACAACATATTTCAATAACAAGAGCAAGTTTTATTATAAATTAAAAGGTTATTGCCTAATATCAATGTTAAACTTTATTTTAAGAAATAATAAAATAAAAAGATGGCGCTCACTCGAAATAGGTAAGACTCTTAAACCATACAACAGTTTCACCCGAAGAGATGTCACCGAGAGTACCGCCTTCCATAAATAATTGCACATCATCGTGAATAACCTCATCTACTATGACACAATAAAACCCTTCAGGAGCCACCCCAGATAATTGAATACTTCCATAAGCAATTGTTCTGTCATACATATCTTTTATAATATAGTTTCTACCCCTCACTCCATCAGGTGGCGGTGAATCTCTTGCTGCCTACAAATGAATAAAAAGTGATTGCGAGTACATAGTAGAAGAACGTTTTTATGGATTATAGTGTAGCTACTAAAGATATTCCTTAATAAGCATAAGTGTTAATGGATTATAGTAGAGCTACTAAAGATGTTTTTATGGCTTATAATGAGATGCAAAGCAAAGAAAAACATGGACTGAGAATTATTGATATTTATTTTCAATATTATCGTCTGATATATACTATCATTTGAAAATCTATGAAGTAAAGTCTGTTGAATGTATTTTATTTTACTTGTTCAGTACAATCCAAATTCTACTAACAATAAATTAGTATAAGTTGTATAAATAAGTATAAGAGAAAGAAAAAAAAACCTGGGAGAAAGAGGCATTACTTGGAGAAGCATGGTGCATATTTATTCCATGTCGACTCTCGCATGATTCAAATGCTCCAATCCTTTCTTCAAGTCTTTTACATTTACTAGCTTCTACCTCTAGCTTTTCTTCAAATTCTTGTCGCACTGAAACTATATATAAATTGGTTATTCTTGGATTTTTTTCGTTCAATGACCTTCCTCAAAGGTGTTGTAACTCGAACACTTGTCTTATTAATATGACCACTAAAGTCTCTCACATGCCCATTTCCACCTTCTCCATATTCCTTTTTGACATGAAATTTTTTTTTGATAAGAATAGAATTAAAGTCAGATATATTACAAATACCTAGAACATTAAATTATTCACAAAATAGATACACATTGAATAACTTATATACCAAGTGTAGATAAACAAGTTAACAAGTGTTTCATGTAGGTTCTAAAGTTTATGGATTGAAGTTGTCTTTAACTTTTATCTTATCCATGGGGTTCAGTCCCCTGCTTACCTTTCAAAAGTAACTTATAAAGTATTATGATGTATTGACATGACTTACCAATAAAATTGGATCATGGTCTAAATCTTTCTCCATGATTTCTGGTTCATTTTTAATAAGTCGATTAATTCCTACCTGTAAAATAAAACCACTAAGTACACCTTCATACGAACTGTTTAGGCTGTCAAGTTTTTACCATTCTGTCTTTCATTTGCTCAGGGAAAGTACTATCCTATTTTGTATGACAAGCAAGAAAAAGTTCAGTCCTCTTCACATAACCCTTAGGCCTACCTCTTTCCTGTAAACTAATTAACAAAGTTTATGAGTATGTTAAATAAACTTTAATTGGTGCAATGCAAGCTGCAGTCGCTGCTGCCATATCACCGTACACACATTCTACGTTTTTAATAACTTTAAAAACGTTTTGTCTAAAACCAAAGGCAACAAAGTTCACACTATAAAATCATTGCCAGTTCATCACCCAATGTAAAATATATACACAGTACTATCATCTTCTTTGTCCAGTTCACTTTCTCAAGGTCACAACCAGAAATGAAGCCCGATAAATTTTAAAACTGGAGAGGTGTGTAAGAGATGACAATGTTTGGATTCGCCAGTAGTGGAGAAACTGAAAGCAATGTATTTGCTCGAGATAAATGTTATGAGCAAAACTAATGTGGTTTTAGCACTTTGTTTACTCTAGATAAGGAGCTTGACCCTTCGCTGTATCATGCATACCAAATGTTTCTAAATGGTTGCCATCGAAACAGAGAAGCTGCCTCAAAATCTCAGAGAACGTACAAGTGATAATTTTTTGAGTCTTCAGTTTGGACTTTGATTTGGAACTTGTTTTGCTCTTTATTTTGATCAGGATCCTCCATTGAATTGTAGAATTGTGCTCGAAGGATAAGCAGTTGGAGGTCAGGCTTAAAATTTATTGCCTTAGAGAGCTCTGTTATGGTTTCATCAGCTTTGTGGTCATCCATCAAGACTGTTGGACTCAAATTGAGGTTGTTAGTCACAGAGCTTCACAGAAATGTACAAGATATGAGACTAGTTTGCCATTTCTAAATTTTTCTAAATTTCAAGGTAACTTAAAAGTAGCTAGTAATATAGATTTAAATTGATAATTAATGTAACTACTAATGACTACCACATATATTTGATGACAAGATCCTAATATCCAAAACTTTAACAAACATGATTATCTTCATTTTGAGTCGATTATCTTAGCCAGATAACTCATATACTAAGTTGTATAGGGATCCAATTCAACATTAGTATTATTTCGCACTCATTTAATGAACATATTGTTTCTTACTGCCTACATTCACATTAACAGATCTTCTTTTATTGTTGCTAAAATACATTAACAGATAACCCAGTCTTACCTTTTCTTAAGAAAAAAACAAATAACCCATTTGGTGTATATGACAACGTTCACGTGATACTCATGGGCCCATCCGATTTCAATACCTTGAACTAATGCATGGTTCCTTTGGCTAATTTCTTTCTCATTAATCTTTAACTAGTGTAGTGTTCGCATGAGCGTCCTTTGTTGCATCTCGTGCTTTTAATCCTAGTTGCACTGTACATACATAAATATTTATAAATCAAATCACAGAATGGCTGCTATCTCCAAGAAAATTCCAATACACTCCTCCATTCTCCTCATCTCAAGATCACTCCCTTTTTAGTTCTAGCGACAATAACTACTATATCAATTTATAACACCAAGGGTAAACTCCCTAGTTTTTAGCCACTGTTCACAATTGATGGATGTATAACCCTATTCCGACCTACAATATATCTCCTTAATCCTTCCCATTAATGGTCAAAGAAAGAGAGTAGTGTTACTGGTTGATCTCACCACCATCTAATAGTTATTTTTAACATATTCACCAGCCCTCTTCCTCTAACTTTCATTACATTGCTACTTATAACACTGTACTATCAATATCATGCTACACCACCACTTCTCTACCTTTTGTATGTCAATTTGGTAAAGAATGCATACATGATACATTTATAGTATAGGTATTAGAGTTACATGCTTATATTATAAAAACTGCAAATAGAAGCTTCTGACTAGCAATAAGATATAATAGGATTATGTTGAAAAAAGGTCAGGATTACCCAGAAAGAAGTTAAGAAGTAATAGGTCATGATTGACATAAAGAAAAAGTAGAGCTTACCTGCAGCACTATGTCTGTATGGATAAGTCCTTAATGGATCTAAATGTGTTGCCGTACTAAGATCACACTTTGTTGTATCACATTCACAATACTCTGAGCGCTTCTCATAGGCCAATGCATTGTTCCTTGCTTTCTCTATCAATATCATCATCTCATCGTAAGCTTCTGCTTTCTAATTCTTGAGATGGTAAACACGAGCTAGACCCTGATGCGCTCTGGTGTGCCTGATGTTTAGAGCATTCATATAGCAGTCTACAACTTGATCTAGCTTACCACAGTCTACATAGACACTTCCTAAATTATTTAATGCCTGAAAAGTATCACGACCAAACGAATTAGGCAAACAAGCCAGGATCATCTCATAAGGTAAATAATAAAGGATATCTCGACCAGTTGACACCAACAATACAATCAACATAAGATTAACACAGCCTTACACCTCCATTCTGGCATTTTTTTTTTTGCAAATAGCGAAGATGATTTGAATTTTTGCATCTGGTCAAAGTCATAATACATCTAAAAATCATTTCAGTACCAACTTGCAAACAACTACTTAGTTGTCCTTTTTAAAGACCATCAGAAGGGCATCTAAGAGCTTCCTCTAGAAGATGGATTACATAAGCTAAAGAGTCGGGAGCCAAGTTTGTATCGGCTAAAGCATAAGCTTTAAGGAAAAATGCTTTAAATGATCTCTGAATAGAAATGGACTCCTCCGCCTTTGCTAAAACGTCTTCACGGTGACCAGTGTCGTACAAAATTCATCCTTCATAGACAAGTTTTC
Source organism: Kingdonia uniflora (assembly GCA_014058105.1). Classification (NCBI taxonomy): domain Eukaryota; kingdom Viridiplantae; phylum Streptophyta; class Magnoliopsida; order Ranunculales; family Circaeasteraceae; genus Kingdonia; species Kingdonia uniflora. Next base: position 6,844,935 of record JACGCM010000816.1, on the reverse strand, counting down.
ATGCTCTGAACTAGAATGATTACGGGCCAAACGCAAACTCCGCATTGCAGCTTTTTGACAGTTTAACCTAATTTACATAAAAAAAATATCATAGTCGAGAAAAAAATAATAAGTTTCCCTACTCGAATAATAAGATTTCATGGCCTAACCACAACAAACATGACCTTACAAGTAACTTTTAATTTGTAGATTGTACTAATAATTTTGGAGAGAGAGAGAGAGAACAGTAACAGTGATCATGTCTTTCTCTTTCTTCAAACCATTCTGACCCAAAAGTCCATTAGAGCTCGTGAAAGCAGTATCTGAAAGCCTCCTTGCTCTCGACACCAAAACTGTGGCAGAAGTTAAAGCCCTTAAAAAGGCATTGGAAGAAGTTGAAAATAATTTTGTCCTATTGAGGCAAATGCTTTCTGGAGATGGGGAAGTTGACCCAAATGAAGAACATGTTTCATAATTAACATCTGAGATTTGCAAAGAGGATGTTCTCAGCCTTCTTATTCACAAGTTACCTATATTGGGATGGGAAGCAAGAAAAGACAGTTCATTGTTGGTGCATTTTCTTGAGGCAAATGGTTGGTTCTAGTTATTGCTGTGTGAAGTACCTTGAGAATCATTCAGAGTTACTCGATTTCCTTGTTGTATGCTACGGTAGCAAAGATATTGCCTTGAATTGTGGGAACATGTTAAGAGAAAGCATCAAATTCTCAAGCCTCGCAAAATACATATTGGATTCTACAAGCTTTGAGTTGTTCTTCAAGTATGTTGTGCTCCCAAATTTTGATGTTGCGTTCGATGCTTTTGCTACCTTTAAGGATTTGCTTACGAAACATGAAATTGCGGTCTCTGAATTCCTTACTGCCCACTACGAAGATTTCTTTGAGCACTATGAAAAACTCTTGACATCTGAAAACTATGTCACTAGAAGACAGTCTTTGAAGCTTCTTTCAGACTTTCTATTAGAGACACCAAATTCTTATATAATGAAGCGCTACATTTTAGAGGTCCGATATTTGAAGGTCATGATGACATTACTGAAGGATTCAAGCAAAAATATTCAGATATCTGCTTTCCACTTTTTTAAGGTTTTTGTTGCTAATCCCAACAAGCCATTAGAGATAATAGTCATTCTAGCAAAAAACCATGTGAGATTGCTGACACTGCTCCGTAATCTTTTTGTCGACAAAAGTGCCAGAGGACGAGCAATTCGAAGTGGAAAAAGAAATGATTATGAAGGAAATACACAGAATATCTTGCTTACCAAACTTGGCGTGTTAGGCTCCTCTTCAACAACTATATAGTAGTCGCTATTTCTGTCTCTACATCCTGCTTTCTTAGGTTTTGAAGCCTATTCTTATTCAATAACTTCCAATTTGTTGTAAGTTGTGCATGTGAAAATATAGGCAACAAGTGTTTGATGTGAATAAACACGATTTTAGTTCTTACTTCCAAGAACTAACAGGGAGATGGACGCCGGAATGGCCAATGTAATTCAGAACTTGATTGATTAAATTATCAGTAGCTGAAATACTGTACAAAAAATACTAATAATTCTTATATGCCAAAAATACTACAATTCACTAACCACATCTTCTTACATTTAAATCCTAATCTTTAGAGCAATAAAAAGAATACACCCTGAAAGTATCAATCGGCAAACACCAATATAGTATGTTGGATAGCAAAAAGCAAACAACATTTGAAAAATAATACTGTTAATTGACGAAATGATAAAATTAGTTTCTCACCGTAAGAGGAGGGATTGCTAAAACCGTAGAAAACTTCTGCCAAAATCATTTGCCAACATTTCATGCATAACAGTCAAGGAGCCAATACCATCAACGCAGAACCAATGGTCATAAAGTTGCATCCAGCAATCAGCCTGACTCCATTACTGAAACAGTACTTAACTAAAGTAGATTGTGGCGTAGTTGTTGGAGAGGCAAAATCGATTGGGATTAGGAAATTTTAGGTGTTGGATTTATGCGGGGAAATTTGTTTTCGATAAGTTCATAGAGGTTGATAGAGAGATTAGGGGATATAGATTTGAAGTTAGCTCAGAGATTTCCAAATTTCAAACTCTTGTTGGAGTCCGACGACGACTGTAGGAGAAAGAGAGCGAGGGAGTTCGCGAGATTATGGTTTTCATATTGGGATTTGGAGAATTTGGGATGGGCACTTCTATTTTCTTTTTCATAAAGATTGATTAGAGTACTTTTAGCTTAATTAATCAAAACGACTATATAAACCGTCTAAATTGGATTTGTTTTCCAATGAAATACACAGTCGCATTTTTTATGATGCAAATAAGAAGAAATATAGAATAAACGACAGTGGCAATAAGATTAAGACTGTTAAAGGATGTCAAAATTTTCCAACACACCTGCCCGGTCATAAATGCACATCCAAAAGTGTCAATATTTACTCTTTTTGGCCTAGTGTTTGGTTGTATGAGGGTGGTTGTAGTATTTTCACATATTCGTGCAACTGTTTGGCTGCCCTTGATTTTGTAAATTCTGTGATCTGTTAGAAAACGCAATGCTAGATGATAAGTAGAAGGCACTGCTTTGATTGAATGTAACCAACTTCGTCCTAAAATCCCCAAATATTTGGACTCTGCATCGATGACGAAGAATTTTACGAATGTAGTTTTGGAACCTGCTTGAACTGGGTAGAGTGATCTCTCCTGTGGCTGATTCCTTTGAACCATTAAATCCCGTGATTGTTATTGTCGAAGCTCTTACCGAATCAGTAAGGCCTAGGACTTCAATTGCTCTTCTGAACAATACATCTATGGCGCTTCCAATATTGATGAAAAGTGTATGTAAATATTCATGTCCTACTTTGAGCATAATGACGAAAGGGTCATCATGAGGGTATTTGACGTGGCTTGTGTCACAGTCTTCGAAGGTGATTTGGAAAGGACATTTCAATTTTCTTGTGCTGGGGAGGAGTTTTGCTGATTTGTCCGAGGAGGTCATTTTATAGCAAGAAGTAATCTGATCGTCTTATTTTCTTTTCATTCCTTTCTCAATCTCAATCATATACAGGTGGCGAGCTTGCCCTTGGGGCTGATTTTGCTCCATTTCTTTATTTTTTGCTTCATTCTCTAGGAATTTTTAGATGCCGATGACATAATTGTGGAGTCTTCCAGTAAATAGAATACGATGGAAGATTCGTATGAGGGAGTAACAGGTGTCACTCTCATGGTTATGCACATTATGATACTAACATAGTGGTCTGTTAGGAAGATCAGGAATTGTCTGTAGTGCGCGATAACACTCATCTCCCTTTATCGTCGGCAAGATAGCGGAAAGAGTTATTGTCATTGGTGGCAGAACTGGGACAAGTCCATCTGGTTTTCCGTCTCTTCTTCTATTATTGTCGGTGTTTCTATCGCGTTGTTTGGGCGCTTCAGTAGTGACTGTTCGCTGAGATGGGGTCAAAGATATTTCTCAAGAATGGATTATAGATGAGCTTTTTATCATATCTTTATTTGCTCGCTCTAGTTCGATGTAGTTATTAACCACATCAATCATCTCACTGACTGTACGCAGCTTGTGCAGAATCTCTAACAATTCTTTCTTGACCCCAGAATCTCTAACAATTCTTCCTTTTTGTAAAACTGCATGTATGACTATAAATATAGGCAGATAATAGATTCTACAGGACCGCAATCTTTTACTATTATTACTTCTAAAACCCATCATCACTCTAAAATGGGTAATAACTAGCATCTTACTGAATTTTACATAAAAATCCTCCTCGAGTTCATGGTTTTTCTCAGTCTTTACTGAGTTTTCTACGTAAAATCTTGTTTATCTAGTTTTATTACATTCTTTTTACGAATAAGTATTGGCAAAGATTCTCCTTCCAAAAAATACGCCACTATAATTGGCGCCGTCTGTGGGAAATACCACACTTTTCGATGACAAACATGAACCTGAAAAGCCATTTCAGTACCGTCAGAGATCAAGAAATACCAGAAATTGTTGATCTCCACGGTGCCGTACTCGAGCTGCAGTAACAAATGACCATTTTAACTTAACATCCTCAGTATCGACAACTCAAGGAAGTCGATGCACTTGACATCAAACTCCCCCGCCCAAAAGAAGACCGATCAGTGATCAGTTGGGATCAGAAGGACAGAGAGATTTTGTTCCTGAGGTTGCAGCCTTACCATTTCCCCCACAATAATTCATCACCATGGAAGACCTCAACAGCAGAATCTAGGCCATAAATTCTGGCATTCCAGGCCGACGATATGCGCTTGATAGAATCGAGACAAACCCCATTTCCCCTCATCTCAAAGTTATTCCCATTCTGGACAATTTCCATATGCCCAAATTTATTCAGTATACAGGCCTGACTGACCCGCTTACACATTTTTGACACTTCAAAGCCGCAGTCAGGTTATATTCCAAACTCGACCACATGTTATGTAGACTCTTCAAGATGAGCCTGAAGGAAGAACTGCTCCTGGGGGAGTGGGAAAACTTTGCGGATCTCTAACAATTCTTTCTTGACCGGACTTCAGCGACTACTTTTGGTAAGTTAAGGACTTATCGTAACTTCTCGAATGATGGCCTTTGATTATGTGTGGCTGTCTTCAACTACACTTTTGTTGGCTTACTCTTTTCGAATCTGGAGAATATGCTATTACACAGCTGATCCAAGCCAAGGCTCAAACAGCCCTTAAAAGGGATACAAACCTAGGCCAGTCTACTCCATCACGGACCCAACATTAATAACCCCAACTAAGTCTTCTCTCACCAGCAAAGCTTTTCATGTAGCTTCAACAGTTCCTACTGTACTCAAATCAATCAAAGTTTTGCTCCAACTAACGACAATACCAGCAATATAACAAAAAGTCTGGTCGTGTCTCCGACTGTAGCAACACTAATTACCATCAAAAATCGATTGATCGATAAGTCAGCTTCAAATCCATTCACGGTTTTGACGACAACTCCGATAGGGATAAACAGAAGAGGCTCCATAATGGTAGTTTCTTTTAGCGAGAGTATTTGGGGAGCAAGAAAAACTTGGTAGTAGAGATGAAGTGTCACCATAGTCGCAAGAGAAAGTTAAAAAGTATAGAGATTATAGACGACCGCAAGGGTTATCTTGGAGGTGGAGCTGTAGAAGATTGAAGGAGAGCGATAAGAGAGTTACAAAGTGGTACTCGTGGGGAAGAAATAAGAGTGAATGATTTTGTGGAACCAGGGGCAATACATAATTCTCATTCCCTAAAAGCAACAACTAAGCGTGCAAATAATGTTCCCCATCCACACATACCCCCAGTTATTGATCTGTTTTGGCAAGAGTTGAAAATGGTCCAAGTACGGTGATATACAAGTTTTTGGAGAATTCGGATAGTGCTCCACATAAGCTTTTTGGCAACAAGATAGTATACTGTTCTGCAGGTAAAATCATTAAGTATGGGAAGAATCGTGGACGAGTTCATATTTGTAGTATTTTCTGAGCAAGTATGGCAATAAAAAGGTCAATATGGTCAACTGTCCATCCTCTTAAATTCGTGGACGAATTCTTCTTATAGGGGGAGAGTTGATAGGAATAATAACCGTGTTTGGTCATGGTCGTAGTGGGCATCCTCTTTAGGAGACGGCCTTTATGAATTCCCTAAAATAGGTATTATTTAGTTATTTTATTTTAGTAGAATATGCCTATTTTTAAGGGTAGCGTTTTGGAAGGCGGAGGATTCCTAGTTCTATAAAGGAGTCCTAGGGTAGAAGGTAAGGAGAGGTTGAGTTTTGGAGAGGAAACCCTAGCTAAGTAGAGGGATTTAGTTTTCTTTTCAGTTTTAATTCAATAAAGTAGTTGTCATTCTTTTGTTTCCACATATTTAGTTTTCTATTATGTATATACTGGGTTATGAGCCCGTTCTACGCACGGCTGCTTAAATTCATAATATTAGATATAAATGTATAAGTGAGAAATACTTTCTTGATGATCATTAATAATTAATATTTGTTTTTATATAAGCTATGTAATATACAATTCATATGCTTATATTTCCATTTCAAATGCATAAGTGAGGAAGACATGTAACTCGAAATATGCACAACTTAATGAATTATATGCTATTGGTATGGGTAAGAAATGCCATTAAATGAAATACCCAATTTCAACTAAAGTACTTTGCCGTCAAGAACTCTTATAGGGACATGGATTAATTTTTCTATTTAATTTAGCTTGTGAGGATCTCATTTGTAGTGTTTCCTCATTTGTACTTAAGGTTATGTCAATTTTGTTATCTCGTACATTGCCAACAACCTCACGACTTTGGAAGCGTACACATCAAATTCTTTTTGTTCTCTTAAAGTTTTTATAGACTTATTTTATTTGTAATGCAATTTTATTTGCAATTTTATTTGTAATGCAATGTATGTTCTTAATCACTTTATTGGTGTACAACTATACAGCTCGACATATAATATGGGGGTTGGTTTGATGAATTGGAATAAAAAGATGAATTCCAGATTCTTTTTGGAAGCATGCACATCAAATTATGTTGTAATAGGAAAACATATATTGAACTATCTTTCATAGAAAAGTCTAAATCGGATAAAAACATTAATGAATATAAAATATTTGATCTTGGATTGAACCACCATCACTTGAGAGAACTGGAATTTCATTTCCAACCCAAGCGCTCTACCATTTGAGCTAACGATTAATTATTGTTCTGATAATGAATAAATGTAAAAGTTTTAATATGCAAATAATTAATAAACCAATATGAGCAACTTCAAATATACACATAACACACATTTCTGCCCACAATATTGTCATTGCACTCATGCATCTTCATTATATGTTTCTTGACAAAATTTTAAACATATTTTTCAAAAGTTCACAATAGGGGAGGAAGCAAAATAAAGAAACATGACTGCAAATAATATGAAAAGGACACTTTCTTACAATAACAAAGTAGACTGGCTAAAAAAACCCTTCAGCTTTAAAACCTGACCTTGCAATAACTAATGTTCATATTTTGAAGCGGTCTCATCACCATCTTAAGCCTTTTTTGCCTTTAAGTGTTTCAATCAATCTACGAAAATACTTTTACGCAACTTGATTTTCTTACTTTCGATGCAGAAATATAATACATCTTAGCCCTTGTAACTTAGAAACTTAAAACACGTAGTGTGGAGATAATGTACTCACCTTAAAATTTGCATAATACATGTGAAACAAATATCCCTCATGCTTCTGCAATGAAATTTATATAATAAAACTATCAGACAATAGTTTTGACCGATAAAGACTGAAAGATGTGGAAAGCATCTAGAGAAGCTCTCAATGCATTTCAATTCAGTGATAATGAGGAAGATCTGATCCTCGGAAAAGCGTTTGGGCAACTTCATTCACCTTATTGGGGAGAAGAAAGAGTAAAATAAGTTCCAGAACATGAACATGTAAACAAAACATTAGATTATCTGAAGAGCTTAGGCCTTTCACATGAAGATCTTTGCAAAGTACTAAAGAAATTCCCAGAGGTGCTTGGATGCCATCTTGATGAAGAGCTTAAAAACAATATACAGCTTCTTTCTAGAGAAAGAGTGGGGAATCAAAGGACAATCTCTTCGGAGCCTTCTTCTCCGCAATCCGAAAGTTCTTGGCTAACATTATATAAGAAAGCAAAATCTGCAACAAAATGTGCATTAGCCTATATAATAATCTTTGCAGGTTACAGATATAATAAAAGAGGGAGGGAGACCACATACCCAGTGGACACACTTGCCGAGTCTTGAGCCAGCGACTGATGTAACAAAAATGAAAATCATGGTTGCACACACCTACAGATAAGATGGTGTAATTCATTGGGGATACACGTTAAGGATTTTAACCACCATATATCCAAATTATGGAGCTAATTCTGGAAGTGCTGAATGCGAGATGTGACTTGAGTTGTGATATCCCTGGTAGAATAAAGATACAACTCAATTTTGTTAACTTGAAGTTTGAGCGATAATTATCTCATTTCTATTCAACCAATTATGGGTAATGAATACTGTTAGAATTATCTCATTTATATCCAGCCAATTATCCCAAATAAGTACGAAGTCCGTGAAATGTTTACTTGATAAATCTTGGCCCAGTCTTTGATCATTTTCTCACAGTATAACTTGAAACTCACTGATGTCATTACTACCAAACATAGTAACAAAGCTTAGTATAATGATAACATGAAAAACAATATCAAGTTTAAACTGAAACTGAAACAAAGCTTAATTTCTTACCTTACAAAAGCAGTTGTGAATCTTTGGCGTGTACAAACGTTTCTCACTGGATCTCCTTCCCATTAATGTAAATGTTTGGGATTTGGGATATGATGCACCAGTCCTCTCCTACTTCCTTCTCCCAGTGTGGCTACAAAATACGACATGCATTGATGTCCAATCTCTGAAGTGAGGTAAGATGCTGTAATTCGTCGGGTATACACGTTAAGGAATCACAGTTCTCAACTTTCAAAGTTTGGAGTGCCTTGAGTTGTGATAAGCCTTGTGGAAGTACTGAAACATGCTTCCAACATCTTTTAAGGTTATTGAAAAAGCATTCATGAAAGACCTGCAAGTACGCAAAACACTTGAACAAAACTGTTAGGCTTGTGTAGATAAAAACCAGCTCATGAAAAAGAAATATTAAACACACCCAGGCTAGTAATTAAAGACAAAGTACAGATAAGATTTTGCACAAATCATCTTCATCACTGCTACTTTGGCAAGGTTCATCATCTCCGACGTGCAAGGTGAATTTGAATGTAAAATTGTTTCCTATAGGAAAGGTCTGGTTGCTCATAATATCACCACCTCTCTTGTTATGGCAACCCGGATAATTAGACTTTTGAAATTCTACTTTCTCAAACATATCAAACCCTTCTTTTTTGGCTAATTTTGTAACTTTCCAATGATCATAAGGGTAGTCTTCCCTGTGTGTAACATGCACTTCCCCGTCTTCGTTCAACAATCCTTTTGCATTCTTGAAGAAGTAAGACAAAAGCTCCTTATGCATTCTGTTCACTCCATCAAAGAATATAATTTCTAGCAAACTAAACATTTCAAAGACAAGTATAAGAGAAGTTTGTTGAATATATGGATTTATTACTTTATAAGTTTTGTGCCTTTCGCATAAATCTGGAAAATGGCCTGCATGGGGAAAGTTGAAGATGATCCCGTCAAACTTCATCCTCGTCAAAATAGGGTCACTTCCCATTTCATGAACATCAATATCATGTAGAATTAAACATCCCAATCTCTTCAGCTCCTCCAAGTGAGCCTCACTACTCCAATGCATTTTTGGCTTTCATTCTAAGGTAAAAGTAGGGTTAATTATTAAAGCACAAAAATGAGTAGAATTCAATTAAATTGCATTTGTGACTTTGGGAGGATTACAACCGACGACTATAGAAAATGGAGTATGGAAATAATACGAAAGAACCATTGTAAACACAGGGGAAAAAAACTAACAACATTGTGATGAGGAAGAAGAAACGCTACACACCGGCAATTCTCATAGGAGTAAAGTTAGACTCCCTAAGATGATACACAATAGCTCATTACCGCAGAAATAAAATAGAAGGTAGGGCGATCTAAAAACAAAGAAGGAACTCAAATTTAATCCGAATAGCTTACCGAAGATGAATTGAATAATCTTACACTCCGATAGCATAAGAAATCCAGAAAATGAGAAACTGCACCTGAAAATAATAGTTGCAAAAATCACAATCAAATAGAGATAAGGTAAACAACATAAATAAAAATGAAAGTATGAAACTCTAGAATTTATATAGAGTACTTGTACATTTTAATGAAAAATAAAATGGAACAAAAATAATCTATTTTTTCACACCGATATAGAGGAGAGCTTAGAACAATCAAATTCAATGGAGCCACATAGTAAATCATAGATGGATTGGCAATGATTTATATAAATAAAAAAATAAATAAAACATCAATGTGCAAGACAAATCTAATGCACAATTGACCTTGAAATAGACCCTGAATGCATCCCTTATTTTAAGAGCATGTAATTGAAAAATGAAGATGCATGCTTACAATCAGAAAATTGAACTCAAGAAATACTTGAGCTTCGAATTTCTCCATTCAATTGGTATTATAGAGAGAGAGGAAGAGATAGATTCAACAAAGCGAAAACGATTCATTGATAGGTATGCGTTTTCCCGAATTGATGGTACAATTAGTAAGAGAGAAACTGATGCCATTATTCCCATGGGATTGAAAGAGATGCTTCTATGGTAAAGATGGGAAGAAACTGTTTCAAAGAAAGGGAAGAGTCGTTCGTCATAAGAAATAAGAAATTCTCATAAACATCATCTGACTAAGTTACCCTTTGTTTTTAATTATTACTTAAATATGTCATAATAGATAGAAAGTAGAAAATTGTTATTTATCAACGCCACGTCATTTTGTCCCAGTCAGCTCTTTCACGCCACGTAGGACAATCGTTGAGATTTATAATATAGATATATAGTACCGCAATGTAGTTTGAAATGAAATAAAAAGAAAGTATTAATTTCTAAGTCATATGTTCTTCTGCCTGTTAGCCATCCTCAAACATTGAATGAAATAGGATCTTCTATCAGTAGCCAGTAGGGTTATGGGATGAACAAGTAGCATTATGTACAACATATTCTGTGCGGCTGCGTTGAAAGAGAACACCAATTCTGTCGTGACATGTAAACAATGTGAGCCTAGGAGATTATCAAGTTCCTTTTTATATTTGTACATTTCCATCTAATTGATCTCTTTGTCTTTAAGGCTTGATGCTCTTGACACAGCTATTTCCAAAATCAGCAAGTATGGAGTAGCGCTTAAAGGTTACCGTACAATGTTAGATTCCCTCATTCCAGCTGCATCAGTTCTCTGATGGGTAACTACTAGTTAAGAGTATGCTTTAATTATGTTGTTACCCACACATTCAAACTTTACTTTCTCTTTTTTTTTATATTTCCATCATTTGCAGGAGTTAGAAGATGCTGGAGCCGACCCTATCGATGTTTTTGTTCTCTCTTCTAAAGCAACATCTAATGGTGCCAAACTGACCGAACAAATGCAGGTACATGTGATAATCTCTATTTCCTTAATTCTTATGTTCACTCGAATATTCTTAATATAGTTTCGGTTAAGGCAAAGTGGAAACTGACAAAGGCAAACTGGAAACTGGAGGTTACCTTTTTATGCTTTACTAAGACCAATACCAGGTCATATCTGGATTACGTCCTATCTGTCTAGATATCTGACAAACTGTATTTTTGCTTTTTGTAGGCTGGCCGTTTTACCTACGTCCGTGTAGAAATTCTAACTTATATTTTAGATCCAGGGGCCATGTCAGTAGCAGCATGGTATAGTGCCGCAGCCCTTGCCTTGAAAGAAAAGATGGGCGAGATGGGCCACAAATCATGAGCCGAGCTCATTATTGCAAATTTATCACAGTAAATTTTGCACATTTGCACATTTTCGTTTTACGTTATCAGTAGCAGGCTCTTGCTTGTACTTTTTTGTATTAATTTGAGGGAGAGAGAGTTCTTTTTGAGTCTGTTAGTGTAAGGACCTATCATTCGACCTATGCCAAACTCTAACTACCTCAATACTAGACTCACACACAATCAGCAGACACCTGGATCACGAACTGATGAAGAACGTGAATTGAGCAATACATATAAAATATAATAAATCAAAGACACCTGTCTCCCACGAACTAGCTGTTACACATTCAACTACCACCTGCCCCATTTTCAGGAGAACGTGTCTCTACACGCTAACGAATTGAGATTGAGGTCTATAAATATGATGAGGTACAGAGGAGAAAGGACCAGGAATTTTACACTTCAAGACGAAGTATTTCTAGATCAAGAGATCAAAAACTTGTAATCAAACATCAGCCTCAAGTAATAAAAATAACAGTTACTAAATCCTCAAGTCGAGGTCGTGATTTTTACCTATTCAAAGCTTTTCACGGTAATCGCAAGTGTCATTTTTATATTGGGTTAAACTATTTCTTGTCACAAGTACATTTGGTGTAAGAGCTAATTTTGAGCTACTACGAAATTAGGCCATTACATTTGGCACCGTCTATGGGAAAGAAGACATTTCTACGATATCCTAATGCATACAATTACTTCACTATCCATTTCCAATCATGGTGACTTCTAAACGGCCAGCAACAGGAATTTAGCTTGATCTTTCACTCGAATCAGATCAGCTCGCAGAACTAAGGGCAAACACAATGTGCTCGAGCGTCAGTTGATACGTGACTGCGAGCTCTACGAACAGGAACTAGAGAGCAAGCGTCAAGCTCACCATACAAAATTCAAGCAACATAAAGAACAGATGAACAACAATGGAGGCCGCCTTCCAAGCTTTACAAGATAATCCACAAGTTCCCCTTACCAGGGAACGTGATCAAATACCAACGAACTTCCGAGTTCCAGCACAGGAAAGATTGGGACCTCGAGGAGCAACTAGCAAAGCCATTTCTAGAGGTCTTCATAATGACCAACAAGCTTCAATTCATTTGGGACGCGAAGATCAGTCTGATATCAGTAGAGGGCGTCGGCCCTCCAAGCGTCAAGAAGAGAAGTAACGACCTCAACCCAAGATACCCGCTCGTGAATACTTGAGTGAGGGCACCAGTAGTCATAATCCCCGAATTACACGCCAAGTCGCTCAAGCACTACGTCAGTACGTCGCACAAGAACACATGGACCAACGTATCAAGGAGTTGATTGAAGCTCAAACTCTAGGCAATAAGAACGATTTAATAAAGTTGTAAGGTAGTCTGATTGCCAAAGAGTTATTTTATAAGGAAGTACCAACAGGGTTCCATACTCCCAAGATTTGTAAATACAAAGGCACTGATCCAAAGGATCACATTCAATAATTTTGGGATTCACTGGAATTATATTCAAATCTAAATCATATTCTATATCGTCTGTTTGCCACAAGCTTATAGAGAGAACCGCTCCGGTGGTTCTATTCTTTACATTCGACCAACTACAAAAGATCTTTGTCAAGACATATGTTCACAATAAAGACAAGAAAAAAAATTTGTACACTCTTATTAGTCATAAACAGTCTCAAGGAGAGAAACTCGAAGTCTTTGCAAAGAAGTTTTTGGAGCTTGCACGGAAAGTTGACAATCTCGATCAAAAAATAGTCGTTTCTGCCTTTACCAATGCACTACATATCGATTGCAAAGCGAAGGAACATCTCTTCTTGAACAAATCCTCGACCTTGGAAGACATGATCACCAAGGTCAATGGATATGTTGACCTGGAAAGGATGGTAACCGAAAGGTATAAATCTATTAAATCCATCCTAACCACGAAAGGTTAAAATACAAAGTGTAACAGTGAACCAAAGGAGAACCTGGGTGATCAAAAACGTACTAAAGCAAACACATGCAAATTTCAGAAAAGCAATTTATTGCTCAAGCCGGTCCTCCCCAAGATGAATGTCTGAATCTCATCAATTTTTCCCATGCTGGTAAAAGATAAGTTTTATCGTGTATCACAACTACTAGAACCGATTGAAGGCAGACCGTACTTCATGCATCATAAGGTAACTCATCCTAAAACTGATAACTGCTATGTTTACAGAGGTTGATGGAATATATTTTTAAAGATGGGAGAATGCACGAGTACATTCTTGACTTGAAAGGATATAAGAATGGAAGCTATAAGACACAAGTCGAAGTAGTTCAAGTCGAAGATCAATCCGAGGAAAAGCACTAATACTATATGTATCACAGCAACATGATCGAGATCCATCAAATCAACAACTCTACCAGATTCAAGAGAAGAAGATTAACGGAATGCTGCAATCTCACCACTCAGGAAGATAAAAGCTAAATCAAGCAATCGATAAATATGGATTTCATTTGAGGATTCCAATATCAGTCATGTCAAATTTCTTCATCATGACGCTCTGGTTATTATGCTTAAGATGAAGAAATTTTTCATGCATATCATGATGATTGATACTGGTAGTGGTATCAGAATCCTCTTTCAGAACATAATCGAAGAAATGAGCTTAGCCGATCAAGTTATACCAAGCGACATCGATATTAATGGGTTAATGGCTCTAAAGAAGAACGAGTAGGCAAGATCATCCTACCCATTGGACCCATTACTATCGGCGCCGTTTTCTATAACATCAATGCCAAATCTTATTACTTAGGGATTATGGGTTGCTGCTGTATTCATAACATGGAAGTAATCGCTTATACGTACCATCAAACACTTCATTTCAAGTACAACGGCAACATCTATGAAATCAAAGGTACCCAAAAGCTCTCACGAGCTTGTAAAAATACCGTCTCTGCCATACTCGACACATCTAACAGATTTGTTGTATAGCAATTATAGAAACCTGGTCACACCGATGACCAACCTTGAACATAAGAACCTACATAATATATTTACACATCGATAGACCTAGAAGAGGTACTTATATTGGTACGAAGCTAGTTCAAAATGAAAAGAAGGCCCTCATTTACTTTTTACAAATGAACCGAGACGTATTTGCTTGGACTTACAAGGATATTCCAGGAGTCAACCCAGCCAAGGCATGTTATAAATTGAGCATCAACAATAGCGTTACGGCAGTCAAACAGATATAGAGAAGAATATCACCTCGTCTCCGAGATGAAGTCAACAATGAAATCGATAAGTTAATCGAAGTTAGATTCATTCGAGAAGCTAAGTACCCAGATTGAATCTCCAACATTATCGCAATTTCAAAGAAGAATGGGAAGATCCGAGTTTGCGTAGATTTCACAGATCTAAACAAACACACTCCAAAGAATACCTTTTATCTTCCAATCATTCATCAAATTCCTGATTCAATGGTAGGACACGAACTCTTATTTATGATGGATGTTGATTTTGGATACAATCAAATACTACTTCTAGATGATGATCAGTAAAAGATAACTTTCATCATTGAAAGAGGGTTCTACTGTTAAAGAGTTATGCCTTTCAGACAGAAGAACGCCGAAGCCACTTATCAAAGGTTAATGACAACAATGTTCAAAACACACTTGGGGGAAATCGTTGAAGTATACATCGATGATCTACTCTGCAAAAGCTTACAGAAGAAGGATCATATCACAGATCTTGATACGGTCTTCCAAATTTTGCGCTCATACAGGATGAGGCTCAACCCAAATAAATGTAAATTTAAAGTGTACTCGGGCAAGTTTTTAAAATATTTCATCAGCAAGAAAGGGATTGAGGCCGACCTAGACCAAATTTGAGTTCAACTCAACATGTCGTCTCCAACAACTAATAAAGAAGTCCAGAAGCTCGTTGGAAAGATCACCACTATCAATAGGTCCATTTCTAAGTCTTCAGATCAATGTCGATGGCTATTCATGTTACTTCGAGGATGTACCAAACGAGGAAAAATTTGAACTAATGAAGAGATATTGAGGAAGTTTTTGAACTATTGAGCAAAAAAATGCACATTAGCTTTTCAAGAACTCAAAACCTATATGGGGAAGTTTCCCACAATGAGCACACCGATAGATAATAAAGAATTGATCATTTACCTCACAGTTACAGAAAATTCTCTTAGCTCGATTCTCATTCAACTTGAAGGAAAGGTTGAGAAGCCGATGTATTTTATCAGCAAAACCTTCACTCCAGCAAAGAAAAGATATTCAAAGATCAAGTAGTTCCTTCTAACTTTCGTTTACACTTCACAAAAGCTCAAACGCTACTTTCAAGCTCATTCCATCAAAGTTATGATGAACTACCCACTCTGAAAAGCCCTATCTAAAAAAGAAAAGTCGCGAAGAGTGTAATAATGGTCTATCAATTTGGGAGAACATGATATCAAATTCAAACAGTGCCATTTAGAAAAAGGTTAAGCGGTTGCTAATTTTCTAGCAGATTTCCATGTGGAAGATCCAGACTAGGAGGAACATTATCCTGATTTCACCGACGTACTCATATGAGATCTACCTATCAAGCCCTTTGATGAATGAACTGAATTGGTTACAAGAAAGGGATGGAGACTTCTGACATATGGCTCAGTAGAACCCGCAGGGTCAGGTATTAGAATCGTACTGATTACTCCTTCAATCGACAGGATCGAGAAATCAATCCGCTTGGATTTTGAGGCCTCGAATAATATCACAGAGTACTAAACCTTGATTTATGGGATCAATTTAGCACTGGAACTTGGGGTTCTCGAGCTATCAGCTTATATAGATTCATAACTAATTGTGTGCCATTAATCTAAACAGTACAAGAAGAATGGAAAAATGGTCGACTATACAGCCCTCATTGCTGATAGGATGAGCAGATTTACAAAAGTTACTCTCGACGATTTACCACAAGGAGAAAATAGACATGTCGATTTCTTAGCTTACTAAGCCAGGTGTTTGGGTACAAAAGCACAATACCTCTAGATCGAAGTAATCTTAACCCCCAACATTGATCTTTCCTTGGTATGCGCGATCCATGATGGGGGTGATAAAGAGGAGAACAACGATTGGAGAAAGCCTTTTATTGCATATCTCGGCTAGAAAAATAAATGTGATGGCCCCTTCCAGAAGATCCAAAACAGCGAAGATAGTTGATCAAGAATTCAAAATGTTATACAGTTCAAAATGGCTGTTTATATCAAAGGTCGATGACGAGGCCTTATCTAAAGTGCTTCTCCAAGCAACAAGCGGATGGAATGCTCAAAGACTTACATGAAGGAACTTGTGGCTCCCATACTGCAGGCTGGTCACTTACAAATAGAGCGATTACACAAGGAGTATTCAAGCCAAGAATACGAAAATAAGCGGAGGAGTACTCACGAAGATGCGACGCATGTCAACGACATAGACACATGATACGAGCACCTATACTCAAACTCCATGTGAACAAGGTATTCTGGCCTTTTAAGAGGTGGGCACTCGATCTAGTAGGAGAATTTCCCAATATGCCGGGTAACCGAAGGTTCTTACTCATGGCAACAGTTTACTTTACAAAATGGGTAGAAGCAGTTCCCCTTTGTCAAACTAGAGAAGAAGAAGTCATCTCATTCATCTGCGAACATATTATCACACGGTTTGGATTCCCCCACCTAATTTAGATCGATAATGGACCGCAGTTTGTTGGAGCAAAGGTAGTGGCTTTTCTCAACAAACACAACATCATTCATTTCCCATCTAATCAATTCTACCCCCAAGGAAATTGACAGGCTAAAATCACCAATAAGAAGATAATGGATGAAATCAAGAAGAGGCTTCAGTCACAAAAGAAAGGAAATTAAATACGGGAATTGTCTCATGTCTTATGAGAATAACGTATAACACCTAGACAATCAAATGGATGTTCCCCCTTCCTCCTTGCTTATAGAACTGAAACCATCATCCCAGCAGAATACCACCATCTTGTTAAAGATCACGAGCTAACAGACGAGGAAAATGAGTTTGAGCTCGCCAGCAATATGAACTGGATTTATGAGACCCGAGCTCGAGCTATTGCCAACCTGGGTCGATATCATCATATGTTAGCCAGCTCGTACAATAGAAGAGTTCAAAGTCGTGAGTTCTAAATCAACTATCTAGTCCCCAGAGAAATCCTCAAGAGCGGGAAAGAGTTAAATATTAGAAAGCTCACATAAAATTGGGAAGGTCCATTTCTCATCGTTGGCTATACTAGCCTTGGATCATACTACCTCATGACCGAGAAAGGTATCCAAATACCTAGCCCTTGAAACACTAGGAGATTGATCGATATTATCGTTAAATCCCTTGTTCTCAAATACAGGATACATCTATTCTACTTTCTTACATCGCAAAAGTAAGATGTCAATCTCCAATGGTGTGTATATTTTTTTCTACTAAAAGAAAACTTTTAGTTTTTTCCCATATTATTCTCTATAGACATATATGTAGAATCTACTAAATCTTAAAGATTAAAGCAAACGTAATACTAGCTTTCAATCGATATATCTATACACAAATCAAAGATTAAAGCAAAGGTAATACAAGTTTAAAATCCATAATCTCTACTATCTCTAAAAATACAAGATAAAGCATAGGTAAAACTAGCTTTCATCTATCTGCACATCTACAATGCAAAAATAATAGGTCACTTATACAGGTTTTACTTGCAGAAGGTCAGATGAACTTTCCCTTACCTTTGGAGGTCATGAAGCCATAAAATATGGCGCTTGAGCAACTATTATCTCTCTTCCTCACTCTACTTGTTCAGTTACCTCAATCTATTTTAGCATTACAGATACAACTTTTGAATATTAAGCAGTCATGCAAGGTATCCCTTTCAAACTCAAGCCTCTTTACCACCATTATCTCCCTCGAGTGCACCTCTTCCATGGAAATCTTATATCGGATCAAAACGGCCAACTCGGAAAAATTTACCTTTAATTTCTTATAAGTTTTATTCAAATATTTGTAATGGACTTTTGCCCGCTCTAAGCGTCCATTTAAGTCTGAGACAGCATCAGCCAATTCTGATACCAACCCCATAGACTTCTCTTGGTCAACTCGACTTTGCTTTTTTAACTCCTCGAACTCGCTACACAATGCCAATACCTCCACCTCATGTCCATTGCATCCCCCGGCACTAACGTTCTTCAATATTTCATCCTTTCTCTTGATAGCTTCTTTTAATTCTTCTCTTTGAGGAGAGAAACCTCTAGCCTATGACCACTCTTTCTAGCTCGCTCATTAGCTTTCCTTACGGCAGCTCGAATGACAACTAAATATGCCACCAAATCTTTAATTTGAGCTTAGGAATTAACATCACCCTTCGCAGTCGCCATCTCGACGTCATTCTTTCTCTTCTTCGATCTCTTTATCACCTCCGCCTTCTTTCCATGCTAACTTGCTAAGTCCACCTTCAACTTTGCCATTTGTTTATTAAGTTTATCAACTGATTCTGAGCGCTCCATAGACTAACAAATTTTACTTGAACGGTCTCACCCAACTTCTCCACTTCACTTTCGGTACTCAACAAATCAGCTTACCAGTTCAATTTCTTTCTTATCCACTTGACCCCTCAAGCTGACAAGACTATTCATCAGCTTTTTTGCATCCATCTCAAGCTCTCTAATGTGATATTACGCGGCATTAGCATCCTTACCTTTCACCCCAAAAATTCTATCGTACTTTTTAACTTTGCCACTTCATTTTAAATACTAACTAGCTCCCCCTACAATTTTTCTTTTTTCACATCCTTACTTTCGATCTGATGGGTCAGATTGTTCATAGTATTATCTGCCTTAGCAAGCTTGATCTCCACTTTGACATACTGATCCGCGCGATCTTCATTTGCCTCATTAAGCCTATCAAATTCGAGTAAAAACTCATAATTACATTGAAGAGAATGTTCTTCACTCGATCGAATAGTTTCTAACTCGGTCTGCAAAAATAGTTCGATTCAACAATACTTCACAGATATGATCAATATACTATAGTTTACTACATTACTCACATATCAAACAGACAGTTATATATATCACAAAGCAACAAAATGAGATGCTACTTAGCCCTCAAGTTATGAAGTTTTCTTACCCTGGTAGCAATACCATATGCACCTCAGAATCAAATGAAACCACTGATTCCTTCATATTTCAAGGTGCACATTTTTTTCCGCTTTCATTCTTTCTCTTACATTCCAAAGAGATTTGATTTTTCACTTCTTGGATTACTTTCTTTATCTTGCTATGATACAACAACTCCCAAAATTTTCAATCTAACATAATTTATTTTTGTCCTCTTACGTTACTTTTCTTTATGTTCTTATACGAACCCCAGAGAAGTTACATATAGAGTAATTCTAAAATTTTGAGCCTTTTTCTAACCTGAAGCTCCATGTGCGATGACAGCAGAGTTGCTAAAAAGTTTTTCTCCTTAACGAGCTCTTTATCGAAACCTCAATTCTGTGGCGTAAACCTTTTAGTTCCTACAAATCAATATTTACAACATATCTTAGACTAATACATAATTATCCTCCAAATGTATTCCATACAATAAAAATCTTCAATCCACAAAAATAAAGCTTCACTGTTTACTCTATCTTTTCATCCTCTCCTCCTCGGTTCTCCAAATCAGTCCTGGCAGAGACCGCATCCAACCCTTTCACAGTCCCTTTAGGTGAGCTACCTTCAACATCAGGATCATCTTCAACATCGGCCTCATCCACTTCCACAAAATGCCCCTCCATTATTGCCTCAATATCGTGAAAAGAATATCCAACTTTAAATTACTTTTGACCTAGGTTATCACGAGACACTGAAACTTCCCCTACATTCTTCTTCGCCTCTTCTTCCATCTCGAGCATAGTTACCTAGAATGAATCCTTTAGGTCTTTTATCACAGAGCTCGAGTGCACCCTCTCCAGCACTAAATCTTCCTCGAGCTAAGCTTTTCTCTTCTTGAGCTTATTCCTCTCATCCTCGAACCCAAGGCAGATTTCTTTTAAAACACGAGAAACCTACAATAAGAGCAATTTAGTTTGAAGTTGGACATGAATATCATAAATCAAAGTGTTACACTTACCCTACACAGCTCCAGTTTCACAGACATGTTTAAACCCTCAGCACCTTCTTGAGCAACCACTCTCAACTTATTCTCTACAGCCAACAACTCATCCTCCGCAATCGGACTAGTCCCAGCTTCTGTCACCTCGCTTACAGCAGCATGAGCATCCACTTTTCTCTTTTTTAAACTAGTTGCGACCTCCCCACTCTCTATGGTCATGAAGTTTGAACCATCAGGTTTCAAATTCTTCCTCTTCAGATGCCTTTAAATTAATTTACTAGATGTAGCCCCCACAACCTTCAGCTTCACAGATATTGGTGCAGTTTTACTATTGTTGGACGTGCTCTGACATCCAATGCTAGCTTTCCACCATCTCTCGAGGTCACAATCATTTTTCTCTTAGCTTGAGACTTTTGAACTTTTTCCGACCTGCTGTTAGCCCTCTTGAACCTGCTTATTTGGAGCTTGCCCGATACAATCTCGAGCTCCGATCCCTCTCGAGCTACTATATCAATCAGCAATTCCTTTCTTGCAACTTGAGAACGAGGATCTGCATATACACAAAACATTGTTGCATACACACAAGACCCTAACACAATAACAACAATTCAATGTCACCAATAATTACTTACTTTTCTTCATAGTTTTATATATAAGGTTTATGGGTTCCTCGTCCACTCGTTGGAGACAACCACCTTTCATCCATATCATATTATCATTCCACACTCGTCTTGCCGTATTTAGGTCAAAGAACTGAGGTCGAGACGAACTGGAAGAAAAGTACGCACCCCTAGTCACCACATAGTATTTCAAAGTATAATACTGCAAAACATCTAAATGAGTTATTCTCCTCTTCAACCCTTAAAAGCCTACCTTTTGTTCAAATTATTACAAACGTTTATCACTTTCCACATGTTCCCATTCAGTTGGGTCGGGCATGCCTCAATAACATTTAAAATACCTTTTACGAGATTGTTTAAAGGTACCATTAGCCCAAATCTAACTGGACAAGATAGCACAGGAATCCCTCGTCTAACTCACTTTTTACACCCCCATTAAAATACTCCAGGGAGATAGACTCGTCCACTCCCCTCTCACGTTTCTCATGCTCCAAATCAGGCAGCAGGAAAAGGTATTGACCACTATTTTCAGCAGTTCACCCCCTAAACGACCTCCTATCATGTTCTATCACCTCACCCCATACACCACCTAAGCTACCTTTAATTTTACAAAACTCTCTAAACACATCTGAATCTGCAGAATATAGTAAGTCGTCGCCAGGGAAATTTATAAACTCTAACTTATTCTTTCCCTCCACCTCTAACTCTACCACATCCAAGCTCTCTGTTATTAGCTCCCCTCCCCCATAGATTCTACAATATTAACGCCTACATGTACATCATCAATCAAACGGCCAGAGGTCAAAGTCTCTATTTCAAGAGTATGTTCGAAATTGAGGCTTATTTTACATAAGCTTTCTCACGCCTCTACCTACATACAGGTCTAGGTATTTTAATTAAACTCCTTTATAATTTCTTATATATATATATCATACAACAACTTATATGTTTTTGCGTACAAACTTCCAAATTACAAAAAAAAAACACTTTTGACAAGTTTCCTCATATAGAAAATTTTTCAAAATTCAAATATGCACAAAAAAGTAAACTTCAAACACCTACATATATGATTCTTATAAATCACAAAACAAAGAGAAACAGTAAAATAAACTATAACCCACTAACCTTCAACGTCAAAATACAAATCAGGAATATCGCACGCCTTCTCTTTCACAACAGCACTGCACAACAAGAGTTTTTTTCTTAATCTCCATAATGGCACGCCCCTTTCCCCTCCAGCTGCGATAACTACCCTTGTTTGGTCTCTCTCTCTCAAATCTCTGTAACCCCATTTTTCCTCTTTCTCTATAGATTTTTGTCTCCCTATTTTTTAAAAACGTTTGGATAAAAAAGGGGAAAGGTTATTTATACTTTCTCTCTCTGACTGTAGGCAGTTATTGGGGCTCACACAAGCTGTCCTTGATTTTGGAACCGAAGTGTCCATTCTACAATTCCTATCAGATGATTCATACCCTTTGGGTAAAAATGTCTTTCTATCACTACCCCAAGTCTTATATTTAAATACAATTCACTCTCTCCTACCCACATCACTCTCATAACTTCCCAGACATTCCCTTTTACGCAATCAAACTATACCTCCAACAACAGACAAGCACTGGTATTCTTATTCTCCTACTTATCTTACTTATACCAATTCTAAACGTTATTTCCAATTATACACAATTTCAAATTTATTTGTAACAAAACCGCAGAAAAACAAGGAGCAAATTCAGAACAACAATTTTATCCTTATATTTTACTTATATTTATTCGAACTAACATAAGTTTACCCTTTCAAACATAATCACACATGAAACAACCAAGATGCCCTAGAGCACCATACCTAATAAGTTTATTCCCACCAATCCCCTCATCTTCTTCAACTATTTCCTCTAAGGTAATTTCCTTCACCATAGTTTTTTAATCTTCAGGCTCAACGATCAATTCACGGAATACCTCCCACCAAAAATGACGATCAACATCATTCTCCCTCGCCCTCGAAGTCAATCCATCAAACTCTATCACATATTCAGGAAAATTGGCATCATAATCTAGCCACCCAAATTTCCTTTCACGAAAAGATAGAAGCATATTTCCAATTTGAAACCACCACCACCATTTCATCCTCCATAACCTCCACCGCCTCAGAAAGGCAGAGAAAGAAGAAGCGGTCTTCTCCTACAGAGCCTAGTCATTTGTAGGATAGCGGCAATACTTCCTGAAGCATACACTAACTTCCTCATCTGCCTCATTAATAGCATCCTCGGCAAGAAGACGAAGACATACCCGGCGCTGCTCACTTGACATAATCAAATGATGGAACTGCCACATCTGATAATAGTCATTCTTAGCCTCCACTACTTCTTCATCCGTTATCCCATGATACGTAGGAGGAACAAATATGGGAGTGGGCAAATCCAAAAGTTGGTTCCCAAAATATTAAAATTGGAGTTTTTGTTCTACCACAGCCATTCTAGCTTCGTATACTTGGCATCTAGTAGTCACCATTGTCAATATAGGAAGACCTCAAAGAATATTTTTAGAGATATAGTACTTTCATAGGGATAACCGATAATACCGTATCAATAATATAGAAGAACAACATTCAATACAAGGAAGAAGTTCTAAGGCGGTCATCATTCCAAAAAATACTTCCTGAGAAACTAAATCGCCAAATACATCAATCCTCTCACAAGCAGTCAATTCCAAATCTAGTCTTCAATACAAATATTACAATTCACAACCCATTCCCCTTCCATACCAAACCTTTTCCAATTCCAACACATAAACATTCAATGGACATTTCTCAACTAAAGCCACTTGTACCTTCAGTTGCGAGAGAGAGATTGTAGGGACCTATCCCTCGACCTATGCTAAACTTGAACTACTTCGATACCAGACTCACACATTATACATGTGACATACACAATCAGCAATAACACCTAGACCACGAACTGATGAAGAACGTGGATCATTCACTACAGATAAAATAGAACAAGTCAAAGACACATCTCCCATGAACTAGCAGTTACACATTCAACTACCAGCTGCCCCATTTTAAGGAGAACGTGCCTCTACACGTTAACGAACTGAGATTGATGTCTATAAAAAATATGAGTTCCATAGGAGAAAGAACCATGAATTTTACACTTCAAGACCAAGTTTTTCTAGCTCAAGAGATTAAAATTTGTAATCAAAACATTAACCTCAAGCAATAAAAGTAACAATTACTAAATCCTCAAGTCAAGGTCGTGGTTTTTACCTATTCAAAAAATTTTATGCAAATCGCCTGTGTCATTTTGATATTGGGTTAAACTAATTTTTGTCATAGGTATATTTCGTGTAAGAGCTAATTTTGTATTACTTCGAGCTACAATGAAATTAGGCCATTACAGTTTCCACATGTCATAACAGACTCTTATAGAATATATACATTATAGATTTTGGTCAACGTTGCTATATCATTTCCTTTTAGGTTGATGTTAGTTTGAACTGTGAAATAGTTGGCTCGATCCTACTGCATGGTCACCACGAAAGGCAGGTAGATTGCTCAGAGCTTTTGATTCAATGTGAGGCAGTTTCCTTGGAAAATAAAAAGTGGTATGTCGTGCAAGTTTATGGTGGAGAACAAGGAAGTGCGCGAAACAGTTGGATACTCACCGGCTCAGTCAAACCTAGGGTCTCACAATATTTAGCGATGGTTCAAGTCGAATATAGACGTTAGACCAATTTTGTGATTGTCTCTTAAATTATCTCTTACATTATGTAAGGATTTTGTGTTAAACCGTGGCTTAATCGCATAAGAGATGTTCGAGTGATCCTTGGGTGAAACAAGAGGATTTCAAAGAGCAAAATGTTTGGCGTCAAAAGGCTCACGAGCATGTCGCAAAGGATTGAGCAAGGTAACTTAACATCTTTAAAACTTAATTTTCTTGTTCGATTGTTTGACTTAACAAATTAATTAAATAACTTAACCAAAAAAACGTGAAGCGCTCAAAGTGAAGGAAATATACGAAACTTTGACATTATTAATTTTTCTTAGACAAACAATTATGCGCACGCTAGAGCGTGTAAGCGTACTATTTTTTAGATTAAAATTGGGTTCGAGTGTAATTATTTGATATATTACTTAATTTTGAATGTAAAGATATGTTGTTGGTTTTGTGTTTAAATATTATCGAGTTTTGTAATGATTGTCTCCATTTGTGTGATATCTTATATTATGGCAATGACAAAATATATCAGTTTATCTCCTAATAGTTGATGCATTTTGGTTTTCTTGAATTATTTTGGGGGAATGGTATTTGTTATTTTTGACAATGCTTACTTATTTGCTAATGAAGAACACAAAAGAAGCTATGACTTTTCTTTTGAAGAACCTGAAGATAGACATTTTTTAGTTTGGTGTTCCAGTTTGTATAAGAACAAATTAATAAGAAGAAGTTTCGATGGACATTGCAAGTATTTGTCTTTGTAGACATTGGGCAAAGATTGCATTCTGATTTTTTGCATGCGTTTTGTAATATTATAATGTAGCTCACTGAACTGGTTTAAAAACTGTTGTGTATATAATATTGTAATTACTTAAATAGTGTTATTTGCATATATAGAAGGTGTTGGATAATAATAGATTAAGAAATAATATCTATCGAGATCAATTGAGAGAGAAAAGAGGAAATCTTTATTGATTGAATTGTGTTTCTATGTACTTACTACAAAGAGGATAACTCAACAACTTAGGTTACCTATCCTACTTAAACTCTCCCCATAAACCCTAAAGGCCTACGGGCTTGTTAGGAGTCCAGTAGGACACCCCAACCCAGTTGGGCTCCCACCTTGGGCTGGACCCAACTCCTAACACTACCCCTTGGGACCATACCAGAACGAATTGCTTCATCAAAACCTCTGCCTAGCAAAACCCCCTTACGCAAAAACTGTGCAAGGAAAGAGTACAATCATATGCCCTGTATAGGTTGTGGACACGTATACGTTACCTAATCAAAACCTCTAGTCAGTAAAACCTCCTAAGATAAAAATTGTACTATCTGGAAAAAAAAAAATACAACACGCATGTGCCCACGTTAGGTTGGGACTACTCACTCTGACGTTAATCTCCTCTGAGATGTATCTCCCTGAGATATTGATAAATAAATCTTCTACAGACCGATTTCGTGTACTAGTTGCTTGAACGTAAGTGGTGCAAGAGTCTTCATGAATAGGTTTGCAAAGATATCCTCTAAAATATATTCAATAGCGCCAATATCAATTGCCTTTTGTAATTCATAAGGATAGAATGGCTTCTGTGAAATGTGCTTCATTCCGTTGCCATTGATAAATCACCATTAACTTGAATGATGCAAGCTGAACTATTTTTATACATAGTCGATGTTTTATCTTAGGTAAAAGACGTAACAACTTCAGTTGATGTATCTTGGAGCGTAATCATTATTCTTTGCCAACTTCATAAAGTACAAGAATCTCTTTGTAGTTCGAGGATGTAGCTACCGCTGTCTGCTTCATCGATCTCTAAGAATCTTTATGTATCCTTGTACATAAACACATAATCCATATGACAATTACCTCTATGTAAGTCTGACAAGTACTTTGTATCGGCGTACTTTATATTTTACCATTTTTCATTTTGAGTAAAACAGGCCCCAGTCTTTCATACCGATCAGATACCTCAGAATGTGCATGATCTCATTCGAGTTCCTTTGGGTAGGAACAGAACTATGGAAAGTTAAACAGTTCAATGCGAATGAGTCGTCGGGTCTTAGTATACCCAACTAACTATAGCATAGCAAAGTACCTCCTAGCTATAGCTCTACGGCCCTAGGAGTTTCTCCCCCCATTAAGATGGAAGAAGATATCGTTGTCCACACCCATGTAATGGACGCACAATAAATGACTTAGAATTGCGTGCTACATTCATACCGAAGTGTTAGATAACTCTTCTGATATATATTGCTTGATGTATGAGTATGCCACTACCAAGATGTTCGATTTGCAAATTAAGAAACACTACTTGATTTTCTAAGGTCTTTTATTTCAAATTCCTTCCCAAGGTATTCGGTGGCTCTCACGATCTTCTTAAGAGTTCTAATGATATCCAAATCATTTAGTACACTGTTATGATGATATTGAAGTTAATTTATGTATTCTAAATAAGAAAACATAGACAAAAAATAATATTTGCAAAGTCTCTGACCTTTAAATACTCAGTCAACTTACTATATCTTATAGGGCTTGATTGCTTCAAGTTAATAATAACTTTTCCCATTTTATTATGTACAAACCTTGTGTGTCGGGTTTAATTGCTTCCATAAGCTTATACCTCCCCAGGTGGCTTTAAGTAGATATTTATATCTAGTTTTCCATATAGATACGTGGTATTTACATCATACGCATGTCTAGCTTGTCCTCGATAATTTGACAGACTGATCAGTACGAAAACGTTATAGCATTCATAACCGGGTAATAGGTCATAGTACAATCAATGCCAGATCTCTTAAAGATTTCTTGGGCAACTAGTCTTGCCTTGACCAAATTATCTCTCCGAGTTAATCATATTTCCATACCATTCTCATTTATAACCGACAGGCTCAATGGCCACACTTCGCATTATGCTAGTAAGTTGAACTCCACTTGGATTCCAGATGCCCACTTTGGCCAATGTACAATAACACACAGTCATTTACAATAAGTGGTTATGAATCCTCATTCTTGATGGCGAGTACAGTAGTGAATATGAATACCTTATCGACAAATGTCTACCAAACAATCCTACGTTGTGTAATTACAGACTTTTAATAGATTGATATCTTCTTATTATCATACATGTATGCGGCACCTCGTGCCAGTCTCATAATGCATGAACTGGTCGCGTAGCTACTATTGCCTTATCGATGGGTGGTTTCATCCCCGATGAACTGACTGCACCATTAGTCATATTTATCCCATATTTTGTAACTCCCTGACTCATAATACTTTCTTTCAACGGTGCTCTACACTAAGCGCGAACCTCAAATTTATTTGTGGTACAAATTCCCCTGAAACGTTCAGCTATGGTACTAGTTCCCCCAGAACGTTCTATGGTGTAGGTATATTACTTACAGGTACATACGCTTGCGGTACTTTAATAGTGTCTATGAATGTGTCTGGCAATTCATTTACGACCTATTAGAGGATTGTAATCCATTGAACTTTATTGTCACCTAACTTATGTATAGGGATCTAGATAAGATAATGATGGCATTTTCCAAGACCTCTTAAAAACATCCTCAGCATTGACTATCATATCTCCCCCCGATGCTGAGAATATCATCTCATCAAAGTGATAATTATCTGCCTTGCAGTATATATGTCATCAATGGATTCCAAATATCCAGTGATAAATGTGAATCATAACCCACATAATACTAGGCCAACATTGAGAGTCCTATCTTCATTCATTTTGGTGGTATGATTGGCACCTGTACAGAACATCCAAATGTTCATCGATGAGTAACACGGGCTCTGACCCAGTTATTAGTCACTTTTGAGAAAAAATAATTTAATAATTTTCTATGGGACGAACCTTAATCAGTATTGCGGGAGCAAAATATAAATCCCGCACACTAGCCAAAAGCTATGATCGCAATAACAGTGGCCTAGCGATTATCTTAAATCGCTTGATTAGGTTTTCTGCCAATCTCTAGTTGGGTATGGTATGGGGTACTCACGATGCTCAATCATCTATCCCATTTAGCGCTAAACTAATCATCAAAAGCCTGTGAGTTATACTCCCAAGCCCTCATCAAGTCGTATCGATCGACTTTGATCAGTTAATCCATGAACTGAGCCTGCGATCGAATGATCTAAGTAAGAAGTCATACTAACGTTGCATTCCTTGATTTTAATAATAGGGAAACGTAAGACCATCTTCTAGATGCATCTATTATGATCATAAATATTCAAGTGGGATACAATATGGATGGTTAGGTTCACATGTGCCTCCATGGATGCTTTTGGAGCAAAGGCTAGAGATCCCACTCCACCTAGGTCATACTAGGATATAATAATAAACTTTCCTTGAAAGAAATTGTTACACGTACACTCTCTAAATCTTATCTCTTTTAAAGGAAAGTTAAGATGTAATCTCGATAATCCTCCTTACTATCCGAGCCCTGAGAAGTGATTAGAAACCATTCCAATAGTGTATTCTAACCTTTAGACATAGAGTAAATGTGCAGAACATTGACTGTCATTTTTTTCGATAGTCATTACTTGATAATCATTATCATATATCTCCTTCAACTCAGGAAAATCCTGCTGGATTTATTAGTTTATAAAGTGGAGTAGATACCTCGTATTATACCGTTAGATAGTAATAACGTGACGCACTTAGTACGTTCTATCATGCTGGTCGTGCCAATGATATTCTTGTCATCCCCAATGCAAAAGGTTAGACAAGAAATATATTCATATCTCAAAAGGATCGAGTGCATGGTACTAATGTCTCATAGACATGTGCCGTCACTCATCCGATTATCGGTTATGCTCAATGAGCAGATAGATTCATAGGCGGATTATATATAGTAGATCAACTATCATGCATGGAATTTAACTATTTTCCAAGTAATAAATTCACAAAAGAAAATCAAAGAACAATCTCATAGATGGGATACCAAACCAGTGCATGTGAGAAGCATTCTATTAAACTAAACACTGAAGAGTTCCTAACTCGGTCAATAATAGTAATTTTAAAGCAAAACTACTACTATACAACAAGTAAAGTTACTACTTAGCAATGCTTTCTAGGTAACATTATTCATTAACTGACATTTTACTACTGTTCATTCTTAGAAATTGATCCAAAGTTGCATTGGTATCAAGGTAAAAATTTATAGCCACAGACTCTGCCGTGGGGAGATCTGTACCAGCTGCGATCGCGTGATAAGTCCAAGGCTGATCTCTTTAGATCATCCAGGATGCCTTGCACTCCCGTGCTCGACTATCTCATATTTATTTACAAATTCTTCTTATTCTATTTTGGTCCATTGGTGAACTTCTAGTTCCCCTTGCCTCAGGTTACTGATGGCTAGAATGTTAATTCTACCGTTGTTACCACCTCTCGTCAATCCATGATTGCGACCCTGTTCGCAACTTTCCCTGTTACTAAACCCAATATTGTGCGACCCTGTCACATGCTTACTCTTAGTAGGCATAAGCTTGGGGTTCCTAACCAGTAGCCCATTGTTTTGCTCATTAATGAGAAAAACATAAAAATTAGGTCTGAGTGTATAGTGATCTATCAAATGTTGCCTCAGAAGCGCAATATTTGATGCGTAGAAAATATAATAGAATATTCCCAATATCTCTATTTGCCTCAACTATTACTTCACTTGAGATTATAGTAGAGTTATACTACCGAATAAAAATTCTACAGCAGTCATATAATGCTACAATAGTATAAGGTAATTCATTATTAGGCCTTCTTGAATATGGAGGTGAATGTACAAACAAAGCTCCTACATTGTTATTTCAGAGACTCATTGTTCTCAACAATAGTCTTTTCTAAATTCTGCAATAGCATATGGATTTCAGTTACCATATAGGTCAACTTTATTAGTACCTGAAATGAAGTTGTAGTACGGGAGGTACTTAATGTTCTGAGTGTTGCCAACATCTGTTATGCATGTAAATCAATACCAGTAGTAGTACTTGATAAACATTATGTGCATAAAGGTAATTCATAGTATTAAAGTCAATGATTTCCAATCATTACTTGTAGGTGAACCTTGTTCATATCCTATTACTTATGAAATCTTATTGAAGTACATGATTTTTAATCATTACTTGTGGTTCATAGTATATAACGTAATGAAGTACACGATTCTCAATCATTACTTACAAGTGAACCCTGTTCATGGTTTTATACTTATGAGATCATATTAAGTGTCAAATCTTAATTTTACCCCATAAAATGGTGATCTTAATCATAAAGTACATTTTAATAGAGTCTTAACCATAGCAGCTATTCAAAATTACTAGATGTTGCGATCCTTATTCTAACAACTAGAGTGTTCTAATCCCTAAAGTTTTATAAGATTAGTATACTTTCACCAAATAGCTCTATTTGCTACAAATATGAGGGGTATTAGATGTTTAGCTGACAAGTGGTCACACCCAAAAGTCTGCTAGGTTCAGAAGATAGATAGATTATGCCCATCTTTAAACTAACAATCTAGAGTACTATAGGTTGCTATCAGTACCTATATACCTCTAAATGTTATCATGTAATATTTAATTACACATAAATACAAAAAATTGGTTCCTCAGACACCAAGTTTTTAGAAATAAGACTACGTCAATTTGCAATTGAGATCTAATTATTTGTCCTTGATAATTAACCGTGATTTAGATATGACTCCCAGTCGTATTCTAAATTAGTCTTTATTTCATATTATCTGTGATCTCTGATCATGATAATTAGTATCCAAGGGGCATGTTATTAATAACATATTAGCTATCGTAGGATACTTAAATAGGTATTAATTCATTTACTTATATCACATATAAGTGAGTCAGGTTTCCTATAAAATGCACATGTTCTCCAAAAAAATTAAAAAATATTTTTTATAAAAAAATTAAAAATGGGTCCCCATGGGGTAGGTCCAGTTAATAGGAATTTTTCAAAAAAAATTGACTCAATTTGACCAAAAATTGAGGTTTTGATAGCCAATTTAGTGTCTGAACCGGTCCTGGACAGGTCTATCTTAGTCTGGGTCAAGGCCTGGACCGGGTTGACCGAGTTAAACAAGTCTGCCATGTATCACCCCTTGGTGATTGCCACGTGGCACGTGAACAGTGCTGCCACGTGTCTCACACATGCCTGCCATGTGCCACTCCGGTGACCGTCACGTCAGCAAGCCTCGTGTCTGCCACGTCAGTGAATGGATAATGATGACATCAGCAAATAATAAAATAATATTAAATAAATGAAATAAATATTTTATTCTTGGCGCCATCATGACCTAAAATCACCATTTTTGGCTATGAAACTGCCTAGTTTCAATACCACTTTATTGACGATTGGAATATCTCCCTGAGACGTGCCATGTACCGATGGAAAGCTCGTAGGATAGTCTACGCAAAAAAAATATTTTTGCATCTATCCGATATCCATAGAAAAAGATATCTTGGTTTGAAAATATCCCTTAATCAAGTATAAAAACACCAAAAATTGATATTTTTAATCTAAAAAAATCAGGTAAAAATTACTCAAATCTATATCAGATATCCTATATTATAGATTAGAAAGAAAATTATATATAAATTCAAAAATAGGTAAAAATAACTCTCCGCAACGCAAGAATTCCCATAAAAAGCCAATTTTTGGAGAGTTATTTCTCCATCTTGCTCCACCAGCTCTACATGTTGATAACGTGTTGGATAATAATAGATTAAGGTATAATATCTATCGAGGAAAATTGAGAGAGAAAATATGATATCTTTATAGATTGAATTGTGTTTCTCTGTAAGTACTACAAAGGGGATAACCCAGCAACTTAGGTTACCTACCCTACTTAAACTATCCCCATAAACCCTAAAGGCCTATGGGATTGTTAAGAGTCTAGTAGGACACCCCAACCCAGTTGGGCTCCCACCTTGGGCTGAACCCAACTCCTAACATAAGAAACTTGATTTTTATTTGTTTAATGGGTAATGTAATCATCACCCTTTTCTTACTAAGTGAAAGGTTAAAAAAAAGCTAATTGGTTGAAATTACTAGCTCAAAAATATGTCTTCCTGAAGTTATTGGGCATTTGACACAACATCTTTTAGTTTTTTGGTTGCATTGGAGAAATTCATGGCAGTAGAGCATTAGGTTGGTTGCATAAATCATTAAACACAGCCATATCATTATTATTAAATTTGATACACTGAAGAAATTTAATATTTTATATTGAAAGACAAATCAAGTTTTAATGTTCTTAGCCTCAATTGTACTCAATCTATCAGAGTTAATCAACCAATTGTTGTGGCGTCATGGCAACAATACTTTCGAAATTCACGTAAACAACTAAATTGGTTTTATTTGAATCGAGCCACTCGATGTATTATGGTTCCTCATTCCATTGATTCGACCCAATGGACTTTAAACCGTTATGCGGTATCTGATGAATGAGCAAATCCAGAGAACCGATCGTGTAAATAGGAGGCAACAAATGCCTCATTACTTTTAAAACCTACTCTTTCAAGGCTTTAAGTGTGTTTAAAATTATAACTGAGGCTTTATAAGCTCTCCCTCCCTCTTGGAGTATGTTATCAAACATTATGAAGTTGAGGTCTATTGTTTGAAGAAAGCTGGGGAGATCTCTCAAGAGTATGTGTTTCATTCTAGGAATCCGCTTGAGGGGGGGGCATCCAGATATCCATTTGTGAGGTCACTCTCATCTAAAATTAGAATCAAAATATATAGCTAGAAAATTTCCAAAATAACAAAATATCAGTTTGTTTACCATTGAGAGGTATAAGACCCCTTTGAAAGAGTTTTGGATATCGCAAATATCCCATGAAACCACATGTACTTGTGGTCCACAATAAAACGTATGGCATGCCAAACTCCTCAATGGCTTTGCAGAGTAAAACTCATGATTCCATCATAGACAAACAAGATACATGAGGTACATTAGAGGAAGAACTGTCATTCAGTTTCTCTAAAATTTTGTAAAAGGGAATAAGGCCTGCTTTTGGAAATACAAAGGGATTGGAAGTGTAATAGCTAGTTTTTCGGTAGGTAAACTTTGCCAATACTTTTAGGTAATGATATGCAATTTATGTGTAAAAAAAATAGAGCACAACAGATGTTACGTGGAAAACTCAGTAGAAAGCTAAAAAAATACGACCTTGATGAGGATTTTGATAAAAGATTCATTATGTTGATAATCTTATTAAACCAGTAGAGAAAATTAATATAGAGTGTGCTCCGAAAATTCTCTCTCAATATTGTTTGCTCTGCCTGTATTTATAGTTGGATATAGGTAGTTACAAAGTTAGAACGTTTTTCTAATTATCTAGGAAGGTGGGTGAACTTTGCGGAGCACATGCAATGGCTATATTTGACCAAGTGTAACGGTTGTCGCATATGGTCGAGCTTTGTAGTTGCAAATTGATGTGTTCTCAACTTATAGATGTGTAAACGATCATATGCCTTCGACATGCCTCTAATAGTTTGTCTTATCGAGTCTAAGAAATATGCTACTACACGAAGGTGGAAGACCGACTGGGATTGTTTCGAATTGGAAATCTGGTAAACCCCAAACTGAGTCACGGCCTCAGGATTTAAGTAAGCGTTGATGGCTAAACTTAATGCTAACAAAGGTAATGTGAAATCTTTTGTGATGGAGAAGCTTTGTTACCTTGAGTATGACGCTTATGGGACCTTGGGCTGGATATGGGATGCAAACGACATGAGGCTTATTGCCTAGGGGTGAGCATGGGTCGGTGGGGGTCGGCTTTGGGCCCAAACCGAAACCAAAACATTCGATTTATAAATAACGAAACCGAAATTGAAACCGAACTATGTCTAAAGCGAACCGATGGAAAGTTAGACAAAACCGAAATCGAAACTGATCCGAAAATTAAAATAGAAACTAACCCAAAACCAAAACCAAAACCAAAACCAAAACCAAAACCGAAACCGAAACCAAAAACCTATCCTTCCTAATCTTCTCAATTCTCTTCCCACCTTTCCCCATTACAACCCCAATCCTTGTTGAAATCAACTGACCCAATCATTTCAGCTAAACCCACAAACTGCCCGCTTCCATTTACCTGGAAAGAATAGCAGATATTAATCTGATTGAGAAAATAGATAAAGTAACACACAATCAACAAACAAAGATAAATGAACATGAGCCTGGATATATATTTCTTAGGGGGTACTAAACATACTATTCAACCCACTGTAGATCCCATGGCCATTTTGGGGGTCACATACAACCACCCCACAACTCCCCCAACCGACAGAGTCAGGAAAACCCCTCCAATCTCAGCTTCAATCTCCAACGCCCTTTCGTAAACCCTAATCAACACTTTTTGAACTGGCAAAACCCCATGTTCCTCAAAACCACTCTCATCTTTCATCAATTTCATGTTTTTTCTCGGCGTAACGAACCCCACGATGAGAATAACGCACTCATCAGATGGGACAATGGGTTCTTCAACACGGATTGTTGAATTGGTTTCTTGTTGGATGAGTTTGATTGCAGTACCAAATTTACCGATAATGCCACTGATGCTTGAAGTTTTGGAGAGGAGATGAAGAGCGAGTTGTCCTGTGGAGAGAATTAGGGGTTTTTATTGGGAGTGACGCTTTGGGGGTCTGTTTTATTGAGTGTCTTTCATTGTTAAGAATGACTATTTTGCTCTGCCTTTCATTACAATTACACTTTATCTCTCTCTTTCTTTGAAACAGAGTTGCAGAAGAAGAAGAGATGAAGGAGCCCTTGTTTTTGGCCGAGAGTTGCAGAAGTGAAGAGTGAAGAGTGAACAGTATGTTAGGTCCCGGCACTCCCATTGCACTGATATTGTCCCCACCTTGACCACCTAGTATGGGATAGGTGTAGGGTTTTATCTGAAAAGACGTCGGTACAATTTAATAGTCCGTATCTTCTTATATCCTTGTGTTAGACCACATCTTTATCCCCAATGTAGGACTAACTTTGATCCACCAATCTTAACAATCTCCACCTTGGATCAAACGCCCTTAGTCTTCAATTGTTCACCGTCACCGATACGATTAGATACGCCCAATATCCACCTTGGTTTGAGCTCCCGTAGTACACCATCTCACCTGAGATCCATGTACAACGACTTATCTGCTACACCCAAACCCCGTGTTTTCTCGGCACATCCATATTCTACCTTGAGCACTTACCAGTCATAGTGGACTATGTTCCCAGTCGA
This sequence comes from Kingdonia uniflora, assembly GCA_014058105.1. Lineage (NCBI taxonomy): Eukaryota > Viridiplantae > Streptophyta > Magnoliopsida > Ranunculales > Circaeasteraceae > Kingdonia > Kingdonia uniflora. The sequence continues at coordinate 6,808,816 of JACGCM010000816.1, read as the reverse complement.
ACCGTCAGCTCTGACACCATTTGTTAGGGCCCGGAACCCCCATTGCACTGATATTGTCCCCACCTTGACTACCTAGTATGGGTTAAATATGGGGCTTTATCTGAAAAGGCCTCGGTGCAATTTAATAGCCCGTGACTTCTTATATCCTTATGTTAGACCACATTTGTATTTCCAAATGTGGGACTAACTTTGATCCATTTTTTAGCGTACTTCGGAGTGTTAGGTTAACATCTCCACATTAGGTTTTGGATACAAAGTTATCAGCATGTTGGAAATACAAAGGGAGTGTTAAACTCATGATCCCCAATGTGGGACTAACTTTGATCCATCAATTTTAACAATAATTGTTAGGTTATGGCTCAAAAATGGAAAAAGTCATTTGAATGAGTAGAGAAGTCGTTCGAATGACAGAGTTTCCGTTGAAGTCGTTCGAATGAGTCACGAGGTCGTTCGAATGAAGGCTCTGGTTGTTTATTTCTAAGTTTGTTTTGAATAAAATTTAATCCAAAGCGATGAATTATCTCGTGATGCGTACTTCAGAGATGACCTAATGGAAAACCTATAAATATAGAGTGTATGTTAAAGGCCTCAGTACATGGAGAAAGAATTAGAGAGAGAAAATGGAGAAATCTAGGGTTTTGCTCTGAAGAGATTTTTCGGGTTTCTTTCTAGGGTTTCTTGCTGGGGATTATCTCTAAGGGTAGAAGTGAGGTTGAGTGATCTCTGTAACTCTTTATAACCCTAAGCGATAAATTAAACCTTGTCAAGGGTGGTTTTGATCCTTTAAAAGGTTTCCACCTAAATTAAACCTTGTGTATGTGATTATTGCCTTTGTTCAAATTCTCCGTGGTTAGAGTTGGTTCTTCAAGTTCTTGCTAAATCGTATTGTGCTTCCGCGTTGTGATTTTCCTCCTCGGTTTCCCAACAGAGTAATGTTTGAAATTGTGAGTTGTGAATAGTGTGATAAGGAAAAATTTTACCACTACTTCACTTTACCCCTAATATTCTATTTGGTTCAGTTTTTGGCCGATTTTTTTGTAGTCGAACAGAAACCGAACCGAATTCGATCGGTCTTCATTTTTTCGAACCGAAACCGAACCGAAACTTCTAAAAATCGAACCAAACCGAAAAAAATGTTCAATTTCTATTCGGTTTGGCCAGTTTACTGTTCAGCTCTATTATTGCCTACTATTTGTAATGAATACGTATTTTTCTCTCTAAATTTCTTACTTGTTTTGTGAAGGAATTAGAAGATAGGTTCCAAATATATAGGAAAGGGTCAGTTGATGTAAATGGTCAATCACGGTACAATGACCTTCTTTTATTAATCATAAATTACACGTATTGGACAAACCAAAACAATGACCTTCTTTTGTTAATCATAAATTACACGTATTAGACAAACCAAAAGAAATTGGTTGGGCTGTTCTTGAGGAAGAAAACAATTCTTTTTATGCGCACTTGCATACGTCATTTTTTTTCCTAGTGGATGTCTTAATACAACCTATATTTGCTGGCAAGGTTGTGACGGTGATTATGGTTGCGATTATGAGTATGATCTGGGGTGGGGATTACCGATGCGATGATGATGAGACGTATATGTTTTTTGTGGTCTGTTTTGTTTTTATCATGAAGAAAAAGTAGTATACGATAAAAAAAAACTAGAAAAGATTGATAATCACAATTATTAGATTCATTACTCATTAGAAAGATACATATTTGAAGATTACCTTATAGATAGGGAAGTCAGTTTGATTTGTAGAGATAAATAAGGAAGAAAGCTTGATTTGTAGAGTGAAAAGGAGATAGAAACCAAAATTTGCCAGATCATTTCTATATGTTAAAAGTCGCATCAAATGCATCAGTACCATTCGATGTCCGCATCATTATTCGTATCGGTGAAATCAACTGTACCAAACCAAAAAGTTGGGTCCCTCTTTTCTTAATATATTGCAAGAAATGTGGCACCCGCTAGCACGTACAAACACATTATTTGTAAGATTCAAGTTGGGTTTGAGTATATTTTTGTAATATATTAAGGTTTACTTTTTCTTTACTTAGGAACACCATATTATGCACATTTTTTTAAGTAAAATTTTGTGCCGGATAATACTCGTCCTTTGATCTCATTCATTCGTTGTCATAGTCTTTGCAATAAGATGATAACTGGATATTACTCGATTTTGATCAAAGAAACTTGCACTATGTTTTTTTTTCTTGAGTTACCTTGAATGATGTTCTCATTTGCTAATTGTTAAGTTCGCTCTTACTAAGGTTAAAGAATCTTTGAGGGAATTGAACGAAAGCTTACTAACTATTGTGATTTTTATATCCAAGTGGAAACACATAGCTTGTCGGTTCTATATATAGGATCTCAAAGACAACTATCAAATGACGTAAATGTACTTGGTATTATAATTTTTAATTTTTAATTAAATCTACCTAGTTTAGTTTAATTTTTTTAATATAGCTTCGTATTTCAGATCCTTAGTGATCTCACCACGTTGACTTCTTTATTTTATTTTTTTATGTTTTTGGTTTTGTTTTAGATTACCGAAGAATAGTGTCATTTTCTGTTTGTAAGGGGATATGGTGTAATTATGATTTCTCCGCCATTAAGGACTGCTTGATCAAAAGAGAGAAGGGTGGAGTCAATGGTTTCTATTGGTTTCTTACCATTAATTTCTCATGTGTGTTAATCTTACTAAGGCAGGCCTATTCTGCATGGTTTTGCATATGTAGAGTTTTTTGCTGAAACAAATATGGTACTCATAATCTGTAGGAATTGGTCATTCCTAAGATGTTAGATTATAAAAATTTTGCCAATAAATCAGACTGTATTGATATGTTAGTCATATTAATTATAATTATTCTTCTTAGTTTATTTATGAGAAAAGATGAGAAAACAATATTTAAATTTATTATTTATTTATTTTTTGGATTATAGATGATTGTATAAATATAGCAGAACTTGGTGGACCAGTTAATGGCTTCAAGCACTTTATCAAGCAAAATGTACATCTATTATTATGTCCAGTCACATCTTCAAATTTAAAACAATATATAGGCAATTCTTTACAAAAAATCCCCTAGAGGCATGCTATGTTACTGTTCTTCAACATTTACAAAGTTGTATTTAATCTTCTTCTTTTTTTAAGCAAAAACATAATTTTATAAAAGCCTAGTGGCAAGAAAGGGAAACAGAGTGTACAAGAGCCGAGGCCACCTCGGGCTCTCTACAAACAAAAGCGGGGGAGATAACACCCCGAGCAACAAGAGAATGTGCTTCATAGTTACATAGGCGACAAACATACTCAAAACGGAAATCAATAAAACAAGAAGCAAGAGCGCAGATGTCCGGGGCCAGTGTGAGTGCTCCCCAGGAGAGGTCTTCTGGTCTATCTCTGTATGCTTTGACCAATCTCTGGCAGTCCGTAAGCAGGAGAATCCTGTCAAGGCCTACACTCTGAGCTGCCTCTAGCCCCCTGGCTACTGCGAGTGCCTCGGCCTCTTCAGGATTGGTAGCCCTCGCGGGTCTGTACCCTGCACAGACAATAGTATATAAATGAGATTTAATAATAAATCCCGTCCCGCCAGGATTGTCCTGGGTGGTCCAGGAGGTATCCACATTAATGATGTGTCATCCCTCCTGGACCTGGGGCGGAGGGGGCCCGAGTCTAACTAGTGGGTGATATGTGCTTAGAGATTCGACTATGTGTGATATTGAGATGCTTTGCTCGCGTCCAGATTTCTCAAGGTAAGGTTGCATTTTTCTCAAAGACAAGCTCATTCCTACTGAGCCAGATGACATACATGATACTGCAGAAAGAGCTGCAAGCCCAGATGACATACATGTATTTAATCTCTTCAAGCAGGTATGATCATGGATAAGAATGGTGAATTGAACGTACAAATTGGTAAATTTTGTATGAAATATCATAAACAAGAAGATTTTTTCTTAATAATGCATATGCATGATTGACAACTAAATGTAGTACATAGGCATATTACAAGTTTTCGCATGATTGATAACTCAATGTAGTACACAGTACTATATAACATTTCATGCTAAGAAAGCGTAAGGCAAATATAAGATAACACAACTTCAGAAAATATTCAAGGATGTTCTGCACAAAGCTTACAAGAGCAACAACACAATTAACATTCATGTTGTTCAACAGTAGTACCGGTATCAAAATTTTCATAAAAAATTGTATTACTTCCTCAAAGAACTACATTAATATAATTACATGTATGTATTAGTCAAAGCCTCACTATATTTTCCAGGTAAACGCTTTCCTGTTGGGGGGGCATCCTCTTAAAGCAACAAATAGGGAATGATATTACAAGCATCTCACAAACACATCACAGCAATACAGCATGCGCAACATACTCAACCCAGCACAATCCAACTTTTGCTCTAATTTGGTTCTGTTCAAGTCGTTGATAATTCCTCTTGAGTACATCACGGAACGTGTTCCTTTAAAGTTCCCACTTCTGCCAAACACTTTCTATTTTTATCTGGAACTCAAAGTAGGAGAAAGGGTTTCTTCTTCACCATTTGTCTACCACTCGAGCAAACCCTTCGAAGAACTCGTGATGATGATCTTTGCTTCTCCTCATCTGGAATCTTTTCCTCGATTGGTATTAGATTTTCCATGAGCTGCATTGCATTGTAACCACAGACGGTTAGTCTTATAATAAGTACAATCAAATATAATATCCAAATGTTTTCAAGGCAAATATATGGTGCAGAAACATTAGGAATGGAAAGCATGAATGCACATACTGCAAAGAAACAAAATCTATCCTACATGTCAATTTAATGGGAAATCATTATCAGGCAAGATTAAAGTACAATAATTATGAAACAAGCTTGACAAAACTGATTTCATGTCCATGTTCAGTAGCTTATTTAGTTTCGGAAAGGGAAGCCGATTTTAATTGATTGTGTACTTATGCTTGTTCTAAATAAATTTTTGAAGAATTTTTTTATGCAACTTCCTTGAATAGGGCAAAAGTACAGAATGACAGAATACAAAAAATAAAGTGAGTAGGTGGAGCCTGTCTCAACAAACAGAAAAGGCCATATGCTAACAATTGGATAATTGTGACTATCGAAACATAGTGTCCTCACTGAAAAAACTACTCCACATTCTACATAGTCGTCATAGATGCAAGGGTATGCTATCTCTGTCTTCATGCTCAAAAGCAGTTGGAAATTGCTCCCGCTCTCTCTCTTCATACTATCATGCTCCTATTCCAGCTCATTTTAGTTCAATGTCTTAAAGTCTGGTTAGAAAATATTGTCTGAAAAACATACTTTTGTTTGATAGAAGAGATTTATAGATACTAAATTATAATTTCTTGCCTCGTTCAATTGGGAAAGCATGTGTTCAACTTGAAGATTTGGTGTTTGCTTTATTTCCACATTTTGAGGCGCAGACTCAGCACCTAAGCAATATGCAGCTTCTTGCACCTAAATTCAAGCTTACCAAATTGGAAGAGATAAGAATCTTCAAAACTGAGATTAATTCTTCAATAAAAAAAATGTGATTTTTATTATTGGATCAAGAGCGTCATATTTACCTTGGAGATGGTTGTAGCCGTCTCAGTGGAGTTGATCTGAGGAGTGTAAAGTACGGAGCTCACTTTCAAGTCTTCAAGTAGCTCTGATATTTTATCGCGCTGTAATAACCATATTCAAGAAAAAAATGTTATATTATTAAAGAGGTGAGCAATTTGCACCAAATAGTGTATATAAAGTACAATTGGCTCTTGGGACATACAAAAGTATCAATAGTTAGCCAAAATACATAACTCACAAATAAATCTTGCTTAATGATCCTAACAAGTTGGCTTTATGTGAGGGCAGTAAAAAAAATAATATAAGAAAATAAATGTTGTTTTATTTGAGGGTATTAAAACAAAGAAAATAAGAGATCTTTACTTTGACCCCACTATGTTATGGATAATAGACATTGGTTACCAAAGTTTGCAACTTTTGACTTAGCTATTGCAAAAGTTGGAGTTTCTTTTAATTAACCCCCGTTATATGATTAATATTAGACTTCTAGCCTACAAATTTACAATGGCAAATAGGATAAGTCACAAGCTGCATCTGCTTCTATTGGGGCCAAAATCAAATTTGAGATTACAATTCATATTACATATATACATAGTAGTTGCATCTGTTGGGGTAGAGATAAATATGGAAGAACAAAAACAATGGTTTAAGAAGCCACTGAATTTTTTTAGTGTAATATGATCACCTATTGCTTACCTTAATATTGTTCTTTGTGGATACATCACAGACAAGTATAATTCGCTTATTACTTTTTCTACTTTCAGAATTTAATGCTACTATGGGAGAGCGAGGGGTCTGCAGCAAAAGAAGTAATAAGCAATTTAATTTGCAGTTATATTGGTTCATCGAAACAATAAAGTTTTGGGATTGCAGCATCTGACCCCACTAGTGATACACAATGCATATGATGTATAAAACGGGTACAAACCTGATTTAAATGATTAAGGCAGATATGTGGAGTTCCTTCTTCAACTCTTGGAATGAAATCCAGAATGTTAACACCATAATTACTCTGAAGTAAGAGTCTGAAATACTCGGGACCCAATCCTAATTAGGGAAGGGAAAAAAATGTTTCAGGAAATTAAAATATTCAATAATCTTCAACTGTTAATTACACAAAAAGGAGTGAATTAGTACCCATTGCTGAAGCAACAAGAGATATATGCATGAAGGGGTAGCAAAGAGTAGCTGATGGTTTTGGAAAAATGAAAGTACAGAAAAAGCTAAAAAGCTTAGTACATCTTCTGAAGGACATGACCATATCAAAGCATAAAGTGGAAGCTACAATTATATCTGGACTATTAATTAGTAAATAACAGGTGCAGTTTTTGAAAGTATGAATGAGTGTTTAAGAATCTGAAAGAACAAGAAGTGCAATATCTCACAAGATAAGCTTTCTGAAATAGTTTAGAATAGCCGTGTGACTTGACGAAATGCTCTAAGGTTTCATTGCTATGAATATGATCAGGATTGCTCTCAAGATCTTCAACGAACCTACTTAGAACAAAAAATCCAAACTCAAAATTGTTAGAAGATTAAAATGTAATATTCTTATCATGATAGAGTATTTAAGCTTTAAATAGCATATATATGACATAATAGATTGGTACATATGTATTTGTTGCCATATAAACCGTCCAAAAGAAAGGCAGTATTTACACCATAGTAAATGGTCCAGGCCTATCTATATCATACAGACATTGTTATGTATCACCAACCTACTGGATTAAATAATGAATATGATCTATGAGGAATAAATACGAAATTATCATATGCGATAAAAAAAAAAGGGATAATATAAGTACCATTTTGTTTCAGCACTTTGACTTCCATAATGTAGTAAATTGTCATATTCCTCCTTACTTATGGATATTGATATTACGTTATTGACTTAAATACATCTATAATGAAGAAATTATATAAATAGTAAATACTTGATTTGGTAGATAAGAAAGTATAATTTTGAATTAAAAGTGCAACTTACGAGGTAATTAACACCAACTAAATACAACTGCCTTTATCTTTCAATGAAACCATCCAGTATATTATTACAAGTATTGCATGTAGATCATTATATAATAGGGGAACTTTCGCAGATCCTTTCACATAGTAAAACATCTCTTTTAGAAATAGTTGTAGGATTTCATTCTAAGCATATCAACTCGATAATATTTTGGGAAGGCTAAGTTAAGTTGTCAATAGCTTTGATTACTGGAACTGAATTTGAAATTCATGAATATAAGCCGATGAATCTAACATAGAATATATAAATCATATAAAAAAGGGCAAAGAGTAGCATCAAATATCAAATATGTCATGTAGGGAACTAAATGAGTTATTGATTAAAAATTAATTTCAACGAACACAATATTCTAGATGCTTCATTGATTTAATAAAAAGCATCTTCTTTGTAGTTGTATGATTAAAACAATGAGCGTAATTCATGTCAGCATGCCATGGAAATTAATAATAGCAGTAAACTTTATAGGTCTCTTTTAAATAATAGTTCAAAGTAACTTTGACTGAAGACAAAAAATTTTACTGTTTTTTTTTTAGCAGTTATGAATTATATTTAAGTAAGTGGAATTTTGTACTGCTTGCTAATGATATCTTTTTAAATAACATTTGTTGTATTTGTTCCAGGTAAGTTGTCTATTTCGTTATTCCATATTAAAATTCTTGTTTGTTTTTTCAAAACACCTCTAGATAAGGCCACATATAGTTGACCATGATTGAATACAGGGTCTTGCAAATAAATACCAGCCTAGGGGATTGTTTGTCCCTGTGACTTGTTAATGGTCAAAGCAAAGAAATGACGGATGGGAAATTGTCTACGTATTAATTCAAAGGGTAATTTAACATTTTATGAGGGTTTCAATGATATACGTGGTAAGAACTCCATATTCCCTTTATTATGTCCAGTTAATACTTCTGCAACAATCACGTTTTTATCGAAATGGCGGCAAATCAATCTAGTACCGTTGCACAACCCATGTTTTGTACTAAGGTTCCTTAACAACATGATAGGCGCACCTATTTTCAATGCAAGTTTATGTGGTAGTAATCCTCCAGCAGTAGTTGAGTTTAAAAATTTTTGAGGATATAAATTATTTATGTCGTTCTCAACTGTGTCATATGAATAATAGGTAACTGATTCTCCAGGAAGTGAGTCAATAAATAAGTTGTTTATGGCATCAACTTGTTCATTCAGTGAGGTCATAATAGCCCTTTCTGCCATCCATTCAACATCTCCTAATTTTTCATGTAGATTAGGGAATACAAACTTTATCAAATTGTGGATCGAATCTTCATTAATCCAAGGTATGACCATTTCATCTGGGATACGAATTATATCTCTAAGCGGGGATCACCATTGCCTATGCGAAATAAAAATTATGAGTGTTCTAGATCATCTCGTGGGCGCATGTTATCTTTCAATGCAATAGTTTCTACAGATTTCCATAGATATGAGTTAACAATGCATGCATCAATTATTTCTCCTTGAGTTGCACATGGAATAACTGATAGTGTTTGATTGAAATCGCCACCCATGATAATAAAAAAATCTTGCTAAATGGTAATGAGCAATTTAGAACATCCCTAAGAGATTCATCTAGTGCTTCAAAGTAATACCGGTGCATCATAGGTGCCTCATCCCAAATTAATACTTTTGATTGCCTAATAAGTTCTACTAATGGAGTTCCTTTGCTAATTTTACAACTTGAATTGTGTTCAGGTGTTAATGGTAGTTTAAATCTATTATGCGTTGTTCGTCCCCCGGGTAAAACAGTGGCTGCTATACCGGAAGATGTTGTTGCAAGGGTTATATTATTATTCTTTCTTAATTCTGCTAGAAGGGCACGATACAAAAATGTTTTACCTGTTCCTCCTGGACCATCTATGAAATAAACTTTACTTTCATTCTCCATAACAGAATGTAATATTTGATCGTATGCATATTTTTGTTCTTTGTTCAAAAGGAATTTAGTTGATATATCAAATTCTGGTGTACGAATATCTTCTTCATCTCTAAACAAACTGCACTTCACTTTAGTGTTGTAATTTTCATTAAGTTCTGGTAACCCACAATCAGATAATTTCTTCTGATGTTCTCCAAGAAGATCATGTAGTTCTCGTAATAGTTTATCTTCAATTCTTTCATTACTGAAACTTGAGAATGATTTATGATAATCTTCGCCCATTAGAATATTAAATTCTTCCCACAAATCATCGATGTTAGAAGGGTGGCAAAAGATCAATAGCGAAACAAATAACTTTCTTAAAGCAGTAGGCATTTTTATTAATTTTGCCTCTTTCAAACATTCTTTTATGCATCTGCCATTTTCAAACAAACCTAAAGCTTCTGCAGTTCATTTAAATGATCTTTATTGTACTCTACATTCATTAAATCATCAAATGATCTTGGTCCCATTACGTGTAATAAAAGAAGTCTTGAATAAAAATGTTCTCCATCACTTGGCGAAGCTGTATAAATTTTGCCTATGCATTTCATATTATTACTGCGACCCCTTCAATATCGATCAGCTTTAACCCAGGAATAATTTTCGAGTATTTCGCGATACACAAATTGCCTGGCATTAGTGTCTGTTGAATTCAATGTAAAAAATTTAGTTAGCATTATTTGCGAGTTTCTACTGTCTTTAATAATATCCTTAATATTTTAAAAATCAAAATAAGTCACTTGTTGATTTGGTAGATGTAATTGCAGATGCTCTACACTGGGATACATTTTGCTCATTGGAAAAATGAATAGTCTCCAAGCAGCTTCAGGTGGTGATTCCCATCTGGCATCTATAAATTGCTTAATCTTATCTATCTCAATTTGTTCACTAACCTCAATAGAGACGCGGTCTAATCCCTTGTAAATGTATTTATATAGATATTTCATACATTTAAGCCTGTTACATACTTCGACATTGATATGGCAATCATACTTCTTAAGCAACATTCCATTATAAGGAACTACCCAGCTGTTATCAACTTTTTTATAACCTAATACATCAACTTGTATCTTCAGACCGTTATCTCTCCTTTTATAAATAGGGTAGCAATCTTTTCATTGAATAGTTTCTTCAGCAAAGTCTTTTGAAAATTCTTTTTGGTATTTACCATCCTTCATACATGGTCGTTTTGAATTGTGTCCGCCATAGGGTCCGTGAATCATATGTTTCCTGACTAATTCATGTAGTTCAGGTTCTACTAATTGATCGGGAAATTCTGCATGCACTAATTGGTCATATTCGTCAGGGCTTCTGAGGCGATCTTTTGGGTGCAAAATTATAAGCATATGAACATGGGGCAGTCCACGCTTTTGAAATTCTACTACATGGACGTAGGCTAGGACATTTCCTAATATGGATTTATTTACTATATCATCTTTTAGTCTAGAAAACTTAGCATTAAAAACACGTGCAATTAAATCGGGTCGATCCTGAGCTTGTTGACCCACTTCTAAGTTGTTTACTATATCAGGCCATAGTGGGTTGCATGTCATTGTTATAAATAAATCAGGTCTCCCATATTTTTGTACTAAGGCCATTGCATCTTAGTATCTCATATGCATGTTCTGAGGGCTTCCATTAAAAGAAGCAGAAAGGATAACTTTGTTGCCTACGTCTTTTCCTTTTTCCTCTCCAGCAATAAGCGCATCATGTAGACCCTGATATAGATCAGCACGTATTTTATCTTGATTGTTCTTTATGTATTTTAGATTGTTACTTTGCACTTTAACAAATTGACCTACTATGTATTGTTGAAACAGTCGGCTGCTTCTATGGATTAGTGATTCATATGTAGGTCGAACTTGTAACATATAATAATAGAAAGCACGTGGTGAGATTCTTTTCCCGTTTAAGAAATTATTTCTTGCATCCCACCCGTATGTTCCATGAGGGAGTAAAATAAGATATTGTAGGAGATCGTAGAATCCAGATGTTTCTTTGATATATTTTTTTTCTTGTTCCTAGGATGAATTAAGATATTTCTTCCAATTGTACAATCATCTCCACCCATAACTATAGTTGCAACATCGTCAGAGGTTGGAATAACATATTGGGGGGCGTTGTCTGGTCTTTGTTTTATTTCAATTTTGTAATCACTCATATATTTTTTTCTTCTCAAGAGTCTTAAAATTTTTTTATGAATGCATTAGTGCGCTGTAATATTTTTGTTAACTTAAGAACAGTATTGGCTAATAAAGTATCGTTTTCTAGAAGCCTATTTTTAAGTACTATTGCAGGGTCGTAGAAATATAGTTGTAAGAAACGTGACTGGCCTTCTTCTGTAGGCATAAAGCTACCAATACGGTGATATATAGATCCATGTGCTCGAAAGGTATAGACGCCTTTTTTAGAATTAGCCATTTCTTTGTCGAAAGAAACACCAATTGAGGTGCATTGAAAGGAATGGTTATAACTACGTATGTTTAGCCTAAAATTCTTCCCAATAGATGTTTTATCTTTGAATAATTCTAGAAGATCAGTTGGTACAGGAGGAAGTTTCAATTTGGCTCTACTATTTTTGCAACAAATTTTTTTAGCTTCTTTCATGAATAACCAGGCATTACAGTACAAGCATTGTCTTTTTAGTGTTGAAAATTAAGCGCTTGATCTGATGGTTATTACTAAAGCTACTAGTAGTCGCCTATAAACCTTTCTTTACTACAGGTCATCAACTCTTTCGTTTCGCTCCTAAACTACAACTACCACTATTTATCTATATAGGTGAAAAAAACAAACTTTAAATAGGAGTAGCCTTTAAAAGAGGGCAATTTGGAGGCAGCCTTTCAAGTAGCAACAAGTAGATTCGGTACCCTCCACTTTTAAAGAGGTGTTATTAAAAGGCAGTAGGTTAGCTCCAGTGTTTAGAGCAGGACCCCTTATCTTGTTACCTCTTTTCTTTAATCCGCTTTTAAACTACTCTTTAAGGCTTGCGCAAGCTCTAAACTACTAATGCTTAAAGTCAGTAGGTAGTTTTACAAGGCAAGTTTCTTTTTTTTTCTTTTTCTGTTATGTAGTTTAGCCGTATGCACGCACCAATTATGACTTTTAGGTTGTTTTCACGTGGTAGAATAGTGAAAGCTTTAATGTTTGGGAGTGCTGAGTTTTGTTTATACCTTTTTAAGTGCAGCTTCGAGTTCATCCTTTTGCTTCTCCAATCCTGAAATCTCAACTCCCAGTTCCTGTAAAAAAAAGATTGAAGTTGTAGCCAACCAATAGTTTCCATGGAAACAAGCTACAAAAAAGACACAATAATGATGCATACTTGGTCAAAATAAGTGTCAACGTCAGATAATGGTCGTTATAAATTTTTGTATACCGGTATACGCAAACAAATTGTAAACATGAAGCCATATGCTATAATGGTTGCATTAGGCATTGTAAAGGCACCGGTATTGTTACCTTTATGCATTTAATGGTATGTTGTATATTAATACAAGGTTAGTTCCATCATAAATTTATGTCCAATTATTTTAGGGGATTTGTTTTCCATTTTGAGGTCCTTTTAACACCACAAAAGTGTGTAATTAATGCCATTAAGACTATTACTCATGTTGTCATGCGAACATAATATCATAAGATGCCGTCTACAATGCCAAACCAATAACACTAAACAAATTTATTGTAGAACATCTTCATTGCTAAGTAATTGTAAATATCTTCTTAATAGCAAATTCATTGTAGAACTTCATAGCCATTGGATGTAAGCAAAGGAATGTGGCTCAACTTCAAAAGCATGGGAAACAAACGAACTCCTAGTAGAATGCAAGCAAGTTTAAGTTTTTTCTAACTGCCCCTTATGCCTCGTATTTCAAAAAGTAGCAAAAAGTTCAAACCATTTAACACCGAAAATAGCAACTCGCCGTTCAATTTCAGGTGGTCACCAGTTTGGGTGTTTGCAATGGCCAATGGGTACTTCAAATAGGATGTCAAGGTGGCCACTGTAACTCTGACTTACCAAGGGAATTTTAACTTTAAGCGTTCTTCCATCTTACAAGCTAGATTATGGTACGCAAGAATAGCCATTTCAATTTATACTCAGCACTGGATACTTAAGTTATGCGGTTCCAAAAGTTCTTACAATAAATATTATGGGTCATTGTAGCCTCCAAATACTGGGACCTATGAATCAAAGAATTGATTGCTGACGGAGAAGATAGTATCAGTAGATATACCAGCTAGTTTTTTTCTAAGAGATTCAAACGAATGGCGAATAAATCACTAGGATCCTTAGTCACTCAATTTCCCTTTTCATCTAAGACGCCACTAAATTATGCTAAAAGAAAATTGTTGTCACTCTTTTCCACAGCCTTAGAAGCCCCATGGGCTCTCTGTCTTGTCTATCTATATAGGAAAATCAAAGGAAGGTCAGAATTTCTATGCACCTTTAAAAGGAAGGTAGTTGGAGGCATGAGTTTAAAGATTGCTAAAGCTAATAGAGCTAGAGTTATTAAGGATTAAAGAAAAGGAGTGAAAAGGTACAAAGGAAAAGAAGCTTTAGTAGTTAGAGAGCAAACTCATTAGCGCAATAAGGATCCTAAACTACAGAGCCAGAGCTAGTCACTAGGTAGTTTAGAAGGCGATCCTAAACTACACCTATTGCACTTGTATTTAAGGATTTCTCCTTATCACACATACGAATTTAGGAGCGTTATAACAAGAAAACACCATTGGCACACTCCATCTATATCTGTAGAAATAAATAAGAGAAGATTTTATTACTCTTGAATTGATTTATTATATTACATCATAACCTCTCTTTATATAGTAGAGGATAATTAAGTTAATTCTACTAGTACCCAATGTGGGACTATGTTTAGTATCCTATATTTAGTATATTCTATATTCAACACTCCCCCTCAAGATGGAGCATAAATGTCAATCTGCAAGTTGATTTTCCGACTTCACGAATGGAAAACATATGCATCCTTTGTCAATATTTTCTCTGATAAAGAATCGATCCACTTCAACATGTTTCATACGATCATGTTGAATTGGATTGTGTGCAATCATAGTTATAACTTTATTGTCACAGTGTAGATCCATTACTTTCATGAGTTTAAATCCAATATCCTTCAATATATTTTGTATCCATAGTAGTTCACATACTCCATGAGCCATACCCCACCCAAAACTCAGATTCTGCACTTGATCTAGCAACAACTTTTTGCTTCTTAGCTCTAAATGTCACCAAATTCCCACATACAAACATAAAATAGCCTGAGGGTGGCCTCCTGTTCATCATATTTCCTTCCTAATCTACATCGGTGTATCCTATTACTTCCATATCACCACCTTTCTGGAATAGGAGACCTTTTCCCAGAGATTTCTTCAAGTACCTTAGTATTCGAAAGACTGCCTTCATATGTTCTTCACTTGGATTATGCATGAATTAACTTACGACGCAAATGGTATATGCAATATCCGGTCAAGTATGGGAGAGATAAATTAGTCTTCCCACTAAGCGTTGGTAGCTTCTTTTGTCACATGGAACTTGGTCGGGAAACATTCCCAAGTGATGATTCGCTTCAATCGGTGTATCCACCGGTTTGCAATCAAGCATCTCAGTTTCTGCAATAAGGTCTAATATATACTTTCGTTGAGACATGAAAATACATTGACTTGATCTTGTAACTTCAATGCCTAAGAAGTATTTTAACTGTCTCAAATCCTTCATCTCAAATTCCTATGACAAATAGTTTTTTAGTGCCTCCATTTCTACTGAGTCATTTCCAGTAACAACCATATCATCAACATAAACAATAAGAGCGGTAAGCTTGCCTGACTTCCATTTTATAAACAAGGTATGATCAAAATTACTTTGCCTATATCCAAATGCCTTTATGCTCTTCGAAAACCGTTCAAACCAAGCTCGTGGCGACTATTTTAACTTATACAATGCCTTCTTTAATTTGCATACTTTTTCTCCTCCAGAATTCGTGACTCTAGGTGGTATCTCCATTTATACTTCTTCTTCTAAGTCTCCATTAAGAAATGCATTCTTCACGTCAAATTGTTGTAATGGCCAACCTTGATTGGCTGCAAGAGAAATAAGTACACAAATAGTGCTTATCTTTGCCACTGGGGCGAAGGTCTCCTCGTAATCCACACCATACGTCTGCGTATACCCTTTGGCAACTAGTCTGGCTTTATACCTATCAATACTTCCATCTGAATTTATCTTTACAGTAAAGATCTAACGACACCCAACAATACGATATCCGTGGGGTTTATCAACAAGTTTCCAAGTAGAATTCTTCCGTAATATATTCATCTCTTCATTCATGGCTTTCTTCCATCGTGGATCTGATAGTGCTTCTTGTAAATTACAAGGAATAGATACAGAGGATAATTGATTCATAGTGCATATAAACGACTTAGCCAACCTATGGGTGGACACATAATTAGAAATTGGGTATTTGGCTCTAGAATTGATATCTGGTTCATAAGTAGATTTTGGAATACCTTTAGTAGGCTTTTCTGAACGTCTAGATTGAATATCATTAACAGTGTTAGGATTAGGTAATAGCTGAGATTCGAGATTCATCGGCCGTGCTTTGGTAGATGGTGTTAGAATGTTGAAGTCACAGGCAACTTCTACTACTTCAGCTTGATCTCCCCCTGTCGTCTGATCCTCTCTATTCATATGAAGTTCATCTTCAATACCCTGATCTCCCCTTGTCATCTGTTCTGCTTCACTTTCCTTTTCATCATCAGTTAGGTTACTACGCCTGTTTAAATTACTCGTTAAATCCTCTAGTTCCTAAAAAATATCCCTAATAATAGGGAACTTTCCTTCATCATCATTATGTTTCTCCCCTTGAAGGGAGGATCCCAAAAAATATGCCTCCAATTCTCGAAACGAAACATCCAAAGAGATATACACATTCCCCTCCACAGGATCATAACAACGATAACCCTTTTTAAAATCAGCATATCCAAGAAACACACACTTTTGAACACAATGATCCAACTTTCCTCATTGATGTTTAGGTATATGAACAAAGACAATACATCTAAAAACACGTGATTCTAGGTTTGGCATTGCAGGGATGGTGATAAGATCATGAAGTTTTTGGAAGGGGGTCTGAAATTCAATGACCCTAGATGGTGTGCGGCTTATCAAGTAAGCAGCAGATTTTAACACTTCTCCCCAATAATTCAATGGCATATTCATTCTAAAAAAATATGCACGAACAACTTCTAACAGTTGTTTATTCATTCGTTCAGCTAACCCATTACGTTGTGGGGTATAAACATTAGAGGTTTGATGTCGAATGTTATTATTTGTCAAGAACTCCATTATACCATTACTAGTAAATTCTTCTCCATTATCAGATTGGTACACTTGTATCCTCCTTTGGAATTGGGTCAAAACTGTCTGATAATTTTTTTAAAATACTTCAAAGACTTCACTTTTATGGGTAATTAGGGATACCCACATCATACAAATACACTCATCAATAAAAGTCATAAAATAACGAGCTCCAGACAATGAAGGAATACGTACAGGACCCCATACATCAGAGTGAATAATACTAAAAGGTTCTGAACTTTTAGTAAAACTTGGAGAGTATGTAATACGATGACTCTTAGCAAGTTCACAAATATCACACTTAAACTTTGAAATACTACAATTCGAAAATAACGACGAATTTAACTTTTGAAGATACCCAAAGGAGAGATGACCCAGTCACCGATACCATAACCACACATTAGCTTTTGCTTCTTCAATTCCTCTGACTTTATTCACCTGATAAATTTTCTGCTCTCCACTATTAGTCAGGTCCAAATAGTAGAGATTGTCTTTTCTAACACCACAACCAAGAACCTGCCGAGTCACTATGTCTTGAAAAATACATAACTGAGGCCAAAATATCACGGTACATGTAAGTGCAACAATGATCCTACTGACAGACAAGATATTGTACTCTAGAGCAGGAACAATAAGGAATGAGTTTAATGTCAGGGATTCAGATATGTTAGTGGAACCTTCTCTAATTACAGGAGAGGAACTACCATTTGTTGTGTATATAGAGGTTTGGGTTGAAGGTGTAATGGATGATAATATGCTAGAGTCATTTACCATGTGATCTGATGCACCAGTGTCAATTAACCAAGTACTATTCAAAGAATTTACAAATAAAATACTACATTTAGTTTTCATACCTGACTGGGCAACATTCACTGAAGTCGAAGTCTTCCCAAGGTTTATGAGACTCAATTGTTCAGTTAACTGCTCCATATTAGCAAATAGCTTGGAAACTGTTGTTTCCAAAATCGTAAGTCTATCGTTGGAATCGCTCATCTCTAAATCGTCTTTTTTCGTCGATTTAGGTCTACTATAGATCGTCAACGGACTCACAAAACTTCCTCTTCGTTTGCGTAGATCTGAAAATCACTGTAGCAGTCTCGAAATCACTGTAGCCGATGCAAGAAAATACTGTAGCAGTTGTGAAATTACTGTAGCGAACGCCAGAATTCACTGTAGCAGACATAAATCCACAATACGATGGAGAAGAACAGAAGAAATAAAGAGCTTCAATTCGAGATTCACAGCGGAATTCAATTCAATTCAATTCAATTCAATTTAATTCAATTCGAAAGAACCAGGTTTAATTATCGAACCCGCTCTGATACCATGTAGAAATAAATAAGAGAAGATTTTATTACTCTTGAATTGATTTATTAGATTACATCATAACCTCTCTTTATATAATAGAGGATCATTAAGCTAATTCTACTAGTACCCAATGTGGGACTATGTTTAGTATCTTATATTTAGTATATTTTATATTCAACAATATCCTCATGCCCCCTAGTATGTCTGGCTTTTTAACCTGATATGTTATAATGTATCTGCAGCTAACAACTTTAATCCTTACGTATCGTAAAGATGCTAATTGTTTTATATGTAGCTCAGTTTTGGTTATTTATTTATAGTTAACTATATGCAAGATTTCGCCCTCGTGCGTAAATTTTAAAACCCATATCCAAAATTAGTTCAATAGTGACTTGGGTATCCATGATTCATGATTGTCCCACTAGTATAATGAGTTAGTAACTAGATTTATGTACACAAGTACAATTTCAACACTAAATACTACAACTAATAAAGCTCAATTACATTAGAGATCATAATCTCTCAGAAGCTTCAATCTTGCAAATGCAATCATGCCCATTACGCAAAACCAGTCATAAATTCACTCTAGCAAGAGAGCTAATGTTCAAATTAGAGAATTTATAGAGAAATTGAGTTAAAAAAACTTACTTTTCGATCAACCTTGGAGATTATCTGATCATAATAAACAGGTATCGAGAGAATTGCAAGTTAAAATAGGGCAAAACCCAATTGGAATCTCTTTTTCTCTTATTCGATCAATCACTCAATGTCGATTTCAATTTAGATTTGATTGTGGAACAAAAAATAGGAGAACCGAAGAAGGACTCAGAGAAGGAGATTGAAAGGGAAAACTGCGATCTCATTGGGCAACTTAGGTTGGACGGCCCAGATGAATTCTTCCTTGCATAAGTACCATGGAATTGATCAAAGCCATCCTACGCGCGCCTCGCAATACGCGTCGGTGAATGGACGTTTGAGATGCAAGCAAAAGGTTGGGCTGTTTTTTTATTATTATAGATAGATATATTAGGAAACCGATATTATTGAAGTGAAACATGCCCTATTACTCGTTAACAGCATTGCGAGAAGTGGGAATAAGTAGCAAGTGGTTAGCCCTTGGCACAGCTAGGCCAAACTTCTCACTCATATCTAAGTTTTTAGGCGACGTTCCTTCGGGGAGCTCCCAATTGAAACAATGCAAGAGCTGTGCAAGCACTAATCTAACCACTGCTAAACCCATTTGCATTCCCGGGCAACTCCGACGACCTGAGCCGAACGGGATCAGTTGGAAGTCACGCCCTCGAAAATCTATATTAGTACCAATAAACCTCTCAGGGTAGAATTCCTCGGTATTTTCCGACCAAGCATTAGGATCGCGTCCAATGGCAAAAATGTTTATAATTATCCTCGACTTCTTTGGTATTAAGTATCCGTCAATCATGATTTCCTCAGTCGATTCATGGGGGATGAGCAATGGGGCAACAGGATGCAGCCTCATGGTTTCCTTCACAACCATATCCAAGTAACTCAACTTGGAGAAATCCGACTCATCTACCAGCCGATTTCCAACTACGTTTTGTAGTTCTTCTTGGACGTGGTTCATGACTCGCGGATGTCTCATTAGTTCTGAGAAAGTCCATTCGATTACTGTTGAGGACGTGTCTATCGCGGCTAAAAGCACGTCCAAGATTATTGCCTTGACATTTTCTCGGTCTAGACTGTCATTTTGGGACTCCATCAATGATAACATCACTTGGATGAAGTCTATATTTTTTGTAGCCCGTGTTTCTCTAGCATCTCGTACATGTTCTTCGATGATCTCTTCCAAGTATTTGTCCAAAACCTTGCTAGTAGTCTTAAATCGACGATTTAGTCCCTGGAAGACAATATAACTTGTAATAAGCTTAGTGGTTTTTTAGTCATAGAAAAATACAGGGAAACCTAATCCGAACGCATTTTTAGGCATCACCAAACTTTTTAGAAACAAATTGTTGTTGCAAAAAGAGTAAGAAACCTTGCCTGAAGGTTAAGTGCTCGGATATATGGGATATAATCAGCCACATTGAACGTTCCGGCTAGCCTTATGATCTCCTCGATTACGGGCTTGAAGTCAAACCGATCATCTTTCCTCCCAAACAACATTAGGAATGTCATGTCTTCAATGACTGATCGCACCATAAAACTAAGATCTACCACCGTCTGAGCCTTGGCTGCAACTCTTAGCGACTTAACAAGATTTGATACCTCCTCTTTTCTCATGGCGCTGAAGTATTCAACCTTATGATTAGTAAGAAGCTCTAAAATACATATTTTACGAATGTTACGCCAATACGGACCATAACGCGAAAATGCCAAGCCCTTGTTTCCATAAGCCAAGCACTCCGCAGCCTGAGCATTGGGGCGGCTAGCGAAAACATCGTCATGAGTCTTGAGGAATAACTCAGCTGCTTGAGGAGATGAGACAACAACTGTAGGTACTAGACCAAGTCGCATGAACATGATTGAACCATACTTCTTGGACAACCGATGGAGACTACGGTGAGGAAGATCTCCCAGTTTGTAAAGATTGCCAATAACTGGTAAACCCATTGGACCTGGTGGCAATCTCCGAGAGCCGGTGTGTTTACCTCTCAACGAGGACCATAATAATCCTGCAAGGATTGCAAGGACTAGAATCCAGAAAGACATTTTCTTCTATATCTCTAAGATATGAAATTGTCCCCTATGAGTAGCCTTGTGATATAAATAGATTTTGATTCTAGTTAATACAATCATGCGCCATCGTGAAACTCGTTTTATAAAACTATCATATTTCATGTAAGTGGCTATGTGACCCCTCACCCCACCCCACGAGTGGTCATGAATTCGAACCCCTATTGGGTGAGAAATGAGGACAATCCTTTGTGTGTTGTCTTGTGGGCTTTGTGCTTGGTTACTTTGTGGTTCGAATTCATCTAAGTTATAGACCACAAAGTAAAACCCGGCTTACCTTCCAAAAAAACATAAAATAAATATTTCATCTAAGTTATAGACCAAACATCATATTAATTTGTATAATACTATATATTGATAAAAATTGAGTGGTTTTAGTTTTAGTAACCATTCCCGTCTTTGGTCCAGCAAAATTAATTCATCGAATCATTTCGTTTTCCGTCAACATCATTTGATGGCACAAAATAAGTCTTAGTTTGCATTAAGGGCGCCACTAGGAGGACCCTAGGGCCATAGAGCATAGTGACCACGAATGAAAGAGTGCCACCTAGCTTTTCTATAACCTGAAAACTTTGTTAGCAGGTTACCAATTTTTCCCTTTAAATATATATTTTTTCCAAATTAAATTACTTTATCCATTAGGGGAGTTAGGATATGAGCTAGGTAAAATTTGTGTTACCGCCTTTGGTGCAAGGTGTTATTTATCACACCCAAACCTTAAATCAAGTCTCCCCTTCATTATTTACAATTTAACATTGATTCTTTTTCATGATAATATTTTTCGGATGATATATATATCGTTGTATACAATTCGTTTAAATACTTCATTACTTAATCACAAATGTTTATTAGACCTGTGAAAAGTTCTACAACGATTTTCATCAAGAAATTCACAGCAATACAACGACACACAACAACATTAAAAATGTTTTATGACCAACCATTAACAAATTATTCATAAAAAATATACTTAACTCACTAAAAAAAATCGAATAGTGTGGTCTCTAAATCATTCGTTCTCAAATTTTCCTCTTATTTAATAACCTTTTTTTATTTATTAAAAAAAATTATATTTAATTTATTAAG
The DNA here is from genome assembly GCA_014058105.1 of Kingdonia uniflora. Taxonomy (NCBI): domain Eukaryota; kingdom Viridiplantae; phylum Streptophyta; class Magnoliopsida; order Ranunculales; family Circaeasteraceae; genus Kingdonia; species Kingdonia uniflora. Next base: position 6,786,789 of record JACGCM010000816.1, on the reverse strand, counting down.
TTTACTTGTTGAATAGGTTAACACTGTACACGGTCCGGTTCAGTCACCTAAACCGTGAACCGAACCGGATACCCTCGATTTTTCATAGTAGGGAACCAAACCGAACTGGCCTCATAAAATAACCAGCCCCAAACTGAACCAGTCGGTCCGGTTTGGTTTGGTTTTTCAATTCGGTTTATCAGAACTGGATTTAAATATCAGAACTGGATTGTTATAACAAAATGGACTGGATTACTTGTAACAAAATAGACTGGATTTAAAATTTTAAATATCATAACTGGCCCAGTCATAACAAATGGGCATTAGCAACCATAACTCATAACAAATAATAGTTTTGTCCTCTCAAACATATCGGCGAAAGTCCATATTGCCATAATATCAAAGCTGGCCCAGTCATAAGACTCATAACAATGGACATCATGAGCATAATAACTTTTTTTAAAATATACAAAATTGACATCATCAAGCATACAAAAATGGCCAGCAACCATATTGCCATAATATCATAATAGCCATAACAAAATAGACATCATAAATAATTCACAATACTTCTAACAAAATGGACAACAATCTATAACAAAATGGACAACATTCGTAAGTCCAAAGTCCAACATAACATAACATAACATAACATAATAATAAAAAACATAGTCATAGGTCTAAAGTCCAAAGTCCCATAAAGCCACAAAAAGTATAACATATCAATATAAGAGAAATCATAGTCATAGGTCCGTCCATATCCACATCGTCACAAAAAATACTCCAAAGTCCAAAGAACCACATAGGCACATACCAATACCATACCACGAGTCCACAACGCTAAATGGAATTACTGTTTTTCTGTATTAAAAAGAAATAAATTATAAGATTAGAAATTTATCACAATAAAAAACCCTGCTAAGTTGTATAATGCAAATGAATAAATAAATAATAATATACTGTTAAGCAAGTAAGCATACCACAAGACAAGGCTCTCAACTAGTGTTGTCCTCTTAATGATATCGATAATACTCCTCCCTCGAACAACTCTAAAACATTATTTAAAAAAAGTTAAAATTTATCATATATAGTTAAGTTAATGTAATACAACAATGTTAAGCTATTAAAATGTAAATAAAAACAAATAAATTATTACATGCGTCAATATCATCGTATTGTTCTACCTCTTCCATTGAAGCTCGAAGGTGAATTGGTTTTACTTTAAATCGGAGCCAATTTTATGTACATATGAGAGTTTCTACTGTGTTAGGACGGAAAGAACTACGAAAAGGATCAACACGTCCTCCCATGCTAAAAGCATACTCAAATGTAACTGAAGTCACAGAAATAGCTAATGCATATCGTGCTATGAGAGAGATGATCAGATACTTGGTGGAATTATTTTTCCACCACTACAAGGATAAAGGGTATTTACCACCGAAATATCAGTGGCAAAAGGGTTTTTTTTGCCACTGCTTTTACCGTGGCAAGGGTCGTGGGTTTAGATGGGGTGGCTAAAGCTTTGCCACGGATTTTTCCATGGAAAAAAGTTATGTTTTTGCCACGACTTTTACCGTGGCAAATGATAATTTTTTTTGCCACAAAAAAATCCGTGAGAAAAGCTTGATTTTGCCACTACAAAATCCGTGGCAAAAACGTATAATAAATCATAATAAAATTATAATGTTTTTGCCACTGAAAAATTCGTAGTAAAATCTTGTTTTTGCCATTATAAAATCCGTGGCAAAAACATATAATAAATAATAATAAAAATTATAATGTTTTTGCCACTGAAGAATCCGTGGCAAAAACATATAATAAATAATAAAAAATTATAATGTTTTTGCCACTGAAAAATCTGTGGCAAAAACATATAATAAAAAAAAAATTATTTCAAAGAAATATATTTTATTTCAAAAATATACAAAAAAGAAGATATGTTTCCAAATGAATATGGGCCAGACTCAAAGCACACCCCTACCACAGAATTTGCTATGCAACAGAGCATCACAAGAAATAATGAATAGTACTCAAAGATAAATCATAGATAGCTAGAGAGAGAGAGTACTCAAGCTGCTAACCTCGTTGTAAGTTGTTCTAACCTTGCTTTCCACTTTTTCACAGACTACAAACATAAAAAAACCAAAACCAAATTAGAACACAAGGTTATTAGCAATAAATTTGTAGAAATACAAGATCCATTACATTAAATGAAAATTAACTCATCCCGATAAAAAAATACACCACAATTTACATCTAACATGGAAACTATTAAATCAAAAAAAATAATAATAAATCAAATAAATGAGCCAAGGATGATAGAAAAGATTACCTCTCATGCTGAATTGGCGGAGTCCCCTGCCGCTCTTACCGCTCTTATCCCCAGGTAATGCACGTGGACATCTCTTCTTTTTCTTTGCACTATAAATAAGTGCATGTCTCCTCCATTGCCAAGTTTCCCAATATCAAATGTAAAACTCACCAAATCCATCACTAAATCAGGACTTCCAAGGAATGAAGTTATCTTCGACCTGAGTAAATTGCAATTAACCAAAGCTTCAGAATGACAAAAAGCAGAAAATATGATACAAAGTTATTTATCCACATATATGTCAAAAAAAGCCTACATTATAGATAACTGAAGATGGAGTCGCAAGTCTAAACAAAACTTTTTTCTTAAATAAGAACAGTATGAATTATGAAACTTAGAACTTACGGAATCAAATCCATCCTCAAACGCTCCAAAAGTCTCGGGGTCCATTACAACTCCAGTCACCCCTACATTGTTCACCTACATAAATCTTATGTTTGGTCAGGACAACGGCCTATCTATGCCAATGAGCATATTAGTTTACAAGGATTAATGAAGTGCCAAGTCATGTTTAACGTTTATATATTTCTTACCAAGATGTCCAGCCTCCCAAATCGGATTTTGAGGAAACTTGCCAATGAAGCAATACAAGTAGGATCCATAATATCAATGGGCAATACAGCAACAATCTGTACATTCTGGGTGTCTACTTTCAGCCCCAGCCTGCCTTGCAAGAAAAAAAATTCAATGAGCAATACAGCAACAAGGTTTCGGAAGCTGAAGGTATAAGGATAATCTTGGGAGAATTATAATGGGGCTACAAAAATGAGTTAGGTTTTGCTTAAAAGGGTGGCGCATACGGCGGCAATATATCTTTGTAGAGAATAGAATGAAAAATGAATATTACTACAATTCACTAAGATCAATCTCCTACAAGTGATAGAGATTCTAAAAACACAAACAAGGGTATAAATTAAGAAAAATGAATATCTAAGGCCAATATTCAACATTAGTACTACAACAAGTGTATATGGATAAAACTCAGTGTAACTATCAAAGGGCTCTAGTTCATGATGTTCATAAAAGTCCAACGCAATATTTTTCTTCAACCTTGTACAAGCTTAATTTAAACCTCATTACTTCAATGACTCAAGCACGGAGTGCCATAAGCAAACCAACAGATCGACATCTGATCACTAACAAATAGGCTACTCTCGAGCCCTGATGGGCTGCCTACGCCTCCTACATGAGGCAATATTGAGGAACGTAGGGCGATCTCGATGATTGGTTTGTCTATGTTTACCAAATGGATTACTTCTGTTTAGGCGATCTCTGATCTGGTCTTTTTACCATTGGATTTTCTATTTACTAATTTTCTTCACAATCAACCTAAGCTCTCCTTATTCTTACTGCAATCAACAACATCCTTCTCTTTACTTTTGAGATCCAATATATGGACAGTTTATAAATAGTTACCACAATTCACTCTAAACCACAGGAAAATGTAATTTATACGAGCCATTTACATATGTGTGTATAAACAGCTTACTCATTAAATGACATGTAAGAAGTACCTCAAATTTTAATAGATTAAAGGCAAGTAAGCAACGCCGCAGATACATCCCTAGGTGGCTATAAGAATCCAAGAGGATTTGGTTGTCAACCATAGCAATCATATCAGGGGGGGCCAAGGGTACCTGATTGAATTCATGTGAAGAATTATAACCTTAAACAAACGTATTCGGAAAAAAAAATGCAACAAAGAAGAAGATGAAAATGAAAATGAAGAGGGTCTCGACTCTCACCTCTCAGAGAACTAAAAAGGGCAAATAAGTCATCAGGCGAAGCCATGGATGAGAGTCCACGTGTTAACTGTTCGCTTATCATATCACTGAGAATGCCTGTAACTTCCTTAATGTAATTCATAAGCTCATCCAGCTTTGGCTCCAAAATATTGTCGCATGACTACAAAACCATATTGGCATTACATTAATTGAGACAAAAATGAAATAGCCACACCAACAGCTATTGTGACTGTTAAGCAACATCATAGCACAATGGGTAAAGCATTTATGCAAGAAGAAGTAAATATATGTTGAGCGTCACTAGAAGACATTAAATGAGACGAATGTAATAAGACATCCCGTTCTTTATAAGAGCGAAACTACAAGCAGAGAGAAGATAGTGTAGGGACACGGGTCATTTTCTTAAACGTGGCTCTGCTCACTATTCTAAAGAGGAGGCACACCCCCTTCAGTTGGGTTACTATTACTAATGACCAACTAACTATAAACTGCTAAGTTAATTCGATAACCCAAACCACACCACAAAACATGATACAATTAAAACATAATATAACTAACAATAAACTCGAATATCCAGCTCCAGGCTCTTAAAAAAATAGCTGTCATTTTCTATAATGTGTTGTTTCAATCTTACAGGCTTGATAGATGGCAGACTTTCTTGGCTTGGCTTGCAGTGAATTTTTTGCTCTATATTAACAAAAATATACTCCCTTTAGATGGATAGAATTAGGTTATTTGGTTGAATATTTTGCTACCACTAAGGAATCTCAATGTTCTAGTGACCTTCCAAGACCTACAGCATAGCCTCCTTGCAAGCACAAGCATTCTAGATTTACTGTGTTGAGCTTCTTTAGTAGACACTTAAAGTATGAAAGAAGATTATCAATCTCATAAACTCCATAAAGATCAATTTTGTGAGTAATAGTACTAGTGACCAGCGAACCTAGGGTCTAACAACATATTAATGGATCTATACGATGATGAAACTCTAGAGTCTAGATATAGTTATAGATTGAAGGTTGGCGTCAAACTTGTGTCCAATAACTCTACTTGAGGGATGCAATAATACGACAGTCAATGAAATAAAAGACTAGAAAAATAACAACAAACAAGCCTAACAGTATACACATATAGTAACAACAAACAAGTTAGGATCCACATACCATAACTCTATTTCAACATCATAAACATTACATTTTCTAAACATAATCCCTAATTTTGATATTTGAATGCAATACATTTTGGACCGAAAAAATTGGGAATCACATTGAGTTGGGCAAATGAATTCGTCGTCCAAACTGTACTGTTTTCAATCAATTAGGGATGGTTTAGAAACAGTAATTTGAAACATTTTGGAGATGATCTAGAATACTAGAATGATCCGATGTAAGCTATAAATATGGGAGACTTGTGTAGCTTGTTGTAAGCAAAATTGAGTGAGCTGTAATCTTCTCTTGTTTAGGTCCCACCCCCCAATACATTATAAGTGGAATTAAATTTGATACTTATTTACATTTATCAATTTCACACAACTTAAGCCACTATATCCATGCATGCAAAGAGATACATTCTGTGACTGAAGCAATCCCCAAGTGTCTTACAAGAGAAACAAAAACACGAGTAGATGCACGAGAATCCAAAGAAGATATAAAATTTGAAATGCTTATTTTGGTCTCTTACTTGGTTTTCCATTGAGCAAAGTACAAACTTCCAGCCAACGTTCTCATTAATATTGCATAAGAGGGCATCAATCCACTCGCTCTTGCCTGAATTGGGAACACCAGATACTATAGTCAGTTCCCCTGGAACAACACAAAGCATTTCAACAAGTTAGAAGAAAATCCATTTTTTTTTCTGGAGTTGGAAGCTGCTTGAAATGGAATTAAATCGAGGACCTCTTGGCTTTTCAAGCACTATCCCAACCAACTGAGGAAGCCACAATATTTGCAACCCTTAGGTTGACTACTTGTTTCTGCTGCTGTATGATCCTCTGGGACCTAGTACATGCATAAAGAACCACAATATTATCACTAACAGGAAATAAATTTGTAATCACTTTCTTTCAGTAGATGGCAAGTTGAACTTCGGGGTAAATTCATTGAAAAATTATGTTTATCAAACTCACTTTACATTTAGCCCGATAAGAATTGATCATGGTTGACTCATTCTATTTTAGTAGTGTTAGTGCCTTAGTGGTAGACTAGATGACTAGTTCAAAGAGTTTGCTAGCTAGAAGTTAGGAATCCCTGGACTTGTTGAGTCCATATTCTTTGGTAAGAGAATCTTGATGAATTAGATGTTTTTTCTTCAAATTATTCTGTTGGACAATTCACTTTGATCCAAAGAAAAGGCACCCCTCAAACCTATATGGATTAAATTTCCTGGGTTGAATTATGTTTCCACAATAATGGGATTCTTAAATTACTTGCTAGCATGGTTGGTCGATACCTTGACACTGAGTATGTTACCTTTCATCTCAGCAAACCTGGTACAGCTAGGGCCTGTGTTGAAGTTGATCTCACAAAAACCTTGCCTCCGAAGGTGGGACTCATATTATCTAAGACAGTTATTCTGGAGCAGCATGTGATGAATGAGAGACGGCCAAAGTTTTGTTCACATTGCAGTTTGCAGGGACAAAAAGCTAGCCTTAGATGGTGATGAGAAAATGGGCAATATGGTTGCCCATGGTGTTCAAGATATAACTAAGGAAGATGGTAAGATAATTGAAGTAGTTGAACAGTCAAAGGTCCTGCACCAAAAATCACTGAGCAAACAAAGGATGTGCAGGCTCATCAAGCTGGTCTCATGGAACAAAAGGCACAAGAAGGGTCTGTGAATATTGTGAATGCAGATTTACCTACATCTGAGGATAATACTGATACTGGGTATGTCCCAGACCTGGATAGAGGCTTCTATTCTGATATTGAGCATTATATAAGTGTTTGGGCTACTCGAGTAAAGAAACCAAGGGTCACATCACGAAGGACTATAACAGTTAATGGAATCATTAGAATATGTGATCAATTAATTTTGAGATTTACTGCTCTAATTTATATCACATGACTACATGCATAACGCTCTAATTTATATCACATGACTACATCATACCATTAACCTCCAGTACTACAGTGATAAATAACCCCTTATTGGGGGTTTATTGCCCAACTTTTAATACAATTGAACAACATAAGTAGAGCGATCAGCTAAATTAGAGTTACCTCAAGAAAGTCGGCACGTTCCATTCTACCATCTTCCGAGAAGAACACCAACAATGGAATTTTATCATTGAAGTACCAAACTGGCTGTTGATTATTTTTTACCGCAACCTGCAAAACTGAGCTAGGAGGACCAGGAGATACATTCTGAGACAAGACAATTGGTAGAAGAGTTCTTGATGACGTGCCAGGTTGCAATTGTTGGACCTAGTGAACGGAGAAGTATTCAATTTGATATCCGTTATATCTAGAAAGGAAAGAAAAACTGAAATGATTTCGTATAAGCAATAATTCAATCACCTGTAGGGGACCAGCAGCTGCAAGACCAAACGTATTTTTGTTGAACTGAATCATGAATCCATCAAGAGGAGTTTGTGTGTTATTCTCGAACAGCATACTGTAAAATATTTGCCCATCCCGCCGTGTAAGTTGGGAACTGATCTGTAGACCTTGACCAGCTGACGCTGGTAGTACAACTGGTAAAGGAGGGTTGCACAAACATGGTTAGGTCTCAGTGTCATTCAAAATAGCATGCACAAAGTGTTTGAGGTATTTGATGTCTCTAGAGGGAAAAAAAGGGGGATGTCTAGTGGGTGATTATCGTAAATTTATCGACATACAAACTGACTTATGGATCTCAAGGATGCTAGAGGATGGCAAAACACGCTTCCACATTTTGACATTACTAGCGACGTTGAGTTTTTTGAATTTTAGATGCTAAAATTTCAGTTATAACTCAGCGTATATAGTTGGAAAGTCAATAACCCTCACCCAGTAGGTGTTTCCGGCTGGTCAACAGGGACGAGAGAATTATCCAAGCCCATGCGATCACCAAGTAAGTCTGGCACCACCGGAGCAGTGGTCACTGGTGCTGGTTGCCTTGTTGCTGCAGCAGCAGTACTCGAACTAGTTGCTGCTGGACTAATATTGTCTGTAGCATGAGAAGGTGATTCTGAATATCCTGCTTCACTCCCATCAGGGTATTCCTCATCCTCTGGTCTCGGAATTGTGGTTTAAACTTGTAGACCGAAAAGAATGGAGTTTTAAACTTTAAGTTACCAAATAGATTAAGTCCTACAGGCAGAGGAAAAGTGAAACTTTCCTAAAGCATATCATATGGTATGTGAAAAGAAAATAAACTGAGTACATTTTTTGATTGACGGGTCATACCCATTTTGGGGAGTTTTGGGAAAATATCAAGCCTAGAGAAACCAAATGGTTAAAGAAGCTTACACATGTTTTCTCTAGTTAGTTCCTTCTGTCCCAAGAAGTAACCAGAAGCCCCATAATTGTCTTGCATCTGCATGTTTGAAGCATATAATTTACCAAAGATTACATGTGAAGTAACCATGCACTGATATGTTTGAAGCATATAATCTCACCTCTTTCCCTCCTCATTTACCCGGGCTTGGAACCGGCTATGCAAAGCTATAACAACTTTGCATAGGCGGAGTTAAAAAAGGTTTACCTAATTGCGTAAAATAGGTAATTTTATATATGTTAATACTTGGCATTCATATCTTTCAATAGAAAGGAAACTAAGAAACATGATTACAAGCATCAAAAGCTAGTTACGTCTATGCAAAAGTAATTAACATTATCCCATGTTTACAAAAAAAAAACTAACAAGATCTAATTACCTAAAAAAGTTCATATTCTAAAAAGTAATCATGCTTTTGGGCCATGCAACAAAGCTTCTGATGCCCACATCTAAGAGTCGCTTAATATTACTATTGGGCCTGAACAACAAAGCATTACCATCAACAATATCATGGATTGCGACTTTATAAAAGTCGTCGCCCAAGGCAACTGAATGACACATGTGAGTTGGATCAACACCAACGATGACACCATGCGCAACTATCCTCCAAGGGCAACCCACCAACCTACATTCTTTGTCAATATGTTGGTGTTTTTTCTGCCGTTTAAAAGTTTCATAGAGTGAGCTTTAAGTCCCAATTTACTAATACTTTATATCAGCTAAAACTAATTTAATACCTGTTCACGTTGCGATGATGAAGTTGCTTGTTGAGAAGGCAAGTTATCCGTCGGTGATATAACCTGAGTACTAAAATATTATAAACATAAACTATTCGTAGATTTGTATAAAGTATTGCAGTTAACATAAACTTCAAAATCAATAGGAGACAAATTCATATTTATTCTATACCTAGTAGTTAAAAGCGATTTATCTCCCGAGTTAAGAGTGTTCACGTAGATTCTATTTCTTAGAAACATAACATAGCGGAAGGGTTTTACGACGAGGTGTTTAGATGGTTTAGGTTTTTGGGACTCTCTTCAAGCCCCAAACCAAACTCTTGGGGCTAAATCCTTATGGTAATACTTGCAAGCACAATAACAAACATGTAAAAAAAATGACCTGCGACTTTATAAAGGAATGCACAGGCAAAAATAAAGTGCCTGGACAATTGAAGCATTAACAAAAGCTCAAAAAAATACAGAACTTACGGGGATGTTTCCAACATATTTGGTCAGTGCATCCAAATCTTTTCTTAACTTCTCAGTAGCAAATTTCAATTCGTTGTTATTAGATAGCAGCTCTTCATTCTCGTTAACAATGTGACCAACTTTTTCCACCAAGGATATGCTCATGCCCGCACCCATACCCCGAGTTCCACCTTTCCTCTCTTTGCCAAATTTTTGCGTAGATATGAATATAAGTATAAATTGACAAATAGTAGTACATTTCTATAATTAATTCAATCACATTAAAAACCTGAGCAATGGCATCATTGGGTCCTGTTCGAATGCTTTTAGGGTCATTCCGCATAGTATTTTGCAGTTCCGCCTACAAATGTTTATGTTCGTTAGATAATAACAAAGTTAACAATACATGCATTTTTAAGCTATATTTTAAGAGTATTTAAGAGTTAAAAAGATATATACTTACAATAACATCAGGGCATTGAATGGTCTTATCTTTTTTGGTATGGGCTGGTATGTACACTTCAACCCTACCAATCTCCTCATCTGTAACACCTCTTTCCTCAGCCTATCCATTTAAAGCTTATTTAATTATTACTTAAAAAAAAGAGTAGAAAATGTAAATACATAAACATATGTGTGTCTTACCAATTTATGACGAGTAATTGGCATACTAGTTCTACCAAGAGTGCACGGCGCTATTAGTTTTGCCCGATTTTTTTTGTTCCTTTTACTTTTAGCCTGAAATTAGTCAAATATAACTGAAGTATAAATATCACGATAATCGCTTTAAAAAAATAAAAAAAAACTCCTACGCAAGGATAAGTACGTATAACATAAACATATACCAGAAACTTCTCTGAATTGCAGTAATCAATAAACTTCACCCAATCCTCCCTTGGAACAAATTCAGGGGCCGGAGAAGCTTTCACATCTCCTGGACTATTTCCTACGATCAATGTGGTATTTAAATAAGACTTATACCTTTTCCAAGCATCTCTAATTTTTTCTTTTAAATCAAACCAGGCAACATGAGAGATATCGTAACATTCCTACAGATACAAGAAAAACAAATAATCAAATTAACTAAAAGATGAAGATCTTGGTAACCATTTTGAAAATTATAACATTGAACTTATAAAAGTTTACCTCCAGCCCCTTTACTACTAATGCAATACGATCATTAGGGACATCATTAAAGCTTTCGTAAATAATAGGGAGGTGCATGCGAACTTGGAATCCTATATCTGAAGAATAGGTATTCGTTTCCGAATTTGCTTGATTCGGTTGACCCCATGAATTTACGCCAATCACTTTCTTCTTTCCATTTGGTAGGGATTTTGAACCCGTGCTAATCCTCTTTTCTTTTTGGAAGATGCATTAGATGAAGAATTATTTCCTGAAAAATAAAATAAATTTCAACATTGAGTAATATTATTAACGAAATACGAATTGATTTTAAAATGATAAGAAATAATAAATCTAACTTGAATCTACAGTATTTGAGTCATCACCCGATAATTGTAAGTTATCAAAAAGATTGTAATGAGCCATGCATCTAAGTATTGTATTAAGAACTGCAAAATATCATAAACATTTACAAAATAGATACGACAGAATTATGTGGCATATTACTTTATTCTAAACAAATTAATAAACATGAACAATTAAAACCATCATCTCGAATTAGTGGCCTATGATTCAAAATGCATCTACTGTGAAAATAAGTGTTGGCTAGATAAGCCACCTAAACATCACCTTGGTTACATAAGGGGCAATATCGACAGATGAGTGAAAAAGTGTGGGACAATTAAACATGAACAATTAAAACCATCATCTCGAATTAGTGGCCTATGATTCAAAATGCATCTACTATGAAAATAAGTGTTGGCTAGATAAGCCACCTAGACATCACCTTGGTTACATAAGGTGCAATATCGACAGATGAGTGAAAAAGTGTGGGACAAAATGAGGCCTGCCCTATAAGCAAAGCCTTCAGAAATGTACCTCACACGCACGAAGAAACAACGTGAGCACCTAACAATCCCTAGCACTGCACTATTGTGTGTTAAAGCAAGCGGGGAAGTGAGTTTCTACGATAAATATATCGAGAAGGAAAAATGGATAGAACATACTGTTGATTTCACGATAGAGAAGATGAAGTAAGATGGCGTAATAAAAGTGTTTGATCCTAACTCAAGCGCGCACATTCTGGATTGAGATCGTTACGTACGTGGTGTTAAGTTTATAGAAGACTGAAGCAGTTTAACTCGTAAGATCAATTTGATGTATTTTTCTGTTGTGTACTATATGTTATCCCTACTAGTAATAAAAATTCAAGTTGTCGTCCGAAGTCAGTTAGCACAGTTCTTCACTTCTCTTTGTCGTCCAAAGTCTTCGAAAACTCATTCTAGAAAATATTCCAAAATCTCCTGTCTCGCAGTATCATAAATGAATATGTGGGCTAATACTTTCCAGTGTCCACAATGGCTCACTTATATTGAGCTTTGCCATAAATAAAAAGTACGTAACATCGCCATCTAATAGGAATGCTCAGTCGCTCTATCATCGGCTTCTGTTGCCGGTGGTGCCACAATAAAACTACGACCGACCATGCCCACTTACCCAATTCAATACCATTGTTACTCCAAAACCACTCAAAATCCAAATCAATCACAAAATGCAAACAAATCCATGCAAATGTTATCACATCAAACACCATTTCAGACACTTATGTAACAAACACATTACTAAACTTTTACACAAGGTGCTCAGATTTACACAATGCCCAACTCTTACTTAATCAGACCCCACATAAGAACGTTGTGACGTGGACGTCGATGATATCTTCTTATGTTCATCATGAGTTCTTTGAGGAATCTCTCAAAATGTTTGAACAAATGCTTCAATGGGATGAGAGGCCTAACCAGTTTACTCTATCGGTTACAGTTCGCGCTTGTAGCAATCTGGGTTTTCAAAGATTGGATATGCAAATTCATGGGATGAGTATTGGTTTGGGATTCGATAGAGATGAATTCGCAGGGAGTTCATTAGTAGACATGTACTTTAAAGTTGGTGGGTGTTTAGATGATGCTTATCGCGTTTTTAATGGGTTATATAACAGAGATTCTGTTACGTGGAATGTTATGATATCTGGGTTTGCTCAGGTTGGTGAAACTGATGAGGTTATGAGATTGTTTGGAGAAATGCGGGTTGATGACAGGTTAAGTCCTAATGACTTTACGTTTTCGAGCTTGCTCAATTGTTGTGGTTGTTTAACTGAGGTGGAGCAAATCCATGGACTTGTTTTAAAGTTTGGAACTGAAACTGAGATTGTTATAGGGAGTGTACTTGTTGATTTGTACGGAAAGTGCGGGAGTTTGAATTCCAGTCGGAGAATTATGGATTCAATGAGAGGAAAAGATAGTTTTACATGGAGCTCAATAATATCAAGTTACGCTAGAAATGGTAGCGGAGAAGAAGCTTTGATTATATTCAGTGATATGTGTAGGCAAGATGTTAAGCCTGATCAACATGCATTATCGAGTGCATTAAAAGCTTGCGTCTAGATTGGAGGAATCGAAACAGGAGTTCAGGTCCATACTCAGATGATAAAACAGAGATTGTTTTGTTGCAAGTCTTCTCTTAAATCTTTATGCAGATTTTAACGGCATGGGTGAAGCAGAAAAGGTTTTTAGACGGATTTCTGATAGGGATATTGTGTTCTGGAATTCTATGATGATGGGTTATGCTCAAATGGGTGAGGGGTCTGCTATCTCCTGCATCAAACTTTATCGTGAATTACAGCAGTCTAATAACTTGAAACCTGATGAAGCTACAATGCTTGCAGTGTTAAAGTCTTGCCAAAGCAACTTAGATTTACAGGTAGGGCTTCAGATACATAACGAGATAGTTCAGTCAGGCCAAACTCAAAAAACTGTGATCGCTAACGCAATGATTTCTATGTACTCTAAGTGTGGGGAACTTGAAGATTCTCGTAAGGCTTTCGATACCATGTTTTGCAGAGATGATATATCGTGGAGTTCGATCATTGGAAATTATGTGCAGAATGGAGTAGACTTGGAGGCTCTGAGGCTCTGCAAAGAGATGTTGGCATCCGGTGTCCCTCTCACTTGTTTTAGTCTCCCGTTGTGCATCACCGCTTGCTCGGGTCTGGCAGCTATGGATATGGGAAAACAGTTCCATGTATTTGTAACCAAATATGGTTTTAAAGGAAATATTTATGTGCAGAGCTCCATGCTAGACATGTATGCCAAATGTGGAAGCATGGAGGACTCAGTTAAAGCTTTCAGTGAACAAGAAAACCCAAATGTAGTGTTTTTCAATGCTTTAATTACAGGATTTACACAGCACGGAAAAGCTCGGGAAGCAATCAATACATTTGAAAAGATGGAGAAGATGGAGATAATCCCAAACAAAATCAGTTTTTTAGCACTCTTATCAGCTTGTGGAAAAAAGTGTGTTCTTCTTTGAGTTGATGAAACAAAAGTATGAAATTGAGCCAGAAATGGAACACTACTCTTGCTTAGTTGATGTATTTAGTCGTGTCGGGAGGCTCGAGGAAGCGCATAGTATCATACAAACAAGGAGGGTGAATCAGCATGGAGAACATTGTTAAGTGCATGTAGAAATCACGGCAATGCTACAATTGGAGAGAAATCAGCAAAAATGATGATGAAATTGGACCCAGATGATCACGCTTCATATGTTCTCCTCTCAAACATCTACTTATCTGCAGGAAAGTGGGAAGAAGCACTGGAACTGAGACAGAAAATGTCTGAGATTAGAGTCAAGAAGGATCCAGGAAATAGTTGGTTAATTGTCAGGGATCAGGTTCACCAATTTACTGTGGGAGATTTTTCGCATCCTGAAGTGGACAAGCTTTTAAACGAACTTAACCTACTATATCAACAGCTGCAGACTGTTGATTAAATACGTCATACTCGAGGTAAGATCATCTAATCTTGAATTGCACTAACCTGAAGGCGATATCCTCTTGGTGTTAAGCCATACCTCCCATTAGAATCCACAAGTATTGCGTCCACCACGTTATCAGAGGCTAGACCATATTTTCTTGACATCAAGCCCCAGCCCCCACCTCCAATATGACCACCACTTCCTATCGTCGGGTAAAGACCAGCTGGGAAACCAAAATGACTACTAGCTCTAGAAACTTCATAGTAGATTTCACCTAATGTTGCGCCTGCTTCAACCCAAGCTGTTTTCGATTCAATGTCAACTAAAACCCGGTTAAGGTTCATTAAGTCAATCAATACAAAAAGCTGATGATTCCAAGCTGAGTAGGATAAACCCTCAAAACTATGACCTCCACTTCTAATTATAAACTCACATGGAGCATTTTTACAGCATGTGATCGAGGCTAAAAGTTGCTCCTTTGTTCCAGGCAAGATAATTGCGACAGGATTACTTGAAAAAGAATTTGTGATTCTAAGGTTGTATGCAGAAAGGTGAAACATCCGGTGGAAAAATGGGGAAGAAGGGATTGTGTAGTTTACATCTCCAGATAAGAGACAAGAAAAGAAGTTGAGGATTTTTTCATTGCTAATGATAATACTATATGTAGTACCACTTGTGGTTGTTGCTAAAATAAATAGGATAAGCAACAAAGAACACGCGTTCCTCATGTCTTGGTGGATACAACAAAGATATTTTTTCTAACTGAGAAATCCTTGATTATTAGTACAAGGCAGAGCAACAGTAGACTGAGACCGAGTGAATTTTTCGAAAAAAATTCGGAAATTGGATTTTCGGAAATCGAAAAAAATCGGAAATTCGGAGAAAAGTTACAGCCTTACCCACGTGGATTCTCTAGTATCCACGTTGATATTCCAACTAAATAACTAATTAACAAGTTGTATTATAATTAAAACTTAAAGCATAATAAAAGGGTATTTTTGGTATTTTAACAAAAGTTAACAGCTCCGGGGTGTTTTAGGGTTCAAAAACTAAAAATGACAATCATACGGGGTTAGCCCAATTCGTGGTCATTATTTATGGTCTAAAAGCTAAATAACCCTTATTATTACCAACACTCAAACAATTATTATTGCATGAAATTGAATCCAAAGATCTCCCACAATCGATTTACTCTTACCACCAATACTCTTTGAACCTTGGTTTCACAAACAGTGCACATTAGTTAAACTTGAGGTAATTATTCTAAAATGAGCTTTAAAATGCGTAAGATAGCAAACCTGGTTTGAATTGAAGGAGCTTAGTGGGAGGAAGAATGGTAGGGGTATTTTGGTAATAATAAGGATACGATGAGGGACGACGATGATGAAGGTTAGTTGAGGGCGATGCATTGTTGTGGATGTGAGTGGGATTTTTGTTTTTTTAAGGAAAATGTTGAGTTGAAGAGTGAAACAAGTAAAATTTGTTGGGACATGTAGTTTTGAAGGTTGTGGCCTACTGCTAAGTCTGAGCTCCTTCCACCTTGTACTATTGGAGTATTTTGAGTTTGGTGCCTGTTTCTCAAGCTCTAACACAAGTACTATGCAACAATAGTAGTTGGGTGGGTGGATTTACCCAAATCTACCTCAAATGCAATCCACCCCACACCAGTTTCCCTATAATTAGAGCTGGCAAAGTGACCCACGACCCGCCAACCTGACCCGAGCCAACCCTGTTTTTGGTAGGTTTAGGATTGGCCTTAATAGGTCGCGGGTCATTTGACTCGAACCCGTCTAACTCATTTAATAAAGAGGTTAGGTTAGGGTTTACCTTAAACGGTCCGGGTTGACCCGTGACCTGTTTAAGTTTGATTTGGGCCAATTATAATTTATGATTTTTATGGTTCTATCCATCATTCCAAGTAAAATATGAGCCCAAAGAGAAGTTTATGTGTTATTACTACCCATAAACATATGATATTTGATCTAATCTTACCTCAATTTCATTTTTTCATCATCTTCTATTGGTACTACTCATTTCTTCAACAAATCCACTATCACAGAATGGGCATTTAATCTTTGGTCTCATTACTGGACTCATCATTTGAGAACATATGTAACACCAATATTTACCAGCCAAAGCTTCAACAAACCGACTCAAACAATTGTGTCAACTGAAGTTAAGACCCATGACCTGACCCAAATCTGAATTAATATTTAAGCAAGTCAAAAGGGTCAGGTCGGGTTGACCTGTCTAAATTAGGGTCGGGTTTGGGCTTGTATTTTTAACCCGTTTAACTAAATGGGTCAGGTTTGGCTTTATATTTCTGACCCATGAACCCGTTATGACCCGAGCTATGTAACCCAAACCCGACCCGTTTGTCACCTCTACCTACAATACATGGTGAATTCTCATCACCTTGTTTTGTAGGGAAACTGTTGTGGGACGAGGGTAAACCAACGGTTGAGATCAGATTGTAACTTATTGATTTGTAGTAGATTGTTCGCGGGGAGTGGTTTTTCATCCGTAAGGGTTTCTACTTCCCGCCTCTGAGTTAATTCTTGTCCTTGTTATTTGTTGGTTTATTTCTCATTTGGCAATTTCAGTGTTTCGTTCTTATCGTAGAAGAGAGACTAGCTACCTCTATTCTCAATAGGTCTCCTACCCCTTGGGGTTGTCCAAGAGAGGGAAATATACTTTTAAAGTCTCTTATATATCCATGGAGATTTCCATTGCATCGTAGCCTTTTGGAACCCTAATAAAGATCTTTATTTCTCTATTATTACTATTATGCTTGGTTAAGATTGAGTAACATTCAGCAAAATCATCTTATTAATAGAAGATGAGAAGATCTCTTGGCCATTAACATCCACAAGGTAAGCTTCTACCCACTGTTAGATATTTTTTAATATTTGTTTGCCGCTTCGAATTATTGTGTGCCGCGAAAGGGAGACGATCTGTCCTGTCAGCTCGCGGGGATGGTTGATGAATTATGCATATCAGTTATGACCATTGGGATGTGACCATTGGAGTAATTGAATTGTGCCTTTTCTTAGAAACATAACCAATAAGCACGATTGGTCTATATATTGAGACTCTTATCCAACCCAACAGACACAACAAATTTGTATATCTCTTTCTCTCTTGGTATCATCTGTTAAAGTTTCACAGAGTATTCATTGGTTAGATTGAGACGTTCACAACTTAAACCCAACAACTTCCATTGTATCTTGAGGGAGAAGTTTTCGTTTCATCCCACTATGATCTCGTGGTTCATACCGAAAGGGAGGAAACATCTCTTAAAAGATAGCAATTTTGTGCCTTGGAGTATCATTCAATTCGTTAAGTTTGCCCAATTTCCAAACATCTTCTTCGTCATTAAGTAATGTAAAATAATCCCAAATTCCACCTCTAGATAAAAGGGCTTTTATACTTAATAGAGTCCAAGACAACAGAAAAAATAAATCTCTTTAATGTTCTTGTCCATGGTAATATTGTTCTTCAATAGAATTTTATTGAATAAACAATTGGGGAGAATGAAAAAGAAAATAGAAGCATAGGAGAAAGATGAAGATGAGAGATAATGAGTTTTTTGGTCTAGAGAGAGAAATGCGAGTGACTACAGAGAAGATTGATTAAATATACATCTCCAATCAGATATGATAGGAATTAAACTTTCAAAATTGCCAAAGTGTAAAAGAATCCAATTTACCAAAAAATAAAAAACAAAATAGTTACTGTTTATTAACATATAGATGTTGAGGGATGATGCCTAACTCCATTGTATTGCACCCGATTTGTTAAATATTATCTTTCTCCAAAAACATATGTTTTTTTACCGACGAATGAATAAAATGTTTTGTTTGGAATAAACATGCACAATCACCATTTTCAAATAAAGTATTTTCCATGGTATCATCATGAATAACACATAGCAGAACAACAACCAATACGCTAGTAACTGTAACTGTTATCATATGAAAATAGTTTTGCGCCAAATTATGAAATTCTTGGAAGAAGATTATGAATCGAAATATAACTGTTACACCAAAACTAGGTGCAAAAACCCAATCTAGTTTTTTATTTCCTTTTTGTCTCTTCTTTGAGAAACTTCTGAACATCGACTACGTATTCGTGAAGACTTTCTGCGAGTAGAATACGGTAAAAGATCCGTATTAAAGAGTAACAGTTGTCAGTCTCATGGCTATGCACATTGTGATACTAACATAAAGGTTTGTTTGGTACATTAGGAATTGCTTGTGCTTCTCGAAACAAGTTATCACCCTTTATTGTTGGTAGAATGGCAGAGAGTGTGGTTGCCATAGGAGCTAGGACTGGGATGGGTTTAACTATTTTATCATCTCTCTTTCTGATATTTTCGTTGGTCCGTCCACACTGTTTAGGAGAAACATTACTCGTCGACTTTGGATTTGGCGATGAGAAAGCTTCGTTGGTATGAATGACTGAGGAGCTCTTCATTTTATTTTTCTTGGACCGCTCGAGTTCGATGTAGTTATTGAAAACATCGATCACTTCTGCTGTTGTCTTGGGTTTGTGTAGGGTAAGTTCTTCTCGAACTTTAGAATTGATGTGCAGTGCGGAGGTAAATGCTGGAACGACAATTTTGGGATATGAATTCCCAATTTTCCTTATTTTATGTAGGAAACGTTTGTAAAAGTTGGCTAAGGTTTCTTTCACACCTTGCTCGAAAAAGAATAATGAATCGACTGTTATTTCTTGCTCCTTAACATGCGTATAATTCGACTCGAAGAGTCGCTGTACCTGGCTAAAACTGATGATCGAACCTTTGGGAATAGTATGAAACTATCTGAGAGGCTCTTCCTTAAGGCTCTTTTTAAGCAATCGGCATAACATGTGATCGAATTTGGAGTATAATTCAACTGTTGCCTTGTAGTGACGGACGTGGGTAAGAGGATCAGTGAGCCTAACATATTGGTAAAACTTCGGCATGCAAAATTTTTCTGGAATCGACATGACTTCGAGATGAGGGGAAATAGGGTTTGTTTCAATCTTATTGAGAACATATCTTCTGCTAGGATTGTCTGAGTGTATAACTTAAATCCTATTATTCAGATCATCCACGGTGATAAATTACTTAAGAGTATTTGGTGCGGCTGTAACTTGAGGATCTAAGTCACCTTGTCCTTCGGGTCCCAACCTATCTCTCACTGGTCACCTCACAGGAGGTGGTGGGGGTCTGGTGACGTGTGCGTCGACTTCCTTGGGGGTCGATGCTGATAAAGTACGACCAAAATGTCAAGAAACTCTATCTGGGCTCCTTGATCTAAATCTAGAAGTTTGAATTCGTTCCTCCCTTGGTAAGTTCTCTCTCTGGGTAGCTCTAGATCGATGATCACTTCGGTCTTGGGGAGGTGACGTTTGACGGACAGTGAATAGATATTGATTTCTTCATAAATTTTTTATTTCTTTCTGATGGGTTTGGCTCTGCTGTTCCAGGGCTTTCCTCCTCTCGTCTCTTTCAACTTGAAGAGTTTAGGCGTGGATTCGCTGATCTTCTAGCCGCTGGACCCTGTCATATTATATTTGCTTTTGGAGTTCGACCATGATATTGTGTACATCGATAGCTTCTGGAAAGGCGGCCAAGGGATTTCTCTCGTGGTTCCTCTGAGTACTAGAGGCACTTCTAAAGTTCATATTTGTTATCAGACTGCTAGAATAATAGTTGGTAAAGAAAAAATATGGTATTCCCACAAACGACGCCAATTGTAATGACGTGTTTTCCAAAAGGTAAATTTTGCCAATACTTCATTAAGGAAATTGTAACTATAACATGAACACACTGGATTTTACGTGAAAAACTCAGTAAAACCTGAGAAAAACTATGACCTTGAGGAAGATTTAGGTTAAAAATCTAATAGATGCTAGTTTATTACAATTGGTAAACAGTATTGTGTAAGAATGATAGAGTTGCGGATCGAATTAGCATATGTTCTGCCTGTATTTATAGTAGATGCAGGTAGTTACAAAAATAAACGGTTTCCTTTTTGGTGGGCAGTGGGCGAACTTCGTGGGTCTTCCTGCAACGGCTCTATTTGACCAAACGTAACGGCTACTGTAGTGGGTCGAGCTCTGTAGTCGTAAATGTGACATCTTCTCGAATGACATAATATTTTCGACTAAGTTATGCTAACTTCTCTTTGTCGAATATGGGAAATATGCTACTACACATTAAGAGTTGATTAAGATGACTAAGTTTTGTCGCCCCATATGCATTTACCAAAATACCCCTTTGGAAAAAAAAATCAATCTAAACTTGAGTCGATTGAGATGACTAAGTTTTGTGTATATGTTACACCACAATAAGAGTTCGGTTTGGGCACCCAAACTCTTAGCACCAGCCCTAGGATTAAAAGTTGATTGGTTCGATTCACTCAACTTAAGGACATCTTATTTCTGAAGTTATAAGATACAACTTTGTATTCGAGAAAAATAAATCAACCTTCAAGCATAATGAGCTTCAAAGTTGATAATCTTTTTTCACTAGATTTGCTTATGAGACCTCAATTCCAAATTTAAGAAGGTTTCTAGTTTCTCCGATAGTCTATACTACAATACTAGTTGATACCCTAATGACATATTAAGTTAACGTATTCCAGTAAGAGGCATTGATATACATTAGTAAAGAAGTAATGACATCCAATGATGTTCAAAATGATTTTCAAGATTTAGTTACGATTATTCAAAGATAAAATGCTCAACAGGAGTTATTGATTATTTTTTTGTATCACATTGTTTGTGGATAAATATATAGTAAAATCCCATAAGGGACGTTTATCATAATTCGCCTCACTTTGTTTTCTGAAAAAAGAAAAAAAGTAAAGAAAAATGACAATTGCCCTCAGATAGTCGGAACATGCGTTAGTAGGTTTTGTTAGATCCAAAATAAATTTGTATTCTTTATAGGAATCATCGGATGATTCGAAAGTTCTTCAAAAGTCCCATTTTCTTTGTTGAGAATGCTCTAATATGTCTATACTTATTTCTTCATAAAGTAGATGCAGTTGGCCTTGCATGCATGTAGGGAAGTCTGTTACGGAGATAGCAGCCGAAAGAAGAATTATACCCGAGGAATATACTGTTCCCGCGTAAGTTATTTACCTTGACCCATGTTTTCGTATTTGGGTCCAACTTGAAGACGAGGAATTTATCAAGTAATCTACTACCCGTCGATCCTCTCAAATTATGAATGTTCTTACCAATTTGAGGTTATGGATCCATAAATAAACTCACATAACATAGATTAATAACTAACTCGAAGAAAAATTAAGATGCATTCACATTCAAAGCAGAAGGCAAAATAGGATGTGGATACAAAGAGTTAAGGATCTCAAGCAACCTCAATATGGCATGCAATTTTAAGTAGGAAGCAGTTTACTTCCAAATAAAAATATAAGAGAGCCAAGATGCACACAAAATAGTCACATAAGAATTCTATAATGTAATAAGAAACATCAAGCTAGGAAAACCAACATTAAAACAATGTTGCCATTATTGAGTTGTAATGATCAGAAATATAAGTGGTTTACTCGAGCACAATAAAGGCGAAAAATAAGGATTACCCATGAATCAAGATAATGCAAAATTTAGACTTAGTGATTTACTCGAACACATTAAAGACGAAAATAACAAAACCCATGAATCAAAAGGGCATGAAATAATTTGTAGACACAGTACATATTAATTTACTAAACGAAACCTAAATCTTGGAGTTGGAGGCTTTTCTGAGTATTTAAAACTTTGTTAGTTCATAAAGTGTGATTATATCTTATAAACTATCAACATAGTTTCTTTAAGCATAATCTTAAAAACATTTAATCGAAGGAAACGTACCACATAAACAATCTCCATTTTCCCCAAACACCAATTTCAAACCTCGAGTAATTTATCAGCAAGGACGCTTCCAACATTCAAATTGGGTATCTAATTAGTACTACTCAAGCTAAACAATACCCTAATTTGCAACATCCCTGGACATCGAGCGAAACCTAAATCTGGTCCGCTAGAAAACTTACTAAATACCCTTCCGAAATTAAATAGTAGAACGCAAAAATTGAGTACCTTAGTCACTTTTGAGATTAAAGTTGGGGTCGAGTTTAATTGATTATTGGGGAATTATAATACAATTATGAAGAACCTAGATGAAGGTTTCAATGGCCAAGATTATTTATATGTGTCAAAACCCTCTTAAACTATCTTAATAGTTTATGTTGTTCTCTACCTAACTCTTAGTTAATCCAATAGAAAGATTAGTTTTTGCTATATTCTCAGTTTGCTAGCCTTAAGTATCGCCTCCAAATTATGTTTGTAGAACGCAAAAATCAAGTACCTTAGTCACTTTTGAGATTAAAGTTGGGGTCGAGTTTAATTAATAATTGGGGAATTAGCGAATAAGGGGAAACACGAAACTCTTCGGAAGAACCTCGCAACGCATTTGGAAAGCTTATGAAGGCTAGAACTGGCAAAGTTGGTCACAACCCGCCAACCCGACCCGACCAACCCAGTTTTAAGGGGGCTTGGGTTTGGCCTTAATGGGTTGCAGGTCATTTGACCCGAACCCGCCTAACCCATTTAATAAAAAGGTCAGGTTAGGGTTTACCTTAAGCAGTTTAGGTTGACCCGTATCCCGTTTAGGTTTACGTATATTTGTAAATATGTTGTAAAACGATAACCTTTTGGTAATACAACCAAACCCTTTTGATCTCAACTTTTGAAGTCTCAACTCAAGTTTAGTATCCTCTCCTCAAGCTCAACAACAAGTTAACAACCGCAACCTCTCGCCCTCTCCTCCTCAAATCAAATAATCAATCCTCAAAATCTAATTCTTCTCAAATCAAACAACAACACATAGGGTTTGTAACGTTTGTTGATTAGTTGGTGATTTGATCTCAAATCAAATTCAAAAAAGAAGAGTGTTGTTGAGAAGAGACTAGAGTAGTCAGTAAAGAGTGCCGTGAAGGCTGAAGTTGTTTATGTGCATAAGTTCTTCAATTGCGATGTTTAATTGTATTGGAATGCTTTCAAGATCGGATAGTGTTGATCTTGCTATGAAAGTTTTGCTTGGTACACCAGAAATGTTCGTGATCTCGAGCGTTTCTGGTGATTTAGACAAATGGTAACCATAGGATTCATGTATGGCATAAATGCTTAGCTACTCCAATGTTTAGCAATTGTATAAATTACTAGAAATGTTGTTGATCACAAACATTTGCATTGTACCAAGAGTAGCCAAAATCTAATTTTTAATCTCATGCATATAGTCATGAAACAGTTTGTGGGATGATCCATGCATTATTATGTTGCTTTGGTGTACATTTTATTTTAGTTAGTTTATATGGTACTATCATTTTCTCTTATGCTCAATCAAGAGCTAAGATGTTCCTTTTATGTTAGATCTGATTCTACACTTTTGGTAATGGTCCTTTTATTGCTGACCTGCAATGCATCTATTATGGTTCTTAAGGAATTTAACTATTCAAACTAAACATACATGAATAGTCCCTGCTGAAGAGTATTAAACTTACATGAATAGTCATCTGCAAAGCATAGTGAAGTATCACTGTTATCAGTTTATGATGCATAACTTAAGTATCACTGTTATCTGTTTTGAAGAATCAGGAATATACATAGTGTAAACAACATAATTTTTTTGTGATGTTGTATTGCTGTATTGCTGACTGTTATTTGTATTGTTGTTTATGTTGCTGTTATCTGTTTGTGTTGTATTGCTAACTGCTGTATTGTTGAGTTGTTGTATTGCTGTTATCTGTTTTAGTGTGATGTTGTTGCTATTTGTTGACTGTTTTAGTTAAACAGGTCGACCCAAACCCGACCCGTTTAGTTAAACAGGTCGGGTCGGGTCGGGTTGATCCGTTTAAATCAGGGTCGGGTTTGGGTTTGCATATATGACCCGTTTAGTTAAACAGGTCGGGTTTGGGCTTACCTATTTGACCCACGTACCCCTTATAACCCGACCCGTGTAACCCAAACCCGACCCGTTTGCCACCTCTAATTGAAGGCACATGATTTTGACGTTCAATGTATTTTCAATTACATGTTTAATGTACTTTCAATTTCATGTTTAATGTAAGTTCAATTTCATATTCAATGTGGGTTGTCAATGGGTTGGATATGACCCAGTATATGATATGATCCAATTCGTTAACAAATGATCAAGATCGAAAAATTATTGATCCTCTACAACCTGATCCGTTAATGATCTGATCATTTACCTAACGGATCAGGTTAAGATTCACCATGATTCGATCTTTAAAAAATCGATCCATATCATAAAATTAGTGATCCTTTAGGATCACGGATCGGGCCAGGATCACTATATTTTTTACTGGATCGGGTCAGGATTGATCAAGATTTTGGTCGGATCCGGCCCATTGACAGCCCTAGTCCAATGCAATATCAATTTCATCCAATACAATTTCACTTTTATGTTTGGAAATTGTCAATTTCAAGTTAAGTAAATTTCTTTGACAAGTTGTATCACACAATTTTTTTAAACAATTTTGATTTCCTCCTTCACATATATTAAGCAAACTTCTTTGACAAATTATATTACACAAACTTGTTAAACAATCGCGATAGAACTAACGTCTTTGACAAGTCAACCATCTCGAAAATAAAATAGAATTACAATTACGTAACATCGAAATACAATGAAAGGACAATTAAGCGTAGGGATTGTACCTGACCATTCACTAAAGGCTACTGTTGGGGATGCTCTCACTGACTGATCACCAAACCAATAGGATCAAGGAAGTTGTCACCAAACCAACGAAAAACATTCGCACACTTATTCCCGCGAGTCGGTCTTATTTGTAAACTCGCGACTCAGTCCAACAGTTGACACTCATCTTTCTCTCTGCCCAAAAATATCGATTTCGAAACCCTAGATTTCAATCTCCCTCAATTTCGATCAAATTTGATCTGATTGAAGCAAATCTAAGCTTTCTCATCATCATCGATGGCAAAAGAGTTCAATGTCCCACCAGTGATGTTTCCCTCTGGAGGAAACCCTAGTAACATCCCTCAACAACGTTATCGACCCACAGCACCATTTCAACCAAACCCTAATCTCCCCTTCATCTCCTTCGATGTTCCATCAACATCGTTCTCTGCACCTGTATTTGGGGGAAACAATGGAATTGGAGGTATGGGTTTTGAAGATGAGCCACCTTTACTTGAAGAACTTGGGATTAATACGCCTCAAATCTGGCGAAAGACGAAATCGATTTTGAACCCGTTTAGAGTGAACCCTAATTTGCACGAAGACGCGGATTTATCAGGTCCGTTTCTTTTCATTGTGGCTTTTGGATTGTTTCAATTGTTGGCTGGGAAGTTTCATTTTGGGATCATTTTGGGTTGGGTTATTGTCGCCGCGATGTTTCTGTATGTTGTGTTTAATATGTTAGCGGGTCGTAATGGAAATCTTGATTTGTATCGGTGTGTCAGTATTTTGGGCTATTGTATGCTTCCAATGGTTATACTTTCTGCAATGTCCTTGTTTCTTCCACAAGGTGGGATGCTTATATTTGGGTTGGCGGGGATTTATGTGATTTGGTCTACTCGGGTTTGTACAAGGTTATTGGTTGAACTTGCTTCTTGTGGGGATGAGCATCGCGGGTTGATTGCTTATGCGTGCTTTTTGATTTACATGTTGTTTTCTCTGTTGGTGATATTTTGATGGGTATTGGTGTTAACAAGTTTGGGATGGCTTAGTATTTTGATGGCATTGATGTTATCAAGTTGGGGATGGCTTATAAGAAAAAGAAGTTGGGGATGGAAATTTGTTTTTGTGGAGTTTTGTACGCTTTAGCTGTAAGCATGTAACTCTCTTTCTTCTTATAGTATTGATTTTTACTGAAATCTATATTGGGTACTTCTTGAAGCATAGCTGATTTTTATTTCATATGAGAATGCTCTATGTGCAATTATATAATGTGCATGATTTTGTTTTACCTGTAAATAACAGAATATTCTCATATAGCATATATGTTTGGTTCTAGAGCTGATTGTAACTGAAAACTATCAATAGATGTACAAGTTCTATTCATCATAAAAATAAAATAAAAAATAGATGTACAAGTTTCTAATGGCAAGTTATATTCGGAAAAGGTAGGAAGACTTAGTGGGGAAGATAATTATAATTCTGTTAATGAATGGTGCGGAATAGGGTAGGGTTAATTCGTAAAACATCATGTTTGCAGTAGACTGGACAGGAAGCAATGGTATAGAAAGAGTATTGTCGTTTTCGTATACTGTTCAAGATTTATCTACGGATGATTATAAACAACATATCAATTAGCAGGATCAAACTTGCGTATTCCAGTTAAAGATCCATCAACTACCAAGTATCACTGCAAAACATTGTTTATTTACTTCGAGATAAACAAAACTGCCTAAAAAATCTATAAATTTATATTTTGGAAAGGATCTAAAATACAATGTATTCCTAAAGTAATAATTCTGCTTTCTAGAAGTCAGTTTCTAATAGTTTAGAAGTGGTCGAGACTGAGACTTGAGAATTTCTGCTTGAGTTTGGCATGATGCTTACGTTTTTTCCTTACAAAAGTTGTAGATCTTAATATTGCACCACGTGACAGTCGTGTTCAAACATGGGATACGGCTTAACAACTGATGGTGTTATGTGGCACTTGCGTAATGTAATAGATTTTGTTAAGATCAAAAGCGGAATATGGAGGAGATAAGAAGGAAGGAGGAGACTCACTATTACTAGGGCTAACTGAATCACTTTAAAAGCTTTGTAGCCTACCGGGGCAGAGGGCGGTTATGTGGCTTTGTCTTATATAGTAGCCAATTTGGTTCATCCCGCTTCTGGTTAAATCGGATTTTTCGGCAAAGATTGAATTCACCTTATCATCCCTCCAAATTGCTTGGTTTCACTTCTTTGGTGTAGCGGATATACCCGGAAAGGGAGGTCAGCCACGCAATGTCTTAGGGAGTTAGAAATTTAGGCGGGTTCTTGGCCTGATGTTGTCATACGGTAGCTGTTGCTTAAGTAGTTGGAGAGATTCTCCTGAAATTTCTCTCGGTCTCTAGTACTTGTGGAAATGACAGACAATGGTGGGAAGTGAAGTTTTGGTTGATTGGACTATGAAGTAAAGGCGTGTGATTTTCTTTGAGTATTTGCATTAGTAATTTGATAAAGTTTATGCTATGAAGTTCTTACCCATAAAGCACTGTGGCTACCAGATTATTTGGAGGAGGCTCCTGATATGGGTGATAGATGTATAAGTTATGGAAGATAAAAGTGGGCCTGGGAGATATGTGCACTTGGCTCATTTCAGAATAAACTGGGTTTATTTCTTCAGCCTTTTGGTTGGTTGTACCTCATATGCAAATCTTGGATGTGACCTTTTGATAGTTAGAGCCGCTGTTTTTAAAGCCAATGGCGTATTTGTTAAAAGGGGGTAGTTGTTTAAGGAGGCCTGGGGGTAGTTTTAAAAAAAAAATGTTATATTTAACAATGGAATCGTAGCAAAGATGGTATGGTGAAAGGCCAATGTGGATTCAGATTACATATTCGAACTTCCGAAAGGACCCCTGGAAAATATTTTTGGGAGATCCTTTGATGCCCTAAACTCATTTCAATTAATCCCTTGAGGTTTATATGATTGAAGTTCAAGTGGTTCTAACAGAGTGAGTTGAACTTAACGAGATGCCGTCCTTTCTGAACCTGTGAATGAGTTTTGCAATCTTAGGTCTTTTTTGACGATAAGGACAAGAGGGTTAGGCTGATGAAATTCGATAAGCTTTTTAGTAATGATTTTTTAGTGTGGAATGAATATATTTTTCCGGGTTGAAGATTGATGCTACCTTTTATTTATGCCAGGGTTAATGAATGCATGCCCAACTTGGATTAGGTATTTCGGTTACCTATTCATTTTTGGTCTCCTTTGGAGATGGTTTGGGATAAAATGGGGGACTGATTCTGGTGGATACAAACTGTTCTAGGACCCAAGGGGTGGAAAGGTTTTAGGGAGAGGAAGTTATGAATTCCCACTACTAATTATTTTGGACTGTCAGGAGCCCGTTTGTGAATCAATTGGATAATATGTTGAATATTGTGACTTGCATGTCTCCACTATAGTTGGACCTCGTGTCCGAAACACATTAGCAGTCGGGCATTAAAGTAGTGATGATGAGATTCTAGTCAGACAATTGCTTTGATTTGAAGTGTTGCAGAGGGGTTTCTCAAATATTTGTTGTGATTGGGTTTACGAAAGGCAAAGAGATGATTTCTATGTAAGGGTTTTCGTATACTCCATTTGGTACAAACTAAAATGGCTTTGATCACGAGGAGATGCCCTCCGAGTAACTAACAGTTTCTTATATCATGCGACTGCCTGTTGAGGAAAAATGTAGGTTTAGCTCCGATTAACTAGACATGGTGTCAGGGATCGTTTGAGTGGGTTGTGATCGAAACTAGCAATAATTGTTTTTGGGTTGACATCTTAAGGGTGTCTGAGGCACACTCTTTACTCTTTCATACTGTAGATAAGTCTACTACGACTTTTCCTTCAAAATTTCCAATTACAAAGGATTAGGGGTGATATTGATTATTAAACCAATTAGTCCCTTTTCTTTAGAAGGGAGAACATTGTTTATTGCTTGGATCAAAATGGCTTGTACCAACTACCTGTAGCTCAAGTGTTAAGGTAGGGAAAAAAACCTACCTGGAGGTCCAGGGTTCGATTCTCACCACTGGTGGGTCTCGAGGTTGGTACCTAGTCCCGCTAGCCTTGTGCCAACGTGCCTGGTTGTGCGGTCTGTTGGCCACTGCACAACCCTAGAGGATGTAGTCGGGAATTGATGGTGCCCGGATACCTCTAGTGTAAAAAAAAGAAAGAAATTGCTTGTTTTTTTTTAATCTTATTTAAAGTTAACCGCGAGATAGAAAGCTCCCTTGTTTCAGAAATCTTTTCATTTGTCGATCTTGAGATAAAAAAATGGATCACCCTTAGACCTAAGACCATGGCTGTTACTGAAATGGAGATCTGCGGATAGTTTAGGAGAAATCTCAGTTTCTTATGATTAGTGGGTCAGAAAGTCAAGATGCATTATGTTGGTTGCATCTGTTAAGGTGGTTAGGCCTACTCTCAATGGCATTGCAGTTGATAGATAGTTTTGGTATACATATGTTGAATTAGGCCTTATTTTTTGACTACTACTTGAAATTGGAATTAACAATAAACAGGCATCAGTATGGATCATATTAATAGTAGTTGGAATGTTTGGAAACCCGACTTTTTCCCTCCTTTATCGTTGTAGATTTGTTGAGGGAACCACCTTCCCCGTCCCCTCTTTTACCAGAACCCCTCACTCCCTCTCCAGATGTTTTGTGTATATATCCTGAACAATGTCTAGACAACCATAGCATGGCTTCTCCAGTGAAGGATGAACCAAGAAAAGAGGCAGGAAACGAGGAAGAGGAGGACGATGAGCTATTCGAGATCAATCTGGAGGCTGTAAGTAGCATACCTCCACCGATGTACTGGGAAGGTTGTGTTACCTCAACTGGGAGTGCACTCTTTTCCAATTGTCTGCTACCCGTTTCTCATGTTTCTAGTGCTGTTCCAATAACTTCGGCAAACAGTTGTAGAAGGAACAGAATCAATGACAGAGTTTGTTCTTACAGATATCTGGGGTACTCTTCTTTTTCACAGTACCTGATGTGCGTTGATCCCAACGGGAATAACCATGTTTCGGAGCAACATCCAGTCTTGAGTCTGAAGTTTTTGAACCCCATTTAGTAGATATATGTTGTATGAATTTAGTATTCATTTGATGAGTATTATGTATTTTCCGAGTTATTTTGCAGCCAAGTCGAGAAACAAGTCCTTATTGAACGTTGTTTTATGTGAAATTTCATTATTTTTCATTTGAAAAATTCCCATTCACAGTAGGATTTCATGTTGTCATTCCCTGTTCGCCTGACTGCCAGAAGGCAATGTTTTCATGCTGCAAAAATATGATATCCATGTTTATTGGTTATTTTTGTAGACTTAAAAGGTTAAGCCGAAAGTCTAGTTCTGTTATTATATATTGATGGTCAGATTACAGTTTCATATAAATTGTGACAGAACAAGAAACCTTATTGTTACTAATGCAATTCCACAGTTGAATAAACAAGAAACCTTATAGTATGGGACATGCGAACTTATGTAGTGCCTCATCCTGCCTTCTGCTCATCCTCTCAGTTCCCCATATCTGCTCGGTAATTGAAGCCGAATCTGAAAATCGGTAGGAACTAGGACATTTTCCCTTCAAGAAGCTGAAGATGAACAAGTCCGACTGTCAAGAACTTATGTAGTGCCCATGTACAAGTTTCACAGAATATATATTGCAGTTAATTCCTTGTTAGTTGGAAATTAGTTTGTGTCAAACACCGTTGCAATGATATTGAAGTATATATACAAATCTTCATGGAATATAAATGACGTTTCTTCCTTTAAAATATGGATCAAATAAGTTCCTAAAGAGAATCATTTACGAGTATCAGCTGATGTATGGTAGCATCTTGTCAATTGGCTTTAGTATTTCTTAGCATCCCTTCACAGTTTCAGATTATGGTTTGTATTTTTCCAAGGTGCTTGTGTTAGAATAACTTGAACCTCCCTTCCTTGTTTTTGCACCACATTCGCTTTGAACTCATCTTTGCATTGTAACGCATGCACAATGGAATGAAAGCCCCAGTTATAGTGACATGTTTAAAGCGGTCATCCGACTCAACCATTCACTTAAAGCGCACTAAACTTACGGTCCTTACGGGAATAGTATTAGCCACTCTCATTTGCTAAAAAACGTAATCAAAGCATTTCAGTTGTTTCAAATCTTTCAAGAATATTTCTGAATTGTAACTCATATGCATAACTCAGGGATGATTGATGGTTAGATGAGGGCATGATTCTCAGATACACCCAGTGTAACGGTTTTTCTGTTTTCATGTGTACCGAAAATCTGAGGTGCTTCTTAACTAAAACTATAAGATGAAAAGTTAGGGTTTGTTCTTCATGTTAGGGTCTACTTTTGATGAGTAAAACCACCCTCGCTCTCTCTCTCTGCATCAACAACAATAGTGGAGTATACACAGAAGAGGTAAATAAAATCCTAATCTCTCTATCTTTACTGCTAGTGATTGCGCTAGGGTTTGCTCTTGACTTCATCTCATATATACATATGAAACCCTACTTTTCATCAGTCAGGTTTATTATGGTATAGTTATTGGATTAGGTGATCGTTGATTTGCATTGAGCTCATTTCTAGTTGTGCCTAAACCCTTTAAACCGATTCGATTAATTCGAGAGCAATGCCTATTCTCCCTGAAGAAATAATTGCTGATATACTTTCGTGATTACCAGTTCAGTCGTTGCGTTTCAAGTGCGTATCCAAGTCGTGGTTCGGTTTAATCACTAGCCCTGTGTTTGCCAAAATACACCTCAACAAATTTGCTAAGAGTGATAACCTTAGTCTTTTAATAGTTGGAAGGAAGAAGTCATTAACATTTTGGTAGATGGGAGTGAGACTGATGGATGTCTTAATCACACACATGTTTACACAAAAGAATGTAATGCGAATGAGGATGGCGCATTAGAAATTAACTATCCGTTGCCTGATCCATTTTACCGTCCATAAATGTGCGATTCTTGTAATGGGTTGTTTTGTGTTGTCAATGGACACAAAAATTCATAAACATGCTTATGGAATCCATCTACTGGTGAATATTTGATCTTACCGTCTTACCTACCTACGGAAGAAGATGGAGAAAAAGTAAATTATGATAAAGTGTACGGGGTTGGTTGCGATGTCACTGGCGATGATTAATGGTTTCAAGACTATGGTCAATGTGTACTCATTAAGCAATAACTCGTGGAGAAAGATTGACGACATTCCTTCAAAAGGTTACTATTTATTAAAACCTGGGATTTTATTGAATGGAGCTATTCATTGGCTAGCTGGGACAGAGAATGAATCCTTTGCCTCAATGGTTTCTTTCGATATTAAGAATGAAAAGTTCCAGGTGATGCTGCAGAGCAGTGATTTGAGTGAATTTCTTAGCGTCACAACTGAAGAAATCAATTGTTTAGACCTCATAAACATTTGGGAGTGTTGGGAGGATGTCTTCGCATATATACCAAATATTATAGCGTCAATTGCGTAGAATTAGTAACGAAGGGATTACGGTGTGAAAAACTCTTGGACTCTACTGCATTACCATTTGGGATGAAACTAATTTAGCCCACGGCACTCTCGTCGATGCCATGAGTCAAGGCTGTTACAACTTTTTTTGACAGGTGAAAATTTATTAACTGACAAGAATGATCTAATTGTGTATGACCATGGTTGGAATGAACTTTTGGCATAAAGCGAATGAACTTTTGGACATAAAGCGAATGAAAGTGCAAACAACATATGTCCATGGTTGGAATTCAGGCAGTGATGTGGTTTCAAATTTCACCTATGGGAATTATCATAAGGAGTGCAACTCTATGGGGATATCCTCTAATCTGGACCTATACCATATTGGAATGAGTGATAACGACTATACTGATTTTGCTGTTAGCTGGGCTAGGCTCCTTCAAAATCAACAGTATGGCCTTCACCATCCTATCCATATAGAGTATAACTCTCAAAGCAGCTTTGGGAGTAAGTTAGAAAAATGCAAGAGAACAGGTATGATAATTGTTTGGCTTTGTTTTGAAACAGGTACTCAGAATTGTGTTAGGCTGTATAAAGGTAAGAATATTCATCAACTTATTTTGAGAAGGAATGAGGTAATAATATCTCATACTCTTTGCTGGATTCTGAAATTTTCCAACAATAATACTATCAAGAGAAGGAGTATGAGTCTCATTGTCAATGCTGTCTATGGGACCCCAAGACAACAAATTGATATAACTATTAATGTTTAATTTTTAATTTGGAACACAAGAGGCCTTAATATGTCTCTTAAACATCAGGAAGTCAAGAGAATGATCCATACTGAGAAGGCTGCTATGATAGGGCTGGTTGAAACAAAGATCAGAAAAGGGAATGAACAAGCTATTGTTAATTATATGTGTCCATGCTGTAAATGGACAAATTGTGAAAGCTTTATCAAGGGTAGAATGCTGTTGTGTTGGGACCCTCTTGTTCTTGACATAACCATTTTGAGAAGATCTACATTGCAGTGTCAAGCACAATAACAAATCCATCCTGGTGTCTCTCATTTATGCTTCCAATGATCCTAATGAAAGAGAGGAGTTATGGCAAGATTCTCTAACTGCTATGATAAGGCTTGGTTTGGAGTTGGGGACTTCAACTCCCCTTTCTCTAGTGCAGACAAGGTTGGGGGTAGACCAGTTCACAACAACACTGGATAACATTGCTAACTTGTTGGACAAAACTGGCCTGATTGATATGAGATATAGGGGATGCAATTTCATATGGACCAACAAAGCTAGTAAGAGCGAAGACAGGATTAAGTCAAATGAAAGAGAGGAGTTATGGCAAGAGAGGAGTTATGGCAAGATTTGCACACTTTCTCTAACTGCTATGATAAGGCTTGGTTTGGAGTTGGGGACTTCAACTCCCCTTTCTCTAATGCAGACAAGGTTGGGGGTAGACCAGTTCACAACAACACTGGATAACATTGCTAACTTGTTGGACAAAACTGGCCTGATTGATATGAGATATAGGGGATGCAATCTCATATGGACCAACAAAGCTAGTAAGAGCGAAGACAGGATTAAGTCAAAAATTGATAGGTGCTTAGTCAATGGCAAGCTGATTGATCTCTATGGTACTGATGGCATTGCTGACTTCCTCTTATAAGGTATTTCTGACCATTGCCTTATTGTTGTTAGACTGATTCCTACTACTATGTAGACTAAGAAAACTTTTAAGTATTACAATTTGGGCTGACCATGATGGTTATAAGGAGATTGTTAGCAAAGCTTGGGATACTGAGGTCATTGGTAACCCAATACAGAAGCTGGACAATAAACTTAACATCACTAAAACTGAGCTGAATATATGGAGAAGATCCAATCATGACTCTCTAACTCAAATTGTCAATAAAGCCAGAGAACAACTCAGCAGCATCCAGACCCAAATCCAATTTAACCCTTTAGATGGAAATTTGGGAGCTCTTGAGAAGTTAACTGTGACAAAGTACATTGATTGCTCTCTTCAAGAGGAATCAATGCTGAGACAAAGAGCTAGAGCACAATGGTAAGGCCTTGGTGATTCTAATACTAAATTTTTTCATAAGGCCATTTCTACTAGAAAGTACATAACTCCCTTATTGCTGTGACTCGTGATAGTGGGGAGACAGACTGTCACTGACCATACTGTTGTTGCTAAGAAAGCAGTTGATTATTTCACTAACATTCTTGGCAATAATAGAACGCAGATTGATAGTAATAGCATTAAGGAGTTGGAGTTTAAGAACAAGATTGATACTATGGACCATGAAATGCTTTCTAAGGATGTTGATGAAGAAGAGATTAGGGTTGCTCTCTTTAGTATAGGGGAGTCCCCTGGGCCTGATGGTTTTAATGAAAGATTGGGAGATTGTTAAGGTCTCTTTCTTAAAAGCTATTCAATTTTTCTCTCTTAAGAACAAGCTTCCTTCTCAAGTAAATCATACCTGTCTCACCCTTATATCTAAAGTTGTCAACCCTTCAAACTTCGGTGAATTTAGGCTATTGTTTGCTGCAATGTGGTCTACAAGGTGATATATAAAATCCTTGCTAATAGACTTATCCCCTCTTATTAGCCTTAACCAGTATGCTTTTGTTCAAGGCAGGAATATTTGTGATAATCTTCTTATATCTCATGAAATCCTTAGGAACTACCATAGAAATGTGGGTGCACCTAATTGTACTGTTAAGATTGATCTCAAAAAAGCTTATGACCTTATTCAATGGGATATTATTATGTTCACTCTTGAAGCCCTCAATTTTCCTGAAAAATTTATATTATGGATTAAAACTTGCATTACTACTCCTCGCTATTTTGTCAAAATTAATGGCTCTTGCGAGGGTTATTTCAAGGGTGAGAGGGGCCTCAGACAATGAGATCTCATCTCCCCTTACTTGTTTGTCATTCTGATGAAATTTTTTAGTATTCTTGTAGATCGAAAAGTGGCCCAAGGCACTCTGAAGCCTCATAAAATTATATTAAACCCCTTCTAACTCATTTAATGTTTGTTGATGACTTACTGGTTTTTTTGGGGGTGACATCATTTCTGCTAATGCTATCAAGGAGTGTCTTAAAAAGTTCACTAGCCTAACTGGTATGGAGATAAACTCTAGCAAATTTAAAAGTTACTTCACAGCTGTTGAAACTGGCACCCAAACATACATCAATTCTGTGCTTGGTGTTAACATTGGTGAAATACTTTTAGATTTCTTGGGGTTCTTCTCCTATCAACTAGACTTAGGGCAAAGGATTGTCAACACTTGATTGAGAACATGACCACATGACCTGCAGAATTAGATTTTGGAAGCATAGGTTCTTATTTTGGGCCGATAGGCTTCAAATTATTCAAGCTGTGCTCCAAAATATTGGCATCTACTAGATGGGTGTGTTTCTCATACCACAATACACAATTGACTGTATCACTAATATTTGCTCAAAGTTCTTGTGGCATGGTAACACAGAAGGCGGGAAGGCAGCTCCTATCTCTTGGAGTGCAGTGTGCTACCCAAAGGAGGAATAGGCATTAGATGCCTTAAGACTTGGAAACTTGCTGCCATGCTAAGACATACTTTCAGAGCTGCTATAGGTAAGGATAACATGTGTGTTAAATGGATAAAAGTCAACCTTATTGAAAAAAAACACTTATGGGAAATGAAGATCCCTAAGGACTGCTCTTAGGTTTGGAGAGACATTCTCCAATCAAGAGTAGAGGTACAAAAGCTCATAAAGCACTGTATTGGCAATGGGAGAGATACACTTTTTTGGAAAGATCCTTGGCATCCATAAAGTATTCTCCTATCTCTAATATTGTTCACCAGTTTAAATGGAATATTCCTCCTAATATTAGTTGTTATCTAGGAACTGATATTATGAATGGTCTTCTTAAAACTCCTATTAGTAGTGATTGAAATGATAAGGTGGTTTGGTCTCCTTCTTTGAATGGTAGATACTTCATGGCTACTGCCTATGAGGGTTTGAGACCAAAAAGAGAAAAGGTAGATTGGGCAAACTTATGTTGGAACAAGCTAGCTTCTCCTAGAAGCAGTCTTATCACTTGGAAAGTATTTAGTGGGGCGCTCTTATGACACAAGACAAACTGTTCCAGAGAAGGATCATCTATAATTCTTTGTGTACCTTCTATAGGCTCTTTGAAGAAAGTACACCCCATATAATGATGGATTGTATCTTAACTAAGAACCTTTGGCAGAGAATTCTGATTAAATGCAATATTCAATGGCCCCATGGTAACTTTATTGATGAAACTAAGGGGCTGAAAGATTTGAACCACAAAGAGATATTGACTCAAATCATCTATGCTGCATACCAGAATCTTATATTATTTATGGATTGAGAGATGTGACAGGATATTTAGAAATAAAGAGTACACAACGCAAATTATTTTTAACAATACAGTTACAAAATTAAACTCTCTTATGTTCTTCAAGGTTAAATCTGTGAAGGACACTGCCAAAGCTAGATTGGTGTGCAATCTCTGGGGAATCAGACCTAGATTTACAAGGAAGGAAATTGAGTATATTAGTTGGGGACCCTCACCAGATGGACACCTTATGCTTAATGTCCATGGAGCTTGTTCCAGAAGAGGCACTATTGGAGGCACCATTAGAGATCATACTGGGAGGTGTTTACATGCCTACAGTGGTAGTGAAGAAAGCAGAAATACAAATTTTCATATCTTATACTGCATCAGCAAGGTGCTGTCCATTTGCATTGATAAAGGAATTACAAAGATTATTGTTGCTACAAATTCCAGATACACTATTAGGTGTATTCAAAAGAGATGTGAAGCCCTCTGGAGCTGTAGGCACCTAATGAGCAATATATATAGGGAAATAAGGCACTTTGAAACCTTCTCCATATGCTATACTGTCAAAGAGACTAACAGAGGTGCTCACTACCTTGTTGTTCATGCTCCTAACAGATTTGAGATACTTGATCATGATATCTTGCCAAAGAATCTCAAAACTATTCTTGATGAAGATGCAGATGGAAAGATATACACTAGGAAGTGGCCACTCTGCTGTGGGGCTTGTGTGGGGGATGCAGTACCCTCTTCTAAATGGTTATGGTTGTAGAGATTTCATTCCTAGCTCCTATGCTGAAGACAAAATGCCCACTAGATGCTGCAGTGCTCCTTTTATAGGCTTACTGTAGGTTATTTAGTTGCAGTTCTTTCTTTTCTTTCCTCTCTCTTGTAATTTTCTTTTTGAGTTCCTTCTCATAGAGGTCTCACTTTTGTACAATATGTTATTTCTATAGAGCGGGATGGATGAAAATAGGGCTTACTCTCTTACACTACTAATCTCATGGTAGAGAAAAAAGTAACTGGCCGTTGAATTCGTTTGTTACCTTGGAGAAAAAGGTTAGTTGGTTCAAGTAGTTTGGGCATGGACGGACAATGTGAGTTCACCGTGTTGGGCAGAGGAAGTCAAATCTCCCTAAACCCCAGGTATTAGTCATCTAGAACAATTAATATATTATTTTGGCATTAATGACAATGTAATGTAATATTTTCGCTACTGAAACATTAGGAATTTGGAATGAATGTACAATTTCTTTTTCAATGCTCCTTGTTTGAGATATTTCACCTGTCTCAAGTTCTTTTCCTCTCTTTTTTCCCTTCTGCTCTATGCTGTTGTTACTTGTTAAGTTTTATCTTAATTTGGAGTTGAAGGCTGCAAGCGACAATACATTTTAGCCATTAGTCTTTCACCTAGTTCAGTGCATGTTCCTTCGAATTCTGTAGTTGTCTTCCTTATACAGGACCTCATACCCCTTGATTTGAAACTTCAGGAAAATAAGCTTTTCACGCAGCATTATACTCGCATACCGTTGGATTTACATACAACACCCAAGTTGATTCTTGTGGAAAGAAGTTTGTCAGTGGAAACACTGTACGTTGAGATTTAAGTCTAATGTTAAGCTTCACCGAGGAGAAGAAATAAGTTTTTTGTCCTTGTATCCATTATTGTTAGTCTCTTTGGGCATTTTGACAGTTAGAAAAGGAGAACGAAACACCAAAATCATCACCCGGTATCATAGCAGACACCATGATTGTCTTTATCACTTAATGTCTCACATCAGGTAGCATTCTGGAATTATACTTTGCACTCATGGAACTTTTCAGCGAATATTCTCATGTCCCTTGGGATGAACCTTTCGTATGAAACTTCATATGTTGAGCTTTCTCCTGCATTAATAAACTCACATATGGTTGTGTAGCCTCAGTAATCAGTATTTTTCTAGTACAAATGTGTATGTATAGGATTCACATACAACATTATACAAGCCCCAGCCAGAGATTTTGGATGAAGGGATGGAGAGAATTTGGTTTAGAGAACTCGGTAGCACTGTTTACAGCTTCATTACTTTCTGCCAGAAATCAATAGAAATTGTTATCTATTGAGAAATAGTTATTTTCATGTTATTTTTCTTCCCCCTCTTATACATTTACATAAACATAATTGAAGCTATTCTTCAGGACTGTTTGACAACCATTATGAGAAGTGATTATCATGCACATATTTATTAATGCATTATCATAAACGATTATGCGATATATTAGGGGTGTTTGACAACCATTATTTAATCTATTTATGGATAACGAGACTTGATAGATTTGGAGTTAGGGTTTCACCATAAGAGAAAAGGGAATCATGTATTGATGAAGATAAGATTAACTGTGTTACAAGAGGACTTTAAGCGCATCTCCTAAAGTGCTTCACTACCTTGGAATCCAACATGCCACCTAGGATTTTCGTCATCCAACAGTGCCTCACTACCTTGGATTTGAGTCTCCAAAAGCAAGGGCGAGTCTTGGAATCCAAGACTCAACCTTGGTTTTTAAAGTTGCGATTGGGTGCTCAATTGTTTTTTTTAACAAAAGTTCAAATCGGGGGAGCCCAATTTTTTATTTTTTTTAAAGAATTCAAAACAGGAGCCCAAGACTTGGGCGCCCAATTTGGACTTATGAAAAAAAAAAAAAAAACAGATTGTTAGATACTATTGGAGGAAATAGAGTCTCACTGACTTGGATTTGCCTTTTTTTCAACAAAGTCAGTGAGACACTTTGGGAGATGCTCTAATAGTCGACTACAAAAAGGAGAAAAGTAGAAATAACATAAATGCCCTCAAGCTTAAACTACTCTAATACCCCCTCGCCAAATTCACAACGGTACAGAAAGTAACATCGAAAGTTTGCTAAGGAGAAAATGGAAACACTGCGCAGTATGAGATTTTGTGAAGAAGTCCGCTAGGTTCATCTGAGATGGAATGTAGGGCAAAGATAAGGTGTCATGCTTCAGGTGATGATGAGTAAAGTGACAATTAATCTCGATGTGCTTTGCTCGCTCATGAAATATCGAATTGTGGGCAATTTTTGTGTGTGCAAGGCAAGCTGGTTTTATATAGGGATCCGTAACCCTGAGTTTCCAACCCCATGAGGTTTCGAACCCACGACCTCTCT
Organism: Kingdonia uniflora; assembly: GCA_014058105.1. Taxonomy (NCBI): domain Eukaryota; kingdom Viridiplantae; phylum Streptophyta; class Magnoliopsida; order Ranunculales; family Circaeasteraceae; genus Kingdonia; species Kingdonia uniflora. Next base: position 6,746,358 of record JACGCM010000816.1, on the reverse strand, counting down.
CTAGGTGGAGAGGTACAACCACCACTGGGCCAAGATTGTGGGCAATTTGAATGACACTTTTGTTGTCATAATACATAAGGGTATGGGCATTGAGAAAAACTTCTAAATCAACAAGAAGCCAACGAAGCCGCACTTTCTCGGCTGTAGTTACAACCATATCACGATACTCAACCTCAGCAAAAGATTGAGAAACAACATCCTGCTTCTTACTTTGCAAAGAAATAAAAGTATCACCCAAAAATATATAAAAGCCTATTGTTGATCATCGATCTGTGAGATCCTCGGCCCAATAAGCATCAAAATAAGCCCAAAGAACTAAAGATGAGGATGAGGGAATCAGTAAGGTCTGAAATAAGGTACCGCGAATATACCGGATAATACAAATGACAGCAGCCCAATGCACGGTAATAAGAACATAAACAAACTGACTAACAATATGAACAACATATGTGATATTGGGTCGAGTAATAATTAAGTATACAAGGCTACCAACAATGACCCGATACAATGTATGATCTTCCAAAGGTACGCCATCAGAAGGAGTTAGATGAACATGAAGCTCAAGTGGAGTGTCATTAGTCCGAGAATCAGTAAGTCGGGCTCTCTGAATAGCATATGCAGCATACTTAGACTGAGACAACAAATAACCTTTAGGAGATGAGGCTACCTCAATGCCAAGAAAATAACGAAAAGATCCCAGATCCTTCATCTTAAAAGCACAGTATAACTGAAGCTTCAAAGTAGATATACCAGCAATATCATCACTAGTCAAAATCATATCATCAACACATAGCAACAAAAACACACTACCTGCAACTGTCGAATGTGTAAACAAAACAGAATCATGTTTACTCTGCCAAAAATCATATTAACAGATAACTAATGAAAATTTCTCTAACTAAGCACGAGGCGCTTGTTTCAGACCATATAGAGTTTTACAAAGTTTGCATACTTCACCAGACGAGTGAGAGATTCCCGGAGGAGGAGTCATATATATTTACTCAGCCAAATCACCATGTAAAAATGCATCCTTTACATCCATCTGAGACAATCCCCATTGACGAGAAGATGCAATAGCAATTAAGAGATGGACAATGGTCATTTTTGCAACTGGAGCAAAAGTCTTCTCATAATCAATCCCATACTCGTGTAAAACCACGGGCTCCACTGATCCATCAGATTTTGTCTTTATTTTATATATCCAACGGCTACTAACAACATATTTACTTAACGGTAAAGGCATCAAGTCCCAAGCACGTGTTGTGTAATTTTTTCACAAGCACTTCAGTTTCTTCGATTAAAACCAGCTCTCTCATCTATCGGTCGTCTGCAGTACCATCCCATGGTTTACACTAGTATTGTTCATTCTTCACAGTCACACTGATAGGTACTCTCTGACAGGCATTCAATACCTAACCAAGATAACTAAAAGGATGAAATGTGTGTGGGGCTGCCTGTTGCCAAAGTCATTCGAATGAGGTTGAGAGTCGTTCGAACGACTATTTTATAACCCCCTAGAATTTTGGCCCAAGAGTCCAAGTCGTTCGAACGACTTAATATTTCGTTGAACGACCAATGTTCAGTCCCTAGAATTTTGGCCCATAGACAATTTTTGTTCGAGCGACTCCCTATTTAGTTCGAACGAAATCTGGGGATTCTATTTTTTTGATGGTTTTCGAACCTCTTGTTTGCCTCGAGATTTGAACGATTGTAAAAGGTTTTCCCTAGTATATAAAGGGAAACCTAAGTCTTTTGTGATCCACCCTTTTGACAATCCTTTGGTGAGAACATTTGGGGGATTTCTTGAGTGAGAAATCTAAAATTGAGCTTGAGTGATTGTAATTGGGACCTTGAATAAACTCTCTCTTTTGAAAGTGGACGTAGGCAATTTGTCGAACCACTATAAACTTGGTGTTGTGTGTTTATTTGGTTATGCTTGTTTGTGACTAACCCAAATCAACTTAGAGTTTGTGACTTTTGGGCTCGTGGCTCAACAATTGATGTCAAAGCGAGGTCGATTCTTCGGTTGTACAATTTTGAGGTAACTTAGGGTTTCTCAATTTCATTTGGTTTTGATTTGGTTAGTTCATAAAAATTGGGTAAAATATGGGAGATGAAGTTAAAGCTAGTTCTTCGGCCCCGAAAAGAAATACGATGGTAATGTTCAACAATGCAAAAATTGAAGTTAAAAAATTTAATGGCACAAATAACTTTGGCATGTAGAAATGCGAAGTTATTGATGCCCTAAGTCAACAAGACTTAGACGAGGTATTGGAGAACAAGCCGGATGAAATAGAGGAGAGTGTATGGCGGAAGATGAATAAGAGAGCTTGTGGCCAAATTCGATCTTGTCTTGCTCAAGAAACTAAATACCTTGTGATGAATGAGACTTTTGCAAAAGAAATTTGGTGGATATTAGAGAAGAAGTATTTGGTAAAGAGCATCCAAAATTGACTCCACTTGAAGAGGAAGTTTTATTGCTTCACTATGAGGCAAGGGATTAGTATGTCCGAGCATTTAAATGACTTGACTAAGTTGTTGGCCGACTTAGCGAATCTTGAAGAGATAGTTGGGGATGAAGATAAAGCTCTATTATTCTTGAACTCACTTCCAGAAGAATTCGAACATTTCATTACGACGATTACTTATGAAAAGAGTTCTTTAAAGTACACGGATGTGACTACGACCATCATTAACCACGAGTACCGGAGAAAAGAGAAAAGAGAGACCGACAAGTCCACATCCGAAGTACTAACGATTCGGGGTAGAACCTCGGATAAGAAAAAACCGTTTCGTAACAACTCTCGATCAAAATTGAGAGGTCGTGGGGGAAACTGGAACAATTTGACTAAGGAACAATGCCCATTTTGCAAGAAAACGAGATATTGGAAGTATGATTGTCCCGCGCTCAAGAAGAAGAAAGCGGGAAAATTGGGTTCTTCTGTGAATTTGGCTCAGGACACGGAAACGGGAGGTAATGACTTTGACTACTCTTTTACTATAACTTCTAGTACATGTATTATTGATACAAAAGAATGGATTTTAGATTCGGGTGCTACTTATCATATTTGTCCTGAAAGGGCATGCTTTTCTAGAGTGAAATTGCTAGAAGATGGAGCGGTGGTGATGGGAAATGATAATTTATGCCGCATCATGGGGATAGGTACCATTCGACTAAAGTTGCACAATGGGTTGGTTAAAGATATTGATGAGGTTTGGTTTATTCCGACAATGAGTAAGAACATTATCTCAACGGGGACACTTGAAGCGCAAGGCTGCATGGTCGTGTCTGAGAATGAGGTATAAAGGGTTCTTAAGGTAACCATTGTGATATTGAAGGGTCATAGAAGAAGTAACAACTTGTACTATTTGGATGGCATGGCTGTTATTGGTGAGGTTTCTACCACGGGAAGGGATGAGACCACTTCTAAAGATATGACACGGCTATGGCACATGCGTTTGGCGCATGCGAGAGAAAAGTCTTTGAGAGCTCTCGTGAACCGGGAGCTTTTGAAAGGTGCCAAGATGTGCAAATTAGATTTTTGTAAACACTGCGTTCTGGGCAAGCAGACAAGAGTTAAGTTCGGTACCGCAATTCACAGTACTCGTGGGACTCTTGATTATGTTCACTCTAATGTTTGGGGTCCCTCCAAGAATGCATCGCTAGGGGGGAAGCATTACTTTGTGTCTTTTATGGATGACTTTTCTAGGCGAGTTTGGGTGTACACTATGAAGAGGAAGGATAAAGTCCTAGAAATTTTCATGACGTGGATGAAGTTGATTGAGACTCAGACCGGCAGAAAGATCAAGTCGCTCTGTTCGGATAATGGTAAAGAGTACACTAGTGATCCATTCTTGCAATTATGCCGAGATGAGGGGATAGTTCGGCACTTCACGGTTAGAGAGACACCACAACAAAATGGGGTAGCCAAGCTCATAAACCGTACTTTACTGAAGAAGGTTCGGTGTATGTTGTCCAATTCTGGGTTGGGCAAGGTGTTTTGGGCTGAGGCTTTGACTTATGTATGCTATCTCGTTAATGGTTGCCTTCGACTGCAATTGAGGGTAAAATACCAATGGAGGTTTGGTCGGGAGAACCCTCCTACAGATTATGATACTCTTCGTATATTTGGGTGTCCGGCATACTATCATGTTAAGGATGGTAAGTTGGATCCGCGATCAAGAAATGCTATTTTTTGGATAAGAAGAAGGGTGTAAAAGGTTACAAGTTGTGAGATACGAGAGACCGAAAGATCATTATGAGCAGATATATCACTTTTGATGAGGCTTCTATGATGAAGTCACATGACTCTGGGCACACAGAGGAGACGACCATCGGGGTATTGCAGCAGGTGGAGATTGATGCGTCTTCACATTGGCCAGAGAGTTCCGTACTTAGAGGGGGGCCATTTATTGGTGTGGCAACGGGTGATGAGCCAATTAGTACATGTTCCAAATGATGCAGACACGGATGAAGGTGGAGCATTTGGTAGTACGGATGAAGAGATTCCGGTAGCGAAGTCAATCGCAAAGAGTAAACCAAAGAGGGATGTAAGCAAACCGAGTTGGCTTACAAAAGCGAAGGCCAAGCCTATGCACTTCCGGTCGTTGAAAAGGATGTTCCCTCCATCTATAAGGGGGCTATTTACAGTTTCGAGGCTATGCATTGGGAGGGAACGATAAAGGAAGAGATGTACTCTCTTTTCAAAAATAAAACTTAGGAACTTTCAAAGTTGCCAAAAGGAAAGAAAGCGATCGGTTGTAAATGGGTTTACACTAAGAAACAGAGATATCTTGATGATGAAATACATTTTAAAGCGAGATTTGTAGCCAAGGGCTACGCTCAAAGGGAAGGGATCGATTACAATGAGGTGTTTTTTTTGGTTGTGAAACATTATTCCATACGGATCCTATTGGCCTTAGTAGCGCAATTCAATTTGGAGTTGCAACAACTCGATGTTAAGACGACATTCTTACATAAGAATTTAAAAGAAGAGGGGGAATGAAGACTATGTGTGTAAGCTGAAATGATCGTTGTATGGTTTGAAGCAGTCTCCAAGGCAATGATATAAACGGTTTGATCAGTTTATGATTTGGCAGAAGTACAAGTGGAGTCATTATGACAATTGTGTCTACTTACGCAAGCTACGTGACGGGTCCTTTATTTACTTGCTTTTGTATGTGGATGATATGCTTATTGCGTGTAAGCACAAAAGCGAGATTGATAAGCTGAAAAAGCAAATGGATGAAAAATTTGAAATGAAGGATCTTGGTGATGCAAAAAAGATTCTTGGTATAAAGATTCATAGAGATAGAGAGAATGGAACAGTGCGCCTCTCTCAGACTTCGTATATAAGGAAGGTACTTCAAAGATTTGGGATTGATGGTAACACAAAATCTGTAAGTACTCCCCTTGCTCTTCATTTTAAGCTTAAGGCTTCTATGTCTCCAAACACTGATGAGGAACGTGATTATATGGAGTCAAATTCCTTATGCTAGCGCAGTTGGTAGCTTAATGTATGTTATGGTATGTACTCGGTCAGACATTTTACAGGCGGTTGGTATGGTTAGCCGATATATGCATGATCTGGGTAGAGATTATTGGCGAGCTGTGAAATGGATTTTACGGTATATCAAAGGTATTGTAGATATCGGTTTAAAGTTTCGTAAGCAGGATTCGGCTGATCGGTTCAGTGTGGGTTATGTGGATTCTGACTATATGGGTGACTTGGATAGATGGCGGTCTACTACTGGGTATGTATTTACATTGGGTGGAGGGCCGGTTAGTTAGAGATCCACGCTACAGTCAACGGTGGTACTGTCTACTACCGAGGCAGAGTATATGGCCGTGACTGAGGCGATAAAGGAATCCATTTGGATGAAAGGTCTTCTGCGCGATTTAGGTATTAAGATGGATCATCTTGATGTCTACTGTGATAGTCAGAGTGCTATCTTATTGGCCAAAGATCAGGTTCATCACTAGTGCATAAAACATATTGATGTGTGCTATCACTTTGTTAGAGAAGTCATGGAGGAGGGTGAGATTCTGTTGAAGAAGATTCACACCAAAGATAACCCGGCGGATATGTTTACGAAAGTGTTTCGGGAATTAAGTTTAATCATTGTTTGGACTTAGTTCAAATTCTTCATGTTGATTGATTGGATGTTTTGTGAACTACGAGCGACTTGATCCACAACGGTACGTAGGCAACCATTGATTTGGTGCAGTCGATTTTGTTTCCTTGGGACATTTGGTTTGCTTCTTGGTCATTTGGGATGTTTGGTTTGGATTTGGTCTTTTTGAGGACGCTTGGTTTTGGTTGGTTTCCTTGGGCCGTTTGTACGTTTGGGTCTTTGGGGACATTTGATGGTGGAGGGTGTTTGTTTGTTTGGGTCCGTTTGGTTGGTTTCTATGTTCGGCTCAGATTTTTGTTTGGTTAGAAAAATCTTCACCGAGGTGGAGAATTGTGGGGCTGCCTGTTGCCAAAGTCATTCGAACGAGGTTGAGAGTTTTTCGAACGATCGTTTTACAATCCCCTAGAATTTTGGCCTAGGAGTCCAAGTTGTTCGAACGACCAATGTTCAGTCCCCTGGAATTTTGGCCCATAGACAATTTTCGTTCAAACGACTCCCTATTTTGTTCGAACGAAATTTGAGGATTCTATTTTTTTGATGGTTTTCGAACCTCTTGTTTGACTCGAAATTTGAGCGATTGTAAAAAGTTTTTCCTAGTATATAAAGGGAAACCTAAGTCTTTTGTGAGCATCCTTTTGACAATCTTTTGGTGAGAACATTTGGGGGATTTCTTAAGTGAGAAATCTAAAATTGGGTTTGAGTGATTGTTATTGGGGCCTTGAATAAACTCTCTCTCTTAAAAGTGAACATAAACAATTTGCCGAACCACTATAAACTTGGTGTTGTGTTTATTTGGTTTTGACTAACCCAAATCAACTTGGGGTTTGTGGCTTCCGGGCTTGCGGCTCAACAATGTGTTCTTCATTTTGCAGCAACGATAATTACAATGCCATGAATCACAGGTAAAACCCTAATTTTTCTATGAACTTTACCATTCATTTTACCTTGGGAATATTATGTTTACATTTTGTGTCATCTATACCTGTCTAGCCCTAGATTGCTACTTGTTAGAATTGGGTATAACATTTGGTGGATTAGGTCTTTAATAAGCAGCTAGTTCAGTTTTCATTTCTGTTGGTTGTGTCAATTACTGAAGAAAGCAATGTCGAGTCTGCCTGAAGAGATAATCACAGAAATACTTTCAAGATTACCGGTTTAGTCGTCATTGCGTTTCAAGTGCGTATCCAAGCCGTGGTGCATTTTAATATCTAGCCCTACATTCGCCAAAATGCACGCCAACCAATTCCTTAAGAGTGATAACCTTAGCATTTTAGTAATTGGTAAAGGCGAACCCAAAGAGGTTGGTTGGGTAGATGGGAGAGGGCCTACCTACTATACCTCTTTATCACACACAGACGTCTACACTCTACACCAAAGATTGTGATACAAACGAGGATGGTGCAGTTGAAATTAATTATCCATAGCCAAATTGTTTTAGGAATTTCAAAATATTGGCTGGTTCTGTAATGTGTTGTTTTGTGTTGCTATTGGATGTTTTGATTCCCAAACATGCTTATGGAATCCATCTACTGGGGAATATAAGATTTTACCACCTTCACCTTATGAAGAAGATCTTTTAAGGATTTTATGACCTGGACGTTTTCGTTGGTCACCAGAATGGGCTTGGTTGCAATGTCATTTGCGAAGAATACAAAGTGGTTCAAGTTGTCCACTCTGGCGAAGATTTCAAAAGTGAGGTCAATGTTTACACCTTAAGTAGTAATTCCTGGAGAAATATTGGTAACATTCCTTATGAAGGGTGTTATTCATCAGAAGGATATTTTTGAATGGAGCTATTCATTGGGTAACGAATACTGAGGGTGGATCCTTTGTATCAATAATTTATTTTGATATTAAGAATAAGAAGTTCCAAGTGATGCTGCAGGCTGGTGATATATTGGGATTGTTTGGTGGCCGAAATGAAGAAATCTATGATGGCGATGTCACGCCTCCTAAACGTTTGGGAGTGTTGGGAGGGTGCCTTTGCATGTTTGGCAAATCTTATACCATCGATTATGTAGTATTCGTAATGAGGGATTATGGTGTGAAGGAGTCTTGGACTCTATTGCATACCACTGGGGTTGAAACCATTGACTACCCTACGCCACACTCTGACCGATGCGATGACTTGAGGCTCATACTATTCAAAGAACAATGAGATTTTATCGGGAGATAAAGTTTCCTATAACGAGTATGATCTGATTTTGTATGACACAAAACATAAGAAGACCAGAAAGCTTTCTCTCCAATCAGGTATGTATACCAGTTCAACAATTTTTTGGACGCAAAGTGGGCAAATTTTTTTAAAGGATACATGGACATAATGACTTATGTGGGTAGCCTTTATTTCTCTCCAATAGTTCCTCTGTAACCAGGTATTTTCTTTGGGTGGTTCGAATGGTGTTTTAATAGTTCCTAAGTTTTAAATACACCATTCTTAAATGGGGGATTTTGTATGGCATTGACAGCTTAAGGATTAAAGAGGTCTATGGTTCATCAAAGTTTTGCTTTCTCAAAATGTGAATTATTTGGGAATGGGTGGTTAAAAGCTGGGCCTAATGGGAGGGAGGTGATAGTTGCCACATATAGGGAAAATAAGGAGTGGAATCCTTGCTGTAGTCTACAAATTTAGAGGAGGGGCGAACTTAGTCAGAGCATGGAGATCGGATCGCGCTTTGAGAAAACACGTTACTACACCAGCCACTATCGCCGCCTCAACCCCCCCCCCCCACTACCGCTGCGACGCCCTACCGAGCGCCGGGCAAATCTACCCAAGCGTTTTGAGTTCTGACCTTGTCTATATGTTCTCTAGACCCTAATATAGCTGTACGCCAAGTTTCGTTGAAGTCGGAATTGGTTAAGGGGCGAAAAAGGGCCAGTACGCTTTGTCTCCAGTTTTAACGTTTCCTTTTGGAAACTAGCTATATACTTAGTGGCTATATTAAGGAGGAACCTTGGTCCAAACTAGCTATATTAAGGTTTGGTCATCTTGGACCCCGGCTCATGGGTTATCTATAAGGGATGGTCATGAGTTCTCCTTGGCTTAGGGAAGGCCAGGAGACATTGCCTCAAAATGCGGGCCACTTTTACAGATAGGGCTTGTATATGGCACCGCTATGCCGTCGCTATGCCCCGCGGGCTAACCGAGACGCACCGCCCCTATAAAAGGATTATGTAACCAGTCCAGGCTCGTCGCCCCTTGAGATATACATGTCCCATATCTGGAACCCGACATATTGAGCTATCCTGATCCGTTATAGGACAGGTGTGCTATCCGTACCTCGTGCCCAGTCACGAGAGATTACGCTGTAGAGATTATTGAGGGAACCTTCAGCGCTGTTGCCTTTACAAAATACATATTCGATGACCCCTCACGAGTATCCAGGATTATTCGGATGTCGCTCTAGCATCCGTAGGACTATTCCACTGCCGCGCCGCGCCCGTGAAGATGGCTAGTACATGCCGATCGGATGTGCATGTACGCCGCACGACCTCATATTCCGCTGTGCTCTGGGCACTGTAGAGACGGACCTGGGCTGGGCCGTGATAATCGCTGTCTTAAACCACCTCATCCTTTTCGGCCCCGGGTACCGTAGTTGTTGTCAAGTTGTTTTGGACCCCGGATACCATAGTTGTCTCGTTGTTTGCGGCCACGGGTACCACAGTCGTTGTCACGTCGTTTTCAACCACGAGTACCACGGTCTGTGAATAAATATTGACTCGGACCTTAAGGGAATAACCAAAATCAATGTATTTAATTCCTAATTCTAATATATCCATAAAATCTTTTAAATTTTTTACAGATTCACTCCCTTCAAAGTGTATAATCCAATAACAAATGAAGCCTATACACGCGATTAGATAAATACAAGAAAGTGTTATCTCAATTCAAAACTATTTTTTGAACCTTTCCCCCTTTGCCTTAAAAATTTTCTCAATTTTTTCCCAAAGAATATAAGTAAGAAAAGTGTCGTCAAACCCATAGCCACGTTACCTATGTCGCTGCTTAGCGACATACATATCTAATATATGAACGGTTATTTGTGTAATTTGGATAATTACTTTAGTAAACACTTTAGTAATGAGATTATTAATAATACTTATGAAACCTTAAAAAAAGATTACTATTGGTAGAGCAATCGAAGTTTGAGTAACAGTCGAAGCTTGAGAAACTACTAGTCAGACTCCGACTACTTTACCAATAATAATCTATTTTTAAAGTTTCATAAGTATCGTTAACAATCCCCTTACTACAGTATCCACTAAATAATTATCCAAATTTTACAAATAACCGTTCATATATTAGATATGTATGTCGCCGAGCAGCGACTTTTGGTAATGTAGCTATGGGCTTGGTGACACTTTTCTTACTTGCATTATTTGAGAAAGTTATTAAGGTAGAGGGGGAAATGTTCAAAAAAGAGTTTTGGATTGAGGTGACACTTCCTTGTATTCATCTAATCGTGTGCGTATGCTCAATTTGTTATTGGATTACACACTTTAAAAGGAGTGATAGATATATTGGAGTTAGGAATTAAATGCATTGATTTTGATTATTCCCTTAAGGTCTGGGTCAGTATTTATTCACAGACCGTGGTACCCGTCGTCGAAAATGACGTGACAACGACTGTGGTACTCGTGACCACCGAAAACAATGAGACAACGACTATGGTACCTGGGGTCCAAAACAATGTGACAACGACTGCAATACCAAGGGCCGAAAAAATGACCAGGTGGTTTGAGACGGCGGGGGTGGTTTGAGGCGGCGATAATGGCTGGTGTAGTAGTAATGACCTATGTGGGAAGCCTTAAGCCTCTCAAATCAGTTATGTATTTTAGTTACAATGATTTCTTAGACTTAGAATGGGTAACATTTGTTAAATTATACATGGGCAGTAACTTTTATCCCGATGAAGTTGGGTCGGAGGGGATAATGTTACTCAGTTTCAAAAGTTAGCACTATATTTAGTAGATTGAGCGAGATGGGACTTACACTCCAATTTTTGACTTAAAAGAGTAATTTTGTTGCGATAGTGGTGTTGGACAGAGGAAGTTGAAACTTCTCAAATTGAAGTTATTGTTGCATCTAGGACAATGGATTCTACATCATTTTTGTACTACTTTATATTTGTCAAGACCGTTCATTTGGATATGTTATTAGTTTAATAAACTTGTTCTTCCCGATAGAACAAGATCGGGTTTTAATATTGGCGTGCCAATACAAGTTTCCTCTCCGGACTTGATGTTGCATTTTTGGTTGTCTTCCCTTTTCTCTGCTATTGTTTCATTTGTGTTTTCAATCCGGGGAAGTGGCCTGTTTGAGGAATTTGCGATAAGTTAACATCTTCTGATTGTACGCGGGATGGGTTATGTTCCTGATTGTAGAGCAAATTGAAGTATCAAAAGTGCAACCAAAACTAACTCAAGCTGTTTCAGTCAGAGAGAAATGTTTATCTTCATTAGAATTTGTAGTTATTCAAACAGGGATCTGCGGCTTTGTAACACCCCGGCTGAGAGGGTATTGGAAAGGCGCCTAGCCTATTAGCGGTGATGGTAGCATCAATAGTTTAGTCCCACATCGCTTAAGATCTTGCCAGGTGTATGGTTCTTTAGTAAATATTTCACTCTACATACCACCGAGGCCCTTTCTTAGGAAGAAAAATCCCACACTGCATGAGATCCGCAGTGGTTAAGTGGGGATAATATCGGTGTTCGTAGAGTGGGGTCGTGACAAAATGGTATCAGAGCCGGGGACAGTTTGATCTTAAAGGTGGGGGGGACTGTAACACCCCGGCTGAGTGAGTATTGGAAAGACGCTTAGCCCATTAACGGTGACGGTAACACCAATAGTTTAGTCTCACATCGCTTAAGATCCTGCCAGGTGTATGGTCCTTAAGTTAAGATTCCACTCTACATGTCACCGAGGCATTTTCTTAGGAATAAAAAATTCCACACTGCAGGAGATCCACAGTGGTTAAGTGGGGACAATATCGGTGTTCGTAGAGTGGGGTCGTGACAAAATGGTATTCAGAGCCAGGGACGGCTCGATTCTCCGACCCGATATTAAAGGTGGGGGGACTGTAATACTCTGGCTGAGTGGGTATTGGAAATGTGCCTAACCCATTAGCGGTGACGGTAACACCAATAGTTTAGTCCCACTTCTTTTAAGATTCTACCAAGTGTATGGTCCTTAAGTTAAAATTTCACTATACATGTCACCGATGCATTTTCTTAGAAATAAAAATCCCACACTGCGGGAGATCCGCAGTGGTTAAGTGGGAACAATATCGGTGCTCGTAGAGTGGGGTCGTGACAGGCTTAGTTACTAGAAATCTTAATTTATGATTACTGGGTCAATTGGTTTAAGTACTTTATGTGTAAACTCTGCTTGGTTTCATCTGTTGAGGTGGCTAGGCGTACTCTGAATGGGACTGGATGGATGGAAAGTCCTTGTTGTAGACAGTTTTAGAAAATATATGAACTACAACTCTGGGCAATGATGTTTACGTCCTAATGACGCCTGTTACTCTTACGCTCTATAATTATATATTTATTTAGTTTATGCTTTGGATGTTTTACGCTCTTTGGTTCTATCACTTGTTTTACAAACCTGTTAAGTTTCTGTGGAACAATATTTGGTTCTAATAATATTGTGTTGTGCTTCTTTGCGTATCTGTGGTTCCTCTGAGAACCATACTAACGTGGTGTGTTGTATGAATGCGGTTTCTCTGAGGACGGTGTGTATTTGTGATTCTTAAAGGCTGTAAGCAGCCGTGGAACTTTTCGGCCAAATAGTGATTGACTTGTTTTTGCTACTAGTCTGATGAATATTTTTGGGGAAGAAATTGGGATAAATATTTTTGCTACTGAAAGTTTAGACTTTGAGGTGTGTATTTTTCTTGTTGTTGAATGTTTTAGAGAATAGGAAATTCTGATAACTGGCGATTGCATCTAGCAGATGTATGTCGCTCTTTGCCCCTCTACATATTTATTTTCCGCTCTCGGTGTTGTTGGCTCTTTGGTGTGCTTTGTGTGTTTATATGTGGTTCCTCTAAGAACCATAAGCATGATAGTTCATATATGGAGCCTTGCTGCATCGATAATAAAACTCATATATGATTGTGTGATGCATCTATGTAGCGATTGGGCAGAAAGCTCGACCGTGTTAGTCCAAATTATCTCTGATGCTCATTTCACATATTGGGTTTAATTCCTTGTTAGTCGGAAACTTGGGTATGGGTTTTACTTTTGCCCAGAGCTTTAGCCAAAATAATCTGAACCTTTTCCTAACATACGGTTGCCATATGAAGTGTACCAATATTTTTAGTTGCAGCTCATGCATATCTGGACGAGGATTGATGGTTAGACACCAACAATGGTACTCAAGGCGAGTTTTTTTCCACTTGAAATCATTAAGTAGTAAATTGGTAGTTTGACTGCTAAATAGGTAGCTGATTTGGCTCATTTAAAAGTTAACTAGTTTTTTTGTTGTTGTTGTTGACACATTTAGCACTTTCATTCAACAAATTTCATTAGGCAATGAGAACTTGCTTATTAGTTTTCCATTCAGCAGTTGTCAATCGTCACCTCAGTAAACATTCAACAGTTTTAAGCGCAAAGAATCAAACACCTCCACAGTAGGTAGTTTTTTTTTTTTTTTTTTTTAACTTAGGACAAACATACTTGAAATCAAAATATGTCATAAAAAAAAAATGTTCAATCATCCTTTACACTTCATCATCTTCTTTTTCTCCCCATCTATCAAATCTCTTCTCCTTATCTTATACCTTCTCAAATGAAATCGCTTTCAGTTGTTTCGATAATATTTCTAAATTGCAACTGATATGCTTATCTCAAGGAGGATTGATGGTTCACAAACAAGTAGTATGGTTTTGTTGTTTTCATTTGTGGTGCTGTTTTCGAAAGTCTGAGGTGTCTGTATAACCAAAATAAATGATAAAATATGTTATTGTTAGGAGTTGGGTCCATCCCAAGGTGGAACCCAAATGGGTTGGGGTGTCATACTGGACTCCTAACAAGCCCATAAACCTGGGGAGAGTTTGAGTTAATATGGATAACCTAAAAAATGTTATCCTTTGTAACACAACCTTTGAGGATACAAAGAGATATTATTTATCAATAAAGATATTCCTACTCTTCTCTCAATATCAACTTGTATTTGATTAACTGATAGAGTGCCCAATATTATCCAACAAGTTATCAGCACTGCGAGCTAGTAGATCAGTAGGGATAAAGAACTCTCCAAATCAGCGTTTTTCTATAAATTTTTTGCTTTGCGGAGAAGTATTATTTACTAATTTCAAATTTTTATATATCAATTGCTTGTTCTATAATATAGGGTATACGAGCACTGAGGCACGCGCTAACGTGCATGCTAGACTGTTATGCTCAATTACTAATTAGATATTAATGGTGCATAAAATCAGTAATTGAAAATATGATTTATACCCTATGGGAGAGATGAAAATTATAAAGGCAGTGCAACATGGTTTTTCAGCAAAGCAATTTAAGATAAGAAAATAAAAAAAATTATATTATAGACCTACACTCAGACTTGCAACATGTCTTTGCCTTAAGTTTGACTTTGAACCATATCATATACTAAGACATATGACTGAACATGTAAGCAAATAATACACATAGGGGGTTTGCAAGATATGAAGAGGGTTAAAGGCTTTGTATACTATAATGGTTGTCAAACGACCTCTAAACTTGGTGGAGGGAATTAGAAGGTTGTAATGTAATATACAGTATCTAGAGTTGGAATGACTAAAAGCTTCGTAACCTTAGAGTTGAAAACAACTTAGCAGTTGCACAATCATGAAGTGAAAATAAAAGTTTACCAAATCATGTTACAGATGAAAAATTACAACTACAACTTGTGTTGCATAGACACGACGTGTATATCAACAGTAGAAATATGGTCTTATAAAGATGTGATGTTTAACATTACCTGAATTCTAGTTATTGCCATCATCAAGCTCTCTATTACTGTAACACTGACATACATGCACAATTCGAATAACAAATAATGGACAAATCCTGGATGGAGGTGAACCATGGAGTAACATAGGGTTCATGAAATTAATGTTTATCATTATTAAGGAAGACAACGTTGAAACTGTATTGCTGATAACAATTGTAGTCACACAAGCGAATCCAAATGGATTCGAACCATCATTCTCTCAAAGTATGAGAAGCTCTTACCAATTTGAGCTTATGGATTCATAGTGAAGAGATCGAAGACGAAAATAACTTATAACAAAATACCTAACCATAAGACAGATCCTATCGCTTGAAAAATCTAGTGAATAAGATTTAGAGCTTACCTCTAATGTCTAAATTATAAAAATTAGTAGCTTTTTTAACCACCAAGATTGATGGTTCAAGCTCAATGTAGGTTGGGCAGCTTCAACTTTAGAAAGAATATGCACTAAGAGTGTTTGCACACTTCATGAAAAATGAAAGTTAATTTTAAAGGCATGACTTAGAACCTCTAGCATTATTTATTTATTGACATCCTCCAAAAAAGACCAGAACTCATTGCTATGTTTTTACGAGGAGATTGCCCTTTTATTGGAGGACACAAATCCACAAGTCCCATGTTGAACACATTTCATCACCCTGCTTGTTTCCCTATCAACAGACATCACTGTAAAATCCATAAGAATGATATGAAATAAGTTCTATTGGAAGTAAAAAAGAGGAATAAATGAGTGCATACCATATGAAAGTTGTAAGTGAAAGAAGAGAATGTTGTAGCTTAAGACCCAACGATATTAAAATGTCAGACTCCAACTCCAAATTTTTTGACCAATACCAAAAGCTTCTACATGTTCAGTACGAAAACAAATATTATAAGATTGCGTCCATGTAGATCACATTGGGATATCCAACATACAAATAATAGTAGACATTCAACCAAATTTATACTATAAGTATTTAACAGTTCAAATTCAATACTCGAGATATAGAGTAGTGTAAATATTAGACCAAATATATAGTCCAACAAATTCTATTTCAACAAAGAAAATCTTAAAGTATTATTTCAACCATTTCTCCCATCAACTGCAGATGATGAATAATGATAATGGTTCATGTTACAGTGAATTGCAGTAGAGATCCAAAAATAGTAGAAAAGAAAAGTTCTACAAGGCGTATACAACAAGGATAGCTCTGATAGTACTATCTCTTACGCTGTGCAACTATTGAACATGAGTGTGCCAGAGAAATTCAGTTTCACTTGCATTTTTACGTTTAAGGGAATTTCTTTGCAACTTGTTGTGGCTTATTCCGTATCTCGGACTCATGCTTCATCTTCGACCATCATACGACCACTCGACCTCATCAACAGACACGTGGTACAGTATATAACACATTACAGTTATAAAGTTCTAGTCATCATTTTCGACTTATACTTCAACAGTTCGAGCCAACAAACGATCAATTATCAATGAAACAGTTACAAAACAGCAAAATCAGACTGTTACCCAATTAAATTAAAGTTTATAAAATATATATTGTAACGTTCATCATTAAGGATAATAATGGTTGTCAAACGGTCATATTATAAGACCTATAAATAAGACCAAAAAATTCTAGATGAAAGACGGAAGAATGCTCACAAAACACTCTATACAGAACTATTCAGAAACCTTTATTGTAACAGTGAGCAATCCTCAATAAAATCTCTTTCTTTCTAAATTCTCAAGAAAGGTCATGGTTTTTAACCTATTCAAAGGTTTTCCATGCTAAACTTCATGTTAATTGTTACTTTTTGTTTACTAATTGTTCTGAATATCTTTGATGTAAAGGCTAAGTTCGGGTCACGAAATTAGGCTATTACACAACTAACTTTTTTGGCTGCCTTGCGCACAGCCTTACAATTGATGGTCTCCCTGGAACTCGAGTTTCACACTTCAAGGAATTCTTTCTTTCCTTCCCTTTTGTGACTATGATGTAAGTTAAAGTGTCGCCCTCTTTCTCCATAAGTTCATCAACAAATGGAGGCATTGAATCTTGGGGTTATTTAAACTCGGAGAAATCTTTGCCGGGTTTCGCTTGTTCAGAGATAAACCTAGCAGATTGCCTGCGCAAACACCGCCTATTTTCACAAAAAGATAATTTCATATATGTTCAATTCATAAAAAATATATTTCATAGGTTTGCAAGAACTGAGAGATAAACCTAGCAGATTGTTTAATCTCCAATAGTTCTGTAAATTTTAAAAGTTTGTCTAGATATCCACAAAAATGGAACTGAGAGCATAGAGCTTGAGTTGCATCCAGAGTTGTAACGACTTAGAAGAAAAAAGGATGCCAGATGCAATAAAACAACGGTATTCCCTCGTTTATTCTTTGCAATATCCCTTTCAGTAGTCCATTAGCTGCCTTTCTGAAAGCTGCATTAACGTTTTCAGCTGTAAGCCTTTTCTTCTCAACATTCACGACAAGGTCAACAACTGAAACATTAGGAGTGGGTACTCGAAGTGCAATCCCGTTAAGCTTCCCCTTTAGTTGGGGGATCAGTAGTGAGACAGCTTTGGCAGCTCCAGTGGTTGTCGGGACTATGTTCAGTGCAGCAGCCCTTGCTCGCTTCAAGTCACGTTGCGATGCACCCAAAAGCCTCTGTAATAACACGTTAATGAGATATTAAAGATTGATTCTTACTCATTCAATACCCAAGGAAATTTTTACGAATCAAACTAATACGAAAATGTAAGTTAGGCCTGCGCAAAGTATACCTGGTCACCAGTGTAGGAGTGGGTAGTTGTCATTGTTCCCTTGACAGTACCTGTAAGTAAAGCATGAAAGGGTTTCAAGAGAAGGTAGTCCTAGTGTCGGACAGTCGGGGAGGTCTGAATTAAAAGGCCATAGATTTAGACTGGTGGAGTTGGCCACCTTTTTTTTTAGGGCAAGGATGGTCACGTTATACTTTGATCATGGAGAAAAAAAAAGGACATCTATCACTCTGACAATCTAACCAAAGAAATATTGAACTTCGAATATATATCAGTCCAGAATTATCTAGGGGGATATAAAGTTGCGATGGAATTTGGTGGATTAAAAGGTTTCAACGATTTCTAGTCCCTTAATCAACATTTTGGTGTTTTAAACTCAGTATTAAATGTTCTTTCGGACACCATTTTTACAATAAGGTTTAAGTAACAAAGATTGAATAATGCATGCTTATCAAACTCTTCATCCAAAACTTTCGCAAATGGAGCTAAACAATTGGTGGTGCAAGAAGCATTGCTACAAAACATCGAATTCCAATCAAACTTACCCTATAAATGATATATCACCATAAACATTTAAGTGAAGCTAGGGCTGTACTCGGGTCGGTTCGGCCCGGGTTCAGGTCCATGCCTGATCCGACCCGAACTTACCGGGTTACTAAATTATAAACTTGGACCCGAACCGACCAGGTGCATAACCCGAACCGAAACTGAACCGGGTTGGTCGGGTCGGGCCGGGTCCTGAGTTCGGTTTGTTAATTTTTTTGTCAGATGCATTGCAAACCCACATTATTAATGCAAGCCCAGTATGACCAAATGCAAACCATTATCAGTTATCACAAAAAAAATAAAAAATAACCCAAAGATGCACACCAACACCCATATACATCTGTTCACTGTTGACTGATCCAAACCCCGATGACCCTTTTGTGCCTGAGATTGCTCACATGTACAAGACAGACATGAGCAAATATGAAACAACTGCAAGGAGCTGGACCCAGAAATATGCAATGGGGGTAGTAGTGTGTGCTGTGGTGTGTATGTGGAGGGCCCTTTTCCTTTTGATTGTGGTCTTGCATCCAACATTATGTAATGTATGATTGAAGAATTGCAATCATTCTCTTTACTCTTTATTTTAAGAGGACCAAAAAGAGAAATGGTTTGCGAAGAAGCTTAACTGTTGAGGTTTGTACAACAGATCTGAGAAGGCTAGATGCGACTTAAGAATTTGAAGAGGAAGTGGCAACAAATGTTGAGGAATCATCAACATCTAGTCTTGTGGTTTGTACAACAGATCTAAGAAATAGGAAGGGAGAGAGAGAGAAAAAGGGGTTTAAGGTTTGTACAATAGATCTGAGAAAGAGGAAGGGAGAGAGAGAGAGAGGGGGGTGGGTTTAACTGTTGAGACTAAAGAATTTAAAGAGTAAGGATAACAAAGTCGGTTCTGGTTTAACCCGGTAACCAGACTTGAAAACTTAAACCGACCCGATCAGATCCGAGTTTTTATATTATAAATTGAAACCGACCCGGGTTGTCTTCAAACCCGGTCCAAACCGTTCGGGTCGGATCGGTCCGGGTCGGTTTCTCGGGTTTCGTGTACAGCCCTAATTGAAGCTACAAAACAAATACCTCATGATATCTGCCACATCATGCTTGTAGTCTTTTTCATTTACTCCGATAACATAAGTGGGAATATCAGCTCCTTTTGCAGGGGCTGTTATGATAACCTTCTTGGCACCAGCTTGTATGTGCTTTCCTGCTCCTGGACCATCAACAAACACCCGAGTGCCCTGTAACTCACATGGTATAAGTACTGATTTTATATGAACATTCAGTCTTTAAAGACTAATTTGATGTTACACGATGATTATTTTTTTGTTACCTCAATAACAATGTCGATTCCCATTTCAGCCCATGGTAGCTTGAGAGGATCTTTGCTTGAGCCAACCTTGATGAGCTTGCCATCCACACTGATTGTTTCATTATCAACGATCTTAACATCTGCTTTGAAGGTTCCAAGCATGGAATCGTATTTAAGAAGGTGAGATGCCTGTAATGGGAGATGTGTCAACGGAGTTAGCAAGACGTCTACTTGTATGAACATGAACCTAGTTGTATTTTAATGTTCGTTAAGTATTAAGATAGATATGTATATATTGAGTAGAGTAGATAAAAACTGAGGCGTAATTAATCTGATTAAAGAACCCAAAAACATTGTACAAAAAATTAAAAAATCTTACATTTTTGACACCACCACTATCGTTTACAACAACTTCGAGGGGTGAGTCTTTCCTCCCGTGCCAACACCGGAGAAAGTTACGACCAATGCGTCCAAACCCATTGATAGCAACCTTCAGCTTTGCAACTATCTCACCCCTAACAGGCGTAGACCCTGCAACCTAATGAAAATAAACAAATAACCCCTTTAGTCCATTAAACAAAAAAAGACTAATAATTAAACACGTCTAATTTATCTGTTTATGAAATTGAACCTTAGCGGTTAGTTGCGCAGCTACAACATCTTGGAAATATAACTCTTGAATTCTTAATACGTATGTCACGCATGCATTTGATCTAAGCCCGGCAAAAAATCTGCCACCTCAAGTTTCTGTAGAAAAATAAAGATATCATGATGTGAAAAAGTACTAATACAAGGTATCGAGTATGAGAGAAACTAAGAGGATCATGTACTAATACATTACAATTATGAGTTAAAAGTGAGGTATACCTTAGAGAAACATTGAGTGGGGTGAAAGTGGGAAGTCCTGGAAGGAAGTCTAGTGTTAGTTGGAATTCTTGAGGAAGCAAGACTAGCCATAGTTGCAACTTAGAAAAATGTATTGGGGCGCTATTCAAGCATGTATAGCACTAGATATTTTTCATTTGGATATCAGATAAGAAAAATGTATTGGGGGCGCTATTCAAGCATGTATAACACTAGATAAATTTCATTTGGATATCAGATAAAGAGGAGAAAAATATGGTTGGAATTGAAGTAATGTGGGGTGAATGTAAAGATCATATGAGACAAACATTACACAATACAAATTAGTCACATCCTAATTTATTGCGTCTAATTATTGATAGCTATCTGGGCAATGAGAAAATGGATACAGAAAATCATGCAAAAACTTTCTGAGTAGATGGGATATTGCATATGCAAATCAGTACATAAGAAAGAGTGTTGAATATCATGAAATGCAAGCTATTTCAAAAAGCCAGCATATTAGTATTGTGAAGAATAGAGGATAATTTTTTGGATGAGAAATCAAGCGAAACATAGGTACCCTATGTTTTAATTATAAAAAAATAGTTTCAAATATACAATATATCAAGGTTATTTAGGAATTGAGTGACAATCTATCATAGAGCAAGATATGTTTAATAAAAAATACCTTTACCAGGATTAGTAACTACAATCATACATTAACAAGTAATTATATTACCTGGTTGTGGTTCCCCAACACAATGTATATTACTAATTTCGCTTCTCACTCGGAACATTCTCATTAGTAGCTATCAATTTAATGACTTCTCGAGCACACGGTGCTTTTACTGAAAGTAGCATATATATTCACATTATAAATGAGTTGTTACAACATATATGTAAATATGTAATGAACATTAAGATGAAGATGATACAGTAGCAAACAAATTACATAGTATTACTTACAGTAATCCATAACTGGGATGTTGTTATCGACATGAGGAGGATCAATTAAGAGTTTTTTTTTGGACCAGAGTTGATAACGGGCCCTTTGTTGCTCTTTTTTTTGCGTCCTTTTTCTTCCCATGTAATGGATGTTTTGTCATAAAGTTGATATTAAATCTTTTGAAGAGCATTTTTTTGCATTTTTTTTCTTTGGCCTGCTCAAATTGTATCCTTAAAAAGTCTTCTCTAGATTGTTCCACTGTGGGAAAAAAGAAATTAATGAAAGTTAAAACAATTAATTCAAACGTATAGAAAAAAAGAAGAAAAAAAAGAAGGCAAGATTAATATCAAAATTGCACAATTAAATATTACCCTGTAACATATTCGGAGTGCCTATCATTGTAGTCCAAGAATCTTTATTTTGACCTATGTGGTTTTCATTTATTTTACGCTTATTTAGTGGCTTATCATTAACTCCCATCACTTTAAGAGATTCTCGGCCACTCTTTTGCTTAACTGAAAATAATAGTTCCCGCCTCAAGTATTATAATTAAACCAAGGCAAACAATATACAAATAAAAATAATTTTAACTTAATTAAATAGGCAAGTTAAATACCTTCCATTGTATTCGAGTTCACTGCTAAATTGTTTTGGTGGTTTTGTATTTCAAGATTTGTTTGTGTAGTATGAGTATGATCACGATCGACTGCAATTTCACCTCCCCCAAGTATATGTAAAATTATATAAAATAAAAATTCAGTAATAAAATCTGAGCAATAAGATATAAATACCTTTCATTGTATTCGAGCTCACTGCTAAATTGTTTTGATGGTTTTGTATTTCAAGATTGCTTATGTAGTATAAGTATGAGGATGATCACAATAGACTGCAATCTCACAATTCTTATATAATTGGGTCACAACAATAACACAACATAACATCATCATTGGAACTAATTAGAGAGTAAAAAAAGAACTAATTGAAGAGTAAAATTAGACGATTGTGAAAAGTAGAACAGCTAATGAGAACAGTCTACATCTGTTAACATAACATAACACAATAAGATCTGATAACTGTAATTAAACTACCCATAAACACTAGATTCATTCATCCAAATAACAGATGTAGGGAAATTAGTCCCATCACAATTTGTGAAATTAGCCCCATCACAGAGCTTTAAAATACATTACATAATAATATAGTAAGTTCAAGCAATAGTTCATTTATCTAAAGGGGGTATAGATGCTAAAAGAGATTAAACGCGAAATCAACATATTCTAGTATATAAAGATGCAACTACGCACTCAAAGTCCAAATCTCCTTTAAGTACCGCACCACAACTTACTACACACAGTTTTTTCCCCAGTTGCTCGCTAAAGCTTCTAGCTACTAATTAGTGTCACCGACTACAAAAGCCCTTTAACGCTTATAAAAACAAATAGAATGCCTCACCATGAATGTCTTTCACCATAAAACTACACCTACAAAGTTAACACCCTTTCAAATAAATCCCTTTTATTTTACTCTTGACTAACCAATACAGACATTGAAAATAACCAATCCAGCATGCACTATTAATTCCTGGATTCGGTAAGCGAGATCCGTATAAAGGAGACGATGAAAATAGCCAATCCAGAATGAACTATTAATTCCTAGATTCGGTAAGCGAAATTCGTATAAAGGAGACGATGAAAATAACCAATTCAACATGCATAATTAATACAAAATTATTAACTACAGTAAAGAGCGTTATTCAACAATCGATTACAGAAAAACCAAATTAAACTTACCAATGATGGCATAGTTGCTGATGCTTCGAGGTTGAGAAGTCGTTGAATCGATGATTAAACACCTCCAACTACTCAAAGGCAGACCTAGAAATCAATGATCAAACATGAAGATGCCAGAAAAACATTAAAACATAAAACGAGCACTATGATCCTTGAAATCGATCACCAAACCGAACACATTTAAACCTAAATCTTCGGCGATGTTGAAAACCACAAATCAGGTCTTAAACCCTCAAATTAGAGCAAATTGAGCATAATTACCTGGAGATCATGGAGATGTTGTCGCTGGAGACGATCGTTATTAAAACTCCCAAATCAAACACCCTAATTATGAAATTAAGAATTGCAGCCGATCTAGAATCGAGAAATCGAAGATGAAGATCGAAAAGATCAAAGTTTGCCATATGATTTGGCTTTAAAGTTTAAAATTAATATTGTCTGACTAAAAATATAGGCTAATTCGACAGATGATATGATAGTTTATAAATGTAGTGGCTTATTCCGCATCTTGGACTCATGCATCATTATTCGGCCATCATACCACCACTCGACCTTATCAACATAACACGTGGCGCTATTGAAGACACATTACAGCTACAGAGTTCTAGTCATCATTTTTGACCTCTACATCAACAGTTCGAGTTAAGCAAATGTACTATCATCAATGAAGCCGTTACAAAACAACAAAGATCAGAACGTTACACAATCAAATCAAAGATTATCAAATACATATTGTAACGTCCATCATTAAGGATAATAATGGTCGTTATATGGTCATATTATAAGACCTATAAATAGGACCAGAGAATCCGAGATGAAGGGCGGATGAATGCTCGTTCAAGCTTTATACTAAAATACTCAGAGCATTTCTTGTAATATCTAGCAGCTATTAATAAACTTTTCTCTTTTTAAATCCTCAGGAGAGGTCATGGTTTTTAACCTATTTAAAGGTTTTCCATGCTAAACTTTGTGCTAGTATTCTTCCATTATTCATTTAGACGCTCTGAATATCCTTGGTGTAAAGGCTAAGTTGAAGATGCAAAATTAGGCTATTACATTTGGCATTATCTGTGGCAACGAAGTTCTCAAACTCATTGTCTCAGAAAACAACTGATTATTTCTATATGAGATGATACTTCCAGACTTGAGTATGCCAATTTCTCTTGAAGAAGGAAACGCCATACTGGCAGAGTTACGGGCCAATCTCAACTTCGAAACCGAAAGGTGAGCCGCTCTGGAACAACAACTAACAGGCGTCCAAGATGCATTGAAGGTTCTGCAAAGTCAACAGGTCGCAATCCAAAAGAATAAAGGCGTGTTGCCAACTATTTTGTGGGTTTCCACTCTTGACAGGATAAGACCTCACGCGAACAATCTAGGAGGTGAAGTTTGATCAAAGCATAAGCAACATGGTGGCAAGCCCGCTTCGATACAGGAAGTCCACCAAGAAGTTGTTGGCGGTATCGCTGAAGTCAGACAAGAAGAGCCACCCAAGGAAAAATTTAAATTTTAGATCTCGAGCGACTTAGTGAAGGAAGTGGCGACCACATTCTTCGTGAAGGATGAATCCCGTGACCAACTACCATAGCTCGTCAGTACGTAACTCAGGAGCATGTTGACATACGCATCAAAGAATTGATAGATGCTCAAATTCAGGCCACTAAAGGAATCTATAACAGGTTACAAAAGAGCCTGATCGCACATGAGCTACTGGATGGAGTAGTTCCCACTGGTTTCCACACTTTGAAAATCTAAAAATACAATGAGACTGATCCAGTGGAACACGTTCAAGAATTCTAGGATGCTCTTAGCTTATATTCTACATCCAACCACATTCTATGTCGGCTCTTTCCTACCAGTTTACAAGGTGAACCTTTGTGATGATTTCACATCCTACTAGAAGGGTCTATTACTACTTTCAAGCAGTTGAGGGAACTCTTCATCAAGAATTACTTGTACAACAGAGACAAAGAGGAGAATCTATATTCTTTATTCAGCCTTAAGCAAGTACTAGGAGGGAAGCTCGAGACATTTACTAAGAAGTTCCCAGAGTTGGCTCAAAAGGTGGATCGACTTGATCAGAAGATTACTATTTCAGCTTTCACCAATGCGAAGGAGTACCTTGTTCTAAACAAACCCACGACTTTGGAGGACATGATCAAAAAAGTTAACGGGTATATCGATCTCAAAAGAATAGTATCCGACAGACAGAAAACTCAAAAATCAACATTTGACAGCTAGAGATCAATCCACATGCTAAGATTTCAATCGTGCTGCTGATCAAGGAGGAGACAGGAAGAGAACAAAATCTAATGACAATCGATCTCAGAAAGACAGTAATATGCCAAAACCCTGTCTTCCCAAGATGACTGTTACTATAACCTGCATTTCTCTTATACTTTAAAAGGATAAGTTTTTTTGTAATGCACAATATCTCTAACCCATTGAGAATAATTAAACCATATTGCATTTGCCATAAAGTTTGACATCATGAGACGAAGCAGTACTTCACTTTACAGTGACTGTTCGAGTATATTTTTGCGGATAGACGAATGCATGAATACATCGTGGACGTTGAAAGTTACAAGAACGGGAGTTACAGACTTCCCACGGAGGTCGTACAGGTCGAAGAAACGGCAGAGGAGATGCATTTATGCCATATTTCCCTAAGCCACTTCATTGAGACTCATACTATTAACCAATCGAATAGGAGCAAAAGACGATGTGCCGGCCAATGTCACGACTTGTCCATGGACCATAAAGAAGCTCGGTTACTTCCTGTATCTAGCTCCCAACGCACATGGATCTATTTTGACGATTGTGATGTTCGCCACGTCAACTTTCCTCA
Organism: Kingdonia uniflora; assembly: GCA_014058105.1. NCBI lineage: Eukaryota > Viridiplantae > Streptophyta > Magnoliopsida > Ranunculales > Circaeasteraceae > Kingdonia > Kingdonia uniflora. Next base: position 6,720,174 of record JACGCM010000816.1, on the reverse strand, counting down.
CTATGATGCATTGTGATCCTGTTGAAAATGAGAAATGTCGTACTACATACAATGATGGTAGATACTGGTAGTAGCATTGAACTACTTTTTTAAAGTACAATTAATCAGGTGGGACTGGACGACAAAGTACAGCCTAGTAACATTGATATATGTGGATTCAACGACTCTAGAGAAGAACGTGCAGGAAAGATCATACTTCCTATTGCAGTAGGACCAACAACATTTGACATTGTTTTTTACGTTATCAATGCAAAATCATGCTATTTGGGGATAATGGGATGCTGCTGCTTGCTACATAATATGCGAGCTATTTTGTTGACCTGCCATTTGGTGTTGCCATTCGAATAGAATGATGACATTTACGAAATCAATGGCAGTCAAAAGCTAGCTCGAGCGTGTAAAAATACTGTTACCATCTTATAAGAACCATCGATACCACAACTCGCATAACAATTACAGAAAACAACAACAAACATTACAGGAAACTTTATAGTGAACTCTACAAAAAACTAGCTACCAAGTACAAAAACCATAGAGTACGTTGAAATCAGTGGGAATAAACGAAGAATATTCATTGGAACTCTTCTGCCCATTGTAGAGCGAGATGCTTATATTCAGTTCCTTAAAGACAAAAGTGATGTATTCACTTGGACGTTTCACAAAATATCGAGAATCGATCTCAATCTGGCATTCCATAAGCTTAATTTGAAAGATAAAGCTGAAGTCGTCAAGCTAAAACAGAGAACTTTAGCACCAAGACTCCGAGAAGAAGTCAACAAAGAGATTGATAAACTCATTGAAGGGGCTTTATCCGAAAAGCAACTATCTAGAATGAATCTCGAACATTTTAGCAGTACCAAAGAAAAAATAACAAGATCAGAGTATGCGAAGATTTCAAGAATCTTAACAAATATACTTTGAAGGATAGTTTTCCACTTCCTATCATAAACTATCTGCTCGATTCTACTGCGGGACACAAACTCCTATCTATGATGGATGCCGTGTCAGGGTACAATCAGATACCTATGCTACCCAACGATCAAGAGAAAATAACTTTCATTACAGAGTATGGCCTGTATTGCTACAGGGTTATGCCTTTTGGTCTTAAGAATACTGGAGCCACTTATCGAAGGTTGATGACACAGATGTTCAAAGACCATCTTGGAAAGACGATGGAAGTATATATTGATGATATGTTATGTAAAAGTCTCAAGAAGGAGAACCATATCGCAGATTTACACATAACTTTTGAAATTTTCTGTTTATACAAAATACGACTCAATCCTGACAAGTTCAGTTTGGGGTCCAGTCAGGCAAATTTTTGGGACATTTAATCAGCAAGAAGGGCATAGAGGCTGATCCAAATCATATTCATACACTACTATCTATGCCTTCTTCAAAATCAAAGAAAAATGTACAGAAACTAGCAGGCAAGATAACCGCAATAAATCATTTTTTCTCCAAGTCTTCAGATCGGTGTCGATGGTTATTCCCTACACAAATTTTAACAAAATATCATGGACTTGGTCTGTGGTAAAATATTATTTGCCACAGACTTGGTCTGTGGTAAAACATTATTTGACACAGACTAAGGTTGTGGTAGGGTCTGTAGTAAAATGGGTATGACAATTTTTTTACCATGAACTTCCTCCGAGCTTAACGTACTATTTTGCCACGGATTTAATTTGTGTCTATTTTATTACCACGAATATATTCCGTATTATGAGATAAGGTAAGCCACAAACTTTATCCGTGGTTATATATTTACCACAGAGTAAGTCCGTGGCTAATTTTTTTCAATTTTTCAAAAAAAAATCGCAAATCTAGAAATTGCATCTGCTCATTATTTTAAACACTCTAACTACACCTGCTCTATCACAAAACCTTCATACAACAATTAATGGAGAAGAATGTATCATATTCTTTTTCTCTAATTTGGCTATATCTAACAGCTAAAAAAACCATTTAAGTTGGCTTCTTCGTGCTTGTAATGGAGGCTGGATCAATGATACCCTGGAACAGCCAACAAATTAACTGATGCACATAAGTTGATGGTCTGAACTGCAATGCCAAATAACAAATCCTTGTTGAACTAGGTGAACTTTTATGCATATATTAAGAAGCTATAATATTTGAAAAGATATAGAGCATCTACATACCTATTATGTACAAAGTATTTCCCTCCTCTTGGTTTTTCCATTGAAGACACAACAATACTTTTAAAGGGCAAGATGAACAACATCATCCATAACTCGAGAATCATAAAAGAACTCAAGCTGCAAGCAAAGAATCAAATACAACATAAACAACTGTAGATAGAATCTACCGGAAGCTAAAGAAGTAAAGGCGTGTTGTAATATATCATCTATCAACAATCCAGGACCATCAGGAATTGGAATAATTTATAGAAATTGATTGAAAACATAAGATTCTCACATGTGTGGAGAAAAACCAACTTGACGTATGATACTAAATGCCAAATTGGTAGCAACAACCACTAAAAATAACGTATACGTTTAATATGGTCTCTTTCAAGGTATTCTAAGAAATATTTCCAGCACTTTCTTACATCTCCTTTAGATATACAATTTATTGCTTATATAGCACCATATCTAAGACAGCCTAGACGATATATAAAGTTTCCTTATTAAAAGTATTTCACCTTGATACATTTTATGTACAAACCCCCTTATTTTGCAAATAAAGAATATCAAGTAGATAAGTCACGTTTGTGCACAAAAAAATAATACAGACTACAAACACTTCTTATACTACTTAAATAAGTAGAAAACATGAATAACTAAGGGTCCGATAAGCAAAGTTATCATCAGGTATCCAGTTCTCCAATAAATATATTCATATATTTTCTTTGCAAGATATATGCATCCATACTCCTTACGGTTTAACATGAGAACAGTTAGTGTTACTAAGTTGGTTCATACTTCCAATTTTCACATCATTTAACTCCTTCGAGAGATAGCAAAATAAAAAGAACACGCTTTTTTTCTACATATTTATTATATACTAATGCACCAACTAAAAACATTATAAAACAACAAATAATACACACAAGGATGGCAGCAAAAAAACATAGTTTTAAAAAACAGAGCAACGACTAAAAGCACACTTTACTTGTACTTACATGAGCATGGAGATACATGAGACTTGCAACAATGTCTCAAAGGTATTTTCTAGTAGTCTTTTCCTCTAAGCTACCCGATGGACTATAACCCTCACAAACCGATTTGCCTTCCACAAATTCCAAGACTAACAGAGGAAAACTTTAGACGTTTGAACAAAGCAACTAATATCCTCCTTCACCTTTAGTATTCGATCTTATACTATTTTGACAAAAGCGAAATAAGAAATAGTTATAAAAATAACAAAATGGTATAGAGAAAAGATAGTATCAATTACCCATGTAGAAGTGATCAGTATTGATGTCGTCAATCACCTCAATAAGATTGACTATATTGTGGTGGCCCAAAATTTTCATTATCAGTACCTGCAGGGAAAATAAAATTTATTTATTTAGCCCCATTCATGAAATTACAATATCTGGTCTAGGAAAATACCAAAAAAATAAGCACAAACCTCACAAAGAACATCAGTCATAGCAATTTCAGACTGTGTTACACGCAACTTTAATAAATGAGACTTGTGAAAAGCCTACAATATATATATATATATATATATATATATATATATATATATATATATATCACGTTTAGACAAAATATAGTGTAAAACTAAACTAGTTATCTTTAAGATAAGAAGTCCCATTAGCACAAAATGGACATTTGCAAGTTACGTTGGAATGCCCGTAATAACATTAGTAAATTTATACATGTAACTATCAATATTCCAGTACAATTTCTTATGCTTTCAGACTACTTGCTACAGATGGAAAAAAGAATGCTATGGAATCGCCATATTCCAATATAAAGGCTTCTACACCGCAGAAAAAATAGAAGTAATACCTTAATAGCATACTGCTTTCCGTCATTTTTGCTTATGTACAAAACCTATTCTACCCAAGTCAAAGTTGGAAAAAGTAAGAGAATGGAAAATTTCATTCTAACAACATAAATAACATTGCATTACTAGAAAAGTAAGGCCCAAAGACGTAAATAAGATAATGACGACGAAATAAAAGGATACATTGTTCAACCACAAATTAGATATTGTCCGCAATATATCAATTTTTTTAATAGAATTAATATTAGCTGATATTGCAATATTAACCCCATCTGATTTTATTTTAATACTTTTCGAGTTGATATGTAACAACCCACTATATTTGCTGTCCGCTTGAACCATTAATGTGATAACTTGGATAAAGCACTAATTTATAAAGAGGAGGGATACCTTTAACCTACCACATGATATGTTCAAATTACCCTGAGTAATTTTGACGCCAAAAAGGTAACATAAAACTCTAGGATAATATTAACCAATTGTAAAATGAAGTTGACATACCAACATAAGAAATTCTATACATGGAAATCTTAAGGAAAACTACTGCTAGCATGCAACATAACAACTCTTTCACATAGTAAAATAACTAATTCTATGAAAACATAAAACCATGACTGTATTCTTCATATACTAATAACAGCCTATATTCCTCCATAAAGAAAGAAAGCAAAACAGCGCCTGACAAACTTAATTAAAAGAAAATATTGTACACTTGGCTAAACGGGGTCAGAAGTTACTTACTTCATTGGCCTCAACATGATTTTAGTAAAATCGGGCTCACTGATGTATTAAGCATGTCCTTAAGAAAAATTTAAACTTCACCAGACCCGTGTTCACAACTTATCAAGCTTGATAAGAGTGGAAAGAAGTGAGATAAATTATTTTTGAAACAAGTCATTTTTCAAACAACATATAGCTTGGAGAGTGGACACAGCAAGGGGAGCCCTAGTAGCTAACTCTCTTCGTCTCGCAGAACCAAGTGGAATTACCCAGTGAGGCTTTAGAGATGACTCAGAGAGCTTTCTAGGACTTGTAGTATTGAGGTATACTTGTAAGATCTCTTTACAGAGGTTTATAAGGTAGTTTTTCACGTTATCCAATTCGTGATTAGGAGATTTATCCAGTATAAGATTCTTAAAGAAAGTGAGGCAAATTTTGTAGGACTCATTCTCTAAATGAAGCAGTGGTAGGTCCTGCATTTGGGTTATCAAGCTAAGATCCTGTAGCTTCGATTGAATGTCACTTTCGCTGTTTATCCGGTGAGCGTGCGATACAGTGGCATGCACAGATTCAAATTAGACTATTGTGTTATTTGCTGATAGTTAAATCCTATACACGCTATAGATCTCCATTATAGCCTCAATCAATAGAAGCTGAACAGCAGTGTGACACTTAGCATCACTGATTGCAAAATAATCGATAGTATCCCATAAATCTCTATAGTCTAAATCTACCCAATACCTAGTAACATTGAATCAACTACTTGTATGAATTTATCATAAACAAATAACTCTAAATTTAGGGATCCTCTAATTGGCCATGATCATAGACAAGTAAAGATGAAATCGACAGAGAAAACTCACTCATAAAACCCATTTTTTATATAAAAATTTGAAATCATGCTTACCTTTGGATCTGTTTCAAGTCCTCTGCTTCCCATAACCAGAGAATCAAGCTTCAAATCTCCAATAGCTTCGTATAGTTTCTCCCCTGCATCACCCTAATACAACATGAAACAAACACCCTTTAGCTTCAATTAAAAATAGAAATCCCAAATCACAGAGATCCAAATGATTCACCTCTTTATGCCCTTATGTTGTATCAAGTATATCCAACACCTATGGATCAGGACTGACGTTGTACTTGGCCATCTCCTTTATTTATCTAAATTCAGATAGGGGAATCAAAGCAAGAACACCCAAATCAATTTAAAACCAAATAGATACAAAAGTAAAATTGGAAGATTGGTTGATGTTATTCGTGGTGCTTCATTATTAGGGGGAAAATCTGTTGTGTAAAAGCTAAATTCAAATTAGGTTTTCGGCTGAGTTTTGGCTTTTAATGAGTCGAAAACTATAAGGGAAAAAAGATGAGAGGTAGGGGAAACAAAATAATGAAAAATTAATTAATAAAGTCAAAATTGCCACAGATTTAACTGTAATTTACTATAGATTTACTCCGTGCTGAAGTTATCACGACAAAAGTCTATGGTAACCTACAAAATAGACTGTGGCAAAATTCTTATTTTGGTGTAGTGTATTCGACCTACTGCGTGAAGGGACAGCGAAAAAGAAACATAATTTTTTTTTTGTGATCGAGTGGACTCCAGAGTGTGAAACAGCTTTTCTAGAACTTAAACGTTATTTGGGCAAACCACTAGTGATGAGTGTACCTAAGGAAGGAGAAGTGCTTACCATATATCTTGTCGTTATCGATGAATCATTGAGTTATGTCCTCATTTGACTTGATGAGAAGATGGAGAAACCTGTCTACTTCATCAGCAAAACTCTCACTCCAGCAGAATCTCGGTATACCAAGATCGAGAAACTACTGTTAGCTCTCGTTTACACATCATAGAAGTTAAAACAGTATTTCCAAGCCCACTCATTTCGAATAATGACACACTATCCTTTGCGCAAAATCTTGTTCAAGCGAGAGAAATCAAGACTAGTACAACAATGGTCGGTAACTCTTGGCGAGTATGACATACATTTCAAACTACAACATTATAAAAAAGGTCAAACAGTAGTAAATTTTCTTGCTGACTTCCCAGTAGAAGATACTGACTGGGAAGAAGATAGTATATAAATCAATGAAAAATAGTTTGAAGAAAAGTCAGACTGGATATCTCAAAAGGGTTGGCGTCTTCTAACTAATGGTTCTGCCAGACCTGCGGGGTCAGGCATCGACATCTTCATTATTACGCCTACCAATGACATAATTAAAAAAGTAATTAGACTCAACTTCGAGGCTACCAACAATGTGACCGAATATGAGGCATTAATTCACGGTCTAGATATGGCTCTAGAGATTAGAGTTTTCAATTATTTATGTACATGGACTATTTACTCATAGTGAACCATTATACAGAGAAGTTTCAGAAAAATAGAAAAATAGAAAAATGATTACGCCGCTGTAGTAGCCGACAGAATTAGCAGATTCAAGAAGGCTACCATTGAACATTTGTCTCACAAAGAAAATAGGCATTCTGATTCTCTTGCTTATCTGGTGGGTGTCCTCGGAACAGATGCTCAATATCTCATGATCAAAATATTATCCACCCCTAGCATTAACATCATAAGCTTAAATTCTGTTAATACTTGGGGCGTTGAAAAGGATGAAGACGATTGGAGACAATATTATCTCACAAATATCGGACCCCAAAATAAGTTTGATGGTGAACTCCTTAAAGATCCTACTGAAAGAAGACATGTGCTTGATAATGTTAAGCGATATGTTGTGGTCAATAATTTCCTTTATAAAATATCAGTCACAGGACGCTATCTCGAGTATTTATCTAAGAAAGAGGCTAAAAAATTCTTGCATGAACTTCACGAAGGCACTTGCGGGTTCCATGTATCAGGATGATCTCTAGCCAATCGAGCTCTTACTCAAGGAGTCTTTTGGCCTGAAATGAAAGCTCAAGCCATTGAATATACAGGCAAGTGTGATGCCTGCTAATGACATGGACCCCAAATTTGAGCTCCAGCCTTGGAATTCCATTCTAACAACGTTGCTTTGTCGTTCAGAAGATGGGTCCTCGACCTGGTAGGAGAATTTTCTACTGCACCGGGCAAAAGGAAGTACCTCCTAGTAGCAACAGATTACTTCGCCAAATGGGTAGAAACAGTTCCATTATGTCACACACGGGAAGACGAAGTCATCAAGTTTATATGGGAAACCATCATAATATATTTTGGTTGCCCTCATCTCATCAGAATCGATAATGAGCCTCAGTTCGTTGGTTCCAGAGTCGTTGAGTTCCTCAATCAACACAACATCATCCACTCTCCATCTAATCTATACTACCCATAAGGAAATGGTCAGGCCAAAATTACCAATCAAACTATCATCGATGGAATTAAAAAACGGTTGACAAAGAAGAAGGGTAATTAGGTCCAAGAATTACCACATGTGTTATGGGCATATCGCACAACACCTCAGGTATCGACTGGATGCACGCCGTTCTTGCTGGCATACAGTACTAAAGTAATAATCCCCACTCAATATCATCACCCATTGCTCGGCCATACCATGACAGACGAAGAAAATAAATTCTAGTTGGCATGTAACATGAATTGGATCAAGAAAACTAAAGACAGAGCGATCATGAACTTGGAAAGATACCACCAGGCTTTAACCATATCTTATAACAAACGAGTTCATCATTGAGAGTTCAAAATTTAAGATCTAGTCCTCCGAGATGTCCCCAAACACAGAAAAGAAGTCAATACTGGAAAACTCGCTGAAAATTGAGAAGGTCCTTTTATCATTATTGGAAAAAGTAGACTTGGCTCTTATGACCTCGCCACCGAACTTGGAGAATGAGTGCCTAATCCTTAGAATACAAGGAGATTGAAGCTATATCGAAGATAATAATCTATCACAGTGTAATTTTCTAATAAATCTATCATCTTGTACGCGTCGGTCTTACATTAATGAAATACTTATGCTTGATCGCCCTACATCAAGAGTACTTTATACTATTTCATGCAGTACTCCATCTAACATTCTTTGTACGTCAATCTTACAATAATAAAACACTTGTATTTGATTTCCCTACATCACAGTACTTTTTTAATATATCATACAAATATTTCTACATACAGATTAGATGTCTAAATATCACAGATTACCAGTGGGATCACCCATTCTAACACATTACAGATTGTTTGTTGCTTCAACCAAATTGATCCTCTATTACATTACAGATCATATGTTGCTTCAGCCAAACCGATCTTCTATTTACAAGTCGTTTGTTGCTTCAGCTAAGCCGATATTCTATTTTATATTTTGCAGGTCATTTGTTGCTTCAACCAAACTGATCTTCTATTATATTAAGCGCTTGTTACTTCAGCCAAACCAACCTTCCATTATACGAAAAAATAATTACCAGGCTTATACATCACAATTGATTCATCACAAGGTTAGTACAACTCAGTAGGGATCATTACTTTTGTCAACAATCCTACCTTGTTACACTCTATCTATTATAATAATGTTTATTGGTATAGTTCGAATAATCCCTTCTAACAGTCATAACGCCTCATTAGTCACTCGAGCTATCACTCAAATTATCACTTAAGCTATTAGTCCGCACAGCACTACGCGAACATTCCCCACAAAGTTGCAGATGCATGAACTCTGGCATCCGCCCAATCACAATTTGTTTTCCTTCTTTAACCTTACTTTTTGTAAGAACACCAATTTTTTCCATACTCAGATCGTATCAACCGTATCTCACATTGCACACCATTGGCAACTAGCTTGCCATATACAGTTTTGCTTTCCACCTTCAATCTCTTGAACTCAGATACAAATAAGGAGAGCACTGCCGTCATTTCTCTCTCATACGCATTACTTGCCTCACATTTCAATTTATCAGGAAGAACAAACTCTGTTAGTTTTCCTTTAGCCTCCTTCAACATAGCTTCCAAACTTCTACAGTATTCTTTCAGCGCTCATTTTTTACTCAACGTTGCATCATTACGACCTTTCATTATCGACATAAACTCATCCATATTTTCCACCAAGCCTGCTGATTCTTCTATACGAACTTGATTACATTTCATCTCTAACACTTCTGCTTCAAGACTTATTTTATCCCTGAAAAGATCCACCTCCAATTTGGTCTTTGCATCACGCAGTTCCCCATTTTCCAATTTATACTCCAAACGTCTAACCTCAACGTTTGAACATTATGCTCTAAAGCACAGATCGTGATCCAATCCTTATTTATCATTTTGTTTTGTTCACTATGGGCCTCTTCTATCTCTGTTAACATCATGTTCGTAACATATCCTAATACTTCAAATTTACGAGCACGATCATTTACCTCTTCGATAGCTGCTCGCGCACCAGCTCTCTTCGCTTAGAGCATGTTTATCTAAAATTGCAAGTCTTTCACAGTATTTTCTTCCTTATCTGACACCGCCAACAGCTCTGTAATTTGAGTTTGCGCAGATGTCAACTCCGCCCCGTGTTGGTTGATTTGTGCTGAAGTACCCAAAATTTATATATCTTTTTTCCTTATAACTTCTTTTAATCCCTCCATCTTTCTCAGTTTAATGGCTAGTTCAGCCTCTTTATCTTCCAATTGTTCGGTCAAATGAACAACTGCGCTTTATTCCTCTACTATTATCACCTCAATCTTCTCTTTTAAATCAGTAACATTTTTTATTATTTCCTATTAGAGCCCAGATCAGCATTCAGATTTTCATTTGAAGCACGAAATTCTTCATACTGCTTTTGAACATCTATTAGTTCTCCCCGCAGTAACAATCAACATTCACATAACTACTAATTTACATATTCAAACAAATTACATATCATAGTGAACAAAAATTTACTCAAGAACATAATATTTAAGTAATATCGATACATTGATCTAGTTATATGGTCATCATAGAGAACAAATTTCATTCAACATAAAAAATAGTTTACACAGATCTAATGCACATGCAAGTTTGGTAAGTAACTGAACTAATCTACTTTTGTTTTTTCGGGCTACGAGATAATTACCCCTTGTTTCTCGTACTCTTTGAGTTTTCTACTCGAACATCTATAAGAGCCACAAAGGTCACCACCTATTGTTGGCGTTGCTTTTACCATGACCGTGGTACCAGGCGCTTGATCTCCTCATTGTCCTCTTTTGAGAAATTTTCTCTCGTTCTAGATATTGGTTTTTCATTAACCTTTTCCTCCTCATCTTTTGTAAACCACATATTTTCCTCTTTTACGTTCTCCACATATAAATCCTTCCCGCATTTGTTCTCTACCCTCGCCAGATCCCCTTCATTAAAATCAATCAGACTTTCTATATGACGCTCGTGCTCCGTTCGAGCTGCAGTTTTTACTCGTGGTGGATACAAATGCTCTTTCAACTACATATGCGCCCTGTGCAAACGCTTACGTATTTCATTTTGCAATACACTTAAAGCCCTCACATTACCTTCTACTTTCTTTTAAACAGTTCTTCTTTTGATAATTACGTCGCTAAAGATATTTTTTACTCCTTATGTTGCGATAATACATCTTGCAACTCCTTTAATTCACCCTCTAACTTCTGTTCAAACTCTATTTGCTCTTTCCTTATCCTGAAAAACACAATTCTCATTGCCCTTCGGTCTTAAATAAAGCCAAAAACATCAGGTAAAGGTTCTACATCATCCCATTTAATGAACACCCCAGCTCGCGCTAAACATTTTTTTGCATCTACACTATGACAATTACGTACCTCTTGAGCTAGAAACATTACTCGAGCTGGGTCAGGTACTATACCCTTTTCCTTCAAAAGCTCTATATAAGCTTCTTTTAAACCCCGTTCACTATATACCTCAGCCTCAAAATATAATGCCAGAGCTATCAACAAACTCTGACACCTAGCCTTATCACTTGGGTCGTTAAAATAGGTCAACTCTTTCAGTTTTCGTACTAATGCCCCCTTTTCTTCTTCCATTCTTAAAACCTCATCCCTTTCTATTTTTATCTTAGCATATCTACAGTGGAGGTCATATAATTCTTTAAAGTTTTTCTTCAAGTTAGATTTAAATTGTATTATCTCATACTCAATTTTATTTAATACCTGTTGAACACGAGCCACCAAATCCCTCGCTTTACTCAATGATCTCTCTAGGTCAGAAATAGTTTTTCTCAACTACTCTACCTTTTATATAGAGTACAAATATCTTGCTATCATACAAACATTCAAGCATAACATATTAAAAAGTGTCTATCAAACTTAATAATTTTACGACCATACAGGGTATAATCTCATCAAAGTTAAATGAATTGTATAGTTCAAAAATAGAATACCACAAATTGGTTAAAAATTCTTGCTGATCTCTACCTCAGGTAGAGGGTCCACCTTCTTGTCAGCAGCTACAGCTGGTTCAGTTGGTGTAGCAGATATATCGGCTGGAGCAACAACATCAGCCACCACTTTATCTTCTACATCAGAAGGAAAGACTATCTCATCATATTTGCCAGTTTAGCCCAACTCTACATCAGCAATAGTCAACCCAAAGTTATAAAAAGATTGGACAAAGTAATTTCTTTCCACCCGTAATGCCTCGTATGTTCGCGACATAACATCATCATGCTCGGACATCAATGTATACCGCTCTTCAGCAGCCTTTGCATCTTCAACCCTCTTCTTTTTCTCTATCTCATACTCAGCTTCGAGCTCCTTTAACCGAGCCAATTGAGCATCCTACCTAAGAGTAAGATCTTTGAACTCCTGGCTCCTCTTATCAATGAACTTAGTCGCCCCCTTTATCAGCACCGAGAGCTGTCAAAACAAAAATGCAAGTTCAGAATAACAGATCTTATTCCAAATGCTGCACATCAAAGATTTTAATACATACTACAAAAATATGTTATTGATACACCTCATCGAGCTGCTGTGGATTAGTCCTCGCCATCGTGAAGTATTGTTGCACCAGATCTCTCATCTTAGCATTCATACGAGTACTACCCTCATCCTCGTGACATTTTCTTTTCAGTGAACTCTTCTCCGCCTTCGAAGGAGTTACTTCACTCACCTCTTGCCTATCCACCACATCTTCAGCAGCAGGTTTAGCGATCTTTTTGTCTGGGATCACCGCCATAGTAGCAGGTGTAGTGTCCAGAGTTGGTTTTCTCTTTCTCCGAGTAGTTTGTTTCACATTTATATTTTTTCGCACAGGCGGAAGAAAACTAGTGACATCATCAATAGACAAACGAACCTTCTTCTCAGCCATAGCTCGATTCTCGTGAGCTCGCTGAACTTTGGGCAATATGGAATCTACCCTCTTATCCCTCTGGATACCTAACTCACCCAGTATTTTCTTTAACACGACTTGCTCATAAGTTATGCAATTGAAAAAGTTGGTATTATCAGGCGCCGATGTAGGATTGAGACTTGATACACAAGAAACAGGATAATGTTTAGCAGCTCGAAGACATGCTGATAGTTGGTCGAAGTTAACAAAAGTTACTTACTCGGATTATAATATTTATGGTTCAGGTCGAGTTTTGGTTCATTTGGAACCTGTATACAGTTACCCAATACCCATACAAGGTGGTCATTCCATCGTCTACCCGCAGATTCAAAGTTAATTTTTTTTGCCTAGACGAATTACTATACAGGTAACCACTATTACGACCTTTGACAAACTTCCATTTATTAAATTTTAGGACATCATCTGCTTTGAACTGCTTAGCAGTCCCTTCCATTCTCCATTTCTCATTCAGAGCCTCGCACACCCTCATCATCTCATAAACATTCCCATTTAGTTGGGCAGGGCAACACTGCAATATATTCATAACCTCTTTCTGAAAGAAGATTAGAGAAATTCTAAGGCCATAAATGACTTGATTTAGATAACACAAAAACCCATCATTCGGGATTGCCAACCCAACACCATTATAATACAAGATTTCAACATCCTCACTAATCCCCTTTTCTCTTTTCCACTTATCCAAACAGTGGACTTGATAGTATACCGCCTCCTCCCCTTTTCATGGGACATAGGCCTTAAACCAGCGACCTTGTTCTGTCATATAGTTTTCCCATTCTCCTTGTAATTTCCTTTTATGTTTCAAAAATTCATTTCCTATATTTACTCCCTCAGGATTTATGAAAAATACTTTTATCTTTATCTTTTGTATCCTCTTTCTCTATAACTTTCTCTACTTTACTGGATTCCCCAACCTTTACACCTACAATAACGTCTATCTTATCTAAAGTTTCTTCCATTACATTACAATCGTCCTCCCTCCCCGACGATGATGTTTCTTCTGAACTTGATGCTACTACAAATATACTCATGGGATTTAGAAGTTTTGAACGCATACTGGATCTACAGATACCCAAAATATTTTATTATTATTTCTACGGTACATGCTTACACCCTACACACAGTAAAAACAACCCCACCCATGTGTCTACCTAGTCAACACGTTTATTTTCCAATTTTCCCAAATAATAGACAATCATTTCAATTTTCCATCTTCTTCTCCAAAAAAATTATTTTCTCTCTCTACAGTCTATTCATATACCCAAGGCTTATATATTATAAAACATTATAGGTAATTACTCAAAATCTTAAAACCCCTACATTCACAACTTTGTTCTCCCTAAATCAAAAGTGATGGACATACAACATCAAACACAGATTACAGCATACAAAAAAAAAATAGAAGCATCTATCACTAACCTGTACTCGAGGAATTGCAATCTTCAGCTTTACTCGAACGTTTTATAGAGATTGACCCCTCCTGTCATTTATCCAGCAATTTTTTCTCAACAAACACAACCTTTGCTAATAAATCACACTCATAACTCAAGCGTCTCTTCTCTACGGAGATATGGGTTACAACACTTTTTTCTCTTTCTATAACTGTAGATAATTTATGAGAGAAAGAGAGAGATATGAGCTTTTATACTCTCACTCGGTTTACAAAATGACGACTCCTTCAGACACGTGTCAGTCACCCCTACTGTCTCTACAAGCACGTCTTTTCATCTCACAACATCATCATAACTTCTGTGATAATGTCTACTATCATCACGTCTGTCTCTATTGTCTGCCATTAAAAAAATTTGTCCCTCTTTCCCAAGGCAGTATACACGACCAATCACTTACTTTTATACTATACCAAGATCATGCGACATTCCTAAAATAGCTCAATATTTAAAATTTAAAACTATCTACACAGTTGTTAAAATCACACAACTATCATCCACAATATATGCTACACAAACAGTGAAATAGTACACTTTATTATTATTTATTTCAGTTCGTAACATCAACATGCCTCATTCTACATTTAACAGAGTACCAAAATAGAATACTGAAAATAGATTACTTATTCATTTTTGAGCTTTCACAGTTCAAATTTATAGTCATATATAGTTACATTTGAAACAGACCAGATGATTTACCACATTATCTCTCCTCTTTTTGCTCTCTCATCTTCTTTAACGAACTTGTCCCATGCGATCTCGCGAACAACTTTTTCTCGTAAAGTTGCATCCAGCAGCAACTCACTAAACACAGCACACCAAAAAAATTGATCAACCTCTGTACCCTTACCATCATCATCTAAACCATCTAATTTTAATGACCACTTGGGAAACATAGCATCATGAGGTAAATGATAAAAGTATTATTCACAAAGTTTAGCAACCTTGATATGGAACCTACCTTCTAGCGCATGACGCACACATTGAAAGCGCGTCCTCACCATGGTTACTCACTCTACCTCAACTGTAAAATTGTCTCTAACAGAAGATACAAGACATAACAACCAAGATTCACTACTTTATTTAGCCAAAATGAAGATCTCTGAAAATCTAAGTCGCCCCGGAGATTTTTGCTAAAAGATATATTGCACAAATTTTTGGAAACACAAATATCAGCAGAAGAACGAAAATATTGGGACATATCATACTTTCCATGTAATGAAATATCTCCTCAGATTTTATGCTTACAGATATGGAGATCGCAACATACAAATCAAGCATGTCCAGTGATAATACCTACAGGCAGATATTAGTTACTTCCATACGGCAATACATATTCCAGCCAGTTCGAATTAGTAACTTGCAGACACATACATACCTTTACATCCACCCAATCATCTTAACCAATTGTCTACTTCCTCTCACCACACAACCTCTTTACAATTTTGAACTCCTCTATTTTTTTAAACCTAAACTTCCACTACCCTTTACAGATATACACATTGAGATCCTTACAGTTTGATTTGTTCAGTAAATGCCCCATGACAAACTAACGTTCCTCATACCTACATATTTATAGACTTCTATTTTGAAACAGAAAGCTACATATATAAGTTGAGAAGTTCGAAACACAACATCAAAAATGGCAGAACGAAAACATTTTATTAGTTCAAAAATTCCTTATAGATTACTTTACAGATAACAAATATTCCAGACAATTCATTGATTACTTTGCAAACTACATCAAGTTACAATTTGAAACACTTCTCAGCAGCCACCGAGGAAGAAGATGCAAAATTAAAGTAACTTCCAAACTCTGATCCCCTGCAGGAATGGGCCCGAAAATAGTAGAACTTGAAATCACCAAAATATTATGGCACTAGTAGAAGGATCTTCTTCAGGGCCAATATCTATGGTCCCTGAAAGAAAAACTTCCTCTACCACTGTCTCTTCAACCATAACCCCCACCCCTCGGTGACAGAGAAGGAAGAAGGGCCCTATTTCTTAGACAAAACCTAATCACTAATAGGGTACCGACGAGACTTCCTCGGACGAATGCCTGCCACTTCATCTTCAGTTATAACAACTTCCTCAGCCAGTAGCCGTAACCCATTTCAACATTTCTGATGTCAATAGATAGTAAAAACGCACCATCTATAAATTGTCGTCCTCTGCCTCCAAAACGTCCTCATAGGAAATCCCGTGAAAGGTAGGGGGCACCGGAATTGGCGTCGGCAAGTACAAAGGTTGAAGACCAAAGTATCTGACCCAGAATTCTTTCATCTTCCTTCGAATCTTAGATTCCTAAGACTGTTGTTTTGTCGTCACCATGTTCTCAACACTTATAAATTTCTAAATTACAGTAAGACAGTTCGCACGAGAAAGATACAGAAGAAAATTTAGGAGGAATATTGGGTTCATCACACACCA
The DNA here is from genome assembly GCA_014058105.1 of Kingdonia uniflora. NCBI lineage: Eukaryota > Viridiplantae > Streptophyta > Magnoliopsida > Ranunculales > Circaeasteraceae > Kingdonia > Kingdonia uniflora. The sequence continues at coordinate 6,703,319 of JACGCM010000816.1, read as the reverse complement.
ATCAGAGTGCTCTTTATATTATGGTCCACATTAAAGCTGACTCTCCAAATTCCCAATGTCAGGAAGATTTCCCATGTAGCAAAACCGACTAGAACCATTGGTTTTAGGAAACCCAAAAGCCATAAATAGATATTCATGAAGATGCTTTGGAAATGATTCCCTAGTATTAACTGCAGTATTAAATGAAGATTTTCAACCAATACCACTCGCTCACAATGTTTCTCGTACTGTTGGCTAAGAATGGCGGTTGTAGTGGTTTATTCTGCTTCTTGGACTCATGCTTCATCATTCGACCATCATACCACCACTCGACCTTATCTACATAACACATGACACTATTGAAGATACATTATAGTTACAAAGTTCTAGTCATCATTTTTAACCTCTATATCAACAGTTCGAGTTAAGCAAATGCACCATTACTTGCTTTCCTTCAGACCTAGATTCTCACCCTTCTATCTTTTATTCCGAGTCATAAAAGAAATTCAAGAGAATTTACCAATCCCATTACGTTCTTTTGACTCCATTTCTGAAAGATGCTTGGAGGCCTCTAAATCGATCGTAAAAAAACACAGGAAGGGGTTGCTAAAGCTACCAAACTTGTGGGAAAATCTATCTTGCTCCAAAAGATTGTGGTATACCGAAGTCAAAGGAAAAGCAAACGAAAGCCACTCCTCTTCTTTTCCTTCTACCAATTTCTTCAAGGCCGAGCCTTGCTTTAAGCCCTTATTTAACTCCTTAACTACTAAAACCCTATAGATGCTAAAAACCTAAACTAGACTACCGACTCTAAGGATTTCTTCAGCTCTTTCTATGACTATAAGGATTCTAGGCTTACCCTCGAAAGTTAAGTCTTCATAACGCTCTTTCGCCGAAGATATCAGGAGGAACCTATGCAGTAAGGATCACGATGGCTGTTATTTGGAAATGGTTCAGTGATCCCATCTTTAGGTGCTTTCTTAATTACAGATTGGCTTTCTCATCTTTCTCATTTAGAACACCTTGATCTGAGTTACGATTCCTTTCAAGGTCCGATTCCCCGTGGTCTTCTATGCTGACAGACCTTCATCTTTCTTTCAACTGGTTTAACTCAATAATACCCGATAGGTTGAATAGTTTTAAACATCTAAAACACCTTGATCTTAACAAAAATGCATTTTATGGTACAATATCAGCTACTATTGATAACCTGACTTTGATCACAAGCCTCTACCTCGATGGAAACTACCTTGAAGGCGAGATACCCAATTTCTCCAGAAATCTTTACAGATTGGTAAATCTTGGACTGTCTTATAGCAATTTCAATATGGGGACATAACTGAGTTTCTAACAAGTCTATCCGTATGTGTCCCTTCAAGCTTATAATTTTTTGATTTGCGACGTAATAAAACTTCTTTCAGGTTCCTTACCACGTCAGCTCGGAAATCTTAGAAATCTCGATCAACTTGATCTAAGAGGAAACTCATTTTCTGGTGCTATTCTGATGTCCTTAGGAGAATTGAAATCATTGAGATTGCTTTATATTAGTGATAATAATTTTAACGGTTTACTTCCAGAACGTCTTGGGAATCTTTCAAACCTACAAGAGTTATACATCGGCAACAAGTAGGGGATGATAGTGGATAAACTAAACAGAGGTATGCAGAGAAAGTGAAGGCGTGCACAAAACCTTTATTACACCTCATCAGGATGTGCAAGATCACATACAAGAATATTTAAAGTAAATGCAACAATCAAAGAAAACTTAGAAAAACTCTTCAAAACTCGACTATATGACCATTTATTTCAAAATCATATTCATGCCCATGAGGCAGACCGTTAACACCGCTTTTTCACTTAATTAAACCATCATAACGCATGGTCTATCATTTAACTTTATTTTTTTGTGACAATTTTTGTGCAATCTAACAAATATCTCCTTGGAGTATTTGTAAATCTCCAAGAAAGTGAGCCTAGGAATTACCTATTTGTATCCTTGATGCCCTTGCATTTATCTGCATGCCTCTGTTTGATATTTAAGTGATTACTTTTAAGGAATTGAAGAGTATGAATATAATGAATTATTGAAAAATGTATAAAGAACCAAGATAAATGATCACTTAAATCTCTAACACAATATAAAACTTATTGGAGAGTAAAATTAGATGATTGAGAAAAGTAGAGATTTATTACCAATATAGGTTCTGGAATTAGAGAGAAGCTAAGACCAAATTGGAACCTAATATGAGAGAGAGAGAGGGGGGTGGGGGGACAAAGTAATGAAGTGTTTGGTTACAGAATAGCTAATGATCTTCTTCTTCCTCTTATTTTGAAGATCTGTGATACACTGAATGCTTTATTTTTATCTGTTTTCTGTAAGGTCTGCAAATCTTTTGAGGATAGATACATTCCAAATCAATTGATGGTGTTTACATAAGTGTAGAGAAGCTTTGGAACTGGATTCTGAACTCTAGCAAACTCAGGGTTAGAGGGTGATATAGAAAGGGGAGAGAGTAGTGAGGTATCAAAACCAATAAAAAATCTAAAGTTAAATCAATCAAAAGGAGTATTCAAATTCGTTAGTTATTAGTCATACATACCTCTAATCGATCAGGAAGACCATTGAGTTTATAGAAATCCTCTACGCTTCCTGTGGCATCATCAATTTGTTCACGGGTTGAAGAAGAGGAGAACTAATTCGGCAGATTGATTTAAAAAGATTGAGAGGAGGATTCGAACTGAGGAGAGGGAGTAGTATTAATTAAGAAAGACTGAAGTTTGCCATATGATTTGGCTTAAAAGCTTAAAACTAATGTTGGTTGATTAAAAATATAGGCTAAATTGGCAGATAATTTGACAGTTTTAAAGTTTGAACTAATTCTAAAATTTCTTGTGGGATCCGACGGCTTAGACTTAATTTTAAAGTATAGGAGAAATCCGAGCGGCCTAAATAATTCTTGACTTACGAGAGATGGGTAACGAAGGGCTGAGATCTAAAAATGGCTGATGAGTTATTCCTTTAGGTGTATAGATAGATATGAATAGAAGAATTAATATATATATATATTTTAGATTAAAAAAGCTATGTTAGTAATTTTTAACCCTTATAAAATGGCTATTTTCAAACAAAAAATAGCGATCGTTGTGGACATCGAATTGATGTACTATAACTTTTTTTTGCGTAGCCTATTCCATAACGATCACATCGGCATAAGGCATGCCTAAGGGAGATATCCCAATCGCCAGGAAATTGGCGTGGAAACTGGGCAGTTCACGACAAAAAAAGGGGCATATTTAGGTCATGTTGACGTCAGCTAAATTAATTAATTTTTTTTTAAATTATTTAAAAAAAATTAAATTATTACCTACTTATTACATTATTAGATCCAGATCCAATTTTGAAAATTGGACTTGATCATACCTGATCCATTACTGACGTAGCATGTTACATATCGAGGACATGTGGCATACCGCGTAGCAGTAGGACCTACCCATACTAACGTGGCAGTGGGACCCACCCATGATGACGTGACCTGATCCATTACTGACGTGGCATGCTACATATCGAGGACATGTGGCATACCACGTAGCAGTGGGACACACCCATACTAACGTGGCAGTTGAACCTACCCATGCTGACGTAGCAGTGACACGTGTCAAGAACACGCAACATACTATATGGCAAGATAGTGGCACACACGTGACAATCGGTTATAATGACGCGTGACTTAACTGTTTGATGATACGTGGTAGTCTGTTATGGTGACACGTGACAGTTTAAATTTTGGACACATGGCAAATGGTTTGACCAAATCGATCCAGACCAGTCCAGGCCTTGATCCAGGCCAAGCCAGATCGGTTGAAATACTAAATTTGCTCTAAAGAGCTCAATTTTTAGTCAAATTGAGTCCAATTCCTATTGACTGAACCTACCTCATGGGGGACCCATTTTAAATTTTTTTTATGAAAAATATTCTTTAAATATTTTTAGGAACGGGTGCCTCGTATAGGAAAACTGACTCACTTATATGTGATATAAGTAAATGGATTAATACCTATTTAAGTATCTTACGACAGCTAATAGGATAATAATGGTATTCCCCTAGGATACTAATTGTCATGATTATGGATTATAGATAATATGAAATTAAGATTAATTTAAAATAGGACTAGGGGTTATATCTAAATTATAGTTAATTGTGAAGGACAAATAAATAGAGCTCAATAGGGAATCGACTTAGTTTTATTTCTAAAAGTTTGGTGTATGAGGAACCAATTTTACATATCTAGGTCCAACTATAGATATTACATTATAACATTTAGAGGTATATATGCACTGATAGCAATCTATAATACCCTAAAATATTAGTTTAAAAACAGACATAATCTACCTATCATATAAACCCAACAGACTTTGGGGTGGGACCATACTAGCTAAACATCTAATACCCCCCATATTCATAGTAAATAGGGTCATTTAGCTAAAATATACCAACCTTATAGAACTTTAGGGATTAGAACACCCTAGTTATTAAAATAAGGATCGCAACATCTAGTGGTTTAAATAACTGTCTTGGCTAAGACTTTATTAAAATATACTTTAAGTTTAAGATCACCATTTTACGAGGTAAAGTTAGGATTTGACACTTAATAAGATCTTATGAGTATAAAGCTATGAACAGGGTTCACTTGCAAGTAATGATTGTGAATCATGTACTTCATTGCGTTATATACTATAAGTCACAAGTAATGACTGAGAATCATGTACTTCATTGCGCTATATACTATGAACCACAAGTAATGATTTGAAATCATGTACTTTAATAGGATTTCATAAGTAATAAGATATAAACAAGGTTCACCTGCAAGTAATGATTGGGAATTACTGACTTGAATACTATAAATTATCTTTGTGTAAGAAATGTTTATCAAGTACTACTACTGGTATTAATCTACATGTTTAATAGATGTTGGCAACACTTAGAACATGAGTACCTCCCATTGTGTAATTTCTATTTTCGGTACCAATATAATTGACCTCTACGGATACTAAAATCCATATGCTATTACAGAATATGGAAAATGCTATTGTTGAGAACAGCGAGACTCTAAAATAATAATGTAAGAGCTTTGTTTGCATCCTCGTCTCCATATTCAGGAAAACCTGTTAATGGACTACCCTATACTATAATAGTATTATATGACTGCGATACAATTTTTATTCAATAGTGCAACTCCACTATAATCTCACGTGGAGAAATAGTTGAGGTTAATAGAGATATTGGAAATATTCTATTACACTTTTTACGCTTCAAATATTGTTCTTGCGAGGCAATATTTGGTAGATCACTGTGCACGCAGACCTAATTTAAGTTTTCCTTATTTTTGAGCAAAACAATGAGCTACTGGTTAGAAACCTCAAGCTTATGCCTATTAAGAGTAAGTATGTTCCAGGGTTGCACAATATTGGGTTTAGTGATAGGTGAAGTTACGAATAGGGTCGCAACTGTGGATAAACGAGAGGTAGTAACAATGACAAGATTAAAATTCTAACCATCAGTAACCTGAGGCAAGGAGAACGAGAAGTTCACCAATGGACCAAAATAGAATATGAAGAATTCTAAAATAGATACGAGATAGTCGGGAATGGGATTACACGTTACCCCATACGATAAAGATATCAGCCCCAGACTTATGAAGTGATCACAGCTGGTGCAGGCCTTGTCGCGGCAGAGTCTGTGGCCATAGATTTCTCCCATGATACCAATGTAGCATTGGATCAAGTTTTAAGAATGAACAATAATAAATTCTCAGTAGATGAATAATGTCACGTAGAGAGTATTGCTAAGTAGTAACTTTACTTGTTACATAGAAGTAGTTTTGCTTTATTAGTTTTATCATTGACTGAGTTAAGAACTCTTCAATATTTAGTTTAATAGAATGCTCATGACATGCACTAGTTTGGAATCTCATCTATGAGATTGTTATTTGATTTCTTTTATTTGTAAATTTATTGCTTGAAAAGTAGTTAAATTCTATGTATGATAATTGATCTACTATATACAACCTACCTATGGATATATCTACTCATTGAGCATTATCGATAATAGGATGAGTGGTGAGGCATGTCTAAGATACATTAGTACCACGCACTCGATCCTTTTAAGATATGAACATATTTCTTGTCTCTAACCTTGTGTATCGGGGATGTCGTGAATATCATTGGCACGACCAACCTGATAGAACACACTGAGTGTGTCATGCTATTACTCTCTAATGGTACGATACAGGGTATCTAGTCCATTTTATATATTAAAAAATCCAGCTAGATTTTACTGAGTTTAGAGAAATACATGATAATGTTTATTACATAATGACTATCAGAGAAAATGACAAACAAGGTATTGTGCATTCCCTCAATGTCTAAAGGTTAGAATACGCTATTGGAATGGCTTTCAATACATTCTTCTAAGCTTGGATAGTGAAGAGGATTATCGGGATTACATATCATCTTTCCTTGAAAGGAAATAAGATCCAGGGAGTGTATATGTAATAATTACTTTCAAGGAAAGTTTATTATAGTATGACCAAGGTGGAGTGGGATCTCCAGCTTTCGCTCTAAACGTATCCATGGAAACACATGTGGACATATCCATCCTAGGGCTGCCAATAGATTGGATATAGCCCAAAATCTAATCCAAAATCCGATTCCTTTTTTGGATATGGATGTCATTTTTTCCAATCTGAATCCAATCATATCCAAGTATGGAGCATCCAAAATAATTTTGGATTGGATTCAGATAGTATCTAGTCCAATCCGATAAATATCTTATTCAAAGTTATATACAGATATGTTTAGATTTTATCAATGTTAATGTTCTACAACAATTAGAAATATATTATATACAATAAGAAAAGAAATTATAACACATCTAGCTTTGTGGCTAAGTGGTACCTTGTTCTTAAAGCCCATAAAAGGTCATGGGTTCAAGCCTTTGTATCCACATTTTTATTCATAAAAAATAATTATGAAAGGTCATGGGTTCAAGCCTTTGCATCCACATTTTTATTTATCAAATATAATTATGGTCGGATCAGATTTCAGATTCGGACCTCCAAAAATAGTTTCGGACAGGATCGAATTTGGATATGGATGTTACTTATAAAGTTTCAGATCAGATTTGGATTGTAGTAGACCAGGTCTGAATCTGATCAATTGACAGCCCTAGATTTTATCCACATAGTAACCCACTTGAGTATTTATGGTCATAATAGACGCATCTTGGAGATGGTCTTATGTTTGCATATTATTAAAATCTAGGAATATACGTTAGCATGACTTCTCACTTAGATCATTCAATCGTAGGCTCAGTTCCTAGATTAACCGATCAAAGTTGATCGATAAGACTTAACAGGAGCTTGGGAGTTGGACTTACAGGCTTTTGATGTTTATTCTACCACTAAATAGGATAGATGATTGAGCATCGTGATTACCCCATATCATACCCAACACGGGGTTTGTGGAGAATCAAATCGAGCGATTTAGGATAATCGATAAGCCACTGTTATTACGATCACAGCTTCCGGCTAGTGTGTGGGATATGCATTTTTGCTCCTGCAACACTGATTAGGGTTCATCCCATAATAAGTCATCAATTTTTTTTACCCCAAAACAACTAGTAACTGGGTTGGAGCCCAGTATCGCCCATCAACGAATATTTGGATATCCCGTATAGGTACCAATCGTACCACCACAAATTATGAAGATGTAACTATCAACGACGGCCTGATATTATGTGGGTTATGATTCGTATTTATCACTGGATATTTGAAATCCACTGACGACGTATATACTGCAGGGCAAATAATTATCACTTTGGTGAGATAATATTTCTAGTATTGGGGGGAGATATGACAGTCAATGTTAAGGATGTTTCCAAGATTAGCTGGAAATTACTATCGCTGTCTTATCTAGATCCCTTACCAAAAGTTAAATGACAATAAGGTTCAACGGATTACAAATATCCAATAGGTCACAAATGAATAGCCAGACACATTGATAGGCACTATTAAAGTACCGTAAGTGTATGTACCTACAAGTAATACACCTACATAACTGAGCATTTTGAGGGAATTAGTACCGCAAACGAATCTAATGCCCGCGCTTAATACGGAGTACCATTGGAAGAAATTATTATAAGTCAGGGAACTGCAGAATATGAGACAAATATGACTAATGGTACAGTCAGTTCATTGAAGATGAATCCACCCATCGACGAGGTAATAGTAGTTACACGACTAGTTGATACATTACGAGACTAGCCCGGGGTGACACATACATATGATAATAGGAAGATATCGATCTATTAAAAGTCTATAATAACACAACGTAGGATCGTTCAGTTGATATTTGTCGACAAGGTATTCATATTCGCTGCTGTGCTCACCATCAAGGATGTGAATTCAAAACCAGTTATTATAAATTACTGTATATTATTGTGCATTAGTCAAAGTGGGCGTCTGGAATCCAAGCGGAGCTCAACTTGCTAACCTAATGTAAAGTGATGCAATAGAGCCTGTCAATTATAAATGAGAAAGGTACAGAAACATGATTAACTCAGAGAGATAATTTGGTCAAGGCAAGACTAGTTGCCCAAGAATTCTTTAAGAGATTTGGCATTAATTGCAATATGTCCTGCCATCCAGTTATGGATGTTATAAAGTTTTGGTACTGATCAGTCTGTCAAGTTGTCGAGGATAAGCTAGATATGCAACTGATATAAATTCCACGCATCTATATGGGAAACTAGATACAGATATCTATATGAAGCGACCTTGAGAGGTATAAGTTTCTGGAAGTAATTAAGCCTGACACACAAGGTGTGTAAGTAATAAATCTAAATTTTTTAATATTAACTTAAAGTAATCAGGGCCCATGTGACATAGTAAGTTGATTGAGTATTTGAAGGTCAAAGACTTTGTAAATATCCTTATATGCCCATGTGCTCTTATTTAGAATACATATATTAGCTTCAGTCATCATAACAGTGTACTAAATGATTTAGATATCATTAAAACTCTGGGGGAGATCACGAGAGAAACCGAATACCTTGGGAAAGAATTCGAAATAAAAGACCTTGGGAAATTAAATATTATCTCGATTTGTAGATCAAACATCTTGGTAGCGGCATGCTCGTACACCAAGTAATATATATCGGAAGAGTCAAGTAGCAACTTTACTTGTTGCATAGTAATACTTCTACTTTATTAATACTTTCATTGACTGAGTTGGGAACTTTTTACTGGTTAGTTTAATAGAATGTTCGTGACATACACTGGTTTGGTATCCCATATATGAGATTGTTCTTTAATTTTTTTTCTTGAATTTATTGCCTGAGAAGTAGTTAAATTCTATGTATGATAATTGATATACTATATACAACCTACCTATGGATTTATCTACCCATTGAACATTACTGGTAATCAGATGAGTGACGACATACATTTAAGAGACATTAGTACCATGCACTCGATCATTTTAAGATATGAACATATTTCTTGTCTCTAACCTAGTGCATCAGGGATGTCACAAATATCATTGACATGGCCAACATGATAGAACACACTGAGTGCATCATGATATTACTCTCTAACTGTATAATATGGGGTATCTAGTCTACTTTATACACTAGTAAATCGAACTGGATTTTACTAAGTTTAAGGAGATACATGATAATGCTTACCACGTCATAATTATCAGAGAAAATAAAAAACAAGGTTATGTGCATTCCCTCCATGTTTAAAGGTTATAACACATTATTGGAACGACTTCCAATACACTCCTCCGAGTTAGGATAATGAGGAGGATTATCGGGATTATATCTTAATTTTCCTTACAAGGAGAGAAGCTCTTGAGAGTGTACGTGTAATGATTGCTTTCAATGAAAGTCTATTATTTCATCCTAGTATGACCAAGGAAGAGTAGGATCTCATGCCTTGGTCCAAATGTATCCATAAAGACACATATGGACCTATCCATCCACATAGTGGCTCACTTGAGTATTTATGGCTATAATAGACATATCTTAGAGATAGTTTTACGTTTGCCTGTTATTAAAATCTAGGAATGCAACGTTAGCGCAATTTTTTACTTAGATCATTTGATCACAGGTTCAGTTCCTGGATTAACCGATCAAAGTCGATTGATGTGACTTGACGGGGGCTTGGGAGTTGGACTCATAGGTTTTTGATGATTATTTTACCGCTAAATGAGATAGATGATTGAGGATCGTGAGTACCCCATACCATTACAACGGAGAACCTAATCAAGCGATTTAGGATAATCGTTAGGCCACTGTTGTTATGATCATAGCCTTCGGTTAGTATGTTGGATATGCATTCTTATTCCCACAGTACTAATTAGGGTATGTCCCATAGTAAATCATCAAAAAAATTCCCAAATGCGACTAGTAACTGGGTTGGATTTCGGTGTTGCCTTTCGATAAATATTTGGATACTCCGTATAGGTGCCAATCAGAACACCACAATATATGAAGATGAGACTCTCAACGTCAGCCTGGTATTATGTGGGTTATGATTCATAGCTATCACTAGATATTTATAACCCACTGGCAACATATATACTGTAGAGCTGATAATTGTCACTTTGATGAGACGATATTCCAAGCATTGGGGAGAGATATGACAGTCATTACTGATGATGTTTCCAAGATTAGTTGGAAAATACTATCATTGTCTCATCTAGATCCCTTAACATAAGTTAAGTGACAATAAGGTTCAACGGATTACAAACCTCCAATAGGTCACAAATGAATTGCCAAACACATTCATAGGCACTATTGAAGTACCGTAAGTGTATGTACTGCAAGTAATAGACATACACAGCTGAACATTCCTACAAAATTAATAGCACTCATGAACCTGAGGCTCGCACTTAATGCAGAACACCATTGGAAAAAAGTATTCTAAGCTTAGGAGCTGTAGAATATGGGACAAATATAACTAATAGTATAGTCGGTTTATTGAGGATGGAACCACCCATCGACAAAGTAATAGTAGCTATGCAACCAGTTGATGCATTACGAGACTAACCCAAGGTGGCGCATACATATGATAATAAGAAGATATCGATCTATTAAAAGTCTGTAATTGCACAACGTATAATTATTCAGTAGACATTTGTCGATAAGGTATTCATATTCGATGTTGAGCTCATCATCAAGGATGAGGTTTCAGAACCATTTATTGTAAATGGCAGTGTGTTGTTATACATTGGCCAAAGTGGGTGTTTGAAATCCAAGCAAAGCTCAGCTTGCTAGCATAATGTAAAGTAATGCCATAGAGCCTGTTGGTTATAAATGAGAATAGTATGGAACCATGATTAACTCGGAGAGATAATTTGGTCAAGGCAAGACTAGTTGCCCAAAAATTATTTAAGAGATCTGGCATTTATTACAATATGACCTATTACCCGGGTTTGGACGCTATAAAGTTTTAGTACTGATCAGTCTGTCAAGTTATTGAGGACAAGCTATACATGCGTGTCTTATGTAAAAACCATGTATTTATATGGGAAACTAGATACGGATATCTACATAAAGCCACTTGGGGAGGTATAAGCTTCTAAAAGCAATTAAGCCTGACACACGAGGTGTGTACGCAATAAAACTGGAAAAGTTATAGTTAATTTGAAGCAATCAGGGCCCATGAGACATAGTAAGTTGACTGAGTATTTGAAGGTTGAGATATCCTTATCTATTAATGCATTCTTATTTAGAACACATATATTAACTTTAGTTATCATAACAGTGTACTAAATGATTTGAATATAATTTAAACTCCGGGGGAGATCACGAGAGCCGTCGAATACCTTAAGAAAAAATTCAAAATAAAAGACCTTAAGAAATCAAGTAGTGTCTCAATTGTAGATCAAACATCTTGGTAGTGGCATACTCGTACACCAAGCTATATATATCAAAAGAGTTATCTAACACTTAACACTTGGGTATGGATATAACACCGTGTGCTAAGTCATTTATTGCGCGTCCACCACTTGGTTGTAGACAATGACATCTTCCACCATCTTACTGGGGGGAGAAACTCCTAGGGTCGTGATGCCATTGCCAGGAGGTATTTTGTTATAGTTAATTAGTTGCATATACTAGACCCGATGACTCATTTATAGTGGTACGCTGATACATAATATTTCTCAGACCCACATAGAGGCCATTGTCAAATAGATTATGTGTTCATGTACGGAGATATAAGAAAGTCTTAGAGATCGATGAAGCAGACGGCGGTACTTATATCTTCGAACCACGAAGAGATTTTTGTACTTCATGAAGCTGGCAAAAAATAATGGTTACGCTCCAAGATACATCACGTAAACTAAAGATTGTGGCATGTTCTATTCAAGATAAAGCATCGACTATGTATGAAGACAACTCGGCTTGTATCATTCAAGTCAATAGAGATTTTATCAATGGCGACAAAACGAAGTACATTTCACAGAAGCCATTCTATCCTTATGAATTACAAAAGGCGAATGGAATAGACATTATCAAGATATTTTAGAAGATAACTTTGTAAACCTATATATTCGTGAAGACTCTTGCACCACTTACGTTCAAGCAGCTGCTACATAAAATCGACATACAGAAGTTTTATTTATCAATATCTCAGGGAGATAGATCTTGATGGAGATCGACGTCATGGGGAGTAATCCCATCCTAACGTGGACATGTGCGTATTTTTATTTTTATTTTTATTTTTTTCTGATAGTACAGTTTTTATCCTAGGAGGTTTTACTGACGAGAAATTTTGATGAGGCAATGTATACGCGTCTACAAGCCATACGGGGCATAGGATTGAACTCTTTTCTTGCACAGTTTTTTGCCCAAGGGGGTTTTGTTAGGCAGAGGTTTTGATGATGCAAGTCGTCCTGGTCTGGAGCACCCCAAGGGGGAGTGTTAGGAGTTGGGTCGAGCCTAAGATGGGAACCAAGCTGGGTTGGGGTGTCCTACTGGGCTCCTAACAATCCCATATGCCATTAGGGTTTATGGGGAGAGTTTGAGTTGTTATAAATAACCAAAAAAGGCTATCTTCTTGTAATCAATTTTCTCTGAGAATACATAGAGTTTCAACCTATCAATAATATCTTTACTCTTCTCTCTATCAATTATTATTAACTTATAGAATAAGATATAATTCAACAGTATTTACATAAGACGCACATGTCTAGGTTGTCCTCGACAACTTGATAGACTGATCAGTATCAAAACTTTACAGATGTGTTGGATAATATTGGATAATACTCTATCAGTTAATCAAAAGCAATTTGATATAAGAGAAGAGTAGGGATATTTTTATTGATGGTAATCCTCTGTATCCTTAGAGGTTATGTATTACAAAGGATAACCTTTTTAGGTTATCTATACTAACTCAAACTCTCCCCATAAACCTTAATGGTCTATGGGCTTGTTAGGAGTCCAGTAGGACACCCCAACCCAGTTGGGTTCCTACCTTGTGCTGGACTCAACTTCTAACAAAGATGTCATAAAAAAAATGTTCAATTGCACATCTAGCTTCTAGTTGTTTGGATAATATTTCTAAATTGCAACTGATATGCGTATCTCAAGGAGGATTGATGGTTGACAAACAAATAGTATGATTTTGTTGTTTTCATCTGTTGTACTGTTACTGAAAGTCTGACCTGCTTTAACAGCAAAAACTAAATGATGAGAAGAGGTAATAAAACCCTTTTAAATACTCTTTCACTGGGTAGGGAGGTCCAAAAATGATTTCATTGAATCATTAATTTATTTTGATATTAAGAATGAGGATTTCCGAGTGTTGGTGGAGACTAGCGATCTGCAGGGATTGTTTCACGCTAAAAATGAAGAAATCGAATATGATGTTCTCATGTGTAATAAAGGTTTGGGTGTATTGGGCAGGCACCTTTGCGTATTTAACAAATCTCATTCCATTGATTCTGTTGTACTTGTGCTGAGGATATGGTGTGAAGGAGTCTTGGACTAAATTATATACCAATGTGGAAGAAACCATTGATCACTCTATCTCTATCTTGGGAGCAAACTGTGGCTCAAGCCTCAAGGACTTTACATTTTTCAAAATTGGCGAATTTTTATGTAGTGGCGACAAGAAAGATTTGATTTTGTATAAACTAGAATATAAGAAAGGCAGGAAACTTGAGATTCACAGGGTTCTAAAATGGATTGACATAAGGACATATGTGGGAAGCCTTGTTCCTCTTCAATGAGGTATATATGCGAGTTACAATGAATTTTTAGACATAAACCGGGTTCAACTCGTGGCATTATACATTGTAAAATGACTTTATATCTGGCTTCGACAACGGATTTTGTTACCAGATTTCAAAATCCACCATTATTGTTAGTCGAGTGAGTGAGATGGATAAAAATGGGGCTTACACTCCAATTTTTTTGGTACATGAGTAATTAATTTGCTTTGATGTTGTTTTTCTGAGGAAATTGAATTATTATCACTAAACTTGCTACTGAATTGTAATTCCATTTTCGCTACAATGGGTACTGAATAGTAATGAATTTGCCTGTCCTGTTTATTTGGATATCTTATTTGCTTGAAAACTTCTTCTTCCTGTTAAAACAACAATGGGTTCTGATTTTGGATTACGTTCAGACGGTTCAGTTGTTTTATGTTCATACGTACATTTAAATTAGTTGTTATGTTACATTGGGAATACAAGTCTCCTCTGTAGACCTGATGTTGGATCATGGGATGTCCTCCCATCTCTCTTTTGGTTTTTCAGTCGTGAGAAGTAGTTAGCATAAGCTTGATAAAAAGGAGTAAGCATAAGATGAATATTATGATGCCGCTAATATGACAGATGCCGTATGCGTGCTGTAGTTTAATACTTGAGAGTCTCATTAGGTATAGCTACGATAAAACCATCAACTGACCTAAACGTACGATAAGAGATACTGTTAGTAAATAGACACAAGTTGAATTGGTAGCGATGCTGTGTTAAGGATGTGTTTGATTCAACATTTTCAAGTGGAAAATAAAATATTTCTAAGAAAATTTGGTTTTCCACTATTTGGTAGCCTTTCATAGCTCACCCCCCCTAAGAAAAATTTTCCTCATTTATTTTTCAGCCCCACCTATATCTTTTCTCTCTCCTCCTTTGTCTCTTCGTTTGCATAAAGATACTCAATAAAGTTGATTATTTTCAATGTGAGAATCAAACAACTTGGATGTGGTTTTCCTAGAAAAAAAAAATTCAAAAACTAATTTTCATGAGAAAATGATATTTTTCTTGAAATATTTTTTAAGCATAGTAGATTTTGGCACAAATATTGTAAAGATAACTCTTAGATGAAATGCATAATGTGTGACACAACAACTGAATCACGTTACTCAGGACCTTTAGCACGATAGCAGGTTGTAAATATTTGTCATTCAAATATATGAATCACATCTTTAGATGCTTGATGGCAGTTTTGTCGTGAGGCAGTTGGATAAATAATTCAATAAGCTCTGTTAAATATTTGAAATGTTGGAGGAAATTACGTGACTGGTATTTCTGATTTCTCTGGCCAAGAGGGTGTCAACACCTAAGACAAAGGTGACGGACATGGTGAACAAGAAAGCCGTAGCCAAAACAAGGGGACGTGCCATAAAAAAGATGGAGGAAAAATGAAATTATTTCCCCAATGTGCCATTCTTCAGTTAATCAACTACTTTTCTTTTCTTAGATGATGAATAGTAGTGCTCCAATGATAAAATTAGATGAGATATTTGTTGATGTGTAATTAATTAGGCATTAATTGTATATATAATAAATAATTAACGCAATCTAGTTATATATAACTTGGGATTAATTTTGTATATGCTCCGATCTAAATGAGAAGAGAGAAAGTACGTAGACAAAGTAGAGACGTGTCTAAAAGGCGAATGGAATCTGATAGTAACGCAGATTGTTGACGTTAATGGAATAATAAAAACTCAAAAAATGTTGTAGATGATGATAAATATATAATACATATCAAACCCTAGAATAAACATGCCAATGCAAATGACATCCTATAACTTGTACGCACATATTGTAGTTCGATACTTGATTGCTCTAATATAAATAGATAGGCATTAATTGGTTCGGTGTAGGGGAATAAATTGGATTTTGTAAAGAGAGATAACGGAGTCACGGTTTGAATATTTTGAGGAATTTGTAAAGAGAGAGAGAGATAGGGGAGTTAGGGTTTGAATACTTTTGAGTAGTCTAAGAAGTTATCATAATGGGTTGCGACTTTCCAATTTTGAATGGTCTGAGTTGCTTCATAGTAGTATAACAGCAACATAAAAGAAAAATAAGGTAGATTGAAAGACAAGGTAATTATGGAATTAACCATGAAAATGCGTACAAAAAATGAAACAAATACATTAACACAGGCGAACTTAAATGTATTGTGATGTAAAAAAAGTACAAAACATTACACATCCTTTTTGAAATATAAAAAGATGCTAATACCCAAATTGTAGTTCCTTGAGCATTATTACAATAGTAGTACATGGATTCACCTAACAAAAAAGCTAGAAACTACTACTGACCACTACACCAACAGTATCTCATGATCAAACGAGGTGTCACAATAGCCCAACGGTCTACAAAGAAAGAACTATAATCATCAAAGGTGGGCTTAGAACATTTATAGCCAATAAAGCAACCATGTAACTATAACTAAGATAATATTTCTTTATGAAATAATAATAAAATGTTATCAAGTGTCCAAACCTCTAAAAAATGTAAAACAGTTCCAAGATAGAAGATATTACCAGGGGAGAGGATTTTCATACACACCATTTTTGCTACACACCAACTACACTCTCTCTTAACCACACAATCACTCTCTCTTGCCAACTAACTCACTCTCTATTTGCCTATGTGGCATCTCACTCAGCTCACTCACTCCACCGACTCGTCACCCACTCTCTCTCTAAAATTCTCTTACTCCAAAATTTAAATTTTACTCTCTCTCTCTCTCTCTCTCTTTCTTTCTCCTGGTTTCTCTCCACTTAATCACTCAGTCTCTCTCAATCCAAAATTCAAATTCCCATTAAAATTTCACCTTCTCTCAATCTACCTCCGGTTAAGGTACAATTTTTTCTCAGTTTATGTCCTTGTTGGGAAATTATATTTTGTGAAGGTGATCTTGGAATTGTGTTACAGAGGAAATTTGTGCTGGGGCATTAATTTTGCCTGATTTAACAGGTTAGTGGACGACATCCCGACATCCCAACATCTACCAACAAATCCAACATCGCAACATCTACCAACAGGTCAGTTATGTGCAAATTTCTTCTCTATAAATTTAAAAAATGTCATACACTACATAGTCGATATGTTATTGTCGAAATGTCACCATACGACAATTTAGGAGTGTCGTACAACACAACAATCAACAAATTTATACAGTTAAATTATCGAAATTGAATAAGTCGATAATAAATAACGACTAAATTATCGCAAACCAATACATCGACAAAATTATTGTCGAATACATCTGAAATCGATAACAAATTTGTTGAATACCCTAGAAATCGACAAAAAATTATCAATTTAAGGGGTTGTCGATAACATAACTCAGTGAAACCTGTTTATGTTACAGATATGAAGTTTATTGAATGGGTGTGCAATTTATTCCATTGGTATTTTGGCGGGGAACATGATGGCAGCGATAATGAAGTAATTCCCCTAGTATCCCCTCGTAATAAAGAGGTTGATAAACTATTTTGGTCCCAAGTAGTATTACGTATGGAAGCATTGGAAGCTGCAGAACGAAAAAGGCAAGCATACATATATTTGTAGAAGAGCTAGAAATCTACCGAGAGTCATCTTCTGAAGAATCTGATTGAAAGGAATATGTTTGAGATTGGGGACCATTAGACTGTACTTTGTGATGTTGGGGTTAACATGTTAGTGTAGTGTTTGTTTTGAACAATCTAATGACATACATGATGTACAACTATGACCCATAAAATCCTATGCAACAAAAGTTGTTATGAAAAACATTGTTTTTTGGTTTTTATTTATGGTCAGTTGTCTGACACTTTTGATTTTATATGTTCGTCTAACTGTATGGATGTATTTGATTAATGGGATTGTATCCAATAATTCCTCCTATATGACAGGATAATAATATGGAAGATTTTATTGAATCAGAGTGGTTAAAGGTAATCGGAGATAAATAACTGTAATAGCCTAATTCTGGGATACAGACTTAACCTTTACACCAAATGTATCTAGAGTGTTTAAGAATAACGGACAATAAACAACAAGACTGTTTATCGTGGAAAACCTTTGAATATGTTAAAAACCATGACCTCTCCTGAGGATTTTGAGAAAGAGATGATCTTATTGAGATTGCTAGTGTATTATAATGAACGATTTAGAATATAGGATAATAGAGTAGGAACTTTTCTATGCCGATCATTCCGTCCCTTATCTACAGTTCTCCAGGTCTTCTTATAGGTTCTCTAATATGACTGTTTGATGACCATAAAGTTCCTTACTGATGGACGTTACAAAGTAAGTGCGAGATATTATTTGACCAGGTTGTGTAACATTCTGACTTTTGCTGCTGTACAATGGCTTTATTGCTGACTATGTGCTCCGCGTAGGTCAAACTGCTGGTGTAGAAGTCGAAAGTGATGTCTCAAACTGGGGAAAGTTTGGCTTCGTCTTTAGCTGTGCTTCCTGTATGCTGATGAGATCGAGGGTGAGGTTTGAGTCCGAGATACGAAATAAGCTATTACAAGATGGCTCTCCACCAACAGCACGAGTGTTGCTAGGGATGAGTGGTATTTGTTGAGAAACTCATTTCGTACAGGTTTTTGATTGTGCCACGTACTCTGTAGTTGAGCTCGAAAGTTCGTCTGTAGTTCAAAGATGAGGCATGAGCTCGTGATGCAGAATAAGCCACTACAACCACCCCCTCTCGACCAACAGTACAAGAATGATTGTAGGCGAGTGGTACTAGTAGAGAAGGGTCATTAAATGCTGTAGTTATATCTGAGGTTCATTTCAAATATTAATTCATGAATCTCTGTTGGTGTCTGTTGGGTTTCATAGAACCAATGACTGTAGTCAAATATTGTTGCATGGGGAATCCATTTGGCGTTAAGAATTTTTAGAGTCTGCTTTGAATACTGATATATGTATAAAAGGTATCTTTGAGCAAAGTTTTGAGGAGCAAACCCTTCGTTTCTGATTTCTTCCTCATTGTTTTCTAATGGTGACAATGGTGACGACTAGGACTCAGGCCCGAGAGACTAGGATCCAGAGGAAGATGGAAGAATTGCAAATCAGGTATTTTGGTTATTAATCACTGCATTTGCTTACTCCAATTTCTATGTCTCCCACTTTTCATCGTATGTCTTATGAAGAAGTGATGGAGGCAGAGGATGATTACTACGAAATTGTACATTTTTTATTACTTGGTAACATTTGAGGTAGAATGTCATAACGGCCTTCATCTTCTGGCAAAGGAGGTTGTTATAACTAAAGATGAAGCGGCAGGTGTTCGGCCGAGGTAGTCTCGTCGATATCCTGCTAATGAGTAGGTCTTGTTAATAAAATGAGGCCTTTCGTCTGTCTCTAGCATGCGAGGAGGTGAGGAGGATGCAGAAGATCATTTTCTTCCATGGACCATAGTTCTTTGGCTATGAAGAAAATCTTTCATCTGTGAAAACTATTTCTGACTTCCCTGCGTCTTGTAGCATGGGATCAAAGTTTGGGGTCTACTTCTTCTATGAACTGTTCTTGCCAGGAAAAGGATTTTGAGCTAATACTTGATGTAAATTAAAGTAATCTGTAAAATCTCAGTTGTAAAGTATTATGTAAGAGTAACTTTCAAACTGAATAAAATACATGTTTTTTTTATGATGATACTGTGTCTTTGAGCTTGGTTGTTTTCCCTTTATGTTTATACCGTAGGCGTTGGTAATATAGATAAGTAGGTATCAGGGGTTTGGAGGAGAAAAATGGTAGTGAAAGGTGAGGGAAAATTTTGAGAAGATCGAGTTGTTGGTTTGAACTGGAAGTCTCATGTTTATGCGAGTTGTGTAACAGGGTTGAGATGGAGTTGTGTGTGTGACTGTTTGGCTAGCAATCATCGTGGTTGTTGCCATGTATGCGTTTGAGAAGATATTTTGTGCTGTGGGGTAATGAGTTGTCACTATATTCTGCATAGATATTCTCTTGTTCCAGAGATGTTCGTACCAATATTTTATGAGGAAAATCTGTGGGATGATTGATTATGAGGAGTAAGTAGGGATTCCATGCTGTTGTTACTTGTATAGTTCTGAAGTTGTTGTATTCGAGCATGGTGAGGACTCATTCTCAGCGTACTCAACAAGCGGCGGATGGTCAGCTTTATATCAAGGTTGCGGAGCTCCGTGAACGCTATTTTTGTCACTTGCCGTATGATGTCGTTCTTCCAGAATGGCCATTGAATCTGGTTGGCATGGATGATAAAGGCAGGCGTGTCGAGCAGGATCGCTTCATTTGGTGCAACATTTTTTGTAAGTCTCTACTGGATCCTTGTGTGCGAGAACTGACTGTTCGAAAGCTTGTATGCGATGAGATCGCAGAAGAGGATACAAGAACAGCGAATGGGGAGTTGATTATGTGTGGGCAACCGAACCATCGGGGTTGCTTCAGACATAACTGGGGAGCTCAATGAGCTCTAGGTCGTGAGATTACAAGTAATCTATTTTGCAGTAGTATTCTATGGTGGAGTGTTGAATTAATCTAATATGAGTGATCGTGATAGAATAAAGTATGTGATGTTCCGATCTGATTGAATAAAGTATTCTGTTAAATTTGTTGTGTACGGATGTTGTGTATGACAGCGTAGGATTTTAACAACTGTAGGGATATCTTTGAATTTTGAAAATTAAGCTATTTTAGGAAAGTTTGTACGATCTTGGTAGAGTATAAGTAAGATGATTGGTCGTTTTGGTACTGGGCTGAAAAAGGTGTAGGGTTGGTAATGGTAGATAACAGAGATAAGTGTGATGGTGACAAACATTATCACATAAATCATGATGATGTTGTGAAACAAAATGACGTACCTATAGCAATAGTGGGGATAACTGACACGTGGCAGAAGGAGCCGTCGTTTCATAAACCGAGGAAGAGTATAAAAACTCATCTCTCTCCCTCATAAATTTTCTACAGATTCAGAGAGAGAAAAAAGTGGTACGCATATCATTGTCAAGGAGACGAGGCATTTGAGTGCTGATTGTGTTTTAAGAAAGAAATCTGCATCGAGTAATAGGAGGTTGTCAAAGAGGCGATGGGAACGATCGTATTCAAAGAGACCGCTGGGTCAAATAGAGGATTGCTGTTCAGCAAGAACAGGTTGGTAATAAAAACTTTTATATGTTTGATTTTGTAAGTACTCTGTGCTTTGTAGTAATCTATAGACGTTAATAATCTGTATAGTTGGTTTTGGAAATTGGGGTTTTCAGGGGATTTTGAAAAAATAAAATTGAGAGAAAGTCTGTGATGTAGGATTTGTGGTATATGTTGTTTTAGAGAGAGAAAATGTGTTTGTTGGAGAAGAAGAGGGAAATTTGAAATGATTTGATTTTGGCTTTTTATTTTGGGATTTAGGGAAATAAACGTTTTGACTGGGTAGAAGGTGGGTCTGTTTGTTTTGTTTGTAATGTAGTGATAATGATAAAAAAGAAATGTCTCTGTATCTATAGGTTCAGTATGCATTCTAAACCTAGTATTCCTGCAAGTAAGTTTGTAGTCTCGTCTGATTCTGAAGAAATATCATCTTCAGGGAGGGGGAACGAGTGTAGTATAATGGAGGAAACTGTTAATAGTATGGGGGCGACGATAAAGATGGTGGGGCCCAGTAGATCTGAGGACATGAAAGATAAGGACGACAAAAAGGAGAAAGATAGATTCCTTGTCATATACCCAGATGGGGTGGATATAAGGGAAAAGTATTTGAGATATAGAAAGAAATACCTGGGAAAGTGGGGTAGGTATGTGGAGGACCAAGGTCTCTAGTTCAGGACCTATGTCTCCGAAAAAGGAGGGAAAGCAATATATTATAAAGTTCCCTATTTGGAAAAGTGGAATAAGGATAAAGGCATTAGTAAGGGGGTTAACCTCTCGTATTACAATGGGCTTGGGTTATCAGGCCTAAGTGGGGGCTTTTTATGTTTCTTGAATTAGGTCATCTATAGCCTTAGAATTATGCTGACCAACTTTCAGAAAGGGGTTATGAATGGGTTACAGTGCTGCCCTGCCCAATTGAATGAGAATGTGTATGAGATGATGAGGGTATGTGCGGCGTTGAATGAAAAATGGAGGAAGGAAGGGACTGCGAAGTAGTTCGCAGCTGAAGATGTTTTAAAGTCTTACAAATTTAAGTATATAGAGGGTCGAAACAGTGGTTAACTGTATAGTGACTCGACTAGGCCGAAATTCTTTAATTTTGAGTCTGCGGGTAGACCATAAAATGACTACCTCGTGTGTGTTGAGGGTAGCTATTTGCAGGTTCCAGATGAACCTGCGCTCGAGCTGAACCATAGATATTTTAATCTGAGTAAGTAATGTTAACCAACCTTTGAATACTTAATAGCTATGCTCGCATATTGTGTAACTAATATTCTATTCCTTTTATTTGGCAGAGCCCAAACCATTGGCTACTCCGGATAAGACTTGTCTGTTTGATTGTGTTGCTCATGACCAAGACGAGCTGACGGAGGTATTCAGTGAATTGGGTATCCGAAGGCACAAAAGAGTAGATTCAATAGTGCCAAAAGTTCAGCGAGTTCAAGAAAAATAAGCTATGGCCGAGGGGAAGGTTGTAGAGACCATTGCTGACTTTCTTAGTCCTCTTCTTTTTGTTCCTCAGATTACCAAGCGGCTTACTCGTAAAGGCCGAAAGTCAGCGCAACAAAGCTGCTCAGCGATTGAGGTTGTGTCCACAGAACAAGATATCACAAAATCTGAAGTGAGCGTGTCTGCGCTTAGGGATGTTGAGAAGAGTCTGAAGAGAAAATGCATGTAGAGGAGGACAGTGATCAGACTAACTCTCTTGCTGCTACCAAGATGAAAGAGTTGGAGCAAAGATACTGTCATATGACTGGGACAAACTTGCAGAAGCTCGTGGATGAGTATCTCGAACACACGTTCGCGGTATGTGGTTGAAAAACTGTTTACTTGATGTTGCCTTCGAACTGAATGAAATTGTTGAATTGACTCTTCTGTTTTTGTTATATTGATGACTGTCAATGATGCTAAAGGGGGCCAGATAATGTTTGGACATGAGAGGCCAAAAATTTGACGATCTGACGGCGAAGTTTGAGGCTCAGTCAGCTCGCGTGATGGAGCTCGAGGGTGAGCTTCAGTTAGAAAGAGAGAGAAGGGTTGCAGATGCTGCCGTAGCTGTAGAAATGTACAATAAACTGTCAAGGCATGACAAGCTCATGTCTGATGCGGTTACAGTAGCCTTAAATAGGCTACTTTATCAACTAGTACTATTATTTTGGGTTGAGTGCTGATGATGTGGCATTGGCCCGGAATGGTAGGTATGCAGAGATTGAGCTCCCTGCTGAGGAGGAAGAGGTGGCTGGTAATGCTGTTGGTGCGCCTGAGAAAGCTTCAGACCTTCTTCCAGGCAGTGCAGAAGCAGTCCATACTATTGGGCAAGTAATGGATCCTCTGTTGGAACGTGCTGAAACAGTTCTTTCTCCAAAGAAAATGCTAAAATATCTTTCTGAGGTAGACATTAACAAGCCTCTTTAAACGTTCTGTGGTATCCTATCTTTTGTTTGTCAGCTCATTTGATTTAGAAGAGATAGTACTCTCTATAATCGTACACTATTTTAATTTTGAGTGCTATTTTTGAAATATGTTTTTTGTGAATGTTGGTAATGAAATAAGATATATATAATCTGTGTAGGAGGTAGAGTGTTTGAGAAAAACAAACTCCAAATTAGAGAAGTCGCTGAGTAGAGTGAGGGATTCCGTGGCCCGTACTCAACAGGTACTTAACAAAACTGAATACGAGAGAATACAATTTAAGTTAAATTCAAAGAAAACCTTTAAAGAGTTATATAATCTGCAATGTAAATATACTAAGATAAAAGTATAGAGAGGCAAAGTGTTAAGAAAGGAAGAGGAAAGGGGGGTATTAGTTCGAAAACCAAAATAGTTGGTTTGTTTTAACGACCCAAGTGATAAGACGAGGTGTCAGAGTATGCTATTGGTTATGACTTTGTATTTTGAGGTCGAAGTAGATAGTGAACGAGAGTTAAAGGAGGCTTATATAGAGCTTTTGAGGGAGAGAGGTGTAGTTTCAGACCCAGCACAAGTTATGTTTTTAACTCAAGCAGTACGTAATTGTCATAGCTTAGAAGCAAAAGAATATTCAGCTCGGGCTGGTGTGTTTGTTGTATGGGGTGATGTAGAGAACCTTTATCTGATGTCTTTGGCTTTATATAAGATCAGAGAGCCATGAGGATTATATTTTTCAGGATAACGAAAGAGCAAATAGAGGTTCAAGCACAATTAGAGGGTGAGGTAAAGGGGTTAAATGATGAGCTATCGCAATACGTGGAGTAAAAAATGTCTTTAGCAACGCGGCTGTTGAAAGAAGTGGCTGCTCAGATGAAGGTAGAGGCGGAAATGAGGGCTTTAGGTGTGCTACTAAAAACCATGCGTCACTGATTCCACAAAGTGCAAATGATATTAAAGGAGCATCTATGCCCATCGCGAGCAAAAGTCACTGCTCGAACGTAGCATGAGCGTCACAAAGACAGTGTTACTGAGTTTTATGTGATAAAATTGTCTAGGTTGGAGAGCGTATTTAGGAAATTCGTAGAGGAATATTGAAAGTATTTTGAAGTGGAAAATGCCAAAGTAGAAAACCTATGGTTTATCCGAGGTGGATGTGAAATTATTGGTGATCACCCCCTTTGTAGGTCGTGGGAGGAATCGTCAGAAGAGGAAGAGGTTGAGTGTCTGAAACTCCGAACGCAAGGCACACAATGCCAGCAGTAGGTTGTGACCTTTAGCACGTCGGTAGATGTACAGGTATCCAATAAGAAGGTCGTGAGAGATAAGCGGTGGTTGTCTCCTGTCTGGAAGAGTCGCAAATAGATTAGTCTTATTTTTCCATGATTATTCCTTCGCAGTGTTTGAAAATGTAATATATGTTTTGTGAGAACATAATTATGTATCTAACTTGCTCAGAAACTATGTTGTTGATGTAGTTTTGCCAACTACTATATGTACTCTGTTGTTATGAAAAACTATTATAAATGTAAGATGTTATGAATAGGTGGACCTGACTTCTATACAAAGTCAGTGCGACGCATTACGTGTCAAGAATGATAAAATGCGTGCTAAGCTAAGATCAAGTCAAGAATCTAGAAAAAATGCTATTGAGGTTAAGGAAAAATTAAGGGCGGAGATGAGTGAAATTCTTTAAGAGAAAGAGGCGGTAATATCTGTTAGTTTGAGAAAGATAGAGAGTTTAGAAGAAGAGATAAGAAAAAAGGGCGTTGGAGTTGGAAATGGATCGCGATGAGCTAGTCAAAGAGTTGCTGAACTGCTATCTGCGCGGTCATAAATTGTAGAACTGCTAGTCACATTTGAGGCTGAAGGAAATAATGTGAAGGAGCTGCAGTTTCAAGTGAATATGCTTGAAGCGGAGATAAGCGATGTTAGAGCTCATGCTCGCAAATATGAAGCATTATTGTTAGTTATTGGGATGACGGGAAAAGAGATGGAGGAGGTTTGTGCTCAATAGAATGAAGTCATCAAGAAGGACTAGAACAAAATATGAGATCTAGAGTAGCTTTCGCAAATGCGGTACCTAGATATCTTGGAATACCAGTCCGAAAATGATAGATTTCGTAGCGCGAATACGAAGCTGGAGGAGGATCTATTACGGTTGGAGATAAGTTATGACTCGAAGTGGGTAGAATGTGCAGGTTATGAATATTTGATGTCTCTAATTTACCATATGGATGACATCATGACCGTGCTGGAATCTTGGAATTCGGATGTATGTCGTGAAAAATAATGAGTAGTTGATCGTTGTAAGCAACTAAAATATGCACTGAAGGGAGCGCAGCATAAGCTAAGCAAACTCCTTCTCAGTAAGCAGGTGAAAAATAAGGCGGGTGGTAGTCACGAAAGGGAGATGGTTACATTAATATCATTCTTTGCAGCTGAGTTGAAGAGACTGAAAGCTGATAGCCAGAGGGTATATAATGGTTTAACTGCTCAAGGTGGAGAATGTGAGATGGAGGTAATTCAAACTGCATATTTAGAATCCATGATCTCCAAGATTGGTTTGTTTAAATAGAGGATGGTTAGAGAGGGGAAGAAGATTGTTTTGGGGAGGATGCCAAAATATGTGTCTGAAGTTACATAAGATTGGGGTAAAGGACGCGACATGACATTCTAATGTGGCTAATGAGTTAAGTGACAACTCTAGTGAAGAATGAGTAATGTGATTTATGTTTCATGCATACGAACAATGGATAAAAAAGAAATATGGATATATAAAGGATTAGTTAAAGATGAATAGTAAATTGTATTAACCGTGTGAGGTACCAATGATAATGTATGTAATGCAGTATGATATGCGATCGGATCAGCCAAAGTGGTAAACGATTTGTGATGCATGAGATGATCGGTTTGGCCAGAGTAACGAGCTATTTGCGTTGCAGTTTAGATTGTCGATTTGTCTGAAGCAACAAACGATCTGCAATGTAGTTTAGATGACCGATTTGGCCGAAGCAACAAATAATCTGTAATGTAGTTTTTATAGTCGATTTGGCTGAAGCAACAAATGATCTGTAATGTAGTTTAGATGATTAGTTTGGCCAAAGCATCAAGCGATCTGTAATCTATGTATAGAAGTTTTGCAGGGCAATCGAACATAAGTCTTTCATTGGCATAAGATTGACGTACAACGAATGTATTAAATAGATCGGTTTGGCCGAAGTAATAAACGATTAGATGATCAATTTGTCCAAAGCAACAAATGATCTGTAATCTGTGTATATAAATTTGGTAAGGCAATTGAACACAAGTCTTTCTTCGGTGTAAGATTGACGTATAGCAAATGTATTAGATAGATCGGTTTGGCCGAAGCAACAAATAATCTGTAATGTATTAGATGATCAATTTGGCAAAGGCAACAAATAATATGTAATCTGTGTATGAAACTTTTGTAGGGCAATCGAACACCAGTCTTTCATTGGTGTAAGATTGATGTACATCGAATGTATTAAATAGATCAGTTCGGCCGAAGAAACAAGGGATCTGTAATGTATTAGATGATCAATTTGGCTAAAGCAACAAATGATCTGTAATCTCTATATAGAAATTCTGTGTGGCATAGTAGAAAGTACTCAGATGTGTTCATCAAACAGTAATCTTTTATTGATGTGAGCTCGTCATACGAACTGATAGATTGGTTTGGAGAAAAATATACTATGACAGATGTGTTATCTTTGATACACTTTCAGTCTCCTTGTGTTCCAAGGATTGGGTATGTGCTCGCCATGCTTAGTGGCGAGGTCGTAAGAACCGAGGCAATTTTTCCTGATGACGACAAAAGGACCTTTCCAGTTTTTAGATAATTTCCCTGCGTTGAGCTCTTTGCGATGTTTGGGAATCTCCCGGAGGACCAGATCCTTAATTTCAAACTCTCAATACTGAACGCGTTTGTTATAAGATCGGGCTAAAGCTTGGTGATACATTCCCAATTTCATGACTGCTTTGTCCTGAGTCTCCTCGATCCAGTTCATATTGAATGCTAACTGGAATTCGTTTTCTTCATCGGTCATGGTATGGTCGCGAATAGGGTAATGATATTGTGTAGGGATAATTGCATCGGTACCGTAAGCCAAAAGGAACGGCGTGCATTCAGTTAAAATACGTAGCAAAGTTTGATAAGCCCATAACATATGTGGTAACTCCATGACCCAATTTTTTTTTTCTGCTAGGCGCTTTTTGATTCCATCGATAATAGTGCGATTAGTGATCTTGGCTTGGGCATTCCCTTGCGGGTAATACGGATTTGAAGGTGAATGTATGATATTGTGTTGATTGAGGAATTCGATGACCTTAGAGCCAACTAACTGAGGTCCATTGTCGATCCTGATAAGATGAGGGCAGCCAAAACGAATGATGATGTTTTCCCAGATGAACTTGATGACATCATCTTCTCGTGTGTGGCACAGGAGAACTGCTTCTACCCACATAGTGAAGTAATCCGTTGTGACTAGGAGGTATTTCCATTTTTCTGGCGCAGTAGGAAACTCGCCGACGAGGTCGAGGGCCCATCTTTTAATGGCCATACAACGTTGCTATAATGTAGTTCTAAAGCTGGAGATCGAATTTGGGGACCATGGCGGTGACAAGCATCACATTTGCTTACGAGCTCGATTGCTTAAGCTTTCATTTTAGGCCGGAAGACGCCTTGAGTAAGAGCTTGATTGGCCATAGATCTTCCTGCTGCATGGGAACCACAAGTGCCTTCATGTAGTTCGTGTAAGAATTTTTGAGCTTCTTTGTAAGACAAGCATTCAAGATACAGTCCTGTGACCGAAATCTTGTATAAGAAACCGTTTTCGACGATGCAGCATTTTGCATTATCAAGTACGCGCCTTCTTTCAGCGGGGTCTTACAGGAGTTCGCCATCGAATGTGTTCTTGGTACTAATATACTTGAGGAAAGGTCATCTCTGATCATCTTCATCCTCATAAACGCCCCTAGTATTAACAAAATTTGAGCTTATAATGTTAATGCTAGAGGTTGATATCACATCAAACTTGAGATACCGAGCTTCTGAGCCAAAGACTCTTGAAAGATATGCGAGGGATTCTGAATATCTATTTTCTCCGCGTGGCAAATGGTTGATTTAAAATTTCTTGAATCTACTTATTCTGTCGGCTACGGCGGCTGCGTAATCGATCATTTTCCCATTCTTCTAGAATTTTTTTGTGCAATGGTTTACAATGAGCAAAGAGTCCGTATATACGGACAGTTTAGACACTCTAATTTCTAGAGCCATATCCAAAATGTGAATTATTGCCTCGTACTCTGCTGTATTGTTGGTAACTTCAAAATTTAATCGGATGGCCTTTTCAAGTCTATCATTAGAAGGAGTGATCAACACAATTCTGATTCCTGATCCAGTGGGTCCCGAGGATCTATCGGTTAGAAGACGCCATCTCTTTTGCATTATCCAATCTACCATTTCTTCGACCTGTTCCTTGTAAATTTCTGTACCGTCTTCTACCCAGTCAGGATCTTCTACGGGATAGTCCACAAGGAAATCTACTACTCCCTAGCCCTTTTCAGAATGCTTAGGCTCAAATCGGATGTCATGCATGCCAAGAGTGACTGACCACTGCTGGATTCGTCTAGGTTTCTCTTATTTGGATAACATTGCGCGTAGAGGGTAGTTGGTCACTACTCGTACTGAGTGGGCTTGGAAGTATTGCCTCAATTTTTGTGAGATACGGATGAGAGCCAAAAGCAGTTTCTCGACCTTGCTGTATCGGGATTCTGCTAGAGCAAGAGTTTTACTGATGAAGTAGACAGGCTTCTCGATTTTCTCATCAAGCCGAATGAGAACATAACTTAATAACTCTTCAGTAATGGCAAGATAGATGGTGAGTTCTTCCCCTTCGCAAGGTGTGCTCATTACTAGTGGTGAACTCAGGTCAAGTTTTAACTGTTGAAAGGCAACTTCACACTCCACTGTCCATTCGATCTCATGGTCCTTCTTATGTTTATGTTTTGTTGTCCCCTCGCATAATAAGTTAAACAACCATCGACAGTGATTAGATGATTTTGAAAAAAAACGGTTTATTACGGCAATCTTCCCTGCTAACTTCTAGACGTCTTTTTTCGTTCTGGGGGAAGGCATCGATAATAGTGCGGGACTGCGATCCGGATCGGCTGTAATATCATGCTTGCTGATTAAGTAGCCCAAGAATTTTTCTGATTGAACCCCGAACTGGCATTTGTCAGGGTTGAGTCTTATCTTATAGAGATGAAGGATATAAAAGGTCGTGTGTAAATCCGCAATATGGTTTTCCTTCTTTAGATTTTTATACAACATATCGTATATATAGACCTCAATTGTTTTTTCGAGGTGATCCTTGAACATTTGGGTCATCAATCACTGGTAAGTAGCTTCAGCATTCTTGAGACCGAATGGCATGACTTTGTAGCAGTATTGGCTGTGCTCTGTAATGAAAGCTATTTTCTCTTGGTCGTCAGGTAGAATAGGTATCTAGTTGTAGCCAGATGCGACATCTATCATAGACGGGAGCTCGTGCCCTGACGTAGAGTCAAGCAGGTTATTTATGACAGGGAGTGGGAAACTGTCTTTTGGAGTATGCCTGTTTAGGTCGGTGAACTCCAAACACACCCTAATCTTCCCATTCTTCTTTGGTACTACTATAATATTCGATATCCATTCGGAATAATTGGCCTTACGGATAAAATCGGCTTCGATAAGTTTTTTGATCTCTTTGCTTACTTCATCGCGAAGTCTAGATATTAAAGTCCTCTGTCTTTATTTGATAGCTACGGCTTTTTACTTTAAGTTGAGTTTATGACAGGCCATGTTCAGGTCGATACCCAGCATCTCGTGAAACGTCCAGGCGAAGACGTCACTATTTTGTTTAAGGAAATGGATGAGAGTGTCGCGCTCTGCCGGTAGAAGATGGGTGCCAATATATGTCTCCCGCTTGGGTCTACTAATTTCAACATATTCTGTGGTCTCTGTGGTGGGCAAATATTGCCCTACAGTGTTGACTGCAAAGTTCTCTGCAATGTTTCTTGTTGTCTTCTGTAATTGTTATGTAAGCTGATGTTTGGAAGGTTCCGGTCTAATGATGAGAGAATTTTCGCACACTCGTACTAATTTCTGACTTCCTTTTATCTCGTAAACGCTACCCTCCCACTCAAAATGTAGTGCCAAGTGGTAGGTTAATAGAATAGCGTGCATGTTGTGTAACTAGCAACGTCCCATGATCCCCAAATAACGGGATTTTGAATTGATGACGTAAAAGACAACGTCGAGTGCTACCGTCCCTGCGGTGATAGGAAGTACGATCTTTCTTATGCGCTCTTCCTTTAACCCATTGAAACCACAGATATAAGTGTCGCTGGGTTGGACCTTATCGGCCAGACCCATCTGATCGATCATGCCCTAAAAAAGGAGTTTGATAATGCTGTCGGTGTCTATCATTATCGTATGAAGCACCATATTCCGCATTTTCAACATAATCACCAAGGCATCATGGTGAGGATGGCTGACATGTCGAACATCGCAATCATCAAAAGAGATGCCAGTTCGCTGAGAGCTGGATACCAAAATTAAGCAAGCTTCTTTATCTTGCATGGATAAGTTGTGACATTGGGCAACACACCTCCGCTTGCTTCTGTTTAATTCTTTGATGACCTGGGTCTCCAAGAGATGGCAGAACGATATATGGTACAAATACTTTTCGGCTGTGAGCTCGTCAACTTGCATAGCTTCAGTGGGGTTTTTGTAACTCCCGTTCTTATAACTCTCCACGTCCACTATATACTCGTGCATTCGTCCATCTGCGAAGATGTACTGATGTACTCCAACAACCGTTGTAATGTAAAACATTGTTCTGTCTCATGATGTCGGACCTTATGGTGGATGCAGTATAGAATATTCTCTATCGGTTGAAGGTAATGCGCATTTTGGAAGAATCTATCTTTCAGTAATATAGGATATATAATGGCTATAGTCGCATTCATCTTTGGAAGGTAAGGTCTACGCAAGTTACTCCCCTTCTGAGGTCATTCGTCGTTAGATTTTGTGCATTTTCTATCTCCTCCTTGATATGATGTTCAATTAAAATCAGAATGGTTTGACTGATCTCGAGCTGTCAGTGTTGACTTCTGAGGTTTCTGCCTATCGGACACCATCCACTCTAGGTCGATGTATCCGCTGATCTTTTCGATCATGTCTTCCAACGTTGTTGGCTTGTTGAGGATGAAGTATTCCTTCGCTCGACCATCGACGAGTAAGTTGTTGGTGAAAACAAAAATAGTAATCTTTTGGTCGAGTCGGTCTACTTTTTGAGCTAACTCCAAGAAATTTTTGGTAAACGTCTCGAATTTTTTTCCATGCATCTGTTTGAGGCTGAAAAGAGAACATAAGTTCTCTTATATATCTCTATTGTGGGAGTAATTCTTGACGAAGAGTTTGTGCAGCTTTTCAAAAGTTATGATGGATCCTTTTGGCAGTGTATGGAACCATCATAGGGGATTGCCTGACAATCTGGTAGGAAAGAGCCGGCATAGAATGTGGTTAGATGTGGAATGCAGACCTAGAACATTCCAGAACTCCTGAAAATGTTCTGCTGGATCGGTCCCTTTGTACTTTCAGATCTTCAGAGTGTGAAAACCGGTGGGGACTTCCCCATCTAAGAGCTCTTGGGCGATCAAGCCCTTTTGTAATCTATTATGGATCCCTTTAGTTAGTGTGTGGGCTTCGATAATTCTTTGATTTGCTTCTCGACATGTTCCTGAGTGACGTACAGTCGAGCTGTGATGGTTGGACGTGTGAGGCGCCCTTCTCTAGGATTGTGGTCACCACTCCCTTTACTTAGGCATTTTTTTGCCAGGACTTTAACTCTTCGAGGTGGGTTTTCAGTCTGTCAGGATCCTGCGAGGACGCCATCTAGTTCCTATTAAATCTCTTGGATTGGGGTACGATCCATGTCCTATTGCTGATGGTTAGATCGAAGCGCACCTCCTGCGTGAACGCCCTTCGGAGGATGCCTGATTATATCATGAACGGAAATCCACAAGACTTCAGGTTGTACGACTTTGTTCTTTTGGGCGGCGACATGCTGACCCTGTAAGACCTTTAGCACATCTTGTACACACGCGAGTTGTTATTTTAGGGCTACCCTTCTTTCTGTTTCTGAGTTCAGAGTAGCCCTCAGGTCTGCCAAAGCTGCGTTCTCTTCCACTTGGATGATCGGCGTACTTTAACCTGGAGGAGACATTCTGAGAAAAGGTGATCAGCAGCGTTTGAGAATTTTGGTTCCCATAGACGGGGCCAAATGTAATAGTTTAATTCTGGGATACGGACTTAGCCTTTACACCAAATGTATCTAGAGAGTTCAAGAATAACGGACAATAAACAAACAATACTGTTTAGCGTGGAAAACCTTTGAATAGGTTAAAAACCACGACCTCTCCTGAGGATTTTGAGAAAGAGATAATCTTATTGAGATTGCTAGTGTATTACAATGAACGATTTAGAATATAGGATGATAGAGTAGGAACTTTTTTATGCCAATCATTCCATCCCTCATTTGCAATTCTCCAGGTCCTCTTATAGGTTCTCTAATATGACTGTTTGATGACCATAAAGTTCCTTAATGATGGACGTTATAAAGTGAGTGTGAGAGATTCTTTGACTAGGTTGTGTAATGTTCCAACCTTTGCTACTATACAACAGCTCTATTGCTGACTGTGTACTTCACGCAGGTCGAACTACTGGTTTAGAGGTCGATAGTGATGTCTCGAACTGGGGAAAGTTCGGTCTTGTCTTTAGCAGTACTTCTTGTATGCTGATGAGATCGAGGGTGAGGTTTGAGTCCGAGATACGAAATAAGCTATTACAAGACGACTCTCAACCAATAATACGATTATTGCTAGGGATGAGTGGTATTTATTGAGAAACTCATTCTGTACAGGTTTTTGATTATGCCACATGCTCTGTAGTTGAGGTTGAAGGTTCTTCTGTAGTTCAAAGATGAAGCACTAGCTCGCGATGCAGAATAAGCCACTACAATCACCAGTAAGGGCTGCCCAAAAACATACGTCGGGTGTCGATACCTGAAGACCTGATTGTACCATTGATTCTTTGTTTGTGAATACGCCATATGAAGGGCAAAGTTTTGATATAGTGGATGACGCAAGTTCCCTTTATGAGCAATATGGAAGGAAGCAAGGGTTCTCCACAAAGAAGCACAACTCTAAAATATGGCCAAGATCCGAAGAGATAGGATGAGTAACATTTACTTGTTTGAGCAACAGTTTGTCGAAGAAAAAGAATACTTCTGATACAAGTGAACAAGATGGGAAGAAGCAATGTTCTTATCGATGCGGGTGTAAGGCTACTTTGAACATTAATTGAAGAGAAAAACTTGGTAAATTTGTTGTTACCAGTTTCTCAGATGTCCATAACCACAAGTTTGTGTCACCTCACAACTACCATCGTATGAAGATTAATCGTTTCTTTTCTGAAGCTGTAAAAAACCTAACTGAGACTTTTGAGCTGCACAACATCTCAGTAAGCAAGGCGCCTGCTCTATTCCCAGACATAAACTTCAACAAACGTGATTGTTACAACCTCAAAGCCAAGGTTAGCAAGGATCGTCTATTGAGTGGTGATACGCAGGCTGCATTGGATTAGTTCAAGAAAAAACAACTCGAAGATCCTATGTTCTACTTTGACATTCAGCTCGATGATGATGACAGAGCATTTAATTTTTTTTGGAAAGATCGTCGATCCTGAATGGTGTATGAAGCTTTTGGTAATGTAGTAACTTTTGACACCACATATAGGACAAATATTTATAAGATGCCATTTACACCATTCGCGGGACTAAACAGCCACTACCAAACAATCCAACTCGGATGCGAGGAATGAGCAAGATACCACCTTTATTTGGTTATTTCATACATGGAAAAAAACGATGAGCAATAAACACCCGACGGCTATTATCACTGACCAAGACGCTGCAATGGGTGCTGCCATTCCCAAGGTCAGTCTTAGTGTTATTATTATAGGAATTGTCAAGTAAATTGTCAAAATCCACAAAGTCGACAATAATATTGTCGAAAATCTTGAAATTGACAATTTGTATTGTCGAAAGTCATGAACTTAACAATTTATTTGTCGACTTTGTGGATTTTGACAATTAAATTGTCGTAAGCCACGAAGTCGACAATTAATGTTCTCTAATATCTACATTTTCTCACAGGTGCTCTTAAACACCAAATATCGGCTCTGCTTATGGCACATCATACACAAGTTCCCTGAAAAAATTGGTTATGTTTATCGAGATCCATCTACATTCAAAACTGATATAGATTTAATTATTCACAACATATATGATTTTGCAGAGTTTGATAGAAGGTGGAATGAGCTTTTGAAAAAACATAATCTTGATGACAACAATTAGATGTAAGGGATATTTGATATAAGAGAAAGATGCATACCATTGTGGAATAGAGGTACTTTCTAAACTGGCATGAGTACGACTGGCCGAAGTGAGTCAACAAATAATTTCAACAATAGTTGGCTGCTTCCTTCAGCTGGTCTGTACAGTTTCGTGATGAAATATACAACAGTTCTATTAGACACATTTAAAAGAGAGAGGGAGGAGGACTTCCTATCCCATCATAGATATCGGCAAGTCGGACCTTATCATGCTCTACTAAAATAAGCAGCAAAGATGCATACGAGGTAGATTTTCCATAAAGTTGAAGACCAATTTAATCAAACTTTTCGTTTTGCAGTAATAGAAAAGAACATAAACAGCAATGTTCGAGAAATACTTATGAAGTCACATAGAGGACCGCCTGAAAGTTTTAAGCTGAAGATAGACTTAGCCAGCCTGACAGGCCATTTTTAAAGCAAGTTGTTCGAGTATGTAGGTCTGACATGTCATCATCTCTTCAAGGTCTTCTTCAAATATGATGTTCTCCAAATTCCAGATGCATTCATTCTGCCAAAGTGGAAAATTGGTATAAACAAATATTCTCGATCATACGACGAAAGTTTCTTAGATGGAGAGAACTTGAGGAAACCCTTACACCATAGCCACCTTTCACTTCGTGCAGCAAACCTTTTTAGAGGGCATCAAAGAATAAAATAAACTTTGAATATACCATTTCAAGGCTTGACGAGCTTGAGTTACACCTAGATGTGTACGATGCATTTCTCTTTCAACTCTCAGGTTCGGATCCTTCAATGCCAACTCTGACAGTGATGTCTTCAGCTCCTATTTTGGATCCTCTTATGGCACAAACCAAAGGTCGTGCAAAAGATGATCACAAGAAAGGTGGCCGATGGAAGGGCAGAATGGAGATAGCTATCAAAAAGAAGAAGAGGACATGCAAATGGTGCGGAGTCTTTGGCAGTCACGACAAACAAACTTACCCATAATTAAAATTATTGTTTGAAAAAGCAGAAGCTGGTGAGTACCTTAATACAAGAAATAAGTACTTCCCAACAACTTGTACGATAATATATGCTGAATATAAGATTGGGAAATTTTTAATTTATTTGCGTTTCATACGTAGGGGCTGGCACAAATGATGGAAGAGATGCACAATCAGACGACCATGTTGTAGGGAGTTGCTGAATAGCTTTATATGCTTGCACGTTCATTTACATCAACTTCCCATATTGTTGTACTTAAGTTTACATTTTTAGCGATATTAAGTTCGTTAAAATAAGATGGAGGGAGCCTGAGTTGAACACTGTAATACTGCACTGATATCCCATTGATACTACTACACTAATAAAATGTACTTAATATTGTTACAGTTTTAAATTTCCTAACCCTGGTATAAATACCGATTGTGTTACTTGAGGAGGTTCACATCCCCTTCTTGTATCTTCCTTTTTTTCTTTGGTAAGATGGCTAAAACCAGGTCTCAAACTCATCAAGAAGCATTCAACTATCATGTGCGTAAGAAGTATAAGGAGTTGGTGCAATGATTCATTGGTTTGAATAGTATCAATGATCCGACCTTATATCCTTTTAAAGCGTATTATCCGGGTTTGAGTGAGAAGGAGGCGAAGGTGTATAGGGAAGAGTATCTCTACCATTGTCAGCTACAGTCCGTGATTGTGAATCCGCAGGAACGTGTGGCTAGTCTCATCAACCGGGCCAAGACGATGGTGAAGGAAGAAGAGGCGTTTGCGGTGAGGAACCACGTATAATGTTTGTACTGGTAGCCATTTCAGTTGTAACTAGTTGTAACTAGTGTGTTTTTTGTCCCTTTTTTGTCTTTCTGTCATCATGTTTATCGTGGGAATAAGGAATAAATTGTTGTTGTGTTTCGTAGAATAATCGTCTTATTTTTTTATGTTGTAACTAGCATATTTTTTATAGTCGACAATTTTGTATATTTGACAATTAATTGTCGAATTCACCTTGAACTCGACAATTAATTGTCGATTTCACATTAAAGTCGACAATTAAATATTCGACAATTAATTGTTGAATTCACCTTGAAATCGGCAATTAATTGTCGATTCCACCATGAACTCGACAATTACATTTGTCCACTGTACCATGAACCCACAATGGGACCCCTCGACAATTACAAATGTTTTACGAAATAGCTACTTATGTCCAGAAGTTATAAAAAATATATAATTAATGCAAAAACTGTTCATCATAAAAAACATTGAAATATGTACAACATTCAAGAAAACAAATCGTTTGTGCTGTAATCTGGGAGATTAACGTTGTTGTCTTTCATCAACTTCATCCAAGCTTGGTTTGGCGCGTCGAAATACGTCTTCACAGATTCCTTCATAAAATTATTTGGAATCTTCAATTGTACATGCGCCCACCATAGTGTAGAAATCGAAGGAATTGGTGATAGGTACTTGGTCTTCAATTTCACAAAGTTTTCATCAGATGTCATTCCAACCCACCAATAATTTGAGCTATCGGCAAGAATGTTTTTAAACCTCTCCGATTTGCTAATCTTGTTGTTTGCTTTAGGCCAGAATATGGGTAAAAATGTTAGGACCTTCTTGCTGCTGATGAAGATCACCACCTTCTAGTAATGTGTTGCCAACAAATGGCCCATATACAAATATTCCACAAACACACCACTAAAGTTAAATGCACATAGCAAAGTATCATATCATCTCTCTCCCAAATCATTATAAGCTACATCCAACGTCTGATTGAATACACTTTTCCAATAAGAGGGTTTCTTGGTTATCAAGGTACACAAGGATTGCTTCACATTCAAAAACTTCAATTGGCTCTGATATGCATATGACGCAACAACCCTAAACGATGTGTTCCCATCCCTTTCAACATTGCGTATATCTAGTTGGAACCAATTAAATGGTTGAAACAAAGTACGTCTTAGTTTGGTTTTATCATTATAGTCCTCCCCTTCTAACATCAAGTCATCCTGATATTCCCCTTTTGGACCCTCTTGAGCAATAGTTAAAAGTTTAGTAAACTACAGACCTAGTTCCTCCCATGTCGGGTCATCTGGATCTTGAAAATCCCCTTCCCTTCTTTTAATGGCACCTTTCAGTACCAGGCGCTACACTCCCCACATCATAAACACAACCATAAGACCGTAGTTAAAAATTAATACAAAGTAATTTAAAACCAAACTACAAGTATTGGATGACAAAGGTGCACACACCCACTGCTCATTGTCAATTTGAAGATTGAATCTCATCTCTTCCGATATCCTCAGTTTGGTTTCTTGAATAGTATATGGCCCATTTTTGTAGACATTATTAATATTTCGTGAAAAGAAAATTTAAAGTCACACGACAACTTACAAGCTTGTTAGTTTCGTGAATATATTTGGCGTACCACCTGTCATGAGTAACCCTCACCTATCAAACATTGGTTTATATATACATAAATAGTTAAAACACAAAAAATTAGAATGCATAAGAGCTAGTTAGAGCCTAGATCCTAAAATTGTCGACTGGTTTTTACAAGTCGACAATAAATTGTCGACTACCACCATTATCGACAATAATATTGTCGAGACCTACCAGAATCGATAAAATAATTGTCAACATATACCTTTTTCAACAATTTTGTAATTTAAATCGATTATAGCCATTTTGTTATTGTCGATTATCACAATTGTCGACAATAAATTATCGAAATCGAATAAAATCGACAATCTCTTGTGGGCATTATTAACACAACATTATTAGCACAATTGTCACAATATACATTATTGTCGATTTTGACAATAATATGTCAATTTCTACAATAATATGCCCAAATAAAAAAAGACAAACAACTCGATAATACGCATGACAGACAATATTGCTAATATTTACTCCTTTATAAAAAAATTCAAAAATATTTAAAAGGCATATATCAAAAAATCCAGTGACATAGAAAATCTCCTTTAACAAAAAATGAACTGTCCTCCAAAAATCAACTGACATGGAAACTCTCATCTAGATTAATTTACATTTCTATCTCTCTCACTCAACTTCATCTGCACTTCTTTGTATTTTACGCTTAACTCATCGTACTTTTGCTTCCAGTGTTCGACTCCTATGACGTTTGCCTCTGAGTGTAGAACCAAATTTAGCTGCACATAAAAAAAGGATAATCATGAAACAATTAATAAATGGCGTATTGGTATTGATGTACTATATTTCTTTATATAATATTTCCTACTCACCGCTAAGGGTTGCGGTTCTCGAGTAACAACTTCTTCTATCAACTTATCA
This sequence comes from Kingdonia uniflora, assembly GCA_014058105.1. Lineage (NCBI taxonomy): Eukaryota > Viridiplantae > Streptophyta > Magnoliopsida > Ranunculales > Circaeasteraceae > Kingdonia > Kingdonia uniflora. Next base: position 6,663,723 of record JACGCM010000816.1, on the reverse strand, counting down.
TTAATAGTAGCCAAGGTCGCACGCTCTTCCACCTGTTATCAATCATAAATAAGTACTTCCCAATAAATGAATAACTCTCAGTGAACATGTTTTTCCTTCGTATTCATAGTAAGGGCATTTATAGTACTTACTTTCTTTTCTAATTGTACGTTCAAATCTGTAAGCGACTTCTTCAACTAACAAACATCTTCTGACAACTTCTTATATGTTTCCTTCAGTGAATTGTACTCCAAGTTCTGATAACAAAAGTGTATGGCATCTATGAACAACACAGAAAGGAGGGAATGCTAAAACATGGTGAACTAGGGGAAAAGGAACTACAAATACCTTGTCATTCAACTTCTTCTCTGTTTTGTTCAAGTTTTGCTTCGCCTGAAGGTCGGCTTGTAATTTGTCATTTGACTCTTTCAATCTTTTACATTCATCAGTCTATAATAATAAGGGAAATTAATTAATTAAAGTCACTAACAAATTAATTAGTAAGGTGAATAAATTGGAACAAATTTTTTTTGGGTGAGGAGAAATTGTTGATTCTAAAAATAATTGACAATTAGTTACCATTTTTATTGTCGAATATCCATATAATCGACAATAAAGTACTATAAATTGTCGATTAACTTTATAATCGATAATATAAGTAATATAAATTGTTAATTTTATTTATAATTGACAATAAATGACTATAAATTATCGATTATCCTTAAAATCGACAATAATTTACTATGATACATTTAAACTTTAGTTGAAAACAATTTACATTGAATGTGAGTACTAGTATGCCAATATTAGTTAAAAGGTGAGGAGAGTTTGTGCCTACCTTCAACTTGATAGCCTCAACTAATTCTGATTTTGCCCAGTCTGCCACCTCCTTCGCTAACTTCAAGTTGGAGATCTCCTCTTCCAAACGAGAGATATCTTCATTTTGTCCCTCAACCTGTAAAAGAGTATAAGCATACTAGAAGAAGTAATAAATGTACTACTCCAAGGGATAAACAATATTACAACAATACTCACATGTTCACATTGCAAAAGACCACCACCAATAGGACTCCCAACACCACCACTAATAGCAACACCATCGCCCAATATCCTCCAATCATCATTTTCATCAAGATTAACAACAGTAAGGAAAAGTTTGGTAAATGAAACTCTTTTGAACCATTCAAAGTATCCTTCAACGCAGGCGGGGATTCCATCATGTACTTTTCTCCTCCTCATTGTAATTAAAGAGTCCTTCCATTTCTCTCTAGAGAATAGATCCGCCCAATCATACTTTAGTTTGTATGCGCATGGTTGAATAACAAAACACAAATTGGTATTCTTGAGGCAAATGGGACTCCTAGGCACATATTGTCTTCGGTTGAACTGATGTTGTACTCTATCAGGATAGTACACCTCGATGTGTTCAGGACTACAAATAAAATCGATGAAACTAGTAACTTTTTTGAATACATGTCTGTCTGCTCTCTTCTCCAAGTATGGGTCTCAGACGACCTAAAACACGAAAGAAAAGGCAAATAAATTTATACTGATTTTCACTGAGTAAGATAACATTAATCTCGACGTAAGGAGGATCACCAATTAGTTATAATGTAAATTGTCGATTTTGCATATAATTGACAATAAATGATTGTCAAATTATCTATCTTCCAAATAATCGACAATATATTACATGAAATTATCGACAGATCATGTAATCGACAATTAATAAATATGAAATTGTCGAACATTCCAAATGTTGGACAATTTTGACAATTTCCAACTATAAATGACTAGGAAATTAATACTATAACGGGGAATTAATCCAGCAAATTTAAAGGGAATTTACATCCTCAAGCTTATAGTTGTCCAACGCTTCTCTAAATATCTTTAAAGCTTTTTCACCAGATCTATCATTTGTTGTTCTACACCAAGACCACCTCGTACAGTACTCAGGAGCACGGGATCATTTGGTTATGGAATTCCAGGGAGCTTCGGGAAGTGCTTAAATATCCAGGACTGTAAAATTAAAAAACCTTCAATTACAACGTAAATAAGGCAACAAACCATCAACGAAACCAATAAATGTATGCATTCACTCACCTCTAGCAATGTAGTACAGCATGTAAGAACTTTAACATTCACTCTCGAAGAACGCCTAAGCTATAATACTGGTGTGCCATGGTCGCAGCTCCCCATGACCATGTAATCTCTGAGTTCTTGGTCTCAAAGAAATTAAGATACTTTGGCGACAAATAAGTCCCTTTCTTGGTAGGGAAAAGAAAGAATCCTAAAACATACAACATGTATGCTTTGGCAACTGCTCGAGAAGACAATCTCGGGGGTTTAGAGGAAGAAGATGCCTCTGCTGCTGTATTTCTTCCAACCTTGTTGGCGAAGAAATCGACCATCTTCACCAGTGAAAGAGATATCCCCGCACCTCCAGCCTTGAGATCAAGGTAAACTTGATCGCTTTGGTAAAAATGGTCTCTAAAAACTTGTTTGACATTAGTTACTCCCCACTTCCCCTGAACAACTGTCATATCACCGCCAACTCTTAACCCAATTAATCTCCACACATCTTCCAATGTAATAGTAGTCTCGCCCTATTTGAAATGAAAACTGTTAGTCTCTGGATGCCAACGCTCGGCGAAAGCTATAATCAATATTGCGATGTAGTATGTGTATGAAATGGCTTCAATTCTGCCAGCCCTTGCAGATTCACCAAACTTTGGACCTTCTCTACCTCCCTACCAATATTCCAAGTAGGACTGTGGTGAAACACCCATAAACAGCTGGGATCCTATAAATACAATATAGTCAATGAAATCATTGTCTAAATAAATGAAGGGAATATTACTGGAATTGGGATCAAGACTAAAATAATTGGCTACTGAAATAGTACCTATCCATGAGCTAGAGCTTTCGTTCTGTGTGTCTGGAAGCTCGTCAACAAATAGGTGTCCCTGGGGCCATATTCGTCCACTTCTAACTCACTTGAGTAATTATTGTTGTCATCCTGGATACCTTCTTCGTCAGTGGTTCTCGTACCCTGTTCTTGTTCTTCAACTGTAAGGTTTAGGAAAGGTTCATATTGTGGAGTATCGTTTCCAGGAACTGGTGCATTGAGATAGACATAATCTGTACTAGAAATAGATGCTTGGGAATTACCCCCACTTGTAAAAGGACTTTTAACATCCTGATCTTCTTCAGGTGTCACTGTCACCTGAGGGACACTCCCACTTTCTTCTGCCCTACTAGAATCAGTTTTGCTCCTTTTGGCAGGCACGTGAGGAGGTTGATTAAAATTTGGATGCGAGGGATCTTCTCGCTCTTCAATTAGCCTCTTTCGATACGAGGTTGTTGGGTGTATCTTCCCTTGGACTTTCTGCTTTGGTGCCAGCCTGCTTATGAAAGTCAAATTAGGCATTGAGAAAGGTATTGAATCAGTTTAAACACTGAAATTGTCAAAGCTAACAAATTGTCGACCACTCTAAAAATAGACAATTAATCATTACAATATTGTCGATGAGAGATATAATCGATAAATATTTCTAAGAAATTTTCGAATTTACGATAATCGACAATAGAAATTATCGAACATCAAATATATCGACAATATTTTGATGCATATTAATTTAAAATCGTCGAACATCACATATATTGACAATATTTTGTCAAGTTTAACAGAATCGACAATTTTTTTTTCAAAATAATTGTAATTATTGTCGATTAATCAGACATCGACAATTTTTCAAACGTTTCACCTAACCTAGAGTGGGTAATTTATCGATGCCCTACTTAAATCCAAAAATTTGGAGAAATTCCTCAAAAATTTGGTAAAAGAAACAAACAAAAAAAGGCACAACAGACTGCGCCAGAAATTTTAAGCAAAAAATAAAGAGGCAAAACGATGAGAATATGGATCATTTGAAGGGAATGCATTCGATTACCTGGTCAATGAAGATCACGTGTATGATTACAGTCCTCCGATTTACAGCTCCCAAATCTGGTGTATGATGACAGTCCTCCGAGGTTTAGAATCACCGACAGATAAAGAGTAATTGAGAGAGAGAGATATTGACTGAGGGAAAGAACGAATGTGGGTGAGTTATCAGAGTGAGTGAGTGAGAGCGAGTTACGAGTGAGTCACTGTGAGAGCACTATTTTTTTAGAATTTGTCTACGTCACCAATTTTTCCCTCTTAAAAAAAGGGATTAAAATGCCACGTCAGATAGGTGTGTGGTTAAGAGAGAGTGTAGTTGGTGTGTAGCAAATTTGGTGTGTAGGGGAATCCTCTCCCTATTACCAGAAGAGTGTAAATTGATTTTGAAAGTCTTTCAAAAGTGAAGCTCATAAACTCAAACTTTTCTTGCCAGAGATATATCATCCCGAGACCATACCAGAAGCTTTAATATTTTGAATCAATTCGAAGAGCATTTTGAGCTGCTTCATAGTAGTATAATAGCAACATGAAAGAAAAATAAGGTAGATTGAGAGACAAGTTAATTATGAAACCAATAAAATACGTACAAAAAAATGAAACAAATACATTAATTCAGGCGAACTTAAATTTATTGCGATGTAAAAATGTACAAAAATAATACATCCCTTTTGAAATATAAAGAGACATGAATACCCAAATCGTAGTTCATTGAGCATTGTTACAGTAGTAGTACATGGATTCACCCGACAAAAAGCTAGAAACTACTAATGACCACTACACCAACAGTATCTCATGATCAAACGGGGTACCTCGAGGGCCCAACGGTCTACAAAGAAAGAACTATAATCATCAAATGTGGGCTTAGAACATTTATAGCCAATAAAGCAACCATGTAACTATAACTAAGATAAAACCGTCGAATATAACTTTCTGAAATAAAAATAAAGTTATCTAGTGTCCAAACCTCTAAAGAATTAGAAACATTTCCAAGATAGCAAATATTAATAAGAGCGTGGATTGATTTTGAAAGCCTTTTGAAAGTGATGCTCGTAAAACTAAAACTTTTCTTGCCGGAGATATATCATCCCGAGACCATACCAGGAGCTTTAATATTTTGAATCAATTCAATGAGCATTCAGATAGCACTTTATTCCATTTTTATAATCCTTCAAGGCTACATACCTGTTAATAAATAGGCAAAAATAAAGCCTAGGGACAACATTAAATAGATTTGAGATATGAAAGTAAAGTATGATCTTGAGAAGAAAAGTGGGTGGATCACAAATGTAAAATGTAGTTGGTTGCATATGTTGAGGTGTCTAACTAATGGTGTTTACGTTCAAATGATGCATGCCACTCTTGCGCTCTTTATTTATATATTTATTTAGCTTCTGCTTTGGATGTTCTACGCTCTTTGGTTCATTCACTTGTTTTATAAACCTCTTATGTCCCTGTGGAACAATATTTGGTATGTTACTTGCAGTTAAAGCCTTGAAGGCTATAAACAGTGTGTATTTTACTAGTTGTAGAGAGCTTTAGAGAATATGAAAATCTGACAAATGGCGCTTACATCCAACGGATGTCCGTCTGGCGCTCTTTACCTCTCTGCATATGTATTTTCCACTCTCAATATTGTACGTTCTCTGGTTCTTTCACTTGTTTTGTATACTTCTCATGTACTTGTAGAACAAAAGTTGGGTTTAATAATGGCGCGCTGTGTGTTTATATGGTTCCTCTGAGATCCATTTGCAGTATAGTTATGTTTTATATGACTTTGGAGTTGAAGACTCTAAGCTCTAATAGAACTTCTCAGCTAGTTGTCTATTTGACCTATCTTAGTGCTATTCTGATGACATTAAACTGTTTGGGAAACAATCGTGACTGCAGCAGCAAGTAGTTTGTCAATAATGGAAATTGCTTTGACGAAATCTGGAGCTAGTCCATCTCAGACATCACCTCACGTTCTTTGGGACAAACCATTCGTATGAAAGGCCATATATTAAGTAGGATTTAGGAATAGGTATTGGGATAAATGAATGGATGGAGTGAATTTGGATTAAGGTTTAAAATGGTAGGTTATAACGGTGTAACGGGCAGAGGCCGTTATCGTTATAATGGTGTTATAACAGTGTTACATTTTCTTCAGTCAAATAACAAATCAAGGATAATAAAATTGTTTAAAATTTAAAAATAGTGATACAACTTATGTATTTTCATACGGGAGTTATGGATTATTTACCTCACACATCTGCCAATAAAGTATACGACATTACGACATTGCTTTATATTTTTTCAAATTTTGCTCTAGTTTTCAATTATTTTATTTAGTTTCTGCTTTGGATGTTGTACGCTGTGGTTTTTCACTTGTTTTATAAACCTGTCATGTCCATGTCAAACAATATTTGGTTCTAATAATGGTGTGGTGTGTTTGAGAGCTGTGTTTGTGTGTACATTGGTATTCTGATGTGTTAAACTGTTTGGGGAAGAATTTGGGATGAATATTATTGGTAAGAAATTTGAGTTTGAGGTTATTGTATTTTCATTGTTGTAGACAGTTATAGAGAACATGAATCTCTGATAAATGGCTATTACATCCAATATTCCAAGAAGCAATTACTGTACAAGACCTTAAGTGACCCCAAAATAACATTTAAACTGTGCAAGATCTTAAGTGACCCCAAAATAACATTTAATACCCTCAAGTTCACAGAAACCCAATATTTAAACTTTAGTTACATTTGGTACCTTAACATTTTAATTAAACTTTAGTTACATTTGGTACCTTAACATTTTAAAATGCCAATTGTGCCCTTTACAGCAAGCAAAGATAAACCCATGTATTAAAGTAGATTTCTTTAAGAAAATTATTTCCTTCATCTTTCTAGTTTCAACCCAAATGAGGAGAATCATGATCTCCCTTGCCTATAATATTCTCTCCATACAAAAGAGTTTGGACTATTTTTACTCATCCCAATGTTAAAATCCCGAATATCTTCGAAAAGATTTATTATCTTTTATTATGATGCCCCATTAATTGTAGATCTTGAATAAAAAAATTTATTATTAAAGATTTTAAATTAAATAAGGATTTTGGTTGAATCTCAACTTAAACTTATGAGTAACTACAATGTTTATATGAAATGACTAATAGTTGTATGTAATGTGTTAAACACAATAGTTATGAAGCAATTTAGGGTTTCTTGAACTGTTTCATTCCTTTGATTGTTGAATGTGATGTGGGTTAGTACTTCTATGCTTTCTCGAAGGAAAATGGAAGAGATGGAAATGAGCAAAGAGACGAGAGATGGAGGAATATGGACATGAGTCATGGTTAAATCTTAAAGTTGACTTGTTTTACCCGGTCCCAAGTAATTAACACAATTTTGCAATTAGAAAATCATGGTTAAAGTCGGTATTTTGATGATATAGGGTACAAATTGAAATAGAACTTCAAAATTGGGGACGTTTGGTAGTTATTTGAAGTTCGGGGTATCATTTGTAATTTAAAGATCACTTGAGGCACCATATGGTAAATGATTCATATTCCAATGGATGTTGTTGTTTTATACCTCTGCATATTTATATTATGCTCTGGGTGTTGTTAGCTCTTCGATTCTGTATGCCTCTTACGTCCTGGTAGGACAAGAGTTTGGTCTAATAAGAGTGTACTTTGTGTGTGTTTATATGGTTCCTCTGAGAACCATATGCAGGATAGTTAAGCTGTATCTTGATTTGAGATTGAAGGCTATAAGCGATAATGGAACTTCTCAGCCAATTGTCATTTAACTGTTTGCGAAGCAATCGTGGCAATGATAACTTGAAGTTCGTCAACCATAGAACTAACTTTTACCTAGAACTTTACACAAAATAATATGAACATGTTGCTAACTTGCCGTTGCCATATGTAGCAAACCCAGATAAGTCTAATGAATAGATGTGCATAATTGAAGCATATTAGTTGTTTTGAGAATGTTTTTCAATTGCAATTAATTCCTTTGCATATTTGAACAAGGATTGATGGTTAGATGATGATAGGGGTGTCTGTTTTTCTACTTGGAATCGTTGACTGCTTAATGGGTAGCTAATGTAATGGCCAAATTCTGTAGGCTTGAAATGGCTTGGAATTCGCTATCACACCAATGAACCTGTGACAATATTTTAATAGAAAGTAAGAAATGACACAGGTGGTTTTAGCGTAGAAAACCACTGAACAGGTTAAAAACTACGACCTCGAGTGGAGAATTTTTGTAAAAGTATTTTTATTGCTTGAGACGGATATCTTATTACAAATCATCTCTAGATTCAGAAATGCTTGAATCCGTAACTAAAAAGTTTGAATATTTTTGAGAATCTAGAATACGTAGTTTTCTTGGTGATTTCTCGTGTATTTTTCTGGTTCTTGTCTCTTCTGGAATTGTTTCCTTATATAGGCCTTCTCTGCAGTTCTTCATCGTGCTGAAGGACGTTTTTTGAATAATGTGGTTAGTGGCGATTGACTGAGTAACTGATGAGTTTGTGAGTGACATGTGTCTTTGACTTGTTCAGGTTTTTCGATTTGAGTTCAACCCATATTCTTCACCAGTTCGTAGAGTAGGTTGAAATGTTGACAGGAGAAGTCATGTGGAAAATGCGTGGGTCTGAGATGTCAGTAGTTCGAGCTAGGAGAAACTCGATTAGGGTCGTATCGAGGGGTAGGCCCCTACAATCGCCTCCTCGTAACTGATGTCAAGAGTGGCTTTGGTTGAGAAAGATTTGTGGGTCATTAGTAATTACAAATTTTGAATATTGAAATAGAGTAATGATGGTTTTGACTGCATGGAAGTTTTGCGGGTTTATAGGTAAATTATGACATTAAATGAAGATGTGGATGCTGATGTATGTGACATTTAGGGGTTGAAGAGTTGCGTCTGTATGGAATGATGACGTTTGGAAAATGTACCCGTACAATAAATGTAGGGTTATAAATAGTACCAGTACCGAGTCTAGAAGCAAAGCACGCTTGTAAGTAGGAAAATCTCTAAAATTTTTGAAGATGGTAAAGACTCGGAGGATGGTCCTTGAAGAGAGGATTGTTGTTGAAATGCAGAGGTTGAAGTTGAAGTACTTTGGCGACCAATCTTTGGAGATGTCCATACCCGCTCCTGTTCCTCCGACTTATCAATGTATGTTGGAAGATGAAGCGGTTGAAGCTGAAGATGAATTTTACTGTAGGTAAAGGTTTCATGTCTTCGTCTTGACAGGCGAGGAATGTTGGGCTTGTCTCCGTACCCTTGCGAAGGACAAGGTTGGGGAGACAGATGCAGGGATAGGCATAACTGCGGGGCAGTTATGCTAATTTCTTGTGTCGCAATGGATTCTAAGGTCGGGCCCTCTTCATCTCTACCAGCTCTTCGACGGTGGTGGTTCTAGAAGAAGAGGTGATGGTAGTGGAGGAGGATGATGAGAAGTTAAAATCTGCTTTTGCGCTTCTATCATCTTTTAGCACTGAGTCTTCTGCTTACATAGTTTCCATTGAAGTTCGACTAGACTTCGACCAAATTCATGTGAGGGAAGCTTTTTGTTGCGTCCAATATCTACTTTGCATAAGGATGAAACATCACTGAAGTAAAACAAACTGAAGGATTTGATGATTGGGGTGCCTGAAAGATCTTTTATTTGTAAAACACTCAAAAAAATTGTTATTTGTAAAGCACCTGATTTTGGAGTGCTTTGTAAGATTTCTTATCTGTAAAAGACTTGTTATCCTAGTACTTCGAAAGATTTGTTATCTGTAAAATACTTTGTAATCTGACTCGAAATGAATAATATTTGTTCTCCAAACATTGCTTTGATATAGGAAATAATGCATATGGAATCGAGCTAAGAATAATGCGATGAGTTCGCCAAGATAATGATAAGATGATATATATGACATCGAAATTATTGTATCAAAATCAAACTGTATGAAATATATGTGTAATGTATAATAGAAGTTCAACCTGGGGTTGGATAAAAATATGGGGGAAAAGAAATTGTATAAATTTCGGAATGGCAGGTTGGTCTGTAACAGTTTTTGGAAGGAAGCAGGTCGATATGATAAAATGATCTTGTTCGATAGAAAAATATGTGTTCAAATAAAACTTCTACCAAGATTGTATGGCTTCTGTTACGAGATAATAGGATAATTTCCCAAGCTGTGTCAAATTTAACAGTCAGACGGGGTATAAATAAATGGGGTTTGATGAGGAAAATTTAGGTGGAAGGGAAAAATGATGAAGTGGACTCGGTCTGAGATAATCTGTTATGCCGCTAAGAGACGATTGGCTATTAAGGTAGCCGAAGTGCGTGAACGTATTTTTGGGTTGTTGGACTATGATGCTGAGTTGTTAGTGTGGGAGATGAATGTTGAGGGCTTGGATTTGATTGGGAGATCTCGTGAATACAAACATCATTTTTACGAAGAGATGTTCCGAGAAATAACTCTGTACCCAGCAGCTCGAAAGTAGTGAGAGTGTTTGCTGTGGAGGAGATCGAATCGGAAGATGTAATGATTGCTGGAGGATATCTGATCGGATGTGGTTGCCCAGGTCATCAATGCTGCTTTAAGTGTAATTATATGTAAAGTGTTATCATAAATGAATGTAAGTATTTGAATTTTTTGAAAAGAAAAGATGAAAGTCAAATTGATCCTCTATAGTTGAAAATGTCGTTTGAGGCTGTTGTTATAAACCATTTTGAATATATTTGAAAATTTTGTTAGCTTTGGAAATGACGTTACTAGTACTATAAGTAGAAGAAACAAAACAAAAAATAGCAGGAGCTTCTAATTTTATATTTTATGTAAAGCTGCAAAAATATGATATCGTATAAGTGTGAGTCATCATGAGTGTTGAAATGTCAGATAGAGATATGAAAATAGGAGAGAAAAATATATTAAAATATGAGGGAAAATGCATTGATGGAAAAAAGGTTTTATCGAAAAGGTACAAGACGTCTGACATGGGTAGTGGAAAGGATGCCTCGGTTCCAAAATCGAGGACGCCTCAGTTCCAAAATTGAGGACGGCTCGTGCGAGGCACAATAACTGCCAGCCGTTAGAGAGAGAAATAATAAATAGTGCTTCTTCCTCATCATTCAAACGTTTTTCAACTTCTAAAAACTTGATGAACGAAGAGAGAGAAGCGAGAAAAAATTGCAAAGAATCTGGTAAGGATTTATCTGAGAGTGATCAACAATCATAGAGGGTTGCGGGGATAGAATCACGTAGGTGGCTATACAGCAGCGTTGTGAGGGAGGGAATTGGCACTAGTTCTGATTCTCATTTTGGCACAGAAGGTTAGTAGAGATGTGCGATGCAAGTTTGTGTTTTTGTGAATCATAATCTGTTTTAACAAAATCTCTAAAAATTACTATTTTTAGTAATCTATGAAATTTGAAATATATATAGAATATATAAGACTTTTGCATACGAATGATGGATGTGCATAAGATAACGATAGATACCTGGACCTGTATACAGGTCGATCGTGAGAGTATTTGTGTAGGATCAAACCCTTGTCTGTAGAATCGCAGTTGGGATGAATAGTTTACCTGACCTCTGGTCAAACGGCAAAGTCCGAAATAGAAATGTCTGATAGTAAGGTTGAAGCAGGAGTTGAACAATTTCCAGGTTTCCCTGGGAAATTGGTGACCTACCCCCCCTGTTCAGACGCATTTAAAGAGTTTTATAAAACCAAGACGGCTGTAGGAGGGACATGGGGTAACTGCGTAGAATACGCCGGTAGGCTGTTTAGGGGGTGTACTGTAGCGATGAGGGTGAGGTATTTTTATTTGTTGGCCGATCTGGAGGAGGAAAAACGAGATAGGGGTATAGACGATACGATCTCGTTGGAGTATTTCGATGGGAGTGTTCGGAGTGACATTTCAGAGGGCTTTTTGTGTTACCTGTTTCAATAAGAGTACGGGTTGAGTCTCTCCCTTACCAATTTGGCGAAAGGGATTATGAATTTGATTGAGGCATGTCTTGTTCAATTGAACGGGAACATATGGTAGGTGGTAAGTGTCTATGACCATCTGAATGAAAAGTGGGAAAGGGATGGGAAAGTAAGAAGGATATCCCCTGAGGATGTTTTACAGTTTTACAGGGTGAAGAATTATCATGCCAGTAGAGGGGCATATTTATGTGCGGGCGCGACTTGGCCTCGCTTCTTCGATCTGAACTCAGCTGGTCGAGTCTGGAATAACAACATAATATAGGTGAAGGGTAATTGCCTTCAGAGAGATGATGAAGAACCAATGGATCTTCTGTTTAGAATTGTAAAACAAAGTAAGTAAAGTAAGTATAACAATGTATAGTCGTATAATATTGATATGTTGGAACTGTATGATTGTTTGTTGATGATTGAAAATGTTGTGTATGGCAGGCCCGAAGTTCAAGGTGGAGAGGAAATATTCTTTGTTGGATGAAGTTGTTGAGGAAGAGGCTGAGCTTGAATCTGTGTTGGAAGGACTTTGCCTCAGCAAAAAGAAACAGGTTGAGAACAAGTCCAAAAAAGTTCAAAAGGCACAATCAAAAAGGCTGATGGCGGGTGCTAATGATGGTAAGGAGAAGGGAACTGGTAGGGAAGGGCGAACGAACGTTTCTAATAAAACAAATGTTGAAGCGCCCGTCGGCCTCTGGTACCACTGGAAGTGGTGAGGTCAAAAAAAATGAAGAAAATGAGAAGGATCAAACCTTTGGGAATGTCGGGGACGAAGGTCATTGAAGAGCGGCCTGTTACTAAGGACGATCTAAAGGAGGTAGAGGGAAGGGCCAGGCTGGTGGATCTTCATGGGGAAGAGGACATGAGCAAAATGGTATATCTCTATACCCGATTTTGTGAAATATATTTTTGTATTACGCTCGAGCTCACGCTGAGGTCTAATTGTGTTTTACAGGTTGCTCGGTTGGTGAGGGGGATCTGGCTCGGAGTTGAAGAAGATAAATCCGAGCTAAAGAAGGAGAAGATCGAGCTTAAAAAGAAGATAGCTCGATTGAAGGCTGACGCGCTCAAGGATGCCAAAAAGCTTGAGGCCTTGAAGGCTTCTAAAGTAGTGGAGATCGGCCATCTACAAGTTGAGGCGAGAACAAACCTGGAGGAGGTGGTGGCAGAGTACAAAAGACTCGGGCGCCACCTTATGTTAAAAGGGTATTCAAAAGATGAGGTGGATGCTATTAAGGCAGACACCTATGTTGTGGAGGGAGATGCCGAAGAGGTGGAAGGGGTTGTTGTTGGAGTCGTTGATGGGTTGGATGGTGTCTCTCCTTAGACGGTGCTAGACAACCAAGGGGATGATATTGAGCTCCCAGAGGAGGAACATGAGAAGGTAGGGTAGAAAAATGACTTTGTACAAATATTTTGGAAATGTTTCTGTAAATCGGGTGGATATTATGTATTAAATAGAATTTTGTAGGCTGAGTTCATTTTTTGTAACTCTGGTGTAGGCACTTAGAGAAACGAGCCTCAGAATAAAAGAATTAGAGACTGAGCTTGCCAGGGAAAGAAAGACCTCTACATCCTTGCTGTCTACGCAAGTGGAGCTGTAGATTAGATCAGAACAGGCAATGTTTAACTTGTATGCTTTATTAATATGAATCTATCAAGTAAATAAGACAACATAGAACGTATAGGCATACCAAAAACTTGCTATCAGTTTTAGCAAAATGATACTCAAATAGTGCATAGGAAAAATAGGTGTTTTTAACAAGTTAGCATATAAAGAATGTGTACCTTAGACCTGGAAATATATGCCATGGAGCATCCATCAAAGATCGTACTTCGACCTCTAAGTCTAGAAGTAGTTGTACACTTTATATGTTAGAAATCATATATCTTGTTAGAAATTAGATATGTATATGTATGTTGAGGGGGTGTTCTAAATCGAACTGGATATAATGTATATGTATTGTGCAGGTCGAACTGGATTCATCTCACTCGCGCAAAAATGAGGCACTCCAATGTAATCAAGAATTTACAGAGGAGTTGGATAGGGTGCGAGAGGCGAATGAGGACAAAGAAGACCAACATGTAAAGGTGTACTGGATAAGATTGAGTTTTTTGGAGCTTGAGGTATAGATGAGATCGAGTGTCCATAGCTCGAGGGATAAGTCCCTACAATCTCCCCCTCGCAACTGAAGTCACGTGTGGCTTTAGTTGAGAAAAACCTTAAAACTCGGACCTTGTGATGACGTAAGTGACACTTAAAAAATGAAATGTCTGTATTAATAAGTGTGTTGTCATTATGACGCGTGAGTATTATGGGTAGACTGTTGGTCTTCCCGAGCGGATGACTGTTGAGGAAACAACTTGCATTAAATGCGGTATCGCTATAAATAGTGGTTAGATTTGATCGCCGAATAACCTGCAATACATCTTCGGTGCAAAGAAAAACAAACATGTCTGTTTTGTATGGGTGAGAAATAAAATATGTATTTTTTGGAAGCGTACCTTCGCAACATCATGGTTAAGATGAGGAATCAAGTGTATCATAGCCAGTTTTCTTTCATCGTGGAGGGATTCCGGATATGGTTTTGCGGCTATCAGAGTAGGGAGACTCCCTTTGCAATTTTGTTGGAGTGTTGTTTGAAATATTTTCGTGTATTATGTAGCGTCCGATTTAGCGGCCGGGGTGTATGCGATACAAATTCCCTGGTCTCTAATGACGTTCTGATTTCTAAGGTAGGAGTCCTCTTCAATCTCCACGAACTCTAGGTTAGTTGGGATAAGGAGGAAAAGACGGCGGTGGTAGAAGTGGAAGATGGATCGCTTCTTTCGGTACCATCGTCTTTTCTTTTAATTCTTCCTACAGGGAAATGAAGGGGAAAGAAGTGTTTGACCTGTTACAGTCTTGCAATTTTTCAAGCTGTGGCTGAGGTTTCTCTGGATGATCTATATTATCTTGGCAATGAGAAAAGAACTAGAGACCTGCCCTCGTGTTTGAGAAAGTACTAGTAATATCAAGCTTCGAAAAGCTTAATTCTGTAATTGCAAAGCAACGTTGTAGGGGTAGTCCTGTAACCAACTTGTTAGATAAAAATCAAGCGTAATAAAAGAGCATTTTGTTTGTTTCTTACTAGCAAAAAGTAGAAATAGTCAACATGTCATCGGGCTGTACATAATATGGGAGTGAATAGTTGGTGGGATACATACTTATCCTACCTTGGAAAGGAATCGAGCTTAACAGATGTAAACATAAAGCCCGAAATATAAACTTTAGAGAGCTCGATTAAGTTCGAAAAGATAATAGTAAGTAGTTCGAACCCGGGAAGAGTAGGCTATAGAAACTGAAATACGTTGCGTATAGTCAATCGAAAAATTAGTCCTGTTAACTATACAGTATAAAAGTGTGACTTATCTTTAAGAAGGTTATTCATAAAAAATGGTGAAGACTCACTCTCAGAGGGCCGTTGAAGTGCGTGCGTTGAACGACTTGCTTTTAGCATTCAAGATTGATGAAATAAGGGAAGCTATTTTCGGGCAGCAAGGTTATGATGCGGTTCTGCTCGAGACCCGAGCAAACTATGAGGGTATGACTGATGTAGAAAGGGGCAAGGAAATGAACCACGTGTACTGGTCTGAGTCTATGCGTACCTGTTGGCGGTCTGTTGAAGATTGCAAAAAGTTCATCCTGATGATGGCATGGGAGGTGATCATCAATGAGGATAGGGATATCACCTCAGGGCTACTGAAAGCTTGTGGTGTTGTTGGGTACACCGGTTGCTTCAAATGCAAGTATCTTAGGGATTCGAGTGATTGACTGTTATATTTTTGAATTTTTAAAATGTAACTGCCCAAATTTACTTGAAGAAAACTCTATTCACAAAAATAGGTTATGACTAGGATTGTTGTTGAAAATGAATTTTTGATTTTGTGTTGTTAACTGATATTGATGTTAAAGTA
Source organism: Kingdonia uniflora (assembly GCA_014058105.1). Taxonomy (NCBI): domain Eukaryota; kingdom Viridiplantae; phylum Streptophyta; class Magnoliopsida; order Ranunculales; family Circaeasteraceae; genus Kingdonia; species Kingdonia uniflora. The sequence continues at coordinate 6,647,880 of JACGCM010000816.1, read as the reverse complement.
AAGGTGTATAAGTAGGGCAAACAAATGTATGTGAAATTTTAAAGTAGATAGTTCAGAATCATGAGTTTGGGGAATTGTTAAAAGAGTGGAACCAAGAGGCTGAGAGATACGCTAAAGTATAATATTTGGTATAATGATGGGAAGGTGGTTTCACTGAAGCGGTACGACACGTCTGACAGGTTCAAACAGATAGAAGGCCCTGTTCAGGAATTGAGGACTTCTTATTGGAAAACTCAAAACCGCCAGCGGTTCAGGGAAAGGTGCATAAGTACCCCCTCTCCTCCCTCTCCGAATACAAAAAACCAGAAACATAAGAGAAGGGTTAGATAGAGATCTTAACTGACGATTCCATTATCGCCGGAGGAGAAAAGGATAGAGGAAGGTAGTGACTAGGAGTCTCTATTGTAAACAACGAGAGGAGGTTGAGATCGAGGAGGTTTTAAAGAAGTTGCAGCAATTGAGCAAACTGGTGCCGACCAACGCTGTAGACTCTCACTCGGGTGTTGAAGGTAACTCTGTCTTTGGGTTTATAAGAGTTTTGTATAAAAATCTTTATTGTGTCGGGATAAGGATGCAATCCCTACCCAAACACAAAAAATAAAATAAAAATAACAATGGGAATAATGACTGTGGGGCGATAAAAATTGTTTTGTGACAGTTTGTGATTGTAAAAGTGATCTAGTAGTGCGAGATAAAAATTAATATATATACCTCGACCTATCTGTAGGTTTTGTTAGACCAACGTCTTGTAAAGTAGACCCTTTACTATAGATAAGTATGGTTTCGACTTTCGGTTGTGCAATGGCTAATGAAGTAGACCTCGTAGGGCATTTATCTCCCATCATCTGAGTAGGGGATGAGGAGGATACTGTAGCGGAATTGGTAGAATGGCCTCGTCTGAATGGTTCTCGAGTTGAGTACCTAACAGATTCTAGTCGGTTTAGGGAGTTCTGTAAGGCCAAAAGTAGTATAGATGGGATCTGGGGGAACGCATTCGGATATAGGGGTAATTTCTTTAGGACTTGCAATGTCATTCAAGGAGGGGATTACCTGTATTTGCTGCCTGATTTGGCTAAAGAAAAGAAATGCAGGCATTTGGGGGATGAAGTATCCTTGGAGTACGTTCAAAGCGTGGTGAAGGATAGTCGAACTGATGGTTTTTGTTATTATTTAGCCCAGTTCGACTATGGGTTGACGCTGCCTTTGAGCAATTTGGCTAAGAGTATTACGAATATGATTAGGGCTTGCTCGACGCAGCTGAATTACAATTTTTGGGAAGTTATCCTTGTATGCGAAACCCTTAATGAGAGATAGGCTTCATCTGGTAGTGAGAGGAGGATTACTGCCAAGGATTTTATAGAGTATTATGCTGTGAAATATGTCACAGCAACTGATGGTGCATATCTTTCTTCTAGTTCCTCAAGACCATGCTTCTTCGACCTGTCTTCAGCAGGGCGAGTGTGGAATGACAACCTTTTATGGGTGTCTGGTGAATGTCTTCAGCGGTCTAATGAGGAACCCCTGAAACTAAATAATAGAACTATAACAAAGGGTAAGTATACCATTGAAAATCAAACTATCATTTGTATGTTGAACTATATTTCTATAGTTGATTTGTATCTAATGTTGCCGACCTTTTATGGAGGAATTAGCTGTAAAGTTTTGAGGAAGGAATCCTTTATAGATGCCGTTTCCAGGGAAGGTACTGAGCTCGAAGCTGTTCTAAAAGAGTTAGAGATAAGTAGGTTCAAAAGGGTAGCTAGTAAGGACGACAAGGTCAGGAGATCACAAGCGAATAGGAGAATGGCTGGGAAAACTCCTGGCACTATGGAAGAAAAATTGTTAACTTCTGAACTTAATACTCCTTTGAAGCTTGCGCGGCTCAATGAAATGCCAGATGGGCCAGTGGACATGGCCACTGTCTCCAGCACTGTTATACAGAACCTTGCGAAGAGGAAGGCCGTAAAAAGGGGGGGCGTTGACGATAGCAGTAAGAGGAGGAAGGTAACTTCTCCCACAAAGTTGCAGGTGGTGTTAGAGGAAAGCGATAAGATTGTTGGGGGGCGGACTTTAGGCCGCGCTTTGAGGCTGAAGCCGGCTTCCTGGAGGAACAATGTCGAGCTAAAGCTCGAGAGAAGATGGTTGCTGCTGTGGATGATGAGTTTAAGAAGGTTAGTAAATAGTTGGTTTTGTCGAGCTGTTTTGTTGCTCGAGCTGACTTATTTCTTTTTGCAGTTTGCTTGTGCTCTGAGGAGGGTTCAGCTTGGTCTCCAGGATAGGTCGATTGAGCTAGAAAAGAGGATCTTCCAGCTCGAGGGAGAGAACAACTAGTTTTAAGAGAACCTGAATCGGGAGAGGGAAGCTTTTCAGTTGGAGCTAGAGAAAGAAAGGGAAGCTGCTGCCCTAAAGCTGAAGGAAGTTAAGGCTGAAAGTGTAGCTGAAACAGAGCGATTGGTTACCGCGTCTGCTACTTCTCGGAACAACCTTGCAGGGAAGCTCTACCAGCTGAGGTATACAAAGGCAGAAATTTTGGCATTTAGCGAGGGGAATTATGAGGAGAAGGAAATTATGGATAAAGAGGAGGTTGAGGAAATGGAGGATGGTCTGAATGTTGCTGAAAAGACCGCTGCCGATAATCAGGAAACTATTGATCAGGCAGGATAATCATGTAATGTAACATTGGTTGTGAAACATGAACTCGAACTTTCTAATATTTTACTGTTGCTTGATGTCAACAACGCTTTTCTTATGAAACTCCGTATTGTAGGAAATAGAAAGCTCGTACCTCAGAGTTGTGGACTTAGAGGGCCTGCTTGAAGTGGAGAAAAAATCCTCTGCTGAATTACAGGTTAGATAATTCAGATAAATTAATAACTAGATGAACAAGAATTTAATAGAAGAAGGATATGCACCTTGTAAGTTTATTCTAGTTCAGGATGTTTGTGTATGTACACTCTGTCATGCGACCAAAACTTGTTTCTTGGTTGGTAGGCCAAGGAGGCATTGGCTGTTTCGAGCTTGCAGGTGTTTATTCTGCAAGTTTGTCAGTATGCTCCTGTCAATTTGTTTCCCAATTAGGTACTGATGTTGTGAGTCCCTGCTAACTGGTATGTAAAATGAGCTAGACATTGCTAGAAAGAGAGAAGAACAGATTCTTTTGTATAATGCTGAGTATGCAGAAGAATATGAGGCTTTGATTTCCCAGTATGAAGATCGGTTGGATGATAATGTGAAACTTTCTCTGAAGCTCGAAGAAGCTAAGAGCCAAGTCGAGGATATGACTGCAATAATTTTGAGCAGGGATTTAGCCTTAAACCAACTTACCAGCGAACTGCTGAGTTGAAGGAAAAGGCTGCGTCAGGTTCTCGGCATGAGGCTGAGTTAGTCGAATACCGTATTAGAGCATTGAATGACGAAATATCTGATATGAAGTGTAACATTCGTGCTCTGAATGAGCAGTTGTTAATGAAAGAGATCGACCTGGATACTGCGCGAACTGACTTGGCTGTGTTCGAGGCTGATCTTGAAAAATTGAACAGTAGTATTACGGGCAAAGATTTAGAATTGCGTAACTCTGTACAAATACGCAATAGTTTGATCGCCAGGTTAGATTGTTTGAAGGCTGATTTACGTCGTTTAAAAGGGAGAGAGGCTCAGAGCAGGGCTGATTTAGCAGAGGTTCAAGACAAGATCAAAAGTTTGGTGGACGATTTGGCCCACGCTCGCGGAAATGTGAGGAGGGTTGTGCAACATGATTAGGAGATGAATGAAAGAATTAATCAACTCTGTGCTCGAATTTCCGAATTGGAGCGGGAATTACGTGTACGTGAATTGAAGTATGAGAAGGATCTCAAATTTGAATTGGATAAATAGGATGCTGAAATTGCTTCTGGTGAGGGGAGTCAGAGATGAAGGAATTTGTTCGTCGAAAAGAAGAGTTAGCGGAAAATATGCGTATTGAGCTTTCAAATTCTCGGCCGAAGTCGATAGATCTTACAAGGCAAATGAGTGAACATATTAATCAATTAACAGCTGAACTTGCTAAATTGAAAGCTCATTTTTTGAGGGATAACAAGCGCGCTGTTGTTACTCACCAATCCTTTAAGGAACTAGTAGTTCATGAGCATGAAAAATGTGATGGTGAAGCTTTGCATCAACGGCAATTAAGCGCATTGGTAAGATTTTTTGTCGAGGAAATAAAATTCTTGCAAGTTAAGAGGGATTTGATGTAAGATTACTTCTATGGGAGGACTTCTGTATGTAAACTCGATATCTCGAGCATAGATCCAATTGGGGTTATGGATCGTGGTATTGGGACCACGACGGCTGAACATATAGCACAAGGGAGAGAAATTGTTGCTGAACGAGCTCCAGAATATATGGTATCCAAGACTAAAATAGGGGGAAGCTCGAGTGTTGTCTTACCTACTCCTGTTGTGGGAAGAAAGTTGACTGCTCTCCCATCAAGAAAATCCAGCAGAATTAAAAAGAAATAGACTTTAATTCTGATAACGAGTACCTTTTGTAATTAGCAGATGTTGATGCTTCAGTGCTCGATGTAGGCCTTTAGAGGAGCGTTGTAATTTAAAATGTTGATATGGGAAGCTAATAGTTCCACACCTGCAGTAGATGTTATTCTCTGGTTTGACCCATTGAATTAGAAGAAGTCTGTGGGTGCAGAAGTAATTATTTTTGATGCTTCAACCCTTGGACTTTAGGGAGGTTTAGCGGTAGCAAGCTAGTATTATCTTTGCTCGTACTTTAGGCGGTCACCGCAGGCTAAGAGGTTCTTTATGGCCTCCGCCTCGGATCTGAGTTTCCTCAGGGGTTCGACTAATATTATCTATGCCTTGATGCCATATTGGAGAGCTGGGCTTATCGGCAGCGAGCAACGTCTCACTCGTGCTTTAGGTCTGATCCTGCAGACTAAGGCTCTTTATGGCCCCAACCCCAAAGGTTTCTGAGTCCTCAGGGGTTCGGTTAGTATTATTTATGCCTTGATACCATATTGGATATTGGAGCTTAGCGGCAGGGAGCAAGTTTTTTCCTCACTCGTACTTTAAGCTTGTTATCTTTAGGCTAAGAGGTTCGTTATGGCCCCCACCTTCGGATGTATGAGTATCCTCAGGAGTTAGGCTAGTATTATCTATGCCATTACCAATGTTGGATGTTGGAGCATAGAGGTAGCGAGCAAGTTTTTTCCTCACTCGTGCTTTAGGCTTGTTATCTTCAGGCTAAGAGGTTCGTTATGGCCCCCGCCTTCGGATGTATGAGGATCCTCAGGAGTTAGGCTAGTATTATCTATGCCATTACCAATGTTGGATGTTGGAGCTTAGCGGTAGCGAGCAAGTTTTTTCCTCACTTGTGCTTTAGGCTTGTTATCTTCAGGCTATGAGGTTCGTTATGGCCTCCGCCTTCGGATGTATGAGTATCCTCAGGAGTTAGGCTAGTATTATCCATGCCATTGCCAATGTTGGATGTGGTTTACCTTTAGGGATCGAGCTAGGATAAACTGTACTTTTACCCTTGGAGATGATGGAGATGAAGGGGAACTGTATAGCAGGGATTCTTGTGATAAAAGAAGATTTCATTGATTGAAAAGAGTTTGTACATACATTGGAGGGGAAATCTCGAGGTGGATTGAGCCTTGCTGAGCGACGGAGGAGCTGTTCAACGTCGATATAACTTTAATCTTCTCATATTCCATGGATTTGGAATTTTGTCACCGGCTTCCGTCATGAGATAGTATGAACCTAGACCAGTTCGACCTATGACCATGAAAGGACCTTCCCAGTTTTCTGCTAGTTTCCCAACATGTAAATCTTTTCTGTTATCCGGGATTTCTCGAAGGACCCATTCGTTGATAGCGAACTCCCGAGTGCGAACTCGTTTGTTGTAGGAATTTGCCAGTGTTTGATAATATTGACCAAGATTCGCGATAGCTCGATCTCGTGTCTCATCGATCCAATTGAGGTTGTAAGCCAATTCGAACTCATTTTCTTTGTCTGTAAGCTTGTGGTCTCTCACAGGATGGTGATACTTCGTTGAGATCACTGCTTCAGTTCCATAGGCAAGTAGAAAAGGAGAACACTGTGTTGACTTCTGCGGCGTAGTTCGATAAGCCCATAAGACGTGAGGTAATTCATGTATCCAGTTGCCCTTCTTCTGTAACATAAGACGTCTTTTGAGACCATCCACGATGATCTTGTTTGTGATCTCTACCTGTCCGTTTCCCTGGGGATAGTACGGGTTTGATGGAGAATAGATTATGTTATGTTTGTTGAGAAATGCTACGACCTTGGCTCCAACGGTCTGAGGACCATTATCGATACAGATCAAATGTGGGCAACCAAATCATGTGATGATATGCTGCCAAATAAAAGAAATGACCTATTCTTCTCGAGTTCTGCATAGAGAAATTGCTTCGACCCATTTAGTGAAGTAATCCGTGGCAACAAGGAGAAACTTCCTATTACCCGGAGTATTGGGGAATTCACCAACTAGATCAAGTGCCCATCGTTTGAACGGCCAGTACACCTTACTGGCATGGAGCTTGAGGGCAAAGGCCCAAATTTGATTTCCATGATGCTGACATGCATCACATTTCCTTGAGTATACTTCAGCTTGCTTCTGCATCCCTAGCCAGAATACTCCTTGGGCAATAGCTCTGTTAGCAAGAGATTGTCCTGCGGTATGGGATCCGCAGATTCCTTCATGTAAAACTCAAAGCATCTTGTCGACAAGTTCCTTAAAGAGGCACTTGAGGTATGGACCAGTGACTGAGCATTTGTTGAGATTGCCATTTGGTTAGATTGTGTAGCGCTTTGAATTTTTGATAATGTGTCTACGCTGTTGTGGATCATTTGGTAGTGGCCCGTTGCATGAGTTATCCAGACTGAGATAAGTAATGAATGGTTTCCTCTAATCATCTTCCGCCATCTCATCGCCCCCAGTGTTAATCGCATATACTGTAGTACAATTAATGTTGGGGCTAGAAATAACTTCGATTTGAAGGTGTCTTGATTCTGTACCCAATACTCTGGCTAAGTTAGCCAAGGAGTCAGCGTGGCGATTCTCTCCTCGAGGGAGGTACTCGAGCGTAGCTTTGTGAAATTTGTTTAGCTTTCCTGCAACCAGAGCTGCATAATCAACCATGATGCCAATCTTCTTGTAATGTTCAGAGTAGTGATAAACGATTAGAAGAGAGTCTGTGTAGGCCGATATTTCAGTGATTCCGAGTTCGAGAGCCATGTCTAGACCATGAATGAGTGCCTCGTACTCTGTAACATTGCTCGAGGCTTCAAAGTCAAGATGGATGGATTTCTCGATTCTGTCGTTGGAAGGTGTAATAAAAACGATCCCAATTCCAGACCCTGTGGGTCCTGCTGAACCATCGATGAGGAGCCTCTACCCTTTTTGAGATATCCATGATGCTCGATCATCAAAAGATTTGGAGGGTGGAAACTCATCTGTTACACCTTCGACCAGATCTGGATCATGTTCTTCCCTGTCAGGATCTGAAACTGGAAAGTCTGCTAGAAAATTAGCGACTGTTTGATCCTTTTCGGAAATTCGTTGCTCAAATTAGATTTCGTTTTCCCCCAAACTGACAGACCACTGTTGTACTCTTCTGGATTTCACTTTCTTAGACAATACTTCCCGAAGTGGGTAGTTCGTCATGACTTTGACAGGATGTGCTTGAAAATAGTGTTTGAGCTTTTGTGCACTGCAAACGAGAGTAAAAAGTAATCTTTCAATTTTAGAGTACCTCGTTTCCGCTGGAGTAAGTGTCTTGCTGATGAAGAAGATCAGTTTCTCAATTTTTCCTTTGAGCCGAATGATAACCGAGCTGAGAGATGTATCTGTAACTGCGAGGTAGATAATCAGTTCCTCATTGCCTATCGGAGTGCTCATGATTGGAGCCCTCCCTAGGTAAGTTTTGAGTTCCTGAAAAGCACTTTGCATTCTGGTGTCCAGTTGATATCTTTGTTCTTTGAACTTTAGCCTCGTTGAGTAGAACCTCCGAGTAGCATAAATAACCATCTGTATCAGTCCGAGGACTTGGATATGAATCTGTTGATTGCTGCAATCTTTCCTGCGAGCTTTTGTACATTCTTCTTTGTTGATGGTGAAGGCATGTCCAGAAGAGCTCGAATTTGATATGGATCTGCTTCTATCCCTTTTTTGCTGATAAGATGACCCAAGAACTTGCCCGAGTGAACACCGAACTGGCATTTTTTGGGATTAAGCTTCATTCTGTAGGATCGTAATATACTGAATACTGTAGAGAGATGAGAGATGTGATCCTCTTTCTTTAGGCTCTTGTAAAGCATGTCGTCAATATTGACTTCAACTGTTTCTCCCAAGTGTTCTTTGAACATACTTGTGATCAGCCTTTGGTAAGTGGCTCCAGCGTTCTTAAGGCTGAATGGCATGACCTTGTAACAGTAGAGACCTCTTTTCTGTAATAAACATAGTCTTTTCTTGATCTGCTTCCAAGAGTGGAATCTGATTGTACCTCAAAGCGGCGTCCATCATGAATAAGAGTTCGTGACCTGCTATAGAGTCGAGGATCTAATGAATGATCGGAAGAGGGAAGCTGTCCTTTGGCGTGTGTTTGTTTAGATCTGTAAAATCCATGCAGACTCGAACCTTCCCATTATTCTTTGGAACAACAAGGATATTAGAAATCTAGTCTGGGTACTTGGCTTCTCGAATGAAACCAACTTCGATAAGTTTGTCGATCTCCTTGTTCACCTCGCCTCGAAGTCTTGGAGATAACCTGCGTTGCTTCTGCTTAACTGTTATGGCACCTTCGTGGATATTTAAAATATGGCAAGATTTTGAGGGGTCTATGCCTGGCATTTCTTGGAAGTTCCATGCGAAAATGTCTTTGTTGGATTAGAGGAAAAAATAAGAGCTTCTTTCTCTGTTTGAATTAATTTCGTACCAATATAAGTACCTCGGTTAACTCCATCGTTCTAGACGTATTCCACGGGCTCGGCTAGATAAGACTGACCATCGAGGTGATCAGCCTTCTGTGATTGCTATGCAGCAATCTGTTCTGAATGGTTAAAAGCTGGTGAGACTGTATTCTCGCAAGCTCGAGAAAGTTTCTGACTTCCTTTGATTTCATAAATACTGTTATTATGCTTGAAACAGAGCGTTTGGTGGAACGTGGACGGGATGGCCCCCATATTGTGCAGCCAACAACATCCTAGTATCCCCAAATATCTTGATTTAGCATTGATGACGTAAAAAATAACGTCGATAGTGGTAGGCCCTGCTGTGATCGGGAGAGTGATCTTCCCAACTCATACTTCTTTGGACCCATTAAATCCACTAATGTCTATCTCACTTTGACTTGATTTGATAGTCCCATTTGGTCAATCGTGCTCTGGAAAAGAATCTCAACCCCACTTCCTGTGTCCACCATCATGGTGTGCATTACGAAGTTCCTCATTTTGAGCATAATTACTTGTGCGTCATGATGAGGATACTTCACATGTCTTGTGTCACAGTCTTTGAAGGAGATTCCCTTTCAATAACTGCTTGACTCTGGGAAGAGTATGGCTTCCTTTTCTTGGACGGTAAGGTCACAACACTCGCTCAACTTCCTCCTCTTAACTCTGCTGGAATTTGAAACCTGATTGATCTCGATCATATTGCTGCAGTAGAGATGATATAGATGCTTCTCCTCTGCTTGTTCTGTTGCTTGAGTCACGTCATCTTGTTTTAGATAGCTCCCTTCTTTATAGCTGGGAAGATCGATGATGTATTCAAGCATCCTCCCTTCCTTACAAATTATATCCAGGAGCTTTTTCAAACCATAGCAATTGTCGGTGTTGTGGTGCTTAATCTTGTGATATTCACAATAAGGTCGGCCTGCTTTTGGATCAAGATGTCGAGCTGGATGGAAGCATTTATCCTTCTGGAGAATAGGATAGATCATGGAGAGATTAGCATTCAACTTTAGTATGACTGTTCTGGATGGTTTCTGCGACCTCTGATTGTTGTCTCTTTCTGGTCATGTCTTTGCTCATTTAGGATCGCCTTGATCGCTCGAGCTGCGATTATTGTTGGAATCTATAGAAGGAACCTTGGTGTTGTGGACTGCCTTTATAGGCTTATTCAGTTCGGGATTCATCCGCTCCAGATCGATGTAATTGTTGACTTTCTCGATCTTATCTTCGAGAGTCTTGGGCTTTTTCAGGAAGAGATACTCTTTAGCTTTGCAATTGAACTGTTGAGTATTTGTGAATGCGGACATGGCTGTCTTCTGACCTAGATTATCGACCTTCTGAGCCAGTTCGAGAAACTTCTTGCAGAACTCCTCAAGCTTCTCCCCTTGTGCTTATATGAGACTTATAAGAGAATATAAGTTTTCTTCTTTGTCTTTGTTGTGGGCATAAGCTTTGATGAAGATTTTCTGTAACTGCTCGAAGGTATGAATCGAACCTTCCGGTAAAGAGTGGAACTAACGGAGAGGTTCGTCCTAGAGACTGGCAGCGAAGAGCCAGCAAAGGATGTGATTCAGATTAGAATATAAACCCAATAAGTCGCGGAATTGTTGAACGTGTTGGCCAGGATCGGTTCTTTTGTACTTGATGATCTTGGGTGTATGAAAACCTGTTGGGACATTCATATCAAACAATTCTTTGGCAATTGGACTACCTTGTAATTTGTGCGAGTCATCCTTCTCGTCTAAAGCCATTGCTTCGATGATCTCCCTGATACGCTGGCCCATGAGTTCCTAAGAAATATAATGCTGAGGGATAGGGGCTGCTGGAACTACCAGAACTGCTGGAATTATCGGAACTGCCAGAACCGCTTGACGTATGAGTCTGGGAACGTGGTCACTTATTTCCTTGCTTACATGTTTAGGAAGCGAGGTTCGGTAAGGAGGTCGCAAGACTTCCTTGGGCTGCTTGGAAGGCCTGCGATCTCTGCTGATATTTGTCTGCGCCTTTTGTCCCAAATGAATTGAGACTATCGGTGCTTGTGGATCCTCACAATAAATCTTGAAAATGTCTGTACTATGTACCTCATGTGGCCCTAACCTCTCGTGAACAGAAACCCTTGAGATTGTTGGTACTATTTTACGCTCTCTCAGGGCTGGCGGTGGTTGGCTGCTCTGTAATGCTTTCAGAGCTGTTTGAAAAGCTAACATCTGAGCTTCTTGTTTCTTTGTCTCTAGAACTCGAGCTTGACGCTCTCGTTCTGACTCCTTCTCATGGAGTTCTCGATCTTCCAATAGCTGGCGCTCGAGCTGACTCTGTTTTTCGACTTCGACAGTTAAGCTCGCCCAAAGCTCAGCAACCCGATCAAGTTCTCTTGAACTTTTAGGCTGAGCTCCCAAAGATTGACGTGTTTGAACCATAATTGAATACTTCTTGACTGATGAGTATCAATCGTGGCCCATAAGTACGTAGAAAAACCGTACGTTCCCACAGACGGCGCCAAATGCAGGGACCTGATTTTGTAAAGCTCGAACTAGCTTGAAATCAATCCTTACACCAAGAACTACTATGACAAGAATTAAATAAGAGATAACACTTGACACAGGAGATTTAGCATGGAAAACCTGTGAATAGGTAAAAACCACGACCTCGAGTGGAGGATTTTATGAAAGTAGTATTATTGCTTGAGAGATTGAGAGAATCTGATTACAAGAGTTAATCTAAGAAAATATAGCTAGAGATCAGATAATTGTATATATAGATTTGTCTCTCGACCGCCCTATTTCCTTAGGGGCTCTGCCCTTTTATAGACTCTACTCTCAACTTGACATCGTGCTTAAACACGTTCTCTTAAAAGTGGGAGTCATGAGCAATTGAGTATGTACCTGCTAGCTCGTGGGAGACAAGTGTATGTTGACTCGTTCTGTTTACATCTGTTATGGACGATCCACGTTCTGCTTGAGTTCGTGGTCGTTGTGTAACTGTTAACGTGTTTGTAACGTGTTTGTTTATGAGTTAGTCTGGTACTGGATAAGATCGAGTCTTCTGAACCTCGATGTATAGATGAGATCGAGTGTCCATAGCTCGAGGGATAAGTCCCTATAGTAGTTGTTGTTGTTCCGGAGAAGGCTGCCTGGACCGACGATTGTTACCGTTTTGGTTCAGATATTGCTGCCCAGATTACTGTTGTTCTTGAGGAAGAGTAAGGGCTATTTTTACCCTCTTCGAACGCCGGGAGAGTGATTGTTGGGTGGCTGATTTGGTGGGTTTAAAGTGGCATATCTTCATGTGATTGTGGGTGATCGGAGTAGCTCAGCGTAGCGTGGTGGACCGTGGGTTTCAATGTAGTTTTGTTACTGAATTAAGGTGTGGTACTGATTGGAAACTCAGTTTCGGGCGAGGATCCTTTGTTGGAATTATGTTTGGGCTCTGGGCCATGATAGTGGTTGATGTTGTGGTGTTCCTGGTCCTTTCCGTGATTGATTTGGAGTTTCGAAAGTCGATTCGCGGAGTATATTTCTGTTGGGGTACTGTTTGGACAGTTTCGCCGAGATTGCCGTTCCGAGCGTTATTTTGTTAGGCGAGTTTCATCTTCCTTAATAACTAGACCATTATATTGATTTGTGAGTTATTGTATCACATAGTTTGTCATGTTCATTACCATGATTATGTTAGTATATGGGTAATTGCTCAGGGCACTTTACTAGTTATCCGTTTAGCATACCTTAGACGAGAGTATTTAAGGGTTTGATAAGTTAGTAAAACCTGGAATAATATGAGTTTAGTTACTAGATAGAATCCGTAGGTTATGATTAGCCAGAGAAGGTTATTCTTTGTTGTCGTCGATGTGATGATGACTCCTGAGATTCCTCTTAGACCGATTTCATTGAGGGTGGTTATCCCAAATCTTTTCTTCGTTGAGGTTGAGAACAAGGCATTTCTCAGTGTGTTGCGACGCCTCAGCGTCGCTGTATATATGTATATATATATATATATATATATATATATATATGGAGTGTGGTATTGTTGGTTAGTTATTAGAGTGCCCAGCTTGTTTTAGGGAACTAGTAACTTGGTTTGACGATTAGTGGAGATATATGGACGGTTGTGGTTTAGCCAGCATTTCTCTGAGATAGTGTAGTTCAGAGACTATAGTTCTTACCTTATAGTATAGCACCTTGGTTAGTTTGGGTTGCTGGATTTGGTTCCAGGGTAGTCTTGGGGCGACATAGCCTCAGTAAGACATGATCTTCGATTCGGAGCTCATCCTCTTGCCTGCTATTATTTTGATTAGTCTTAGGACTAGTCTAGGTGTACTCTGTGTTCTCGAGGCCTGGTCCTTAAGCACCGTCGTCGTGATTGGTGGTTGTTTGGAATGTTGGATTCCATGTGAGAGTGTGGTATCTCCTGGACTGTTAATTGTTGGTGGTGAGCAGACGGCCTGTCCGTGGTGGTTGGTCGTGGATGTTGAACTTCCGATTGTTTGCCTTAGGATTGTTTGCTTATCGTGTTGTGACACTTATTTTCCTCATGATTCTTAGAGCTAATAAAGCTTACTCGTAAGACTTCCTTCCCTGGGATGAGGCTGTTAGGGCTGTGTTCCCTTCTGTCATCTAAGAGGCAGCAAAATAGCATGGCGCAGTGAGGTACACGGCTGAGCCAGGTAGTTTATGAAGTTGTACGTCACCCGAGATGTTGGAATACGGATGAAACCACCTGTTGTATCCGGTTCCTGTACATCCGTGTTGGAGACTTATGTACATGATTAGGAGGATTGTGAGGTAGTTCTATTATTGGGGATTGTTAACTACTTGTTGGACACTTGTAGGTCACCCCATGAGTACTAGTTTGTGTTGACAACTAACGTACTATAGCATTTAATGGTAATCATTTCGCTTTGAGGAATCTTTGAGACTAACGTTGTTTAGATGTCGTGACGGTTAAGTTGATGTTTCATCTAGGTTTAGATGGTACAACTGAGTCACAGGAGGGCATTTGTGTTAGTTTTGGTTGCTACACTCTCAGGCAGGTGGTTATTCTATTGTGTACTGGCTGTGGTAACAGTAGTTGTATTTCAGTCTTTAGGCTTTTTGCTCACATCCATAGATAATATATTCTCTCCTTATCTTACTGTGATTGGATACATAAATAACTCCGCATCGGCTGACCCATAAGAGGTTCAAGGATTCCTTAATCGGGTTAAAATAGAAGGTGGGTCCAGGATGTATACTATTATACTTAGTCACCCATTCGGGAGTGTGGGATGGTATGAGACAGTATTTACAATCCGGTACAGGGCTTATTCTGGTGGTTGAAATGCCTCGGAATATGAATATGGTTCAGACGTTGGCTCTGTGGGATTTGATAAATTGATGTAATATCCTCATAGTCTGGTCGAGCTAGTGCAGTACATCGTACCCTTGTATCCAACAATATCCGGTAAGGTAAATCCTTTTTTAGCAGTTGAAAGCCCACTTTAGTCATGGCGGCTAACCCTTTGGGTTGACATCTCTAAAGCATCCTGCATCATCATCATCATCATCATCACCAAACATATCATTGCATCTCTGCATACTTCCAATTCGTAGGTTCTTCTGATAGAAATCCTTAACCCTTTCTGCATTATGTTTAATATAGAATCTTCTGCACTTGGGATAATCATAAGATTATCTCATTCCATCATATTATCATCATAACATATCATTGCATTGGGATAATTATGGGATTATCCTAGTTCCTTATATATTCTTCTCCACTTATTAAATTCCTATTCTCTTAATTGTTTTTGCAGTGTAATTTAGATTCCTCTTCCTTCTGCATAATCCTCTCCTCTCTGCATCTATTCCTCCATCTTCTGCATCTGATTTAATTTATTAGGTTGATTAGTCTGGTTGGTTGTTGTGAGCTTTAGGCTGGTATTGGTTGTGGGCGATCTCACTTAGCTTGTGATAGCTTCGGGGTTGTGCCTTGTTGGGGTTTGGGTAACCCTGTTGGATTATTGTGGCTGAGGGTTATTTACCCTCGTGTGTTATTGTATTCTTGAGGTAGGTTAGTTTTTTGTGGCGCTGAGGGCCACGGTAGTGATTAGAGTATAGCTAGTAGTCCTTGAGACTGGAGTGCAGTTATAGTCTTAGTACTCCTTTGCTTGAGATATGTATGTATATATTTATAGTATAGTTTGATATAATCATTAGACTAGTTATATACCTATTAGATACCTATTAGTCATCCTATATACATTTATACATATACATTGTTTATCGTTAGATATTACTATCTCCTATTATCATTAATATTTGTATCCATCTCATTGGTTAGTATTATCGTTTAGCTATTCTTGGGAGTTAGTGAGCTCGTTGTTTGCTCACTCTCGCATCTCCCTTTCAGTGACAGGTTGTTTCAGGTTTTAGTTGCTACTGTGATGATCTTTGGGGAGCTGAGCTGGAGGTTCATTCTCCAGTTACTACTGTTGGGCTTGCTGCGTAGAGGTTTGTAGAATCTTACGTTTAGATATTGTTATCTTAGTCTTCTGTTATTTCTATTTTTCCTTATTACTCTGTTGTGATACTATTGTGAATGACTGAGCCAGAATTTGTCTACAGCTCAGTTGTTCGCGGGGAAAATCTTTGGATTCCCCGACTTGCATATCCTCGAATCTCAGTAATTGGTCTAGCTACCGATTACTAGATTTTGGGGCGTGACAAGGGAGTTGTAAAAGGTCCACAAATTAATGTATGTATGAATAATTTCAAGAAGCTCGGTACTTTTTGTGGCACCCTTCTTGGTGTGTTTGGTTTGTTTGTCTTTAATACAATCCACGCACACACCGAAATCAATAAAATTTAGGTTCGGAAGGACCCTATCTTCTGCTAATCTTTGCATTCTTTCTCTGAAGATATGCCCCAGTCGTCTATGCCACAAGATGGAGGAATTTTTATTAGTTATGCCACATTTTATTCTAACATTAGGATGCATGGTCAAAAGGGTTTTGGCAAACATACTATCAAAATTTAATTTATATAGACCATCGCATAAAACACCAGAACCAAAAAATGTAGAATTCTTGAATAAACTTAAAGAACCGTTCCTAAGGTGAAAATAATACCCATTAAGGTCTAAAAGAGATAAAGAAAGCAAATTGCAAAAAACTGAAGGAACATAGAAGGTAAGCGATAAATCTAAATGATGTCCAATGTCTAAGAATAAACGAGTGGTCCCCACGGCTTCAACAGAAGCTTTAACTCTATTTTCCATGAATATAAATTTTTCATTTGGTTTCACATTTTGGGTCATAAGGAATCCATGTATCGTATTGGAAACATGAATAGTAGCACCCAAGTAAATCCACCAAGAATTAGAAGGAACTTCAGTAAGATTTGATTTAAAACATACAAAAGCTAAATAATTATCTTTTTATTCAAATCAAGCCTTACGTTTTTTACAATCTTTCTGAACATGCCCCATCTTTTTACAGAAGTAGCACCTATTACGTTCATTGTCACGTTCCGTCTTAGGAGCCTTAGCAACATTAGAAGTCCCTCTTACCTTGAGTGGTCCTCATTTCTTATCAGGATTCTTCCAATTCTTTATAGCTTCTTGCGTTTTAAGATGAACTGAATAATTTCCTTGTTGCTTAAGCCTTGCCTTCTGCTGAACAATTATGTTGGCCAATTCATTCACATTCCACTTATCCTTAATAATGTTGTAATAAATTTGAAATTGACTAAACTGAGAAGGATAAAAGTTCAAAATAAATTGAACAAAAAGGAATCATTCACTTCCATCCCCAACGTTTTAAGTTTAACAACAAGATTTGTCATTTCTAAGACATGTCCATGCATGCCTCGTACACCATTATATTTCATTATAGTAAGTTTGGCCATTAAAGTCCTAAATAATGACTTATCAGCAGTTTTGAAACGTTCTGCCATAGATGTAAAAAATTCTTTCGCGTTTTCAGACTTAGGAAGTGAAAACTT
The DNA here is from genome assembly GCA_014058105.1 of Kingdonia uniflora. Classification (NCBI taxonomy): domain Eukaryota; kingdom Viridiplantae; phylum Streptophyta; class Magnoliopsida; order Ranunculales; family Circaeasteraceae; genus Kingdonia; species Kingdonia uniflora. The sequence continues at coordinate 6,630,941 of JACGCM010000816.1, read as the reverse complement.
GATATTGGCCGCTATGGTCATCCGTATAAACATAAGGCTTAACCTATTTGATATTTCCCAAGCTTTATGGAAACTGTTCTCATCCTCACTATTCTCAGTACAAAGATCAATTGGTTTTTTAGCCAAGAGTGTTAAATCAAGATCTATAACACCTAAGTAAAACTGAATTTGTTCACTCCAGTCTAAAACATTAGTTTAAAAATTAAAACAGACGAAGCATGAGAATGTAGTGAACAGGGTTCGGTACTGCAAAATAATTAAAAGCTCACAAAATATTAATGTTACAAGTTATAAATAAATTAAACATGAATTGGAATATAATAAATTAAAACCAAATTATATCCTGATGATGAACTAATAATATCATCACAAATTAACCTTTGGGTCAAAATTGTAATATATATAATGTCCACTCAAATAGTTATAACATTAATATAATAAGGTTAATTAAAAGTGTACGCCAAATTATGTAAGGTCATTCACCTTTATTAGTTCCAAAATCAATCTATAATACATCTCAATTACCCTATTTCAATTTATAAATCTCGCAAAAATCGATCCGCCTTTGGGCAAAACCATAATATTTTTGAGATAAAATAAATCGTTACGTACTCGGTTTGATATCCATACTTCATAATAGTTAGGTCACTTTGGCGACTTCCAACCGACTTAAGCAATAGATCACAAATCGATATTATGATAAAAAAAATGTATCATTTAATGATTAATTAAGAAATCAAGAAAATTAAAGTAGATGCGAATTAAACTAGCACAATAAACTGGTACACTAGTATAGTTACTCAGAAGTTACATATCAAACGTACTATTAAGAGAAAAATACATAATAATAAAGTACTTTGATGTACTAAGAGTTTAAATTGTAACTGCATGTAAATTTTAAGTATCTTTACTTACTGACTTTATAATAATAAATTAAAATCAGAACCCTTAAAATAAATTCTCCACATGTTAAACTTATACTTTAATCAAGAAGTTAGAACCCTTAATACAAAACATAATAAAACAAAATATGTACTCGGTGGTTTTCGAAAGTTAAAGATCCAATTGTCTATCTCAATAATGTATTTCCCTAAATAGATCATGCAAGTCTAGCTAGTTTCGGATTTACTTGAGGCTTATTTAAAAGGCTTTATAATTCATATCAACAAATAATTATAAGAAAATTATACAATTACTAACGAAACTTTACACAAACGAATCATAATCAGAAAATCATAAGAGTCCAATCATAGTTCTGATACCACATATAAAACATGACAAGATTTATAAACGTTAGAGATCTAATAAGAATCTAGGACCTAATACGATAATCATAATAAACGATAATGCGGAAACATAATCACATATCTTGATCCATAACTTGATTAATTGAGGTATGTCCTCTAAGTTCGGCGGCGGCGGCGAGCGGTAAAAACTAGGTTTTCTCTCCCTTAACCTTTCTTTTGAGATAGTACTTTAGTTAATGGGCCAGACACACTTATATAGGTAGAGAGAGGACTTAGTTTCCTATTTTAATTAGAACTACTTTTCATTAAAGTAGAGAGTTGTGCGAAACCCTAACCTCATTAACCAATAAGATTATTTTCCTATTAGGACTTGGATCATCATAATTAGAAACCTATAATTACAAAAAAGACCCTTACTCATGTGGGCCATAATAAGTCTTACACCATGACCACGACTTATCTCTCTCTCCCTCTTTACCTCTGACCATATATATGTAAGGTATGATATTTGTAAGGATGAGTATATTGTTATATCGTATATGGTTCAACAAGACTACCAATGTCAAACTGATAAAAGGGCCCGGGTTCACCGTTTACGTACTCCAGTACTACCAATGTCACAAATCCTTCATAAAACTAAACTCTAAACCCATTAAATTCGCCCTTTAAAGAGATGTTTCGATCAGAGGGTCAATGAATAATTTGCATATATGGCACTAGAGCCTTAGCCTAAATTTTTTTCTCATTTTAATCAGTTTCGATAGTAAAGAAAATTGTAGATCGCCATTTTATCCTGGATCCTAAATATAAGTGATGAACATTAGACCCAACTTTTGTTCTTCCAAGGAAAAAATATTAATGAATCGAATCCTAGCACTCGAAACCATTTGACACAACACTGGAAATCATATGGTAACATGAAATGCGATGAAGCTAACAGATGAAATAAATCAATTAAAAGCTAACAAATGCAAAAAAACTAACATTTCAGAAGCAATTATATTCAACAACAAAATCATTTATAAAGGACCCGGTATATATCCCGTCCATGACTAAACCCGAAAACAGAGACAATCTTCCTTTGTTTTAAACGGTAAACAAACAAACACAATCTAGCTAAATATAGGATACTACAAAGATTGTAATGTAAGCACCCATTATTATCCATCTTATTTTCTTTGTCGAGTATATACATTCTTTTCTCATTTGGACCATTATCACAACATGTAAAATCGCATTTTACTCGCCTTATGCTCGTATTTTCATGGTAACTTGTATAAGTACCTGAGTGAAGAGGAGCAAGGCTCCAAAAAAATGTCCTTACATCAGACCACTTTCCAAATCATAAGAATCTCAAGTATCCTAGATGTCTCATGTATTGGGTCATGCAGAGTTAGACATTCTGTCCCCATTTGGGTGTTTTCATCCAGCGATAGAACTTCATCGCCTTTCGAATAGTGTAACAGCCTTGAGTTAAGGTCACTCGACCAGGGCTCAGTATAATCAACAATTTCATTGACGATGGCATACAACTGAGTCCAAAACCCATCAAACTATAATCCCACAATACGAACACTGCAGAGTTGATAGTATAAGATTTGTTATAAACACAAGGCAGCCTCCTATCACTCCGAAAGGTTTGTGCGACTTGAAAGCATGCCAGTTATCCAATGCTACAACATTTCTGCCAAAACATTCCCACAAATCAGAGGCGCTCAACATGATTTGGAACTCCTCATTCACAATATCAAAAAAACTATCGACACAAAGACAACATTCACAGTCTTCGCTAACCAATAAAGAGGCCCATTCAAGAAAATGCAAGGCTTCATCAACGTGTACCATTCGTAAGGAATGCTACCGATGTTTCTCCACATGTTATCGCTTAAAGAATACACATTGATCTTATTCTCTAAACCATTACCAAAGTAGACCAGTTGTACGATCTTGTAGTCTTCGCCTGTGAGATCGTAACCAAACCCATACACTTTTTCTTTGATGGGATGTTCTGAAATAGGCGTAGATGGAAAAATCTTGTACTCCCCCTAGACGGATTCCATAAGCAGGTTTTACAAAAATTAGGTCCGATAGAAACACAAAGCAACCTGTCGCAAGAATCACATAAATTTTTGGCTCGTAAAATGGGGTTGACTCCGAACGATAAATTTCTGTGACACCGTCCTAATTCCCGTCACAAACTTTGATATAGACATGGGTGTGATAAAGCTCTATAAAAATCTCTCTTCCGTCTGATAAAACTTCTATGACTTCATGACGCTCTCCTGCATCAATAATTAAAATACTATTTATCACTTGATAAATTGTTGGAGATGTGTTTTCTTGAATGCAGGGCTAGTTATGATATTCTGCGAATACTTGCAGACATACTTGAAATGTAAAATAGACTTACAAGGTAATTTTGAAAGCACGTTTTGGATCACAACTTGGGTGGTGGCGATCGACATCTCTCTAATTCTCTAGTCCTTAAATTATCGACAAGAAACGAGAGATGAAATTTTAGGAAATTCATACAAATCATTATGATCAATAATAGGATATGGAAAATAGATTATACTAACCTCTTCTCTTGCTCTCTAAAAATCATTTATTCTTCAATGGAGTCAACCCTTGGATTGGCTGCAGACCTCAATAGAATAGTTTATGTATTGTAGCCTCCAAGAGGCACTTCCCCTCTATTTAACCTAATAGGCTTTGAGTGGTCTTCCCATTATACCCTCAAGCCCTAATAAAGAGTAACACTAGGTCCCACCAACCTTAACTTGGTGCAACAATTGGGTACAACCAATAACACCTATACGACCTATTAACATGTGTGCTCGCGAACCAGAAGTTAAAACATTGAGTAGTACCTATATATATGGAAAATCCAACAGTCTCCCACTCGGCGCTAACTCGATTTTTACAAAAAATATTTTTATCCTGATTTACAGTTTTATGAAAAGCAGATGACCATCCTTTGTTTAAAAAAAACACACAAATGATAATTTGTCGAAGGTAATGTTACATCAAACTTGACTGTCACTCTACGACTAAAAACATGGCTAATACGATTAACAAACAAATTTTGGTCAGGCCTTTGAGTTCATGCCTAATTCATAGCGTGGAAGTCAGGCTAGCAACCTTAATAGCTTTCAATTATAATTTCTTTACTGATGGAGTTTAGCATGTGAATGGCAAATATACAACTTAATGATGTGCTTGTATATTTCTATTAGTGTCCTACAATATGTGTTTACCAGACACATGTCATTTCAATGCTTAGACAAACTGTCATACAAAGACCATCGCTCATACTGAAATGAAGGCCAAAGGATGTAGAGCCTACCCATATCCAGCCCAAACAAACTTAAAAAACTTTTTAATATTCTCTATAGGCACTTACTACTTAGACAACCGTTATGTGATAAAATCACTCATATCTAAAATTTTATTGCAATTGCATAATTTAAACCGAATATGTGCACATATAATAACGGATCCAAATATAATAGCAGTTAAATAATCAAAATCAAATCTGAATGTCGACCAAAATAATAACCGGGAATAACTCCCACATGGATAAAGAATCCTAGTGTAGTAGCAATAAATAAAATAAAATAATAACTACTCCCACATAAATGAGCGATCCTCAAAGATACTCCAGCAAAATCTAAGTCAGAGTAGCCTAAAACCATGAGCTTATTCGATCTCCTATAAATAAATTTGTAATCTCTAGTCCTCTTTAAATAACAAAAAACCTTCTTGGCTTTCCTACCATTGAATAATAGAAGGGTTATGTTGGTACCTTCCTAGCATTCTAACAACAAAACTGATGTCGGGTCTCATGCATATCATGTCATAAGCTTTCGTCTCTTAAAAATACCAGACGCTACTCCTAGCGAGTAAAATATCATCGACGTACAAAAACAAAAATGTAAAACATTTCCCACTCTGTTTGATGTATATACAATGAACTATTTTACATTCAAAAACACCGTAGTTCAAAACCACCTCATGAAACTTTAAGTACCACTGCCTAGACGACTGCTTGAGACCATAGATGGAGCTATTAAGCTTGCAAAATAGTCAAACCTTCCCTTCGATCCCAAAACCTTCGGGTCGGTGCATATAAATCTCCTCGTTGAGACATCCATTAAGAAAAGCTCTTTTAACGTTCATCTGGTGAAGCTCCAAGTCAAAATGCACCGTAAGAGCCAAAATTATTCGTAATGAATCCTTCTTCAAAATTGGTGAGAAAGTCTCATCAAAGTCAATTCATGGACGCTGCTTGAAACCCTTCGCAACAAGTCTCGCTTTGAAACGCTCAGCCTTCCCTTCAAAATCATATTTGGCCTTAAAGATCCATTTTGCATTCAACTGCCTTAGATCCTTCAGGTAAAGGTGATAACTCCCACACAGAGTTATGAGACATAGAATCCATCTCCTCTGCCATGGCATTATACCACTAATCTGCAAAACTGCTAGCCATAGTCATACTAAAAGATACGGGATCTTCAAAATTAAATAATTCCCCTTCAACTAAGTAAAGATGGTAATCGAAAGAAATTGCTTAACACCTCTCTCTAGAGGATCCCCGAGTAGGAGCTAGAGGCTGGGCTAGAGGTGGAATGATAGGAAGCTGAACAAGAGCAGGTCGAGGAAAAAATCTGAGGGAGAACTGGTACTACAACGGGGTCTGGAACAAAGTCTGGAATAATAGATGAGTCTAAAAACTGTAGCGGTCACAGTGTCAATATCAGATAAACGCGGAAGCATAGCAACACTGATCGGAGTAGCAGTTGGACTCTAAATTTAAGAACCCTCCTCAAAGATAAACTCTTTATGAATAGTACTGATAAAGTGATTTCTCTCCTCTATGAAATGAGCCTGAGCACACTCAATAATCTGCATGGGTCGAGAAGGACAATTAAACCTAAAACCTATCGATCTCTCTGGGAAACATACGAAGAAACAACTTACAGTCCTTGAATCTTACTTTCTGATATTCGGGTTAAACAATTTTGCCCCAAACACGTAAGTGATTAAGACTAGGATTTCTCCCAGTCCATAGATAATAAGGATTAACTGGAGTAGAGCGAGAAGGAACTCGATTCTACATATAGACTGAAAGGCATAAACACTCTCCGCACAAATTTATAGAGAATTAGTATTACATAATATGTTTTGTGAACCATGTCCTGATAAGTTTGATTACGACGTTCACAAAATACCATTCTGTTCTGGTGATCCAGAGATAGTATACTGGGCTACAGTACCCTAATCCTTTAAATACAAATTAAATGGTCCCAAATGTTAACCGTCTTGATCGATTTTACCATAATACTCGCCTCCTTGATCTGATCGGACAACCTTGATTTTTTGATCTAACTGTTTCTCAACCTATAACAGGAAAGTCTTAAATACATCAAGTAATTCAAACTTCTTATAGATAAGAAAAACATAGGTATAACTCAAGAAATCGTCAATAAAAGTAATAAAATATCGATTACTACCTCAAGACAGAATAGGAAAAAGGTCCACATATATTTATATGAATCAGCTGTAAAAGGTTTATACTACGAGTAGATTTCTCATAAACTCTATAACGCTTAAAAGTAGATAAAATACTAGCCTCAGCAGATAAACATAAAAGATAAGTCTCAAATGAATGGTTAAGAGTAGATAAACGATATAACCCATCAACTAGTAAACCATAACCAATAATGGAATCATGATGAATAATGACAAAACCACCATGTCTAAAATAGAAAAAATAACTAAAAAGAGTACAACAGAAAAACTGAAACCAGAGATCGTCTCATCAAAGGAACATAAAAGGTGCTTGTCAAATCTAAAGTAACACATGTGTCTAAAACCAAGCAAAAAGTGCCAACAAACTCAATTGGAAGGCTTCTAGCATCTCCTGAGAAAATCTGTTCTTCAGGCCTTGTCGGCCACCTACTAATGAACCCTTGTGGAGAATTCAAAATGTGAATAGTTTCCCCATAATCTAACCACCAAGAGTTGGTGGGAACATCAACCAAATTAGATTCAAAGCAAACATAAATGTACTAGCGCATATTTCCACTATTGTCATACTTCAGCGATAAAAGTAGAGATAAGTTACTGTACTGCCTTCCCTTAATGGAACCCTCATACTATTTCTTAATGATATCTGACAGTTCCTAGTGAGAACAAAATCAAAATCAAGGTAGCCTAGGGAAATCTGGATTTTGAGCTTCCAGTTGGAGTAGCTAGAGTCCGTCAAGGTTTCAATATTAGTTAGTTGGTTTTGGATCATAGGGTTCATAGCTGCATGAACCAATTATTTATATTAGGACGTGTAAAAATTAATTTTATGTACGTTTAACTTTATCTGTAAAAGATCTATAACTTGATGTCTTTAATCTCGATCCTACCTGGGGTTAGGATGGTCGAGTCAGAGTGTATATAATATTTAAGGTATTGATTTTTTACTCTGCGGGTATAGCGATGTATCATCGAATCCCTCCTTTGGATGGTGATTTGACATACATTGCCCCCTAGTTGGTGATCACTCATGCTCAAGACTAGACTGACTACTTACAGTTTAACTCGAGATACTTCTTCACCTTTGGGCTGAGGGTTATCCTTATCTCTCCATACCGTGTAGCCTATCTTGACCCTCTAATTAATTAAAAGTTTTTTAGCCTCTTTTGGGTGGTCTAATTATTTCAAGTTTAATTGGTACAAAGTAGTCTTAATGAGACTTTACGAGAGAGTCTTAACATTAAGAGAAACATTCAACTCCATGGACAAAACTCCTATGGGTGTATTTGCCCATTTTAAATCCTGGCTTCCTAACGACTACTTGATCTCATTTAAGCCCTATTAGAGATCCTTGGGCATTAAATCCTTATATCTTGAATGATATATCATAGCTTATGCCAGATATTATCTAATTAATACTAAATATTAATGATTTATTGCTTAATTAATCACTAAAGATTTATTGTAATCCTTTAAACGGGTCGATATACATTGGATATTCTTATACTAGAGTTTCATTTTGATAACTTTTACTCATGATAGTGTCTAGCTAGCCAACATACCAACATATTAATGATAAATTCAAAGATCAAATAAATAAGAGTTATGCACATGTAAATCCCAAACAACTCATACTCCACTCTTAATCTGTACACAGGAGTCGGGCTCAAACAACTCAAACATTTAAGAAATATTCAGACATATTAAAAAACTCTGTCTGTTCTCTCTTGCTTCCTTCTCTCTATCTAGTTAAAGCTTGTAGATTGTTTATAAAAGCGTGAGAAGAAGAGGAACTAGAACTAGAACAACAAAACTTACTTCTCACAATAGAAACTCCCATTGTTAAACAAGATTTTACAAGAACCCTAGAGTTGGAAATCTAAATTTTAAGAGAATGAATCAAAAGTGGCGTACAGAGTCTGTTGATGTCTTCTATTTTGGTAAAAATATAGCTTCCTGACTTATCAACACCTGCCAAAATCCGAAAGCAAAAAATGAATCAAAGGAGAGAGAGCAAAGTTCACATACAAAGTTGGAAACATCAGTCACTACAGAGCCTCACACTCTGAAGATCTGAACAAGAGAAGAATCAAGAGAAAAAAATAATATATATTTTTGTATATCCATAGATAGGTGAGAGAAAATAGCTTCGTAGGAATCGAGTGGAAGAACATGGAAGAAGACCTGAGCTGATCAAACCCAACAAAATTCTTCTCAAATCAGTTTAAAATCCTCAAAACCCTTCAAAGATAAATTTTAGTATTGATATCCCACAAATTCGATATCAAAGTTAATCAAAACGATATTAGAGGATAAATTTTGGGTCTGATTCAGTGTAAAAGGAGAGAGAGATCGATGGAGGAACCCTAAAAAAATTAGGGAGTAATTTTTTTTAGTTCGTATGAGAGAGAAAGAGAGAGACTCGGTAAACAAGGAAAAAAATTTGTTCTTTCCGTGAACAGTCGTCAGCTTGAAACAACAATAATATACTTAAACCAAACCATTAAAGTATGAGAAAAGGCTTACAACAATTTGTTTCAATTTCATTTTTTTCACTCTTTTACGTCAATAATTAATCATAATAATAAATATCCTAGCGACTGATACCAATTGTAGGAAATTCATACGAATCATTATGATCAATAATAGGATATGGAAAATAGATTATATTAGCCTCTTCTTATGCTCTTTGAAAATCCCCTATTCTTGAGTAGAGTCTTCTCTTAGATTGGTTGCAGACCTCAATGGGATGGTTTTCTGTATTGCAATCTCTAAGAGGGACTTCCCCTCTTTTTAACCTGATAGGGTTTGAGTGGTCTTCCATTATACCCTCAAGCCCTAATAAAGAGTAGCACTAGGTCCCACCCACCTTAACTTGGTGCAATAATTAGGCACAACCAATAATACCTATACGACCTATTAATATGTGTGCTCGTAAATTAGAAGTTAAAACATTGAGTAGTGCCGGTATAGATGGAAAATCTAACATAAATCTCAACTAGTACAATGTATCTCAAGATGATTATTATAGTAGAAGCCCCATAAACTACAAGCTAAGATATCAGAGATATCAAGAAATCAATAACTAAACCTTGAAGATTGAATGTTTGAGATAGAGAAAGAGAAAGATTTTCAAGAACTCAAATGAGAGAACTATAAATATCAGATTCTAAGTTGATTTATGAGTTAAGGCTAAAAATTTATCTTGTTAAAACCTATCATCGATCCGGTTTAGAGTCACATATTTTGGATAAACAAATATTTCTCTACAATTTTTATCGTAAGTTTTGTGTCATATTGTAATATATGTTCTAGTAGTAATGTGTTGAATGTTTGAGTCGTTGAACAATTTAATTAAATTAGCCAGGATTTTCCGCCACCGGGTTGGCTACTTTACAATTAAAATAAATCTTAGGGCATCTGCAATTAAATCAAATTTTGGTTGACAAAGTCAAACTAAGCACTCGTTAAAAGCCAAATAATCTTTGCGGCTCAATTCGAATCTCCAAAGTATATAGCCAAACCTGCCATGTCATATTTCCCTCCAAATTGTGAGATTTTGGAAAGATGCCATCTAACTTATTTTCAAATTGGAGTTTTTGGTAAGTGATATAGGTTGCCAAACTAGGCAAGGAAAATTGGCTTTATCCATTTTGACTTTTAATTGGCAAGTCGGATGTAGCTCTTTTTTTAGTTTTTGACTCTCTATATATGACTTAAAGTCAAAATGGCAAGTCTGAGTGTTGATGCTCTTATTTAATTTGATTTATATTAGTTGGAGCAGGTTACAGAAAGGAGTAGTGCTAATCTGGAAACAATTCATTGCCAGCCCTGAGTTATAACCAACTTTGGCGATTTATTATTATGGAGACTGGTCCCATACATAGGCCATAGGCCATAATGGTCTAAAATTGAACAAGGAAGATTGTGCACCACCACAGGAAGATGAACATAGGCGAAACCATCAATCATAATACTACGAGTAATTTCGAAATCTAGACTCTTTTCATAAACAACCATAAAACTGAAGTGCATAACAAGTTTGCTTAGACATAAACTCCAACAACCAACTCTAGCACTTTCAACCTCTTTGAAAACTTGTAGACCATGTAGTATAAAATTGGTAATGTAACTCATGATCAACCCAAACGATTAGTTCTTATGTTTCATTTTCTTCAAGCCATTCCTCTAATTATTCTCTGACATTTTAACAATAGTATTCGATAACAAAGTTGTTAGAACCTATACTACGTGAAAAATGGCTATTAGCGACGGATATAATTATCATTATTGCCTGATTAACAACTTATATTATGTCGCTAACAACTGTCACAAAAAATGGAGTCGTTATTGTTACCGACTGTTATAAATGTTGTATTTTAGCGACATATAAATATGTCGTTAATTATATAAAATACGACAATTATATGTGTCATTTTTTATGTCATTTCAATGAGATAAAAGTCATTTAGTTTAAAAATAAGCGACAAAAATATATGTCACATTTTATGAATAAAAGCGAAAATAATATATGTTGATTTTTCTGTCATGAATTTAAAAAACAACAACATATATATATGTCGTTCTTTAAGAGATCCAACAATTGTATGTATAGCTTTTTCTATCATTATGTGGGAAAGAGACAATTAGAATTAAACATACACGACTTACAAATATGTCATTTTTGAAAACAAATACCCTTTTTTTTAATTGAATGGAAAATCGGATTTTTCCATTCACCCAGACAATGCTCTTACGATATACTTAAGCATTAAACAAAATTATTCCAAAATAAGCTATATTATTAAAAATATCCAAAAATATATTTCGAAATAGTTTTTAATTATGCATAAAAGAAATAACATACATTAATCAAATAAACACGGTACAACTTTTCTCACAAGTTATGATTTTACCAGCGACAACATCCTCAAGGGGTCCATCTTCTATTACATGAACAATCTCATCTATTAATATATTATAGAAATAGCATGAAGCTCTTCCAGCTTGCTGAAGAGTTCCATAAGCAACTATAACACTATACCAGTCTAATAACTCACATGACCTTGGCGGAACCGGTATGGATGGACGATATGCGCTAACAAAGGGTGAGCACCCACTCTACAGATAATGAAAATTGCATATAAGCATTCAAATATAATAACATGATAATTTATGATGAGTAATCATAGCATAAATAATATATAAGTCAATACCCGAGATGATGTTTCGATGTCAGAAGTACGACGCTTTTGTGACTCACGAGGAGAATCTTGAGATTCGAATAATGCGAACCTCTCTTCAAGTTGCTTTCGCACATTGGCCTCAAAAACTAGTTGTTTCTCAAGAGACTTCAATTGGGATTGTAAATTCGTGTTTGTCGCTTTTTCATTTGCAAGCTTCATTCTAAAAGGTAAAGTACTCTCCAATTCGGAACTGGACATATCACCAAATCCTCTTATGTAACCGTTTATATTTTTTCCAAACATCTGTACATCAAAGAACAATTCAATTATAAAAATACCAATTCAGTAAATAAATGTATGAAAAATTACAATAAAGCAAAACTTAATGAAAATATTGGAGAAATTATAATAAAGTAAAACTTAAGGTTACAGTAAGTCAATAGCGTTTGAACTCAATTAGCCAAAAGCCATATGCAGTTTAGAATCAAATATGAACAGTTCTTGAATATTTGGGCAGCAAGTTTACACAATAATGATCAATTTAAGATCATATCAATAAAGCATCAATTCAACGAAGACAGAGGTAGCTAAGGACACCAAATATCATTTCAAATTAACATACCAGGAAAGCAACCCATAACATAAACTTACACAAAAGCTAGCAGTTTTCTCTCAAAATGACAAGTTAGTATATTTTCCATCAACTTTACTCTTCATATAAGATGGTATTTACAGAAGAGAAGTAACCAAACTATAGAAATTATCCAAGCACTAGAAACACTTTCTTTAATATCATTCCCCGTCATTTTTTAAGGCAAAAAATAAATTGCCACTACCAAAAAACTGATTTCTGGGGATGGACCAGCTTCAGGTTTAGCTAGACATGTTATCTGTCGCAAGTTTTTCAAGGATCTGAAGTGAGCAAATCTGACATTCCCAACTCCTTTAGTAGTTCCCTTCCAAGCATCAATTCCCGGGCTGCAATTCAAAAGCCAAAAAAATTGTCAAGTATTGAACTTATCTCAAATAACGATTCTCCACCCCCAGTTGTTTGTACTTCAAGTTTTGAACAATGGCCATATGGATCATGGAATAACTTTGATGGTTGGATTTGTTCCTGGAGTAAAAGTCTGTACTTTTCTATTAACACAACTAAGAGGACCTCCACAAATATCTATGATTGATAAGTTTGTGAATGATATTAAGGATTTTACAGCCTCTATATCCGGTAGGATGTCGAATTTTATTGTTTGCGGATTTGTTTACGAACTTGGAGCCGGTTCTTGAAAATATGGATTATGCCATGTCTGGGGAAACAGTTGTTATTGGCGATCATAGTACTCGCGTCGTATACAATAGTGGAGGTGATTATGCTGAGAGCACAGATGAGCAAAGATATCCAACTTATAAGTGTCGTGCAATTTCTTTTGTATTTGCTGCTAAAATAGACAAACCCCCTGGTGTAGGAGAAATTCAATTCGTGCTTGCGTCGTCAGCAGGTGTATCACCTGTAGGTCCAGTGTACAAAAGAACTTAAGTTAAAATAGTCAAATACAAAAGATTAGATATTTTTGTTTTTACGTGGCTTACTGCGAAATGATTAGGTTCTTCAGAGATGCTTAACGGTGAAACTTTGCTAAATGATATTGAAAATGAGGAGATGGAAAGTGAGGTCATCTCTAGTAATTTGTACATCAGGGTTACCAAGCAAAGAAAATGCTTTGTTGGATCCCAGAAAGAAAAATTGATTTCCTTTCTAGCATTCTATCATGTTTTAGAGGGTGATGAGGAGTACCTTTACGTCAAAGGTGATGGAATAAGAATCGATGACGAATTCTGCTTTTATCGCCTGATGCAGAGGCTGCTTTCACTTAAAGAAATCTTGTCTTTCAAAACCTGGAAAAATTGAAGCTACATAAGGTGTACGGTTTGGGAAATAATGGGAGAAAAGAAGTATTTTGAGGAAAATTATTCTCTTGCTGTGGTCGTGGTAAATCATTCTTCGATCGTGAGAATGTTGAGAGTTCTACTTTTTCAGAGAACTTTCCTAGCATTCCCTTAGCAGGAATGTTCTGTTATGGGAAAATTGGATATAATAACTTATCTAAGATAAATTAGAGAAGAATAAGCGTGACTTATAGCGCCTACCATTGTGAACATAGGCCGATGAGGAAAAACCAAATACGCAACTAGAACAAGGGCTTTAGTAGTTTTGGAGTTTCAAAGGGCAAACTCATTAGAAGGAGTGACTTATTTTTAAAAGCCAACCATTGCGAACATAGACCGATGAAGAAGCCAAGACTAGTTAGCCAATAGCATCATGAATAAAATCCTACAAAGAAAGATAACTTATTGGAGTCCAAAGAGCCTACATTGCCAGATCAGAAGAAAAGGGCAGAAAGCTTGTTGGAAAGTAGATACATAGCCAAAATAGAAGAAAAGGTTAAAAAACAATGTATATTGAAGGGTTAAAAAAAAGGCAGAAGAAAGCTCGTTGGAAAGCAGATACATAGCTAGAATAGAAGAAAGCTTGTTGGAAAGTAGAGGAACCAAGGGCTTGGCTTCCTATGAACCCAAGCTGCTAGGCTTTTTTTTGAACCTGAAATCTTGGCTTCCTATTCTGTAAACATCATATCCTATTAAGGGTTAGCTTTGAATTATTTGCACGTAAAATATACTTCAAAGTGGGGTTTATTTCAAGTTACTGTATCGTCTTTGACTTAATGATCTTGACCTTTTGTTTCATAAATGTTCATAACCTCAGGTTAATAGGTAATAATATATCTTTCGCACGGTAGGCGCGATTACTAGCTTCGACAGCAATTAAAACAATGGTTGTGCTCCAATCTTTTACTGAATTAGGGCAGTATTTAAAAGTTTAATGGAAGAAACTATACTTCTTGTTTAAGATGTATACTTCTTGTTTAAGATGTATCTCTGTTTCATTTTTCTTTCTACTTTATCTCCCTAAAATTGATGAAGATCGGGGAGAAAATTCACAAGACTCAAGTGCATCATTTCATTTGGAGATCCATGCAGTATTGATGTTAAACCAAAGAGAATCTAGAAGAAAAATAAAATGAAAACATGTACTAAATCAATATTACTTACATTTGAAACTGCATCTTGATCAAAATTTTCATCAACAAGGTCAGGTAGATTCTGAACGACTGTGGTAAGCACCTCCTGGAGAATATAGCAAAATATAATATTAAAGTAAATAGAGGCAATAAAACACAAAAATATTAAAGTAAATGGAGGCAAAATACTGAAGTCTCATGCAAAATACAACAAAAAGGTAAAATGTGCAAATATTATGTTGGGTATCAAAGTTTTGGCTACTACAAAACTCTCTCCACTGATGATAAAATTCAAGCTTAGAATATTAATTATGCCTCTTGATGCAGTCTTTACAAATGTCAGATAGAAAGCTCTTAACATCTATTTCTTCACTATCCTTTTACTAAAATTGTTTGACGATGGGCACTTAATCTGTTTTAAATCAACCTGGTGAGCTGATCCATCCATTTTGAGCTTATAGTCTAATTAAAATTAATAAAACATTCAGATGATATACTACCAAATCGAACATTATTTACCTCTAAAGATTGAAGCATGTTATGAATGCACTTAATTATAAGCCACTATGAGAACAGAACAACATATATTTGTAATCACACAATATTAAAAATAAAATATGAAAATGAACTTTGATAGTCTACAATTTAGGGTCATAGAATTAAGAATTCTCTATAACTATTGTTAGACACATTTATGCTATGGTACACAATTACAGTTTTTAGTTTGTGTGCTTCAAGCGTATCATAAAATGTACTATGAGAGTAAAAAACATTTACCTTTAACTTAACGCGTTTAGTAGATTTATCTCTGAGTTCTTCACAAGACCATCAATCTAAAGGTCCGAAGAAATTTTCACTTCGACCATAATAAGGGACGAAAGATTGATCCCCCTAAACACATACAGAACCAAGAAGCCAGTTAACCAAGATAAACATGTCATAAACAAGTTGAATGTGATATGAAAAAGACAATAAGTTTCTTAAAAGCCCCTAAAATATTTGATACCTCTACCACCCAATAAACATTTAGATTGGTGTGATATAGAGAGCAAGTGAAAGTTTCACAGACAACTCAAAGCCACCTCGACCCTCCAATTACAAAAATGAAGTGGAGAAATAATAAATATAAAAAAGCTTATGATAAGGAGTTTGTTATTAAGATAAGCAAGTAATAGGTGTTATAAAAAGAACCAAAAAGGTCCTTGAAAAGTCTGAGTCTATGGAAGTCCAAAGTTACAAAAAATAAGAGGCGAAGATAAAGAAACTGCAGTGACCTTTAAAGCAATAAGATTATCATGATTATTGTTTACATGTGCTTTAAATACTTGAGCAAACCCGTCGTGGCCCGAGCAACCTTTGATCTGGTACTTCTTGCCACCTTTAAAAATCATATAGAAGAAAATTGCATGGAAAAAATGGTTTATTCTCCATACATTGAAAAAAAAACCCACATTGCTTCCACTGTAGAAATTAGTGCTGAACCAAAAACCCCAAGAAAAATAAGATCATTTTTAGTGGGGAATTTCTAAAACTCCAATTAATTATATCTAAAATTTTGTCATTATTTAGTTGGTAGCAGGACAAAGGATTACATTGGTAGCAGACTAAAAGCAAAAAAAATACCTATCTTAACAATCTTATTCCTTGAGGAATTGTGTATAGAAGACAGTGGATTTTTTCCTGAATGTTTTTTAGCAAATTAGGTATCCCTAAAAAAAATCAGGAACAAATACAAATAGTTAATGTACTGTTAACGGTGAAATCCACCAAGTAATAGGCAAGAGTTGTCTTACATTATACTTCAACATTGTGGGCCTATCTTCCTTAACAGACCTTCGATGATGGAAGTGACAAGAGATCAATAAAATTGTTCTCAAGATTACATGAGTCACTACTATCAATCTACAAAAGAATCACTATGAATCAGGCACGATTAAAAATAAATTAAAATAAAAAACTAAACAGAGTCTTCATCTACAATCTATAACGACCAATCCTCATATTCATAACCAAAAAATAAAATAGAAAGCATGCCTCATCAAACTCTAAGGACATTATCTGATGTACCTCTATAGGTACAAAATCTAGAAATCTTAACATCTTTCTTGGATAACATAAGTCTATTAAAATTTTAGCATTTAGCAGTAAACATAGTATGGATTAATCAGCTACAAAATAGTTCTCCGCAGGTTCATGAATCTTTGGTCATCTGCTATGAGAGAAATCATTCCGCAAAAATAAAAATAGCAAACTTACTGTTAGGGATGTATCCTTTTCTATGAAGTACAAGTGTGTATGGAGGTCCCGACATAATATTTCCAGTTCAATCACAAAGTCTCTAGAAGGGTATATTATGCATTTCAAAAATCCTGCATTTCAATATTTATGGTCTCAATCCTATTGACGTATCTTGATAGAGCAATTGGATTGGGCTTACTAATGTATATAATGTTGCCCATACTAGACTTTTTCGTGGTGTTGGGCAATCAAATTTGACATGTTCTGCCTAAACTACACTCAACGATAACTCATATCAGCATACCTTCCTCATTTGACTATCACCCACTATCTTGGATATTCGTTGACAAAGTTCGGCATAAAACCCCTTAAGTTCATTAACCGGCTGTGCATTCATAGTAACCTGTAGACATGGAAATCAAAAGGGTCGTAGATAATCTAGCAAACGCAAACATTTAACACAAAATGCCCAAAATTAGATAAAAGTTATTGAACCTTGAAATGCCCAACCCATAAACTCCATCTGCTTCAACAATATGTGGCATATGTTCTGTACCAAAGCGAATGAGAAGGCAAATATATTTTTTCTTGCATTGCTGCAAAAACTTTGTTGGAAGCCCCAAATAGCATCACCCTGCCAAGCAAACCCCAATTGAGTAATTTTGTAAGTGGAATGAGTAATTTAGGGAGAAGAAGGTTACATAAAATATCCAGATCTTGAGAAATCAAATGTCTTCGTGGCACCGATCATCATCTTTGAAGTTGATATTACATTATTCTAGGAAATTTTCCAGATTCTCTCCAAAAGTATCAAGTGTCTCTTTGATTGAGTAACCTAATCTTTGATCTTGAGAAAATAAAATTTGGTCAATTTAAGAGAGAGAGAGAGAAAGAGAGAAATAAGTACCGGGCGAACGAATTACACCATAAGCAACCTTATCTTAGAATTGAGAACGATAGATGTTTACCTAGTCTTTGAAATTGTCATCTTTGAGCCGTGAGACCGAGGCATAGCTATAACGATTAAGATTTTGATATGAAGCAAGGCCGGGAGGGGAATCTTCTAAGACATTTTAGCACAGTTAGAGAGGGGAGAGGGAGTGAGAGAATTTTCAAAAAGTATTTTTATGTTTTTAAGGGTTGGCTTGAAATACGACATAAACAATTCTTACAAAGCAATTAAAAGACGACTGTTATTTGTGTTGCAATGAAAGATGACACATTTTAGAAAATACGACAATTATATTCATTTATGTCAGATATATATGTAGAAATTTGATTGATATTGTGACAGTTAAAATTGTTGTTAATGGTTGTGAATAAATGTCATAAATATCCATTTTTCACGTAAGAAGAGAAAGAAGAAGGAAAAAAATTATATATTGATCAACTAGAGGTTGGACATTAGAGCAAGTATCATAAACTATTTACTCTTGTGCACCATCTGTGTGAACCGAAGTCTTGTTACTTGATGAGCCAATGCCATGGCTTGATTCAACTATAGCACAACTAATTGTGTCCCAAGAATCTCAAAGTGAGAAGAGATGAGTATTTTTAGGTGGTGTGTAACTAGGCCTGCGAAAATTACCATTTACCCTTTGCCCGGCCCGACCCTGCCCTTTAAATCTCTACTTAGAATATTTAAGGGTTGAGCTGACTCCTTCCTTACAACTGGTAGGGTGGAGCCAGGGTCTAATGTTTACAGCCATTAGTCCCGCCGTTTCACACTTAATCTAGCCCTTATTTAAACCCGCCCATAGTAAGCCTTGAAACAATGTAGAGAAGTAAGGCATATGTCCCCCTCTTATGCTTTTCATTATTTTTAATTAACTGATTAGTGTTTTTGTCAAAAAAAAATATTGATAATATTATAAAATTTTAATATGATGACTATTTTTTGTATTTATTTTTATTTGTATTAATCAACATTAAAGTCAGTCAGGCGGGGACCAACACTAAGCCCAGCCCGGCCCTAAGTCCTAACACTAGGACCAAAGGGTGAGTAAGGGTTAATGTTATAGGCAATGGGACAGGGCCAGCCCAACCCTTAACACAGTTGAGGGTTGGCCAGCCGACCCTAAGTTCGTAAGGGCCTTATCTCTCTAGGGCCGGGTTGACCCTAGCCCAGCTCATAGCCCACAAAATCTAAATGAGAGAGAAGCGATAGTCCTTTTAATCACAAAATTCTATCATACCATATTAATATTTTTGTTTTTCTCCCATTAAAATGCTCAAGAAATTTGTTGATAGTTACTCTCTAGTATCAACTTCATCTTTTAAGTCACTTTGATATCGAAATCAACCACTGCCTCGCACTGTATTGGTGGCGCTTTTCACAGGTAAAAATCCAAGTTTCTTTGAAATATTTTGATACTAACACAAAATTTAGGGTTTACTTTTATATCTATCTGCAGAATTTTAGGGTTTTCCTAGTTTGTAGTCTCGATAAATTTATTTTCTAAAATGGACTGCACTAGTTCGGATAAACTAATTCAGATTTCATCTCTTGTTGCCTCAAAACCCCTTTAATCAGATATGAAAAAATTCACCTAGCAATGTCAAGCCTCCCTGAGGAAATAATGGCTGAGATACTGACACGATTACCTGTTAAGTCCGTTTTACATTTCAAGTGCGTATCCAAGCCGTGGTTTGGCTTAATCACTAGCCCTATATTCGTCAGAATGCACCTTAACCAATCTATTGAGACTGACAAACTTAAGACTTTTAATTGTTGGTGAGTCTAAACAGAAAAAATTTATTCGAAGTTCCTTGTGGTTGGCAAGTTGTGTATATGAGAGTCCAAGACATATCTACACTAAAGATTGTGATGCGAATGAGTGTGGTGCAGTAGAAATTAATTACCCGGTGCTGGATCCAATTGAGAAGATTAGATTGTCCTATTCTTGTAATGGACTGTTTTGTGTTTCTGTTGGAACCCAAACAAGCTTATGGAATCCATCTACCGGGGAATATAAGATCTTGGCCACCGTCACCTTTTGAAGAAGAGGGGAAAAAGTTGATTTGGAAAGAAGTCAACGGGGTTGGTTACAATGCCACTGGCTAAGAATACAAGGTGGTGCAAGTTGTCTACTTTGGTAATGGTTTAAAGAATGAGGTTAATGTGTACTCGTTAAGCAGTAATTCGTGGAGAAATATTGGAGGCATTCCTTATGAGTGTTCAAAAGAACCTGGGATATATTTGAATGGATATCTTCATTGGGGAGAGTGGATTACAGATAATGAATCCTTTCCATCAATAGTTCCATTTGATATTAAGAATGAGGAGTTCCAAGTGATGCTGCAGACCTGCGTGATTTTTTCAGCAAAAATGGTAGGTTCTGGTGTGATCCAGGATGCAATATAACTCTAGGAGTGTTAGGATGGGTGCCTTTGCATATTTAAACAGTCTGTTACCATAAGTTATATGGTATTCATAATGTTAAGGGTTTATGGAGTGAACGAGTCTTTGACTCAACTATTTCCACCTACAAAAGTGATAACTCAATCTGGTACTCCAAATACAATATTTGAGCGAGGCTGTTATAATTATTTGAAATTGGTAAAATGTTATCTGCATTGTACTAGCCAAAAAATACGAATGCAAAGAAACTTGAGATTCAGGGGTTCGAAAATTGTCACGGCCCAACCCGGGACCGCCTCTACAGTGCCCAGAGTGCAGCGGAATAAGGGACCGTGCGGCGCACATAGACGCGCGGTCGACGTGTACCAGCCATCTTCACGGGCGCGGCGCGCCAGTGGCATACAACCCACGGATGCTAGAGTGACATCTGGATAATCCTGGATACTCGTGAGGGGTCATCGAATATGTATTCGGTATAGGCAACAACGCTGAAGGTTCCCTCAATAATCCCTACAGCGTAATCTCTCGCGACACGCGCGAAGTACGGAAAGCACACCTGTCCTATAGCGGATCAGGGTAGCTCAATATGCCGATTTCCACATAAGGGACTCATATCTCAAGGGGCGATGAGCCTGGACTATTTATATTGTCCATATGAAAGGGCGGTGCGTCTCGGATAGCCCGCGGGGCATAGCGGAAAACCGGCCTGCATTCCGAGGCAATGTTCCCTAGCCTTCCCTAAGCCTAGGAGAACTCATAACTATCCCTTGTAGATAGTCCATGAGCCAGGGTCCTTGATGACCAAGCATTAAAGCTCTTTTAGTCATGGGGAGGATCGGACCAAGGTTCCTCCTTAATATAGCTACTAAGTAAATAGTCAATCTCTAAAAGGAAACGTTAAAACATGAGACGAAGCGTACTGGCCCTTTTTGCCCCCTTAACCGAATCCGATTGCAACGAAACTTGGCGTACAGCTATATTAGGATATAGAGAACATATACATTCGGACAGAACTCAAAACGCTCGGGTGGATTTTGCCGGCGTTCGGTAGGTCGTCACACCCTCTCGCACTTAAAATAATCTCGACGTCCTCGTCGAGAACCTTCTTCAACACGGCTCTGTAAGGATTCAATCTCCTGCACCTCCCAAGAAACCAACAACTCTCCCACACTTAGTTCAGAGTACTATATCTTCTTCTGTACTAGCGGGTACTAAGTCCAACTGCTAGTCTCGATGCTGATAACTGTGTCTTCAGAACTGAACCTTAACTTTTCCCTTTCCAACTAAAGTGCGTGGTGACTGACCTAGATTCCAACTCTGGAGTCTGCCTTCTCGTCTGGATATTGTCTCTTGGTCTCAAACCTTCTAAAAAATGTATGGGCGGTGCATTCTAGCATCGCGCCCTTTGAAATGCGCTACATCCTGCTGCAAGGCACCTTCTCCCCTGACACTATGTGGAATGTCGCTCTTCTCGACAAACCAAGGGCGTCTCCTCCGGACAGCCCGACGAGGATATCTGCGATCCCATCCCAAAAAGTGCGCTCACTTCCGAGTCACACAATGCCTTCGCTGCTCGAGAGTTCAATCTTCTGTGAATCTCGGCTTCAAACTTCACTCTTCATCGGCGAGTGGTAAGGAGCAAGTCTTCTAAAACCCAGGGGTAACTATCCCCAACTGCACGGAACATCTGCCGCACACTGAAACTGCCTGACTGCCCTTCAATCAACTTTGCAAAGGTCTTCAAACTATGTCCGCCCTTCTTACGGACCATCTGGGACACAACATCAAGATGCGGCACTCTAACCTTACCAGTATAGAACTGAACTGGTACTCATTGTTCACTTGGGCGAGGGAGGGTAGCTCCTAGAAGGCAGCATACTCTCAATGAGGCGCGGGTACTCTGTTCCCTACCGCCAACAAAACCATCGAGGCAGCCTATCTAGGCGCGGGTACTCTGTTCCCTACTGCCAGCTAACCATCGAGGTCTGTCATAAAGGCGTCCTGTGTGAACTTGCAAAACCCATGAGACATCTATCTGTGCAGCCACGTTTCTGCTCTAACACTTCGTAGTAGGCCATCATCTAACCCATGTAACGCTAGATGGCATCTGTACCTAACTTGGCTGCAGGAAGGGTGATCTCTACTCCGGCGTCCCCAAAGGTCTCTCCACTTCGGAGGACTATAATCTGCCTCACTCTCTAAGGAGGACTTCTCAATACCTCTTCTCTGACGAGGACTTAACACTGGCATCTATACTTGCCAAACTCTGGTGGTAATGACCCATGCTAGAACCTGCGTACATCTGCGTCACAACTTACAGCTCTTCCCACACTCAATAAGCTCGACGTCCGCGTCGAGAATAAAGCTGTGACATATAACTGACGGACTACTGAAGTATTTCTCCATCTCTACATCCCTACTCCAACCTGAGTACTTGGGGAACTTGGGAACAAGATACTGTCACTGTACCTGTCGCCCTGAGCTCGTTGGCTTGTCATGTCCAACTGCTATCAAACTCACGGAGACCAATCTTCATACTGCCGCAATCATCTTTAAACTGAAGCGTAGCCATTTTCTATATCTTGAACTAGCTTTAACAAACGCAGCCAACTCTAACCGGTCACTGAGATGTGGTCTTCTAAAGACACTCTATCGATACAAACAAAGAACGAGGCGCGGGTACTCTATCCCTACCGCCAACCCCCAAGTGATAAGGAATTGGGAAACTAACATCCAATTCCTCTCAGGATCTTTCATCCTAGAGCAATCTTCCATCTGAGATCATGTCTGAGGTAACCCGCACAACTGACTGAAGCTCAACTCTGTTCTGCGATAGCCACATAACTTAATAACCTTCAGAAACAT
Source organism: Kingdonia uniflora (assembly GCA_014058105.1). Lineage (NCBI taxonomy): Eukaryota > Viridiplantae > Streptophyta > Magnoliopsida > Ranunculales > Circaeasteraceae > Kingdonia > Kingdonia uniflora. The sequence continues at coordinate 6,607,435 of JACGCM010000816.1, read as the reverse complement.
GAGTCTTTATCCATCTGTGAGCTTAAAATGACCCAGAACCATCTTGTGGAACAACATGGATAAACACGGCTAGAGCACTCGAACGCCGACAAACCTGAAACTCACTACGGAGCCAGAGAACAAATATCACTCGGCATCTTGCCTTCTTTGAGTGAGCAAAGCAGTGTCCTATATAACTAGGGACCAACTGCAGACAAGCGATAACCCATCTTGGAGGTCGCAGTTCATGTCGCGTAACAACGAGAAACTCTGCCCTCGACGTCCACCTGACGATATCACTGTGGGCAAACGCGGGACCCAAACCATGTCTTCATCTCTTACTTCATGCCGCTTCATCTTCGGCTCATGACATTCACCTCCGGAATGTCTCTGTGTCCAACTCAAGACAATCGCAACGAGTATCTCTCAGGATTCTTCAATCTTCTGTAGACCCTAAGGAATTCCAACCAAACCAAGCTTCGCGGCTTCCGCACGAAAGTACTCGGTAACTGACACTGACCATATCAATCTCTGCTGAGGGGCATCGTCCTTGATCACAACTGTTACTAAACTTCGCAGCGCAGATACGGACCGAATGCGATAACAACCTGCTAGATCACTTTATTACTATTCTTCATAGAGCATCAGCGACACTGACCAGCCTTCTAGAGACAACCAACGATATAGATCATCGCGTCTAACTCAAGTATCAATCCTCATCTTAGCATCATTGTCCAAAGCACACTTAACATGGGCAATCTCGCGCTCATATATGAAGCATTTCTCTTGCGTCCAATATCAACTGACATGTAGGCAACTCACTCTACAAGCGTTCACAACGGTGCTTGGATCATCTGTACGGAGCAACTACGACTCTGAAGATCACAACTGACAAGTAGGTATCCCGTATTTTTAACTTGGGAACCATCACAAAGATCTGCTCTAACAAGATCTGATAACTCGGCCCAACTCTAGACCGATTCTGAGAGACGTAGGCACAAACCATCTACGCTCTACCAACCCAAGAGTTAAGCTTTACCAAGCTATTCTTGCTCTGATAAGCCCAGACGAAACAAGTCTAGCTCTGATACCATCTGTCACGGCTCAACCCGGGACCGCCTCTACAGTGCCCAGAGTGCAGCGGAATAAGGGACCGTGCGGCGTACACGGACGTACGGTCAGCGTGTACCAGCCATCTTCACGGGGGCGGCGCGCCAATGACATTCGGATAATCCTGGATACTCGTGAGGGGTCATCGAATATGTATTCGGTATAGGCAACAACGCTGAAGGTTCCCTCAATAATCTCTACAACGTAATCTCTCACGACGCGCGCGGGGTACGGAAAGCACACCTGTCCTGTAGCGGATCAGGGTAGCTCAATATGCCGGTTTTCACATCAGAGACTCATATCTCAAGGGGCGACGAGCCTGGACTATTTATATTGTCCATCTGAAAGGGGCGGTGCGTCTCGGATAGCCCGCGGGGCATAGCTGCACCATTTGAAGCCCTCTTTGGAAAACCGGCCCGCATTGCGAGGCAATGTCCCCTAGCCTTCCCTAAGCCTAAGAGAACTCATAACTATCCCTTGTAGATAGTCCATGAGCTGGGGTCCTTGATGACTAAGCATTAAAGCTCTTTTAGTCATGGGGAGGATCGGACCAAGGTTCCTCCTTAATATAGCTACTAAGTAAATAGTCAATCTCCAAAAGGAAACGTTAAAACATGAGACGAAGCGTACTGGCCCTTTTCGCCCCCTTAACAGAATCCGATTGCGACGAAACTTGGCGTACAGCTATATTAGGATATAGAGAACATATACATTCGGATAGAACTCAAAACGCTCGGGTGGATTTTGCCGGCGTTCGGTAGGTCGTCACAAAAATGGACTGGCATAGTAGCGTACGTGGCTAGCCTTGTTCGTCTCCAATCAGGTACTTACACAAGCTACAATGACCTTTGGGAGAAGACATAACAAAATACGAAGAAACAATTGTTGATGGCAAGATGATTTACTGGGTTGAAAAGAAAGCGATTTTTTTTTCCTTTGATAGACAATTAAGGGGAACCACCTCTAGTTGATCTTCCATAGGTTTTATGTTTAGATTTTCATTTATATTTTAGACTGATAATTTAGCCTTTTAATAAACGGTAATCACAATAAATCTGTCAAATATTTCTAGGGATAGGAGTGAGACTACACAACTTCATCATACGCGTGTTAAGGTCCTTAAGAACTGCAAACGGACTGCGACCCTTGCCAGTTGATGTTGTGTGCACCTTTTTCTCATTTCATTTTTCAACGACAAAAGGTGGGATACCAGCTTTATTTGATTCCACACTTTCGAACTCTCTGCTTAAAGTACTACAAGTTCCTTCAGTGTGGGTTGTTGTTAGAATGCGTAGTGGATTTGTTATGGTGTATTAGCTCAAAAGAAATCAAATTAAAGCATCTTATATATTCAAATTCAAGTGCAGTAGAAAACAACATATTTCATTTATTAGGATTACCAAAGTAGTTGGTGAAGCCGACAAATTTCCTCCATTACAAACACTTAGATTTCATGCCACATCATGTTATATATCAGAGCATGAAGAAAATTCTACTACTTCAAGACCACGGTTCACGGTAATCACTCTACTAAGCAAAATAATAACTTCTGACAAACCAAAACATACGTTTATAATGCTTATTGACCTGCGTACTTGTGCTTCAAATCAAATTAACCATCTCTGCATGTTCCCTTGGAAGAAAGTTTTGCGAGACTGCTTTGTTACTGAGCGCAGGCTTAGATATACTTATGGAACTTATTCTCTATATGATACTAGAGGTCCTAGTGATGTTTAAGGGTACGGGGCGTGATCTCTACCGAAGGACCCCATGTGATCCTTGAGTGATCGTTTGTGTTTGAAATCGGATCCACATGTACAATACCATAGTTTCCCGCAGTTTTTTTCGTGCGTTCTCCAGTCACCTCTTACAGCAAACATTTTGGCACATTTCCGGCACATAAATGGCTTTGCACCATGCTTTCTTTTGTAATGTGTTTGAAGTGTTCTGAAATCCTTCAACAGCTTTGCTCGAGGATGGTTGATGTTGTTCTTGCACCCACGAGCATAACAGTAGCACGGTAGCCTTGACATTGCAAGTGGTTTTGTTCCTCTTAGTGATTCTGGTCCTTTCCTATACTGTGAGCCATGCCCCCACATATGCATCTACAACAAACCATACTTTATAGCTTTAGTTCGAAAACCTTTTTTTTCCTAATGAGTAGATTTGATGTATATTTTTTATCAATAAGTTATTAGGCAAAACTTACCCCAAGTTCGATCAGAATTAATTAAATCAAATTTCAGAAAAAAAGAAAAATGACAAAAAATCAAATAAAAAGAGGAAAGGGGAAAGAAAAAATATATCAAAAATAGCTAATATTCTTTGTTTCCTTCTCTTAAAAACAATTGCAGAAAAAAGTGTTTGTGCACATAATCGACATGTTAATCTCAACATCACAAGGGAAAGAGGAAGAAAAACTCATCAAAACAAGAGATTGTTGTTCATCGTGTAGACTTTTGTTTTAGAGAAAATGAAAGAAAAATAAAAACTTCGGTTTAATTTGTGGGAAAAACCTGGATTAATCATATCCACGAAGAATTGTAAAAAAATTATGATTATGTGAAAAGCTAGTAAAGAAGGAAAATCAGACCTGCATGTTGTTGTACCTATTGAAGGTTTTGTTACAAACTGAGCAAGCAAATTGAGTAGGACCAAGAAGTATTTGAGTAGCTGTAGGGATCCAAAACCTATTCTCAGTAGTACTGCTTAAGCAACATCCTTGAAAGCTGCTCTTCTTCATTGTTTTCTTCTCTTTAGAATCATCTATTATAGGCAATCCAATGTGCAAAACAACCTCCTCATGATCTAAGTCTTCATTCACACACAAATTCTCCTTTTTAAACTTCGATTCACATGTTTCTGTAAATCTGCTTAGAAGAGGCAACAAACATTGGGTTCTCTTCTCAAAGTAGAGATCATCTTGATCTTCTTGATGTGGAGTTGTACTCATTTGAGAAGACAGAGTGGTGGTTAATGGTTTGAGCCATTGAATGAAGTTTGTGGTTTGAAAACATAAATCCATGTTGTCTTCATGAAAGTGCATGCATGTTTTATACCCATTTGGGTAGGGTTGATATATATGCAACTCATTGTGAGCAAGCTTTTACTTATCATGATTTGATTTATTAATGAAAGTGGGGTTTGGTTTGGTTTGGCTTTTGTTTTGGATTTGGTTTTTGTGACTTGTTTGAGACTTTTAAAAGGTTTGTGTTAGGTTAGTTTTATGTTGGGTTGCTCTTTATATGCATGGTTGCACTATCTCTTCCTTTCTTACTTAATCATAAGGGTTGCACCATATCATTATAGGTCCCCTCACCTCTCTTTATGATTGTAAGCATGATTATGATTGTAAGATTCAATCTTAAAAGGAAAATCCCCGAATAATTACTTTTCTAGTAGTTTATAACTGTATAGCCATTGAGAAAATTTTAGCCTATTTACGCCCTTACAGACGGGAATTACCGAATTAGCCATTTTAAATTTCAGGGAGCCTGGATTAGAACTCGAATCCTATCGCCTAATTTCTTGACGGCAGTACAATATACCCACGGGTAGGATGTATATAAACTGGTGATGTCACGATGTAATAGGGGTGCAGGTATGGGTGGTAGTCAGAGTTCAAACCCCTGACTCGACTGGGGAGTTTAATATTACATTGGAGCAAAATAGATAGTGAGAATTCAATACCCTATCTACGTTTTCTCAATGGTATGAGGCGGAATTCCACATTTTATTCAAACACAAAAAGGGGTTCAAATCAAAAGTCCATGATCTCTTTTTTTTCTTTCTTCACTCCTTTTTAACTTTTTTGAAACCTTATTAAATCTTTGGATGCCATTACCACGGGGGTTGTTAAACTTGTCTATGAATTGCCTCTATAACTTTTTCATACCGACTACAATCTTAAACTTGACTAAATAATCATATGTATTGTAATACAGTATTAGCATTACCTCGGAGTCTTTAATTTTTACGTAATATGTAAGGTGCATTGGAGAACCCCCAAGCAAGGAGTGATATTTGTGATTAACCCCCATATGTACCAAAAACTGACTTTACACACCAATTTCAAATTTTCTGACAGTCAAATAATGTCGACCGACCATTGACTGGTCATTAAATTGAAAATTCCCTTATTACCCCTGGTTTATTCCCAACAAACATTTTTTATAATGGCAAAGTTTTTGAGATCTATTCTTAATCAGACAAGTAAAAGAAGTGATTTCCTTCACACACAAAAAGGAGAGAGATTGAAGAAGAGCTTGCAACCTACAAGATTTGCATCTCTAAGAGCACCTCCAACAGCAAAGTATGCGATTCTAGTTTGGCATACCGGTATACATGAACCCATACTGTTTTTGTTCAACAAGGAGTTACGGCTTTTCAGCCGCGCGCTGAACTATTCAGCGCCATCCCAAAAACGCCAAAATCATTTGGTGAAACAATAAGTAAATTAATTCATCAAAAACACCGAATTATATGTCAACGCGCGATGAACCTTTCAGCTTTTGCCACGTATACGTATATTTAAAAGAAGGCGGGCGCTCAAAGGTTCAGTGCCTATGCGGTATGCAAATACTCTTCGCCGCCAAGTTCATGTTTCACATACTTTGGAGGTATGGGGTGAGTATGTTGAACCTCATACCCATGTTGGTTTTTGCAAGAGTATGTGAAAACCGTAACAGCTTACCATGTCGTTGAAGGTGCTCTAAAGTGTTGAAACTTGTCACCGAGTTTATGAGATTATGAACGAGTTCTGAGGCCACTAAGTTCGTGGCATAGTGCTACTGCTACTGAATGAAGATGTCTATGATTTATTTAGGATTTTGAAAATGGAAACATGGTGGTGTTCAACTATTTTGTGGGTTTAGAAGATATTGAGGGGTTTTGTTGGATTAAAATTTCCCACAAATATGGCGGTTAATCACAAATAGCCCTCCTTTACTTGGGGGTTTAGTCAAATTTTCTCAAAACGTTATTTCATTTGTCTTCCAACATACAGTACTATTTTCGGAAAGATGTTTAATTTCCGAAGTAGTTAAGGTGTGCTTGGGAGGCTAAAATAAGACGGAACAATTTGAGAGATAAGTAAAACATTGTTTGACAACCAACAAAGTAAGATATATAATTCCTCATAAAATAGAGCATCTCTAGCATACTGCCATGGTTATAGTTTTTGGCTCCGTCACATATATAATTTGTAATAGCACTTAATTTTGGGATTTGAACTTAGCATTTACACCATATGTGGTTAGAACGCTCAAGAACAGTATAACTAACAAGATAATTTAGCATGAAAAACTTTTGAATAGGTTAAAAACCACGACCTCTCTTGAGGATTTTGAGAAAGAGAGATGGATATTATTGAGATTGCTAGCTTATTACAATATTACAACGAGTGTTCTGAGTATTTGAGTGTGGAATGCTAGAGCAAGGATTCAACCGTCCTTCATCTGGAATTTTTTGGTCTTATTTATAGGTCATATAATATGACCGTTTGATGACCATTAAGATTCTTAATAACGGACGTTACTGAATATATACATTTGATGGCCTTTGATATGATTGTGTAATGGACTGATCTTGCTGTCTTGTAACGACTTTATTGATAACGTTGCGTCTGTCAATTCGAACTGTTAAGTTACAGGTCGAAAATGATGAATAGAGTACTGTAACTGCAAAGCATTGTTTATTGTGCCACGTGTATGTTGATAAGTTTGAAAGTTCGTTTGCTGGTCGAGGATGAAGTATGAGTTTAAGATACGGAATAAGCCACTACAACCGCCCTCTCTTAGTCAACAGTATGAGAGACCTTATGGGCGAGTGGTGTTGGTTGAGAAGCATCATTAAGACTACAATTAATACCTGGGAATTATTTATAATGTAACTGTAGTAGCATATTCTCCAGATTTGACAAGAGTAAGCCAGCAAAGCGTAATTGAAAACAACCATACATGATCGAAGACAGATAGCTTTCGAGAAGATACCTCAAGTCCTCGACCTACTAAAAGTAGTTATTGTGCCTGGTCAAGAAAGAGCTGCTAGAGATCCGCGAAGTTCGCCCACTCTTCCCGGAATAGGAGACTGTTTCTTTCTTTTTGTAAACTACTTGTATCTACTATAAATATATGTAGATAATAGATTGTTCAAGGACCGCAATCCGCAACTTTACTATCCTTCCTAATCCCTACTATCACTCCTAAAAACTTGTAATAACTAGCAATATACTAGATTTTACATTAAAATCCTCCCCGAGGTCATGGTTTTTCTCAGTTTTTACTGAGTTTTCCACGTAAAATCTTGTTCGTTTAGCCTTTTATTGCATTCTCCTTACGAATAGGTATTGGTGAAGATTCTCCTTCTGGAAAATACGTAACTACAATTGGCGCCGTCTGTAGGAATTACCACACTTTTCTTTACCACCACTGATCTAAAAACCTTCTGATAGCAAACATGAACATGAGAAGCCATTCCAGTACCGTGAGAGAGCAAAAAATTAATCCGATACCAAGAATGGTTTACCTGCACAGTGTAGTAATCGAGCTTCATAAATAAATGGCTGCAGAAAAAACCCAAAGATTAGAGGATCAGCGTGTCCATGCTCAAGATCTTTAGACGGAGGGAGACGAATGAAGGGAAGCCTTAGATCAACTGAGTCAAACACATCAAAAAAATAGAGAGACTGAGGAGGACACAAGATCAACTCACTGGCCGCCAGACGTCACCTCCACTTGCCCAAAGCGATCATATATTAAGAGCAATTCAGCGCGATGATCAACCAAGAGAAGACAAGTTACGAATTTCTCGATCCAGATCTAGGAATCCAAACAGGGCTTCTCGATATTTTGGTTTAACATCCTCAGTATCGGTAACTCAAGGAAGTTGACGCACACGTCATCAGACTTCCTCACCACTCGAAAGAAGACCAATCAGGGATCGATTGGGACCAGAAGGAAAGGGAGATTTTGTTCTGCAAGTCACAGCCTTACAATTTCCCCCGTAACAGTTCGTCACCTTGGACGACCTAAACAATAGGATCCAGGCCATAAACTCTGATATCCCAGACCGAAGCCCGCTTGACAGAATCAAGACAAACCCCATCTCCCCTCATCTCGAAGTCATGCCCATACCAGAGAATTTTCATATGCCGAAGTTCATTCAATATGCAGGACTCACTGACCCACTCACCCATGTCCGACACTTCAAAGCTGCAGTTGAATTATATTCCAAACTCGACCACATGTTGCGTAGGCTATTTAACATGAGCCTAAAGGAAGAACCGCTCTGATGGTTCCACACCATCCAAGAGACCTCCATCACCACGTTTAGCCAGTTACAACATCTTTTCAAAGCCAATTATACTCATGCTAAAGAGCAGGAGATCACTGTCGATTCCCTGTTCTTCTTCGAGCAGGGCGCAAAAGAGATATTGGCAAGCTTTTACAAATGTTTTTTTATAGGAAATAAGGAAAATTGGGAACTCAGACCCTAAAATCGTCGTCTAGCATTCGCCTCTGCCCTGCACATTGACTCTAAGGTTTGAGAAAAGCTTACTCTGCACAAGCCGAGAACAGTCGCAGAAATGATTGATGTAGTTAATAATAACATTGAATTAGAACGGTCAAAGAAAGATAAGATGAAGAACTTATCTGCCATCCATTTTTGATAAACAACTTTGACCCCACCCCAAAGATCGATAACTACTGAAGCACCCAACCAACTTGTCAGACACACTGATAACAATAGAAGAAGGGACGGTAGACCCAACAGACCAGTCCCGGTTTTGCCACCAATGGCAATGACTCTCTCCGTTATCTTACCGATGATAAAGGGAGATGAGTGTTATCGCGCACCATAAACCATTCTGGATGTCCCCACCAAACCTCTATGTCAGTATCACAATGTACATAGCCACAAAATTGATAATTGTTACTCTTTCATCATATCATCCTATTAGTTGGAATGCTTCATAATTATGTCATCGACGTCCAAAAGTTTCTCGAAGATGAAGCAAAAAACAAAGATGTTGAACAAAATCAAGTCCGCGGGCAAGTTCGTCACCTGTATTTAATCGAGATTGAAAAAGGGAAGAAAAAGAAACAAGACGATCGGATTACATCCTGTTGTAAAATGACCTCCTCAGATAAATTAGCAAAACTTCTCCCAAGCTCAAGAAAATTGAAGCATCCTTACCATATTACCTTCGAGGACTGTGACACCAGTCACGTGAAGTACCCTCATGATGACCCTTTTGTCATTATGCTCAAAGTCGGACAGGACTACCTACATACGCTTCTCTTCGATACAGGAAGCGTGACAGATATATTGTTCAGAAGAGCAATTAAAGTCCTAGGCCTCACATACTCGGTGAAAGCTTCGACAACGACAATCATCGGCTTTAATGGTTTGAAAGAATCAGCTACAAGAGAAATCACTCTACCAGTTCAGGCAGGATCAGAAACAACATTCATAAATATCCTTGTCATCGATGCTGATTCCAAATATTTAGGAATTTTAGGACGTAGTTGGTTACATTCGATCAAAGCAGTACCTTCTATTTATCATCTAGCATTGCGATTTCAAACATATCACAGAATCTATAAAATCAAAGGTAGCCAAGCAGTTGTACGTATGTGCGAAAATACCACGACCAACTCTCATATAACAAAACTTCTCAAAGAGTAGTAATTGCAGCAAGAGACACCCCCCACATTCGAGCAGCATAAAACTGAGATGGTAAAATCCATTGAATTCGATGGTCCAGGGCGCCACACCTTCATCGGCTCCAAACTATCTATCGATGAAAAAGAAGCCATGATCCAGCTACTTAAAAAAAATATCGAAATCTTTGCCTGGACTTTCCAAGAAATGCCTAGCATCGATCCATCAATTGAGTACCACTGACTTAACCTCCTTTTGGGCAGCAAAGCTATCATTCAGAAATGACAGAACTTAGGTCCCCACCTCCGCGATGCAGTGAACGAAGAAATTGATAAACTCCTTCGGGTAGGATTTATTCGGGAAGCTAAGTATCCGAAGTGGGTTTCTAACATCGTAGAAGTACCGAAGAAAAATGGAAAGATCAAGGTTTGTGTTGACTTTACAAAACCCAACAAGTTTACACCCAAGGACAGTTTTCCGCTACCACTGATTCTGCTACTTCTCGACTCTGTTGCAGGGCATAAACTTCTTTCTATGATGGATGCAGCCTTCGGCTACAACTAAGTTCCACTCGCCGAAGACGATCAAGAAAAAATAACCTTCATTACCGAAAGAGGTCTCTACTATTACACAGTGATGCCTTTTGGGTTAAAGAATGCAGGAGCCACTTACTGAAGGCTTGTAACTAAAATGTTCAAAGATCATCTTGGCACAATTAGGGAAGTCTACATCGACGATATGATCTGCAAAAGCTTGAAGCGCGAAGATCACTTTAGCAACCTCCAAACCATCTTCGATATCCTTTGCAAATACCAGATGAAACTCAACCCAGAGAAATACTAATTTGGAGTCGCATCTGGTAAATTCCTAGGACACCTGGTCAGCAAAAGAGGAATTAAAATTGATTATGCGCAAATCAAAGCGCTCATAGTGATGTCATCTCTGCGAACAAAAAAAGATGTCCAAAAATTTGTAGGCAAGATCACCGCTCTTCACAGATTCATCTCAAAGTCATCTGATCGATGCAAACTTCTTTACCACCTTCTTCATGGCAATCCCACTCCTCTTTCAAAGAAACAGTACAAGGAAATCATTTGGACTCCTAACTGTAAGTTAGCCTTCCAAGATTTTAAACGATACTTGGGGCGTCTTCCTATCATGAGTACTCCAGTTGATGGCAAAACATTGACAATGTACTTATCCACGACTAAAGACTAAATTAGTTCTATCCTTATTCGAGAAGATGGAGGAGTATAAGAACCGATCTACTTCATCAACAAAACACTCATGCCTGCTAAAAAAGATATACAACAACAGAAAAATAGTTACTCGCCTTGGTCTACAGTTCTCAAAAGCTTCGTCCTTACTTTCAAGCTCATCCCATCTAAATCATCACCAAGTATCCCCTCTAAGTGGTACTCTCCAAAAAAGAAAAATCTCAAAGAATCCAGCAATGGTCTATTTTCCTTGGCGAATACGACATCTTCTTTGAACCCCAGATATTAGTCAAGGGACAAGCAGTAGCTGACTTTTGGCAAACTTTCTGATCGAAGACCCCGATTGGGAAGAACTCGAAGAAATCTTCACAGATAACTCAATAGCAGAACCAGACATATGGTCCAAAAGCTTGGGTTAGTGGCTTTTTACAGACTGACCAACTGGACCACAAAGATCAGGGATTGGCATCGTCCTCGTTATACCTTCCAATCATCGCATCGAAAAAGCTATCAAACTAAACTTCTATACCACCAATAATGGGACCAAATATGAAGGAATCCTACACGGCCTCAATTTTGTACTCACACTCGAAGTAAAAGAATTGGCAGTCTACGTCGATTCTTTACTCGTGGTAAATCATTACAACAAAACATTCTGTACAACGGGAAAAATTGTTGATTATGTAGCCCTGGTTGAAGAAAAGATGAATAAATTCAAATACGCAACAATCTCTTATTTATCTCGACAATAAAATCGGTATGCCGACGCATTAGCTTAAATCGCTGCCATGCTGGGGGACAGTGAAAAAAGATCTTTAGAAATCAAAATCATCGAGCATTCCAGTCTTGATATTTTGTCAACACTGCAGATCACCATTGCAGAAGATGAAGACCCTGAAGACTGGAGAAGACCATTCTATACATACTTCAACTCCAACGTCTTCCCTAATAACAAAGAAGAAGCCCGATCACTTTTGGCCAAGTACCCCAGATTCACAGTCCAAGATAACATCTTATATCGCATCACAGGAGGGAGACCACTTATCGAATACATCTCTCAAAAACAAGCTCAGATCAAAATTAGAGAACTTCATGAAGGTATCTGCGGAGCACACATTTCAGGAAGATCATTAGCCCTGCACGCATTCATGCAAGGACTATACTGACCCAAGATGAGACAAGATTATGAAAATTTTGTGCATAAATGCTACAAATGTCAAATCTACGCTCAAGACATCAAAAATCTAGCCCTCGACTTGCATATTAGGAATGTCCTCTGGCCGTTCAAACGATGGGAGATCGACATCATTGGACATTTCCATCCTGCATCGAGAAACCAAAGATTCGCCCTAGTCGCCACTGATTACTTCACAAAATGGGTTTAAGCAGTTCCTCTATGCCATACCGATGAAAATGAGGTCACCAAGTTCCTTTGGGAGCACATAATTACCAGGTTTGGCTACCCACAAATGATACGCTCCTATAACGGTAAGTAATTCGTCAGTGTAAAAGTAATTGCTTTCCTCTATAAATACAAAATCCAACTATCAACATCCACACCATGTTATCCTCAAGGTAATGGACAAGTCGAAGCCATTAACAAAAGTATCAAATCCAGTTTACGCAAGCGTCTCGACGGCAAGAAATGAAGGTGGGTCGATAAACTGCACAGTTTTCTATGGGCCAACCGAACCACTCCTGAAGTTTCAACAAGCTGTAATCCATTCATGATAGCCTTCGGTACTGAAGCAGTCATACCTTCAGACCTTGATCTCCCAAGTACCTGAAGAAAAATCCTAGATGAAGACAATGAACTCGGTCTCCTCTACAACCTCAACTGGATCAAAGAAACCCGAGATAAAGCCATTACAAATTTGGGACGATACCATAACACATTGAAAAAAACTTAGAACAAAAAAATTTGAAAAAGGAAATTTGGTATTGGAGATCTTGTCCTTCAACGGATCCAAGATAATACTCGGCCTAAGAATTCTAAAAAGTTATCAGAAAACTGGGAAGGACCATACATTGTCTGCGATAAATCGAGCAGTAGAACTTACTGGCTGATGATTGAAAACAAAACCTAGCTCGAATATCCGTGGAACACTACTCAACTAAAATAGCTTTACAGATAAACATTGTAACCATTTTCATCAATTTAACTATCCAACCTTTACTATCACTTTCCTCATTACTATTTTTTTACTTAAACTCAATCCATACTTGAAAAGTATGCATCAGATAATCGATCATCGTTACTAATTTGAATTAATCTTGATCCATACTTGATAAGTATGCATCAGACAATCAATCATCGTTACTAATTTGAATTGATCTCAATCCATACATAATAAGTATGCATCAGACAATCAATCATCGTTACTAATTTGACTTGATCTCGATCCATACTTGATAAGTATGCATCAGACAATCAATCATCGTTACTAATTTGACATGAACTCAATCCATACTTGTCAAGTATTCATCAGACAATCAATCCTCTTTACTATTTTGAATTGATCTCGATCCATAATTAACAAATATGCATCAAACAAATTATCAATAATTACTATCTTGACTTGCCCTCGATCCATACTTAATAAGTATGCATCAGAATGTCAACCATCTGTACAATCTTTGATTGATCTCGATCCATACTTTATAGGTATACATCTAAACTATCATTCAATTTACGCAAATACTTTATGAATACAGGATATTTTACTTCGCATTCCTTACTTATCGAATAAACTCTAAACAACTCTTATTCTTCTCAAATTTAAATCCAGATACCCATCTAAGGATATACATCTGGTACTCATTCTCATTACTTACCATTTTATGGCCATCGGTTACTTATCACACCAACAAGCATTGCTTCCTTATCTAATACAATCTACAATCACATTCGACAATATCACTCTGCCGAATTTGTAACCTAGCATAATTCACAAAATATATGCAACAATTTTTCATAAAACATTTTCTCCAAAACAAATATCCATCATTCAACATACCACATGAATAAAATTGTTTTGGTCCCACCGACCATTTTTATACACTTTCACACATATAATACTGCTTATACAATTTTTTTATACTACAAAAGAAGATATTACTTCATCTACATTCAGAAAACCTTTGGGTACAGGAACATCTGCTAGCTCCCCAGAATGCGAGGCATCAGCTTCCATTATCACCACATCCTCGACGACTTCCATCTCACCACAAACTTTGGGAGTCTCTGACACTTCGTCTTCTGAACTTGAATCATCAAAGACAACACCACTAGATTTCACCATAAAAATAATACCTCACCTACAACTCTGCATATTGCCCTACAAAATGGGCCCTCACATCCTTACATCTCTCCAACTTCTTTGCATTTAACTGATCCCCAACCTCGTCAAGAACCTTGCCCTGATTCAGCTCCATCACCTTTTGCACATCGGCAACCTGTACCCTTACATCCTTCTCAAATTTTGCTCTCAGCAACCCCAAAGCCTCCAATTTTTCTTTTTCCGAAATTTTCTTCGCTTCACGAAGTGTAGCATCCCTCGCATTTTCTGCTTCCAGCTTGTAGATATTCATCTTTGCATCCAGCCCATCCTTCTCCTCGATCTAATCTTTCTCTATATTTTTATATGCCAAAACTTGATTTACCAGATCACTGCTGCCAGCAATACGATCTTTGGCTTCCAGAAGTAACTTCCTGATCTGCCTCTACCTTCAGAGCATCCGTCCTAGACATATACGAGTCCATTGTCCTCTGAACTTCAGTCTCAAACTCTTCGACAAATTTATTCTTCGACACCTCACCACTCCCTCTCTTCTTCAGGAGCATACTCCCCGCACCCCGTGGAGGACGCCCATCTACCACAGCAACTGGATTAACGGTACCATCTACCTCCTTCGTTATTGAATATCGAGTAGTCCTCTTGTGAGGAAGCAGCGAAGGAACAACTTGGCTCGCACCCTTTTCTTCTTACTCTTTCCTAGAGATTCTCTAAACATGGCATCTACCTCCGTATCAGTATTGTACCCATCCAGGGAATGATTTTCCAAAGGCAGACTAACCTCTGCAGCTCTCTTGTTCTTCGCCAACATCTTACCGTCGATAACAGAAACTTTAGCACCTTTGGTCCTCGACCTCTTTAACCTGGCCTATTGGAATAGGGTGCTCACTCGATCTTGGTCGATGACCAGATTGTCGATCCTACTAAAGAATCCTTTCCTGATCTTGTACAACTCTTCTTTAACTTCAGAGTTCCTATCAACCTCCTTCAAAGCTGTACATACATAACAATACAGTTACACTAAATTCACATACAATCACCACTTACAACATCGATAATTTAGCTACCTAACCACAAACCTAGATGAAAGGTTTTTCTCTTTAAGGGCTCCCCAAGGTCCTTCTTGTCCAACTCATAGTTCCTAGAGACAAGTAAACATTCGTCGCCGTATCATCCTCTTGTTGACACCATGTCATAAAATAGCGGTCTTTTAAGAAGCCTCGCTAAGTAACGATAACCTAGTTTCTTCGGGTTCATCTTCACAGTGTAGTACACACATAAATCATTGAATATTATCAACTCCTCCCCCCTGGCCTTGAGTTGGCCATTTATTGCCCCACATACCCTAAACAGATCATATGCATTCCGATTGAACTGACCATGTACTATATCGAAGAAGTTCATCAGCTTTTTCTGGTCAGCTCGAAGGGGAAGCTTCAACCCTTTCTTATTTTGTTCTCAATGAACCAGAATCCCATTCAGGGGTATTTTCTGGTCAATCATATCATACTGGTACTCCTCTAGCCTAATATCTCCAGGAATACCGTATTTTTTCTTGAACCTCAAAATTTCTTTCGTCTCTAGACCCTCTCCATAACAGGCCTCCTCACCTTCCTCCACATCTTCCTCCCCACCCCCACTACCTTCCTGATAACTCATTTGTGGCTTGTGATCCATGTCTGTTTCAGTGGCCTCCTCGTCAAACACTTTGACAACCATTGGTACTACCCTAAACTGGTTGACACCAGATAAACTAGTACTACTCGAACCCACCCTATATCTACTTCACAGATGTTGTGCACAAATAAACACATCAATCATCAGAGGCTCTACGTCTTAGAGATTCTCATATATCTCTTTATCATCAATTTGATTTGTTTCAGCCATTTTTAAGAAGCTGTAAATCAGATTCCATATTTTTACCATAGTTAGTATTTATCATATCTGATACATATATATGTTCATAGGTTCGTATGTTCATATTCATAAGATATTTTAAGATTACTCTCCAACACATCATTCTCATATAAATTAATTCGATCTACTATTGTTTCTTATAGTTACATCTTACTACGTTCAGTTCTTGATGAAGTTTCATTTATTTTCTTTGCTAAATAAATACATCGATTACTATATTAATTACAATTTTGGTCGAATTACAGGAATATCTCTAGTTCTTGAAGATGCTACACCTGTTTCCCGCCAAAACACTCTCATTCAAAATACGGATATCGTTTTCTCCGGCACAAATTCTGGTATAACCAAACTACTTCAACAAAAAAATTCTCGACAATCTCGCTGAAGCCAAATATTCCCCTACAGTTGTGTCGTCCTTACCACGTCAACAACCATACTCTCTCCACCCCTCATTACCAATTACGCAAATCTCTCGCACCCCAATCCTTTATTAACCATTACAACTCCATTTCCACCAACAAATCAACCTACAGTGATCACAATTGTGATTTCTAAATAAAACCCTAGTACAGTTAAATCTACCCTACCAACCAATCCATCTATTTTCCTTCAAATTAAATCTACATATACCTTAACAATACCTAATTCTATAGAGTTAAATAAATATTCAATCACAGAACAATACAAAACATCAAACTACTAACCTTGTTTACGCGCTGCTTCTGTATCCCTCTCTTTAGCCCACTTTATTCTTTCGATCAATACGGTAATCTCCTCCTTCCCAATTGTTGGCAATGATCCAAGTGATGAGCAAAGTGAATTTGCACTGGACAAAAAAAAATTAGAATTTGTAAAATATGAATAGTCGCCCACCTCTGAACTATTTATAGACCCCACGCGACTGTTCACCACCTTACTTCGCGACCGTTCAAGTAATCGATTATAACGCCTTACATGCCTCTTCTCGAAGTCTTTGACTCTTCGCCTTCTCAATACTAATAAACCCCTACACTGTTGCAGTGGCAAGTTTTCCAGGAGGAGAATCTTTGCTAATACTTGTTCATAAGGAGAATGCAATAAAAGGCTAAATACATAAGATTTTACGTGAAAAACTCAGTAAAAGCTGAGAAAAACTACGATCGTGGGGAGGATTTTGGTGTAAAATCTAGTATATTACTAGTTATTACAAGTTTTTAGGAGTGATAGTGGGGTTTAGGAAGTAATGATAGTAAAGTTGTGGATTGCGGTCCTTGAACAATTTATTTTCTGCCTGTATTTATAGTAGATATAGGCAGTTTACAAAAAGAAAGAATCAATCTCCTATTCTGGAGGGAGTGGGCGAACTTCGTGGATCTCTAACAGCTCTTTCTTGACCAGGTACAGTGGTTATTTTTAGTAGGTCAAGGACTTAAAGCATCTTCTCGAATATTATCTGTCTTCGATCATGTATGAATGGCTTACTCTTGTCACATCTGGGGAATATGCTACTATAATAGCCCCATTCTCAACATAAGTACTTGTAGTTGTGTCGAGAAGAAATTAGAAGCTGAAGAAGTTGCCAAATTTTATTACGAGTCGTTTGATTGTCATTTCTGAGGTCAAGGTGAACTGTATCTGGTCATCTCTTTCCCGAGGAGCAATTAATGTGGTATATTGGACCTGGCAGGTTTTAAGTTGGGTATAAATAGATGGTCTCAAGGAGGTTATTTCAGTGGTAGATTATAAGGATGCTGCCCCAAATATAGCATAAACCGTCGTCTGAGGATGAAGACGGTGAACAACCTGAGGTATTGCTCTGTCACAAACCAATTTTTAGTATTTATTAAATTGATCTTGTTGTGGAGTGGTGTATGGGTGGAGTTAAATTTAGTGAATGTGTGCGTTCATGAGTTTCATTAGGGTCATTCTGCAATGTTGAAGGTAAGGAAGGATATCATATTGGTAGTAAAGGCAAGGATGTGTCGGCTGGTGAGCGTCCAGGGATCTTGTCGAACGAAAGAGGCTTCCTACCATTTGCTCCTGCCTTACATCTGTTAAGGCAACACTTAGAAGTTCAGTGACTTGAGATTTATTGAGTTTCTTAGGATATCGTTGCTCCTGGTACCAAAAATAATGCCAAATTTTGGTGAAAAGATGCAATAATGTCATATCCTGGTGAGAAGAAGTACAGAGTAATTAGTCCTTCAAGTCGAATGTAAGCATAGCAGTGTATTAATGTAATGTAATCGAAGGAATAGTTTGTTGAATGTAATATGTAACAGTTTGTCTATGAAATAAATATATTTTCGTCGACTTCAGTTCTATGTATATGTTTGTTTGTTTGTTTTTTTTCAACTATGTACATTTAATCTTTATCGATGTAAATCGTAAGTGAAGGGAGTGTTGGATATTCTAAACAACTCGAAGTATAGTTGATTGAGTGGGTCCAAGAATGGATTTCGAGGTTGATTAATGTGATTGTTAAAAATATACAGTTCCGAGGTGAATTAAATACTGGTTGGTTGACTTTAATATGGAGGACTATAAGTATGCTCTGTCGTCGGATGGGAAAGTTGTGTTTGTTAGAAGAAATGGTAAAGACGAGATCTCAGGTGCGTAACGAGGTGTACAGTCGCATTCAAGCAAAGTATTGGGAATTATATGGTCAGTATATCGAAATCCTTCAGAATGCCAATAATCACTTAGAGGATCCTGTGGAACCTGATTATGACGGTATGAGCGAGGTAGAGGCAAAGGCTGTTGTGGAGGACTTTCAGTTTCGTTGCCAATTGCAATATTGGAGTCCTCCTGAACGTGTAAGTTATATCTGGACCTGTGTGAAAATGTTGATTAAGAAAGGGGATGACGCTGTAGTTAGGAGTCTGTAATTTGAATTAGTAAGTAGAAGATGAATTGTTGAATTTGTAGTTTAAAAGGAAATGAGATTTAAATTTGTTGCTAGAATGATGTTGTCGATGTTTTTGTTGTAGAATTTTTTTTTGAACAAATATTTTACTTGGTAAAATATTGGAATAGAGTAATATGTTGTGTGTTTTTGGTGAAAGTTGAATGAATTTTGAATTGTAATGTCGTCGAACATTTGCTTAGATATAGGGATTTGTTGATAAAATAGAAATTGGGGGGGGGGGGGGGGACATGATAGGATTTAGTTATGGCAAGGTGCATTCCTTTGGGTGAAATGTTGAAGTATAAAAAAAATGATGTGCAATATCTTTACGATAAAATAGGGTGTGCATTGTTGAGTACGGATGTCTCGGAGGAAGTTCTTCGACATATGGAAGGTTTGGAGGTACAGTGTAGAAGTTTATTGGTGTTGAGAAGGCGAACAGTCAACGTTTTCAAGAAGAGACGTGTAAGGCGTTATGATTGATTACTCGAACGGTCGCGAAGTGGGATGGTGAACAGTCGCGTGGGGTCTATAAATATTTTTGAGGTGGGCGACTGTTCATATTTTTCAAACTCTAAAAAAAAATTGTCCAGTGCGAATTCACTGTGCTCGTCACTTGGATCACTGCCAACAATTGAGAATGAGGAGATTGTCGTGTTGATCGAAAGAGCAAAGCAGGCTAAAGAGAGGGATACGAAAGCTGCGAGGTTACAAGGTTAGTAACTGTGATGATTTTTGTAGTATTTTTGCATGTTTGTCTTTGTAAACATTTGGAGATGTAGATATATATATAGGGTAATTATAGAAGAAAGTTGTGTAGGGTAAGGAGGATTATGAGTTATGGGATACGACTGGATTAGGGTTTGGTGATAGAGGTTCGTTGGTGATTGGTATTGGTATTTCTCCGAGGGAAATGGAGTCGCAGTGGTTGATAAAGGGGATGGGGTGCGAGAGATGTGCGTAATTGGTTGTGAGTGGTGGAGAGAGTGTAGTTGGTGTCACAGTAAGGACGGTGCGACTGTAGGGAATCAGTTGGGTTTCGGTGAGATTTTTTGGGATTTTTTCGTTGAAGTAGTTGGGATATGGCCGGAATTTGTGCTGGAAAAGGCAATATTTGTATTTTTGAACGATAGTGGTTTTGGCGGGAAATCGTTAAAGTATCTTCGAGAACTGTCGTATTTCCTAAAATTGGAGCAAAACACACATTAATGAATTGCTCGACGTATATTTTTAACAAATAAAAGCTTATCGAGAACTGAACGTAGCGCAGTAATCGGTGTATATGACTTTAGGAAAGAAGTAATATGAGTTGTATCGAGAACTACATGTATTAAAAAGAAACTGTAAGAATGATAATAGCAGATGTTAAATTGAGAATGATGCATTAGAGAGTAATCTCGACAACTATAAGAATATAAATATATGAACCTATGAACATATATATATGTATCATATATGATAGATACTAACTGTGGTAAAAATATGGAATCTGATTTACAGGTTCTTTAAAATGGCTGAACCAACTAAAATTGAAGATAAAGATATATACGAGAACCTTGAAGACATAGTGCCCCTGATGATTAATGTAAGGACCCGTGTATAATAGTTGGGAGGTAGATATAGGGTGGGGTCGAGTAGTGAAGACATAGCTAGTTTGGACTAGTATAGGGTTGTAACTAGGGCTGTCGAACTATTTGATGAGGTGGCTACTGAGATGGATGTGGATTACGAGCCTCAAGATAGTGATCAAGAAGGTAGTGGGGGTAGGGAGGAAGATGTGGAGGAGGGTGAGGAGGCATATTATGGAGAGGGTCCAGAGATGAAAGAAATAGTAAGTTTTAAAAAGAAGTACGGTATTCCTAGAGATATTAGGCTAGAGGAGTACCAGTATGATGTTATTGACCAGGAGATACCCTTGAATGGGATTCTGGTTTATCGAGAACAAATTAAAAAAGGGTTGAAGCTTCCCCTTAGAGCAGACCAGAAAAAGTTGATGAACTTTTTCGATGTAGTACCTGGTCAGTTTAATCTGAATGTATATGACCTATTTAGGGTATGTGGGGTAATAAATGGTCGACTTAAGTCCAGGGGAGAGGAGTTGATAGCATTCGATGATTTATGTGTGTACTACACACTGAAGATGAACCCGGAGAAACTAGGATATCGCTACTTAGCGATGTTTCTTAAAAGTCTGCTATTTTATGACATGGTGTCAACAGGAGGGCGATACAGCGATGAACGTTTACTTGTCTCTAGGAACTATGAGTTTGATAAGAAGGACCCTGGGGAGCCCTTAAAGAGAAAGACCTTTCATCTAGGTTTGTGGTTAGGTAACTAAATTATCGATGTTGTAAGTGGTGATTGTTTGTAAATTTATTTTAACTGTAGTTTTCTGCATGTGTAACTTTGAAGGAAGTCGGTAGGAACTCTGAAGTGAAAGAAGAGTTGAACAAGATCAGGAAAGGATTCTTTGGTAGGATTGACAATCTGGTCATCGACCAAGATCGGGTGAGCACCTTATTCCAAGAGGCTGGGTTAAAGAGGTCAAGGACCAAAGGTGCTGAAGTTTTTGTCATCGGCGGTAAGATGTCGGTGAAGAACAACAGGGTTGCAGAGGCTAGTCTGCCTTTAGAAAATTGTTCCCTGGCTGGGTACAATACTGATACGGAGATAGATGTCATGCTTAGAGAATCTCTGGGAAAGAGTAAGAAGAAAAGGGTGGCTAACCAAGCTGTTTCTCCGCTGCTTCCTCACAAGAGGTGTACTCGACAGTCGACAATAGACGAGGTAGCTGGTACCAATAATCTAGTTGTTGTGGCTGATGGGCATCCTCCACGGGGTACAGGGAGTGGTGAGACGTCGAAGAATAATTTCGTCGAAGAGTCGGAGACTGAAGTTCAGAGGGCAATGGACTCGTATATGATTGGGACGGATGCACTAAAGGTGGAGTTGGATGATAGTTTGGTGAGGACCGAGAGCTTGATTTCATTTCTTGGTGAGGGCCAGCAAAATATGTTGAAGGTGAGAAATTTTACTACTTTACTTCGATTAAAGAAACTGGTAAGTCATTCGAATACTCAATTTATGAATGTAATGCATATCAAGAAGGTACTGACGGAGGCCAAATATTGCATTGTTGGCAGCAGTGATCTGGTAAATCAAGTTCTGACATATAAAAATATATAAAAAGATTTAATCGAGGAGAAGGATGGGCTGAATGCGAAGTTGAAGCAAGGGATGCTGTGCTTTGTGAAGCGAAGAAAGATTCAGAAAAGGAAAGATTGGAGGCTTTGGCGTTGTAGAAAGCAAACTTTGAGAAGAATATAAGGGAGCAGGTTGCCGATGTGTGAAAGGCGAAGGAGCTGAAGCATGGCAAGGTGCTTGACGAGGTTATGGCTTACTTGAATGCAGAGAAGTTGGAGAGATGTAAGGAAGTGAGGGCCCATTTTCCAGGGCAATATACGGAGTTAGAGGTAAGGAAAAAAATTTATAAAGGGTTGGTGAAGTCTAGTGGTGTTATTTTTTATGATTCAAGTTTATAAGATGAAGTGTCGGAGACTCTCGTAGTTCGTGGTGGGACGGAAGTTTTCAGTGATGTGGTGATGATGGAAGCTGATATTTCTCGTCTTGGGGAGCTAGCAGATGGTTCGGTACCCAAAGGTTTTCTGAATGTGGATGAAGTAACATCTTTTCCTATAGTGTTACAAATTTGTGTAAGCAGTATTTGATGTGTGGAAGTATATAAAAATGGTCGGTGGGACCAAAATAATTTTATGCATGTGGTATGTTGAATGATGAATATTTATTTTTCGGAGAAATATTATTTGGAAAACTTGTTGTATATATTCTATAAATTATGCTAATTAGTAGATTCGACAAAGTGATATGTCGAATGTGATTGTGTATCGTAGCAAATAAGTAAAGAATGCTCGTGAGCGTGATAAGTGAACGATAGCCATGAAATGGCATGTAATTAGTATGAGTATCAGATATGTATCTTTAGATAGATATTTGGATTTAGATTCGAGAAGAACAAGAGTTGGTTATAGTGTGTTCGATAAGTAAGGAATGCGAAGTAGAATATCCTAAAATTGGATAGGTTTTACATTAAACTGAATGATAGTCTGAATGCGTACTTATAAAGTATGAATCGAGATCAACCGAAGAGTGTATAGATGGTTATCAATTTGTAGCACATATGAGTGGGATCGAATCCACAAGGAGGTTTGAGAAAACAAATACTTTCTAGGCCGAATAACGATTTTATTCAAGTTAAATCTAAGAAAAATAAATAAAAACTAATTATAAAACTTAATGAGGGAGAGAGCTAAGGTTCGGACTTGGCCTATACCTTTCAAAGCACTAATCGATATATAACTAGATCATAATATCTCCACCCATCATATGTTCGTGTTAAGACCCATACGATGTTGTAAAAAATAAACCACTAAATCTATGGTCAAGCATTTAGTGTTTAGGCTTTTAAGAGATGATGAAGAGTATCTTAGAGAATTGTCAACTTAACAATGGCTAGGCTTGAGTGATTTCTCTAGTGTCTTCTCTTGTTTAGATCTTCAAATCAAGTTTACAATTAGTAGCACTTGTTTGTATCCAAAGTTATCGTACACCAAATCGAAGCTATGGTCAAGCCTTCGATATGATGCACTAACTTATCAATTATAAACTACTAAGAGAAAACTAATTAAAAGCTAATTATTATCAACTATTGCTCATCAAAGAAGAGGCCTCATCCTAGCCTTAGCTAAGATATTAGCCGCTCATCTCGGACTTCATCGCATTTACAACTAAAAATGACATTAACAAAAATTAAACTAAAAGAGAAGAAGAGGACAATTAAATAAAAACTAAGACTTTATTTCTTCTAAACTTGCTCCAATATGAGATGCCCAATTACAATGGGGGAGGGTTCCTTTTATAGGAGAAGGAACCCAAATTTAGAAACTATACATTAAATTGTAAAAAATATTTTCACAAATAATATCTTCTAATTTTACAACCAATCACATAAGATTCTTGCATATAATTCCTTTAAGTAATGGTAGAGATCTTTCTTTATGGAAACTCTTGCATATATTTTCAATATAAAATATCTTTAAGGATCTTGGATGCAATATATTTTTTGATCTTATTCTCCAAGATTATTTGTGTAAATATTTCTTCAATCTTGAGACCAAATATATTGTGTCTTTGACTTTTTGTGTTATAAATTGCTGGAGACACTTTTACTTGACTTTAAGAGTTTGGTTTTAAATATTCATCTCCAATAGCTACAATCAAACAAACGTGCATAAGTACCCAAAATTAAATATAATAGACGACTAAAATACATGCTCGGGTATATTAAAAATGTCATAATTGCGCGCTCATCAAATACCCCCAAACTTGTCTTTTACTCGTCCCGAGTAAAATAAAATAATAACCACTTTCACAGGGAGCACGATTGCATTTAGCTTATGCGACAAGTCATTAAATCCCCAGGTTTAACCTGGCAGAAGAGTGTTGTCTCGTGAGGGTTTACAGTGACTATACCCACAATAGTCAATAATGACATTTTAAACAATTCCAGAATACACATGACTCATTTCTTGTGAACTTATCCTTACTTAGTTGTGACAAAAATATATCGATGACAAATCCTTAAACCTACTATTCTCCCAAGTATATCAGTAAATATTTTAAGCTTATCTGAAACTAGAGGTACTATCTCAAGATTAGAAAGATATTCAAATATTTTGATTTAGCCATATTTGAGTATACAGTAAAAATAGTTTTATCGCCTAATACGTTTTCTAGAATAATATACTCAATTTTTGGTAATTTAGTTATTACTGGAATAAATTCAATGGTCAGTTCGACAAGTGCCTTAATCAATTCGTCTTCTTAAAATTTTTCTTTTTTTTCTTTTCTTTTACAAGCCTTTTCTTTTGAGTACGTTGTTTCTTAGTGAAGCCTCCATAACAAGGAGTTTTTGGTCGACAATCCCCGTCAGCTAGCTAAGGTTGCCAGGGTGTGGTTCCCCATCATGACCTAGACTCAAGATTCTTACAAGTAACATTTTCTTGTGCTCATTTCACATAGTTTATGGTCAAACTCAATATTGGTGATAATTTTTCCTCTTTCAGTTTTTAATCGTACGAGTAGCCTTGCAGCGTGAAAGTTTTAAGAGCACATTTGACTTATTATTTTTTCCTTAGGAATGAATTTATTCTTTGGCAGTTGTCTCCCTTGTAGCAAACTATTCTTAACATAAATGCAAAATTTTCCTTATACTGAGCAAAAATCTATTGAAGGTATCAATTGTAAAACTACTGTAACGTGCACGTTTTCAAAATATGTCAAACAAACTTGAATTAGTCGCTAATAAAAAGATAGTACATCTAGCTTAAGATATTCCAAAATATTCTAGTATATACTTGGTACAATTTTAAAATTTAGGTTTGGCCATAATATTTATCTAAAGGTAAAATAAGTTTAACTGTTTGGAAATTCGTCAAAAATATATCATAAATTGTCAAAGTGCTATTATTTCACTTTTCTTCAAAAAGCATATACATAAATGATTTTCTACCCCCAAACTTAAAACAAGAATTGCCCTCAATGTTTGAAAACAAGAAAATAAATAGAAGAGGAAAACTGAAATTTCTCACCTGAATGTGTCAAGGGTTGCCTCCCAAGAAGCGCTAAGTTTATCGTCTTCAGCTAGACGAATGTACCCCCAAACTTGAATGTCATGATATAGGTCTAAAGGGGTACAAAGTACGATAATTGATGAACTATCCAGGTTACAAGTTCTTCCTAAATAACGGAGGAACGCCAAAATTGTCCTTATCCTTTAATAACCAGATAATAGAAAAATAGTGGTTTTCCTTATCTGCACCTAATTGTGTTGATGCAATCATGATACATAAAAATAACTCAGAGTCTAATCCCCCAGGATAAAGATTTTCCTTATTTAATTTATGGGGAATCTCACTTTGAGATATTTTACAAGGTATAGCCCCATACACCAAAAATTTATCTTGATATTCATCATTTCCCTAAAAGTAACTTGAACCATTAAAGTGATGTTAATCAGGTGGTTGTGGGTCAGGCTCAAGTTTGTATGACTCAGTTGCAGGTGATAATTCTTGCACTATCTTAAGAATTATGGGGTCATCCCAGTACCTGAAATAATTCAGACATTGATCAATAGAGTAGGTACAACTAGAGTTATTGCGTAACAAATCCGAAAATTCATTAACAATCATGTTATCCCCAAGTGACTTGTAAAATGGAGATGTAGGCACAAGTATAGGTGCGGTTGGTAAAGGAGTGACCAAAACAGAATCAGCCCCCAATAATAGTAATATATCCGGTAAAGAAGGATCGTCTACCCACTGGTTTTCGATATTGCAATTTGTGTCAGGTAGACGCGGCTCTAGGCAAGGCTAAGGTGACTCATAAGGAGACTGAGAAGGAAAGGACAAGCTAATAACATCTACAGCAGGTTTGGCAATTTCAAATTTCTTGACTTTGGTACAAATATCATCATTATCTACAAATTTCTTGCATTTTAATGTATAATGAGACGGTGATTCCATATGTTTATATTTTATCTCATCATCATCATCGTCAGAAAAATCATTAGAGGAGAGGGAAAATTATTTAGTCTTGGTCATAGTTTTCTCAAAAGAATTTATTGGGTTGACAAATGAAATGATAGAGGGTGAAATCGATGGTTGAATGTTGATGGCTGAATTTGGAGGTGATTGAGAAAGAATTGTATTAGACATGATTACTGCTTCTTTAAGATCTCCTTCTGACATAGGATCGTCGACCTTAAAATGTTCATCTTCTAAATTTGTCTCGCAATATGGTATCCATTCACCCCCACGGAGAAAACATTCCTTGATTACGCTAGAATTTATCCATTTATAAATCACTAGGGGATTTAACTTTGGATTGTTCTTCTTCATTGCTTAGAAGTTTTGCATGCTGCTTATTACTCCACGTAGTTGGCAGCTGAGTTATCTAAGTCTCTAATCTAGAGATAGATTGGGTCGCAGAAGTTTGATTCACCAATATCTGTAGTTGGAATTGTATTATTTGTTGCTGAAATTGTACTTATTGTTGCATGAAGAGAGCAAGGGTATAGCCCAAAGGTGGTTTGGGTGGAGCGGGTGGGAACTGACTGGATGACTAAACTGACTAATGGGCCTACATATATGAATGAGATTGGAAAGGTTCTATGTATTGAGAATTTTGGTAATCCCATGATTGAAAATAATTATGAGGTTATTGGGGATGTCGAATTGTGAGCTGTATGGATTCCAATATGCTTGCATGTATGATATTTTGAAATAAATACAACACCCAATGCAATAAACAACCAATCAAACCTAAACTCTAGCACATCAACATTTTTTAGAATTAATAAATAGGTCTCCCCTATATTCTTCTATGTTCAAATCGGGTAGGATGGTAAAAGGTTTTGGTTCTTATACTCCCCTGCATCACTATGCTAGTACCAGCTTAAAGTAGATGTTCAGTTCTCACGCCTAAGCGAGTCGCCTTATAGTACTTCAACACTAGGAATGGTGATGTCGCAAACCTACAACTATTATTTCGCGGCGCTAGGCTAGGGACGTATTCTACGAACTCATGTTTGTACCCCGGTCAGGTACACCTATCCGTTGAGTGATAAAATCCTGCGGGAATCTTACTACTCTTTTTTATTATCAGTTATTTTCAGGTCGAGGACGTTCAATTTTCGTGTGATATGAATTTCTTCGTATCCCTAATGGGTGGTCCCACTTGTTAGAGAGCTTTTTTTTGTGATAAAATCTCGCAAGTCTCTAACAATTTTTACTTTTACTAATATTGGAATGAAAAAAAAATATTAAACACAACAATAGGTCAATTAAACTACAACAATTTTTTTATTAGAGCAACGTATTTATACAGTCCACACGACTTTATATATCCTAGTGCCGGGGCGTAGCGGATATGTACCCCTTCTAGATGTCAAGTTTTGGGAAGTACCAACCTACGGGAAGTGTTTCCCGGTGTAGCTGTGGCCACCTCTTCACTTAGGGGGCAAAAGAAGGAAGTGCCCCTTCACTTAGGGAGCACAAGAAGGATGGATTTGATGATGTTTTAAGCTTTGCGTATTGTCCGCCTCGTTTCCAACTTTGTGACTATCCTGCAAAGTAAGAGAAATAGGCTTAGTGAACTTGCGACAACAATATTAATTCAATTTCCAAGTTTATTATAGTCTATGATGTCCTGATTTTCAAATGCGTATATCTTTCAGCTTGGTTGAGAGAGATTAATAAATAATATCAATTTGGAAAGATATTTCAGAATTAAAAATATTCAATCTCAATAAGTTTTGAAAGATGTTATTAAAGTTATTAAGATGCAACAAGTGTATAAGAAAAACAACATAGCTGCCGCTCACACGGCAACACAATTCAGGATGAACAGAGACTCGGTTGCACAGACTAAACATAGCCGACACAACAACCTAACCGTTACTACATCTAACACATTAATCTCTTAAGGTCGGAAGGGGCATTCAGAGGCAAAGCCATTAGGACGCCAACCCAACCACTACTAACTAAGCTCAGGTCCTATATGAACCATAAACCAAGCTTCCGAATCAAGCAAACCTAAACTACAAGTTAACAAAATAAGCAAATAATTCTTAGATTAAATTATAGTTAATTACATAGCATATCTAAGTCCAATTTAACACTATAAAACAATACTCAGAAACTAGTATAGAGACTTAGTAATGATGAGATAAAACTTGCCAAAAGACAATCCCGATTCCTGCGGAAATCTAACTCGAAAAACCAATTAAATCCGCAGAACGGCAAGCGGAATGCCTGACAAGCTAACACAATCACCAAGAACAACAAACAACTAATCAATACAAGAAAACGACATCAAACCCAAACCCTAAAAATCAGACTGGGCCAAAATCGAGCGAAAAGAATGGAAAAGGAATCGGGAAAACTTACCGAGGATAGGATCAAAGCTTGCGACGAAGCGGGCAAAGAATCCTCGATGTGATAGGAAAGATAAGATCTAGAGTATCGAGGAGAGGGGAATAGGTTAGGGAGAGAAGAGAGTGGGAGAGAAAGAAAGGGGAAGTGAGGAAAAGAGGAAATAAAAACCAAAAAAGGCTGAAAACGTACCTCTGTTCGAATAGGAAATGATCTTGTTCGAACAGAGTGAAGTGTATTCGAACAGAGACAAGTCCTGTTCGAATAGAAAGGGGTCTATTCGAGCAGAAAAGGTCCTGTTCGAACAGAACTGCTCCTGCACCAAAAAATTAACCCCGGAAACACCACGGACCACCCCGGACACCCCAGAAACACCACGGACCACCACCACTTCCAGACAAACACTACTACAAGCCCAACAAAGGTTTCTCAAGACAAAAACACCACCTCCACCGCCTCACGGCCACCAAAATGCCTAAGCCCCCAAAAAGGAATATTTTCCTCGGGAGACTCTGGAAACCTACCGGCCGCTCCAACGGCTCACCGAAACCACCCCAAACCACACACACAACAAATAAGCATCACTACCAACCCATCTAGGGGTTCCCAAGACCACAACACCACCTCCTCCTCTGAATAACCTCCGAACCACCAAAACTACAAAAATGATTCTAATAAACTAAAACACCGAAAGGAATAAATGGATGCATAATGGATGAAAGAGTATATGCGGAATATGAATGCGGAACTTAACGTGAAGGAATGATATGCCGATGAGATAAAGAATAGGAATATTACGGAAAATGAATATAAGCGAATAAAAGGAATAACTAAAATATGGGTCATTAGAATCTACCCCCTTAAAAAAATTCGCCCTCGAAATTAAACGCATACCTCATCCTGAGACTAAAAGTGGATAGTGCCTCCACACATCAGTCTCCAACCCACAGGTAGCCTCCTCTGGACCATGGTGACTCCACTGGACTTTCACAAACGGAATAACCTTGCGGCAAAGAACCTTTTCCTCGTGATCCAAAATACACTCCGGATGCTCAAGATACGAGGCATCGTCCCGAACCTCTATCGGCTCCCAGTCAATCACGTGAGTAGGGTCCCGCTCGTACTTCCTTAACATAAAAACATGGAAGATGCTGTGAACTCTGCTCAGCGGCGGCGACAATGCCAAACGGTATGCTAACTCTCCAGCTCTGTCCAGAATCTCAAACGGGCCAATATATCTCGGAGCTAGCTTCCCCTTCTTGCTGAAATGCATCACGCCCCTCATCGGTTAAACCATCAGCAAAACATGATCCCCGATCCAAAACTCTAGCGGTCTCCTGCGGATGTCGGCGTAACTCTTATGTCGGCTCTGTATTGTACGTAACCGATCCCTGATGGTAGTAACTGCCTCAGTAGTCTCCTGAACCAAGTCTGGTCCCAGTAAGCTCTGCTCACCAACCTCTGCCCAACTCACAGGTGATCTGCATGGTCTACCATATAAAGCCTCGTATGGTGCCATCCCGATGCTCGACTGAAAGCTATTGTTGTATACGAACTCAGCCCAATGTAAATACTCATCCCAGCTGCCCTTGAAGTCCAAAACACAAGCTCAAAGCATATCCTCAAGGATCTGGTTAACTTGCTCTGTCTGACCGTTGGTCTGAGGGTGAAATGCTATACTGAAATCTAGTCTAGTATCCATAGCTCGCTGAAAACTCTGCCAAAATTTGCTGGTAAATCTGGCATCTCTATCTGACACTATCGATACTGGAACCCCGTGTAACCGAACGATCTCCCTCACGTAGATTCTGCTCAACTCATCGACGGTGAACGTCATGCGAACCAGAATAAAATGCACCGATTTGGTTAGTCGGTCCACAATCACCCAAATAGAATCATGCTGCTTCTTCATCCGCGGTAATCCCGAAATAAAATCCATCGCGACGTGCTCCCACTTCCACTCTGGAATAGGTAAAGGTTTAAGCCGTACTGCCAAATTCTGATGCTCGGCCTTCACCTGCTGGCAAGTTAGACATTTGGAAACAAATGCAACTATCTCTCGCTTCATATTGTCCCACCAAAAATGTCTCTTCAGGTCTTGGTACATCTTTGTACTGCCTGAATGAATAGTGTATCTCAAACCATGAGCCTCGCCCAAAACCTCACGTTTTAGTACCTCAAAATCTGGCAAGCGTAACCTGATGTTGCTATCTGAACTAACTATCCAATCGGGTCTGGTGTCGTCTGAAGCCCAAGACTGTAATCTGCCGTCCTGCTGCTGCACCTCAATAATCCGAGAAATTAAAGACGACTGAACTCTCAGATTTTTCAATAAGACCACCCGTAGTCAGTGAACTCAAAATCAACCCGAACTCCACAATGTCACTCAGCATCGTCCACTCATGAATCATCAGACGTACAAGTAATCCTCAAGGTAAACAGCTCAAAAGGTCGGCCACCACGTTCGCCTTCCCGGGGTGATACTGCCAATCCACATCGTAGTCCTTCAGTAATTCCATCCACCTGCGTTGTCTCATGTTCAGCGAACTCAAGGTCATGAGTTGGATAATTCCTCTCATGTACCTTAAGTTGTCTCGAAGAATAAGCCACCACCTTGCCCTCCTGCATCAAAACCTAACCAAGTCCACTGAGCGATGCATCATTGTATACTCTATTCTTCTGCCCACTGGAAGGAACAATCAGAACTGGTATTGTCCTCAATCTCTTCTTTAACTCTGCAAAAGCTGAAAAACACCTGTCGTCCTAAAAAAACCGAACATCCTTCTATGTCAAACGAGACAGAGGAGCTGTAATCTGCGAAAACCCCCTAATGAATCTGCGATAATAGCCCGCCAAACCCAGAAAGCTGTGAATCTCTATAATGCTCGTCGACAGTTCCCAATCTGCAACTGCTACAACCTTGGAAGGATCTACTGCAATTCCATACTTAGCCACCACGTATCCTAGGAATTTCACCCCCTGTGGCCAAAACTTACACTTTTCAAACTTTGCAAATAATGCATTCTCCCGTAAAGTCTGTAAAGCGGTCCTCAAATGTCTCTCGTGCTCTGCTTTGGTCCTCGAATATATCAAAATGTCCTCGACGAACACAATAACGAACCGGTTAAGAAAAGGGCTAAAAACACAATTTACCAAATCCATAAAAGCTACGGGCACGTTTGCTAGACCAAACGGCATTACCCAAAACTCATAGTGTCTGTAACGAGTCTGAAAGGCTGTCCTCGAAACATCAGCTGCCCTGACCTCAGCTAGTGGTAACCTGATCTGAGATCAATCTTTGAAAAAAACTGCGCTCCTCGAAGCTGGTCAAACAAGTCCTCGATCCTTAGCAACGGGTATTTATTCTTGATCGTGACTTTGTTCAACTCGCGGTAGTCAATACACAAACGCATCAAACCATCTTTCTTCTTTGCGAACAAAGCTGGAGCTCCCTACGGCGAAATACTCGGTCAAATAAATCTCTGATCCTTCAGCTCTTTCACCTCAACAAGTGCCATACGGTACGGTGCCTTCAAAATCCAAGCTATACCAGGAACATGATATATGCCAAAATCAATTGCTCTCGTTGGCGGTAGACCGAGATTCTGCTGGAAAACATCTGAATAATCGCAAACCACTGGAATCGAGCTAACGTTCACGTCCGAGGACTCTAACTCTAAGTAAGTTAATAAGCTGACCCCTGACTGTACAGGTTTCGAACTAAAGAACACAAATCGCCTCTCACCAGGAATACTAAAGGTAACCATCTTCTCAAAATAGTCTAAGGTAACCCGATGCATCGACAGCCAATCCATGCCTAGGATGACGTCAAACTCCTGCATCTGTAATACCAATAGGTCTGCTAATAGGACTCTACCACAAACAACTATCGGGCAATCTCTACATATATGTGAGATAGATACCGAAGAATCTAAAGGAGTGCCCACGAAAATCTTATCTATCAATAAAGAAGAACCAAGGCCAATAATGCAGAGAAATGCAGATGCGATGAATGAATGCGATGCACCAGAATCGAAAAGGACATGAGCTGGCGAATAAGAGATATGGATCGTACCTTCCACCATAGGTGGAGAGGTACGAGCATCGTGCCTCCCTACTGCAAATACTCTG
The DNA here is from genome assembly GCA_014058105.1 of Kingdonia uniflora. Taxonomy (NCBI): domain Eukaryota; kingdom Viridiplantae; phylum Streptophyta; class Magnoliopsida; order Ranunculales; family Circaeasteraceae; genus Kingdonia; species Kingdonia uniflora. Next base: position 6,574,224 of record JACGCM010000816.1, on the reverse strand, counting down.
CCCTGTCCACGGCCCTGAACCTGACCCTACTGCTGTACTGGATGATACGGTCACTGAACACCCTGAGGTCCTGAAACTATCTGTCTGCCCTGTAGACCCTGAAACTGCCTCTGTTGAAATTACTGAACCTGAGGAACCTGCTGTGGTCATGGCTGGTAACCAATTGGACCCTGAAACTGTCGTAGCGGCACCTGACCTCTGTCTGGTTTAGGATAAAGCTTCCTAACATGCCCAATTCCCCTGCAGTTCTAACAAGTGCGAGAAGAAAGTTGTGCCCTCTCTAAATACTGTCTGCCCGTAGCTCTAGCTGGTGTGCTCTCGAATCTTTGTCTCTTCAAGCCCAAACTGTTGTGCTGAGTCTGAATCGCCTTTCCCTTATCGGGTCTTGTGTCCTGTCTCGCTGGGTTCCTCGCATCCCTGAACTTGCGATCCTTTGCCTCATTTTGTTCCAAAGCTAGCACTTTAGACAAAACCTTCCTGTAAGTACTGGCACCGGAGGAGATCAAGAACCTCCTAAAGAATGGATGAAGACCTTTCAAAAACTTCATCTTCTTTTGTTCCTCGTCTTGAACAATAAACGGAACATAACTAATGAGCTCGTTAAACCTTTGATCATTTCTCGGAAATGCAGGCGTCTTTGTAGCTCTGCGGGAAGTACTGAGTGAAGAAAAACTCCTGGAATGATGACCAAAGATTAGGAGACTCCAAAACCGTCCTCTTGGCCATATCCGACCAAAAATCTGCCTCACCCTGAAGTAGGTAAGCTGCCGCTGGTCGTCGGGACACTTCATCGCGACAAGGTCTTCTCTATAGACCTGAACCATGTCTCGGCCTCTGAAGAAATCAACGTGCCAAAAAATATAGGGTGCTTGTATCTCTAAAGCTGCTCTAAGTAACTGTGTTCTCTGTGTACTGGGCTCCTAGCCTACTAAAAGGATGCGGCAAAACTCTCCATAAACTGCCTCATCTCTGCTGAAGCGCCTGAAGCTGCTGGAACTGGTAAAATACCTGGCTGCCCTGGAATCACTATAGTAAGTGGGGTACCCTGATGAAGCTGAACCCCTGGTACTACCCCCACACCAACCCTAGCCTTAGAAACTATAGGCTCTGTCTGAGGGATCAGAACAGACCCCGTACTCTCTTAACTAATCATTGGCACATCAATAACTATTCCACTGTGAAACCCCTGCAAACACCTCCTCGGATACCCCCACAGGTTCTAGCACAACCTCTGCCTCTGCCACCTCTAGCCATCTGTTACGAACAAAGAAACACAACTCAGGAACAGATAGGAAAGGATTAGGAACGGAAAGGAATACGATAAAATATGAAATCCAAAAAGAATTGATCATAACTCTGTCTAAATAGTAACTCATCATATGATCTGTAATAACAGAGATATGGATTAACCTTAGGCTCTGATACCAAGTCTGTAATGCCCCAAAATCCGATAATCGGTAGCTTGACAAATAACTAAATTCTAAGTAGTGCAGGCCGGAAAATCTAAAGATTCTACCCCACAAATAGCCAAGCCATAGACAAATTCTGGCTCGGCTATTCACATATAGCAATAATCATCAGAGTAAAAAAATAATATACAATAATAAAACGCGAAAGCAAAAGATATATATATACATCAGACAAAAATGTAATACAACATCTCGAAATAAAACTCGGCGACATATGCTGAAAATACCTACAGAAATCTAGAACTAAAAGAAATCTGTAGCGGCAAGATCTATCTCTAAACTGGCCAACCACACGACAGTCCAAGCTAATCAACCTCTGAAATGGTTAAAATACGAGAGTGAGCAAACCACGACTCACTAAACCCAACAGAACTAAAAATCCTACTAATAAACTAGTACTAAAAATAGAGGTAAAGATGAATGTAAAGTAGAAACAGGTAAATACAGTCTAGCAATATACTAAATAATCGCAAAGGATAAAGAGTTGATAAGGAAAAGAGTTAGAGTCGAGAATATAAGAGGAGAGAGAGAATTTATGATAAGAGAAGATACAATGCCATGACGTGATGTGATGACTAGGATAATCCCATACTTATCCTAGGTACAATGATATGATATGATGCAATGAGCAGAGATATTCCCATAAATATCCCCTAATGCAGAATGATTCAATGTTTAAAAGTGCTCGCGATCCTATTATAATATTGGTTGATCAACCGCTAACGCCTAATGTTCTTAAAGGGATCAGTAAGGGGACACACTGGCACGATTTTATTAAGCTCGACTAAGCTAAGGATGGTCGCACTCGATCAAAGTGGTAATGGGTGTATCAACCTAACAGAGCAATAGTCCGTATCATTTCAAGGAATTTCAACCTCACCGTGGAATAAGTTGGGATCTCCATGACTCTGCCTCATACCATTCCACACTCCAGAGTGGTTGAACTAGGTATGATAGTGCCATTCCCAATCTCACCAAATCTTTTAACCCGTTTTTAGGACTCATTGGATCCTATCGGAGGTTAACCAAAATATAGTGTTCGTGTATCCAATCTCAATAATTTTTGAAAGATGTTATTAAAGTTATTAAGATGCAACAAGTGTATAAGAAAAACAACACAGCTGCCGCTCACACGGCAACACAATTCAGGATGAACAGAGACTCGGTTATACCGACTAAACATAGCCGACACAGCAACTTAATCGTCATTACATCCAACACATCAATCTCTTAAGGCTGGAAGGGCCATTTAGAGGAAAAGCCACTAGGACGCCAGCCCAACCACTACTAACTAAGCTCAAGTCCTATACGAACCATAAACCAAGCTCCCGAATTAAACAAACCTAAACTACAAGTTAACAAAATAAACGAATAATTCCTAGATTAAATTATAGTTAATTACATAACATCTCTAAGTCCAATTTAATACTCTAAAACAATACTCAGAAACTAGTATAGAGACTAAGTAATTATGGGATAAAACTCGCCTGAAGACAATCCCGATTCTTGCAGAAATCCAACTCGGAAAACCAACTAAATCTGCGGAACGGAAAACGGAATGCCTGACAAGCTAACACAATCACCAAGAACAATAAACAACTAATCAATACAAGAAAACCTCATCAAACCCAAACCCTAGAAATCAGACTCGGCCGAAATTGAGCGAAAAGAACGGAAAAGGAATCGGGAAAACTTACCGAGGATAGGAGCAAAGCTTACGACGAAGTGGACGAATAATCCTCTATGTGATGGGGAAGATAGGATCTAGAGTATGGAGGAGAGGGGAATAGGTTAGGGAGAGAAGATAGAGAGAGGGAAAAAGAAAGGGGAAGTGAGGAAAAGATGAAATAAAACCCAAAAAAAAACTAAAAATGCGTCTCTGTTCGAATAAGAAATGATCATGTTCAAACAGAGTGAAGTGTATTCGAATAGAGACAAGTCCTGTTCAAATTAAAAGGGGTCTATTCGAACAGAAAAGGTCCTATTCGAACAGAACTGCTCCTGCACCAAAAAAAATAACCCCAGAAGCACCACGGACCACCCCGAACACCCCGGAAACACCACGGACCACCACCACTACCACATAAACACTATTACAAGCCCAACAAAGGTTTCTCAAGGCAAAAACACCACCTCCATCGGCTCACGACCACCAAAATGCCTAAGCCCTCAAAAAGGAATCTTTTCCTCAAGAGACTTCGGAAACCTACCGGCCACTCCAACGGCTCACCGAAACCACACACACAACAAACAAATATCACTACCAACCCATCTAGGGGTTCCCAAGGCCACAACGCCACCTCCTCCTCTGAATAACCTCTGAACTTCCAAAACTACAAAAAGGAATCTAATAAACTAAAATACCGAAAGGAATAAAGGGATGCATAATGGATGAATAATGGATGAAAGAGTATATGCGGAATATGAATGCAAAACTTAACGTGAAGGAATGATATTTCGATGAGATAAAGAATAGGAATATTATGGAAAAAGAATATAAGCGAATAAAGGAATAACTAAAATACGGGTCATTACAGATTGTTTATTTTAATCGATGAAAATGGTTATAGTTTTATCTGTAAAATATTTTTAGTTGGTCAGTATTCCATGAATATTCAAGCTGGATTTCGTCTTCAGTCATCAGCCAGTAAGTTCCACATTTGTCTTGTCGCTGATAATGTATGGCCCCTCCCAATTTTCTGATAACTTTCCTAAATTTTTAGGCTGAGTATTATCTTGGATCCGTCGAAGGACAAGATCTCCAATACCAAATTTATTTTTTTAAAATTTTTTGTTGTAAATTTTTTTCAATGTATCATGGTATCGTCCCAAATTTGCAATAGCGTTGTCTTTGGTTTCTTCGATCCAGTTGAGGTTACAAAAGAGACCAAGTTCATTATCTTAATCTGGGATTTTTCTTTGGGTACTTAGAAGATCGAGGTCTGAAGGTATAACTGCTTCAGTAACGAAGGCCATCATGAATGGAGTACAGCCTATTGAAACTCGAAGAGTGGTTCAGCAGGCCTAAAGAATACTGAGTAGTTCGTCGACCCACCTTCCTTTCTTGTCGTCGAGATGCTTGTGTAAACCTGATTTGATACTTGTGTTAATGGCTTCGGCTTATCCGTTGCCTTGAGGATAGTATGGTGTGGATATTGATAGTAGGATTTTGTATTTATGGAGGAAAGCAAGTACTTTTGCGCTGATGAATTACTTGCCGTTATCAGAGCGTATTATTAGTGGGCAACCAAATCTATTGATTATGTACTCCCAAAAAAACTTGATGACCTCATTTTTGTCAGTATGTCACAGAGAAACTGCTTCAACCCATTTTGTAAAGTAATCAGTGGCGACTAGGATGAATCTTCGGTTTCCCAATGCTGAATGGAAAGGTCCAATGATGTCCATCACCCATTGTTTGAACGGCCAGAGGGCATTGCTAATATACAAGTCGAGGGCTGGACTTTGGATGTCTTGAGCGTGGATTTAGCATTTGTAGCATTTATGCACAAATTCTTCACAATCGTGTCTCATTTTGGGCCAGTATAGTCCTTGCGTGAATGTGCGCTGGGCTAATGATCTTCCTGAAACATGTGCCCCTCAGATACCTTCGTAAAGTTCTCTGATTTTGATTTGAGCTTATTTTTTATAGATACATTAGATAAGTGGTCCTCCTGTGATGTGATATAAAATGTTATCTTGGACTGTGAATCTGGGGCACTTGGCCCAAAGTGATCGGGCTTCTTCTTTGTTATTGGGGAGGACGTTGGAGTTGAGGTATGCATAGAATGGTCTTGTCCAATCTTCAGGATCTTCAACTTCAGCAATGGTAATCTGTAGGGTTAACAGTATATCGAGACTGAAATGCTCGATGATTTTTATTTCTAAAGATCTTTTTTCACTGTCCCCCAGCATGACAGTAATATAAGCTAAGGCATCGGCAAGCTAATTTTCTTATCGAGGTAAATAAGAGATTGTTGCGTGTTTAAATTTGTTCATCTTTTCTTCGACCACGGCTGCATAATCAACCATTTTTCTGATTGTGCAGAATGTCTTGTTGTAATAATTTGCCATGAGTAAAAAATCAACATAGACTACCAATTCTTCCTCTCTGAGTGTGAGTGCGAGATCAAGACCGTGTAGGATTCTTTCATATTCGGTCTCATTATTGGTGGCATAAAAGTTTAGTTTGATTGCTTTTACGATGCGATGATTGGAAGGTAAAATGAGAACGATGCCAATCCGTGATCCTTGTGGTCCAGTTGATCCGTCTGTAAAAAGTTGCCAACCCAAGCTTTTGGACCATACGTCTGGTTCTGCTATTGAGTCATCTATGAAGATTTCATCAAGTTCTTCCCAATCGAAGTGATCGATTATAAACCGACGTCGTAAAAGGCCCGTAAGCGCAAGGTGTACCGTTAAGAACAAGGGTAAGCGGGGTCATATCCCAAGAGACTTGTGGTACAAATTATGTTTCGAGCTACTAATTTTATCTAATAAGAATGAGTTTTGGGTTTTTATAAGTAAAAAATTTAAAATAAAACACAAACTAGGAAAGGTGTTGATACGATTGGAGATGAAACTAAGGCGTGATTTCACTCCATTTGTTGTAACCTTGAGATAGTGTACCTAGTTAGAGTATTCACGAATTCCCGTATCGCATATCCTTGGTCGAGTATATGCAATACATCATGAGATAAAATAATTATTGATTGGGAACTACCCATAAACCAACTTATTCAACCATGGTCCGGTTGATAAGCATGGATTATGTTCTCTTCTCCATTTTATAACCTATTTTGTTATGGTCAAACAAGATGGTTACTTATATTTCTTATTCTTCCTAATCATAGCTATGGTCAAGCCTAGGATGAAGGAATATGAATATGCAATATTCTGGGATAAAGAGAAAGTAATTACTCTAATTAAGCTACACAATCTACACTAAGGCTACATTGGGTAGAACTTCCTCTAGCTTTGGCTAAGAAGATTAGCTACTCATCCCTTTGATCATTGCCATACTACTATTACTACGATAAAAGTAAAAAAACAAGAAAAAGATAAGAACAAGAACTTTATTGCTTATTAAAACTTGATATTTACACTCTCCAAGATAATCCCTCATGGGTGGGATTCCCCTCCTATTTATAAAGTATAGGAAGGGTTACAAAATATCACCATTAATATAAAATCTCCTAAACAATGCCTAAAATCATGCATATATATTATAACTTATGAGAATAATATCTATATCTAATCTTCTTCAATGGAATTCCATGCATGGGCCTTTGGTTGACAACTTCAAATGAGAATCATTGTTGGAGTGCATCACCATTATTCTTCGTTAAAAACAGGAAAAATGTACGACTTGCTTATCATTTGACCGATTTCTGAAAATACAAACAAAAGCACTATTAGTGTCACATTAATTTAATAAATGGCTAGGTAGATATAAATTTATGAGTTGTACACGTAAATATTACGCGTCTATCAAATACCCCTGAACTTATATTTTGCTAGTCCTCGAGCAAAAGTAAACGAAAACCATTTTTGCATGTCACGAGGTTGCATTTAGCGTATGCAACAAGCCGCTAAACCCCCAGGTTTAGCCTGGTGGACGAGTGTTGTCTCGTGAGGGTTTACAGTAACTATACCCACAAAAGTCAATAATGACATTTTAAACAATTCTAGAATATACATGACTCATTTTCTGTGAACTTATCCTTACTAAGTTGTGACAAAAATATACCAATGAAAAAAAAATCATTAAGTTTGTTATTCTCCCAAGTATATCAAGGAATATTTGATGTTTATCCAAAACTAGAGGTATTACTTCAAGATTAGAAAGAGATTCAAGTATTTTTCTTTAGCTATATTTGAGTATACAATAAAAATAGTTTTAACGCCTAATACGTTGTCTAGAATAATTTACTCAGTTTTTGATAGTTTATGTCTTGCTGGAATAAATTCAACGGTCTGTTCGACAAGTGCCTTAGTCAATTCGTCTTCCTAGAATTTTTCTTTTTTCTTTTCTTTTCCAAGCCTTTTCTTATTGAGTACATTGTTTCTCAATGAAGCCTCCGTTACAAGGAGTTTTTGGTCGACAATCCCCGCCAGTTAGCTAAGGTTGTCAGGGTGTGGTACCCCATCATGACCTAGACTCGGGATTCTCACAAGTAACATTTTCTTATGCCCCTTTCACATAGTTTATGGTCAAACTCGAGATTGGTGATAATTTTTCTTTTTTCAGCTCTTAATCATGCGAGTAGCCTTGAAGCGTGAAAGTTTTTAGAACACATTTGGCTTATTAACTATTCTTAGGAATGAACTTATTCTTAGGCAGTTATCTCCATTATAGCAAACTATTCCTAACATAAATACTAAATTTCCCTTACACTGAGCAAAAATCTATTGAAGGTATTAATTATAAAACTACAGTGAAGTGCACGTTTTCAAAATATGCCAAGTTAACTTGAATTAGTCGCAAATAAAAAGATAGTACATCAAGCTTAAGATATTCCAAAATATTCAAGTATATACTTGGTACAATTTTAAATTTTAGGTTTTTCCATAATATTTATGTCAAGATAAAATCAGTTTAATTGTTTTGAAATTCCTCAAAAATATATCATAAATTGTCAAAGTGCCATTATTTTACTTTTCTTCAAAAGCATTTAAAGAAATGGTTTTTCTACCCCTAAAGCTAAATAAAACATTGTCCTCAATGTTTAAGAACAAAATTTAATACATGAAATCAGAAATAAAAAACTGGAACTTCTCACCTGAATGTACCTTGGGTTGCCTCCCAGGAAGCCCTAAGTTTTACAGTCTTCAGCCAGACGAATGTACCCCCAAACTTAAATGTCATGATATAAGTCTAATGGGGTAAAAAGTACAATAATTGAAGAACTATTCAAGTTGCAAGTTCCCCTTAAATAACTGAGGAACACCAAAATTGTCTTTATTCTTGAATAACCAGATAATAGAAAAATTGCGGTTCTCCTTATCTGTACCTAATTGTGCTGATGTAATCATGATGCATAAAAATAACTCAGAGTCTAATCTCCCAGGATAAAGATTTTCCTTATTTAATTTATGGGGAATCTCACTTTGAGATATTTTACAAGGTATACCCCCATACACCAAAAATGTATCTTGATATTCATCATTTTCCAAAAGGTGACTAGAACCATTAAAGTGATGTCGATCGGGTGGTTATGGGTCGGGCTCAAGATGGTATGACTCAGTTGTAGGTGATAATGCTTGTACTATTTTAAGAATTATGGGGTCATCTCAGTACTTGAAATAATTCAAACATTGATCAATAGAGTAGGTACAACTAGAGTTATCGCGTAACAAATCCTCAAGTTCATTAACAATTATGGTACCCCCAAGTTGCTTGTGAAATAAAGATGTAGGCATAGGTATAGGGAGGGTTGGTGAAGGAGTAACCAAAATAGAATCAACCCCCAATAATAGTGATATATCCTGTAAAGAAAGGTCATCCACCCACTGATTTTCAATAACGCAATTAGTATCAGGTGGACGCATCTCAGGGCAAGGCTGAGGTGACTCATAAAGAGACTGAGAAGGAAATGACAAGTTCATAACATCTGCAACAGGTTCGACAATTTCTAATTTCTTGACTTTGGTACAAATATCATCATCTACAAATTCTGCGTATATTATCGTATAATGAGACGGGGATTTCATATATTCATATTTTATCTCGTCATCATCATCGTCAGAAAAATCATTAGAAGAGAGGGAAAAATATTCAGTCACAGTCATAGTTTCCTCGAATGAATTTATTGGGTTTACACATAAAATGATGGATGATGACATCGATGGTTGAATTTGGAAGACTTCTTCAAGATCTTCTTGGGAAATATGATCGTCGACCATAAAATATTTATCTTCTAAATCTGTCTCATAATATGGTATCCATTCACCCCACGGAGAAAACATTCCTTGATTGCGCTTGAATTCATCCATTTCTAAATCACAAGGGGATTTAACTTCGGGTTATTCTTCTTCATTGTTTAGAAGCTTCTCATACTCTATTTCACTCCACGTAGTTCACAATTGAGTTATCTGAGTGTCTAATCTAGAGATAGATTAAGTCGCAGAAGTTTGATTCACCAATGTCTGTTATTAGAATTGCATCATTTGTTGCTAAAATTGTACTGATTATTGCATGAAGAAAGCAAGGGTATCGTCCAAAGATGGTTTGGGTGGAGCGGGTAGGAACTGACTGGATGACTAAACTGACTGATGGGCATGTATATATGAATGAGATTGGAAAGGTTCCATGTATTGAGAATTTTGGTAATTCCATGATTGAAAATAATTATGAGGCTATTGGGGATGTCGAATTGTGAGCTGTATAGATTCCAATGTGCTTGCATGTATGACATTTTGAAATAAATACAACACCCAATGCAATAAACATCCAATCAAACTTAAACTCTAGCACATCAACATTTTTTAGAACTAATAAATAGGTCTCCCCTATATTCTTCTATGTTCAAATCGGGTAGGATGGTAAAAGGCTTTGGTTCTTATACTCCCCTGCATCACTATGCTAGTACTAGCTTAAAGTAGATGTTTAGTCCTCACGCTCGAGCGAGTCACCTTATCGTACTTTAGCACTCGGAATGGTGACGTCGCAAACCTATAACCAGTATTTTGCGGCGCTAGGCTGGGGCCGTATCCTATGAACCCGTGTTTGTACCCTGGTCCGGTACACCTATCCGTTCTGTGATGAAATCCTGTAGGAATCTTACTACTTCTTTTTATTATCAATTATTTTCAGGTCTGGGACATTCAATTTTCGTATGATACAAATTTCATCGTATCCCTAATGGGTGGTCCTACTTGTTGGAGAGCTTTTTGGGTGATGAAATCACGCAAGTCTATAATAGTTTTTAACTTTACTAATGTTGGAATGAAAAAGAATATTAAACACAATAATAGGTCAATCCAACCACAACAAAAAAAATATTAGAGCAGCGTGTATTTGCACAGTCCATACGACTTTATATGTCCTACTGCCGGGGCGGAGCAGATATATACCCCTTCTAGATGTCAAGTTTTGGGAAGTACAAACCTATGGGATGTGCTTCCTGGTGTAGCTGTGGCCGCCCCTTCACTTTGGGGGTGAAAGAAGGATGTGTCCCTTCACTTTAAGGGCACAAGAAGGATGGATTTGATGATGTTTTTAGCTTTGCGTATTGTCCGTCTCGTTTCCAACTTTGTGACTATCCTGCAAAAACAAGAGAAAATGATTAGTGAACTTGCGACAATAATTTTAATTTAATTTCCAAGTTTATTGTAGTCTATGATGTCCTGATTTTCAAATGTGCATATATTTCAGGTCGATTGAGATGGAGCATTAAATAATATATATTTGGAAAGATAATTCAGAAAGGAAAAATATTCAAGAAGGAAGTTTTCTAGAATTTAGCATTCCTAACGCTCAAAACAAGTGATTAATGAACAGCGGCATCTTTTACTGAGACTATTTTTACTGTTGTTTCAAAAGGCTGTAACTCTCAAACGACTAAATAGAAAAATATGATTTATAGCAATTCGGAAAGGGTTTTGAATTATCTGAAACTTTTGAAGCAAACTTATTTCCCAATTGTGAAGTATAGATAATCAAGAATCGTAAAACATTCAGGGATAGACTTTAGACATACTGTAACGTCAAGAGAGTTTGAACCTATCACTCAATCACTTCTTTTCCAGATCCAAAAAAAGAAAAAAAAAATCATGAAAAAAAAATTTGCTTAAAATAAAACAACTCAAAAATAAAACGCAACTTTGCAAGTCCACGGCAACGGCACCAAAAACTTGATCGATTATAAACCAACGTCTTAAAAGGCCCCTCAATCGCACGGTGTACCGTTAAGTATAGGGTAAGCGGGGTCGTATCCCAAGAGACTTGTGGTACAAATTATGTTTCAAGCTACTAATAGTATCCAATAAGAATGAGTTTTAGGTTTTTATAAGTAAAGAAATTGAAATAAAACACAAACTAGAAAAGGTATTGATATGATTGGAGAGGAAACCAAGGCGTGATTTCACTCCATCCGTTGTAACCTTGAGATTGTGTACCTAGTTAGAGTATTCACGAATTCTTGTATCGCATATCCTTGGTCGGGTATATGCAATACATCATGAGATAAAATAATTATTGATTGGGAACTACCCATAAACCAACTTATTTAACCATGGTCTGGTTGATAAGCATGGATTATGTTCTCTTCTCCATGTTCCTAACCTATCTTGTTATGGTCAACCATGATGGTTACTTATATTCCTTATACCTCCTAATCCTAGCTATTGTCAAGCCTAGGATAAAAGAATACGAATATGCAATATTCTAGGATAAATAGAAAGTAATTACTCTAACTAAGCTACACAATCTACACTAAGGCTACATTGGGTAGAGCTTCCTCTAGCCCTGGCTAAGAAGATTAGCTACTCATCCCTTTGATCATTGCCATACTACCATTACTACGATAAAAGTAAAAAAAAATAAGAAAAAGAGAAGAATAAGAACTTTATTGCTTATTGAACGTTAATATTTATACTCTCCAAGATGATCCCTCATGGGTGGGATTCCCCTCCTATTTATAAAGTATAGGAAGGGTTAGAAAATATCACTATTAATATAAAATCCCCTAAACAATGCCTAAAATCATGCATATATATTACAACTCATGACAATAATATCTAAATTTAATTTTCTTTAATGGGCTTCCATGCATGGGCCTCTGGTTGATAACTTCAAATGAAAATCATTGTTGGAGTACATCACCATTGTTCTTTATTAAAAATCAAAAAAATGTAAGACTTGTTTATCATGTGACTAATTTCTGTAAAAACAAATAAAAGCACTATTAGTGTCACATTTATTTAATAAATGACTAGGTAGATATAAATTTAGGAGTTGTACACGTAAATATTGCGTGTCTATCACGGGGTCTTCTGCCGGAAAGTCTACTAAAAAGTCAGCTACTGCTTGTCCCGTGACTAATATCTGATGTTCGAAGGAGATATCGTATTCACCAAGGAAAGAAGACCATTACTGGATTCTTCGAGATTTTTTTTTTTTTGAGAGGAGCTTGAAAGTAAGGACAAAGATTTTGAGAACTGTAGGCCAAGCCAAATAGCTATTTGTATATTGTTGTGTATCTTTTTTCAGCGGGCATAAGTGTTTTCCTGATGAAGTAGATTAGTTTTTCTACTTCTCCATCTTCTCGAATATGGACATAACTAATTGAGTCGTCGGTATATTGTCAGTGCTTTGCCATCAACTAGAGCACTCATGATAGGAGGATGCCTCAAGTATCGTTTTAGATCTTGGAAGGCTAACTCAGAGTCAGGAGTCAAAATAATTTCCTTGTGTTGTTTCTTTGAAAAAGAAGTGGGATTGCCACGAAGATGGAGGTAAAGAAGTTTGCATGGATCAGATAAATTTGAGATGAATCTATGAAGAGCGGCGATCTTGACTGTAAATTTTTGAACATCTTTCTTTGATCGCAGAGATGGCATCGCGATGAGCGCCTGAATTTGCACAGGATCGATTTCGATTCCTCTTTTGTTGATTAAGTATCCCTGAAATTTACCAGATGCGACTCCAAATTTGCATTTCTCTGGGTTGAGTTTCATCTAGTATTTGCGAAAGATATCAAATATGGTTTGGAGGTTGTTGGAGTGTTCTTCGTGTTTTAAGCTTTTGCAGATCATATCGTCGATGTATACTTCCCTAATTGTGCCAAGATGATCTTTGAACATTTTAGTCACAAGCCTTTGGTAAGTAGGTTCTGCATTCTTTAACCCAAAAGGCATCACTGTGTAATAGTATAGATCTCTTTCGGTAATGAAAGTTGTTATTTCCTGATCGTCTTCGGCAAGTGGAACTTGGCGTAGTCGGAGGCTACATCCATCATAGAAAGTAGTTTGTGCCCTGCGATGGAGTCGAGAAGTTGCAGAATCAATGGTAGCAAAAAAAATTCATTGGGTGTAAACTTGCTGGGTTCTGGGAAGTCAGCACAAACCCTGATCTTGCCATTTTTCTTCGGTACTGCTACGATGTTAGAAACTCACTTTGGATATTTAGCTTCAAGAATAAATCCTACCCGAATAAGTTTATCAATTTCTTCGTTTACTGCATCACGTAGGCGGGGAGCTAGGTTACGTCATTTCTGAATGATAGCTTTGTTGTCCGGAAGGAGGTTAAGTCGGTGGCACACGATTGAAGGATCGATGGAAGGCATTTCTAGAAAAGTTTAGGCAAAGATATCGACATTTTTCTTAAGTAGCTGGATCATGGCATCTTTTTTGTCGGTAGATAGTTTAGAGCCGATGAACGTGTGACACCTTAGACCCTCGAGATTAATTGATTCGACTATCTCGGTGTCATGTTGCTCAAAAGTTGAGGTTGTCTCTTGCTATAATTGCTATGCTTTGAGAAGTTTTGTTGTATGAGAGTTGGTTATGGTATTTTTGCACATACGTACAACTGTTGGCTACCTTTGATTTCAACGATTCCGTGATCTGCTGGAAATCCAAATGTTGGATGATAAGTAGAAGGTATTGCTTTGATCAAATGTAACCAACTACGTCCCAAAATTCCTAAATATCTGGATTCAGCATTGATGACAAGGAATTTTACGAATGTTGTTTCTAATTCTCCCTAAACTGGCAGAGTGATTTTTCTTGTAGTTGATTCTTTTGAGCGGTTGAAGCCGATGATTGTCATTGTTGAAGCTTTCACAAAGTCTGTGAAGCCTAAGACTTTAATTGCTCTTCTGAACAATACATCTGTCACGCTTCCTGTATTGACGAGAAGCGCATATAGGTAGTCATGTCCGACATTGAGCATAATGATGAGAGAGTCATCATAACGGTACTTCACGTGGCAGGTATCATAGTCCTCGAAGGTTATATGGTAAGGGCGCCCCAATTTTCTTGAGATCTGGAGAAGTTTTACTGATTTATCTGAGGAGGTCAGTTTATAATAAGATGTAATCCGATCGTCTTGTTTTATTTTCTTCCCTTTTCATTCTCGATCATATACAGGTGACAAGCTTGCCCTTGGACCCGATTTTGTTCAACATCTTTATTTTTTGCTTCATCTTTGAGAAACTTTTCGATGTCGATGACATAATTGTGAAGCCTTCCAGATAATAGGATACGATGAAAGATTCAAATGAGAGAGTAGCAGTTGTCTTCGTGGCTATGCATATTGTGATATTAACATAAAGGTTTGGTGGGGACATCCGGAATGGTTTATGGTGCGCGATAACACTCATCCCCCTTTATCGTCGGCAAGATAGTGGAGAGAGTCATTATCATTGGTGGAAGAACCGGGACTGGTCTGTCCGGTCTACTGTCCCATCTTCTACTGTTGTCAGTGTTTCTACCGCGTTGCCTGAGTGTTTCAGAAGTTGTTGATCTCTGGGGTAGGGTCAAAGTTATTTCTCCAAAGTGGATGGTGTGAGGGCCTATTTCTAATCCTCATACTGAGTCTGATATTCAAACTCACATAGCTCGAGTAAACACACTGATAACTAACCAAGGGCTAAAAGAAAGGAAATCGTAGTACAGACTTCCTTACCTATAGTTCGAAGATATCAAAGCATCTTATGGCTTCGCGCTACAGAAGATACTCATCCAGTTATCAATAGGTCGTATGCATGTGAACATCACAAAAGATCGTATCTTCCCAACGGTCTGAAGTTACAGCTAAAGAATATTAATAGATCCGTTACAGATCAACAAATATCAAGACGTTACAGAAGACCATTATGAAGACTCATCAAAACCTGATATTGTAACGTCCCTTATCAATGTAACCAACGGTCATATTTTAAGACCTATAAAAAGAAACCTGAAGATCAAGGTCCAGGACGGCTATTATTACCTAGAGAGAGCTCTTAGAGAAAGTCATCCCTACCAAAAACTTATAAACTTGATCTCTTTCTCTCTTTGTAATAGCTAGAATATATATAAAAACACCATTCTTTCAGAAACCCTCAGGAGAGGTCGTGGTTTTTAACCCATTCAAGGGTTTTCCACACTAAATTATGTATCAATTGCTTTCAGTTCTCAACCACTGTTATATATTTCAAAGGTGTAAAGCACTGTTTGTGGTCTCTGCAAAAATAGGCTACTACATTTGGCGCTGTCTGTGGGAACTGAAGCATACACTCAGCGTTCTCCAATCTAATTTTTGCCGTATTCACTCTTGAAAGATGACAAATTAAGACAAATCATACCACACCTTGCTTGACGCGGCTGAAGGAGTCACAGATTTGTGAACAACTGTGCAAGTAGAAGCTGAACGACGAATAGAGCTAGAGAAACAGCTCGCCAGTATGTAGGAAACAATCAGAGCGCTTCAAGCACAAATAACAGAAAAATTACGATAGTAGAATGCTCTGCCTGCAGCCTCGAGGATATCAGTCCATGATCGTCTGGGACATCGAGGCCAAAATATTGCACTTCCTCAAATTCAGTAAGAACCAGTCCTACCTCGGAGTCACATCAATCCACCATTACTCGCTGGAGCGGAAATAGATCTACAACAACAGGAGGAGAAAAATAGAGAAAAACCTCGAGTTTTAGTCTTTGACCGCATGGGAGAAGCAACAGGAGAGCATAATCCTGCGGGAGGACCAACAATAAAATGAGTTGTCATGTATCGCCTACATCTTACTCCAGAGCAGGTGGACCGGCGCATCAAAGAGCTGTTAGACGCTCAAATACACACTACAAAAAATAGATATCCTAAACTACAGAAGAACCCACTCGCTCAAAAATTGCTAAATGAGGAAGTGCCCGCCAGTTTTCATACTCCGAAGATCCATAAATACAAGGGGGGAGATCCTTTGGAACACGTCCAAGAATTTCAGGATTCTTTGGGACTGTACTCGATATCTAACCATATCCTCTGCCACCTCTTTCCAACCAGTTTGAAAGGACAATCTCTACGATGGTTCCACAGACTCAAAGAAGGATCTATCTTCACTTTTGAAAAACTTCGCGAACTGTTTGTCAAAAACTATTCGCATAATAAAGACAAGAAGGAGAGTCTTTACCCTTTGTTCAGCCTCAAGCAGGCACCGAATGAAAAATTATAGACATTTACAAGGAAATTTTTTGGACTAGCCTGGAAAATCGACAACCTCGACAAGAAAATCACAATTTGTGCCTTCGCCAATGCTTTAATCGGGGATAAACGAGTCAAAGAGCACCTGGTCCTCAACAAACCATTGACGTTGGAGGATATGATAGAGAAGGTCAACAACTTCATTGACCTTAAACGACTGTCAACTGAGAGGCCAAGACCTCAACGCACCACCCTACCAACAAATGGCCATCCCGACGAATGATCCCATAACAGTAATAAAGACTATGGAGGTGATAAGAAGCGGTTCAAGGATGCCAAGGGTGAAAGAAACCAATTTCGTGTAAACCACAGTTAACAACTACTCTTGCAGACTTGTATCCGCTGATATAAAATGATGAATGCTTCAGAACCGCCAATACTCTTACGCCCATACCGGGAAAGCCATACTGCATTCACCACCATATTCAACATCATGACACGGAGAGATGTTTTGCATTGATATTTTTTTTTCTCCATAATATATTTGCACAAGGTCGAATGCTGGAGTATATTGTTGACATAGAAAGTTATAAGGATGGCAGCTACAAGACTGACGCCAAGATCATCCAAATTGACGAAACAAATGAAGAAAAGCACCTGTATTTTATCGAAACTCAGACAATTAACAACTCCAACAGGTTCAAGCATAGGCGAGTCGGACAATGCCATGATCTGACAATGGTAGACAAAGAAGCTCATTTGTTGCCAGAATCTAGCAATCGGCAAGCTGGGACTTCTTTCGAGGACTATGACATTCGTCACGTCAACTTTCCGTACCAAGATGCACTTGTAACCATGTTAAAGATGAAGAACATAGTTCTATATATGATGATGGTAGATACCAGCAGCAGTATTGAACTAATTTTCCAGAGTACGATCGACCAAATGGGCTTAGCAGACAAGGTCGAACCAAGTGACATCAATGTCTCTGGATTCAACGGCTCTATGGAAGAACGTGTGGGAAAAATCTTACTTCCCGTCACAGCTGGACTAGTCACACTGGACAAAGTTTTCTACGTCATTAAAGCCAAATCCCGTTACTTGGGCATCATGAGACGACCATGGTTACATAACATGAAAGTTATCCCCTCCACATATTATTAGGCATTGCGGTTTGATTGGAAAGAAGGGATCTACGAAATCAAAGGAAGCCAGAAATTAGCTCGAGCTTGTGATAATACTATTTCCATTTAAACTAAGCCAGCTGCAACAACTCCTGCATAACAATTACAGCAGTCAATTACACTCGAATCTCAATTACAACACGTCGAACCAACAGAGTACGCCGATATCAGTGGCACAAACAGAGGAACTCACATTGGAACTCTCTTAAGCACGGAGGAATACTCAAACTTCATACAATTCCTCATAGAGAGTAGTGACATCTTTGCATGGATGTTTCATGAAATGTCAGGGATCGATCCTGCTATAGCATGCCACAAGCTAGGGTTAAAAGATAAAGCAGAACCGGTAAAGCAAAAGTAGCGAACTCTAGTGCCAAGACTGCGAGATGAAGTAAATAAAGAGATCGAAAAATTGATTGAGGTCGGTTTCATTCGCAAATTTATTTACCCAGACTGGATATCGAATATTGTCGCAGTCCCAAAAAAGAATGGAAAAATCAGAGTCTGTGCCGATTTCACGGATCTCAACAAGAACACGCCGAAAGATAGCTTTCTACTTCCAATCATCAATCACCTACTCGATTCTACAGCAGGGCATGAACTCAATTCAATGATGGACGCAGCATCAGGATATAATCAGATACCACTTCTTCCTGAAGATTAAGACAAGACTGTGTTCATCACTAAACAAGATCTATATTGCTATAAAGTCATGCCTTTCGGCCTGAAAATGCCGGAGCTACCTATCAGAGATTGATGACAAAAATGTTCAAGGACCATCTCGGAAAAACAATGGAGGTCTACATTGATGATATGATTTGTAAAAGTCTCAAGAAAGAGAACCATCTCACTGATTTGCGAGCAACTTTCAAGATATTGCGATCTTACAAGATGCGTCTAAATCCTGATAAATGCCAGTTCGAAGTGCAATCCGGAAATCTAGCCATCTAATCAGAAGAAGAGGGATTGAAGCTGACCCATCACGTATATGAGCTCTCTTGGCTATGCCATCACCAAAGATAAAGAAAAATGTTCAGAAGCTAGCCGGTAAGATTTCAGCACTAAACAGATTCGTATCCAAATCTTTAAACAGATGTCGACCTTTATTTGATCTGTTAAAATAGGATACATCACAAGGAAAATCAAAGAAAGATACAGAGATCGAATGGACAGACAAGTGTGAAGCGGCTTTCCTCGAGCTCAAGAGTTAATTGGGAAAACCACCAGTTATGAACACACCAGCAGATGACGAAGAGCTCACAGTATACATAGTTGTTACAGATACATCTCTCAGCTCCGTCCTCCTCCTAATCGAAGAAAAGACTGAGAAACCAGTCTATTTAATCAGCAAGACTCTGACTCCCGCTAAAATGAGATACACCAAGATTGAAAAGCTTCTTCTAGCTCTTGTCTATACATCACAAAAGTTGAAGTAGTATTTTCAAGCTCATATTATTCGTGTCTTGACTAACTATCCACTTCGCAAAATCTTGTCCAAGCGCAAAAAATCTCGACGTATTCAATAATGGTCCGTAATACTTGGGGAGCATGATATCTATTTCGAACCACCCCATTCTGAAAAGGGTCAAGCTATAGTAGATTTCCTAGCAGATTTTCCAATAGATGATCCTGATTGGGAAGAAAAAATCATTAATCAGAAAGATGAGCCACTCACAGATCAATCTGAAGATAAATTAGATTGGGTAACAAAGAAAGGTTGGCGAATTTTAACTGACGGATTCATCGGTCTATCCAGTTTAGGGATTGGAATCGTTCTTATTACTCCCAATAATGATCGGCTCGAAAAATCCGTTCACCTCAGCTTTGAAGCGACCAATAACAAAGCAGAATATGAGGCCTTGATTCATGGCTTAGACATGGAAATCGCACTGGGAGTAACAGAACTCCCTGTCTATACAGATTCATTACTAATAGTCAACCATTATACAGGCGTCTATCAAACTAATAAGAGAATGGTCGACTATGCTGCGGCAGTGGTTGAACGAATGAACAAATTCCAGACAATTTCAATAGAGTATTTTCCAAGGGGAGAAAATAGACATTAAGATGCGCTCGCTTACCTTGCTGGTGTCCTCGGATCAGAAGCTTGTTACTTAAAGATTGACGTCATTTTTAACCCCAGTATCAATACCATTAAATCCAATGCCATTAAAACTGGAGGCAACGAAGAAATCGAAGATGATTAGAGAAAGCCATTCATTACTTACATCGGACCTCACAATAAATTCGACAGGCCACTTTCTGAGGATCCTATGGAGCGGCGAAGATTAATTGACAATGCTTGAAGATAAACTGCTCAGAACAACCTCCTATGCAAAATTTAAGTCACTGGTCTCTACCTCCTTTGTCTATCTGAAAAATAAGCACAGCAATTCTTGTACAATCTACACGAAGGCACGTGCGGATCCCATACAGCGGGACAATCTCTTGCAAACAGAGCTTTAACTCAAGGAATGTTTTGGCCTAAGAGGAAAGTACAGGCAATCAAATATTCCCATAAGTGTTACGCTTGTTAGTGGCACGGACCTAAAATTCGAGCCCCAGTACTTGAACTACACTCGAGCCAAGTCACTTGGCCATTCAGACGATGGGCTCTCGATCTCGTAGGAGAGTTTCCTACAGCACCAGGGAAACAAAAACATTTGTTGGTCGCTATAGACAACTTCACTAAATAGGTAGAAGCGGTTCCGTTGTGTCAGACCTGAAAATACGAAGTCATCAGATTTATCTAGAAGAACATTGTTATCCGATTCGGCAGACCACATCTCATCCGAATTGATAATGGACCACAGTTCGTTGGTTCTAAGATTGTCGCATTCCTCAATGAACACAACATCATTCATTCCCCATCCAACCCTTATTACCCACAAGGAAACGAACAGGCTGAGAATACTAATTGAACTATTGTGGATGGCATCAAGAAGCGCTTAGACGACAAAAAGGGGAACTAGGTAAATGAGCTACCACACTTACTATGGGCCTACCAAACAACTCCTAGAATCGCAATAGGTTGTACTACATTCTTACTAGCCTACAGAATTGAAGCCATCATTCCCACTCAATACCATCACCCAATACGAGATCACGAGATGACCGATGAAGAAAATGAATTTCAGACGCATATAATCTGAATTTGATCGAGGAAATAGGTGATAGAGCAATTGTTAATCTAGGAAGATATCATCTTGCTTTATCCCGGTCATATAACAGAGGTGTCCGACATAGAGAATTCAAAGTTAAAGACCTCATTCTCAGATAAATCCCACCGCATCACAAAATACCTTATGCTGGGAAGCTGGCAGAGAATTGGGAAGGTCCTTTTATCGTAACTGGAATGAGTGGTTTAGGATCCTATGATCTCAGTACGCATGATGGAGTACCTGTACCCAATCCATGGAATTCCCATCGATTGAAGCTGTATCGGAGATAAAGATACTGTAATATCCAATATTATGCAATAAAGTACTTTTTCAACATCATTTTGCAAGTCTACTCAATTCAAGCATTCCTGTTATTTCCAAGAATAACTGCATCATAGTTGTTCAAATAAATTCGCCTTCCGGGGGTCGCTTATTGAGATAATCAATTCGATCTAGCTGAGATGTGCCATACAACTATTCAATATTCAAGATGTCTCAGTACGGTAGCTTATTGATACGCTCAATTCGACCTGTGACTGAGACCAATATCATAGCTGTTCAAATAAATTTGCTCTCATAAGGTCACTTATTCAGACAATCAATTCGATCTGCTAGAGATGTGCTATACAGCTATTCAATATTCAAGATGTCTCAGTATGGTCGCTTATTGATACGCTTAATTTGACCTGTGACTGAGGCCTACATCCTAGCTGTTCAAATAAATTCGCTCTCATAAGGTCACTCATTGAGACAATCAATTTGATCTACTAGATATGTGCCATACAGCTATTCAATATTTAAGATGTCTTTGTACGGTCGCTTATTGATATGCTCAATTCGACCTGTGACTGAGACCTACATACTAGATGTTCAAATAATTTCGCTCTCATAAGGTCGCTTATTGAGACAATAAATTTGATCTGCCAGAGATGCGCCATACAGCTATTCAATAATCAAAGGCGCCTCAGTACGGTAGCCTGTTGATACGCTCAAATCGACCTATGACTGAGACCTACAAAGTCAATTTTCAAATATACTCGTTCTCCAAAGGTCGCTTATAGATTTAATCGATTCGATCTGACAGAGACGCATTATTCAGCTATTCAAACATTTTTATAACTCTTTTTATGGTTGCTTATTGACTTGCTCAAATTCAACCTATGTACAAGAGGATACAACACCGCTACAACCATATCTTTATATTATCGTTTATTGGTTCACCCAATTCGACCATACAAAGAGGTTACAGAACAAAAATATTTTCTACTAAACTTTTGACATTTTTTCTACAGCAAAGACATATTTACATTCGGTCTCATTACAACATAAACAATGAAACTACCTTCCACGCTTCGGGCGTACAACATTCGAACTTTCCCCAGTCCCAGATGAAAGTAAGGCAGGGAAAGGTATAGCTGCATCATCTACAGAAGAAGATGCATTCAACAATTCCATAACTCTCAGCATCAAATTATCTATATAAGATAACCGCGCTAGCTGTAAATCATATTCCATACCGTGTTCAGTTGAAGCAGCCAAGATCGACTCACGCTCTGTTCGAAATTTCTCTACATCAGCATGCAATATAGCCATAGCGTGCAACATAACATTATTTACAGTCAACAACGTAGCTTCACAAAATTCAGCCTTCACCTTGTTTAGTTCATCTTCAAGATCCTTACATCGATCTGCCAGAGATTTTTTCTCCTGTAGCAACGAATCTCTATATTTCTTTGTTATCTACACACTATGCTCCATCTCCTGCTTCAGACATTGCAACTTCTTATCTACCCCCTTCAAATAACTCATCTCATCTTCTGTTGCGTCCACAACCTCTGCGACTCTTTATACTTCACATAGAGCTCCTTGAAAACTTCATTACCTTGCATACACTCTAGTATCAAAGCTTGTTTTTCTCAGCCAAGATCAGCGATACGTGTGTTACACTTATTAATGGTTTTATTCAACTTTCGATCTCTCTTGGAACATGCTTCCTCGTGAGTTTTGGCACGGTCACTTTTTCTCTGGCATGAGTCTCGAGCCTCACGCAAATCCCAGTTCAGCTTTTTCAGACGCTCTTGCATATGACAGATTTCATCATCTTGCTTCTTTAAGAGATCAGTATTATTTGTTACCACCGACTGATGGTACAATAGATCATTTTTTTGCTTTTTAATCGTACTTAACAGATCTAGAACTTGTTGATTCGCAGCCATGGACTCCAACTTTTTCTTCTTCAGAGATTCTTTCCACAGTTCGGCCCCATTATTAGCAGTCAATATCTCTGTATCCTTACATGACAACTCTACAGTCACCGCATTTAGCCGACTCTAAAGCTCCAGCATATCAGATTCCAGCTTTAAATTCGACAAAGTCATATTTTCAGCCTCCAACGAACATTGCCACAACATTGTAGACAGTTCCTTATTTGATGCAGATAAGACAGCCCGTTTGTCCTGTTCATTGTCTTCAGCCTAGAAGAACAGATTGCAAACGATAATATATCTATCAACAGATATTCATTCAAACGAGACATATCATTCAATAACATTTATTACAATATCAAGCTATACACGAATCAACTACATTTTGAAGAGCACAATCAAATGTCGTTGTTCAGTTGGCTTATGATTGAACCCAACTACTACTCGCATCTACTTGCAAAGGTTCATTGAAGATTATGACCTCTTGAGGATGGGTCTTATGCCGTGTGTGAGGTAACAAATCTTTGACCTCTTCCTCCTCAGACTCTTCAACTCGCAGTTTCGAGGCTGAAGCTCTTCCACCCTCATTACCTTTTGCAAACCACATATTTGTAACCTTATCATTCCCTACATCAACGTTTTTACCACAGCTCAAGATATAGGATCTAAATTCATTTTCCACTCTCTCGAGCTCTCCCCCATAAAACGCGATAACATCGGCTATCTGACGTTCATGGCCTATTTTACTGGCACGTTTTCCCCATTTGGGAGTAAGATACTTTTTCAAGCGCGATTGAGACATTTGCAAACATTTCTGCGTATCTAGTAAACGCGCTTCTAACAATGTCACTCTTTTATCCAAACTTTGTAAGAACTTATTACACTCCACATTTTTCATCTTCAGACATGCATTATGATCCTTGCATAGCCCCAATTTGTCACGAGCATGCCTCAGGTCATTTTCTAATTGTGCCTGGACCCTTCTATCTTCCTTCTTTATATTGAAGAAAAGGATCCTCATTGTTTTTTGCCCCTACAAAAGTCAAGCTCATCAGGCAATGGACCTACACCACCCCATATGATAGATACTCCAGCCCGAGCCGAGCATCTTTGTGCCTCTATACTATAGCGATTACGCGCTTCTTACGCCAAAATTCATCCGAGCTGTGTCCGACACTATGCCTCTCTCAGTTAGCAGTTCTAAATAGGCTTCCTTCAAGCCCCGCTCACTATCAACTTCGGCCTCAAAATAGAGTGTCAAAGACAATAATGACATTTGACCCTCTAACTTATCACTCTTACCTACGAACCGCTTATCCTTAAGGGATTTTTGGAGTAAAGCGAGCCTATCGCTTTCTTTTCGCAAAATTTCATCCCTCTCAATTTTTATCTTTCCATATCTACATTGAAGCTCGAATAACTCCTTAAAGATGTTATCAAAATTTGACTTATGAAGACGTCTCTCATATTCAAGTTTATTACGTACCTGCTCAGTACGATTGATGGAATCCCTTGCTCAACTCAAGGCCTTGTCCATCTCGCTCACTTTTCCCCTCAAACGAACTACCTCCTACATACAAATTATGCATTCACCATCAAAACAACATATATCAATAACAACCGTAAAAAATTCAAATCTCAGCAAAAATAGTTTTAGCACCAGTACAAAGGATAAAATTTGACTAAGTCTCAGAACTATGCTACAACTACAGAATCAAGAATTAGCTCTTGCTACCTCCTTGGTAATATCATCAGCTACTGGAGGAGCCGGGCTCTGTTCAGCCACTAGAGAGGCATCATCCCCTGGGAAGATGATCTCACTATACTTCCCTGCAAGAGCAAGATCAACATCCTCTCTGCTCAAACCCCAGAAGTAAAAGGCTTGAATCAGCTTATTTCGGGAAGTCACCGCAATGTTCATAACCTTCTTTGCTTCATCTTCAACCTCTTTCTTTGTAGCGACAGCTTCCTTCTCGAACTGATCCTTCTGCAGAGCCTTCTCCTTCTCAAACTGCTCCCTCTACAGAACCTTCTCCTTCTGTAACTACTCACAAAGCACAGTTCGCTCCTTCAAATTTTCAACCAAAGATGTTTTCTCAGCCTCATACTTGGCATGATTTGCAACAGACATACCACAATTTCGGTCTGACAGAAGCAGAAAATTAGCAACAAATCCTGCTTCAGTTATATTTCAGTAAAAAATTATCATAGATACAGAAAGAGTTGACAAAGCGATCTCAACAAAAACAAATCATTATGATCAATAACTCAACCTTACAGCACGAACGGTTCTCTTCAACACACGGAATGATTTCCCCACCAGCAGCCCTTTATCAAGTTTATCCAGCACAATTTATCGAACTAATACCTCACATAGCACTACATCTAGTAGAAGTTCGCAAATTACTCCACATCAGAGGCCGCAACCAAGTTTTCACCCTTGATGACAAGTGTTCAAGTTAACTATGATGATACTCTCACAACAAGGAAACAAATACATAGCACGATCTACATAGTTTAACTCAGCAATATTTCGATCTATATATTTTTTGACTAGTTCGATAGCAGTTCATTCAAGCAGTTTCAAAAACTTGCAAGACAAGATAAGAAAGTTCAAATTTATTATTCAAGAAATACAATTTATAAGGATGAATACTTCAACCAGTTCGAAAATCAAGATTACAAGCTCTATAGACAATTTTTTCTTTTACAAAGATTAGACTACATTGCAGATGACAGTGTAACACTTGAGAAGAAATAACGGCGGGCCCAGCAGAAGAACTTAATGCCCAAGAAGAGGAACTGGAGTAAGGTAGAGGACAAAGTTAATCCCACCACTCCTCCATATCCCCCACCTCCACTGCCGACGAAGGACCTCCTCCACCATTACAATACCCAATCTTTAGTAGGGTATTGGCAGTACTTAACAGAGGATACCCCGGCCTTCTCATCCTCTGCCACCACCGCATCCTCTGCAAGTATCCGAAGACAGGACTGACGGTGAGCAGCAAACAAAACCACATAATGGAATCGCCACATTTGATGATAATCATCCTCTGCCTCCTCTACTTCTTCCCACGACATCCCATGGAAAGTTGGAAAAACAAGGATTGGAGTCGGCAAAGAAAGACTTTGGGTCCTAAAATAACGAGTTTGCAGACTTGCCATTTTGGTCTGAACTCTAGCTTCATATGCTTGGCGTCGAGTTGTTACCATCACTACTACTTATACCAATCGAAATGACTGACAAAGATAACCAAGGTGAACAGTGATAGTAACTACTCACCATGTTTTATACAAGCAGTATTTAATGCATGCCACAACTTCTAATAAGGTATTCATCACAAGTGTACATCTCAAGTAGAATTTTTAGGAGACCCAACAGTCAGAAATATTATTCTTCCAAGATAAATTGAAGCCGTCAATGCAGCATTCAATTCAAATGACTGGACTTTCAACCAACACCACTCGCAACATACATTTTTCCTACAATTGGCTGAGAAGGGGCAGTTGTGAGGGCTTATTTCAAATCCTCATACTGAGTCCGATATTCAAACTCACATAGCTCGAGTAAATACACTGATAACCAACCAAGGACTAAAAGCCAAGAGATTGTAGTACACACTTCCTTACCTACAGCTCGAAGATATCAAAGTATACAATGACTTCGCGCTACAGAAGATACTCCTCCACTTATCAGCAGGTCGTATGCATGCGAACATCATAAAAGATCGTATCTTCCCAACGGTCTAAAGTTACAGCTAAAGAATATTAATAGATCCATTACAGATCAACAAATATCAAGACGTTACAGAAGACAATTATAAAGACTCATCAAAACCTGATATTGTAACGTCCCTCATCAATGTAACCAACGGTCATATTATAAGACCTATAAAAAGAAACCTGGAGATCAAGGACCAGGACGGCTATTATTACCTAGAGAGAGCTCTCAGAGAAAGTTATCCCTACTAAAAACTCATAAACTTGATCTCTTTCTCTCTTTGTAATAGCTAGCATATATATATAAACACCATTCTTTCATAAACCCTCAGGAGAGGTCATGGTTTTTAACCCATTCAAGGGGTTTCTATGCTAAATCACGTGTCAATTACTTTCAGTTCTCAACCACTGTTCTATATTTCCAAGATGTAAAGCACTATTTTTGGTCTCTGCGAAAATAGGCTATTACAGATGACAGATGAACTCTTCATCTTATATTTCTTTGACCGCTCTAATTCGATATAATTATTAACTACATCAATCATTTCTATGGCTATTCTTAGCTTGTGCAGAGTAAGCTCTTCTCGAACCTTAGAGTTAATGTGCAGGGCAGAGGTAACTGTTGGAACAACTATTTTGGGATCAGAGTTCCCAATTTTCTGAATTTCTTGTAAGAATCGCTTATAAAAGCTTGCCAATAATTCTTTTGTGCCCTGCTCGAAGAAGAACAAGGAATCGACAATGATTTCTTGCCCTTTAGCATGAGTATAATTGGCTTTGAAAAGACACTACAACTGGCTGAAGGTGGTGATGGAGGTCTTTTAGATGGTATGGAACCATCGAAGTGATTCTTCCTTTAGGCACATGTAAAATAGCCTACACAACATGTGGTCAAGTTTGGAATATAATCTAACTATGGCTTTGAAGAGTCAGGCATGGGTAAGCAGGTCTGATTTATTGAATAAACTTTGGCATATGGCAATTTTCTTAGATGAGCATAACTTCAAGATGATGGGAGATGGGATTTGTCTCGATTCTGTCAAGCATAGATTATCAGCCTGGGATATCAGAGTTTATGGCCAGGAATCTGTTGTTTAGATTGTCCAAGGTGATGAACTATTGCGGGGAAAATGGTAAGGCTACGACTTGCAAAAAAAATCTCTATATCCTTCTAGTCCCAATCAATCCCTAATTGGTCTTCTTTCGGGTGGTGGGGGAGTTTAATGACGCGTACGTCAACTTCCTTGAGTTGTCAATGCTAAGGATGTCAGACCAAAATTCCGAGAAGCCCTGTTTGGATTCCCAGATCTGGATCGAGAAATTCGTAACTCTTCTTCTCTTGGTTGATTATCGCACTAAATTATTCTTGATCTATGATCATTTTGGGCAAGTGGAAGTGACGTCTGGCAGCCAGTGAGTCGATCTTGTGTCCTCCTCAGTCTCTCTATTTCTTTTTGATGTGTTTGACTCTATTGATCTAAGGCCTTTCTCTGTTCGTCTCTCTCCATTAGAAGAGCTTAAGCATGAATACGCTGATCTTTTAATCTTTGGGCTTTTTCAGCAGCCATTTGTTTTTGAAGTTTAATTACTGCACCATGCAGGTCGATCATTCCTGGTATCAAATTAATTTCTTGGTCTCTCACGGTGCTAGAATGGCATCTTAGGTTCATGTTTGTCATCGAAAGGTTTTTAGATCAGTGGTGGTAAAGAAAAGTGTAGTAATTCCCACAGACGGTATCAATTGTAGTGGCGTGTTTTCTGGGTGGAGAATCTTCACCAATACTTGTTCATAAGGAGAATACAATAAAAAGCTAAACACACAAGATTTTATATCGAAAACTCAGTAAAAGCTGAGAAAAATCACAACCTCAGGGAAGATTTTGATGTAAAATCCTGTATATTGCAAGATATTAAAAAAAATTGGGAGTAATAGTAGGGTTTAGGAAGTAATAATAGTTAAGTTGTGGATTACGGTCCTTGAACAATCTATTATCTGCATGTATTTATAATAGATATAGGCAGTTTACAAAAAGAAAGAAGCAATCTCCTATTTCGTGGGGAGTGGGTGAACTTTACGGATCTCTGACAGCTCTTTCTTGACTAGGCACAATGGCTACTTTCAGTAGGTTGAGGACTTGAAGTATCTTCTCAAATGCTATCTATCTTCAATCATGTATAAATGGCTTACACTTGCCGAATCTGGGGAATATGCAACTACAATTGTACCTCCAAACCTTCCATATCTCGAAGAACTTCCTCTGAGACATCCGTACTCAACAATGCACATCCTATTTTATCGTAAAGATACTGCACATCATTTTCTTTATACTTCAAAATTTTACCCGAAGGAACACACCTTGCCATAATTAATTACTCTCATCTCCTCCCCCCAATTTCTATGTAATCTACAAACCCATATATCTAGGGCACACATTCGTCAATAACTCAAATTCAAATTTCAGTCAACATTACAATTATAATACTAGACATTCTTACATTTCAGAATTTACCGACTTAAAAATTTATTCGACAAAAACTTCCACCACAACAAAACATTGACAATAGCATTATAGCAACAAATTTAAATTTCATTTCATTTTAAACTACAAATTCGACCATTACATCTTCTACTTACAAATTCAAATTACAAACTCCTAGCAATAGCGTCATCTTCTTTCTTAATCAGCATCATCGCACGAGTCAACATATAACTTACACGTTCAGAAGAACTCCAATATTACAACTGGCATCGAAAATGGAAATCCTCTTCAGCATATTTCGCCTCTACCTCACTCATACCTTCATGGTTCGGTTCCACAGAATCCTCCAAGTGAACATTTGCATTCTGAAAGCTGATGTACCGATTAAATAATTCCCAATATTTTGCTTGAACACGACTGAACACCGTGTTACACACCTGAGATCTCGTCTTCACCATTTCTTCCATCAAACACAACTCTCACATCCAACAACAGAGGATACTTATAGTCCTCCAAAGTCAAAGTCAGCCAACCAGTATTTTATTTACCTCGGAACTATATATTTTCAATAGTAGCATTAATCAACCTTGCAATCCATTCCTGGACCCACTCAGTCAACTATACTTCGAGTTATTTAGACAATCCAGCACTCACTTTACTCACATTTTACAACGACAAAAATTAAATATACATAATCGACAAAAACACATATAAACACGAGTAGAAGTCAAAGAAAATATCTTTAATTAATAGAAAAAAATTTACATATTACATTCAACAAACTGTATCCTTCGATTACATTACATCAAACTACACTGCAATCTTTACATTCGACTTGAAGAACTAATTTGTCAGTGCTTCTTTTCAATATAATCTAGCATTATTTCAAGCACCAAGAGCAACGATATCCTAAGAAACTCAATGAATCTTAAATCACTGAACTTCTAAGAGTTGCCTCAACAGATATAAGGCAGCAGCAAATTATAGGAAGCTTCCTTCGTTTGGCAAGATCCCTGGACGCCCACCAGCCAACACATCCTTGCATTTACTACGAACAAAAACCCCTTCTCCCCCAATTTAATACCCTTCCTTGCCTTCAATATTGCATAATGACCCCAATAGAGCCCACGCATTCATACATTCACTGACTTTAACTCCTCCCATCCTCCACACCGTAACAGGATCAATTGAAGAATTACTAAGAACCGGTTTGGGACAGAGTTTTACCTCTGGTTGTTTCACAATCTTTATCATCAGACGATGCGTTATGCCACACTTGGGGAGGCATCCTTATAATCCACCACCGTAATACCCTCCTTGAGATTATCTA
Source organism: Kingdonia uniflora (assembly GCA_014058105.1). Lineage (NCBI taxonomy): Eukaryota > Viridiplantae > Streptophyta > Magnoliopsida > Ranunculales > Circaeasteraceae > Kingdonia > Kingdonia uniflora. The sequence continues at coordinate 6,543,549 of JACGCM010000816.1, read as the reverse complement.
TTTATACTCAACTTAAATCTGTCAGGTCTAATATACCGCATTAATTACTCCTCGGGAAAGAGATAATCATATACAGTTCACCTTGAGCTCGGAAATGACAATCTGACAACTCGTGATAAAATTCGGCAACCTCTTCAGCTTTCAATTTTTTCTCGACACAACAAGTACTTATGTTAATAATGGGGCGATTGTAATAGCATATTCTCCAGATTCGACAAGAGTAAGCCAGGAAAACGTAGTCGAAGATAGTCATACATGATTGAATATGGATAGCATTCGAGAAAATACCTTGAGTCCTCAACCTACTAAAAGTAGCCATTATGCCTGGTCAAGAAAGAGTTGTCAGAGATCTGCGAAGTTCGCCCACTCCCCCCGGGATAGAAGACTATTTTTTTCCTTTTGTAAATTGTCTGTATCTACTATAAATACAGGTAGAGAATAGAGTGTTCAAGGACTGAAATCTGCAACTTTACTATCCTTACTTCCTAATCTCTATTATTACTCCCAAAAACTTGTAATAACTAGCAATATACTAGATTTTACACCAAAATCCTCCCCGAGGTCGTTGTTTTTCATAGCTTTTACTGAGTTTTCCACATAAAATCTTGCTCGTTTAGTATTTTATTGCATTCTCCTTACGAATAAGTATTGGCGAAGATTCTCCTTCGAAAAAATACGCCACTACAGTAACTTCATGAATATTTATTTATGGCTTTTGGGTTTTTTATAACCAATGGTTCTAGTCAATTATATTGCATGGGGAATCTTCTAAATGTTGAGAATTTGAAGAGTTAACTTTAATGTTGATCATAGTATAAAGAGCACTCTGATTGGTATGTGATTTAACTAAGTCTATTTCCCTAAACTATTTCTTCTGTATTCTTGTTTTTGTCCTTGAAATACTTCTGACAGTTTAAAATTATGGTGATGACAAGGCATCAGTCTCGGGAATCTAGGATTAGAAGGAAGATGGAAGAATTGTGTGTCAGATATTTTGGTCACCGACTTTTATATCTACCAACACCGATTCTGGTGTCCTCTACATACCACAATATGTCGTATGACAAGGTAATAGAGGCGGGGGATTATTATTACCAAATGGTATGTTTCCATTATCTGCTGACATCGGAGGAGGAGCGTCGATATGGGATACGACTACTGGTGGAGGAAGTTGTTACAGCAGAACATGAAGCGGCAAACGTTCGACCAAGGGAGTCTCATCTAAACCCTGCGAGTGAGTGGGTCCTATCAAAGAAATAGGATTTTTTGTCTGTCTCAGCATATTGGGTAATAAAGGTTATGGTGGAAGAGGTGGTGATGGCGGAGGTTTTTCTTCCAAGGGCCATAGATATTGGCCATGAAGAAGATCCTTCTGCTGGTATCGTATCTCTTCCATGATTTTCCACTTCCACTATTTCCTATTCCTTTCAGGCAGGGGATTAGAGTTTGGAATTTACTTTAATTTTGCATCTTCTTCCTCGTTGACTACTGAGAAGCATTTTGAACTGTTACTTGATGTAATTTGGAAAGTAATCTGTAGATTGTTTAAAATGCTAGTTATCTGTAAAGTAATCTGCAAGAAATTTGTCGAACTAATGAAATGTCAATGTTCTGTAATTTTGATATTGTGCTTTCAACTTTGTAGCTTCTTGTTCTATAAATATATATGTAGGAGTATTGTTGAACAAATCGAATTGTAAGGAGCAATAAATGGTAGTGGAAGTCGTGGTTTAAAAATGTAAAGAGTTCGTGTGATGATAGGAAGTAGATAATTTATGTAAGATGACTAGGTGGTTGTAAAGGTATATGGTTTTCTGCGATCTATGTATTCGATCTTTATAAAAAATATCTCGAACTGTGAAAATAATTTAGATTGGCCTGTAGGTCTTACCACTAGACTTCCTTGATTTTGTATGTTGCCATCTTCATATCAGTGCATATAAAATCTGAGGAAATATTTCATAACATGGAAAGAATAACCTCTCATAATCTTCAGGATTGTCTGTTGATATTCTTTTGTCCAAAAAAATTTCGTGTAAAATATATCTTTCACCGAACTCTATTGGGTAATATAGATTTCATAGATCTTTCTGGTACCTATATAAATAGTAATCCTTGGTTGTTAAATCTTGTATCTTCTGGAGGGACAATTTATTATGGAGGCAGTGTGGTTAACCATGGTGAGGACATGTTCTCAGTGTGTTCGTCATGCAACAGACGATAGGTTCCATATCAAGGTTGTTGAACTTTGTGAACGATATTTTCGTCGACTCCCTTATGATGTTGTGTTACCGTAATGGCCATTGAATTTGAACGGCCTAGATGATAAAGGAAAATGTGCAGAGTATGATCGGGTTTTTTTGTGTGATAAATTTTGTAGGTCACTACTAGATGTCACGGTACAAGAAATGAATGTTCGATAACTCGCATGTGACAAAATTGTTAAAGATGATGCAAGGATAGCAAGAGTAAAGATAATTTCCTGTGGGGATGTGAACCATCCAGGCTGCTTTAAATATAACTACAGAAGTCTAAAAGATCAAACTGTGAAAGTTTGTAATAAATAAGTAATCTGTTTGCAGTAATCTGTTTGTGTTATCTGTTATATATAGAATGAGGCAAAGTTGATACAATGATCTAAAATAAATAAGAATAAAGTATTTTGTTTTATTGTTTGTGTGCAGATATTTTAGATGGCAGTTGTATGATTTTAACAACTGCATAGATATCTTTGAATTTTGAATATTAAACAATTTTAGGAATGTCATACGATCTTGGTATAGTATAAAAGTAAGGTGAGTGGTCGTTTGTACTGCATTGGGAAAGACGTGATGACAGTAGACATTATCACGGAAGTCATGATGATATTGTTAACCGAAAAGACGTACCTATAGAGACAGTAGGGGTAACTAATACGTGTCTGAAGGAGCCATCGTTTCCTACACCGAGGGAGAGTATAAAAACTTGTATCTTTCTCCCTCATAAATTATCTACAGTTACTGAGAAAAAGAAAAGTGGTATAAATCATATTTCTAAAAGGAGGAAACGTTTGAGTTCTGAGTTTGATCTAAGAGAGAAAGCTTCATCGGGTGATATAAATCTGTTGGAGAAGCGACGGGAGTGCTCATTTTTGATAAGACGTCTGGGTAAAGCAAAAGATTGCGGTTCTTCAAGTACAGGTTAGTGGTGTGCTTGTCTATTTTGGTTTACGAGTAATCTGTGTATTACATTATATGTTTATTGTTGTTGATTGAGGGATACCGTAATGGATAATATAGGGGTTTAAGATGTTGAGCAATTACTTGTAAATTTCTGTAGTGCATAAGCTTTGGGATATGAATAGACTGTAGAGAGAGAAATGCCTTTATGGAGAAGAAGGGGGAAAATTGAAATAATTATTTGTTGTTTTGGAAATTTGGAAATGAAACGTGCTGACTGGGTAGAAACATGGGTGGGTCTGTTTTTACTGTGTAGGGCATATTATAATGATAAAATATTTGGTGTATTCGAAGGTCCGGTATGCGTTCAAAACCTATAAATACTATAAGTAAATTTGTAGTATCATCAAGTTCAGAGGAAACATCATCGTCAGGGAGAGAGGACGACTGTAGTATAATGGAGGAGACTTTAAATAAAATAGATGTTACTATAGGTGTAGAGATTGGTGAGTCGAGTAAAGTAGAGAAAGTTATAGAAAAAGATGATACAAAAGAGAAAGATAAATTATTTTACATAAATCCTAAGGGAGTATATATAGGAAAGGAATTTTTAAAATATAAAAAGAAATTACAGGGGGAATGGGATAACTATATGATGGACCAGAGTTACTGGTTCAGAGCCTACATCCCAAGAAAGGGGGAGGAGGCAGAATATTATCAAGTCCCTTGTTTGGAGAAGTGGAAAAGGGAGAACGGAATTGGTGAGGATGTGACAATCTCGTATTATGATGGCCTTGGGATAGTAGGCCCGAGTGATGGATTTTTATAATACCTGAATCAGATCTTTTATGGCCTTAGGATCCCTCTGACCTTCTTTCAGAAAGGGGATATGAATGAATTGCAGTGCTACTCTGCCCAACTAAATGGGAATGTGTATGAGATCTTGAGGGTATGTGAAGTCTTGAATGAGAAATGGAGGAAGGAAGGCATTGCTAAGATGTTCGAAGCAGATGATATTTTAAAAATTTATAAATAGAAGTATATCAAAGGTCGAAAGAGTGGTTACCTGTATAGTGACACATCTAGGCCGAAATTTTTTGACTTTAAATCAGCGAGTAGACCATAGAATGATCACTGATAAGAGGTTTTTAAGGCCTTTATAAAATACCCGCTTAAAGTACAGTTATCGAATTATAGCACGAATGAGTGGGGTCTAATCTACAAGAAGGTTTGGGAAAACAAATACTTTCTATGCCGAATAACGATTATATACGAGATAAATCTAAGAAGAATAAATAAAAACTAATTATAAAACTTAATGAAGGAGAGAGCTAAGGTTCAGACTTGGCCTCTACCTTTCAAAGTATTAATCGATATATAACTAGATCCTAATATCTTCACCCATTATATATTCGTGTTAAGACACATACGATATTATAAAATAAACCACTAAATCAATGGTCAAGCATTTAGTGGTTATGCTTTTAAGAGATGGTGAAGAGTGTCTTAGAGAATTATCAACTCAACCATGGCTAGGCTTGAGTGAGTTTTCTAGTGTTTTCTCTTGTTTAGATCTATAAATCAAGTCTACGGTTAGTAGCACTTATTTGTATCCAAAGTTATCGTACACCAAATCGAAGCTATGGTCAAGCCTTCGATATGATGCACTAAGTTATCAATTATAAAGCACTAATAGAAAACTAATTAGAACCTAATTATTATCAACAATTGCTCATCCAAGAAGAGGCCTCATCCTAGCCTTAGCTAGGAGATTAGCCGCTCATCTCGGACTTCATCGCATTAACAACTAACAAAGACATTAACAAAAATTAAGCTAAAAGAGAAGAAGAAATAATTAAATAAAACTTATGACTTTATTTCTTCTAAACTGCTCTGATATGAGATGCCCAATTACAATAGGGGGAGGGTTCCTTTTATAGGAGAAGGAACCCAAATTTAGAAACTATACATTAAATTACAAAGAATATTTTTATAATTATATCTTCTAATTTTGCAACCAATCTTCAAAGATTCTTGCATATAATTCCCTTAAGTGATATAAAGATTTTTCTTCATGGAAACTCTTGCATATATCTTCAATATAAAATATCTTTAAGGATCTTGGATGCAATATATTCTTTGATCTTATTCTCTAAGAATATTTGTGTAAATATTTCTTCAATCTTGAGACAAAATATATTGTGTCTTTGACTTTTTGCACTATGAACTGCTGGAGACATATTTACTTGACTTTAAGAGCATGGTTTCAAATATCCATCTCCAATAGCTGTAATCAAACAAGCATACATAAGTACCCAAAATTAAATAAAATAGACGATTAAAATACATGTTCGGGTATATTAAAAATGTCATAATTACACGCTCATCAAATACCCCCAAACTTGTGTTTTCCTCATCCCGAGTAAAATAAAATAATAACCACTTTTGCATGGAGCGCGATTACATTTAGCATATGCAACAAGCCGTTAAACCTCTAGGTTTAGCCAGGTGAACGAGTATTTTCTCGTGAGGGTTTACAGTGACTATACCCACAAAAGTCAATAATGACATTTTAAATAATTCTAGAATACACATGACTCATTTCCTTTGAACTTATCCTTACTTAGTTATGACAAAAATATATCGATGGAGAAACCCTTAAACTTGCTATTCTCCCAAGTATACCAAAGAATATTTTAAGCTTATCCGAAACTAGAGGTACTACCTCAAGATTAGAAAGAGATTCAAGTATTTTGCTTTAGCTATATTTGAGTGTATAGCAAAAATAGTTTTATCGCCTAATACGTTGTCTAGAATAATTTACTCAGTTTTTTTGGTACTCTAGTTCTTACTGGAATAAATTTAACGGTCAGTTCGACAAGTGCCTTAGTCAATTCGTCTTCCTAGAATTTTACTTTTATTTTTCTTTTGCAAGCCTTTTTTTTTAGTACTTTGTTTCTTAGTGAAGCCTCTGTAACAAGCAGTTTTTGGTCAACAATCTCTGCCAATTGGCTAAGGTTGCTGGGGTGTGGTACCCTATCATGACCTAGACTCAAGATTCTCAAAAGTAATATTTTCTTATGCTCCTTTCACATAGTTCATGGTCAAACTTGAGATTGGTGATAATTTTTCATCTTTCAGTTCTTAATCATGCGAGTAACCTTGCAGCGTGAAAGATTTTAGAGCACTTTTGGCTTATTATATTTTTACTTCTTAGGAATGAACTTATTCTTAGGCAATTCCCTTCTAGAAAACTATTCTTAACATAAATGTTAAATTTCTTTTATACTGAGCAAAAATCTATTGAAGGTATTAATTGAAAAACTACAGTGAAGTGTACGTTTTCAAAATATGCCAAGTTAACTTGAATTAGTCACTAATAAAAAGATAGTACATCTAGTTTAAGATATTCCAAAATATTCTAGTATATACTTGGTACAATTTCAAAATTTAGGTTTTTCCATAATATTTATGTCAAAGTAAAATCAGTTTAAGTTTTTGGAAATTCGTCAAATATATATCATAAATTGTCAAAGTGTCATTATTTTAGTTTTCTTCAAAAAGCATATCAAGAAATGGTTTCCTACCCCCAAACTTATATCAAGCATTGCCCTTAATGTTTGAGAACAAGAAAATAAATGGAAGAGAAAAACCAAAAATTTTCACTTGAATGTGTTATGGGTTGCCTCCCAAGAAGCGCTAAGTTTACCATCTTCAGCCAAACTAATATACCCCCATGCTTAAATGATGTTACAATGGTACTATAGGGGTACACAATATTAGCTCTTATATACTGGATTATTTAGACATGTTATTTCTTCATCAAAAGTGCAAGATTCTAAGTACGGTTTTAATAGTTGGCCATTGACCTTAAAAATATTTCTGTTCTTAGGATCCTCCACCTCTACGGCCCCATGAGGAAAAACAGTTTTAGCCTTATAGGGACCATGCTAACGGGATCGTAGTTTCCCAAGAAATAGACGAAACTTAGAGTTATAAAGCAATACCTTTTGATTGGGCTCGAAGGTTTTACAAATAATTAATTTATCGTAAAAAGCTTTAGTACGTTCCTTATAAATTTTTGAGCTTTCATATGCCTCATGACGGAGTTCATCCAACTCATAAAGTTGAAGCTTTCTCCTGGACCTAGCTTGGTCCATCTCAAAGTTAAGGGCCTTTATGGCCCAAAAAGCTTTGTACTCTAGTTCTACAGGAAAGTGGCAAGCCTTCCCAAAGATAAGCTTATAGAGTGACATTTTAATTGGGGTTTTATAAGTTGTTCGATAGGCCCAAAGAGCATCATCAAGATGATCTGACCAGTCTTTGCGATCAGTTCTAACACCTTTTTCTAAAATTCTTTTAATCTCCCGAATGGAAACTTCAACTTGAGCACTTGTTTGTGGATGGTAAGGTGTGGCAACTTTATGAGTGATGGAATAATTTTTCAATAAAGTTTTAAAAACACAATTGCAAAAATGTTTCCCACCATCACTTATAACTGCTCGAGGAGTGCCAAAACAATAAAAAATAGATTTCATAAATTTAACCACAGGCTTATGGTCATTTGTCGGACATGCTACCGCTTTGACCCATTTGAAGACATAGTCTACTGTGACTAGAATATAAAGGTTTCCGCGATATGAAGGAAACGGGCCCATAAAATCTATGCCCCAAACATCAAAAAGTTAAATAATAAGAATGTTGTTTAGGGGCATCATGTCGTGGTAAAAAATATTGTCGATCCTCTGATATCTATCATAAGTAGAACAAAAGGTCTGTGTATCACGAAAAAGGGTAGGCCAATAAAGACCAGATTGAAGAATTTTGCCAGCCATTTTCTTGGCACTTAAATGCCCTTCACAGGCATAGGTGTGGCAAAACATGAGTACGCTCTGGAACTCATTATTTAGAATGCATCTTCTAATATCTTGGTCAGAACAAAATTTATACAGATAAGGATCGTCCCAACTGAAATGTCTAACCTCGTGTAGGAATTTGGCTTTATCTTGCTTAGACCAGTGGTCAGGTAATAGTTCAGTAGCAAGATAATTGATAATGTCGGCATACCAAGGTAGTTGTATAATAGTCATAAGTCGTTCATCAGGAAATGTCTCTAAGATAGGGAGGAGATCCTCACCACCTTCGATCAGAAGTTGGGATAAAAAGTCTGCTACAACATTTTCAACACCTTTCTTATCTCGAATTTTGATGTCAAATTCTTGTAATAAGAGGATCCATCGGATTAACCGAGGCTTAGCGTTCTTTTTGGATAACAAATATTTTAAGGCCGCGTGATCGGTGTAGACAATAATTTTGGACCCAACAAGATATGACCAAAAATTTTCTAATGCAAATACAATGGCTAATAACTCCTTCTTAGTGGTAGAGTAATTCATTTGTGCATCATAGAGCACACGACTGGCATAGTAAATAGCATGAGCTTTTTTATCTACTTTTTGTCCAAAAATTGCTCCAATAGCGTAGTCAGATACATCGCACATCAATTCAAATGGAAGATCCTAGTAGGGCGGTTGGATGATTGGAGCAGAAGTTAATAGAAGTTTAAGCTTCTCAAAAGCTCTAGAACATTCATCATCAAAGTGGAAATCAGTGTCATTAGCAAGTAAATTGCACTAAGGTTGGGAAATGTTGTTAAAATCTTTGATGAACCGACGATAAAACCCCGCATGGCCTAGAAATGATCGAATACCCTTAACCATCCGAAGAGGAGGTAAGGAAGAAATAATATCGATTTTGGCCTAATCAACTTTTATCCCTTTGTTGGAGATGATATGCCCAAGATCTATCCCTTGTGTCACCATGAAGTGACATTTTTCCCAGTTTAACACCAAATTAGTTTTTGCACATCGTTCTAGCACGAGCTTCAAATGGTGCAAACATACATAAAAAGAGGAACCAAACACTAAAAAATCATCCATGAAGATTTTGATAAATTTATCAACCATATCAAAGAAAATGTTTATCATACAACGTTGAAATGTAGCAGGTGCATTATACAAACCAAATCGCATACGCCGATAAGCATAAGTCCCGTAGGGACATGTGAATGTGGTTTTCTCCTGACTTCTAGAGTGATGGGGATCTAATTATATCCAGAATAAACGTCAAGAAAATAATAATGATTTTTTCTTGTTAATCGCTTAAGCATTTGATCAATGAATGGAAGAGGAAAATGATATTTCCTAGTGACCGTGTTTAACTTTCTGTAATCGATACAAATTCGCCACCCAGTGGTCATACGGGTAAGGATTAATTCATTATTCTCATTTTCGACTACAGTAATCCCTGATTTTTTGGGTACAACTTGAATAGGGCTGACCCACTTACCATCTAAAATGGGGTATATAATACCCGAGTCTAAGAGCTTGAGAACTTCCTTCTTAACCACCTCCCTCATAGTTGGATTTAAATGTCGTGGCATCTCGCGCAAATTTTTAGCATCTTCCTCGAGATTGATGCAATGCATGCACACGACCGGGCTAATTCCATTCAAGTCTTCTATAGACCACCCTATGGATGATTTATGTTTTCTAAGAACACTCAACAGTCTATCTTCCTGTTCAACGTCTAGATTGGAAGCTATTATCACAGGTAAATTTTCAGAATCACCTAGAAGGGCATACTTGAGAGTATTGGGTAATGGCTTGAGGTCCAGTTGGGGTGGTTTAACAATGGATGAAATAGGTAAAGTAGTTGATGGTTCAGAGGTTCCAGTCTAGGTCTCCATTTGGATGTGTTAAAAATAGGAGTGGAGTCGAGTAAATCATTAAATTCGTCAACGATTGTGTCTTCATTAAAGTCCTCATAAATTTTACAAGACATGATTCTAAGGGGTCATCATAAAATAATTTAGGGAACGAGTTGTAAACTAGGGAGTCAATCATATTTAGTTCAGCCATGTCATTAGAATGAGGGACTTGAGTATTATTGATAAAAACATTGAGTTTGATCTTCAAGTCTCCCATTGATAATTGTAAGACCTCATTAAAGTAATTAATAATGGCATGAGCAGTCGCAAGGAACGGGCGGCCCAAGATGATGGAGATCTCGCAGCTAAGATTCATGACATTCTCAGTGTCCAAAACAACATAGTCTACAGGAAAAATGAAAGTATTACCTTGATTAGAATATCCTCAAGGATACCACGTGGGTATCGTATTGACCTATCAGCCAATTGAAGTGTCATTCGGATAGGTTTGAGTTCTCCAAGTCCTAATTCTTGATAGACCGAGTAAGGTAAGAAATTTACACTAGCCCCCAAGTCGAGTAACGCTCTATCCACTTTGTGATCTCCAATTTTACAAGGGATGGTTGGGCTTCCAGGATCACGAAGCTTAAGAGGGGTTAATGTCTCAGTCAAGAAGACTTTCTTGTACACATTAATTTTTCTTTTCCTAGTGCACGCATCCTTAAGGAATTTGGCATACGCAGGAATAAGCATTATGGCATTGAGTACTGGAATATTTATATGAACTTGCTTAAATGTATCCAATATCTCATCAAATTGAATTCCTTTATTAGCCGGAAGAAGGCGTTGTGGATAAGACGCCTTTGGCTCAACATGTACCTTTGGTATGGAAACAGATAAAGTAGGCAACTCCTTAGATTTCTTAGAAGGTTCATGGTTGGTTACTACAACTGGTTTACTCGTACCTACCTCATCCTCAATAGTAACTGGTATTGGCTCAACCCTAGGTATTTCAACTCGGTTATCAATTTTTCTACCACTTGGAATAGTGGTAATGGCATTAAGCTATTTTGGGATTGAGTTAGGCTCAAGCCTAGGTGGTCCTTTGGGATTAAATTCAGGTTGGCTAGGTAGCTTACCTGGTGGTCGTTCATGCAATACATTTACCAATTGTTCTATCTGAGTCTCTAAATTAGATATAGATTGGGATGTAGAATTTTGATTCAACAAAGTCTATTGTTGGAATTACATCATTTGTTTATGAAATTGTAACGCTTGTTTTTAACATTCCATTGATTGTTGCATGAAGAGAGCAAGGGTATCTTCCAAAGATGGCTTAGGTGGAGTTGGCGAGAACTGTTTGGATGACTAAAAGGTTTGCAGAGATGCTTAAGGATAAGACTAAAAATTGAGATTCCTAGGTAAATTATGAACTGAGGTTTGTGGCTCTCCAAAACTAGGACTGGGTTGGTTGTTCTTCCACGAAAAATTTAGGTGGTTCTGCCAAGTTGACTTGTACGGATCAAATGGCCTCTTGTAGGTATTATTCAAAGCATTCACTTGCTCTTGATTGTCACTAATTTCATTTAACATAGGACACATTTGAGTCATATGGGTGACATTATACCAAACAGTGCACCCCAGTTATTGAACTTGGTTCACACTACCCTTAGATTGATTCATAGTCATAGCCTTGATCTTTTGGGTAAGAGTATCTAATTGGGCTTTAATGGTCGCTCTCTCACTTACTTCATACAAGCCATTTTTCTTGGCTATATGAACATTTCTATGTGGATCAAAGTCCCATTGCTAAGAATTCTCAGCCAATGTCTCAAACTCCTCATAAGCTCTATCGGGTTCAAGGTCCTGAAATTTACCACTATGCATGGATTCTAGCCTATAACGATTCTCAGACGTCATTCTACGATAAAAGATTTGGGCTAAATGTTGCTTTTCAAAACCATAATGGGGACATTGTGAAAGAAGATCTTTATATCTCTCCCATGCCTCGTAAAATGTTTCATTCTCATTTTGAGCAAATTCAATAATTGTATTTCTAATAGCGAGAGTTTTTCCCATTGAAAACTATTTGGTTTTGAACTTAGTTTTTATTTGGTCCCATGAATTGATAGATGCCGGTGCTAATGAATCAAGCCAATGATTCGCCTTATCTTTTAGTGAGAATGAGAATAAACGAAGGCGGACGGAATTCTCAGTAAAATGTTGATATTTTGAGAATGCACAGATTTTCTTAAATTCGTGGACGTGCTTATAAGGGCTCTCAAAATCCAAGCCCATGAAATGTAGGTAACATTTGGATCACACTAGGCTTGATTTTATAATAATTTGTTGTGACGGCTGGTAACACGATACATAAAGGTATATTGCACACCACTGGGGTTCAATAGTCCCTAAGAGATTTGGCGGCAGCCATGATTGGTGGTTCTACTTCTAGTTCAACAATAAACTCAATTGGGTCAACTCTAAGTAGATTCCCATCCTCCAAAATTGGGGGTCCTGAGTTCTCTATTGTGTTGATTGGGCGAGGTAGTCACCCTCTCCGTTTTGGCTAAGGTCGCGAACCGTAAATAGGCAAAGGTTCTGGTAAACCTCCTGAACGTTTTTCTCCACGTGTCCAATTGATTATGCACAAACTAATATGCGATAAAATTCGGCACCCGATCCAGTAAACAATCAATCAAACCTATAATCTAAAACTTCAACATTTTTTTTAAGAACTAATAATTAGGTCTCCCCTAAATTCTTCTATGTTCACAAAAGGGTAGGATGGTCAAAGGCTTTGGTTCCTACACTCCCCTGTGTCACTATGCTAGTACTAGCTTAGAGTAGATGTTCAATTCTCACGCCCGAGTGAGTCACCTTATCGTACGTCAGCACTCGGAATGGTGGCGTCGCAAACCTACAACCAGTATTTCGTGGCGCTAGGCTGGGGCAGTATCCTATGAACCCGTGTTTGTACCCCGGTCTGGTACACCTATCTGTTGGGTGATGAAATCCCGCGGGAATCTTGCTACTTTTTTTTATTAACAGTTATTTAGAGGTCTGGGACGTTCAATTTTCGTGTGATACAAATTTCTTCGTATCCCTAATGGGTGGTCCCACTTGTTGGAGAGCTATTTGGGTGATGAAATCCCGCCAGTCTCTAACAGTTTTTACCTTTACTAATGTTAGAATGAAAAAAGATTATTACACACAACAATAGGTCAGTCCAACCACAGCAAAAAATTTATTAGAGCAGCGTGTATTTGCATAGTCCACACGACTTTATATGTCCTAGTGCTGGGGCAGAGCAGATATAAACCCCTCCTAGATATTAAGTTTATAGAGGTACCAACCTATGGGAAGTGTTTCCCGGTGAAGTTGTGGCCGCCCCTTCACTTAGGGAGCGAAAGAAAGAAATGCCCCTTCACTTAGGGGGCACAAGAAAGATAGATTTGATGATGTTTTGAGCTTTGCGTATTGTCCGTCTCCTTTCCAACTTTGTGGCTATCCTAAAAAATAAGAAAAAAATGATTAGTGAACTTGCGACAATAATATTAATTCAATTTCCAAGTTTATTGTAGTCTATGATGTCCTAATTTTCAAATGCGCATATCTTTCAGCTCAGTTGAGACAGAGCAATAAATAATATCAATTTGGAAAGATATTTTAAAAAGAAAAAATATTCAAGAAAGAAGCTTTCTAGAATTTAGCTTCCCTAATGCTCAAAACAAGTGATGAATGAGCAGCGACGTTCTTTAATAAGACTATTTTTTACTATTTTTTCAAAAGGCTGTAACTCACAAACAACTAAACAGAAAAATATGATCTATAGCAATTCAGAAAGGGTTTTGAATTATCTGAAACTTTTGTAGCAAATATATTTCACAACTATGAAGTATAGATGATCAAAAATGGTGAAACATTCAGGAACATACTTCACAACTGCTGTAGCGCCAAAAACATTAAGCAATCCTTCTTCTTTTTTATAAACTAAACTAGTGAAACAGAAAGAGAAATGAAAATAATATAAATACTATATGCTATTACCGACCCACTATACTTTTCAACGAATCTAAGAAACAAAGAATTTGGAAATCATTGGCACGATATTAAAAAGAATTAACAGAGAAAAAATTTGGTATTAGAGATAATAGTTTTCAACGATGCCTCCCCGATAACGGTGCCATTTGATAAGAGGCTTTTAGGGCCTCTACAAAATACCCGCTTAAAGTACGGTTGTCGAATTATAGCACGGATGAGTGAGATCGAATCCACAAGGAGGTTTGGGAAAACAAATACTTTCTAGGCCAAATAACGATTATATACGAGATAAATCTAAGAAGAATAAATAAAAACTAATTATAAAACTTAATGAGGGAGAGAGCTAAGGTTTGGACTTGGCCTCTACCTTTCAAAGTACTAATTGATATAAAACTAGATCTTAATTTCTCCACCCATCATATGTTCGTGTTAAGACACATACGATGTTGTAAAATAAACTACTAAATCTATGGTCAAACATTTAGTGGTTATGCTTTTTAGAGATGGTGAAGAGTGTCTTAGAGAATTATCAACTCAACCATGACTAGGCCTGAGTGAGTTCTCTAGTGTTTTTTCTTGTTTAGATCTTCAAATCAAGTCCACGGTTAGTAGCACTTGTTTGTATCCAAAGTTATCATACACCAAATCGAAGCTATGGTCAAGCCTTCGATATGATACACTAACTTATTAATTATAAAGTATTAAGAGAAAACTAATTATAACCTAATTATTATCAACTATTGCTCATCTAAGAAGAGGCCTCATCCTAGCCTTAGCTAGGAGATTAACCGCTCACCTCGAACTTCATCGCATTAACAACTAAAAAAGATATTAACAAAAATTAAACTAAAAGAGAAGAAGAAACTATTAAATAAAACTTATGACTTTATTTCTTCTAAACTTATTCTAATATGAGATGCCCAATTACAATGGGGGGAGGGTTCCTTTTATAGGAGAAGGAACCTAAATTTATAAACTATACACTAAATTGTAAAAAATATTTTCACAATAATATATTTTAATTTTATAACCAATCTCCTAAGATTCTTGCATATAATTCCCTTAAGTGATGTAAAGATCATTCTTCATGAAAACTCTTACATATATATCTTCAATATAAAATATCTTCAAGGATCTTGGATGTAATATATATTCTTTGATTTTATTCTCCAAGAATATTTGTATATATATTTCTTCAATCTTGAGACCAAATATATTGTGTCTTTAACTTTTTGTGTTATGAGCTGTTGGAGACACTTTTACTTGACTTAAAGAACTTAGTTTCAAATATCCATCTCCAATAGCTGCAATCAATCAAGCGTACATAAGTACCCAAAATTAAATATAATGGACAACTAAAATACATGTTCAGGTATATTAAAAATGTCATAATTACGCGTTTATCAATCACCTTGTATGGGAAGGGGGCAACTGTATGCAGGTTCCAGATGAACCAGCGCTCATCCTAAACTATAAATATTATAATTCGAGTAAGTAATATTTGCTATCTTCGAATACTGATCAGCGTATCGTTAAACTATTAACCATGATCTTATTTCTTTTTTGCCAGGTCCCAACCCTTCAGCGACTTCTGATAATACCAGTATGTTCGATTGTGTAGCTTGCGAGCAGGTCAAGCTAAAACAAATTCTTGGTGAGTTAGGTATCTGGAGGGATAAGAGGGGTAGATTCTATAGCGCCCAAAGATCAGCGTGCTCACGAGAATCGGGCCATGGCCGAGAAGAAAGCTCGTTTATCTGTGGAGGATGTCACTAGTCTTCCTCCTCCACCAGAAAATATCAACATGAAACAGACTACTCGGAGGTCAGGAAAGATAGTTTTGCCCACTACATCTGTTGTAGTGGTCTCAGAGCAAGAAGTTGCAAAAATTATGGCTGAAGATATTAAGGAGAGGCATGAAGTGAGTGAAGTTACTCCTTCAGAGACTGAGAATAGTTTGCTAAAGAGGAAACTATGCGAGGATGAAGGTAGTGCTCATACTAACGCTCAGACTGCAGCCAAGGTAAGAGAGTTGGAGCAAAAATATTGTATGATGGCGGGCACTAATCTTCAGCAGCTCGTTGACGCTTTCCTGGAGCAAACTCTTGCAGTATGTTTTTGAAATTTCTTGATGTGATGTATTTGGTAAAATGATATATGATACTGAACTTGTATTTGTAGATTGAAAGCTCTCACTGTTAATGTCGGGGGCGACGATGTTTAAGGAGAAGAGGAACCAGGAATTCAAAGATTTGAGTCTTAGGCTGGATGCTCAGCTAGCTCAGATTGGGGAGCTCGAAGCTGATCTCGAGATAGAGAAAAAGAAGAGGGTTGAAGATGCCAAGGCTATTGAAGAACGATATACAATTATGTCTGAGCATGATGATGCAATGCCACGATCTTGCGAGGCAATACTGGTGGAAAGAAATCAACTTATCCAGTCTTATTATATCTTTGGATTGACTGTTGCTGATATAGAGTTAGATCGATCTGGTAAATATGATGAGCTAGTCCTCCCTTCGGAGATAGAGGACGAAGTGGTGGCTAATGTTACTGGTCCATTCAATGTATCTACTTCACCTACTGAACCAGCTCTGGTCACTGATAAGGCTATGGATCTTCCATCTGAGGTATAAATCAGAAAGAATCTTTAATCACTCTGTGGTATTCTGTTGTGTTGTGAATTATATTGTTCTATTGAAAAAGTACTATGTATGGTCATAAACTGCTAAGTTTTATAGACGTTTGTTAGTATGTTCTCCTTGAATGTTTGTATGATGACAAACTATTTGTAATCTATGTAAGAGGTAGAGCAGTTGAGAAAAATGATTTCCAACCTGGAGAGATCGTTTGGTAGAGTGAGGGACTCAGTGGCTCGAGTGCAACAGGTACTTAATAAAACTAAGTATGAGAAAAGGCAGTTTAAGTCTAACTCTGAGAAAAATTTTAAAGAATTATTTGAACTCCAGTGTAGATATTCTAAGATAAAAATAAAACAAGATAAGATGTTAAGGAAAGAAGAAGAGAGGGGGGGTGTTAGTTCAAAAACCAAAAGAGGTAAACTATTTTAATGACCCGAGTAATAAGGCTAGGTGTCAAAGTCTGTTGTTAGGTCTGACATTATATTTTTGAGGTCAAAGTAGATAGTGAACGGGGTTTAAAAGAGGCTTATATAGAGATTTGATGGAGAGCGAATGATGTTATACTGATTGAGAAAGTCAACGATCTTGGATCAGACGAACTGAGGTCCATTATCGATTCTGATGAAGTGAGGGAACCCATATCATAGTATAATAGTTTCCCATATAAACTTGATGACTTCTTCTTCACGGGTTTGATATAACAGAACTGCTTTTACCCATTTGGTGAAGTAGTCTGTGGCTACTAAAAGGTACTTCTATTTTCCTGGTATAGTTGGGAACTCTCCCACGATGTCAAGGGCCCATCACTTGAATGGCCAAACAACTTTGCTAGAATGGAGTTCCAAGGCTGGAGCTCGAATTTAGGGTCCATGTCGCTGGCAGGCATCACATATTCAATGACTTGAGCTTTCATCTTAGGCCAAAAGACTCTTTAAGTGAGAGTTCAGCTTGCTAAAGATCGTCCCGCTGCGTGTGATCCATAAGTACCTTCATGAAAGTCTTGTAGAAATTTTTGAGCTTCTTTGGTAGATAAACATCGGAGATATGGTCCTGTGATCGAGATTTTGAAATGGCAGTTTTCATTAATGACATAACGTTTTGCATTGTTCAGGACCCGTCTTTGTTCAGTAGGATCCTTGGGAAGTTTTCCATTGAACTCATTTTTGGGGCCTATCTATGTGAGGAAAGATTGTATCCAATCATCCTCGTCCCTTTTATCGCCCCTAGTATTAACAGAATTTGAGCTGATGATGTTACCACTTCAATCTTTAAATATCGAGTTTCTGTTCCCAAGACTCCAGCCAGATAGGCAAGGCAGTCTGAGTATCTATTTTCTCCATGAGGCAGGTGTTTGATAGTTGCCTTTTTAAATATGCTCATTCAGTTAGCTACTGTTGCGGCATAGTTGACCATCTTTTCATTTTTTTGATACTTGTCTGTATAGTGGTTCACAATTAATAAAGAGTCTGTGAACATAGACAGTTCGAGTACACCAATCTCTAGAGCCATATCAAGTCCATGTATGAGTATTTTGTACTTGGTCTCATTATTGGTAGCTTCAAAATTAAGTCGTATGGACTTCTTAATTTTGTCATTAGAAGGTGTGATTAAAACGATCCCAATGCCAGACCCAGCTAGCCCGGCAGAACCGTCACTGAGAAGAAGCCAACCCTTCTTGGATATCTAATCTAATTTTTTTTCGAACTGTTCTTCACTGATGTTCGTATGATCTTCTTCCCAGTCGAGGTCATCGATAGGAAAATCTGCTATAAAATCTGCTACTGCTTGCCCCTTCAAAATGGCGTGGTTTAAAACATATATCACGCTCTCCAAGGGTAACCGACCATTGTTGAATCATCTGGATTTCTCTCTTTTAGATAAGATCTCTCGTAAATAGTAATTTGTCATTACTCGAACTGAGTGAGCTTAAAAATACTATTTTAATTTCTACGATATATTGACGAGAGCCAAAAATAGTATCTCGATCTTTGTGTACCGTGTCTCTGCAGGAGTGAGCGTTTTACTGATGAAGTAGAGAGGTTTCTCTATTTTCTCATCAAGTCAAATGAATACCGAGCTTAGTGATTCATTAGTGACTCCAAGATAAACTATGAGTTCTTCACCTTCTTTGGGTGTACTACTGACAGGTGGCATCCCGAGGTATCGTTTAAATTCCTGAAATATTGCTTCACATTCTGTAGTCTATTCGATCTCAAGATCATTTTTAGGTTTCTTCTTCTTTGTCGTAGTAGGCCGAATAACCATCGAGGTCGATCTAAAGATTTTGAGACAAAACGATTGATTGCTGCGATCTTTCTTACTAATTTTTGTACGTTTTTTCTATTTTGGAGAAGGCATAGATAACAGTGCACGAATAAGATCTGGATCAGCCTAAATTCCTTGCATGCTAATTAAATGTCCTAAGAATTTACTTGATTGGACCCCAAACTGGCATTTGTCATGGTTTAGTCACATTTTGTAAAACCGAAGAATCTCAAAAGTTGTATGTAAATCTGCTAGTTGGTTCTCCTTTTTGAGACTCTTACACAACATAATGTCAACATAAACTTCTATCGCTTTTTCAAGGTGATCCTTGAACATTTGTGTCATCAGTCTTTGATAGGTAGCTCCAACATTCTTAAGACTGAATGGCATGACTTTGTAATAGTACAATCCGTGTTCTATGATGAAAGTTGTCTTCTCTTAATCTTCGGGTAACAGAGGTATCTAGTTGTACCCTGATACGACGACCATCATGGACAAGAGTTTGTGTCCTACGGTTGAATCGAGCAGATAGTTTATGATAAGAAGTGTAAAACTGTCTTTTGGAGTATGTTTATTAAGATCCGTAAAATCCATACATACTCTGATTTTGCCATTTTTCTTTGGTACTGCTACGATGTTCGAGATCCAATCTGGGTAATTAGCTTTTCGTATAAAACCAACTTCAATGAGTTTATTGATCTCTTTGTTGACTTCTTCACGGAGTCTTGGTGCCAGAGTTCTCTATTTTTGCTTGACTGCCTCAGCTTTATCTTTTAAACTCAACTTGTGATACGCCAAACTTAGGTTGATGCCTGGCATCTCGCAGAATGTCCACGCGAAGACATTACTATTATATTTGAGAAATTGAATAAGAACATTATGCTCTGATGTGGGCAATAGAGTCCCGATAAAGGTACCTTATTTGTCTTCACTGATCTCAATGTACTTTATAGGTTCTGTGTTTGGCAGTTCGTGTTCTTGAAAGTTTTCTATAACATTCCCTATGGTTTTCTGTAATTGTTATGCGAGCTGTAGCATAGATGGTTCTGTCATCGTGGTAATAGAATTTTTACAAGATCGAGCAAGCTTCTAACTACCTTTTATTTCATAAACCCCTCCATTCCACTCAAAGAGGAGTACAAATGGTAGGTTGATGGGATAGCTCACATATTGTGCAGCCAACAGCATCCCATAATGCCCAAATAATGTGATCGTACATTAATAACATATAATACTATGTTAATAGTTACGAGTTTGGCAGTAATAGGAAGTATGATCTTTCCTACTCGTTCTTCTATAGACATGTTGAATCCACTGATGTCAACATCACTAGGCTAAACTTTATCAGCTAACCCCATTTGATCAATTGTGCTTTGAAAGAGTAGTTCGATACTACTATCGGTATCTACCATCATGGTGTGCAGTACAATATTCCTCATTTTCAACATGATCACGGGTACATCATGATGAGGAAAGTTGACATGGAGTACATCGCAGTCTTCGAAAAAGATTTCAGTACGGTGTGAGCTGGATGCAGGGAGTAAATGAGCTTCTTTGTCAACCATGGATAAGTCATGGCATTGGCCGAGGCATTGTCTTTTCCCCCTGGACGACCTATTGATGGTTTGATTTTCGATGAAATGGCTGAAAGAGATGTGATATAAATGTTTCTCTTCAACTGCTTTTTCTATCTATACGATCTCAGTAGGAAGTCTGTAACTCACGTTTTTATAGCTTTCAAAATCTATGATGTACTCGTGCTTTCGTCCATCCGCGAAAATGTACTCCAGCAATCGTTGTAGAGCAAAGCACCATTCTATGTCATGATGTTGAACTTTGTGGTGTATGCAGTATGGTTTGGTTTCAATGGGTTGGAGATATTGGGCATTGCGGAAATATTTATCGTTCTGGAGTATGAGATATATGCTGGCTATTGTGACATTCATCTTTGGAAGACAGGGCTTAGGCATATTGTTCCCCTTCAAGGTCGATCATCGTAAGACTTAGTACGTTTCCTGTATCCTCCGTTGTTAGCACTACGGTCTGGTTCTGTGGATTGATCTCATGCTGTCAAGGCCAATTTCTGAGTTTACTATCTTTTGGATACCATTCTTTCGAGATAAATATGTTCATTAACCTTTTGATCATGTCCTCCAAATTTGTTGGTTTATTTACGATTAAATACTCATTTGTTATTCCATCCATGAGCAAGGCATTCGTAAACGCAGAAATGGTAATCTTCTGGTCGAGTCGGTCCACCTTTCTGGCCAACTCCAAGAATATCTTTGTAAACGTCTTGAGCTTTTCCCCAAGACTTTGTTTATGGTTGAATAGAGAATAAAGATTTTCTTCCTTATCTCTGTTGTGTGAATAGCTCTTGATGAAAACTCTCATAACTGTTCAAAAGTCATAATAGATCCTTCTGGAAGTGAATGGAACCATCGCAAGGGCTCGCCAAGTAAACTAATAGGGAAGAGTCGGCATAGAATGTGGTTGGATGTCGAATGTAAACCTAAAGCATCCTAGAACTCTTGAACGTGTTCCACGGGATCAGTCCCCTTGTATTTGCATATTTTTGAAGTGTGAAAACCAGTGGGGACTTCGTCATCCAAGAGCTCTTGAACAATTGGGCTTTTCTGTAATCTATTATGAATTCCCTTAGTAGTCTGAGCCTGAGCTTCGAGCAATTCTTTGATCCGATTTTCAACATGTTCCTAGGTCACATACTGTCAAGCTGTAATGGTTGGGCGTGTGACGCGTCCTTCTCAAGGATTGTAGTCGCTACTCCCTTTACTTAAATGATCTTTCACTGGAATTCAAACTCTTCGAGGTTGATTCTCTATTTGTCGGGCACCTGCGAGGCCGCCATCAACTTCTTGGTGGACCTCTTGTACTTGGATAGGCTCGACCTCCTGCTGTAGATAGTTAGATCGAAGTTCACCTCCCAAGTTGTTGGCAGGAAGTCCTAGTCTGTCATGAATAGAAATTTGCGAGCCTTCTGGTTGTACGCCTTTGTTCTTTGGGGTGCCAATCTGTTGACCTTGTAGAACCTTTAGCGCATCTTGTATACTTGCTAGCTATTTCTCCAGAGCAGCACGTCTTTTTGTTTCGGAGTTTAAATTGGCCCGCAGCTCTGCTAGTGCGGCATTTTCCTCTGCTGGAGTAACTGGCATGCTCTGACCAGGAAGTATCATTTTAAGAAAAGATAATCAGCGGGTTTTGAGATGATGAGATTGAGAATTACGTTTCCTACAGATGGAGCCAAATATAATAACCTAATTTCGAGATTCGAACTTAGCCTTTACACCAGATGTGGTTAAAATGCTCAAGAATAGTAAATAACTAACAAGATAATTTAGCATGGAAAACCTTTGAATAGGTTAAAAACCACTACCTCTCTTGAGGATTTTGAGAAAGAGATAGGGATATTATTGAGATTGTTAGCTTATTACAAGGAGTGTTCTGAGTATTTCAGTGTGGAATATTAGAGCGAAGATTCAACCGTCTTTCATCTAAAATTCTCTGGTCCTATTTATAGGTCTTATAATATGACCGTTTGATGACCATTAAGATTCTTAATGATGGACGTTACATAATATATACATTTGATGGCCTTTGATCTGATTGTGTAACGGACTGATCTTGATGTCTTGTAACGGCTTTATTGATGATGTTGCGTATGTCAATTCGAACTGTTAAGTTACAGGTCGAAAATGATTAATAGAGCTGTGTAACTGCAAAGCATTGTTTACTGTGCCACGTGTATGTTGATGAGTTCGAAAGTTTGTATGCTGGTTGAGGATGAAGTATGAGTTCGAGATACAGAATAAGCCACTACATGCTTGTCACATACTCGCGCACAAAGAAGACTTAATTGTTAGAGCATCTCCTAAAGTACCTCACTCACTTGGTTTTTGAAGTGCTGCCTAAGATTTTCGCCCTCCAACAGTATCACACTCACTTGGCTTTTTTCTCAAAAAGCAAGGTTGAGTCTTACTTTCCAAGGTGCAATATTGCCTTTTTACATCCCGATTGGGCGCATAAGTGTTGGGCGTCTGTTTGTTTTCTAATCGGGCGCCCAATTATTATTATTTTTTAAATCAAATTGAGCACCAAACACTTCGGAGCCTGATTGAATTTTTTTAAAGGAATTAAATGGGCGACAACATTTAGGTGCCTATTGAGAAAACCAATTGTTGGATGAAATTGAACCTCACTCAGTTTAGTGAAAAAAAAACTAAAATCTAACTGTTTGTTTTCTAATCAGGCATCCCCTAAAGTATAATTTTGGTGTGCCACATAGAATTTCCGTAATCCGAGAGAACCTCACTAAGTTGGTTTTAATCTTCAAAATCCCGGTTGAGCCTTGGATTTTAAGGCATTGGAAGTTTAATCTCAAGCACCAACCTTAAACTACATAGGGAAAACTCAATGCTTGGAACGTGGTCGAATAAAATTCCACTGACATTTCTGCCACTGGAGCTGAAAAGTTGGCAAACATACTGGAACTTAAAGTGTTGTTTAAGAACCAACTCCACGCACTAATGGTCTTAGGCAAGGCTACAATGTCAGTCATTTAAATTGGACACTGCTTGTGATGAAAATTTATACGAGACCCTCTAAGTGTTCCAAGCATTAATCCTTCCAACTAAAATAAGCCCACACTTCTTTGTTCGTACTTATGGCTCAACCATCGTACTTTAGCAATATAGCATTCTAGCAACACCACATTGTGAAAGAAAAAAAAAAGTTAACTCGTCTCGCCAAAATGATTAATCCATACAAAGGCTTTGGTAATATATCTTAAAAGGCGCTCGAAAATATTGCATATAGTCCTTAATGCATAAAGATTTATATGGTCTGTCTGACTCTGATTAGAGTTTAGAGTTCGGATCCTCTCCACCACGGTGGAGAGAATCCGTCTCTACTCCTTCATTAAAATCATAGACACGTGTCCACCCTTTAACATGATGTTAACTCCACTACTCTATTGCTATTTTCAGTATTTTATATAAATAAAAAAATTAAATACAAAACAAAACAAAAAGTATGAACTCTTGGTTTCCACTTTCAATTGATGGTAACAACCCAAATCGACCACTCCCCAATTCTTTCAAACCCATCGAATTTCATAAAGAAAATCAAGAGAGAATAAAGCTCTTAGAGATCCTTGAACACCTAATTTCCCTTTTGCTAGTAGTGAAGATCTTAAAAAGATATCTTCATGCGTTTTAATGGTAGGAAGTTGGGTTTGGGTGAGATTGCAATTACTCTTCAACTCAGATCATCACCATTCCCTACAACAATGAATATAAGGAGAATTGGGTTTTGGTTTTGCAAAGTTTGATGAACATTGATCATTCTCTCTTTATGAGGTGAGGTTGATTTTGATGAGACTTAAGAATTCTTCATCATGATTTCTTGTTTGGAGTTGATTTTAAATTTTACACCCTTACACATACATAAATTCTAATTCACAATGGGATTTCATCATGAGAAGTTGGGGCTGAGTCGACTCAGAGGGCGAAACCAAGTCTCTTTGCAATTTGGGGGCTAAATCAAGGGCCGACAGAGTTCATCAACGCCGGATTCGAATATTGTTTGGTATATGGAGATGGAGAATAGAGATGGGATAATTAGGTTTCTTTTCTTTTTGATTTTTTGATTGTTTTACACTTAATTATTATAAATAAAATACTGAAAATAGAAAGTGGCGGAGAGGAGTTAAACTTAGGGTTAAAGGAGGACACTTGTCGACCAAATTAGAGAAGGAGTAGAGATGGATTCTGGAGAGGATCCGGACTCTAGAGTTGAAATGGTTTTTCTGTTAGGGGTTAAAATTTAAATAATTTTAAAATTTTAAAAACTAAGTTTGAGTTGAATTTTCGACCGTTACATTTTAAAGTTTCGCTCACTCACTCTTTCAACATTTGCAGAAACACTAAACGAGAAAAAAAAAATATATATATCATTTCTCATTTCTCGAATCGGATTGAAGAATCCCAGAATCTAAACAAGGAAAAGGTAAAGTTTAATGAAACCCCAATCTGAATTCGCCATTTCTAACCAACCCCAAAGTTTTCTTGGATCAAACAAACATCTCTAACTCAATCTAACCTTATTTCTTTGGTTTTCAGGTAATCTCAGATTGTTCTTAGTTAACAATGTCGGAATCCAGAGATAGATTGATTAGAAGAGATCAAATGAGCCCGGTTTCTCATTGGGGAAGATCGATTAGAGGTCGATCAATGTGGGTTGAATCAGAGCTCAATGAATCTCCTTTGAGATTCAGTAACAGTATGATCGGAAGAAATATCTTTGATTCTCCAATTCAAATAAGAACGAGGCCAGCTCATGCTGAGTATAGAGGTGGTGTTCGGATGATGGGTTTGCCTCACAGTCGTGGTGGTAGACGAGGTAGAGGGGTGGGCTTGTTTGGTTCAGTGACACCGTTATTGGGTGTCGAGAATCGTCACTTGCGGGGAGCTGGGAGAGGAAGAGGTCGTAGTTTGAGGAACAGTGTGTTACCGTCGTGGTACCCTCGGCGACCTCTTGGAGACATAACTGCAGTTGTAAATGTGAGTTTTAATTCATCTTTTAATTATCTTGTGTTTACATATATTTTTTTTGGACATTTTGGACTAACATGGGGTTGTGTTAATATATCATTGAAGAGTATTTAATTATTAGCTGATTTTAGATTCTAAACATTGAATTTGAGATTCTTAGAATGAATGAAATTAGTTTGGAGACAAATATGGCAAAATGGATTAATTTGCTATGATATAAGTGATAAAATTTTGTTTCTTTCTTCGATTCTCCATACGGGTATTGGTATTTTTTCGAAATGCTTGCCTAATCGATGAAAATTTTATAGATATTCTGGAAAGAACCATTGTTGCAACTCGAAATCAAGTTAAATGAAGAAATGAGGTTTTATGTTACAAGCTATATATTCACTGTCATTGCTTGATAGAACTGCTAAGTTATAATTCTGCAATTCTAATTTATTAGAATCGAGTTTATGTGTAATTTAGGCCATTGAAAGGAGGCGAATTCAAAGCGAGGGAGATAGTTTTCCATCACGGCAAGAACTGCAGATTTTCAATGATGCTGATGATTGTGCTCCCCTCGAGCATCACAGATCATCCCTTGCTACCCCAACTCCAACAGTAAACATGATTCGGTCAAAGCTTGCTGGCCCAATTCAAAAAGTTTTACATGACTATCAAGGCGAAAGGGAAGAGTTGACTCCGCAAAAGAAACTTCTTAACTCAATTGATCTAGTTCAGAAGGCTGTGCTAAAGGAATTCAGGAAGATGGAGAAGACCCCTGAAGCAAAACGGGCTGAGAGGGATAAAAAAGTTCGTATTCTAATGTCAATGAGATAATCAGAAGACGAAATAGGAGGTACTGAAGGATCATCCCTGGTGATCTCCTTATGTAGATAGCGTGGCTTTTCCGTTTTCCTTTTCCGTATATTATAGCTGATACTAATATCTTTCGCAGAAAGTCTCCAAGTAGAGATTAGTAAGCATTGTTTCTAATGTCTTTTGCTGAAGGTCCACGTGTTTGGATCATTAGGCACCTTTTTTTTCCCTTTTGCTGAAAATCTTGCTAGATTAGTAAGCATTGTTTCTAATGTCTTTTGCTGAAGGTCCACGTGTTTGGATCATTAGGCACCTTTTTTTTCCCTTTTGCTGAAAATCTTGCTAGATTAGTAAGCATTCTTTTTTTGTAATTCATGTAATCCATATGATGTACAGAGGCATTTCTGCTGATACTTTACTTTTTGTAATCCACGTGGTCTTGCAGCCTCTTTATCCGCCAAGCTGTGAGCTTTGTTGTTTGATATATATTTTTGACTCTTTAGTTTTCCTTGTAAGATCCTCTTTCATTTATGGTGAAAGGCATGCGCTTTTCCCGCTGTGTTGTAACAGAATAGTTTTTCACAGTCTGATTTTGTTAATTGTAAAAGATCTCTTATGCAACTTAAACAAGTTTGGATCACAGAGATTGTATGAGAGGAATATACTTTTGAATTTAGTTTTTGTGGTAAGATCCTTTTTTCATTTACGGTGAAGGGCATGCGCTTTTCCTGCAGTGAATATGAGAAATGAGGTATATTTTGTTGATATGCCAATATGTTGGTTTACATATTTTTCAGAACTTCTAGTCCTTAGAGCATGTAGGAAGAGTGAAAATGCCACATTGCGTAATACACCCATTGGGTGCTAAAAGCCTGTTGATTTAAAAGTGAATAAAGTGGATCATACATCATGAAGTAAATAAAGAGTCAGATTCTACATTTCTTCGAAAATTATGCAAGTTTTACAAATTATATTCGATATAACGTGAAAATTTCGTATTAAACAGACATTTAATCAACAAACTGCAGAGTATAGTTCTGCAGCTTCCGCTTCTCTTGATCTTGAAAGTATGGTTTTACATCTTCTCATTGGCAATGTGCAAAAGTGTGACATTACTCCAATTTATCCTGAAACTGGAATCACTCCTTAGATTATTTGTTCAGCTGCTCAAAATCGTGTTACTCCAATGTGAATAACCGTATCTGTAGAAAAAAAGAAAAAGAGGAGACACCCTTCACTAAATCATAGACTATTTGATTCAAGTGAGGATTGAGGAAGAAGATATAAATGCTTGAACATAGAAAGGGAAAATACCTGAAAAGGGCAACTAGGCCTAGGACATGCAACAAATGGCTTTCCTGTTGACAGGATCTGGCTCATGTCCAGGTACAACAATCTTTGTTCATTAAGAAGTGTAAAACTTTCTCCAGTTTCGGTTTCATCATTGGCAATTAAAATATTTTTGCTAATGATCCGGTAAAACTCTGTCAGAACTGTCAACATTAATTAACTCAAGAGTAGAAGTATTTCCATAAAGAAGAGGCTCTCCCTTTGAGCAAACTCCTTGGCATCCTTAGTAAGGACTGTTTGAAGAGTCCCAAGATCAGACTTGTTCCCGATGAGCATGATCACAATGTTCTTATTAGCATGGCCACGTAGCTCAATCTTCTAGCCATCTAGCAACATAGTCAAATGATTGACACTTGGTCATATCATAAACCACCATTGCCCCTACCGCCCCTCTATAATATGCACTTGTAACTGCCCGGAATCTGAATCGGCAGCCAAAAGAAAGGTTGGCAAACGTTTATCTATGATCTTGAAGCCTATAAAAATATATCCAAGCTATGTTCATTGTGATACAAAAAACCAATCCAAGGTTCAGTCCACATTCTTTGCCGGTACACATTAATTTTTCCTACAATCTGCGTTACTCAAAAGTTTAATAACAGCTTCGAAGTTCCGTAAAAATCCACAGAAATGCATAATTTTTATTTTTTTCTCTTTTTAGAAGGGAAAACAATTTTATTTGGACTCTGAGAGAAAATGATGTTTGAGAATTATAAAATATAGATACAATTCTATCATTTTCAGGCAATAATACATACACTTGAGAAGGCAATAATTCTAACATTCTTTGGAGGGTAAGTTTAATATTTCATAAAACTTAGGGAGTTAAGTCAAATTAACTCCTTATTGTAGAGGATTAAAGTGTTTTGGAGTCTTAACAAAAGGCACTCTATTCGAATAGAAGAGGCAGAACACCTTCTATTCAAATAGACTTTGGAGTCTGTTTGAATAGACATCGTAAACTCAGTTTTAGAGTGTTGAATTGAAGACGTTAGTTTTGCCTCATGATCCGTGTTGATGTAATAAGTCTCCCAAGTATATAAGGAAGACCTAGAGTATTTGGTTGGGACTCTTGGTGAGGTATCCTTTGGTGAGTTCTTTTCTAGAGAAAACCTAGAGATACCTCAATTTGTTGGTGAATGATTATAACCTCGAATCATCTAATAAAACTCTCTCTATATATATTGGTGTGGACGTAGGCAATTTGTTGAACCACAATAAATGTGTGTTCTCGTTTGAATGTATTTATTCTTTAAGTTTGTTCATCGCTAATCGGATCGAATCGGTGTTTGGTTTCTGTTGTGTGGCTCAACAATTGGTATCAGAGCGAGGTTGTATTCTCGGTGGTTCTCAAAACTTGAGGTAACATCTTATCTCGATTTCGCTTTGTTTTTTATTTAATTAGCGAATCAAAATTGGGGGAACAATGGTAGAAAATGAACCAAGTTCCTCAACGACGCCTAAACGGAATAACACAATAGTTATGTTTAACAATATAAAAATTAAAGTTGAGAAATTCAATGGCACAAATAACTTTGGCATGTGGCGATGTGAAGTTATTAATGCGCTTAGTCAATAAGATTTGGACAAGGTGTTGGAAGACGAGTCCAAAGAGGTTAAATAGAGTGTTGGGAAGAAAATGAATAAATAGGCATGTGGTCAAATTAGGTCATGCCTAGCTCAAGACATAAAGTACCTTGTGATAAACGAAACCTCGGTGAAAGAGATTTGGAAGAATATTCTTGAGGAGAAGTATTTGGTGAAGAGCATCCAAAATTGGCTCCTTTTGAAAAGAAAACTCCATCGCCTCACTATGAGATAAGGGGTTTCTATGTCGGAGCATTTGAGCGATTTCACCAAGTTACTTGCCGACTTGGCGAATCTAGAAGAAGTTGCTGGTGATGAGGGCAAAGCTCTATTAATATTCTTGAACTCGATTCCCGAAGAGTACGGTCACTTCATAACGACGATTACTTATGGGAAGAGTTCTTTAAAATATTCGGATGTGACGACAACGGTGGTGAATCGTGAGTACATAAAGAAATATCAACGTTAGTCTGTTAAGTCAATGTTTGAGGTGTTGATGACAAGAGGGAGGTCTACGGACAAGAAGAAGTCTAGTGGTAACAACTCCCGATCGAAATTGAGAGGTTGCGGTGGTAATCACAACAATTTGGGTAAAGATGAATGTGCGTTTTGCCGTAAGACGGGACATTAGAAGAATGAGTGTCATGCGCTTCTAAGAAGAAGAAATATAAGAAAGTTAGCTCTTTAGTGAATATTGCTCAAGACCGTGGGATAAATGAAGGTAATGATTCAGACTTTTCTTTAACTATATTATTTATTACATGTATTTGTTATTTCCAAAGAATGGATTATAGATTCGGATGCTACCTATCATATTTGTCCCGAAATGGGTTGTTTCTCTAGTTTCAAAAAGCTGAAAGGTGGAGCTGTGTTAATGAGAAATGATTTTATTTTTTTTAGCATAATGGGGATAAGTACTATTCATCTTAAGTTGCACAATGGTTTGGCTAAAGAAATTGAAGAGGTTCGGTATATTCTGACTATGAAAAAAAATATTATCTCAACTGGTTTACTTGAAACAAAAGGCCACAAGATTGTGTCTGGGGTTCAGAAGGTTCTTAAGGGAGTAATAGTGGTTTTAAAGGGTCAAAAATAAGTAATAACTTGTACAATTTATATGGTACAACTATTTTTTGGGAGGTTGCTACTACGGGAAGTGCAGAGACTACTTTTAGAGATACTACTAGACTATGGCATATGCGTTTAGCGCATATGGGTGAGAATTCCTTGTGAGTTCTTGCTAATCATGGGCTATTGAAAAGTGCTAAGACGTGCAAGTTGGATTTCTATGAGCATTGTATTTTAGGCAAGCAGACAAAGGTGAAGTTTGGCACGGCTATCCATCGTACTCATAGAATCCTTGACTATGTTCATTCAAATGTATGGGGACCCTCTAAGAATGCATCATTTGAAGGTAAACATTATTTTGTATCGTTTGTTGATGATTTTTCAAGGCGTGTGTGGGTATATAACTTGAGAAGGAATAATGAAGTCCTAGAAATATTCATGAGGGAAGAAGTTGATAAAAACTTAAAATGGCAGAAATATCAAATTGCTCTGCTCAGATAATGATGGAGAGTATACAAGTGATCTGTTCTTGCAACTATGTCAGGATGAGGGAATTGTGAGATATTTCACCGTTATGGAGACACCGCAACAAAATGGGTTAGTGGAACGCATGAATCGTACTTTGCTAGAAAAGGTACGATGTATATTGTTCAATTTTGGGTTGGGCAAAGCGTTTTGGGCTGAGGCTTTGGCATATGCATGCTACCTCGTTAATAGGTTTCCTTCAGCTGCAATTAAAGGCAAAACACTAATGGAAGCTTGGTCATGAGAACCTACTACATATTATGATATTATTTGTATTTATAGATGTCTAACATACTATCATGCTAAATATGGTAAGTTGGACCCTCGAGTAAGGAGGGTCATTTTTTTTTGTAAGAAGAAAGAGGTTAAAGGTTACAAGTTATGGGATACGAAAGACCCAAAGATTATTCTTAGCAGAAATGTCAATTTTGATGAGACTTCTATGATGAAGTCACATGTCTCTGAACACGAAGAGAAGAAGACAAATGAGATTTTGGGAAAATTCGTTATCTATTTGAAGTTGATAAAGCTTGAGATGCTAGAGAGTTGATAATGGTAACTAGATTAAAATGGGTGAAAAAAATTAATTAAAAGAAAATTTAAGAGACTACTCTTTTTATTTGAAGAATTTAGGTAAAATCAAAAAACTAGCTGTTGGAGAGAGAGTTGTAGGCATTGTACTGAAGAGCGCCTAGAGTTCGGGAAAAAAAAAACTTACGCGCGCTGACAGCTGTAATTAAAAGTTGTTGAGCATTGAACGGTTCATCGCCTAGGCGGTATGCAAATACTCATCGCCAAGTTCAAATTTTGCATACTTTGGAGGGGTATGGGGGTGAGTATGCTAAACCTCATACCCCTGTTGGATAGGGTTTTTGCAAGAGTATGGAAATATCTTAACAATACTCTTCTGTTGGAGGTGCTCTTAGAGTGTTGAATTAAAGATGTTAGTTTTGCCTCTTGATCCGTGTTGATGTAACAAGCCTTCAAGTATATAAGAGAGAATTAGGGTATGTGGTAGCCACCCTTGGTATCATTTGGTGAGTTCTTTTTTAAAGAAAACTTAGAGAGACCTTAATTTTGGTGAGTTCTTTTTTAGAGAAAACCTAGAGAGACCTCAATTTGTTGGTGAGTTATCATCTAATAAAACTCTTTTTATTGGTGTGGACATAGGCAATTTGTTGGTGAGAGTATATAATGTCTTCTAGTTTGAATATGTTTATTCCTTTAGTTTGTTATCGCTAATGGGATCGAATCGGTGTTTGGTTTAGTCGTATGGCTCAACACAATTCTAGAGTATATAAATGTGTCTTTTAATTTGAATATGTTTATTCACTAATAGGATCGAATCAACACAATTCTAGAGTATATAAATGTGTCTTCTAGTTTGAATATGTTTATTCTTTTAGTTTATTCCTCACTAATGGGATGGTATCGAATCGGTGCTTGGTTTCAACACAATTCTATAATATATAAATGTGGCTTCTAGTTTATTCATCGCTAATGGGATCGAATCGGGTGTTTGGTTTCCGCCGTATGGCACAACACAGTTCTAGATAATAGCAATGCAAGAACACAAAATACAGTGAAAGAGTCTGAGAAAAGCAGACTAAAGTCGTCACTCATCTACTCATAAGCTACGTTTCAGATCATTTTATCTTCATTTTTAGTGTAGTTTTGATGCAAACAATCATGGATGTTGTTCAGTTTTTCAGATAATTGAAGTTGTTGTGTGTAATTTGTGTTTAAATTGCTCATACTGAAATTTTGTTTTTTTTATTGAAGTTGTGTTTGGGATTGTTGATTTTAGTGAATATTTAAGCTGATTATAGGTAAATTTGGTTAATGGAGTTGTTTAAAATGAGTAATTTATGATTTAAAATCATGGGTTTGTCTCTGATTAATTTAAAATTCTACTATGAATCCAATTTATCCCGAAAGGTTCATGATGTGGTACAATATTGTGAGATAGCTTCAATTTAGTTTTAAAAGAAAAGAAAAGAGTTTGAATGTTGAGATTTCAGAAGAAGTCATGATTATACCTTGGGTATATTTCATCCATTCGCTGAGTTTAGTAACTGATAAAGATAACTAAAGGAACAAACTTACGATGTTATTACTTAATCATAAGTTGTTCATCTCTTAATGAGCTACTGGTTTGGTATATGAAAGGAATTGTATCCTCATGTAGATTGAAGAGATATGTAACGTTTGCATTTATATTTTATAACTCATGAAGATTATAAATAAGATAGTTTCTAGCAGAAAAATATACATTTGGACTGCTTGTTCCTTGCAAACCATTGTCTTTCTTTCTACAGTAACGACCAAAAAATAAAAATCCAAGGAAGAGAAGCACCCTTGGTTTACATTTTCTGTAGTTGCTTTGTTTTTATAGCAATTTCTAATAAATTGGCTCGTATAAGGTCTAAAAGTTGTAGCTGCACATGTTTATTGTATGCCTGTATTTTGTCAATTTTGATTATGAGTATTCATTCATTGTTCTTTGATTTTTTCAGCTGACAAGCTTGCAGAACTCTGCCATACTAATTAAGAAGAAATATTCTTCCAAAAATGAAGGAAATCGGAAGGTATGGGCTACAATAGCTTTTTATGTATTTACTCATTACAAGCCCTTGAGGGTCTTGAGACATATAGCCCTGTATGTGTTACACATTAACTTGTTGATGTATATTTTCTTGAGTATTACATAGGGCAAGGTGTTAGAGCATCTCCAACAGAGTGGTATGCTGTTCCGGTTTACGATACCGGTGTTCCAGAATCGCATACTGTTTTCGTCCAACAGCAAATTACGTTTTTTTATTATTGGGAGATTAACGGTTTAGCGCCTAACACCAAAAGGCCAAATGATATGTATTTTTTCTTTGGCGCTGAACGGTTCAGCGCCTAACGTCTGTTAATCATTACTTTTCCCCTTGGACAGCTGTATTAAAAAAATGTTGGGCGCTGAACGGTTCAGTGCCTAGACAACTGTATTAAAAAAGTTGTTGGGCACTGAACAGTTCAACGCCTAGGCGGTATGCGCATACTCCTCGCCAAGTTTAGGTTTCGCATACTTTGGAGGGGTATGGGGGTGAGTATGCTGAACACCATACCCATGTTGGATGGGTTTTTTGCAAGAGTATGGGAAAACCTTAACAACATACCACTCTGTTGGAGATGCTCTTAGTAAACTAAGGATATGTTTTCCTTACATAGTAATTAAGGATATGTTTGAATGTTGAGTTTGTGTCTTGACCAGGTAAAACTTGCGATATTCATAAAATAATTATCATAAATATTGTAAAGGCTTTTTTGTGTTCTTCAAAGATATGTGAGAAAATGCTAAATTTTTTCTTTAACTGATAGACCATTGGGTTTTGCTAGAAGAACAATTCCTCGCAAAAACCATCAATCCCTCAAACATAACCATTAAATTCACAAAGATTAGTCCTGCATGCTGAATTGTAATGCATTTAAAATAATCATTTTGCATTAGCATAAGCTTTAATTAAAACAAATTTGTTAACAGGCCTAAGTACTAGGGCCACAACTATACAAAGACCTATTATATATGCAAAGGGTTTATCTTGCTGATTATTTTTTTCACTAAGTGGATTTTGTTGTTGTTTTGTATGTACATGTGCATGTACATTGTATTAAGTTTTTGGTATTTACAGCTTTGTTGGCATTGTATTTAGTTTTGGGGATTTACAGAATATGTTTAAGCTTATACAACAAACATTACTTAGTTTTTGGGATTTGTTTTATTTGCAGAGTTTTGGGTATCAGTCACTGAAACCGCATTGGATGATTGTTATTCTAATTTAATTCTCTTTCTTTCAAAAGATTGGATGACAATGTCTAAGCGTCAACAGTGTTTGTCTTCCAATACCGAGGGAAGCGCTACAGATAGAATCAGTAGTTTGCCTGACCCAATTATTTACCATATTCTATCGTTTCTTCCTGCTGTAGATGTTGTCCAGACTTGTATTTTATCAAAGAGATGGGGAATCCTCTGGTGCTCGGTCCCTACACTAGACTTTGACAATTCAGTTTTTAATATCGCCAGGAAAAATTTCAACAAAAAGAAGAAGAAGAAAGCACGGATACACTTTGTTAAATTTGTAGAAAATGTTCTACTTATGCGTGATGGATCCGATATATATAAATTTAGGCTCAAACTGGACGCTGATAATAACAATACTAATCGTGTCTGTGCCTGGATTTCTCTTGCTATAAGGCGAAATGTCCAAGTTCTTCAAATCTATATCCCCTATTGGATAGACCAACCTTTTGAACTTCCTCCTTCTCTTCTCCGATGTAAATCACTCCGAGTGCTTGAATTGTGGTTTGAATTGGGTCAGGCTAGTCTCAATCTACCTACTTCGTTGTGGCTATCTAACCTTAAAACACTTTATCTCAAATCCGTGATGTTTTATGATAGTCAATCTGTCGAATCTCTAATCTCCTCTTGTCCTGCTTTAGAGACTTTGGTCCTTGAATCTTGTGGTGTTTCCCAAATGAAAAGCTTAACCATATCCACTCTTCATCTTAAGAAGTTGACAATTACCGATTCTAATTATGTCCCTGGTGGTAAACTTAGAATCATTACGCCAGCTCTAACAAACTTAAGTTTGACCTTTACTATACCAGATATATGTGTTTTTGAGGAACTTCATTCTTTGTCAGAAGCTGTTATTAGTTTATTGGACAAACAACTAAGTGATAAAGTTCTTCAGTTTCTGAGAGGACTTCGTGATGCAAAATCAGTAACTCTTTGCACTCACTTTCATGACATTATGGTATACAATTTTTTTTTGTTATTATTTATTTTTATCTTCATTTCGTTATGATATTATCTAATTCAGTTTATTGTCTTATCTAAAGATTTCCTCGTTGGCTGACAACGTCTTTGTTTCCCTCCAAACTCCATTATTCAACGTGAAGTGTCTGAAGATGAAAGTATATCCCAGATCCAATCGTGTGATAGAGAGTTTACTCAAATACTGCCCTAATGTTGAAGCTCTTGCCCTAGACTTTTATTTGGTAATCACCAAATACAAATGTGTTAATTTCAAGATTCTTACTTTATTTGTTTTTGAAGTAAATGTTCTGGACTTACGCTTTAGTTGTTGAACAGAATACAGATATTCCACAATCTATTGAGATGGGTAATTTACAGTTGGATCACCTTACGTCAGTTAACATCGAATGCTTTAGTGGCTATTCTAATGAAGTTGAAGTGGTGAAATATTTGTTGAACTGTTCAGTAGTTTTGAAGAAGATGATTGTATGTTGTCATTTTGTCAAGAACAGTGTTTCTGTAGATTATAAGGAGTTGATTAAAAGCTGTCCGCGAGGATCTCCCGACTCTGAAATTGTCTTCATCGAGCCACTTTATTGGAAGAGTAAACCATGCTTCTAGGTCTTACGTACCTAAGTTCTATGTGGTGTACTTTTCTTTCTTATGTCCTCTCTGAGGAATGGCTTGGATCCAATTTGGAGTTCATAAGTACCAAGTAATCAGGACTCCGATTCAGCTTAGAAAAAGATGTTTTTTAGCGCATAAAAGTATTATTGTATAAAGAGGGGGAGACACTACAAATTGACAGGAGTGTTTAAGCTTTAGCTGCCTAGTTGCATGTCTCCTTTGTTAAGTTTCCTCGGTGTTTGTTATTGTAGCCATTAATTTGGGTTACCTTACTATGTATTTTTGGATATGTAAACCTGTGTATTTTGTTTTGTTCTTCTTTGCAAACTTGTTCCTGCTGTACCAACACCAATATCTTCTTAAATTTCATCAGTTGCTCCAAATGTGTTGATCAAAACTGGAATCTTTAACATTCCAGGTTTCGATTACAGAAGTGTTATACCATTACTGTATTGTGAAATTTATTTGTGAAATTTATTTGTGAAATTTTGTCAATGTGGGGCATTATATTCAGATATTTACGTTGGGCTCTAGTACCCGTTTAAACCGCAAAATGTTTATGTTTTACTTCCATAAAAATATATGATCAGAGAACTTGACAGGAACCATTACACCTACAGACGCTATAGAGTAATTACGCTCTAGGAAATCTTATATCATTGGTCAAATGATAGCACGCACCTATCCCAATGCTTAATCCACTTGCTTACGACATTGTTTCAAATCCAACTCTGATCCACGGAGAGCGCCCTTAATAGAAATTAATCCACCGGAGAAGAATTTTAGAAGACGACATCTACACGGGTTGTCATAATCTTGTCTCCAATGCACCTCCATTTTTTCGATTCCAAAAAAAAGAAAACGTGGTTTTCATTAAATTTCTGGAATTCCATATTTACTATTTACCCAAAGATGTTATAACGGACCGTTAAATCTAAGTTAATTACAGACTTGATTACCAGAAGTCGTTTATTTCATCGTTACACATACAGTTGATAATGGCGGGAACTCTTCAAACCCTAATTTGTACCCCAAATCCAAATTCAACTCGAAATCAAATCTTCAATCGAAATGTACAATTTCTCCCTCCAATTCATCTTCAACCCTCCAATAATTCAACATTTCCTAACCCTAATTTGCAACATTTCCCCAAATTTCATTTGGTATCGAATCAAACTGTGAAAGTGAGAGTGAGTGATGGTTACAATGGAAATCAACACTCTAGGGTTCATTGGGCAAAGCCCTTGTTGAAATTTGCAGAAACTAACTTCCTCCCAATAGGTAAATTGTCAATTTGTAGAGATATTTTTGTACCCAAGTTGTTAATTTAGGTCAAATCATGTGTTATATGTAGTAACAGTTGATTTTTTTTATTATTGTTGAATGATTTATAGTTGGACTTAGTTAATGTATGGTAACAATAACATTAGGTACCGAATCGAGTTAGGCTTCGCTTGGTATCTCGAAACATTCACGATTGGGAAAATCTTGGATTATTGAAGCTTTGTTCTTGTAAGTGAATCTAAGGGTTAGCAACTGTGGGGTCATTGGAAATAATCGGAAACGGTTGATTTATGGAGCTATTTTTTGAATACCAAGCAAAGCGTTAGTTTAGTTAAAGTTTAGCTAAATATACCTAGTTATGATTTTGTGCTAGGTTTATAATGGGCACTACTTATACCAACTTGAGAATTTTGGTGAAATTTGCTTTCCCATATTTTCGCAAGTTAATGAGCCATGATTATGCTTATGCTTCTTTGATCAAGCTTCTTGTACCAATTTGTTTATATTTTAGCTTATTCTTATGTTGTTCTATCTGTAGTTTGTTTTCTAACAACAAATATATTTCCAGCTCTCGTCTGTGGAATTACTCTGGGACTTGCAAATCCTAGTCTTGGGTGTCTTGCTCATAGATATTCTATGTCAAAATTCAGCACTTTCGGAATTTTTCTGATCTCGGGTAAGATTTTTAAATTGATTTTTTTTGTTTATCATGTT
The DNA here is from genome assembly GCA_014058105.1 of Kingdonia uniflora. Lineage (NCBI taxonomy): Eukaryota > Viridiplantae > Streptophyta > Magnoliopsida > Ranunculales > Circaeasteraceae > Kingdonia > Kingdonia uniflora. Next base: position 6,505,402 of record JACGCM010000816.1, on the reverse strand, counting down.
ATTTTGTATGTTTATTTCCTTTATGACTTCTCTTTCTTTTGATTTAGGGCTAGTTCTGCGGAGTGAGGAAATTGGAGCAGCTGCTGAAGCATGGCCTGCAGGACTTTTTGGGATAGTATGAACTCAAAATTGCTATGTACCTTTTCTATTTGTATGTTCTTTTCGCATATTGTTACTTTTTCAACTCTACATTTTTCCATCTCGATTAACTTAGAACTTACTTTTAGCTGTCTGTGTAAATAATTTTAGGCTTTATTGATAACTAAAGAGAACAATACAACACAATCAAAAAGTCGCCCCTTTCCAATTAGGAACAAGCTAGTATGCACAAAATGAAATAATAGCCCATCAAAAGCCAAGCAATCAGGTTTTGCCCATACTCAAGTCCATCCATTCAGTAATTCCAATTAGGAACAAGCTAGTATGCACAAAATGAAATAATAGCCCATCAAAAGCCAAGCAATCAGGTTTTGCCCATACTCAAGTCCATCCATTCAGTAATTCCAAGCACACTCCCTTCATATCATCTCCGCTTTGCGCCAAAAAAAGAAAAAGACGAGGGGTTTATTTCTGATAATAATCCTTCCACTGAGTTTTGCCTCCATTCATATTTCCTCTCACTTCTTCCCGGCCATACCCCTAAAGCACTATGAAAAGGGGGAACCATGACATCACCTTGCCACGGCTGGTGAGGATACTCAATTTCTGTTACAAATATGAGGCCAAGATACCTCCTCTTTGGTAAACAAGTCAATCCAATATTATTGGCAAGGGGGCAATGAAGAACTAAATGGGTAATTTTGTCCTCATTTCTTATACACATAGATAAAGCGGATCACATTTTTTATAATTATAAGGGCCTTATTTGAAAAGGTTGCCCAGACAAAGAAAGAAACATTACATGGAAGATTGGAATCCAAATATCAGTTTTCAAAATATAAATAGGTTTGTCATGGACTGGATTAGACAGGTATTGTAGAAATATATTTCTGAGAACGCACACAGCATTCTACCCATATGTTTCTATCCTGCTTCCCTATATTAGGATGCAAACTAATTGACATCTCCAAAGAGTGATCACTAAATCCGCTTCCCAATCATTCATCTTTTTGATGATATACAAGAATCTAGAACGTGACTATATAACTTAAGTTCACCATATTTTGTAATGTGAATTTATGAGTATCTGATATAGTGAAAAATATGGGTACATCCCACAACCAAATTTCTCACAAAAGTATCACTTTATTTCCGAACTCTAACCTCACTCCCCTACCAAACCTCTCACTAATTTTTAGGACACTTCTCTAGACTCCACACCTGTAACTCTTAACAATTTCTCTAATACTCCACCCGTATTTCATTAATCAAAATCTGGAATTGTCTCCCTTCTCCACATCCTTGGCCCTCTTGATCAATTCTCAAACACCACTTGCCCGACAACGCAACATTTATAGCAGACAACTTAACCACAAGCCTCCTTCATTTTCAATTTTTAAAAACTGCTTCCGTCCTAACTGTTGATTCTTCTGGTTCTCCACTGAGTAAATTCGTTCATGATAGTTTCGAGAATCTTTTCCACGCTCATACATGAAGTAAACAAGTAGATAAGAAATTTAAAATTTGAACTTCAAGAATCTTTTAATGAGAGTGTCCTAAACAACTTCAATCATTTTTATAGAATCATGGCAAATCCTGTGATTTGCTAACAAAGTGAAAGAAAGAACTAATGATTAACTGGATTTGAAAAAAATGAGCTCGACCAAGTATCTTACAGTACTTAACGCAGGGGCAGAGCCAGGAATTTCATCCAGTGGGGGAGTCATGGAAAGCTGGGGTTCAGGGCCGAGACCTCCCCCCCACCACCACATACACACCAATAATATTAAAAGCTCTGAGGATTTTCTTAGTTGCAGGAAGGATACTTAGTGTTTTCCCTTTGAGTTGAGTGAAGTCAAATTACAATTTTCACATGAAATGTTCTACAATACAAAATACTTCTCTTAGGAAATTCAGGGGGGTCATTTAACCCCACTTACTCCTACCTAGCTCCGCCTTCTACTCAAACAAGTTTATTAGTCAAGGTTTTTGAAATCCTATTATTTTGCGTATAGATTGTTGATCTGACATGAGCAATTAAGATCAAGAAAAATGAATAAAGAACAAAATACATGGTTTCAATTTTTTCCCTTATTAATAAAAGTAAGATCAGCTTTCTAAATTCATTAAAACGAACCTAATGTTTTGCGTATGGATTGTTGATCTGACATGAGCAATTAAGATAAAAAAAATGAATAAAGAACAAAATACATGGTTTCAATTTTTTCCCTTATTAATAAAAGTAAGATCAGTTTTCTAAATTCATTAAAACAAACCTAATAATAATGATTTCTACACTAGATTTTTTATAGAACAAGATTTCTAAATCTAATAGACTTCTAATACTGATGTTTTCTTATTCTACTATATACATAAGAGTAAATCATATCTAATATTGGAAACAAATCCAATTTAGAAAATGAAATATAGTTACTAAGTTATGGGAGAATCTCTATCTGCGTGGGGATGTGTCTCGCGCAAATGACGACCTCTTCATATTCCGCTCGTCATTTTAATACAAGCCTTATTAACACTGCAATTTAATTTTGATCAATGGTGCAAATGTTATAAAAGCTAACTACTAATAGGGTCAATTAGTTTTTGGTGAGTGTTCCTCCTTTTCTCATGTTACTGGGGATACCATTATCATTTGGAGTTTAAGTGTGAAATATTACATTATACATAGACTTTTACTGCAACAGTTGTGCTACTGCTAAGGTTTTTTTTTTCTTTTGCATAGGGGCACTAATGGATGATCGTGATGAAAGCCACTTCCTTTAGCTTTTTCTTGTTTGTTCTTGCAGGTATCTATTCTGGTACTCAGCCCAATATTTTCAAAGTTTATTCTTCAAGTTCAGCTGGCTCCTCAAGAGTTTGTCACAGGTATCATTACTGAATCTTCGTGTAAAGCATATATGTTTCAAGTAATCTAGCTGATTGATTTCAAGTTCGCAATAGGTTCTCTGCATTCACAGGGGTGTAGTTGTAATTAGTAATTCTATGCTAGGACGTGATTTTGATTAGGTCATGTACCAGCTTACGTAAACAAAATGTATTCAATAACATGAAGTACATACTTCTGTATCCATGATTCCTCTAATCTCTCTTTTTTTGTCAATCATCTAATTCATGTTAGACCTTATTTCTAGTCGTTTTCTAGAGGTAACATTTCATCTCATACAGGCTTAGCAATTTTTAGCTGCATGCCAACAACATTATCGAGTGGAGTGGCACTGACACAGGTATGCTAATCTTACTATTTTGTTTGTATCAAACTTCATTGTCATTTTATTTACTTTCTGATATAACGCAATTTTCAGCTTGTTGGAGGAAACTCTGCTCTAGCTCTTGCAATGACGGTGATATCTAATCTGTTAGGCATTCTCTTTGTAAGTACATGATCCTTCACGCATTAGTTATTTGAATTATGAGCATGACCTTTGTTTAATGTTGGGTACTTTCTTAAGTCTGTTGCATATAAATGAATATTCTTAACAAATGCACATGTAAATTATTACACTTTTGTTACTTGATTTTGGCTTATCTAGCTGACATACTATATTATAGTATGCATTGATGAATGTGTAAGCCTTTATAAGCTTCATACTCCTCGCATCCATCAAACACCGATACAGTATATGTGTCCTTTTTACGTAGCAGTTGTCCCTTACCTCTTTAATCATTACTTTATCCAGTATCCTGGTTCTAGATTAGGTATTACTAATTACATATTAAAATCCTGGATCAATATTGTGAAGAACCTATAATTTTGATAGTCAACATTTATGTGGATTATAGTCCCATGTTACATAGAATCCCATCAGTAGTAAACATTTATGTAGATTATAGCTCCCACATATCAGTGTAAGAAAATTTCCTATATATACCGATGTGTTTATGCTTTGTTTGTTAAAAAAGAAAGATCTGTGTGCTTTCACTGAAACTACAACCGTAGAAAAGTTAAATCGTGAGATAGGATTGATATTAATACATTACCAACCTTAATATTTTAAAAACAAACTAATATGTATAATTGATAATCTATACTTTTAATTTTCTACCAGAGTCTCAAGAAAGGTATTCTAACAATTGTTATAAACTTTAGGTGCCTTTCTCTCTCTCAAAGTTCATAGCAGATAGCGTTGGTGTATCTGTCCCAACTGGACAACTTTTTAGAAGCCTCATTACAACTCTTTTGGTCCCTCTGATTTTGGGGAAGGTATTTCTGCTATATCTTAATAGCTATGTTTCTGCGAAGAACGACATTCTTAAAAGAAGTTCAAGACCATCCTTGTATGTAGAAACATTAAGTCTAATTTGGTTTCTCCTTCACAAAGATACTCTTTTTTGGAGATTAATACGGAGGGCTCTTATTGAGTGTTCTATAAGAGGGCCTTGCTATTGTTGGTCGGTCGGATAATTGCATGTATATATATTTTCTGCATCCTCTGATGGTCTAGCATACAAAACTGAGATTTATTTCATTAAATAAGGAAGCTGTAACAAGCGATCACTATGTACTTCAATTTTTTTTTTATGCACCCCAAAGTATTTGCCACTCATCCATATAAGTGGATCTAATCGACCACCGATAACATGATAATAGGTCCCTTATGGAATACTAAGCGGCCTATTTTTCAATAATTGCTTAGTATATAAAAGATAACAGTATATGTTTTGTATATTCTTTTATGGTTTGCAGCACTCACATACTTCTTATTTATAGGTCTTTCGAGATTGCTTTAATGGTGAGTTGTTACTCTCCCCGATTTTATTTTTATGTAGTAACAACACATAGAACTCTAAAAAGTACCTACCTACAAAATGTTTTTGTGTAGTATATATACGTTGTTCTGATCTGATGACGCATGCATTACAGGTGTGGCGGAGCATGTCGATAAAAATCGCAAGCTTTTATCAAAGATTAGTGCGATCTTCCTTAGTCTTGTAAGACTTAAAGAACCTTGGGCCTTTTAGTTTCAAGTTCTTTGATGATATAAATATGAGGCACGTGAATACGTGATATTGAAGTTATTACTTAGTTATCAGATTGACCATTGATAGAAAACTAGCATAACTACTTGAGGTCTTTTTTCTTCGTCTCTATCTGCTGTCTTGCAACTGTCTAAAAAATCACTATTTAATAGATATCATTGTCAATTCTAACTTGTTATGCTTCTTTTATTCTAGGTCCCTTGGATACAAGTGAGCAGATCGAGGTCACTGCTTTTAATGGTCAAGCCAACAGCGTTTCTTGTGGCTATTTGGATGGGAATGTATGTACCAATTTCACCTTAACTTAAGCGTGCTATTTATATTTTTTTTGTTTTTCATTGTAAATAATAATTACCACCTGGTGCAGGTTTCTGCATCTTATCCTATTAGCATTTAATACACTTGCAGCACAGAGCCTCTCAGTCGTCCCAGGTGGTAGGAAATCTGTTTTTGCTAAGAAAGAGAATTCTCGAGCTCTTGTAATTGTTGCTAGTCAGGTTAGTGTATAAAAGTGTTTTCAGATTATTACATTTCCGTTTGTAACAAAATCTATTGATGCGTGCGTAGCTAGTAGACAGTCTATAAACGGAATAATAAACTAAATTGTGCTAGCTAGTAGTAAGCCTATTGGGCCATTACTGTATTTTGAGAATGATCTGGACTGCATTTTGTGTTGAGGTCATTTTATGATATTACCTTATATGAACAGTAGTAATAAGAGATATCTCTTCTCTCTTCACGACCAATGTATTGCAGAAGAACCTGAAAAAATTTGTGGTTCAATCACACGTGCTTTTATTGGTTAGTAGCAGGAGAAAGTATCACAAAACAGTGCCAAACCAGAAGAGGGCTTCTTCAAAAGTCTTTTCTATTATTTAAGACATCTACTTTTGAAGCATATTAATGAAATTGGTTTCCTAGCCTTTCCTCCTTGGACCTGCATTATATTATTTACCACGAAACAAGAACTAGGTAACTGTTTTCAAAATCTTGATATATGAGCTTGTTTTGTAGAAAACACTTCCAGTCATGGTAGCAGTTGTAGAACAACTATGTGGTTCGCTGGGGGAATCTGGCTTGCTAGTTCTACCATGTGTCGCAGCACATATTAACCAGGTTAGTCACCATTTATATATTTTTTGTTGTATCTCTTTGTTCAATTTTAAACTGCAAACCAACAGCTTTAGCTTACCTTTACTTATTGTAGATCATCATCGACTCTTTTCTCGTGAACTTCTGGCTTGGGAAGGACCAGTCATCGAACGAGTTGAAAGAAGCTTAAAGAATGAGAGAGCATGTGAAACATGATCTGATAATCGGCCAAACTCAATGGTCAGTCTTCAATATGTTATTTATTATGAATTTCCTTCCCTCTGTGACTCCTGTTCATATCCTTGTTTCATATTCAATTTGGAATATAGGGAAATGACAAGTGTTTTTGTGGATAAAAATGAACAGTGTTTATGATGTATCACGGGTTTTCACCGAACGTACGTATACTTAGAAACAGGGCGTCTCTCTCTAGGGCGCTTAGTCGACGCCACTCTCTCCCATGGTGTTGGTTATTCATTTTCTTAATGATTGTATTTTCAGAGATTTCGGTTTTAATGGTTTAATTTTTGAGGTCAACAACTGAGAGTGGTTTGGTCGATTGCACTTGAAGGAGTGTTTGCCCAATTGATCATGCCATAATCAGATGTATGTTTTTCGTGTCCAACCACTTTCACCGGAAGGCAAATCTGGTAAGGTGGTAGTGAACGTGAAGGGAATAATTGGTCGCTATTTCTATTGATATTTTTGGTGGTTTTTATTGATGTCATCTAAAGATGATATCCGTTTCATAGTTTTGCATCGAAGTTATAGCATTAATTAAGGTCGCAGTGATGTCATTGGTTATTACTAGTTGTATAAAAGTTTGTGATTTGTTACTTCGACAGTGTTACTACTTCAACATTTTAGTAGTGAGTATTCTTTTTCTTAAACTAGATATTTATGGGTCTAGGGACCATGAACTGTTATAGAAACCAAGTGACATTATATATGAGATTGAGATGAAAAAAAAAAACATTAAGATGTTTTGATTTTGAAAGAGAGCATTAACAATTATGCTTAAACTAGCTTTACATTCAAGTAAGTGTTAAGATAAATGTGATTATATTAGTTGTTAGGCAATGAATTTACGTTCCCGTTGGTACTAAGTCAGTCATGGGGTTTTGGAATTTGGTATCTCATTAACATTGAAATTATGGTGTTATTGTTTCAAGTTATTTTTGTTGTGTTTAAAGATATTATTTAGTAGTGGCGGGGACGAAATTTCTTTTTAGAGGTTTAATATGTAATGCCCTTGGCATTTTTGTCTTATTCCGGATATATGTATTTAGCATATTATGATATATCTAGTGATTTCGGTGAGAATTGTGTCATGTTTAAAGTGCGGTTGTAAATTAGTTAGTTTGCAACCGGCTACACATTAAAATACTAGGTTCAACCCATATCAGTTTAATAACAACTAAATAAAGATGCCATGAAGCATGTCTAAGGATTGGTTCATAACCCTTAAAGTTACTTGGATTAATAGCTTATTCACCTACTAGCTGATAGTTGTACTCATTACAACCAGATTTGCATACTAGTTAGAGTTATGTCAGATATGCTTCCTCATTGATTTTATGATAAACATATGCCATAGAGTGATGGATAAGACACGATGATATGCAGGCTTAAGCGTTCCTTTTTCAACCTAATGATTCAGGGATTAAAGTCAAGGGTGCTCTTTGTTGATTAAAGACTAGGTTGTACGTTTAACGAGCTTTAAATGAATGTGAGATGTTCCACCTGATTGGTCCCGCAACTACAATCATGAATACGTTATATTGGTGTGTGGTTATATAAATGACTTATGTTACGGAGAGAGTATTAACCTAGTTTACTAACCACATGAAGCTTATACAGAGACTGGCAATTAGGCATTAACTGCTAGGTTATGCTTAGATGAAGTATATATTAAGATAGGCATGTTACATTAGTCTATGCTTATATATGGAATAGAGGTTATCTAGGTTGTGTGTGAAGAAAGAAACATAAGAGATTAACAGTATTAAACAAGATTGGCGGGGTCGTTTCTCAAATAGAGCAACTTAACCACCTTATCGTTCAAGAAGTTAATTACATGCTAGAGATATGACTGTAATTATTTAAATTAGTAAAACTAATTATGAGAGTTTGAGAGCAAGAGATTATATAGAGGGAGTCGTGATTGAGATCTTGTACACGGTGACTATAAGTTCATTTATCAGATATGATTCGTTTCAGTCAGGTCTAGGTCTAGTGGTTAACCTTCGGCATTTCCATGGGTGATAATCCCTAAAAGACGATTGGTCAGGTCACAAGGATTGGCAGATTTCGTGGCATCTCCATAGGTTAACATCCTTAAAAGACAATTGGTCAGGTCGAAGAGTTTTACCACAGGCATCTCCGTGGGTACTACACCCTAAAAGAGACACATCCAGAAAGGATTGGATTATTCTTTCCGAGCAAAGGACGGAAGAGAATTATTCTTTTGAGCAGAAAAAGGAAGAGAATTATGTATCGGGCAAAAAATAGAAGAGAATTAAAAGGACTTAACGTGTACAACATACTTTAGGACATCAACCCAATTTAGATATTACGTGTTAATTACCAATGTTATAAGAGGATTTAACATCAATCACATTGTTCTATATCCAGTCATCGGTGCACTTATCCATTAACTTTGATGCTCGATAGAGTATGCCAGATATTTAGATATTCCTAGAGTCCGTTACTTATACAACCCTATATATTATTCTTTATTGTGAGGATCATCGTTCTTGCTTGGTTGTGGCTTGCTAACGCTTTGCGCAATATTACATTTCAGAGACATTTCACTAGTAGTGCATTCAGGTTCACTTGAGGGTCGAGTAGTCATACATGGGGTGTCCTTTTGAGGCGTTCTTTTAGTTGATTTGTTTTTGTTCCTGTGAGACTATTTTTGCTAGATTGTTTGTAGCCATGTTGAATGGTTGAGTTTGTAAATTTTTTTTACTAAACCAATATTTCACTTATCTTTTTTCCGCTGCATTTCATCGTGTGTAGATGTAGTATCTTTCAGTTCCTATAATTTACTACATTCGTTGAGGGATGCCCGACCTGTTCACTGCCTTGAGGTGCGTATTCTGAGAAGTCTTAGAATACGGATTTTGGGTCGTGACAGATTGGTATTAGAGCTGAAGGTTAATTCCTATCTCTATTCTTGTACTCATAGGTTGAGTAAATTCTTAAAGCGAGTTAGGATGATTCCTTGGTGTTTTGTGTCTTTCGCTTGTTGTTGGTTTTGGTGTTAATATCTTAATACCTTGTGGTGAAGTCGATAATCAGTGCCTTTGGGAAATATTCTTATCTTATATCTTTAGGAATTCAGAGTTAGAATCCTTGTCGATTTCTTTCCTAAAGGGTTGTCATTGTCTGTTTGGAGTGTCTCGTTTTGGGGTGAGAGAGGCTTGTGTTGTAGTTTAGTTCTTATTGTGAGAATGTGGGTGTTAATTTTAAGTTGATTGTAATTTTGCGGTTTAAGAATTAGTCGTTTGTTGTGTGCGTGTTATCAGTTTTTCTGCGGATTGTTTGCATTGATATTTGTTTGACAAGATGCTTTTTTTTTGGAAGTTAGAAGTTTCATAAGTTGGGTTGGGCATCGGCTAAACTATAATTAGAGTGTAGATTTCATTTCGTTGTTTTTAACTTTGTAGATGTGATTAGTGCTTATGAGTATAGCATCGTAGGTCTACGTTTTGTTGTTTGTGAACCATATGTTGAAACGGTTGACAAGTTGGCGGTTATGTCATAGAGACGATGAGGTCCATAATTAATTTTAGTGTATTTATGGGTGAATCTCGTACAATACGAGTTGCATCGAGTGTGTACATCTAAGTGGTGTTGGCATTTTATCCGATTGGTGATTCTGTTGGAGAATTTTAAGTTTCTTATTTGAAACCGTCGAAGCCTTGATAGCCATTTGGAATGGCTTTGACATTTCCTCAATCTATTTATTACTCCGAGAGATAAAACCCTAAACATATAATGTCCTAGCCTTGTTAGTAAAGTGTTCATGTTGTATTATAAACTACTTGTTGGTAAATTGTGGCTCCTTAGGTGGTGTGAGATACACTTGGGTATCTGCTAGAGTTCACGTTCGTATTCATTAATTGGGGACTTGGGGTAGTAAAGTGATTTGTCCAAATTCAGGGGGTAAGATGATTAGTGGAAATCCATGAATTTTCATTTAGTCTTTCGTAAGTTATAGTTAATTATAGCATGTACATCATCTTAGGTGGTTATTTACATGTCTTTCATCTTGTCTTCATCGGGGATGTGTAGAATACTTTGCCTATAATTTTTCCGATTTCGAATTTTATCTCATATGTAGTGTAGAGATCAAAATTTTGTAGACAATGGAGTTTAAACCTGTTCTAATGGGATACAATGTGTTCTCCCATGGTCTTGGTTATTCATTTTCTTAATGATAATATTTTTAGAGATTTCGGTTTTAATTGTTTATGATTTTTTTGAGGTCAACAACTGAGAGTGGTTTGGTCGATTGCACTTGAAGGAGTGTTTGCCCAATTGACCATGCCATAATCAGATGTATGTTTTTCGTGTTCAACCACTTGCACCGGAAGGCAAATCTGGTAAGGTGGTAGTAAATGTGAAGGGAATAATTGGTCGTTATTTCTATTGATATTTTTGGTGGTTTTTATTGATGTCATCTAAAGATGATATCCGTTTCATAGTTTTGCGTCGAAGTTATAGCATTAATTAAGGTCGCAGTGATGTCATTGGTTATTACTAGTTGTATAAAAGTTTGTGATTTGTTACTTCCACAGTGTTACTACTTCAACATTTTAGTAGTGAATATTCTTTTTCTTAAACTAGATATTTATGGGTCTAGAGACCATGAACTGTTATTGGAACCAAGTGACATTATATATGAGATTGAGATGAAAAAAGAAAACATTAAGATGTTTTGATTCTTGAAAGAGAGTATTAACAATTATGCCTAAACTAGCTTTACATTCGAGTAAGTGTTGAGATAAGTGTGATTATATTAGTTGTTAGGCAATGAATTTACGTTCCGTTGGTACTAAGTCGGTCATGGGGTTTTGGAATTTGGTATCTCATTAACATTGAAATTATGGTGTTATTGTTTCAAGTTATTTTTGTTGTGTTTAAAGATATTATTTAGTAGTGGCGGGGACGAAATTTCTTTTTAGAGGTTTAATATGTAATGCCCTTGGCATTTTTGTCTTATTCCGGATATATGTATTTAGCATCTTATGATATATCAAGTAATTTCTGTAAGGATTGTGTCATGTTTAAAATGCGGTAGTAAATTAGTTAGTTTGCGACCAGCTACACATTAAAATACTAGGTTTTATTTTTCCTAGATGATAAGAGTTTTCGGATTTGAGTTTGGTTAAGATTAGGGTTTTCCCCTAAGAGCATCTACAACAATTAACAGGGTGAATCCAATGAATTTCAAGGTGAATCCAATCCATATAACATATTTCCACAGCAGTCAAGGTGAATTTCAAGGTGAATTCCCAACACGTAGTTCTGAACCGTGCGGCGTTACTACGCACAGTTCTGAACTGCACGGCATAATAATAATAATAAAGATCTCTCCACGTGGCTCAATCTAGGGCGTCCATTACCCAACGCGCAGTTAAGAAAGGCGTGGCATGAATCCACCAAAAATCCACCCTGGGGGTGGATCGCCACGTCACCAATCGACTTAGCTGCTGGGAACCAAAAACGGTGGATTTGAGGGTGAAAACCAAATCCACATTGCCACGTCATAATCCACCTAGCTGTTGTGGATACTCTAAGAGATCAAAAGAGTTACCATTAGTCCCCAACTGAAAAGAAGGGAGGAGAGTCCATGGTTATCACGTCACAGAAAGGAGAGTCCTTGATTATCACTTTTTGAGAGAGAACATAGAGAAGCCTTATTCTCTAATCTCTGTCATTAACACTCTGCCACTACATCATCCGGAGAGAGAGAGAGAAAAGAGCTTACATCATCACATGAGGGATTATTTGAATCTTAACCTACCTGCTTCTCATTACAATTAAACCTCACCTTCTTGCTTTTGGAAAGCTACTGCCTTGGGGAGATAATCTCATATGCTTGCTTCATCACTCATCATTATGGAAAATAAGCTCTATTAAGTTGAAGTCTATTGACATTAAAGGGAAAGCATTTGCTTCTGGATTGAAGGAGTGGTTGGTGAATTTTGTGGCGGCTCCCCGCCTTATGCTCTTACATTCTTCATTACAAGCAAGTGCGTCGATTTTTCAATTTAAATTATAATTAAATTTTGTTTGTATGGTTAACGATCTTCTTTGCGATATCTTATGGTAGGGATTAAACCTTGTTGCTTCACATGTATTACTGGAGTTCTTGCTAAATTGCACCCTTAAACCTTGTGAGGTTCAGCCCATATCAGTTTAATAACAACTAAATAAAGATGCCATGAAGCATGCCTAAGGATTGGATCATAACCCTTAAAGATACGTGGATTAATAGCATATTCACCTACTAGCTGATAGTTGTACTCATTACAACCAGATTTGCATACTAGTTAGAGTCATGTCAAATATGCTTCCTTCATTGATTTTATGATAAACATGTGCCATAGAGGGATGGATAAGACACGATGATATACAGGCTTAAGCGTTCCTTTTTTAACCTAATGATTCAGGGATTAAAGTCAAGGGTGTTCTTTGTTGATTAAAGACTAGGTTGTACGTTTAACGAGTTTTAAAAGAATGTGAGATGTTCCACCTGATTGGTCTCGCAACTACAATCATGAATACGTTATATATAAATGACTGATGCGAGAAAAACTCGGTCTTTAAATACCCTGCTCAAAACTACGGGTGTCGTAATATAGTAAGGGTAAGCGGGGGTCGAATCCACGGCGAGTAAACGTATTAAAAATATAATTTCCTAATTAACTAATAAACGAATCTAAACTAATTTTGATAAAAAAGTTTTGATCTAAAACATAAATCTAAATTACTAACTTTTGGTACGATTATAAGGAAAAGAACCTAGGTTTTGGATCACTTCCGACTTAGTTTACTAAACGATATGAAAACGGTAACTTCTATCCGCACGCAATAGCCATGGCTAGGTCTATTCGGGTCTAAGATCTAGTGTTTGTGGCAAAAACCCTAAGTAAGAACTTCGTTGTTCATGGATAATCAGATCTAGGGTTTATAAACTCTTTTTCATGGCTAGGTGGAGAGTATTAACTCTAGTGATCTAGAATTCCTTTTAAGCGTGAAAACAATCGAATATGGCTAATTCGACATCTTTCTCATATCTGTAGTAACTTAGAGTTGTCATGGGTAGATCAACTCTTCGTAACTTCAAATAAGAGAATTGAAGATTAATTATAGATCTAAATTACTATTAACATCAATTTAGCTCACTTCACCGGAGGTTCAATCCTTAGCCTAAGCTAAGGAGATTAGCTCTCCATTAATGGTGTTGATCACAGCTTAAATTAAACGCAAAAAATAAAAGAGAAAAATACTGAAAAACGTAAGCTTTATTCCTTCCTGAGATTGAGATGTGTAAAATGCATTAAATTGCTCTCCTATTTATAGGAGATAGGAGAGACTTATTTACAATTCTAAAACTCTACCAGATAAATCTTATCTCATGTTAATCATTGTAGAGTCCTTCATCATCTTTATTCCATGGAGAAGATAGGAGAGAGTTGTTTACAATTTGGAAACTCTATCCCTAAGTAAAAATAAATCATTGTAGAGTCATTTATCATCTTTATTCCATCGAGAAAATCTACAAGTATATTGAATGTAGGCATCTTCCTTGTGCCTGAGAGACTGCTCGAGATGTTTCAACTCTTTATACCTTCTATTAGATATATTTTTTCTACTTATTAGCTCCAACAGTGATAAGTGCCTGAAAATAAGAAAATGTTACTAACATTAGAAATTAATATATCGGGATTAACAAAACGATACTTTTAGGCGTATTAATCTTACGTATTTCTACGTCTATCAAATACCCTCGAACTTACCATTTTGCTCGTCCCGAGTAAAATAAAGAAATAAAATTAAACTAAGAAAGGAAACCACTTTCGCAGGACTCGCGATTGTATTTAACGTATGCAGCAAGCCCTTAAACCCCCAGTTGTCCCTGGTGGACGAGTGTTGTCTCGTGAGGGTTTATAGTGACTATACCCACAAAAGTCCATAATGGCATTATGGCAATTCTAAATAACAAGAGACTCATTTCCTGTCAATTTATCCTTATTTTGTTATGACAAAAATATGCAAGCAGGAAATTCCTTAAAACCATTTATTCCCTGAGTATACCATAGAATATATTGTACTTATCCGAAACCAGAGATATACCTCATGATTAGAAATAAATTCAAGTATTTTATTAGATATATCTGAGTGTATTGTGAAGATAGTTTTATTGCTTAATACATTGTCTAGAATCATTGAGTCAGTGGATGGTAGTCGAGTACTTACTGGAATAAATTTAACGGTCAGTTTGACAAGTGCCTTAGTCAATTTTACTCCCCGGTATCTTATTTTTCATAGGCTTTTTGAGTACATTGTTTCTTAGTGAAGCCTCTGTAACAAGAAGTTTTCGGTCGACAATCTCCGCCAGTTGACTAAGGTTGCCGGGGTTTGGTGCCCCTTCGTGACCTAGACTCGGGATTCTCACAAGTAACATTTTTCGTACTCATTTCACATAGTTCATGGTCATACTCGAGATTGGTGATAATTTTTCATCTTTTAGTTCTTAATCATGTGAGTAGCCTTGCAGCGTGAAAGTTTTAGAAGCAACTTTGGCTTCTTCTTTTTTTCTTTCGGGAATGAACTTATTTTTAGGCAGTTGTCTCCTTTGAAGCGAATTATTCCTGACATAAATACTAGATTTCCATAAAATTGGTCAATAACCTATCGAATGCACCAATTACAAAACTATAGTGAAGTACAAGTTTTTAAAATATACCACGTTAACTTGAATTAGTCGTTAATTAAAATATAATACATCTAACTTAAGATGGTGTAAAAATATTGTAGTATATACTTGTAATCTTTTAAGTTCATGGTTTCTTTTTAGATTTATTCGAGTTTCTCATCCAATATTTTTGTCAAAATAAATTCAGTCTAAATGTTGGAAAAGTACATCAAAAATTGCCAAGAGTGTCATTATTTAACTTTTCTTCAAAAAAATATTTAAAAAATAATTTTCCTACTCTCAAACTTAAATGAAATATTGCCCATAATATTGGAGAACAAAAAATAAATGCCAAGACGTTGGCTATTGACGTTAAAAGTTTTTCTAGTATGATAATTTTTTACTTTAGCCCAACCATTTTGGTGTATGTTTACGACTTCAAACATGTTATGCCAACGGGTTTGTAATTTTCTAAGAAAAAAACGCAGTTTAGAGTTAAACAATAAGACTTTTTGTCTTGGTGTAAAAAAAATTTAGACTATATGTTTATCATGATATGTTTTAGTCTAATCCTTATATATTTTAGCATTATCGTACGCCTCGTCTTATTTTTTATAACTCACTTAGTTGAAGTTTTCGATGAAGTCCTGCTGCGTCTATTTAAAAATTAAATCTCTTAATTAGGGCTGTACAGAGAAACCGGCGAAACCGAACCGGACCGAACCGACGGTTTTGGGCGATTTTTAACAGGGCTGGTTCGGTTTACGGTCTGAAAATACAGGAACCAGACTACCCCGGTTCGGTTACTGGTTACCCGCCCCGGTTAACCGGCCAAACCGAACCGGGGGTAAAACTAGTAAAATATCCCTACACTATATATACTTAATTACCTATTAGGTTATCTTCATTCTCCAGTTCTCACTTCTCAGCAGCTCGCCTCTCTCTCTCTCAGTCTCAGCAGCTCTTCTCTCTCTACACTTTATAACTCTCTACAGCAGCTCGCCTGAGCTGAGTCACCTCTCTCTACAACAACTCTTCTCAGTTCTCAGCAGCTCGCCTCTCTCTCTCAGTCTCAGCACCCGAATCGTCGTACCTTGAATCAGAGGAGGAGGAGCAGTTTGGACCTGAATCAGAGGAGGAGCAGTTTGGACCTGAATCAGCTCTGTTTTGCTCTTCTTTCACACAAAGGTACCTGAATCAGCTCTGTTTATGTAGGGTTTGATATCTAGAAGTGGGGGTGGGTGCAATTGTGCAACATAAGTTGGCCCGGGGAATTTAAGTTGTTTTTCTTTTTGTGATTTTTGAACAAAATTTGGTGATAATGATGTTATCTTGTTCTATTTCAGTTCGGCTCTTTGTCCTTGTAAAGTCTTATGTAACTTCTTTCCATGGAAATAAATTTACCTTTTGAGAAAGAATTTTATTCCATCCTCATATGATCTTACAACTTTAGACTTATATGATTTGCAATGTCTATATGGATATTTGAAAAAGACTAAGGAACTGGCATTATCTAAATACGGGACCTCGGGTCTACAGGCAACATGGTCTGTAGATTTCTTCATTCAAGATAGTCCAAAGTCTAAAGCTTCCACTGACTGTTTCATACCTAGATGGTGAGGTTCTAGTACACCATAATTACTTTTCTTGAAAAGATAATAGTTGCAAGACAGATACTTGCCTTGAAATGATTATGGACTTTAATCATTTACAAACTCACTGAAGAGTGTAAACTACTTTGATCCACCAAATAAATACAACTGTGGGGGCAGTACATTTTCGACTACAATTGGATATAAACTACTTGGACTAATCGCTAAAATGTACTTATAATGGAGGTCAAATCACTGCTTGTAAACATACCAAATTTCTCCTATATAAAATAAAATGTGAGTTACACATTAATACACATTAAACACTTGACAACAAATGTGCAAGTGCTTCCGCCCTCAAAACAGATTGTCTTCCTAGATAGGTTGCACCAGCCATCACAAAACTCCCACAGTGTCTTGAATTGCTGTAAACTGTGAACTATAATTTGATTTATCATTTGGTTATCTAATTATCTGTAAACTGTAATTTGATTATCTGTAAACTATAATCTGATTATCTGTAAATTGTAAACTGTAAACTGATTATCTGATAATTCTGATTTACTGTCTGTAATTCTAATTTGCTGTCTGTAAATTTTGTCCTTTTCTCAGTAATGGCGAGTTCTTCTGTTGATGAAGTGCAACAAATGAATGTGAATGATGTTCTTGAGAGTGAGAGGCAGAGCCAACCAGCTGAATCTTTACAATCGACAAAGCGAAGTCGAAAGGGAAAAGTTACATCCAGAGGTATGGGAACATTTTACTAAAGTAAAGGATAGTAAACCTCATAAGTCAAAATGTAATTATTGCAATTTGTTGTTTGCAAGTGATTCCTCGTTTAATGGTACTTCTACCTTAAGAGGTCATTTATATCTTCGATGTAAGAGTACTAGTAATCCTTGTAGAGTACCACCCGTTGATGATAAGCAACAAACCCTTAGCTTTAAAAGAAAAAATGGAGGACAAGAACAAGATCTTGTGCCTATCTTATTTAGCCAAGATTCTTGTAAGAAAACACTTACCAAAATGATAATTATGGACGAGCTCCCATTTAGATTTGTGGAAGGTGAGGGTTTTTTGGATTTTTGTGATCTTCTTTGTCCAAGATTTAAGGTTCCTTCACGTGTAACAATAGCTAGGGAGGCTATTGCTATATACGTGGAAGAAAAGAAGAAGTTGAGTAGTATTATAAGAGCCTACAAAATTTGCGTCACTACCGATACTTGAACCTCCATTCAAAATATAAACTACATGTGTCTCATCGCACATTATATCGATAGTGAGTGGAGATTGAATAAAAGGATACTCAACTTCTGCGTGGTTCCGAACCATAAGGGTGAGACAATCGGAAAGATGGTGGAGAAATGCCTTCTAGAATGGAAAATAGATAGTATATTAACTGTCACATGTGATAACGTAAGCTCTAATAATTTGGCAATAGAATGGTTGAAGAAGAAGACGAAACATTGGAAAGATGTAGTTTTAGAACATGAGTTCATACATGTTAGGTGCTCCGCACATATTTTAAATCTTATTGTGAAGGATGGGCTAAAGCAATATGACACGGCAATAGCTCGAGTGCGTTTAGATATGTGAGGTCGTCTCCATCTAGATGGTTGAAGTGGAAAAATTGTGTGAAAGAAGCTAAAATTGAATGTAAGAAGTATGTATGTTTAGATGTACAAACGAGGTGGAACTTCACGTACATTATGTTGGCGTCGGCAGTAATGTTTGAAGATGCATTTGCGAGATTGCAAGATGAGGATGTTGGGTATATACAATACTTTGTTAGGAAAGATGGTGTTGTTGGCGTGCCTCCAGGAGAAATGATTGGGATAAAGCTAGATTGTTTGTTGAGTTTTTGGGTGTTTACTACGATACAACCACCAAAATTTCTGGGTCCAAGTATGTTACATCTGACATTTTATTTGATGAGATAGTAAATATCAAGAGTAGCTTGAAAGAACTATCAAACCATATTGATTTTAGTTTAATGTCCATGGGTATGAGTATGATTGAAAAATATGATAAGTACTGGGACATTGAAAAGATTAACCCATTGCTATTAGTTGCTGTTATTCTTGATCCTCGTTTCAAGTTGGAATATATTGAATATGGGTTAAGTGGGTTGTATGAGAATGCCAAAATTGTTTTGATAATTGAGAAAGTAGAAAAAACACTTCAGAGTTTGTATGTAGCTTATGCTAGAAATAACCAAAACCTAAATGCAACATCAAGCTCAAGTGTTAGTGAATCAATTGTGATAAATAATGTGAGGGAGAACAAGGCTTCTAAGTGGCAAAAACATAAGCAAGAGAATTTGGGGAACACGACAGAAGTTGAGAAGTACTTTAAGGCTACTCTTGAAGAAGAAATAGAAGGACAATCATTTGATATTTTGTGTTGGTGGAAAAATAATTCCACCAAGTATCCGATCATCTCTCTCATAGCACGCGACGTATTAGCTATTCCTGTGACTTCAGTTGCATCTGAGTCTGTTTTTAGCACAGGGGGACGCGTACTTGATCCTTTTCGTAGTTCTTTGCGTCCTAACACAGTAGAAGCTCTCATATGCACACAAAATTGGCTTCGATCTAAAGTAAAACCGATTGACCTTCAAGCTTCAATGGAAGAGGTAGAACAATACGATGATATTGACGCAGGTAATGATTTATTTGTTTTTATTTACATTTTAATAGCTATGTATGATAAATTATAAATAAATAAAAAATAATGTTTTAGAGTTGTTCGAGGGAGGAGTATCATCGATATCATTAGGGGAAAATACTAGTTGAGAGCCTTATCTTGTGGTATGTTTACTTGCTTTATTATTTGTTTATTCATTTGAATTATACAACTTAGCGGGGGTTTTTTATTGTGATAAATTTCTAATCTTATCATTTATTTCTTTTTATTACAGGAAAAGTAATAATTCCATCTAGGCATTTAGCGTTGTGGACTCGTGGTATGGTATTAGACAGTCTGTTAAACTCGTGGTATGGACTATATTATGTTCTTTGGAGTTCTATTATACTTTTTGACTTTTTGTGGCGAGTGGCTTTATGTTAAACTTTGGACCTATGAGCTATGATTATGTTATTTTTTGTTATGTTTGTTATGTTGGACTTTGGACGGACTTTGGATATCCATTTGTGGCTGTTTTATATTTGTGAATTGTGATATCCAATTATCCATTGTGGCTGTTTTATAGTTGATATCCATTGTGGTTGTTTTACTTGTGAAATCCATTGTGGTTGTTTTATTTGTGATATCCATTATCCAATATCCCTTGTGGCTGCCTGTTATACTTGTGAAATCCATTGTGGTTGTTATTCTTGATATATCCATTGTGGTTGTTGTTATACTTGATATCCATTGTGGTTGTTATACTTGTGATATCCATTGTGGCTGCCTGTTATACTTGATATCCATTGTGGCTGCCTGTTATACTTGTGGTTGTTTTACTTGTGAATCTATGATATAATTGATATTATGGGCTTGTGGCCTAATAGGCCCAGCCATAAGGCCCGGCCTATGATCCAAAAGATTTAAAAGAACCAAAACCAGATCCCAAAACCGAATATAAAAAACCGAACCGGACCGACCGGTTCGGTTTTGGTTTGGTTCTTTATGAGGCCGGTTCGGTTTCGGTTCTGCATTCCCAGAAATCGGTGATGTCCGGTTCGGCTCGCGGTTTAGGGTCAAAATCGGACCGAACCGGACCGTGTACAGCCCTACTCTTAATTGCCTAGTAAGCTTTATGTACTAATTCCAAGGGCAAGTGACAAACTTTGCCAAAAATACATTTATAAGGTGACATTCCAATCGGGATTTTATAAGCAGACCGATAGGCCCAAAGAGCATCATTAAGACGGGTGGACCAATCTTTACGATCTGGTCGGGCAGTTTTCTCTAAAATTTTCTTTATATCTCGATTTTAAATCTCTACTTGCCCACTTGTCTGTGAAAGATATGGGGTGACAACTTTATGAGTAATACCATATTTGTGCATAAGACTTTTAAAATAGCAATTACAAAAATGAGTTTCACCATCACTTATAATTGCACGAGGTATACCAAATCGGACTAAACTGTTATCGTTTAAAAAGTTAATTACGACAGCGTGATCATTTGTCTGATATGGTAAGGCTTCCACCCATTTAGAAACATAGTTAACTCTACTAAGATCCACAAATAACCATTAGATACCAGAAATGGGCCCATAAAGTCAATGCCCCAGACATAAAAAATTTCAACCTCTAAAATGTTGTTAAGAGGCATCTCATCCCGACGACCCATGTTGCCAACCCTTTGGCAACGGTCACATCGTGAACAATGGTTGTAAGTGTCCCTAAATAAAGTAGGCCAATAGAAACCACATTGAAGTACTTTATTAGCTGTTCTACGGGGCCCAAAATTACCACCATCATCATGAAGACTTTTAAAAAAAATTGAAATGTTATTTTCATGGGCACAACAACGAATCACTAGGCCAGCGCCAACTTTAAATAGATAGAGATCTTCCCAGATAAATCGTCTAAAGATTGTTTCAAATCTCTTTTTATCTTGTTTGCTCGAATCTGGTGGTATGTACCCTGCGGCTAAGCAATTTGCAATATCGGCGAACCATGGTTCCCTATTAATATTCATTAACTGTTCATCGGGAAAATGTTCAGAAATATGAAGGTTTTCGTTAATGTGGTCAACTATCAATCGCGATAAATGGTCGACAACAACATTTTCTTTCCCTTTTTAATCACGTATTTTGAAGTCAAATTCTTTGAGTAAAATGATCTAACGGATAAGATGTGGTTTAGCATTCTTTTTATTAAGAAGATATCGAAGGGCTGAATGGTCAGAGTACACAATGACTTTTGACCCTAAAATGTATGACCAAAATTTTTCTAACGCGAAGACGATGGCTAACAACTCTTTATCAGTCGTCGTATAATTAATTTGAGCATCATTCAGTGTTTTACTCGCATAACAAATGACATGGGGTACTTTTTCAAAACGTTGTCCGAACACGCCACCCACGACATAATTTGAAGCGTCACACATAATTTCGAAGGGTAAGGTCCAATTGGCTGGTTGGATAATCGGCGATGTGGTCAATAAGGACGTAAGTGTTTCAAAAGACTTGTGACATTTATCGTTAAAATTAAAATGGATGTCTTTAGCAAGTAAATTGCATAAATATCGTGAGATTTTGCTAAAGTCTCTAATGAATCGTTGATAAAAACCTGCGTGCTCGAGGAATGCGCGAACGTCCTTCACTGTTTTAGGAGGAGGTAGAGAAGAAATCAAATCAATTTTCGCTTTATCAACTTATATCCCCTTAGATGATATCAAATGGCCGAGTACTATTCCTTGATTTACCATAAAATGACATTTTTCCTAATTTAGGATTAGGTTTTTCACTTTACACTGGATCAAGACCAATTCTAAGTTTATAAGACATTCATCAAATGTGGAGCCATAAATGGAAAAGTCATCCATGAAGACATCTAAAAACTTTTCTACTATATCTGAGAAAATGCTTAACATACACCGTTGAAAGGTCGCGGGTGCATTTCATAGACCAAAAGGCATGCGACGATAGGCAAAATTTCTAAATGGGCAACTAAAAGCGGTTTTATCTTGGTCTTCGGGGGCTACTGAAATTTGGTTGTGTCCTGAATAACCATCTAGGAAACAGTAAAATGAATGACCAGCTAAACGTTTTAATATTTGATCCATGAATGGTAATGAGAAATAGTCTTTTCGAGTGGACGCGTTTAGCTTTCGGTAATCAATGCAAACTCGCCATCCTGTCTGAGTACGGGTAGGTACTAGTTCATTGTCTGCATTTTTTACGACAGTAATACCTGATTTCTCAGGTACCACTTGGACTGGGTTTATTCAAGAGCTGTCGGAGATGGAATAAATAATACCCGCATCAAGAAGTTTCATAACTTTCACCTTTACTACCTCCTTCATTGGAGGGTTCACACGTCGTTGTGGTTCTCGAGATATTTTGGATCCTTCTTCTAAGTGTATCCTATGCATAACTATTGATAGACTTATTCCTTTGATATCTGTTATTGACCATCCAATTGTTTCTTTGTGGGTGTCTAATACGGCAAGGAGTTTATTTTCCTGATCTAAGTCCAATGAAGATGAAATGATAATAGGAAGAGTCTTGTTAGGCCCGAGGAACCGATATCCTAGATTATCCGGAAGTACTTTAAGATCAAGCTTTGGTGGTGACACAATAGAAGGAATTGGGGGGTTAGAAGACATAGGGAGTAACTCAAAATTGGGAGTATACCGATGAGGAGTGTATGTAAGAGGATTATTTTCAAGAACAGCTGAAATATCTTTTAAGATTGACTCGTGAATACCAACGATGTCGTCCTCCAGACAATCTTCTAAGAGGTCGTCCCTAGAATGTTCGGAGATAATGGTACCTATCATATTACACTCTTCAGCAGAATCTTGATATTGTCTCATGGCGTTAAAAATGTTCAGTTCCAAGGTCATGTTACCGAATGTTAGGTTCATTATTCTATTTCTACAATTGATTATAGCGTTGGAAGTAGCTAGGAAAGGTTGACCTAAAATAATAGGGATTTGGCCATGGACATTTGAAATCGGTGGTGTATCAAAGACTACAAAATCTACTGGAAAGTAAAATTCGTTCACCTTAATTATCACATCCTCAACAATACCCCTAGCAGTTTTGATAGATCTATCAGCGAGTTGAAGTTGTATCCTGGTGGGCTTAAGTTCTCCTAAATCGAGGTCCTCATAAACACAAAATGGAATAAGGTTTACACTAGCCCCAAGATCAAGGAGGGCTTGCTGGATGTAGTGTTTTCCTATTACTAAGGGAATGGTGGGACATCCTGGGTCCTTTTGATTGATCGAAATTTCAAATGGTAGGACAGAGCTAACCTGTTCAACACTAAAGGAATTCTTCCTAACTCCGGTTCTACGTTTCTTTGTACACAGTTCTTTAAGGAATTTAGCATATGACGAAACTTAATTGATAGCGTCCAAGAGCGAAATGTTAATCCGTACTTGTTTAAATAACTCGAGAATATCTTTCAGGCCTTCGTTCTTTTTGGCAGGAACAAGTCGGTTAGGGAATGGGGCCCTAGGAACATAAGGCTTGTCTACTAGATCCGGTAGAGTTGGAACATGATGTGGCCTAGATGCTACTATTTCGGGTTGGCTAGATGCTAGATTTTCATGGGATTTTTCCTGAGAATTGGGAACTAAATTGCTATGAGTTGACGGTATAAGATCTGGCTGAGTTTCTATAGTTTTCTTATTCCGAAGGGTCATAACTACTTGAGCAGCTTCAATGTTCTCAGGTGAGCTTTGTTGGGTATGAACCTCAAAGGCGGCCCTCGAGTTAGTAATTGGTTGACTAGGGAATTTCCCTTTTTCTCGTTCACTTAATTGGCTTGCTATTTGTCCTATTTGGGCGTCTAGCTTCTGTGTAAAGGCTCGCATTTCTGAAAGTTCCCTAGAATTTTGTTGGGTAACCCCCCTAATCTCTGTTATAAACTGTTGGAGTGTGGATTCTAAACTAACTGGGTGAGTTTGTTTGGTCGGGTATGTTTGATTCTGCTGATATGGTAGAGGATTATAACTGGATTGTCTTTGTGGTTGACTCCTCCAAGAAAATGCTGGGTTACTTTGCCAAGGAGATCTACCAAAATTATTTTGGTGTTGTCTCATTTCATTATCCAAGATAGCATTAACGTGGTCCGGATTATAATTAATTAACTCGGCGAGTTGTGGACACGTGTGTGCATAATGGGTCGGATCATTGCATAAATTACAGACCCAGGAATGGATGCTGGTTTAGGGGCCGTTACTTTCCCTATGGCTATAGCCTCGACTTTACGTGTCAGGGAGTCCAGTTGGACTTTTAATTCGAGGCTTTCAGGTAATTTAAGGATGTCTCCTTTTCTAATAGGCCTACAATCACGAGAAGTAAAGTCCCATTGCTGGGATGTCTCAACATATTTATCAAGAAATGCATATGCAGCAGTTTCATCCATATCTCGGAATTTTCTTGAGCTACGTGCTTCGATTGATTCACGGGTTGAAAGAGTTAACCCGTGCAGAAAGAATTGGATTAGTCTCCATTTCTCAAAACCATGATGGGGGCACCTTAACAATTTTTCCTTAAAACGTTCCCATGCTTCGTAAAAAATTTCTCCGTCTTCTTGAAGGAAATTAGAGATATCACGTTTTAAGAGGTCAGTTTTTTGCATGGTGAAAAACTTGATTTTAAACTTTTGTTTAAGGGTGTCCTACTTGTCAATTGACTCGGATGGCAGAGAGTTTAACCAGCGTTTTGCCTTGTCTTTTAGAGAGAATGAGAAAAAGAGTAAATAGATGTACTCCATTACTATGTCCTTACACCGAAACGTTTGGCAGATAGACTCAAATTTATCGATATGTAAGTATGGGTCTTGGTTATCGAGCCCATGAAAAGGTGGGATTAGGTTCAAAATTGCAGGCTTGATATCGAACTGGGTTACCGTAATTACTGGCAACTTAATACATTTTGGCGAGTTTTTCGAAACGGGAGCAAAAAACTCCCTTAGTGACTTGTCACCCATTGGTTCAGGATGAAATTCGTTTTCAATTTCAAGGTCGTATATGGCCTGAAGGTTTTCCTGTTGGACTTGGTTAGCCGTATTAGTTGTTTTAGGAATCGGTGGTATATCAATGTGTTGCCTAATCCAATCGTACTTGGGCATATACTAATGTAATGAAATAAAATTGCAAAATTCAACAGAAATTTAAACACACAATTTAAGATAAACACATCAACAGTTTTTTAAAGTTAAATTAACTAAGTCAATCCTAATTTAGATGCTAATCAAACTAGGTAGGTCGGGCTAGTGTGTGATTCCTAACACGAAAGCTTCACTATGCTAACAACGGTCTTAGTGTTTGAGCATTAGTCCTCACGTCTGTGTGCCTCGCCTTATCGTATGTGACTCACACGGAACGGTGACGTCGCTTAACAACCGATGGTTCGCGGCGCTTGGCTGAAGTGGTTCCTATGAATCCGTGTTGGTACCCCGGTCTGGTACCTCCTAATTCCTCAGGTGATTCTAATTCCTCAGGTGATGAAATCCCTTAGAAATCTTACTAATAACTTTTTAAGTTTTAATTAAATTTAAAGGTCGGGACAGTTAGGAACATGTGATACGAATTTCTCCGTATCCCTAGGTGGGAGGTCCTACTCGTTGGAGATTCCTTTGGGTGATGAAATCCCGCAGAAGAGCCATTGCGGTTAAAAACCTTTACTATGTTAAGCATGGAGCAAAAATTGAAACACGATAACAGGTCAATCCAAACACAACAAATTTTTCAATTTAAGAGCAACGTGTATTTGAACAGTCCACACGACTTACTTTCCTAATGCCGGGGCGGAGCGGTGATGAACCTCTTTTATATGTCAAGTTTTAAGAGAGGACCAACCTACGGGAAGTGTTTCCCGGTGAAGCTGTGGCCGCCCCTTCACTTAGGGGGTGAAAGAAGGAGATGCCTCTTCACATAGGGGGCACAATAAGGATTTAGAGAGAAGTTTGTCAATGGATGTTGTAAATTCCTCACGATCTCTGAGTACTAACTTTGTGATTATCCTGCAAAACAAGAGAAAATAAAAAAAATAGTGAACATACGACAAAAAAAAAAAAAAAAACCAATTTTCAAGTTTATTGCAGTTTATAATGTCCTGATTTTTAAATGTGTATATCTTTCGGCTCAGTTGAGAGATAATATTAAATAATACAAATTTGGAAAGATAATTCAGAAAAGAAAAACATTGAAGAAGAAAGTTTTTTGTAATTTTGTTTCCCTACCGCTCAAAACAATCGATTAATGAGCAGCGGCGTCCTTTACTGAGACTGCTTTTACTGCTGTTTCAAAAGGCTGTAACTCTCTAACAGCTAAACAGAAAAATATTATCTATAGCAATTCGGAAAGGAATTTCAATTATCTAAAACTTTCGTAGCAAACAAATTTCCTAATTGTGAAGTATAGATGGTCAAAAACTGTGAAACATTCAGGAACACATCTATCGATGAAAACTGAGTATGTTTCTTGAAAAATTAATCTCCGAAACCGCTTATCATAAAATATTGAAACCAATTTATTCGGAAAGAAATCTCAGAGATCTAATCATAAAATAAATAAATTGGTAAACTTAACAACTAAAAAGAAGATAATAAATTAGCTAAAATAAAAAAACTATGATTTAATAGACCGCTGCCTCCCCGGCAACGGCGCCAATTTTGATGCGAGAAAAACTCAGTCTTTAAATACCCCGCTCAAAACTACGGGTGTCGTATTATAGTAAGGGTAAGCGGGGGTCGATTCCACGGGGAGTAAACGTATTAAAAATATAATTTTCTAATTAACTAATAAACGAATCTAAACTAATTTTGATAAAATAGTTTTGATCTAAAACATAAATCTAAATTACTAACTTTCGGTACCATTATAAGGAAAAGAACCTAGGCTTTGGATCACCTCGACTTAGTTTACTAAACGATATGAAAACGGTAGCTTCTATCCGTACGTAATAGCCAAGGCTAGGTCTATTCAGGTCTAAGATCTAGGGTTTGTGACTAAAATACTAAGAACTTCGTTGTTCATGGACAATCAGAGCTAGGGTTTATAAACTCATTTCCATGGCTAGGTGGAGAGTATTAACTCTAGTGATCTAGAATTCCCTTTAAGCGTGAAAACAATCGAATATGGCTAATTCGACATATTTCTCATATCTGTAGTAACTTAGAGTTGTCATGGGTAGATCAACTCTTCGTAACTTCAAATAAGAGAATTGAAGATTAATTATAGATCTAAACTACTATTAACATTAATTTAGCTCACTTCACCGGAGGTTCAATCCTTAGCTTGAGCTAAGGAGATTAGCTCTTCATTAATGGTGTTGATCACAGCTTAAATTAAACGCATAAAATAAAAGAGAGAGAAACTGAAAAACGTAAACTTTATTCCTTCCTGAGATTGAGATGTGTAAAATACATAAAATTGTTCTCCTATTTATAGGAGATAGGAGAGACTTATTTACAATTCTAAAACTCTACCAGATAAAGATAAATTTTATCTCATGTTAATCCTTGTAGAGTCATTCATCATCTTTATTCCATGGAAAAGATAGGAGAGAGTTGTTTACAATTCTGAAACTCTATCCCTAAGTAAAGATAAATCATTGTAGAGTCATTTATCATCTTTATTCCATGAAGAAAATCTACAAGTATATTGAATGTAGGCATCTTCCTTGTGCCTGAGAGACTGCTCGAGATGCTTCAACTCTTTATACCTTCTATTAGATATATTTTTTCTACTTATTAGCTCCAACAGTGATAAGTGCCTGAAAATAAGAAAATGTTACTAACATTAGAAATTAATAAATCGGGATTAACAAAACGATACTTTTAGGCGTATTAATCCTACGTATTTCTACGTCTATCAATGACTTATATTACGAAGAGAGTATTAACCTAGTTTACTTACCACGTGAAGCTTATACAGAGACTGACAATTAGGCATTAACTGCTAGGTTATGCTTAATGAAGGATATTAAGATAGGCACGTTACATTAGTCTATGCTTATATATGGGCAAGAGGTTATCTAGGTTGTGTGAAGAAAGAGACATAAGAGATTAACGGTATTAAACAAGATTGGCGGGGGTCGTTGTCAAATAGAGCAACTTGGCCACCTTATCGTTGGAGTTAATTACATGCTAGAGATATGGTTGTACTTATTTAAATTAGTAAAACTAATTATAAGAGTTTGAGAGCAAGAGATTATATAGAAGGAGTTGTGATTGAGATCTTGTACACGGTGGCTATAAGTTAATTTACCATAAATGATTCGTTTCGGTCAGGGCTAGTGGTCAACCTTCGGCATTTCCATGGGTGATAATCCTTAAAGAACAATTAGTCAGGTCACAGGAATTGACAAATTCCGTGGCATCTCTATAGGTGTTGATCCTTAGACAATTGGTCAGGCCGAAGAGTCACACCACAAGCATCTCTGTGCGTACTACACCCTTAAAGAGACACATTTAGAGAGGACTGGATTATTCTTTTCAGGCAGAAGACGGTAGCGAATTATTCTTCTGAGCAGAAGAAGGAAGAAAATTATGTATCGAGCAGAAAATAAAAGAGAATTAAAAGGACTTAACGTGTACAACATACTTTAGGACATCAACCCAATTTAGATATTGCGTGCTAATTACCAATGTTATAATAGGATTTAACATTCAATCATATTATTCTATATATAGTCATCGGTGCACTTAACCATTGACATTGATGCTCGATAGAGTATGCCAGATATTTAGATATTCCTAGAGTTCGTTACTTATACAACCCTATCTATTATTATTTATTTTGAGGATCATCGTTCTTGCTTGGCTGGGGCTTGTTAATATGGGTTTGTCGGTTACCCCAAAAAACTGAAAATTAACCTTTACCCCAAGTTAGTCAGTTATTTGACTTTGGACCCCAAATTGAGCTTGACCGTGAGTCAACCCGTGAAGACTGACGAGGACTCAAACTCAATGGTCAGTCTTAATATGTTATTATTCATGAATAATATTCTTCCCTTGTGTCTTTCCTGTTCCTTATATATGGAAATGACAACTGTTTTTTGATAATAAAAATGACTAAGTGTTATAAGTCATATTTTCTTCTGCTTTTCCATATCTGCATACTTCATAGTTTATTTTCATCTCTTCTGCCTTCTTCCATTTGTTTTGGGTTTTTGGCTTTATGGATCTAGTCAGACTAAGTATATGGTTGGACCTACAAGCCAAATGTGCTTGGTACCCCAGACCTAAACACCACACTTTGACTTGGATATGGCTAAACCCCCTCACCTTCTACCCAAAAAAAGCGTTGCATAAGAGCATCCACAGCAGTTGAGTGGATGGATTCGCCCAAAAGCAGAATGAATCCAATCAACCCCACAGCAGTTTTGAATCCACCCAAGGTGAATTTCCCAAGCGCAATTCAGAACCGAGCGTAAAAACGGACGTCCCAGATGAGTTCATGTGTTTCAATCTTGAACGTTGTATCTACACGCAGTTCTAAAGTGCGCGCAATTGGAGCCACTGAGAACTTGACACGTGTCTACGCGCAGTTCTGATGTGAGAGTAATGAGAGCCATTGGATAAATGACACGTGTTTTAATCTTAGTGGTGAATAGTGTAAGCGCAGTTCTGAAGTGCGCTCAGTGACTACGTGCCCTTCTAAACCGCGCGACATGAATTCATCCCAAATCCACCCACATGGTGAATTTTGTGTGCCACGCAAGCAATTTACCTAGCTGCTGGGAAGAAAAAAGGGTGGATTTGAGGGTGAATTTCAAATTCACATTGCCACTTCATAATTCACCTAGCTATTGTGGATGCTCTAAGAGTAACCACAACAGCTAGGTACACCCTGACGTGGCGGGTAGATTTTGAAATCCACCATCTTTTCTACCCAAATCGTCTCCCAGCAGCTAGGTGAATACCTGACGTGGCACAAACAAAATTTACCCAAGGGTGGATTGGGGTGGATTAACGCCGCGCGATTCTGAATTGCGCGCGGTTTAGAAGTGCGCGTATATATATAACCTATAACACGTGGCTTCCATCCAATGGCTCTCATTACGCGTAGTTCAGAACTACGCGTAGACTTTAATATTATTAGTTGCACGCGGTTCTGAAGTGCGCTGGGACTTTGATGGTTTAAATTAAGACATGTGGGCGTATCTGGGACGTACATTTCAAGCGTGCGGTTTAGAAGTGCGTAGGGTGAATTCACCTTGGGGCGGATTGAAAACTATTTTGGGCGAATCCATCCACGCAACTAATGGATGCTCCTAACGAGCTGCAGGGCTCCAAGCTCATGATTGAAAAGTTCTTATTTCAAAGATATTATATTTAGTTCACCTATGCCTCTTTGAACATATCTGTTTTATAAACTAACGCACATTACCATGAATTGACCCCTGACAGCTGCTAATGGATAATGAAGTGAGTGGTTGCTGATTTTGGGGAGGAATACTTAGGTTTTCATCATTTGAATTTGGGCGTGGTGCTACAAGGAATAGTTCCGCTCCCTTGTCATTTGCTTATGTGTGGAATCTAGTCTAGTTCCTAAGGCATAGTCATCATAAGCGACAGTTACCCTATATTCAGTGAACGAGAGGATGCAGACCTTCCTGCAATTGTTTGAAACAGGTCTGGAGAGGGAAGAAGGTGACAGAAAACTAAAGAAGAAAGCGTAGCAGGAACGTAAATGCTTGTAATGGTATCGGGCGGAAGAACATTATTTTGTGACCCTTACCGATTTTAGTGTTGCACATTTAAAGAACTCCTAAGGTTTATTTCAGTGCAAATGGAAGAACCAAAATTTGGGTTATGGTAATTCATTTTTTTATGCTTCCCCCTAGGCTTTAGTACCTAGTAACCCAAAAGAATGAGTCACATGTCACTTTTGGCCAATTATCATTGTATCTGAGAGACAGAGTAGAAGAGAGTGAGTACCTCTGAATGGGCAGAATAACAGTGCCCTAAGGGAAGGGTGGCAGAGTTCTAAGTGTAGCTTACTGTAGAAGGGATGTCGGCAGAAAACTTTTGTAGAGATAAACAGTGAAGAGGCAAAACTGAGAGAGAGGGAAAAAGCTACTTTTCCATTCTCCTTGGTTTCCCGCGAGCACAGCGAGACACCACACCATGTCAGTCTTCAAATAGGGTCCATTTCTTCTCTTTTGGTCCCCCATGGTTGTATAATGACACGTTTTTTGAGCTTTTTGTTGATTCTTCCCTACTTTTAGTATTCTTTTTAGTACTTGTTTACCAAAGTAGATAGCCTGCCCCAATACTTTTTGACTAGGTTGTGTGTTTTTTTGCTTTTCTCTTAATAACTTGGAAATTATGGGGGTGTACATCCAAATTCATTAAAAAAATGCTTTTCAGGATAGCTATCGCTCAAATTGCGCAATTTCAAAAAAATTAATGGCTATGCCCGTTTCAGCGTGTCAGTGGGCCAGCCTAAATAAATTATTAAAAAATTATTTCATTTATTTTTTTAATATTTAATTGAATACATGCGTCAATGCGCCAATTGAATTGGCGCAGGGTATATATATGTATATATATTTTTTATTTTATTTTTAAAAATATTAAAAAAATGTTAGCGGCTACGTCAATTGAATTGGCGCACAACAATTTATTATTATTTTTTTATAGTAAAAAAATAATAATAAATAAATAATAATAATAAATAAATCTGACATCTATCCCCGCCCTGAAAAAGACCATTTTTGTACTTTTAGCTACATATCATTTTTATTTATTTTTCTTGATTTTACGCCTACGTGGCTCGTAACTTACCCAGCCTGCTGCTGATGCTCTAAGGGAGCCCTTGACATTCTAGCAGAAAAACACACCTCGGCCTAGAGAGAATAGAAATCGGCTGCATCTCTATTCGATGGAGTGTTTGCTCACATTGTAATGGTCGTGAGAAAGTAAATCCTTCTTTTGTGTAGTTTGGAATAGTTACACCGTATTTCCCATGTCGATATCATTTTCTTAGGCAACCCCTCAAATTTTTTCTAGCAACAAAATTTAGAGGTCTAATAGGTTCCAGTTGTTGAGATATATATTGTCCCACATTGGATATTCAAGCTTTGCACTTCAATAATGTAATATCCTAGGGCTACTCCTCTCATTGCCAATTGATTTTGAGATAGAATCTCCAATTCTAATATGGTATTGGAGCGGGCTTTTCTACTACGTGTTGAGCCCAACAGTCCACGTTCTACTCCACGTTACCCAAATATTCGTCTATATGTTGAGCTTCAAATTACCCTACAGTAAGGGGCGTATTGAGATATATAGTCTCACATTGGGTATAAAAGAAACAAAAAGTAAAGTAAAAAGGTTTAGCCAAGTGATATGTTGTCTAAGAATAATTTTAGATTTGCTCCGCACATTTTTCTTCTTGATTGTAGGGAGTTTATGTCCTGCCACTTGGTTTATGTCCTTGTTGGTTTCAGCCTCGTATTTCTGTTTTCTAATTTCTCTTTTTTTCATGTGATAATACTCCGCTTTTTGACTTGTGAAAATCTTTTCAGAGATCGATTCGTAGTTTTGATGCTCTTACGGTTAGCCAAAAGAGTGGAAAAAAGGAGGGCCTGATCACTTGGATGCTTGAAACCTCTTTTGGTTTTCTGATTCTCTTTGCTAACACTCCAAAGTCATCCACTAATAACCACATACAAAACTCTCAAAACCAAAAAAATTGCATCAAACAACTCTCCCAACAAAACAACACTGCAATTGATACTTGCTAACAAGTCACAAACACCCTAATCAAGTCAGAAGGACTGTACATTATTCTTCAGTGAGCACCTATGCTAGAAGCACCCACCAACTTATTTTTGGCACAACCCCGCTTAAGAATTAATACTATTTAGCGAAGTTTACATGCGCTCTAACGGTTCAACGTCGTCTTGCAGCAGTTTCCCTTTGAGCATTGAAGAAAACAGCAGCAACAGGAAGGCCAAGTTCATTCTCCTGTGCAAACTTCTTAGTATTGAAATGATCTCTTGATGATGGTGTTGCAACTGATTGTCTGCTCTTCTGTCTGAATAAAGCAAAGACAAACCTGTGAATCCCTATATTTGGCCTTGGTATTTCATAGCTCACCACTTCCCTTCCTGTTTGATTCATACACAAAAATAAATTAACCCCGTTTTTTAGCTAATCAGGATGATGCGTGGTCGTACTTCATCAAGATTCCTGCAACTAGTATTGGGGGTTAAATTCAAATTAAGCCCCACTACTTAGTTTACTTCAATCATCCTTCTCTCTTCTCTTTATCTGCATGCATATATATCATAGAAACAAAAATATGCATACACTAATATCTGTAAAGGAGAAGAGACTTACCAAATGTAGCATCTGTTGTGCCTGGAATGTCTGTCACTATCCTGTTATATGATCAATTCAAAGTGAAAGTATAAGTGATTATATATTCATGCAAAATCATATTTCACTAGGAACTCCATAAACTTGCTTTAGTGTTTATTTGGAATTTAAGAGTTACAGATTATCTTTTGTTGGGGAGAGGGGAGGGGAGGGCTACTATACCAGTGCAGGTGTTCCTTGAGATATGGATCACTAGGGCCAGGAACATCTGGGTCTGTCATCACCTGCAACAAAGAGGACTCTTGAGTTGAGTGAAATAACCCACAAAATGAAGAAAGAAAAAAACTGCATGATAACTAGTAAGTAAAAAAAAAAAAAAAAGGTTTTGTATCTTGGGGAATGGAGATTGAAATGGAAGAATACATACCAGAGTAAAGAAAGACCTCATATCAGCTCCTTGAACTTCAACCCTAGGTTTGATAGTTATAGTAGAAGGATAGAGTTCATGACCATTAGCGACTATCTTGTTAGAGTTATAAGTGACAGTCATCTTAACTGTTTGAGAGAAAGAATCAAGAACATCTCCAATGACTCTTCCAACAATAAGAGGCTCTGACATTCTTGCCATGATAGTAAAAGTAGTGGAGAGGGGATCGCAAGAGATGATTATTGGAGGATAAAACAAACAATGTGGGGTTTTCTTATTGGGTATGGAAGTAGAACCCTCAGCTCTCATATTTATACTAGTTCACAAGGAAGTCTTCAGCTGTGGAGGTTTAAGAACTAAGAAGATATGTTATTAAACCCCAAAGTGGCACATCAACTAAAAGCTAAGCCCTCTATATTGAAAGGTAGACACCGGTAAATCTCGATCGAACACGTAACCATGTGTGTGTATGTGTGTATGTGTGTGTTTGTGACAGAGGGAGAGGGAGAGAATGATGAGGAATATATATCTTCTTTTCTCAAAGGAGTAAAAAGGTGTGTTTGAAGGCTTCACATTCTCTCTTAGTAGATGAGAGATGACATGTTTTTCTTTTTCATAATAAGGGATAAATTCTTGAGGATGGGGAAATGTTGGAACCTTCCACATTTGAAGTACTTTTTACCCTATTTAGAGATTCTTGGAAAAGGTTTTGAAGCATAAAGGAACTCCACAAATCAAAGTATGGGTTAGTGCTGAAATGTCATTTCATCTAAAGAGATTCAATCAAATAAGTGTTCTTAATTTGATAATTAAAAATAGAAACATAAGTACTATTTACACTGTACAAACTAGTGGGTTGCTTATAAGAGAAGAAAAAAACTTGTAGGATTTGAGGTACAATTCAAGTTGAGATTTAAATAAGAGTGAAGTATGGTAGCCTGTAACAGTAAGGTAGATCAACCATAGTGGTTGTAGTGAGACCTTGGCCACAGAGAAGTTTATTGGCGAGCCGGGTAGCTTTTCTCGGCTCACCAAAGTTAGAATGCCAATAATAAAAATAAACAAAGTGTGAAATAATTTGGGTCAAGCCAATCTTGCACCGATAGTACCATCCCCACCTTAACCACCTAACTTTGAGAGAGCTTGGTGACTGTGGGGTTTTGTTCTTAAAAAGCCTGTTGCAATTTGAGAGTGGTTCTTTATAAATGCATATCTTTTTAGACTTCTATCTTTACCTAATGACCTGACGTGGGACTAACTTTTTATCAATATCAACAGAAACCACACGAGTTTGTTGTATTCATTGATTGCTTGGGCAGAAGAAACACGGTTTCTGCAATGGAGCTTACATTAATCAGGTATGTTAATAACACACCCAAGGCCAATTCGATTGGAAATCAACAGACATTACCATCACTCAGTATGTTAAGGTATAATGCAAGAAAAGAAGATGAGTTTGAGTTTGTTACAGAAGTGTAAAAGTCTTAGGAGCACAGGTGCAAACAACGTAGACGGTTTTCACATTCTTGAGCCTTGAAGTAAAAAACTGACTAAAATTATCAATATGTTCTGGACTAACATTTCGCTTAACCTCCAGGACTGGACATGCTTAAAGGAAAGGCTCAAACATTTTGATGTAGTTCGTACGCTTTCTTAAACGATACGAGTTTCTATTAGCAATACCAATACGAGTGTCTTTGTATCAATTACGATATTAGTTTACTCGCAGGAATTATAAATATGGTACCAAAAGACATATTCATTCGTAATATACACTTAAACATGTCTTATTGCACCATATATAAATGCACAATCTCTCTAAGTGCACCAAAAACTTTTATCCCTAAATGCAAATCTTTTCTGAGCAAACATCTAAACCCTACTTAGAAGTCCTTTTTTTCGCTTTTTCTTCTATAAGCCTTTTCTAACACTGGAAACTAGCTAAACCCAATGTATATGGCATTGTGAATTATGATCAAACAGGATTGATTTAGTTGTCGGATGATGTGAGGTCAGAGTGAACTTGGTTCTCACGTTGAGTCCACTTCATTGCATTTAATATGACCTCAATTAAAGCAAGCAATGCTCCTGCACCATAGCTAATCTGCAATGGAGGAAAAATTGTTAGAGCATCAGCAGCAGGCGAGGAATCGCTAATATAGGGATCCAAATTATGTAAAAACCTTTTTTCTGACAGCTACTGCTCAAATTGTCCTCCGATTCATAAACTCAGTAGCTATCTATGGCGATGCTCTGATGTTCAGAGGTTGTTAGAGGCCCATAGTTTAATTGTTTTATTTTGTGTGCAGTGGCACACAAAATAATCCAAAACCTATATTAATAAATAAAAAAATAAAGAGTTGCACGCAAGTGTTTTTTTTTTTTAATATTTTTTTTTATAAGTAAATAGTTGTGTGCCAATTGAATTGATTTGGCGCGGTGTGTGTGTGTGTATTTTTTTTAAATAAATAGCTATGCGCCAATTGATTTGGCGCATAATTTTTGGTGCATCCAATGCCTGCAAAAGACCAATTTTCTACCCCTCAATATATATATCAGATTTTCTCATATTTTAAGTCTACGTGCTGCTGATGCTCTTGAGGATTGTTCTTCAAAACTGAAAATTTTGACCCTTAATCATACATTTCAATACAAATATAGTACTAGTCATACTTAGATTTCTTTGTTGAACTGAAAGGTTCACAATATTTTAGATTAGCAAAGAAATCTACCATGACCCTAAACTATCTAAATCGTTACTTACAGTGATGAAGTAGTCGAAACGAAGGATCCCATAAATCAACTAAAGGCATGCATAGCAGAAGCTATAATTGAAAGTAGAAAACTCCCGAATCCAGCAAACTTCATTTCCGAGCTCTACAACAAATCAATGAACATAATTAATCTACTAATGCAGCGATATAAGAAAATTAAAAAAGGCTACAACATACCCTTTGAAGCAGCGGATATAAATAAATGGAATCATAGCGATGACACAGATAATTTCAGTAGACCCATAGCTCGATAGGCCTGGGTATAGACGACGTGGAAGTATAAGACTTGAAGTAGCAAATACAACGAAGTACATTAGTTCAACAGCAAACGCCTGGTGTGACTGAAAATCAAAAATCAAAGTGGTGATAAGTAATTTAGAAGTTCTAAGAGATGGAAAATTTGCAAAATAATAGCGTATTGAACTAATTCCTAAAATAAATGAAAACACGTCAATTGTGGATATCCTAAATTCACTGATTTGCACAATTCACAATTTGAATCGAAAATTACCTGATTTATGGTAATTTGCAATTTATTTGTTAATTTTTTCCATCTCTACTTCAAATTGAACGATATAACTGCAATTTTCTTCCAAGACCATCATTTCTTTTATGAAAATAAATTGAGGTAGCAAATTAATGCATGTTTCTTCAAAGACCGTCATTTCTTTTATGAAAATAAACTTAATTATAAAGCTAAAAAAAATTAACAAGGAATCTAGGGAACTTGGATAAAAGCACGTACCCTATGATTCTTGGCGTATTTAAGCAAGATTACAATGTAGATGCATTCGACAACTATCCCTACACATGTGGCAATGAGAAAAAGGATAGTATGCGGACGGACGAATGGTAAACCGTATAACGAACAAATTAAATAGCTAAACAAATAATAATGGTGCTGAATGGGGGAGATTTCTTTAAGCGTACCCTTCTTAATAGCGAAATAAAATTTAGGCCTGAAATATATCAGCATGGAAAAATCAAATTAACAATGAAACTACGTTTTTGCAATAAAACTACGTTCTCCAACTTTATTTCTGAAAAATAAATTGAAAGATGAAGGGACTAGGGACTAGGGACTAACGAAGAGGACGCGTGGAGGCAGAGGGAGACAATGTTGCCTGCAAAACAGAGAGCATGCACAAAGCAAAAACCACTAACAAAGATCAAACAAGCAAGAAAACACAATAGATCATCAAACAACCCAAAACGAAATCACAAGAATAGTACAAACCAACGATGCCAACGACAGTGCGAAT
Organism: Kingdonia uniflora; assembly: GCA_014058105.1. NCBI lineage: Eukaryota > Viridiplantae > Streptophyta > Magnoliopsida > Ranunculales > Circaeasteraceae > Kingdonia > Kingdonia uniflora. The sequence goes on along the minus strand of JACGCM010000816.1, from coordinate 6,467,262 downwards.
TATGTCAACGTTCACCATAATCTTCAACGATTTCTAGAGAGGAAATATGAGATTTCTAGACAGAATCTGAGTGTTCATATAGTGAAAGAGGAGACTGAGAAAATATCAGTGTTTTGGAGAGTTTTAATATAGGAGGAGAAAGGTTAGAAAATATTTGTTTGAGGTTGCTTACTACAATGAGGAGTGTTTGAATATCTGGCTTGGAGTTTCAGTACAAAAGTCAAAACTAATATATCCGTTTAGAGATGCTTGAAGGGTTAGCTTAAAGATTTGGCACACACTGACATTAAGAACTGAATACTAAGAGCATCTCCAACAGAAGAGTATGTTGTTCCGGTTTACCATACCGGTATTCCAGAATCGCATACTGTTTTGGTCCAACAGTAAATTACGTTTTTTTTTGTCTTGGGCGTTTAACGGTTCAGCACCTAGCACCAAAAGGCCAAATGATTTTTTTTTTCTTGGGCGCTAAACGATTCAGCGACTGGCGTCTGTTAATTATTATTTTTCCCCTTGGACAATTGTATTGTTGGGCGCTGAACGGTTTAGTGCATAGGCGGTATGCGCATACTCCTCGCCAAGTTCAGGTTTCGCATACTTTGGAGGGGTATGGGGGTGAGTATGCTGAACACCATACCCCTATTGGATGGGTTTTTTGCAAGAGTATGAAAAAACCTTAACAGCGTACCACTCTGTTGGAGATGCTCTAAGTAACCGTGGAGGGTGAAACTCTCGCATGGGCGAGATGGGAACTGAAAAATGGTTATATGTCGTTAATACTGGATTAACGACGGATATTTGTCGTTAACATGTGTTGTTATATAAATATGTCGTTCTTTATATATATAAAAATATGACACTTATAAATATTGTGTTTTATGACTAAGGAGAAAAATCGTTTAATTTAAACATAAACGACAATTATATATGTCGCACTTTAAAAGAATGCAACAATGGGTACCAATCGTGAATAAAGGTTAACAGAGTTTATGAGATCTGCTTCTTTGTTTAATCTTCTTCTCATGGGAAAAGTAGAGAGGGATTAGGGTAAAGAAAACAACTAAGAAGAAGAAAAAAAAAACGTTAAACATGTTGAGAATAGAGGTAGCTAATCTCTCTTCTACGACAAGAACGATACGCAGAATATGTCAATCAATCAGACTAAGAAACACAAAATAATAAAGAACACAAGGTTTCCCCAGAGGAGGGAAGTGGAAAACCTTTGCAGATAAAAAACCACTTCCCGAACAATCCACTATGTTAATCAAACGGGTTACAACGATCTCTCCAAGCTTTTCAAGTTTTAATAGAGTCTCTCAAATTCAAGGTCTATAATTAAACTCACGTAGAAAAAATAGGCTAACAAAATAACCTAAGTCTTATTTATATACCAGATGACTAAATACAAGTAGAACGGATCTCGAGGCATAACACAACGTCTCAGAAGAAAACTCAATAAGGCAACCAGACAAATCTCGTTCGAACGAAGCACAAAGTCGTTTGAACGACTTAAGCAATTTGTAATTCCAGCCCTAAAAACAGACATGTCGTTCGAACGAAGTCTAATCTCGTTCGAACGACTTCTTCGGTCTTTGAAAGAAAAATGTAAAATCTTACATTACAATCTCGTTCGAACGACTTCGACCTATTTTGAACTCTTCTTCAGCAACTCGAGTCTTCATGCAACATAACCAGTTCGAACTCCAGGTAACTTAACCAATTTGAATCTTCAGGATACTTAACCAGCTCGAACTTCTGTCGATCTTAACCAGTTCGAATTAGAACATTGAAAATCTCATTTTCAATCTGGTTCAATTTTTGAACTGAAATAACTCGAACTAAAACGACTTCAAACATAATTCGAGTTCATACCTTAACAATACACACATATCCTTGAAATAACTCGAACTAAAACGACATTCAAATTTGTTTAGCCTCCCTAGCGAATACTCCCTACGGTCGTTTGATGAGCCTTTTCCTTCCCAGTTGGCTTTTAAACTCAAACACTCACAATGAGCTTAAAATGGGGTGAGAAGTCTAACGTCTTAGGTCTACCAAGTTTGACTCACGAAACCTATCTAAATGGTAGAAATTAGTAATTTCTCTGCACACTGTAATTAGTAATTTTTTCCTAATCTCATATTGTAATTGATAGTGGATTGATCATGCTTAAAGGATACAATTTTTTTTAGCAATCCCGGCCCGCGGGCCAAAACCGAAGATAGCAAATCTGATCCAAACCCCAAAAATACACGAAGGTAGCTATGAATGAATGAAACCCACCACCTACCATTGACTTATCTTTCTCTCTCAAAACCAACCCATCTGAAGAGATATTGAGTTGAGACTAAGAAATGCTTGCTAAGATAGGAGTGGCGTTGGTAGTTGGATTTCTAGGATGGGCTTACAAGGCAACACAACCTCCCCCTCCAAACCTATGTGGCTCTCCAAATGGCCCTCCTGTGACTTCCCCTAGAATCAAACTAAGTGATGGAAGACATCTTGCCTACAAAGAAAGAGGTGTTCCAAAAGAGGAAGCTAAGTATAAGATCATCGTAGTTCACGGCTTCAGCGGCTCAAAAGAAATGAATCTACCAATATCTAAAGTAAGTTATATCATATGTATTTAATATATTTATAATTTAGTGATTTAACCAACGGGCAATGGGGGGTTGGTGTAGCGGTTTGGGATCATGCCAATTCACCACCACTGAGAGCTACCTGCCAGGATTTATCCTTACTTAAGTGGCATGTGGGTTGGTGAGGTTTTTACGTGCCCCAGGGATAAGTCGGGCAAAGGTGATATATTATGAACCTGGATTACCTGGTTTGCAAAATAATAATAATAATAATTGCAAAATAATAATAATAATAATGTGTACATGTTCTTACTTGCTTGCAGGAACTTATAGAAGAGTTGGGGGTATATCTATTGTCTTTTGATAGAGCGGGGTACGGAGAAAGTGATCCAAACCTGTTGCGGTCGGTGAAAAGTGAGGCATTTGACATTCAAGAACTCGCAGATCAGTTAGAATTTGAATCAAAGTTTTATATGATTGGAGTCTCTATGGGTGGATACTCTCTCTGGGGTTGCCTCAAATACATACCACACAGGTACAAACTAAAGACGATATGGAGTTATAATTCTAATAGTTTCTTGTTGATCAAATGATTTCTCGAAAAATATGAAGTTAAGTTTTTGCTATCTTGTAATACGGTTTTTGCAGGATGGCAGGAATGTCACTAGTAGTTCCGGTAGTGAACTATTGGTGGCCCTCTTTCCCTGCGAATCTATCTAGAATGGTCTACAAGTCGTTACCCGTTCAGGATCAATGGGCACTTGGGGTTGCACACCATGTTCCTTGACTTCACTACTGGTGGTTGGCACAGAAATGGCTTCCTAGGCTCGCCATCCATGAGGGAAATCCAGCAATTCTCAGTAGCAAAGATAAAGAAATGGTGAAAAAAATATTAGCAACCCCCCAACCTTATGAGGTAATGATCATAATCACAGAAATATACGTAAATATAAACACACAAAAAGTAGATATATAATAGATTGACTGAAGTTTTTTTTTTTTTTTCTTCTTCTTCTTCTTCGGGAGAAGGCGACACAACAGGGTGTTTTTGAATCTCTGCACAAAGATTTAGTTATCTGTTTTGGCAGTTGGGAGTTTGATCCTATGGAACTGAAAAACCCGTTTCCAAATAATGAGAGCTCTGTTTATCTCTGGCAAGGATATGAAGATAAGTTGATACCATTTTCGTTACAACGTTATGTTTCAAGAAAGCTACCATGGATACGATATCATGAAGTTCCTGACGGTGGGCATACGTTTATCTTCGAAACTGAGTATGCAAACACCATAGTAAGGCAACTTCTTCTTGGGGTAAAGCCTTCTAGCATGTAATCTTTTGCTTTCTGTTGTCTGACTGCTTATCTACGGAGCAAATTTCCAAACTGAAGTGTGTTGGAAGGAATTTCAGTTCCTGGATAAACTTTGTATTACTGTGTCGTAGACTTGTAGGAATGGTTGCATGGAAGACAATCAAAATCGTTACACTAAATTATTTTCTGCAAACCGTCTTCTTTCCCGCCCTTCCTTCCCTCGAAGACTATGAATGAAGCCATGTCCTGAAGAAGGATGGGCCAACATTTCAATTGTCCCACTTGACCAGAAAATGAGCAGTGTAATCGTTCTTTTGTGGAATATAGTAGTTGGAACAATATGGTTTGTTTAGGCAGGGGGAACCCCTGTCAAAAACTAAAGAACTTAAGAAACATGTTTAAAAAATATAACATTGCAGACTTATCGTTCAGAAACATGAAACACTAATTGGATGGAGAAAATCGTGAACTTTTAATACTTTTTATTTTCGAAACGTAAAAGTAATAACGCTCGTAAATTTTATACTCGAGAACTACTACATGATAAATACTGACCGAAATGAGAAAACTAGAATTACAACATAAATGAAACAAACTACAAATCTAGGAGTATCAGTTCTCAGGATTTTTCCTTGAAGGGAAGTGCTCAAACAGAAGGGAAAAAAACACATAGTATTAACTAATTACACCGACAGCCCAGTTTTTGGATGGAGAAGAGCTTGAGTTTCATCCGCAAACACCACTGAACCTCTTCCGGATCTTGTGCAGATATCTTATATCACCCTTCCGTCTCTGTGGTGGAATGCAAAGAGTTTACATCTTTCCTCGACTCAATACCAGCATCTTTGAGAATGGACTCATCTCCTCCGATAACATAACTGGAAATGGGAAAAAGATCGATTCCATTTCACTCAACATTCTTAGCAACTTACTAAAATAAGATAAGTGTAGTTTACCCCCTATGTTTTGGGATCCTTTTCTAATATCAGCCGGCATAATATAGGCTGATATTCAACAACAACAAAACCCACTAGATGTAAAGTATCTCATTTTTTTGGCAGTCCTTAACAAGATAACCCCATCTCATGAAGAGATCATTGAGAACAAGAAATGCTTGCTCAGATAGGAATGGTGTTGCTAGTTGGATTTCTAGGATGGATTTACAAGGCAACACAACCTCCACCTCCAAACCTATGTGGCTCTCCAAATGGTCCTCCTGTGGCTTCCCCTAAAATTAAACCCAGTGATAGAAGATATCTTTCCTACAAAGAGAGAGGCGTTCCAAAAGAGGAAGCTAAGTATAAGATCATCGTCGTTTACGGCTTCAGCAACACAGACGTGCACCTGCCAATATATCCCCTAGATTGATCTAAGGATATATGCATGTTCTTGCTTGCAGGAACTTATAGAAGAGTTGGGGGGATATCTATTGTCTTTTAATATAGCGGAGTACAGAGAAAATGATCCAAACCAAATGCGGTCTGTGAAAAGTGAAGCATTTGATATTCAAGAACTCGCCGATCAGTTGGAGATAGGATCGAAGTTTTATTTGATTGGAGTTTCTATGGGAGGAAATCTCTCTGGGGCTACAGGTTGGCTCAAATACATACCACACAGATTCAAAGGCAACATAGAGTTAAAATTATACTATTTATTAAATTTTCCCTGAAAATATGAAGTTAAGTTTTTGCTGTCATTCAATACGGTTTTTGTAGGATCGAAGGCATGTTGCTAGCAGTTCCCATAGTGAACTATTGGTGGCCTTCATTTCCTGCAAATTTATCTAGGGCGGTCTACAAATCTTTGCTCGTTCAGGATCAATGGACACTTGGGATTGCACACCACATTCCTCAACTACTATATTTGTGGTTGACACAAAAATGGTTTCCTTCACTCGCCCTTTTGGAGAGGAATCCAGGAATTTTCAATAAGAAAGATAAATAAATCTTGAAAAATATGTCAGCAAATCCTCGGCCTAATCAGATAATCTTTATCATAGGGTAACCATCACTTATCTAAACACTTCATATACATACACAACAAATATATCGGTACGAGTTTTTTCGCTTCAGGAACTGAAGACACAACAGGGTGATTTCGAATCTTTGCACAGAGATTTAATTATCAGTTTCGGCACTTGGGAATTTGATCCTATGGAATTGAAAAACCCGTTTCCGAATAATGGGAGCTATGTTTATCTTTGGCAAGGATATGAAGATAAGATTATACCGTTTTCGCTACAACGATATGTTTCAGGAAAGTTACCATGGATACGGCATCATAAAGTTTCTGACGGTGGGAATATGATTGTGTTCGAAACTGTTTATGTCAACGCCATCTTAAAGCAACTTCTTCTTGGAGTAGATCCCTCTAGCATGTAATCTTTTGTTTTATATTGTATGACTGCTCATCTACGGAACAAAATACCAGTCTGAAATGTGTTGGAAGTAAATATGTGGAAGACAAGCAAAATCGTCTCACTAGATTGTTTTTCTGCAAATGTTCAAGGGTATGAAACTGTTACGGCCCAAACCAATATTTCACCGATGTTATCTCCATCTTTATCCCTCACCTTAACCACTCACTAGTGGCAGGGCTATGTGTGGGGTTTTGTTCTTAAAAGGTTTTCTGACGAAGTGGTTCTCTTGCATATATTTTTCTCTATTAGACTTCTTCTTCAGCTGTTGCCGGGCAAGTTTTTATTCAAATCATCTTATAATCCACAATATGATTGAGAAGCCTGTATTAGTAGATATATGAAGAACACCAATCGGTTTGGAAAAATAGAGAATTCAATTACTCAATAACGAAGTAATTACAAGAAGAAAAACTCTCAAACCCTAGGTTCTGTCATAACTCTTTCAGATTTAACATAGAAAAGAAAGTAACCTAGGTCCCCTTTATATACTAGGGAACCTAAAATACTAGCAGCACGCATCTCAAGGCAAAAACACTCCTCAAAATTACAACCACCGCCATAAGGAGAAATGCTGAATCGCGCCTCTGTTCAAACAGAATAAGTTTTTGTTTGAATAAAATAAAGTGTATTCGAATAGACAAAAATCTATTAGAATAAAACCCATCAGGCAAAAATGTATTCGAACATAAACAAGTCTGTTCGAATAAAACCCATCAGGCATAAATGTATTCGAACAGAAACAAGTCTGTTCGAATAGAAACTTGAAAACCTTCATGTCTTCGTCAGATCCTCCTGGAACATGGCTCACCCTTTTAGGAGCCTTGAGCACCTGCTCAAGCTAGAACTGGAGATGTGGGAATGCGGCGATGCCCAATTCCCTGTTGTACCACTTCAACTTACTCGGTAGTGTACCCTTCTTCCCAACACGGAATAATTCAATAGCACCCCGTCTTGAAGTATGAATCTTCCTCTCTAGAATACCATTCTTCGGCAATGAATCTTCTCTTTCCATCCATAAGTCATCAACTGACAGTAGGCGAGTATCAATTTCAGAGTCTTCATCCAGAAGAGACGGCTCAAACAGCTTCAAATGCTCGGCATTAATCACCGAATACATCTTCATGACAGGTGTCAAATCCAACTGGAATGCATTATCACCAATCTTCTTGAGTATCAAAAATGGACCATAACGGATAGGTTTGAGCTTCTTACCTTCCCCCTTAAGCCGTTCCTAACCCAAATGTAACCAAACGAGGTCGCCCTAAAAAAAAGTACACTTAACCCGATGCTTGTCGTGGCGAGCCTTATACTTTGCTTGAGTCTCTTCAACTGAGGTTCAACCACCTCATGAACCTTGCTGATCTTCTCAATGAAACACTGAGCTTTAACCTGCTCCTCATCCTCCTTCCCTGACCCTGTCTTGTCGCCAAGACTAAACGCCAAATCAAAAGGGTTTTGTGGCAAGTACCCCAAACAAACTTCAAAAGGAGACTTCAAAGTAGAACCATGAATCGCTCGGTTGAACGCAAACTGAAGATACGATAAACTCTCATCCCAAGTCTTAGGATGCTTAGAATGGAATCCCCGCAATAAATGTACCAAAGTGTGGTTAACAACCTCTGTTTGCCCTTCTGTCTGCGGATGAAAAGCAATACTTCTCTTCAACTTAGTGTCTATCATCCCGCATAACGATCTCTAGAAATGCCCAAAAAAACGGCTATCCCTATCATAAATAATAGAAGAAGGGTGCCTGAAATACCTTCAGACGTCTCTGAAAAATAATCGCGCTGCTCCTTCCCCTGTGACCGTCTTCTGGCATGGAATAAGAACAATCATCTTGCTGAATCGATCCACCACCACAAACAAATAGTCATTATTACACCTGGTCATAGGCAAACTACCCATAAAATCTATCGAAATGCTCTCCCAAGGTCGACTAGGAACTGGCAATGGTAAGTACAGTTCTATCTTCCTATTGGAAGGCTTCGAGGTGTTGTATAGCACGCAACCACGAACCACGCGAGCCACATCCACCTGCATCTTCGGCCAATAGACATAACGCCGCAAATTCAAAAGAGTCTTCTCAACCCTGAAATGACCTGCCACCCGGGAATAATGTGCCTCTCGAATCCACTGCAAACGGTCTCCACCCTCAGGAATACATAGTAGACTGCCCCTGTAAATCAAACCATCCTTCAGAACATACTCGCAAGTCTTGCCCTGCAGCAACTTCTCGTGAATCACACTAAGCTCTTTGTCGTCACCATACCCTAAAACGTACTGAGAAGGAGCAATCGGCTGGATCTGCATAGCTACCAACAAAGCGGAAATAGTTGGTAATGGGGGTCGAGATAACATATCATCAATCTTGTTGTCCACTCCTTTCTTATACTTGATCAATAAGGTAAGTTGTTGAAGGTACGACATCCACTTCATATGGCAAGCTAAAGACATACCACACAAGTACAAACTAAAGACAATAAGGAGTTATAATTCTAATAGTTTCTTGTTGATCAAATTTTCTCGGAAAATATGAAGTAAAGTTTTTGCTATCTTGTAATATGGTTTTTGCAGGATCGCAGGAATGTCACTAGTAGTTCCTGTAGTGAACTATTGGTGGCCCTCTTTCCCTGCAAATCTATCTAGAATGGTCTACAAGTCGTTACTCGTTCAAGATCAATGGGAACTTGGGGTTGCACGCCATGTTCCATGACTTCACTACTGGTGGTTGGCACAGAAATGGCTTCCTAGGCTCGCCATCCATGAGGGAAATCCAGCAATTCTCAGTAGCAAAGATAAAGAAACGTGGAAAAAAATCTTAGCAACCCCCCAGCCTTATAAGGTAATGATCATGATCACAAAAATACACACGAAAAGTAGATATATAATAGATTGACTGAAGTTTTTTTTTTTTTTTTCTTCTTCTTCTTCGGGAGAAGGCGACACAACAGGGTGTTTTTGAATCTCTGCACAAAGATTTAGTTATCTGTTTTGGCAGTTGGGAGTTTGATCCTATGGAACTGAAAAACCCGTTTCCAAATAATGAGAGCTCTGTTTATCTCTGGCAAGGATATGAAGATAAGTTGATACCATTTTCGTTACAACGTTATGTTTCAAGAAAGCTACCATGGATACGATATCATGAAGTTCCTGACGGTGGGCATACGTTTCTTCGAAACTGAGTATGCAAACACCATAGTAAGGCAACTTCTTCTTGGGGTAAAGCCTTCTAGCATGTAATCTTTTGCTTTCTGTTGTCTGACTGCTTATCTACGGAGCAAATTTCCAAACTGAAGTGTGTTGGAAGGAATTTCAGTTCCTGGATAAACTTTGTATTACTGTGTCGTAGACTTGTAGGAATGGTTGCATGGAAGACAATCAAAATCGTTACACTAAATTATTTTCTGCAAACCGTCTTCTTTCCCGCCCTTCCTTCCCTCGAAGACTATGAATGAAGCCATGTCCTGAAGAAGGATGGGCCAACATTTCAATTGTCCCACTTGACCAGAAAATGAGCAGTGTAATCGTTCTTTTGTGGAATATAGTAGTTGGAACAATATGGTTTGTTTAGGCAGGGGGAACCCCTGTCAAAAACTAAAGAACTTAAGAAACATGTTTAAAAATATAACATTGCAGACTTATCGTTCAGAAACATGAAAACTAATTGGATGGAGAAAATCGTGAACTTTTAATACTTTTTATTTTCGAAACGTAAAAGTAATAACGCTCGTAATTTTATACTCGAGAACTACTACATGATAAATACTGACCGAAATGAGAAAACTAGAATTACAACATAAATGAAACAAACTACAAATCTAGGAGTATCAGTTCTCAGGATTTTTCCTTGAAGGGAAGTGCTCAAACAGAAGGGAAAAAAACACATAGTATTAACTAATTACACCGACAGCCCAGTTTTTGGATGGAGAAGAGCTTGAGTTTCATCCGCAAACACCACTGAACCTCTTCCGGATCTTGTGCAGATATCTTATATCACCTTCCGTCTCTGTGGTGGAATGCAAAGAGTTTACATCTTTCCTCGACTCAATACCAGCATCTTTGAGAATGGACTCATCTCCTCCGATAACATAACTGGAAATGGGAAAAAGATCGATTCCATTTCACTCAACATTCTTAGCAACTTACTAAAATAAGATAAGTGTAGTTTACCCCCTATGTTTTGGGATCCTTTTCTAATATCAGCCGGCATAATATAGGCTGATATTCAACAACAACAAAACCCACTAGATGTAAAGTATCTCATTTTTTTGGCAGTCCTTAACAAGATAACCCCATCTCATGAAGAGATCATTGAGAACAAGAAATGCTTGCTCAGATAGGAATGGTGTTGCTAGTTGGATTTCTAGGATGGATTTACAAGGCAACACAACCTCCACCTCCAAACCTATGTGGCTCTCCAAATGGTCCTCCTGTGGCTTCCCCTAAAATTAAACCCAGTGATAGAAGATATCTTTCCTACAAAGAGAGAGGCGTTCCAAAAGAGGAAGCTAAGTATAAGATCATCGTCGTTTACGGCTTCAGCAACACAGACGTGCACCTGCCAATATATCCCCTAGATTGATCTAAGGATATATGCATGTTCTTGCTTGCAGGAACTTATAGAAGAGTTGGGGGGATATCTATTGTCTTTTAATATAGCGGAGTACAGAGAAAATGATCCAAACCAAATGCGGTCTGTGAAAAGTGAAGCATTTGATATTCAAGAACTCGCCGATCAGTTGGAGATAGGATCGAAGTTTTATTTGATTGGAGTTTCTATGGGAGGAAATCTCTCTGGGGCTACAGGTTGGCTCAAATACATACCACACAGATTCAAAGGCAACATAGAGTTAAAATTATACTATTTATTAAATTTTCCCTGAAAATATGAAGTTAAGTTTTTGCTGTCATTCAATACGGTTTTTGTAGGATCGAAGGCATGTTGCTAGCAGTTCCCATAGTGAACTATTGGTGGCCTTCATTTCCTGCAAATTTATCTAGGGCGGTCTACAAATCTTTGCTCGTTCAGGATCAATGGACACTTGGGATTGCACACCACATTCCTCAACTACTATATTTGTGGTTGACACAAAAATGGTTTCCTTCACTCGCCCTTTTGGAGAGGAATCCAGGAATTTTCAATAAGAAAGATAAATAAATCTTGAAAAATATGTCAGCAAATCCTCGGCCTAATCAGATAATCTTTATCATAGGGTAACCATCACTTATCTAAACACTTCATATACATACACAACAAATATATCGGTACGAGTTTTTTCGCTTCAGGAACTGAAGACACAACAGGGTGATTTCGAATCTTTGCACAGAGATTTAATTATCAGTTTCGGCACTTGGGAATTTGATCCTATGGAATTGAAAAACCCGTTTCCGAATAATGGGAGCTATGTTTATCTTTGGCAAGGATATGAAGATAAGATTATACCGTTTTCGCTACAACGATATGTTTCAGGAAAGTTACCATGGATACGGCATCATAAAGTTTCTGACGGTGGGAATATGATTGTGTTCGAAACTGTTTATGTCAACGCCATCTTAAAGCAACTTCTTCTTGGAGTAGATCCCTCTAGCATGTAATCTTTTGTTTTATATTGTATGACTGCTCATCTACGGAACAAAATACCAGTCTGAAATGTGTTGGAAGTAAATATGTGGAAGACAAGCAAAATCGTCTCACTAGATTGTTTTTCTGCAAATGTTCAAGGGTATGAAACTGTTACGGCCCAAACCAATATTTCACCGATGTTATCTCCATCTTTATCCCTCACCTTAACCACTCACTAGTGGCAGGGCTATGTGTGGGGTTTTGTTCTTAAAAGGTTTTCTGACGAAGTGGTTCTCTTGCATATATTTTTCTCTATTAGACTTCTTCTTCAGCTGTTGCCGGGCAAGTTTTTATTCAAATCATCTTATAATCCACAATATGATTGAGAAGCCTGTATTAGTAGATATATGAAGAACACCAATCGGTTTGGAAAAATAGAGAATTCAATTACTCAATAACGAAGTAATTACAAGAAGAAAAACTCTCAAACCCTAGGTTCTGTCATAACTCTTTCAGATTTAACATAGAAAAGAAAGTAACCTAGGTCCCCTTTATATACTAGGGAACCTAAAATACTAGCAGCACGCATCTCAAGGCAAAAACACTCCTCAAAATTACAACCACCGCCATAAGGAGAAATGCTGAATCGCGCCTCTGTTCAAACAGAATAAGTTTTTGTTTGAATAAAATAAAGTGTATTCGAATAGACAAAAATCTATTAGAATAAAACCCATCAGGCAAAAATGTATTCGAACATAAACAAGTCTGTTCGAATAAAACCCATCAGGCATAAATGTATTCGAACAGAAACAAGTCTGTTCGAATAGAAACTTGAAAACCTTCATGTCTTCGTCAGATCCTCCTGGAACATGGCTCACCCTTTTAGGAGCCTTGAGCACCTGCTCAAGCTAGAACTGGAGATGTGGGAATGCGGCGATGCCCAATTCCCTGTTGTACCACTTCAACTTACTCGGTAGTGTACCCTTCTTCCCAACACGGAATAATTCAATAGCACCCCGTCTTGAAGTATGAATCTTCCTCTCTAGAATACCATTCTTCGGCAATGAATCTTCTCTTTCCATCCATAAGTCATCAACTGACAGTAGGCGAGTATCAATTTCAGAGTCTTCATCCAGAAGAGACGGCTCAAACAGCTTCAAATGCTCGGCATTAATCACCGAATACATCTTCATGACAGGTGTCAAATCCAACTGGAATGCATTATCACCAATCTTCTTGAGTATCAAAAATGGACCATAACGGATAGGTTTGAGCTTCTTACCTTCCCCCTTAAGCCGTTCCTAACCCAAATGTAACCAAACGAGGTCGCCCTAAAAAAAAGTACACTTAACCCGATGCTTGTCGTGGCGAGCCTTATACTTTGCTTGAGTCTCTTCAACTGAGGTTCAACCACCTCATGAACCTTGCTGATCTTCTCAATGAAACACTGAGCTTTAACCTGCTCCTCATCCTCCTTCCCTGACCCTGTCTTGTCGCCAAGACTAAACGCCAAATCAAAAGGGTTTTGTGGCAAGTACCCCAAACAAACTTCAAAAGGAGACTTCAAAGTAGAACCATGAATCGCTCGGTTGAACGCAAACTGAAGATACGATAAACTCTCATCCCAAGTCTTAGGATGCTTAGAATGGAATCCCCGCAATAAATGTACCAAAGTGTGGTTAACAACCTCTGTTTGCCCTTCTGTCTGCGGATGAAAAGCAATACTTCTCTTCAACTTAGTGTCTATCATCCCGCATAACGATCTCTAGAAATGCCCAAAAAAACGGCTATCCCTATCATAAATAATAGAAGAAGGGTGCCTGAAATACCTTCAGACGTCTCTGAAAAATAATCGCGCTGCTCCTTCCCCTGTGACCGTCTTCTGGCATGGAATAAGAACAATCATCTTGCTGAATCGATCCACCACCACAAACAAATAGTCATTATTACACCTGGTCATAGGCAAACTACCCATAAAATCTATCGAAATGCTCTCCCAAGGTCGACTAGGAACTGGCAATGGTAAGTACAGTTCTATCTTCCTATTGGAAGGCTTCGAGGTGTTGTATAGCACGCAACCACGAACCACGCGAGCCACATCCACCTGCATCTTCGGCCAATAGACATAACGCCGCAAATTCAAAAGAGTCTTCTCAACCCTGAAATGACCTGCCACCCGGAATAATGTGCCTCTCGAATCCACTGCAAACGGTCTCCACCCTCAGGAATACATAGTAGACTGCCCCTGTAAATCAAACCATCCTTCAGAACATACTCGCAAGTCTTGCCCTGCAGCAACTTCTCGTGAATCACACTAAGCTCTTTGTCGTCACCATACCCTAAAACGTACTGAGAAGGAGCAATCGGCTGGATCTGCATAGCTACCGACAAAGCGGAAATAGTTGGTAATGGGGGTCGAGATAACATATCATCAATCTTGTTGTCCACTCCTTTCTTATACTTGATCAATAAGGTAAGTTGTTGAAGGTACGACATCCACTTCATATGGCAAGCTAAAGACATACCACACAAGTACAAACTAAAGACAATAAGGAGTTATAATTCTAATAGTTTCTTGTTGATCAAATTTTCTCGGAAAATATGAAGTAAAGTTTTTGCTATCTTGTAATATGGTTTTTGCAGGATCGCAGGAATGTCACTAGTAGTTCCTGTAGTGAACTATTGGTGGCCCTCTTTCCCTGCAAATCTATCTAGAATGGTCTACAAGTCGTTACTCGTTCAAGATCAATGGGAACTTGGGGTTGCACGCCATGTTCCATGACTTCACTACTGGTGGTTGGCACAGAAATGGCTTCCTAGGCTCGCCATCCATGAGGGAAATCCAGCAATTCTCAGTAGCAAAGATAAAGAAACGTGGAAAAAAATCTTAGCAACCCCCCAGCCTTATAAGGTAATGATCATGATCACAAAAATACACACGAAAAGTAGATATATAATAGATTGACTGAAGTTTTTTTTTCCAGGAGAAGGCGACACAACAGGGTGTTTTTGAATCTCTACACAGAGATTTAGTTATCGGTTTTGGTAGTTGGGAGTTTGATCCCATGGAACTGAAAAACCCGTTTCCAAATAATGAAAGCTCTGTTTATCTCTGGCAAGGATATGAAGATAAGTTGATACCATTTTCGTTACAACGTTATGTTTCTGGAAAGCTACCATGGATACGATATCATGAAGTTCCTGACGGTGGGCATATGTTTGTGCACGAAACTGAGTATGCAAACACCATAGTAAGGCAACTTCTTCTTGGGGTAAAGCCTTCTAGCATGTAATCTTTTACTTTCTGTTGTCTGACTGCTTATCTACGGAACAAATTTCCAAACTGAAGTGTGTTGGAAGGAATTTCAGTTCCTGGATAAACTTTGTATTACTGTGTCGTAGACTTGTAGGAATGGTTACATGGAAGACAATCAAAATCGTTACACTAAATTATTTTCTGCAAACCGTCTTCTTTCCCGCCCTTCCTTCCCTGGAAGGCTATGAATGAAGCCATGTCCTGAAGAAGGATTGGCCAACATTTCAATCGTCCCACTTGACCAGAAAATGAGCAATGGAATATAGTATTTTTTTTTTTTTATTTTTTTTCATTGGTAAACCATAGATTAATAAGCAAAAGGTGTTACAAAAGAAGTCCCGTCACCCTCCAGCGAACTCTGCAACCAGATAGGCGGGGATCCATACCAAGTTAGACCAAAATTATTGCCCATAGGCCTAGCGGCCATTTCATGGGCAACGGAGTTAGTCTTACGCGGCACAAAGAATATACAAACATCTACAAACCGTCCAAAAAGGGCCAAACAGTCTTGTAAGATAGCTTTGGTAGTCCAAGTTATAGCTGCAGAACCGTTCCTACAAAAAGAGCAAATTGCCTGGGCATCGGTTTCAATGACCACCCTCTGAATCCTGCACTCCTGTGCCCAAAGAATACCGTCCAGGACCGCTAATGCCTCACCTTCTTCACTAGACACAAATCGGCGGGAAGAAACTCGGGCTGCACCAAAAGAATTGTGAGTATCACGAAAGAGGCATCAACATTTATCTTTTCCCAGCCCATAGCCGGAGGAAACCACGAAACCTTGATATCAAGCCGTTCAGACTGAAAGATCGGTTCATTAGAAAACATTTTATTAATGGTCAGAGAAAAGACGGGACGGGTCCGGCCTAATAAACTGGAAAACCCACGCACACCGCGCCTTCCAAATCAACCAATACAAAGTGAAAGCCACCAGGGACCAGATATCCCGATCAATAGGCCAATCTGGAGGAGGCAAAATCCACATCGTAATCCACTCCTGAGGAGAGAGATGAGAAAACGCCGTACCAAACCAAACCGCCCGCGCAAACGGACATACCAGAAGGAGATGGTTCAGGGTCTCCACAGGGGCCGAGCACAAAGGGAACGATCTATCATTTAAGGCTAACCGCTCACCAATCTTATCCCGACAGGGGACCAAATCCCGGAGACATTTCCAGGCAAATAATTGGGCTCGAGGAGTGGCCTTATTATGCCACAATTTCACCAAGAGAGAAGGGGTACCCGCCATAGGCTCCATCTGAGCCCCTGCGATAGGCTAATTTTATGGAAAATTTGCCATCCTTCGAAGGGTACCACTTCAATTCGTCTACGTCGCCCACCCTTGGGAGAAAGATATGGGAAATTAGGTCAGTAGTGGCATCATCGCACCAAACAAATAATTCTTCACGCCGCCAGGTACGTCTCACCGGATCAATGAAATGACTCACCCACTGGGGTCGGTCCTCCAACGGGACCGCACCCCTCGGAGTCGGTCTCCACCCCAGAATCGAAGGGAACCAATTGTTCGTCCAAAACCGGATCTGTAGACCCGTCCGAACCTGCCAACAAGAAAAGTCGTTAACCGTTGCAATCATAGATTGGACGCTACCCCAGGTCCAGGACGACTTTGTTTTCGGTCGGGACTGCAGGATGGTACAGTCGGGGAAATATTTGGCCTTAAGGACTTGGCCCCATAAGTCGTCCGGCTTCTGGTGAAGCCACTAGACTAATTTGGAAAGGTGTGCCTTATTAGTCGCCCCCGCTTCGCGAATACCCAGACCCCCTTCGCGCTTCAGATGGCAGACTTCCCTCCATTTTTTTAAGTACATCAGTTTCCGAGGGTCTGGCCCTTTTTTCATACCAAAAGTTGCGTTGAAGACCATTAATAGTTTTACAGGTGGCCTTCGGCAAGGCAAAATAGGACATCTGGTACGTCGGGATAGCTGAGGTCACAGATTTGATCAGAACCGTCTGTCCCGCCTGGGAAAGAAGTTTACCGCGCCATGATTGCAACCGATTGGCGATACGATCTTCAATGCGTTGGAAAGTATGAGATTTGGAGCGAGCAAAGAAGAGGTTAGTCCCCAGGTATTGTTCATCCGGGGGCATAATCTTAACCTTAAGGAGACGGGCAACCAGGCGACCAAAGCGAGGGGGAAGATTCTTACTAAAGAAGACTCCAGATTTAGCCAGATTAAGCTGTTGACCAGTCGTCGCACATAATTTATCGAGGATAGATTTCATCTCGTGCGCTTCATCAAGATCAGCATGACAAAAAAGAAGACAGTCGTCCGCAAACAACAGGTGGGAAACCGGTAGGGCCCGACGTGAAACTTTGATCCAATGGAACTCCCTTTCTGCCTCATTTACCCCCAACGCCCGCGACAAGCCCTCCATTAATATAATAAAGAGGAAGGGGGACAAGGGGTCTCCCTGCTGAAGATCCCGAGTAGGGGTAATAAAACCATGGGTTGACCCATTAATCAGGACAGAATACCGAACCGTGGAAATGCACTGCTCAATCCACAGGCACCACCGCAGACTAAAACCAAGGGATGCCATAGATTTAATCAAAGTACCTCATTCAATTTGGTCATAAGCTTTAGACATGTCCATTTTGACACCCATAAGGCCGGAACGGCCCTGCTTACGCTTCATGGTGTGAATGATCTTATGGGCCACCAAAACATTATCCGAAATCTGGCGACCGCTCACAAAAGCCCCTTGGAAGGGGGAGATAATCTTATCAAGGAGGGGTTTTAGTCGAGAGGAAAGGATCTTGGAGATAATTTTATACAACACGTTATACATACTAATTGGACGAAAATCCCTGGGATGAACCTTAGCACCATTCTTCGGGATCATAACCACATGCGTGGCGTTGATGTTCTTGGGCATAAAGACAGAAGCAAAGAAGGTAGTAACCAAGTTACAAATATCATGACCCACAACATCCCAAGAGTGTTGAAAGTATAGCGCCGGGAAACCATCATGACCCACAACAAAAAATTAGCCTGCTAAATACCAATGCAAGGAAATAGGAAAAGAAACAGCTACACAAAAATCTATTAGCTCATCCTAGTAGTATAGATAATATCAAAAAATACTCACTTAGCAACAACAATAAAATAGTATAGATGATATATGACATACCATTGCAGCCAGTGGCCATGTATACATGAATATGGTAATGATAACACATGCAATTCCAGCAGACGCTTTATCTGTGTCGTATGGTAAAAGAGTTAACATAGCACCAAAACTGAAGGCGAACAATTCTGCACCAAGAACGACGAATACAAACACCTGAAAATCAAGAATAAAAGTGAAGTGGCATTGGTTAAAATTGTAGGTTCCATCTCAATACCAATTGAGAATGAGAGGACTAGCTCCGGAATAGTGAATATTATTAATCGTGAATAGTATGATTCAAGAACATAAATATACGCATATACACATAGGTTTATCGACACAAAGCTGTACATAGATACGTTATTGGTTAGGATTGAGGGACAACTTATTTTCAAAAATACATTTACAAGTTGAAAGATTTGATTTTTTGTGTGAGGATAAGCTAGGTCATCCTCATCAAAAATCAAGTCTTTCTAATTCTTCACACACATGAATATAAATTACAAATTTTGATAGATTATGAACGGTCCATTATGTCAAACCATATTTGATGGTCTTTTAACACAAGGTTCGTGGTATTTCAGAATTTATTCTGCTTTCATTGTTGCTTTGTTTCATGTTTCTAATATCTAACGTACTTGATACAATCAAATAATAACCATGGTTAAAACTGGGAGCACCTATGGGTTAGCTTCTTTACTTTGCATTTGGATTGAAAGACATTTGTAGTTTTACTTATCTACTTTTTACTTTTTGTCAAGGTTTCTGATACGTTTTATTTACAAAGACGGGTAAATAATGCTAGTTTGTATAAAAGCACATACCCGATTATACTTATCCTAGGAATATCTAAGCCAGATTAGAATGTAGATGCATTAGAAAACAATCCCTAAGGAGCTGATGGTATGAACAATAATGTTATGTGGATAGACGAACGGTAAACTGAATAACGCCCAAAGTAGATAGCACAATAAACCATGAAGGTACGGACTGGGTGAAATTTCATCACACCCGCGTCCTTCTTAATAGCAGAGTAAAATGTGGGCCTAAAACATAACAAATTTTGTTGCATTATAACAATAACAACATGGTAAATTAAAATTAACGATTTGATCGTCTAATGCATGATCTATTTGTATAAAATAGATATTAGCAAAGACATGTAACTTTCCGACATCTAACTCTCCATTGTTGCTCCACAATTCCCTCTCTCATAGCTTCTAAAAAGACTCCCACGAAGATTAAGGTTTTGGTTTTAGTCAGAAAATGGTTCAGGTATTCCTCTACAATGATTACATCAAGGTATGCTAACGCTGGGATATACTTAAACTTCAATAATTCGGCTTATATAGGGAGTTGAGTTGAGTTATATTTCTATTTTGTGTTTTGAGAATAAAACCAAATACATGCAACTTTGTAACATCTAAAAAACACAAAATAGAAATATGAGTCTCTATTAATATTCGAGAGATAAAAGGACTTACGCAGAGGAGACGATATTGCCTGCCAAACAGAGAGAACAAAACACTATAGACCAAAATCACAAGAATATATAGTACGAACCTATGGTGCCAACCCCTGTGCCAATCAGGTCAGCGTTCACTGTCATCATCAAACGATTTCTAGAATTCAGAGACTTTTTACTTTTTACTTTTTACAGGGGTTTAGGGGGTTTAGAGATATTTTGCTGAAGAAGAAACTCGGAAAACTTGGTGGCTTTTCTTTTCGATACTCTCAATCGCGTAATTTCAAGATATTAAAACCTAGTTTAGATGTGAAACGTCTAGATACAACTGGTTTCCCGGCATTTTTGGTGCAGACTGTATTAGAAAGAACTAGTTTGTGGGTCCAGCGAGTTACCCAAACAACTTATTAGGACCATTTTTTTTTATCTTCCAAACAGTCATTAGGACCATTTTTTTTTATCTTCCAAACAGTCATTAGAGTATCCAGAGCGGTAGGGTGGGCGAATTTGCCCAAAATAAGGGTGAATTCAATCCACCCCACAGCAGTTGATATCAAATTTGCCCAAAATAAGGAATTGCCACGGGTTTTTTTTTGTTAATTAGCCGCGTAGTTCAGATCCACCCGGCAACACCCTACAAGTTTTAGGCATAAGTTTGGTTTATTCGTTTCAAGTGTTATTTCAAAGAATAACATACCCAAGGCATACCCAACCCTTACTCCACAAGTTTCCCAACCCAACCCATTTCTTCCGTCATCGACGTCGTTAATCGCTTAAAAATGTCGGGAGAGTCTAGTTCGCGACCAAGGTATAATTTTTCCAAACTACACGTAATGCAAACGTCGAAGTAAAACGCAGGCCCGGCTATGGGGGTGTGCGACGGCACAGGTCCCAAAAAAAAATGGCTATAGCCCAAAGAAAAAAAGATTTTTTTTTTTTACCCAACCTAACCCATTATTCAAGTTGCAAGCCCAAAAAGCCAAACCCATTAATCTTTTATCTCTCTCCAAACCCATTATTCAAGTTAAAAGGCCAAAAATACCTAAAGATGCATATGTTATGACTTATGTTTAGTACTACAAAAAAATATTCTCTAAACAAAAATAAATAAATTTAAGTTTAAAAGGCCCATTTTAATTTTTTGCAGAGGGCCGGCCCTGGTAAAATAAAGGGGGAAAGAATTGGTAACACATATGTAGCCGTTACAATTGACGTCGGACAACGATCCCTCCCCAACGCTCGAGGAGTTGAACCGAGTAGATGTCCTCCCGGAGGGCTGGGTCCATATTTGTGTTGGATCGGAAGAAATGCCGGTAAATTTTGCGTAAATTTTAAGTGTTATTAATGTATATTGTCATGTGTTCGATGAAATTCTCGAAAGAAAGTCTAACGTGTTAATGTGTTTTTTTTTTTGTCAAAATTGAGATGAAATACAGTGTAGGGGATTATTGGATAAGGTACTAAAGAGGTACCAATGGATTGCGCGGTACCCGACGTTGAAGAAGTTGGTCGACGATATAGGTTTTGAGGAGTTTTGCTCGATTAAGGCGGGAAACTCCATCTCATTCATGCTTTCGTGGAACGGTGGTGGCCTTCCACTTATACCTTTCACTTCCCTTGCGGGGAACCCGTTAGACTTCGTCATGCTAACGGGCTTAAAGTTTGTGCTAGGTTGCGAACTCCCATACGACGAGAGGTACTCCAAGTTAGAGGAAGTAGAAAAGATATTCTCGGGGATCACAAGCGCTAACATCAGGTTTGGTAACATCACTTTTGCCTATTTAAAAATGTGGAAAGAGCCTTTGAATCCACGTCTCAACAATTACGGCCCACAAATGGATATCGTGTATGCGAGGGTATTTATTGCCTATATGATGGGTAATCTCTTCTTCTCAAATGCTAGCACATATCTTCGGGAGGGTTATCTTGTAGCCTTGACAGACTATAATATTATTGGTACGTCGAGTTTTGACTGGGGTACGCCGATTATGGTGGCTTTGTATCGGAGACTAGATGAAGTCTCAGTTCTGAAGGACGGGAAGGCGAAGAAATTGATCACCGGATTCTATGTGATGTTGGAGTTCTGGTTCTTCGAGTATTGTCGGGTTGGAATGTATCTAGTGAAGGTACAAAACTTTAACCATATTTATCCCCGTATGGGTGCGTAAAGAGATGAAAGGGATAGTACGGGGTCTAAAATCTATTATTCTTTTGCTGTGATCAGAGAAATGATAGAACCAACATAGATTGGCAACCATGGCACAGATCTAGGCAAGCAATCCATCCAAAGGTAAGAATTGCTTCAGCGCTGAGCTTCCAGAGGGATCCATTGGTGTCACTCCCATACGGGCACGGTACGCTTTAGTATTTAGGAGACCGGTATATGCGTCAAATGACTGGACATGATAATGTACCTTATGACCCTTCTCAAGAGATTATGGAATTCCCAAGGTACGATTAAGAGTTATATCAGGGTCTAAAAGATGTGGACTTCTACGATGGTCGCAATTATCTTATTTCAGACGTAGATTACATGACATATTGGCGTGCCGCTCATCCAAATCCTAAGATTGGTTATAATTTAGTAAAGAGTGGCAGAAATATTTGGATAGTCGGGTGTGATCTAGTGAGGCTCGATATACACTTGCCACCTACGTCGAGTTTGGCTACGTCTTCACAAGTGCAAGACTATAGTGTTCAGGCGACCGGCGATCCACATGATATAGGATGGTTTATGGATATGGCAGGAACGAGCGATGAATGTAGACGAATATCGATCCCAGTAATGCAGGTACCATACCCGTGTCCACCTACATATAGTGTAGATGAGTTATGCTATCAATCCCAAGTAATGCGGTATGCAGCATATGAAGACTCGAAGTAATACGTTGACCATACGGCCGAGTTAGAGGGGAAGCTGAGGCAGGCACAAACGGTTATCCAAAAGACGTCTGAGAGACTAGCTGAGATGTCAATTTCCTACCAGACAGAGCCGGTTGTGCAATGTACCTATGACAAGAGTCTCGCACGTAGCAGACGCGCCCGCCAAACAAAGAGAGGTCATCCCAGTTAGGCTATATTTTATTTAGAACTTTGATTTATGTTTTGTTTAAACTACGTTGAGTATGCTTTGTTTTATTTATAACTTTTATTTGCTATGTTAAAACTACATTGAGTATGCTATGTTTTGTTTAGAACTTTGATATGTTATGTTAAACCTTAGGTTTTTTATAACCTCCTCTCTATACTTGGTTTATTTGGTAATGATAAATGTAGTATTTTTGGGGCAAAATTGTTGACCAAGTGGCTCAACGGCTATATTCCCTTAAAAACTTGTTGACCAAGTAGCTCAATGGCTATATTCCCTTGGAAACTTGTTGACCAAGTAGCTCAATGGCTATATTCCCTTAGAAACTGGTTGACTAAGTAGCCTAACGGCTATAAACGGCTAGTTTTTTTCATCTATAAATGTCATTCATCTTCTACACTCTCATATTAACTATCTTCTACACTCTTCTCTCTCTTTAGCTTACAAACAAAATCACTTGTCATCCTCAAGCTCCTAATCTAATTCTCAAAACCACTCTCAATCCTCCAATACGAACCAATAAGGGAACGTATTTCTTACTCAATTCTGCACATTTGATCCGTCGCAAATGCTTAACCCTTCCCAATATCGTGATCACCATATTCGCCAACTATTCCTGCCACCCGATAATCAATTTCAATCTCAAACCCAAGGATATTACCAAAACCAAGGATATTATCCTCAATTTGATCCTCATACAGGCTCGTACTCTCAACTGGAGAATTTATATTATACATCTCAAACCAGTTTTGTCGGTGGAAGTTCGAGTACCATGCCAATGAGAGCTATATGGGGTTTAAATGATTTAAATCTCAATATATCATCGGTTGTCTCTTCGATCATCTCCAAGAAACTCAATCCGGTTCTCACAAGAAGTAATACGCGCAGAAAGGCAAAGTTTTAAAGAAAGACGGCATCGACACCTATTGTAGTTGAGGATGTAGTTGAGGCTGAGGAGAAAGTTGCTAACGACAAAGACACATACAGGAACTCGAAAAATTGGTCTTCCGAGGACTTCGTAAATCTTGTATGCGCTTGGTCTCAAGTATCTCAAAACCTCGCTACCACAAACAACGAAAAAGTCGCTACATTTTGGTTCAAGGTGCGTGACCAATTCAACTCGTTCTATATTGACCAATTGATGTGGCGATCGTACAATAGTGTCAATTGCGCGTATAAGGGGCGGCTCAATAAGGATTATTAAATTTTTAGAGGCATCATTCAAGACCTTGAAAACTGACATTTTACCAGCATTGGATCGGGCGACTTCGTAAGTATTTACATTTTTTTTCTTCTAATTTCATTCATTTTGTTATGTTAGTCATACTCATTACAATTTGAAACTTAATTTCTAGGAACGTATGGCATACGAGACATTCGACAAAATAAAAAAAAATGTCATTTACATTTGGGGAGGCTTCCAAAGTTTTGGAGCAGTGCCCAAAATAGTCACAAATTCATCACATCGGGCAACCCGACCGCAACGTCGCTAGGAAGTCAAATTTTTACGATAGCCCAGGTAACTTCACCAACACCAATCCTGAAACACCTACTTCCGGTAATCCAAATGTCGTAATTCCGGACGATTCTATCGACGTGGATGCACCACTATATTCTTATGGGGATGTACGATTGGACAGCCAAAAAAAATACAAGGCAAAGGAAGCGGTAAAGTCAAGTATAGGTTATTGGGGGAAGAAGATGTTTGAGACGACGACCAACATGATGAAGGCATGGAATGAGAGAGACGAGCATAAAAAAGAGGAAAATAAAGCTAGAGCTAGAGCACGAGAGGAACAAAAGTTAGCTAGAGAGGTTGAGATTCAAATGAGGCGTGAAGCGGAGCTAACTAAAAAAAAAGTCATCGAAGATGCGCATATGGTTAAGGTGATGACAACGGACCCAAGTAACCTACTATCGCTACAAAGGCGTTGGATGAAGAAGCAAATTAAAGAATATTCGAAGAAGTTGAAGGAGCAGTGTCCAAGTGATGACGACGTTTCTAGTGATGAAGATTGATGTAATCCTTAACGTTAATAGTAGTTCTTAAGTTCTATGTAATTTCATTATTTCAATAAAATTGTTATTAATTGTACATAATCCTTAAAATATACTTCAATCAAGTAGAGCAAATACATTACAACTTTAACATAAAACTTGGAAACAAAATACATTGCTTTAGAAAATAAAAAAATAATGATGAAGACTACATTACTCCGCCCCTTTTCGATTCCAAAAATGCGTGACAAGTTCATCTCGTAATTGGAAATGAGCACCTTCATTTCTAATTTTATGAACCTTCTGGATGTACTCTGCCATAGTGTTGATCGTGTGTCTTAGATTTAAGTTCTCCTTCCAATTCTTCACGGATGTTCTAAACTCATGATCAATGTCCATTTGTTGGATGTAAGTATGACGTTCATCCTCGACGATCATATTGTGCAGGATTATACATGTGTACATAACATTTCCTAGATCACTTAGTTTCCAAAATCGCGCACCGTGTGCCAATATTTGAAACCTAGCTTGTAATACCCCAAAACCACCCTCTACGTCTTTCCGGCATGCTTCTTGCATCTTCAAAAAATATCTTTCGGCATCGTTGGATGGATTTCTTATGGTTTGAACAAGTATTTGCCATTTTGGATAGACTCCGTCCGCTAAGTAAAACCCCATAGTGTGTGGTACCGTGCCTATATTATAATTGCATGGCGGCGCAACTCCATTAAACAAGTTATTGAAAAGTCACCCTTGATGCAAGATGTTCACGTCGTTGTTAGAATCGGGCACCCCAAAGAATGCGTGTCTTATCCAAAGATTTTACGATGCAACCACTTCTAAAATCACCGTCGAGATTTTCTTATACTCGGTATATTGTCCTGCCCACCCAGTAGGACAATTCTTCCATTTCCAATGCATACAATCTAAACTACCTAACATCCCCGGGAAGCCTCGCAATCCATTCACTTCTAACAAGTATAATGTATCATTTTCATTAGGAGATCTAAGGTACTGAGCTTTGAATTGTTGTATAATTGTTTTACAAAAAATTTTCAAGCACAAAATACCCATGGACTCCCCAATTCGAAGGTATTCTTCTTGGGCGTTTACGCTCGTACCGTAACATAACATACAAAGTGCGCATGTTATCTTTTGGTACGAGGATAAGCACATCGTCTTAGCGGCATTTTCTCTTTGAATAAAATAGGGGTTCGAAGAAAGTATTTGATCATAAATACGTTGATACACACCTTCGCTCATACGGAATCGACGACGAAATGGGATACTTTTGAATCTTGGGTTGTCACCGAAGTAATCCCGATTAAGGCTAAACTCCCCCAATTTATGATCACGGCCTTTCCGCTTGTCAATCCTTCCCATTTTACTACCTCCCCGCCTCCGTGATGATGTCGCATCTTGCTCTTTTTCTTCTGCTTCTCCCATCTCAATCATAATCTTGCTATACTCGTGCATCATCTTAATTTGACGTCGGAAGACCTCTTCGCTTCCGGACAATGACTCCAAAGATGAGAGTTATGGGTCAGACATGATTAGGTCAGCCAGGATGTTGTCAGACATGATTCGGCGAAATTGATAACAATAGAATAAAGTTTAGTTTTGAGATTTAAGATGAATGAGTTTAGTGTAGAAGAGTAAGAGAGTAGAAGATGAATGGGTTTTATAAATGAAAAAAACTAGCTGTTTATAGCCGTTGAGCTTCTTGTTGAAGAAGTTTGATCAGGAAAAAACCAAGTAGGGAGAGGAACCCACATATATTTCATGCATTTAGAGTTGTCGGCTCTTGCCGCGCAGTTCAGAACTGCGCGGCAAGAACTAGCCGTTTGCAATGATTTAAATCTAAGTCGTCCACATGTCTCAATCTCAAACGTTGCATATACGCGTAGTTCATAACTGCGCGGCAAGATGACCTATTAAAGCTTGACAAGTGTCATCATCTCATTGGCTTACTCCCTACGCGCAATTCTGAACTGCACGACATCAATCCACCAAAAATCTACCCAGAGGGTGGATATTGGGTGGACACATGGCAAATTTACCTAGCTGTTGGGAGGTGGATTGGTGCTCAAGAGGGTGAAGGATGAAAATCCACCCTCCACGTTATCCTTCACCTAGCTATTGTGGGTGCTCATAGAGCATCTGCAGCAGCTAGGTGAAGGATGATGTGGCAAGGTGGATTGCATCCTTCACCTTGCTCCACCTTCAATTCATCCACAACACTAGGTGGATTGGTTGGGCTGTCCACCCCAAACCCATCTTGAGGGTGGTCTCACCACCCTCTGGGTGGATTGATGCCCCGCAGTTCTGAACTGCAGATAGACAATAAACCAATTACATGATGACATTTGTCAAGATTTAAGAGGCTCTCATGCAACTGCGAGGCATATATAACCCCTAAATTATTTAATTCAAAACAACTACGTGGCATCATTTAATTGGTTCTCATGCCCCACACTTATGAACTGTTACGGATTTTAGACGTTGAATTTGTAACATGTGGCTTAATCTGGGACGTAGGTTATGCCCCGCAGTTCAGATTCACCTTGATTTTTTGGCTAACTGTTGTGGGGTAGATTGAATCCACCTAGCTTTAGCTTTTGGGTGAATTCACCCACCCTACTGCTATAGATGCTCTTATTCTCTTCGTTTTATTAGTAAACCATGAAAGGGTGGGTGGATTTCAAACGACCAAGAGATGACAGATGACGGGGAGAGAGAGGGATGTCAAAGGGAGTTTGGTTTGAAAAAGAGAGGTAAATAGGGAAGAAGAATAAAAAAGGAGATGGGTAAGGATTAGGGGGAAAGGGAGAGAGAAGAAGAGATTGGAGGGATCAAGAAAAGAGAGGTGAAGAAGAAGAAGAAGAACGCGGACGGAAGGACGTTTTTGTGACATCTTTACCTTTTAAATATAGATGATATAAGTTTCTTCTAGAGGGTGTTTTCGAATCTTTGCACAGAGATTTAATTATCGGATTAGGCAGTTGGGAGTTTGATCCTATGGAACTGAAACCCGTTTCCGAATAATGAGAGTTTTGTTTATCTTTGGCAAGGATATGAAAAGATAAGTTCATACCATTTTCGCTACAACGATATGTTCCAGGAATGCTTATCATGAAGTTCACATCATTTTAAGGCAACTTATTCTTGAAGTAGATCCCTCTAGCATGTAATCGTTTGCTTTCAGTTCCTAAATAAACTTTGTATTGCTGTCTTATAGATTTGTAAGATTTATTATCCAACAGTTGAAGAAAATCAAAATCGTCTAAATTGTTTTCTAGAAATCCTACTTTTTTCTAGTTTTGGATGAAGGCGTGAAACCATGTCCTGAAAAACAATTAAGCAACATTTCAATCGACCCATGATATAACCATATCATGCCCATCAGCCCACTCACCAAAAAATGAGCAGCATAACCGTTTTGTCATGGATTATAATAGTTGAGACGAGATGGTTTGTTCAGGGAGGCGGGAACTTCACCCGTCTAAGAAGAACCCAAGAAACACTGGCAGATGTTCAGAAAATAGAGTAACGAAGACTTGCTTATCATGCAGATACACTAATTGGATGGAGAAAATCATGAACTCTGATACTTCTATTTTCGAAATGTTAAAAATAATAACACCTCCAAGACAACAATATAAAGTAATTTTCTACTCCAAAACTACTACATGATTCCTAATGACATAAATGAGAAAACTAGAATTACAACACGAGATGAGACAAACTGCAAATCTACATGATTCCCAGGATTTATCCTTGAAGGGAACTGCTCAAACAGAAGAAAATCTGCAGTGTTAACTTACTTCGGTAGCCCAGTTTTAGGATGAAGAAGAGCTTGAGTTTCATCAGCAAGCACCACTGGACCTCTTCCAGGTCTTGTGCAGATAAAGTAGCTTATATCACCCTTCTGTCTCTGTGGTGGAATACTGTCCTTCAATTCTGAAGGCAGTGGCAAAGAATCTACATCTTTCATCGACTCGATACCAGCATCTTTGAGAATGGACTTATCTCCAATAACATAACTGCAAACATGGGAGGTAATCAATTCCATTTCATTTAACTTTCTTGTCAACTTACTAAAATAAGATGAGAGTAGTTTGGAGATACCCCTATGTTTTGGCCTTTTGGGGTCCTTTTCTGACATCCACCGGTATATAGGCTAATATTTAAATAAATACTAGATGTAAAGGGGTATCTTAATATTATGGCAGTCCTTGGCAGGATAACGGTGAATGTCTTAACAGACAACACGGGTTCTTGCAAAAAGACTCCAGAACATAGTTAGTAGGGGTATCTCCAAATAACACTATAAATGGAAGAAGATTGAAGTATATACCTATTAAGTTCGGTATCTGGAGTTGGAGGAAAGTAAAACAGCAACTTCTGAAGCAGAAGGGTAGCAACTTTTCTATTAGGTGCAATTAGAACTGCATTCGGGCCCGCATCAAAAGTGTACGCAACCTGCCAAGTGCCAAATATATCTTCAGTTCGGTTAAGTTTTGGTACATCTTGTTGCAAGCAGGCTCTCCAGTGTAAATCTCTCGTTGCTAATAGTTTATTTACTTTCCAAAGGATAAGCATAATCTTGGACAATCTTGATAGCCCAGCCAAGATATTAAGAAGAAGCGAAAAGCAGGCTCAAAATAAGGAAATGTAGGATCCTCAGAAAACAAACTGAAGCAACATATTTAATTCACCAAACTAAGAACATCCCAACCTCCTTATTTGCCCCTGCTTTTACTTTTCCATGGACACTGATTATGCAAATTAGCACCAGCGAGATCAGCTATAGTATTTTAGTTCCCACTACACCTAAGCTATCTTATCTCTGCCTTCTTGCATGTCAAATATCAAGCAATGCAATAGAAGATCGTCATACCTGTGGTGTTACTTCAAATCGATTCCATTTCTCCATGTAGCTAATAATCCTGAAAAGTAGGTGGTGGATGAAAATTAGAGTCTTGAATATACTACTACATCTAAACAAATCTCCAGATATAGCCTAGCAAAAATAAAGTCCATGTATAACAGTAATACATGGATAATATTTGGGAATATACTAATATGCATCAAAATTATGCTCAACATGGATAATATTTGGGAATGCCACAGAATGAGACTGACCTGTGGGATGTATCGTTCATATAGAATATCGGAGGACGTGTGTCCAAGCATACCGCATGAAATTGATTACTGTCAGTACAAGCTAACTTTGAGAATGTTGGAAAATCGCGAGTCTTAATGGCTTCTTCCATTTGCACTATTCGTTTTGGTACTACCTCCTATCATAATATAAGAAGTAAGTTTGTACAACAACTAAATAACTTACGGATTTTGACATGAAACAAGATTACTAAAATAAATAGACACTTCTATAACATATTATTGGATGAAAAAAAATTGCAGATAATATGTAAACATATAGTAGAGAAGAAGATACCTTTGACCTATAAGATAGAAGAGGACTAGTTTCAACACTATCACGCATTCCTGCAGTGCTACTTGTTTCCTTTTGCCGCGAACTCACCTGGAAGAAACAATAATGGGTCACTGGTTTAGATTTCATTGAGCAGGCAACACAATGAAGCATAGACAACACTGAGAACTATAGTTCTCATACTGCGATACTAGACAATCCAAACCTGTGATATCCATCATACATGAGAAAACCATTCAAAAAGCTTTAGTGCTTTACGTTCAGAAATCGAGAATTGCAATGACAACTTTAATTTAAGTAAAATAGCATGCATAAGAAAGAAAAATATTCCTGCTCAATTTTGGAATTACTTAGTTCCTCGTACATAATAAAATTTAGAAAAAAAATATACGGAATGTCAACATAACAACCTGCTCTCCAAAATCATAACAGATACGGTGCACCAATCAGTGAAATTACACGAACAGTTGATATCATACTTTAAGGTATATTTATTATACATTAAAGTACCTGAGCATTCACCATAGCAATAAAATATATCAGGGTAGAAATAATATCGGCCAAGTAAACACTATAGAAAACATAGAAGTGATTTTAATTGTCGCATATCAAAGAATGTGATAGAAGAAGGCTACTTAATCAATGAAACGACACGAACTGTTAATAGCTTACGCTTACGTATATCTAATAGTAATCACAGTACCTAATCATTCACCAAAAGAATGATATATATGAAGCTAAAAATGGATAAAAAGTCAAATAATTCAACAAGTCAGGTTTTCATGAATATTGGTAATGAAGTGCTTTAACAATGTGTCAGGTTTAGCTCACGATTAAATTACACGAAATGGATTTGTACATAAAATCTATTAAGGAATGTTAAGAAGCAATAGATCAGATACTACTGCCTAAGTGAACAATGTTGATTTACCAAGTAATAGAAGGTGAAATACAAGTTACTTAGGAGATCTATTTTGCCATGAAATCAATATAGTGCTTTGCTCTTTTAGCATTCTATAAATATAGAATAGTTCTAAATCCTAAATAGGAAAAAGCACATACCACTGCAATAATAATAACAAGGTCATCCCAATGTGCTTCGTCTGCAAGTTGAACTGCAACGCTGTCATTTCCACTCAAGTCCTTGAAAAAATAACTACCAAATATGAGAATTGGATCAAAATGCCAGAATAGCACGAAACGCCAAAAAAAAATCTCAAATTCTATCTTACTTTTCCCATGTCCCACTTGACAAATCCACCATAGAGACTCCGACAAGCACTTCCAGATCCCTGCCTGTATATGTATGTATAAACGTAAACATTACATTTTAATGTGCAAGATAATTGCCAGAATGATAAAGCAATCACAAAAGGATAGTGATGTCTCAAAGAAGAGTACATAACAAATTTACCTTGCAATAGCCGAAAGAGTCCCACAATCTTCTTTCACATTCATTAGTTTTGCAAGGGCAAAAACTGCAGGTAAATTACAGCCAGTTATAACTATGTAGGAATAGTGATTTGATACTCTACTCACTAATAAAACTTGAAATCGAACTAAACTACACCTACCAAGCCAAAAAAAACTAATAATGATGTCTAATAAATCGGGCTTAAATTATACGATAATTGGACAAAACGCCTGCAACAAAGATGATGGGGCTAATAAAGTTCTAAAATCATAAAACTAGAACTTGGTCATGGTTTAAAGGAATTTCATGGTATGAGCAAGTCGGATTGGTCTTAATATCTACAGAGCTATGCTGACAGATGGCTGATAGATATCAATGTATCAAACAACCAATTAGAATATGGTATCATGCGCCCATGATTGAATAAAGCTATTCCCACCTTTTAAAACTTGGTAATTTCCTTGGTTAAAACTTATCAAGAGAGACACGACTAGATGGTGATTATAATAAGTAGACAAAATCATTGACCGGTGCAGCTGTATAAGAAACCAATATTCTATTGATGTGATACCACCAACTTGACTGTGACTACATTCAAGACCTTGAGAAGAACCAAAATCAGCCACTAATTATGTAATAAGTTATCAAAACAGTGTTACTTGGTATGGGAAACAAGTCTAGCCTTTTTCATGGACACAGCTAGAGGTTGAGTAGCAAACAGCTAGCCAACAACCAAAACTCTTCCTTCAGTCAACTAGCTATACAGTATACTACTAACTAGGAAGGTAGATCAGCTCCATAGATGAACCTAGTGACTAATGCTCACTACAGACTTGTATAACTACTAATCTGGCTCCACAAGGAGATCATTAGAAGAAAAAAATTCAAAAATACGTGGAGAACTGTTATCGGTCAGCATATATTTGGACGCCTCTTTTAAACGAGCTCTAGGTTTTAATATTTGACTAAAGCAGCAAGTCAGTTGTACATCTGCTAAAAAAGCTACTTTATGTGAGCTAGCAGAAAAACAATACGTTTTCTGTGTTTTTTTTAAGGTGAGCCCACATTTATGAGATTGGTAACTAAGAGGTTGAGCAAACCCTGATAAAGTTGTGGTACCGCAAACCTGTAACAATAAATCAAATAACAACAAAGCCAGAAGGCTCCAATACCAAAAGCCCACACAGCTTGAAGGCTAGATTGATTACATGAAATTTTGGGTTCGCAGGGCTTTCCTGGAGGGATCCATAACTGTTGATCCAACTACCCGAGGGATACATAACTGTTGACAGAACTCCAACTAAATTCTAGCTAGTGAATAGGAGTTACTCTTTCAGTTAAAACAAGTTAATGGAGAGAGTGCAAAAACTATTTTGAATCGCCTAAGATTGGATCACCACACATTTCTTCACCAAACTTCATTAACAACACTATAAGCTACCCAAAGTAAAAGCATAATCATTACTACTGAAATGAGTTTTCCCTCATTCTCCTTTTTGAATCTAAACATTTCCACATTGATTCATAAGAATTGAGTTTGCAAAGAACTGCAATAAACAGCAGAACCAATACATTTCTAAGGAGAGATCAAATAATATTACCTAGACATGCGAACCCCGCGGCGGAAGAAGCCAACCCAGCAGCAGTAGGAAAATTATTATACGAGGCAATGTGCACATTCAGTTTCTCCCAATCTCCTTTCTTAATACAAATCCCCTTCTCCTCATCCTCAAAATCACTTGCTCGACCACGGATCTCACTCAAACACCTCTGATACCTCGCCCCAGCCAACGAAAACTCCTACATACAACCAAAATCTACATTTCACTAAACAACACAAACCCCAGCTCAAATTTCGCCCAAAAAACAATAAAAATCATACCTTTCCATTAAGCCACATAAGATCCTTGTTAAAACTTGGACTAACAGCAACAGTAGTAGTGGTACAAAGATGTTCTGGATCAAGAGTAACACTAATACTATCATTTACAGGGAGAATCAAAGTTTCGTCTCTCTTACCCCAGTATTTGATTACTGCAATGTTGGTTGGTGATTGAGCAGTCACCATTAACACCCAATTCTTCTTTGATTCGTCCCCCATTACTGATTTCTTCAACCTCAATTACTCAATTTGATTTTGAGGTGAAGATTGAAGAGAGGAGAACAAAAATTGGGGATAAAATTAGGACTTTTTAGGTCTTGATTTGGAGTTTTGAGATCGAAAAGTATGAGAGAGTTTGGACGTTAAAACTTAAAAGAGAGAGACAGAGAAGGCAAGGTGGTTAAATGAAGTCGTAAAATATTTGTGGGAAGTAAACGTCGTTTTTACTGAGAAGGACGTTGTTTTTCAAAAGGTAAGTAGGTCTGAAAACAACATGAGATTGCGGTAATGGTTACCAAGGGAAGAGTTATGGGGTATATTTAGTGGGACATTCTGAGCCATTCGATCTCCCTCTCACTAAATATGCATGTTGCGAGGCAGATCTGTGGAGGGTGTCAGTGTGCCCTGGGTTCAACGGTATCTCTCTCACTATACCGTGTTGATTTAGGGGTCGTGGTCCGGGTGTGCACTAGTCCCTGTATAAAAACGAACTGCCAAAAAGTCCTACTCTTTAATTTTACCTCACACTCTCACTCACTCTACAGCCATTAAAAAATGCCGCGTTTTTCTTGTGCTTTTGTATCCCTGATAATAATAGGTGTTGTGCATGATATATATCAAATCTAGGTGGGATCAAAATAATTTAGTTCAAAAATACAAGGACCTTAGTTGGTGGCATAAAATAAATAAATAAATTATGCCATGTGAAACATTCATGCATACATACTTGAGAAAAATAGTAGTATGGCATTGCAATAACATTTATGCTAGATTTTGTATGCAAACATATGAGCTTAGGGGTATTATTCGGCTAATAATTGAGGTTTGGATTAAGGACAAAGCATGATAAAGGTCATTCTCCGAGATGATGGGGATCTGCTGTCCGAGATGATGGGGATCTGCTGCTCTGGGGAAATGTAAAGAATTGATGACTCCTCTGTATCCTAAGAGCATCTCCTAAAGTGTCTCACTTGGTTGAAACAAAATCCAAGGTTGAAAGAAAAAAAAAACAAAATCCAAATCATTAAGACTATTTTCTGCTATAGTACCTAACTTGGATTTTTTTTTTTTTTTAATTCCTAAGTCCAAATTAGGCGCCCAATTTGAATTTTTAAAAATAAAATAAAATTGGGTGCTTAAGTCTTAGACGCCCAAACCTTAGGCGCCTATTTAAAAACAGACCTATTTAAAAATAGAACAGACGCCCAACACTTATGCGCCCAATCACGACATTAAAATCCAAGTCAAGAACCATTGTTAGATGAAGAAAATCCTAAGAAAATCCTAGGTGGCACCTTGGATTCCAAGGTAGTGAGACACTTTAGGAAATGCTCTAAGGGAAGACCAAATCATCTTGCCATACCATGGCTTCTTAACCAAAAGAAATTTGCATAATTACCACACAAAATACGTAGAAATCCACAACAATTAAGTTTGTTTTTCTAGCAAAAATTTAGTTAATGCATGAAGGTTGCACACCAAACAAAAAAAAAATTCATGGAGACTAATTTAATAGAAAGTTTCAGAATGCCTGCACCCTCAGACATGATAAAAGATGAGTTTACATTCTTCTGCAATTCTACAAACAAAATATTTTTTCATGGTGCTAATTTAATTTTCGTGAAAACATGATACACCGAAATCCAGAGAATCCACTTTGTTCTGAGAAACAAAGACTAGTGAGAGATTAGTCTGCATCCATCTCTTCGAGCGCTGCCTTAGCTGCCGTCTTTGCTTCCTCTAAAAGCTCGTCGGGAACCTGAGACAAAACAAAATAGCAATTAATTTATTTAATGTATAAATTGTATCAAAAGTATTTTTTGTTTCTTATTTTCTAATAATGCCTCTCGTTTACTAACAAGAAAAAGCTAGGTTTAGAGGTTCTCAGTTTTGGGACTGATGGGTGGAAGCTGTCCGACCTCTCAATAGCCACCTAGAGTCTAAGTCTCCCCTAGAGCCGTTCAACACTTTTTCGTGGTGTTTCGGTAGCTGCCATGAACCAAAATTTATCTTGCAGATTTGATGTCACTAGATTTCACCGACAGAACGAGACTGTCATATATCCATTGGCTTTGCTTTAAAGGAAAAATAAAAAATATTTGCCCATGTGGTTCTTTACATTTAGTTTATTCATCAAAGTCAAGCCAACAACGGGTAAATCCGGTCGTGGAGAGCGCTAAAGATAAGAAAATATGTTTCCTTTCATTACGACATGATTACCTTTTGATGTTGACGGTTGGATTCCTCACAGACCCAGCTCATTTCCAATTCAAAGGCCTTGTCTTTAGCTTCATCATGCACTCCGTATATGCTGCGAAATAGAAACGAGCATAACTAGTTGGCGGTCAAGAAACTGATAAGAGAAAGAATAACACCCCAAAACCAGTAAGATTAACAATAGCCCAGAAACAATATCACCCCAGTGTATGTCACACAGATAGTTATTTTATGTTTTGTTACTTTTAATTTAATTAGTTCCATTATATGTTATATGTCTTAGCTAATGTGGTATACGGGGAAATAGCACTACTTCCAGCTATATTTTATTTGGAGATGTGATTCCATCAATTCCATCAAGATAAGAGAAAGAACTTTGCAGACTATTGAAAAATTCAGTTGTGAAACTCAACAATAAAGAGAGAAAATTTGGAGCGAAAGTTCCTAATGAAACAGAGATTGCAAGAAAATATAAATATAAATCACTTACATCTTAGCAACTTCGATAATCCCTTGACGGCAGGTCATTTCAGAAAGCTTTAGTTTCTCGATCTCGCTGTCCACAGCA
Organism: Kingdonia uniflora; assembly: GCA_014058105.1. NCBI lineage: Eukaryota > Viridiplantae > Streptophyta > Magnoliopsida > Ranunculales > Circaeasteraceae > Kingdonia > Kingdonia uniflora. The sequence continues at coordinate 6,430,634 of JACGCM010000816.1, read as the reverse complement.
TGTTTTACAATATCAGAAGTCAGAACCATCATTAGATATCAGTACCAGAAATGCAAATAAACCCTGCTAGTCAGATTTCGGTTTATTAGAAGATGGAATATGTTTAAGTCAATTCGCCTTCATATGATCAACTCATTACTTATGTTTTTAGAAGTCCGGTGTACTCGCTATTCATCAATTATTTTGAACCCAAATAAACCTATGTATAATAAGGAAATAACGGCGAACATCAAGATTTCTACCAACACTCCTCACTTCGTATTAAAAGATGTTAAAGAAATACAATATAGACAGATATCGATTAATTCAGATATATCAACATTTGACTAGTACGTCAAAATAATGATCAATATCAAAATATTGGGGATGACTAGCCATTTACAGCTTATCTCTAATGTGGTACGATATCTCTTTGCAATACATTGATTTTTTCCAAGAACCAAAATTTCCTCCTATATAAATCTTTTGATCCTTGAATGGTATACATTCACTTTAATTGTGAAGTCATAACCAATAATTGAATGGGCTCGCCGAGATCCCACCACAACGACATACTCGCATAGACTACTTTCTTCTTTCTAGACGTAACTACAAGAATGCCAGCCACTGCAAAGTCGCCATAGGGACATGGTACAAGAATGTTACTACTATTGAATGGCTTGCCGTGAACCCACCACAGCGGCATACTCACAATAGACAGATAGACTACTTTCTGGATGTTACCACAAGAATGTCAACCAATCCAGTGAAGTAGAAAGAAAAGACAATTATGATTGGTCTATGGGCTTTATATTTCATCTAGCAGGTCATACTCCCTCAACGGCCAGTGCGTACCACATCTATCATTATGACATTAGTAAATTAACTATATCCAATTTGGAAACCTGGATACTCCGGAAAAGAATAAATCATGAACACTTACGTTTTAGCAGCTTGCCTTCCTTTTCCAATTGCAGCACCAAAGTACTTCTGCAAATGTTTGCAATAAGGATTTTATTAACTGGTAAGGATTAAAGTAAATGCTAATGCTGAAGTTAAAAACGCAAAGTATATAGTTAACATCTCAGGTTTTCACAAAGTCAACTCACATAAGAAACACCAGAAGGTTCAACCATATATAATTGTGGTCCCTCCTCTCTGTCATAACCTCCAAGTATAACTCCACATCCGAAGGGTCTACACCACCATATAAGTAGTTTGGATCAACAATAAGATTGGAAGATAGTAGAGAGAAGAAAAATAGAAAATGCTACAATTGGTAACAAGAAGTGAATATATGATTGTCAACCTTAGCCACCAATACAATGTGCATAGATGAACATAACTAGCAACACGATTTGCAAGCTCCTTCACGGGTACGGGTTCCCCATATGTGCTGCATAAAATAAAAATAACATAACAATACAAATCAAGTTAGTTATGCAGAAATTATCTACGAGGATGACTTTGAGCAAAAAAATCCAGATTATTAGGTTGCAGCTACAAGAACTTGAATAGCTTGAATTTAAAAAACATGGGATTGAGAGAATGATGTAGCACATCCCTAGGTAGGGCGTGCACCACAGTAGTTGGCCTCTCTCTTTGGTTCTATAAAGGGAGGCACTCTTTACTTTCTCCGGTAGTTAGTTTTATGTAAAAGAAAAGGTTCCAATAAATCGAAATTAGGGTTCCTCAAGAACCTAATTATTTCCCCAATAGAGTATATTAAGTGTTCTTCTTGATTACCAGGCTTCCGCGTAATCAGTTTATACTAAAGTGGTATTAGAGCGATCTTACAATCCTTCGATTCGACGAGATGAATGCAACACACGAGTTTGCTCAATCTAAGTTGTTCCAATCAATCCTACGAGTTTTCGAAGATGGAGATAAGGTATGTTCAACCCAACTCACACCACACCGTCGAGGAATTCTCCGGTGTTCCAAGCGTTACGGATCGACGCAAATCACGTGAGCACCTAACGGCCACGACGATAAAGAATCCAAACAAACTCCCGCCGATATACGGCATGGTCGACTCACCGACGAGGTCCCAAACAACCGGCATAGACGCTGCAAAACCGACGATTAATATCATGGAAAACGGCGAGATTTTGACGATGAACAGTAACAGTAAGGTCGTGGGAGGCAACACCACCACTTGGACCCCTTTTGAGCCGTATGAGTCAGGCCCACAGCAGACCCCAACATGAAACAATCAAGGCCAAGTCTGACCAACAGCAAACAGCAAACAAGGCCGAACCCAAGCCCACATGTGTGTCCAAGCAAACAAGGCCGAGCCCTACCCCACAACAGCACCTGAACCAAAATTCAAATTGTGAAAACCAAAATGGTAAGATGAATGGAGGCCCGCCATTATCCATCCCACAACAACACGTGAACCAAAATTCAAATTGTGAAAACTAAAATGGTATCATGAATGGAGGCCCACCATTATCCATCCCCACTTCAACGACGTCACCAACAGAAGAGGCGCGTCTCTCTCAAGACTGAGGCCTGCCCCTCTCGTCGCACCCAACCGACATAGTGCCATCATTGTTACCAGGTCCGCTAACGATGAAACTTCGGCCAACATTGGAAACAACGCAACCGAACCTTGATCCCCGCAACATCTGCCACTGTTTACCCTTATGCGCTTCGGTAAATAGAGCATAGAGGTTCGACCCGGAAAACCCAAATTCTTGGCTCCGTAACAACATATTTTGTACACGCTGCATAGCTAAAGAAAGACTCTATGAAGTTATCCTTGACTGCGGGTCTACAAAAAATTTGGTGTTCAAGGAGCTAGTGGAAAAACTGAAGTTAAAGACGTTCCCAAGTACTGAACCGTTTGATCTCACTTTCACTTGGCTCTCTCCTAGACAAGGAAAGTGTTCCGACGACGAGTGTGTGGTGACATTCATGATAGGTAACACCTATGAGGATACTATCTATGCTTCGGTAGTTAATATGGATATCTGCCATATCCTACTTGGGAGGCCTTGGATCTTTGACACGAAAATCTGTTACGATAGAGGCAAATACCTTTAGTTTCTTATGGAGAAAGGGAAAAATTGTCCTAGAACCAATGCCTCCTCCAACACTTGTCGCAGCTGTATGACGAGAGCGTGCCGGTTTCATCACCGTTGCTCGATCTCACAGTAGGGCATACGCCCTTATTAGTACGTATTCTTCACCCCCTACTCCTGTCCCTTCTTGTTTACAATCCATTATTGCATAATTCAATGATGTTTGTGAGGAGAACACAGATAGTGCATTACCTCCCTTACGGGTCTCTGAGTTATGTACCAAGGGCCTAGTTAGAGAGAGCATGTCACCATGTGTAGTACCAGCTCTTCTGACTCATAAGAAAGATGGCAGCTGGCGGATATGTGTTGATAGTAGGGCTATCAACAAAATAACGGTTAAGTACCGTTTCCCGGTCTGCGGTTAGAGGATATGATTGACAGCTTGCACGGCGCCAAGGTGTTCTCCAAACTTGATCTTCGCAGTTGGTACCACCAGATTCGAATGATACCAGGTGATGAGTGAAAGACAGCATTCAAAACTAAGGATGGTCTATTCGAGTGGATGGCCATGCCTTTCAGCCTATTTAACGCCCCGTCAACGTTTATGAGATTGATGACAGAGGCATTGCGAAAGTATATCAACAAGTTTGTTATTGTCAATTTCGATGATAACCTGATCTACAACAAGACTAAGGAAGAACACTTAGAACACATCACCACCATTCTTGGAGTCCTCCGGGTCAACAAGCTATTTTTTTAGCTGAAGAAGTGTTCTTTCATGGTTGACTCATTGCAGTTTCTGGAATTTGTGGTGTCAGATGATGGCATACGGGTTGACGACAACAAGGTTCAGGCTATCAGGGATTGGCCAGTTCCTACATCGACTTCACAGGTTCGGAGTTTCCACGGGTTAGCTACATTTTACAGGAGGTTTATTCAGGGTTTTAGTACAATCATGGCACCACTGACCGATTTGATGCGAAATGTCCCATTTTTCTGGGGACAGAGGTAGCTGCGGCTTTTGTAACGATCAAGGATAGGTTGACGTCATTTCTTGTTCTAGCGCTACCCGACTTTACACAGTTGTTCCATGTACACACAGATGCGTGCAAAACTGGTATTGGGGCAGTTATTTCTTAAGGGAGGGAAACCGGTCGTATATTTCGTTCAGAAGCTTTCAGGTCCACAGTTACGTTATTCCACTTAGGGCATTGAACTTCTAGCTCTTGTCTGCTCACTTACTCATTGGAGGCACTATTTGGTACACAGGAAGTTTATTCTCCACACATACCATGATGCGTTACGCCATATGCACAGTCAGCAGCGGGTCTATCACTTTTGATAGAGAGGCGAAGTGGTTCAACTTTCTTCAAAACTATACGTTCAGTACTCAAACACTCAGCACTCAGTACGTCAAGTGAAAGGAGAACACGGCCGTAAATGGTCTTAGTAGACGCAAGGAGGTTCTGGTTACTCTTCGAGCTTCAGTATTTGGGTTTGAGATATTACGTGATCTTTATGCAACATATGAGTTCTTCGGTCCTGTTTTTGGTGATTGTCTCGCACAGGAGGGTGTGAGAAGTGGTTAGTACTGTGGTTAGTACTCTATACAGGACGGGTATTTGTTCCGTGAGTCTACGTTATGCATCCTTATGTCGTCAGTTCGAGATAGTGTCATAACTAAGATACATAGTGGGGGACTTGGTGGACATTTTGGAGATGCCAAAACGATGTCGTCTATGCAAGAGAGATATTTTTGCCCATCATGCGGCATAATGTCAACCAGTTCATTCAGCGGTACTATACTTGTCAGACAACTAAGGGGACTCAGCAAAACACTGCCCTATACACACCCTTACCCATTCCTAAGGCACCTTGGCAAGACGTCTTTATGGATTTTGTGACAGGATTACCAGTGACAGCGGAGGGGATTGATTTATTTTTTGTTGTCGTCGACAGGTTCTCCAAGATGGCACATTTCATTCCATGTTCTCAAACAAATGACGCTTCTCATGTTGCTTACTTGTACTTTCGGGAGTTTGTTCGTCTACATGGTATTCCACGATCCATCACGTCAGACAGAGACGTCATGTTCACGGGTCATTTCTAGCGATCATTCTGGGGCTATTTACGTTACAAATTACAGTTCTCCGCAGCATTTCATCCTCAGACCGATGGGCAGTTCTCCGCAGCATTTCATCCTCAGACCGATGGGCAGACGGAGGTTGTTAACAAAAGCTTGGGTAACCTATTACGAGTCACGATTGGAGATAATCCAGAGGATTAGGTGTTCGCCCTTACTCAAGCAGAGTTCGCTTTTAACAACTTTGTCAACAGGTCTACGGGATTGTCTCCATTTATGATTGTCCAGGGGAGATTGCTAGATACAATTCTAGATTTGGCACTTATACCCTCGACGGTTCCAGTTTTGTCCTCTGCTGCAGAGTTTGCTATTTCGATACAGCGTATCCATGAGAGCGTACGCACACGTTTACCATAGATATGCCTCCTATAAGGCACAGGCAAATACACGTCGTCGACAGGTCAGTTTTCAGCAAGTGATTTGGTTATCTTGTATATCAAGGAGCGTCGTTCCGGGGTGGGTTCTAAATTAGCCCTTCGGCGAACGGGTATTTTCTATATTGTTCTGTGTATTGGGGAGAACGCTTACGAGTTTGACCTCCCACTGCATATGCGACGATCTCACGTTGTTAATGTAAGTCTCCTTTCTCCTTTTGTTGGTGATCACGTGCCACTTATTACTTTATCGATTCCTCTTCCGCAGCAACACGAGTTTGACCGTATTGACACTGTCTTAGAGAGGAGTGCAAATGAGACGCCAAAGAGGTGCCTATCATATGTACAAGGTGCATTGGGTGGGCACACCTGATTCAGAGGATTCTTGGTTATCGGAAGCATATTTTCAACGGAGGGACCCAATTTTATTTTCCGATTACACCGGCCGGTTAAATTCGTGGTCGATTTCTTCCGCAGAGGGAGGAGTTGATATAGCACATCCCTAGGTAGGGCATGCACCACAGTAGTTGGCCTCTCTTTCGTTCTATAAAGGGTGGCACTCTTTACTTTCTCTGGTAGTTATTTTTATGTAAAAGAAAAGGTTCTAATAAATCGAAATTAGGGTTCCTCAAGAACCTAATTCCTTTCCCAATTGAGTATATTAAGTGTTCTTCTTGATTATCAGGATTCCGCGTAAGAGTATGTATTACAGATAAATAATAACCGAACTAGAGAATAGATTTTAAAGGTGAGTAGATTAAATAAGAACACACTGTAACAAAAATGTTTGATAGTCTCCTTCCATGTCCCGCAAAGCCTATACTTTAAATAGGAAAATTTTATACTCAAAATGCATTTGTTGTATAACTGACAATCCGAGAGCTGTTCCTTCTGACTTTTCTAATTGCTGAAAACTCATTGAGTTATAGCAAATTGAGTGACCTAATAAGGAAATATTTGTCATTTGTGCTAAAAATACATTCAGTTCCTCTACTTTTATATAGATTCACTAGAAGAACTATTTTTATGCTATTATTTTATCGAACTTGGGCTGAATCCCAAAATTGTTACAACACAGAAAACAGTCATGCATATGGGTGAGCATGCATGATTGCATGCATTACAAATAAACAGAAAGTTCCAGTCCAAAGAAGGTGCGCAACAATCCAACATAGGATTGATTACGAGGTTTTGTCTCGAATCAAATCTTTAGGGTTGTCTCATAAATCTTAAAAGTGTTGGCTAAACAATCCAATTTTATTTATTTATTTATTTTGGAAAATATGTTGTGTCCATGATACATAGCTGTCTACCAAAGTTGGTAAAAGATGCAAACCTCTCGTAGTTAATTGCTTCCGACTTGGTTCGTGCAACAATTTGCCTTCCATCAGCTGCTAATCCAGCCACTGCCTGCATATAATGATGCACAAGAAAATCAGACACTTGAAAGCAAATGAGAACAAACAAAAACAAACCTATATTCATCATCCATACGACTACCATCCAAAGCTCGAAATGTATTATTCTAAAAATAAATTATGATACCACAGGACATCATGAATTACCGCAAAATATGGCAAACTTAAGGTAACAATGAATGTTCTTAAATTGCTATACATTATTTGGACATGCCAATTACATCAACTCCTTTTATTTGCTATATACAAGGATATTTTGTGAATATGCCCTTGACTACAGAAAGTACAGATAGATCATGATATTTCATACTAAATGAAAAACTGAATTGCTTGTAACCTTGATATGAAATATTTTGAAGCATTCTATATCTATAGAATTTATGACATCAATCATGACTTTATGTTTCTGTGCTGTGCTAACGGCACTGCGGAGGGATTGTGACTTAGGACCTGGCAATTAACCTCAAGCTCCACGTGTGTATAAGGCAGTGAATTGGATATTGTGACACACTTTAACACCAAGCTCCACACAATTTGAGCTATGCACTTCAGCCCAAAATACGTCACTCATTTCCGCAGGAAATGAGCCAAAATACATTCCACTTGTAGTACACTAGTACTACATTAAGAGGGTACGACTCGTACAAAACTTATGGATAAGAGTGAAGTCGTGTTTCCTAAAGTTTCTACACTTCCACAGACACTCAGTTTAAATGAAGTTTTTGTCCACACAAAGTCCTGTAATTTATCATTTTCGTGTACGTAGTTGACTGCACACTTGTAACACCTAGCTCCACCCAATTTGATCCATGGGCTTCAGCCGAAAATATGTCAAAACCAATATCTGCAGGAAACATATCAAAATACATTCCGCTGGTAGGACTACATTATTAAGGAATGACTCTTAAGAACTTATGGACAAGAGTGAAGCTGTATAATTTCCACAGTTTCACTGACACTCAGTTCAAACCAAGTTTTTTCCATGTAAAGTCCTACAGTTTATCATTCTCATGTACATAGTTAACTACACAGCAATATGAATTTACAGAAATGTTTTCCAGTTTCAACACCAAACTCTTCCATAGTTCAACAGATGCATTGTGACGTTATAGGGTAACTAATCCCCTTCCAGAGCAAGCTAATCACCTGGTGGGCCTGTGTGTAGGGCACTCCCATATTTCATGTCCAATTTGTTGACAACGCCTTGATTATCTTCAATACTCTTATCAAGCAAGTTATCAACCTGAAGTTCATCTTGAAATGGTTTATCGTCTTTGCATTCAATCTGGACAAGGGGAAAATTTTGTGATAGAGATGTCCATGATTTTCCTGATAGGTGCCCTATAGATGTTGTATTGACATCTTGATTCGCATTTTGTAGACATTACCGCTTATACATTAGTAGGTCTACGATGAAACTGAACTGGCAAAGACAGGAGTTTGTGTCAGTGGGGTCAAGAATTCGAGGTTTGGGAGCGGTAGTCCCCAAGAATTTTGTTGGGTATATAGCAAGGTATATTAATGATATCTCATTTCGAGAAAATCAGGATTGCCTGAGACATTTACAGATTTCCAGAATCTTAAATCAAAAAAAAAAACTTGTATATTTTGAGGATCAAGAGCTGTGTTTTGTGGTTTTAAGCAAGGGTCATTTAATATTATACTTGTAAGATAATACTTAACTTTAGCCAATAGTGTTACGTAAAAAAGAACCTTTACTGAGTACTCTATAAGGCCCCTCTACAAGATCAATACTCTAAAATAAGACTTATTTGCATTTACCATTGAAACGTGTCCAGACTCCATAGAGAACTCCAACCCACTTAAAACTCCAATGTGTCAGAGTTAAATCAACTTGAAGCCCAGTGGTGTTACTTGCTAGCACTCACTAGTGTCAAAACTTTGAAAAGAACCTAAACATTCACACTTCTCTTCCAAAAACCTAAAACCCAGTGGTGTCATTAACCCCACTGGTACCCCTCTAGCTTCTCCCCTGCGCCAAATAACTCAACTCCTAGCCCGAAACCTTTGGTTTCTTGCTTGGTGGCTCCAGAAGACTAGCGAGGAAGCTTTTAGGATTAGAAGTTATGACTAGGGAGGAGGAATTGGGATTAGCTGAGGTATTGGTGGGCATTCTAGGGTCAAGTCTCGCATTTTAGGGAGGATCATTATGGCTGTCCAATCCCAACATGGTGTTTTAAATTTCTGTCGGTATTCCAAGAATCCTAGTATGCTGTATAGTTCCAAGAATCCGCTTCTTCTCTAAATGCAGAAGATCAAACTCTTGGAGGATGTTTCTAGGGATAGACCCCTCTGACATGTTAATCCTGTTGCTTTCGAAGTTTGTTCATGAATAAGATTATTCTTTACTGACAATTCAATATGGAGGACGGGTTTTCTCCCTAGAAGAACCCTCGAGAATTGGGAGATGAGATGGAAAGGCAATTATATTATTGAGGTTATTTTTCTAGTAAAATGGGATCTCTTATACTAAGATGAGAGGGCTTTGAAGTGGGATATCCCTCAGATATGAGGTTTGCTCATTGGACTGTGACACTGTGCCTGGACAAAATTCCTCCGGTCAATTTTTTCATTAAGTAGGTGATCCTACATTTACATAGATGTGCGCTTCAAAAGGACTCAGACTATTGACTGTATCTCCGGCATTTTTCTAGGTTTTCAGCATTGAGAAGCTTTAGCGCATCTTCTTCCGCAATATATCATTTTTGCATCACCTTCTACCAGTCGAGACCTCTTATTACTACAACTAACAGAGATGGACAACAAAACCGCGTTTTTATGACTCCTCTACCGAAATTTGTATTTGATGTACCAAGAGGCCAAGAAAAGTAAAGATTGAGAGAAAAAGATACAGGGAAGTAATTAATCGTGACGCACTCAGGGGCGGAACTACATAGAGGCTCTACGGGGCTATAACCCGGGCTAAATTCCCAAGAAAAAAGATAAAAAATAAATAAAAAATTGGCAGTATATCATTAACTTTTTCTAATGGTGGAGCTTTGCTTGCCCAAGTCACCTAGTTATTGTTTCTTTCTTAATCTCTCTTCATACTATCATTAGTCATAGCCAAAGAGAATATACTGAATTATTCTAAGAAAGTAAAAACATCCCTATACAGTAGGCCCCAGTGATTGACACTATTCCCACCACTAGTCCACTATATGAGCCTTTGGACAGACCTGGGCTTATGCTTAGACTTCGATTTAAAAGACAGCTTAGCAACAAAGATCTTAGTTACCACCCTTCGACTAGCTATATGGGTCTTCGGATGGACCTGGGTTTATGCTTAGACTTCGACTTAAGCGACGGTTTAGAGATGACGATCTTAGTTATCACCCCTTTGTCTGGCTACATTTCAAACCGATTCATTTTGGTATATCACGTTTAAGTGTGACACAAGATGCATAATTTTTTTTTAAGGGGAAGTTGGGGTTAGGCAAGGATTCCCCAACAAAAATTTATTCATGAGAAACATATATGTATACCTAGGGGTATCTCACACCGGTCACACATAGAATCAACTTTACAAATACGAGATAACTCACAAGAGAAATTATAAGGAAAAGACAAACGACTTGTGGCATAACCTAAAACAAAACTTTGTATAGCTCTATTGCAGCTCTTATCTCTGAAAATGAAGGAGACGGCCCATCTTGAATCTGTACTTTTGTATGCATTTATAGATTGCCAGCCCTTCCCAAGGTGGATAAAAACTTCCTTTAAAACTAAAGCGACTCTAGTTGAGTTCTTTTGGAGAATTCTGTATGTATTATAGATTGTAGCATAGAAAGCTACTTTCAGCACTTAGCGAAACCCAAGATCTAGAGATGCTTCTTGTATGATCCCCTTGGGTTCATCTCCGTCCACCCATAATCTTCACAATACCCAAACTTTGCACAATTTTATACCAAATATATTTTGAGTAAGGCCATTAAAAAATAGATGATTTAAATTCTCCTCCCTTACATCACACAAAAAACAATATGAAGAATCTATCTTCCCAATCTTTACAAGGAAATCTCTAGTCTTCATTCTATTTTTCACAGCAAGCCAAGAAACAAAAGAATGTCTAGGTGTTGAAACTTTATCCCATACCCATTTATACCAAGCAAGTCTTGCTCTTGAGCTTCTATAAACTTTACAAACTGCCTAGTGAATTTCACATTCTTAGTTGGAGACCAGATGACAAGATCTTCATAATGAGTATAAGAACCCTCTATTTGTTGAGTTTCATTCTAAATTTCTATGAGTTCAGTAGATCTCAGTCTCGAAATAGAAATTCTCCATTAATCATCTTCAATGGTTAAGCTAAACTTAGTTTGGTGAAATTCCAAACAGCATACTATTTGAGCTTCTCCATCTGAGCCTTAAAGATCCTTTATCCAACCAGGGGTCAGTCCAAAAAGATATATTTTTGCCCTTTCCAACAACATGTTTAGAGCAAGAACGCATCCTCACCTATTGTTTTCATAGTGCTGCACAACCGGAATTTCAAATACCGCTTGAATTGTCACAAGTCTTATGTTAGGCCATGTCATTTTTGTATACGAGATTCGATATGCATTGTGAAATGACAATCATCACGGGAAAGGGGAGCTCCTTTGAATACTAAAATACACATAACAATCTTTCGGGGAGTTCGCGAAAGAATAACCCCGAAACACCACAAGCAGATAACTCCGGATGTTCTCGTCACCGTATAGCATATCATTGTTGTATTTAGGTTGCTTAATTTAGTTTTGCGAATTACTACTACAGTCAAAGACCTCCTTACACAAAGTCTAATCCTGGTCACTAGTAAGCAAGTAGCTAAGTATCCCTCTATGTCACCCCCGATGTAACAATGTATATCATTATAATGGTTTCACATCTAGAAACAAAAAACCTAATATTACAAACATTAAAAACTCACTAGCAAATACCTGTACTAAATATTTTCACTATGCAATTCATGTAAAAACGTTACTAATTCATTACCCATACTTAAACTTCTCGATACGCAACTCTTCTAACTATTTTCAGGCATAGAACTAACAGTGAGGACCACTTATGACCTAAAGCACAGTTAAAAGTAAATTACCATTCCAGCGTGACGATGAACAGAATGAATCCTCCTATTCGAACCCGGCAACATCATCTTCGACGCAATGAGCTTCTCTACACCCTACACAAACAAACCCCACCCAAAAAATTCAATAATTTACATACACCCAATGAAACAAAGTACGAACCGAAGAATCCCAGAGTTCAAAATCCTCACCATAACAACCCCATCTTTACATTTGATCCCCACAACAGTTCTGCAAAACCAACTCAAAATTCAAACAAAATAAAACCATAAACTAACACAACCCTATTTCAATTGAAGTGAATAACAACAAAGGGATCGAATCAAACCCGCTATTATCGACAGCTTTCGCTGCATATTCGATCTGAAACACACGACCATCTGGTGAGAATGTGGTCACAGAAAGATCGTAACCAGTTCCTATGCTGCTCATCTTGTTTGTATGAGTCCGAAATTGGAATTCTGAGAATTGGTCGAGCACACAATTGGAGATTTCGAAATAAAAACCCTAATTTAAGTTGAGTTGAGTTTCTTTGATCTCAAGAAACTTTCTAGTTGAAACTCAGTGTTGAACTCAGTGGTGTAGTTGGGATTGGGATGGACTTAACCCGAACCTGGTAACCCGATTTAGTAGCTTTTGGGTTTTGGGGCAACGCTTGAAAATTTTAGTGATAGGTTGGCTAAGGCCCAAGATTCAAAATATCATATTGGTCTAATATGTAAGCCCGTTCTCTCTGTTATATTACATTCTTGGGTACGTGTATCAAGACAAACACTACTTGCTGCATCTCTCGAGGCAGGGAAAAACAGATTAAGGGTGTAAAATTGTTTTTAGTTTACTAGGGGCGGTATTGTCCGATGTATATAAGAGTAGGTTGCAACCGTGTAGCTTATGGTTACTTTTAGTTTAAGAACATGTGTCCAACAATCCATATTTGAGTGTCATGTGCCCACTTAATACATTACTTCCCACCAAAACAATCACTTATCTTCTAAGTTCAAAAATCCCTCCCCCTTTTTACACCCTCACAGTATCTCCTACTTCCACACCTACCACCACTCTACATAATACCGAAACACATGTATAAATCTCTCTTCCACAATAAGATCTCTCAATCTCTCTTAACTTTACTGAAAAAGTTAGAACTTTTTTTCATCTTTCTTCTTTCTTTCTTTCTTTATTTCATTATCTAGGTTAAGATTGTTTATCTTTGGGTGCCGGATCAACTCATCCTGCGATTACTGACCAGGTACTCATTTACAAAAGTTGTTTTGAAACAAGATTGTTCATTACATTGGTCCACTTGAGGTTGCATGACGTTTATTCGGGCATTCATTACATGAAGATAATCTTTCACTAACCAGATTGGCGCTTCACTTACCTGGAATGTATAATGTGGTCTACGATGAGAGGGAACCAATCGAAAATATCATTTCCAAAGCACAATCAGAGATTGACACTCATATGGTTTTTTGAATATTGTGCGACACATAACACTACAACAACCTACACTTATCAAGAGTTTCCAGAGTTCCATATCTGGCACGAGAAACCATGTATATGGTTTCCAAGAGTAGGGCCAAAATTAATTGGCATAATTTATTTTTCACCTCCAAATTTTGGGGAAAGATACTACCTACGCTTGCTTTTAACTGTCATAAACAACCCACATTCATTTGAACACTTACGGAATGTGAACAGAGTTTTGCACAACACGTTTAAAGCAGCATGTGTTGTACTTGGAATACATGAAGATGATAAAGAATGGATAAAGTATCCTGAAAAGGTAGTTATTATGCAAACTGGGTACCAATTGCGAAGACTTTTCGTTGTTATTCTCATCCATTGTTGTCCAATAGATCCAATGGGATTGTGGACAAAGTTTTCGATGAATATATATGATGACTTGAAATTCAAACTTGAAGACAAATTTGAAATTCCAAATCCAACAGAACACCAAATTACTGACTACGACATCTTTTTATTGGAACAAATATTACAAGAAGAAGGTAAGAGTCTCATAGATTTTGACCCTGATTTGAAAATTACTAAAAGATGGAGCCTTGAGGATATTGGAAACTGGCTAATATGGGATCAAGAACATTTGACATCTGATGTGCAACATGCATAATCTCTAAACAATGTTGATCAACTCAACGATGAACAGCGATATACTTATAATGCAGTTATTGATTCTGTTAGAAATGACGTTGGGACTGTCTTTTTCTTGAACGGGGCTGCTAGCACAGGAAAAATATTTGTATACAACTCTTTAGCAGCCACATGTCATAATGAGAAGGAAATTGTAATATTAGTAGCATTATCCTATCTAACATATTTGTTTTGGTGAAAAGTTCACTAATACACTAGAGTTTAAAATATATGTAGATCGGATCTAATCTAAAAGAAACAGTTGAATTAGCGGCGACATTTAATAAATGTACAAATTTAGATGAGCTAATATGTTCAGTTTACCCACATTTGGAAGAAGTTATGACAGCCTCAACTACATACTTGACTGAGCACACGATTCTATCAGCCTGTAATGAAGATGTTAACATCATCAACATTCAAGTTATGGCCAAAATTCAAGGCCAAAAGGTTGTTTATCTTACCGCTGACAAGTTATCAGAAGCATACGCTGGTGATCACACTATCACAAATCGATATCCCCAATAATATATGAACTTACTCGATCCTTCAGGTCTACCTCCGTTTAGACTAAGATTGAAAGTTGGGTGCCCAATAATTTTGTTACGTAATCTCGCTCCAAAATATGGTTTATGCAATGGGACCAGATTAATGGTGGTGAGATGCTATCCTAGATTAATCGAAGCAAAGATTTTAACAAAAATGTAAAGCTGGAAACTTGGTATTCATACCAAGAATATCTCTAACCCCTACGTCTGACGATTTTCCATTTTGTATGACAAGGAGACAGTTCTCACTTCGGCTAGCATTATTAATGACCATCAACAAATCCCAAGGCTAGTCAGTAAAAAATGTTGGGATCGATTTAACAACTTCCGTTTTAAGTCATGGACAACTATATGTAACATTGTTAAGATGTGCATCCCCGAAGATAATTAGTGTACTTTTGCCACCAGATGCTGCAAATATAATAATGAATGTAGTATATCCAGACGTTTTGTTGTAGGTAAATAACTTAACAATGACATGACCCACTACTCTGTTGTTTATCTTTCTTAAGTTCAAAATTCAATATATTTTTTAAAATAAGACTTATTTATATGGTTGACTAATCACTCTCTAAATTTAGGAGAATCTTTTATATAAATATGAGATATGGAAATTAACAAAAACTATTGAACAATCGCGGGAAGAGTACAATAAACATGTAAGTATGGTACTTATATAATCGAACATTTCATCTCAATATGGTTTCAATGATTACTAATATAGTTCTTATTTTGTAGACAATAGTACTAAAACCACAAATTCAACAAACACCGGTGATATATTACCATAGCAATGGATTATCAAAGAGAATCTTGAACGACTGATGTCCACAGCTACGGAGTTTTATGACTATTAGTTGTTGCACTTTTGATGGAGTTATACGAAACATGATCCAAAAGATAAAAAATAAAGAACGTGAACTACGTCGTGCAAAGAATTACAAGCTATCAAAAATGATTTTTTATATCGTACACCAATTGCAATCTGAAGAGAAGCAAGAACTTCTTCGAATGAGAAAGAAAAGACGAGACACATTTTGGAAATGAGAGAATCTTAATACAATTCTATGACACCATGTGTAACTCAAAACTTAAGTAAATTTTGTATAGATTTTAGAAGTTCAAATGTATAATTAAAAATTGATGTATAGCCCCATTTTAATGATTATGTATTTGAATCATTCTATATCAATTTATTGCGATGTGATGTAATAATAGGGGGGGAAATATTCTATGCTTAAAAACTATGCAAAAAAAGAAAGAAATCAAAGACAAGAAGAAGAAGATGAAGATAAACACACATTGATGACATATGTCTAATTTGGTGTATATTAATTTAACTCATAATTATCAGTATGTTCTTTTGAGTAGGCACAAAATTGTACTTCCATATTTGTAACTTTGTTATTTCTATTATTAAAAATTCAGTTCTACCTGAAGGAAGTGAAAATGAAATCAAATGCCTTTGACGTTGTCAACTACGTCGAACACTGTTGTCTATGTCATGATCGTGTTGTGACTATGCTGGAAATCATTTGAGGACTATAGGGAGGTGTATTTCAATTATTTAGTATCATAAAATTCGTATACTCTTTTATAATACTAGCAAAAATCATATCAAACTTATTTTATTTGTATTTTTTTTTTGCATATTCTCAACTCTTTTCAAATACAACCTCCTTCTAAAAAAATCCAATTACTTAGTGTATAACCTAATATAGTAGCAATTAAAATTTGTCAATATTAATGCTCTAAACTAGATAGCGTCGAAGGCGTGTCAACGTAATTGCCTGTGCGTCGTCACAAGTAGTACTAGTCGATATATAACAAAGAGCATGAGCGTACATATCAAACTGTAATGTGTATGTACAACTTGTGGTATTAAAAGGGGGAAATATATCAGCCTATAAGCATACACACATAAAAAAAAAACCCTCCATAAATGAAACCAAAACACTAATGTACACATTAATATTGTGAGGACATGATGGCTAAATGTCCAACTTAAAATTTGAGAGAACAAACAAAACCACCACAAAACATAATCAATCAACTAAATTAAGAACTCATATACAAAACAAAAGGATGACAAACCAATCCCAAAAGAAAACGAAACACCAACATGCACATCCACTTTATTATTTCGAACAAATGAGCATTAGGATGCAAAGAAAATTACCTCCACTTAGCTTTTTCATATATTTGATAGTAACTTATACATGTTCATCCCTTAAACCCGATTCATTCAACTCCTCCCACTTCTCTCTTAGTTAGGCCCAACATTTTACAAAAATTAACGGCTCAAACACATCAATATGCCCCTCCTTTCTCAGCTGCACCTCCTTTGCCAATGAAAGCCAATCATTTTACTAATGTATACACCAAAACTCATTTAAAACTCAAACAAACAAAAGAGTTTAGTCCTATAACCAAACAACAAAATGTAAATTCAAGGTCTTCACTTGTGAGAACTCAAAAAGGGTTAAGAAATAAAGGGTATACCTGGTTCATCCCAGATTTTGTCATTTACGACTTCTTGGAGAAAATAATTAACGGGAATAAAAACTTGAGGAGGTGAATTCATGGTGGACATTGTTTGGAATTTGGAAAGAGATTTTAGTAAAATTCAAGCTCCTGGTATCTTAGAATTTGGAATGAGATTTTAGTAAAATTTAAGCTCTTAGAATTTGGAAAGAGTTTGTTACATAGATTTTAGTTAAATTCAAGCTCCTGGAATTTGGAATGAGATTTGTGTATTGAATTTGGAATATAAAATTCAAGCTCCTTATATGATCGTACACGCAATACAAGTATAAAAAAGAAACATGAGAACACAATACAAGTGTCAACGTGTTGCTACGTGTACTATATGAAGTTCAAATATGGGACAGTTTATGGGCCTTAGTTAGTGGAAAACTTTGTTATAGAGAATTTGAAATTTTAGGGATAGGGTGGCTAAGGCCCAATATTCAAAATATCATATGGGTCTGATATGCATGCCCATGCTCTCTGTTATATATCGATTTAACTCATAATTAGGGATAAGGTGTATATTGATTTAATTCATAATTATCAGCATATTCTCTTGAGTAGGCACAAAATTGTACTTCAAGATTTGTAACTTCGTACATTTCTATTATTAAAATTTCAATTTTACATGAAGGAAGTGGAAATAAAATCAGATGCCTTCGACGATGTCAACTACGTCGAACACCGCTGCCTATATCATGATAGTATATTGTGACTATGCAGGAAATCATTTGAGGACTACAGGGAGGTGTATTTCAATTATTTAGTATCGTAAAATCCGTATACTCTTTTATAATACTAGCACAAATCATATTAATTTTTTTTCCTGCATATTCTCAAATATTTTCAAATGCAACCTCCTTTTAAACAATTCCAATTACTTAGTATATAACCTAATATAGTATCAATTAAAATTTGCCAATATCAACGTTCTAAAATAGATAGCGCAGAAGGAGCGTCGACGTAATTGCCCGTGCGTCGTCATGGGTAGTACTAGTTGATATATAAAGAAGAGCATGAGCTTACATATCAAACTGTAATGTATGTGTGCAACTTGTGGTATTAAAATGGGAAAATATATCAGCCTATAAGCATACACATGTAAAAAAAACCCACATAAATGAAGACAAAACACTAATGTGCACATCAATATTGCGAGGACATGATGGCTCAATGCCCAACTTAAAATTTGAGAGAACAAACAAAACCACCACGAAACATAACCAATCAACTAAATTAAGAACTCGTATACAAAACATAAGAACGACAACGAAACACCAACATGCACATCCACATTACTATTTCGAACAAATAAGCATTATGATACAAAGATAATTACCTCCACTTAGTTTTTCTTACATTTGATAGTAATTTATACATGTTCATCCCTTGAACTCGATTCATTCAACTCCTCTCACTTCGATCTTAGTTCGGCCTGACATTTCACAAAAATCAACGGCTCAAACACATCAATATACTCCTCGAAAGAATCAAAACTTTCCAAAACCTTTCTCAGTTGTGCCTCCTCTGCCAAAAAAACTAATTATTTTACTAATGTATACACCAAAAATCATTTAAAACTCAAATAAACAAAATGGTTTAGTCCTATAACCAAACAACAAAATGAAAATTCAAGGTCTTAACTTGTGAGAACTCAAAGAGGGTTAAGAGATAAAGGGTATACCTGGTTTATCCCAGATTTTTTCATTTACGACTTCTTAGAGAAAATGAATAACGGGATTAGAAGCTTGAGGAGGTAAATTCATGGTGGACATTGCTTGGAATTTGGAAAGAGATTTTATTAAAATTCAAGCTCTTGAGCTCTTGGAATTTGGATAGAGTTTGCTACAAAGATTTTAGTTAAATTTAAGCTCCTGAGCTCTTGGAATTTGGAATGAGATTTGTGTCTTAAATTTGGAATATAAAATTTAAGCTCCTTATATGATCGTAGACGCAATACAAGTGTACAAGAGAAACATGATAACACAATACAAGTGTCAACGTGTATCCACGTGTATTAAATGAAGTTCAAATGTGGGACAGTTTATGGCCTTAGTTAGTGGAAAATTTTGTTACAGAGAATTCGGAATTTAGAATTTTAGGGATAGGGTGGTTAAGGCCCAAGATTCAAAATATCATATTGGTCTGATATGTAAGCCCATGTTCTCTGTTATATATCAATTTAACTCATAATTAGGGATAGAGTATATACTGATTTAACTCATAATTATCAGCATATTCTCTTGAGTAGGAACGAAATTGTATTTCCATATTTGTAACTTTGTACATTTATATTATTAAAATTTCAGTTCTACATGACGGTAGTGAAAATAAAATCAGATGCCTTCGACGATGTTAACTACGTCAAACACCGTTGCATATATCATGATCGTATTGTGACTATGCTGGAAATCATTTGAGAACTATAGGGAGGTGTATTTCAATTATTTAGTATCATGAAGTTCATATACTCTTTTATAATATTAGCACAAATCATATCAAACTATTTTTTTTTACAACATATTCTCAACTATTTTCAAATACAACCTCATTCTAAATAATTCCAATTACTTAGTGTATAACCTAATATAGTAGCAATTAAAATTTGTCAATATCAACGTTCTAAAATAGATACGCCGAAGGCGCGTCAACGTAATTTCCCGTGCGTCGCCACGGGTAGTACTAGTCGATATATAACATAGAGCATGAACTTACATATCAAATTGTAATGTGTGTGTGCAACTTGTGGTATTAAAAGAGGAAAATATATCAGCCTATAAGAATACACACGTAAAAAAAGAAAGCTCGCATAAATGAAGCCAAAACCTCAATGTGCACATCAATATTGCAATGGCATGATGGCTAAATGCCCAACTTAAAATTTGAGAGAACAAACAAAACCACCACGAACATAGCCAATCAACTAAATTAAGAACTCATATACAAAACATAAGGACGACAAATCAATCCCAAAAGAAAATGAAACACCAACATGCACATCGATATTATTATTTCTAACAAATGAGTATTTGGATACAAAGATAATTACCTCCACTTAGCTTTTTCGTACATTTGATAGTAACTTCTACATGTTCATCCCTTGAACTTGATTCATTCAACTCCTCCCACTTCGCTCTTAGTTGGGCCCGACATTCCATGAAAATCAATAGCTCAAACACATCAATATACCCCTCGAAATAATCAAAACTTTTTGGAACCTTTCTCAGTTGCGCCTCTTCTGCCAAAGAAAGCCCAATCATTTTACAAATGTATACACCAAAACTTATTTAAAACTCAAACAAAGAAAATGGTTTAGTCCTATAACCAAATAACAAAATGCAAATTCAAGGTCTTCACTTATGAGAACTCAAAGAGGGTTAAGAAACAAAGGGAATACCTGGTTCATCCCAAATTTTGTCATTTACGACTTCTTGGAGAAAATGATTAAATGGAATAAAAGCTTGAGGAGGTGAATTCATGGTGGACATTGTTTGGAATTTGGAACGAGATTTTAGTAAAATTCAAGTTTTTAAGCTCTTGGAATTTGGAAAGATATTTTAGTGAAATTCAAGATCTTGTGCTCTTGGAATTTGGAAAGTGTTTGTTACAGAGATTTTAGTTAAATTCAAGCTCATGAGTTCTTGGAATTTGGAAAGAGATTTATGTCTTGAATTTGGAATATGAAATTCTAGCTCCTTATATGATCGTAGATGCAATACAAGTGTACAAAAAAACATGATAACACAATACAAATGTCAACGTGATGCCACGTGTACTATATGAAGTTCAAATGTGGGACAGTTTATGGGCCTTAGTTAGTGTAAATCTTTATCACAAAGAATTTGGAATTTAGAATTTATAATTTTAGGGATAGGGTGGCTAATGCCCAATATTTAAAATATCATATTGGTCTGATATGTAAGCCTATGCTCTCTGATATATATCGATTTAACTCATAATTAGGGATATGGTGTATATTGATTAAACTCATAATTATCAGCATGTTCTCTTGAGTAGGCACGAAATTGTACTTTCATATTTGTAACTTTGTACATATCTATTATCAAAATTTTAGTTCTACATGAAGGAAGTTGAATGAAATCAGATGGCTTCCACGATGTCAACTACGTCGAATATCGTTGCATATATCATGATCGTGTTGTGACTATGCTGAAAATCATTTAAGGACGATTGAAAAGTGTATTTCAATTATTTAGTATCGTAAAATTTGTATACTTTTTATAATACTAGCACAAATCATATCAAACTTGTTTTATTTGTATTTTTTAATGTTGCTGTCTATTCTCAACTCTTTCCAAATATAACTCCTTCTAAACAATTATAATTACTTAGTGTATAACCTAATATAGTAGTAATTAAAATTTGACAATATCAACTTTCTAAACTAGATAGCGCCGAAGGCGCGTTGACGTAATTGACCGTGCGTCGTCACGGGTAGTACTAGTCGATATATAACAGAGAGTATGGGCATACATATCAAACAGTAATATGTGTGTACACCTTGTGGTATTATAAGGGGAAAATATATCAGCATATAAACATACACACGTAAAACAAGAAAACTCGCATAAATGAAGCCAAAACACCAATGTGTACATCAATATTGCGAGGACATAATGACTAAATGCCCAACTTAAAATTTGTGAGAACAAACAAAACCACCACGAAGCATAATCAATCAACTAAATTAAGAACTCATATACAAAACATAAAGACGACAAACCAATTCCAAAAGAAAGCGAAACACCAACATGCACATCAACATTACTATTTTGAACAAATGAGCCTTAGGATACAAAGATAATTACCTCCACTTATCTTTTTTGCACAGTTGATAGTAACTTCTATATGTTCATCCCTTAAACTCGATTCATTCAACTCCTCCCACTTCGCTCTTAGTTGGGCCCGACTTTTCACTAAAATCAACGGCTCAAACACATTAATATACTACTCGAATGAATTAAAACTTTTCGAAACCTTTCTCAGCTGCGCCAAAGGAAACCAATCAGTTTACTAATGTATACACCAAAACTCATTTAAAACTCAAACAAACAAAATAGTTTAGTCGTTGAACCTTAAAAACTATAACCAAACAACAAAATCCAAATTCAATGTCTTCACTTGTAAGAACTCAAAGAGGGTTAAGAAATAAAGGGTATACCTGGTTCATCTCAGATTTTGTCATTTATGACTTCTTGGAGAAAATTATTAAAGGGAATAGAAGCTTGAGGAGGCGAATTCATGGTGGACATTGTTTAGAATTTGGAAAGATATAATAGTAAAATTCAAGCTTCTGAGGTCTTGGAATTTAGAATGAGATTTTTGTAAAATTCAAGCTCTTGAGCTCTTGGAATTTGCAAAGAATTTGTTACAAAGATTTTAGTTAAATTCAAGCTCCTGAGCTCTTAGAATTTATAATGAGATTTGTGTCTTGAATTTGAAATATGAAATTCAAGCTCCGTATATGATCATAGACATAATACAAGTGTAAAAAAGAAACATGAGTAAACTATACAAGTGTCAACGTGTTGCCACATGTACTATATGAAGTTTAAATGTGGGACAGTTTTATGGGCCTTAATTAGTGGAAAACTTTGTTACAGAGAATTTGGAATTTGGAATTTATAATTTTAGGGATAGGGTGGCTAAAACCCAAGATTCAAAATATCATATTGGTCTGATATGTCAGCCCATGTTCTTTGTTATATATCGATTTAACTCATAATTAGGTATATTGTGTATATTGATTTTACTCATAATTATCAGTAAGTTCTCTTTGAAACATCCAATTTTGGAGTTTGTTTCATTTAGTGTCTGGAGTATGCATCAACATTATCTCGTGGTTATCCAGCGTCAATAAATGTACGTGGAGCGACTACAGCTGGACCGACTGACTCTGAACAGGTAAGTGGGTTTCTAACTTTTTATTCTAAAAAGTCAAGCCTATGTATTTTACAGAGTATGAAAAAGTAATAAAAATGTCTCCTTAAAGAAAACAAAATTTTTATTCGAATAACTTTTAATGTTGTTTGAATACTTTGCAACAGATAGAATTGTATTCGAATAGAATTACTTATGTTCGAATAACTTTCAATAGTTGCATTTATATTCGAATAGATTGATTATTGTTCGAATCACTTTCAACAGTTACATCTCTGTTCGAATAGAGTAACTGTTGTTCAAATATCTTTTATCAGACATATTCCTGTTCGAATAGATTGATTTTTATTGAAATAGAGCCCATGTTTTCGGTTTTTCTTCTTAAGACATACTTGCTTTTTTCAAACACTCACTTCTTGAAAACCTATTTTTTTGAGAGATTGTCTTTTAGAGTGAAGAGATATCTATCTTTAAGTTATTCAAAAGATAATCAAATCACTCATCTCTTGAATCAATCAATTGATCAAGAAACCTTAGTCATGCATTGAAGAACTAAATTGAAGAACTTTAACGATTCAAGATTATGAGCTTCGACGTGAGATTAGAGCGAGGCGTTGCGAGAACGTGGAATTGATTGCAAGAAGATTCATTGGAATAGAGATAATCATGGGAAGTGCTTATCGAGTCTGTAAGTGATTAAATTCTTATAAATTTTTTTAAATAGTGGATTGTTTAGCTATCGGGTGTTTCGATAGCGACCTGTGGGGTTTTCTCCTAAAAAAGGTTTCCCACAGGGTTAAAAATATTTGCCTTATCTTTAATTTCTATTGCTTGCTTGACATTAGATAATCGTATCGACTTGAACTAGGTTAAGCCTTGATCATTAATTCAGAGGATTTAAGATCTTTCAATTTAGACAAAAAACAATCGAAATTGGTTAGTCTCAGGGGACTAGTTATTTCAATTGGTATAAGAGCGGTCACGTTTCGAGGTTTAACAACCTAAGCGTGGATCTTAGATAGTTCGCTTGAGAATAATGAGTTCCGAGAAGTTTGGAGGTCCTATAAATCGCACTCCAGCCTTTGATGGCAAAGAATACCCATACTGGAAAGTCCGTATGATTGCATACTTACAATCAATCGAAGAAGATGTATGGATTGTTGTTGAGGATGGATGGACACCCCCTACTGTGATGCAAGGTCAACCAGGGAGTGCCGTTGAGGTCCCTAAACCTATGAATCAATGGATAAAAGAAGAAAAAGATAATGTTAGTTATAATTCTAAAGGACTCAATACGATCTTTACGGCTGTGAGTCAAAGTGAGTTTTGACATATCTCTGCATGTACTACTTCTAAAGAAGCTTGGGATATCCTAGTTCAAACTCATGAAGGCAATGATACAGTCAAAGAAAGTAAGCTTTAAATGCTTACTTTGCAATTTGAGAATATCAGAATGAGTGAAAATGAACCTTTTGATGAGTTCTATACGAGACTAAGTGATATTGTAAACAATAGTGCCGCATTAGGAGATCCTTATTCTGATGCTCATATTATTCACAAAGTCCTATGGTCTCTTCCTAAGAACTTTAGATCTAGACGTGATGCTATCGAGGAAGCTCAAGATCTTAAAAAAATGAAACCCGATACATTAGCTGGAAAATTACGAACGTTCGAACTTTAGGTGAGAATGGAAAACCCAGAGAAGAATAAAAGTGTTGCTTTCAAGTCTTCATCTTGCTCCTCTTCTTCAAAAGGGTCCAAAGAGGTTGATCACTCATATATCTTAGATGATGATGAAGGTTCAGATATAGATTCATCAATTGCTCTTATTAGTTAACAATTTCAAAAAATCTTGAAGAAACGTCAGTTTCAAAAACAAGAACAAAAACAAGGGCAATCAATGAACTATAATCCACGACCTCATGATCGGGTCAAAACTTATAACAGTAATACTGACCTTAGTCAAGTTGAATGTTATAAATGTCGCAAGCTTGGTTATTATGCTTATAGCTGTCCTATGAAAAAAACTAGAACGAATCATAAAGCTATGAATATCAGGGTTACTTGGGATAATAATGATGATGAACATGATAACAATGAGAGTCATCCCCAAGTAGTTGATACTAGAAATTATTTTGCATATCCTGCATTTTTTAATTGTGGCAATAATAACTTTGACATTTTTGAACTTGAAAATCCTGATGAAAATCAGTGTAATCAGGAACAAAATGAGTCTAAGGAGTTTGAGAACCCGTATCTTGAGGACTTGTATGCTCAGACTCTCGCCAAGTATATAAAACTCGGTAAACTTAACAAAGTCCTGAAGGACCAAGTTAATACACGTACGTGCAAACTTCAATGAAAAGCTGAGAGTACTAGTCACGAGATAGAGGTTCTTGAGAATGAGAAGCAAGGCCTTCATGATAAAGTTGTACTTTTAGAAAGAGAAGTTAATGATGCAAAAGAGAAAATGAAATCAACTTTGGATGAACTTCGTTCGGCCAAGCTTGATGTAATTTTATCTCAGCAGAAACTTGAGAAGTTTTTTCATGGAGCCATGAACATTGATAAAATGTTATGTGTGGGAAAGACAGACAGTAACAAAAGGGGTCTAGGATATGAGGAACCTCTTTCCAAGGCCAAGACTCATCAAATCACAAAGTTTATGAAAGCTATTATGTATACTTTTATGCCCAAACATAACGTGTTATCCACTACTCATAATCACTCCAAATGGGCCTCTTACTCTAAAATTTATTATTGTAATCTATGTGGTCGAAATGAGCATATAACATTTTTCTATAGATTTGTTGAAACCCTATCAACCATATGCTTGCCCTGTCAATGGATATAAATATAATTCTAATGTGATTACTAATAATGTGAAAAGTGAGAATATGTCTAGATGGTTTGCACAGGAAACTACAGGTCGAAAAACTTGTCGAAGCATTTGGGTCCGAAAGTTGGAGTTGATACCTAAGATAAGGTATAATGTTGTACTAACTGCTTTGACTGCGTTCAAGTCAGTTTAATGGTATATGGATAGTGGGTGTTCCCATCATATGACTGGTGATGCGTCCAAACTGAGTCACCTTGAGAATATTCAGGGAGGTGATGTTACTTTTGGTGATGGGAGCGCATCTTCTATGGTAGGAAAGGGAAAGGTCGATGGACTTGGTACTCCAACAATTAAGAATGTTCTCTTGGTTGAGGGGCTAAAGGCAAATCTTCTTAGTGTCAGTCAACTATGCGATACAGATTATACTGTTACATTTTCCAAAGTTGGATGTAATATTTTGAACTCTCAAGGACAACGGGTGATGTATGCTGCTAGAACCGCTGATAACTATTATACTATTCAACAAGAAGCTATACTGTGTAACAAAGCAAAACTGAGTGATGTTGACTTATGGCATCAAAGATTGAGACATATAAACTTCAATGATTTGTCCAAAATTACAAGTAAAAAGCTGATTCGGGGAGTACCAAAGTTGGGAAAATTGGGCAATGTAGTGTGCGGTCCTTATCAAATTGGCAAGCAAATAAAGAGCTCTCACAAGAAGTCCAACAATATTGCTACAACTCAGACTCTTGAGCTAATACACATGGACTTGATGGGTCCTATGAGAACGACATCATTGGGAAGTATGAGGTATATTTTGGTAATGGTAGATGATTTCTCTCGTTATACATGGATAACACTTTTGAGAGAGAAGTCTAATACTTTTGAAGAATTCCGCAATATATCGCTTCGAATCCAAAAGGAGAAAGATTGCTCTATTGATAAAATTCAAAGTGATCGTAGATGAGAGTTTAAGGAGACTAGGGTGATTGAGTATTGTACTTTTAATGGGATTAAGCATGAATTCTCTACTCCAATCACTCCACAACATAATAGAATTGTAGAAAGGAAGAATAGAGTTCTTCAAGAAATAGGACGCGTCTTACTTCACAACAAGAATCTTTCGGCACACTTTTGGGGGGAAGTCATTTATACTGCGTGTTATACTATTAATAGAGCATATCTACATCCACTTACTTTAAACACGCTCTATGAACTGTGGTTTGGAAAGAAGCCGAATATTAACTACTTCTGGGTTTTTGGGAGTAAATGTTTTATCTTTAGAGATCGGGAAAACATTGGGAAATTTGACTCTCGGAGTGATGAAAGTATTTTATTGGGCTACTCATCAAATAGTAGAGTTTTTCAAGTCTACAACTTGAGGACCAATGTGATGATGAAGTCTTGTAATGTGGTTGTTGATGATACTTGCACCATTGATTCTGTAGAGATGAGAGAAAATGATAGTACAACGGAAAATTCAGAAACATCTTCGAGTGACATTCTTACATCGAGTCCTACATCAAAGGTTGGTTCTCCCTTGCCTACTCCATCACTTTCAGCTCTACCACCCCCTCCCGCCCCAACTGTACTACAGCCCGGATGGCAATAAGTTTGTAAGGATCACTCAAATGCTGATATCATCGGGGATCCTACTTCTCGGGTTCAGACTCGAAGCCAATATTATGAGACGGTGAACTTTGTTTGTTATGTTTTTGTGATAGAACCAACAGCGGTAAAAGAAGCTCTGTTAGACGAATATTGGCTACATGCAATACAAGATGAGCTTCGCCAGTTTTGACATCAAGATATTTGGGATTTGGTTCCACGTCCTTCAAGTACAAATATCATTGGAACTAAATGGATTTAGAAGAACAAATATGACGAACTTGGGAATATAATTCGAAATAAAGCTAGATTGGTCGCCCAAGGGTACAATCAAGAAAAAAGGGTTGATGTTGCTAAAACGTTTGCTCCTACTGCAAGGCTTGAGTCTATTCGCCTACTGTTTGCTTTTGCTTGCCATCAAAAGTTTAAGTTACATCAGATGGATGTGAAAAGTGTTTTTCTGAATGGGCTCTTAGAGGAAGAGGTGTGCGTGGCCTAACCAAAAGGGTTTGAGGATCCTCATCGTCCAGATCACGTGTTCTACTTGAAGAAGGCTCTTTATTGTTTGAAGCAAGCTCCTCGGGCATGGTATGAACGGCTCTCCAATTTTCTCTTAGATAAGGGATTTGTTCGAGGGGGAGTTGATAAAATGTTATTTATCCAATAGAAGGGAGGCGCGATGCTTGCTGTACAGGTATATGTAGATGATATTGTGTTTGGCTCTACTTCGAGTTCACTAACCACTTCTTTTGCAGTTTTAATGAAAAGTGAATTTGAGATGAGCATGGTTGGGGAACTAACTTATTTCTTAGGTCTCCAAATACATCAAGTAGAGAAAGGAATGTTTATTTCTCAATCCACGTATGTCAGGGATCTTGTGAAGAAGTTTGGTCTCTCTTCTGCAAAACATGCCGGGACACCCATGAGTAACACTACAAAGTTAAGTAAGGACTTGGCAGGTACGGATGTTGATCAAAAGACGCATAGAAGTATGATAGGTAGTTTACTTTATCTTACTGCTACTCATCCTGATATTATGTTTAGTATATGTATTTGTGTTCGCTATCAAGGTAGTCTGAAAGAGTCTCATTTACAGGTTGTTAAGCGTATTATTCGTTATGTATGTGAGACTTATGATTTTGGCTTATGGTATTCATATGACATAACCTCCGAGGTTATTGGGTATTCTGATGTAGATTGGGCAGGTAATGTAGATGATAGGAAGAGTACTTCTGGTAGATGCTATTATATTAGAAATAATCTTGTGGCTTGGCAGAGTAAGAAGCAAAATTGTATTTCTCAATCCACAGTAGAAGTAGAGTATATTACTGCGGGTAGTTGTTGCACTCAATTGATTTGGATCAAACAGATGGTGCATTACTATGGAATAGTCCAAGGGATGATATTAGTCTTTTTTGATAATGCGAGTGCGATTAATATCTCCAAAAATCCTGAACAACATTCTAGAACCAAGCACATTGACCTTCGATTCCACTTCATCCGTGATCTTGTTAAGCGCAAGATAGTTAGTGTTGAATATGTTCCTATAGAGAGTCAGTTAACAAATTTGTTCACCAAGCCGTTAGATGCTATGAGGTTTGAGCTTTTGTGACGATCAATTGGTGTCTACTCTATTGATTAGGTATGTCCTTTACTTCCTCTTTACACTATTTTGTTAGATTATCACAGTGATATATGCTTGGTCAGATACGCTTTCTAATTTAATGTTATGACAGTTCAGTATAGTGCTTACTTGGATTTGATTTCTCTCACAACAGTTAACTATCGCATACTTAGATAGATCAACACTCATTAATATTATACTTTAGGATACATGTAGAGACTTTGTACCTAATGCTATGTGAGGATCTGACCTTATTTATGAGCTTTGAGTGTTATGACATTTACTTCTCTCTTTAATCTTGTTGTTTGTGATCTCATTTCGTTTCTTTACTCAATTGTCAAATGGTAACTTCAAGTTCAAGTTAGTCTAATAGAACATTCCCTATACTTGATTTGAGATGAAAAATACTACGTGAGACCGAAAATATGATAATAGACTTTTTATTGCTACGCACTGTTTGGCCTTCATAATTCATAACCATTTTTTATCCACTTGTAGCCCTTTGTGCCTGAAAATAAGCCTTTCATTTTTCTACCCAAATCTTTTATTCATTTACCCGTTTGTTCTAAAACTTTTCAGTAAAAAAATATAAAAGAGGGGTTAGAAAAGTTGAAAGAAAGAATAGATTGTATTCCCTCATATCTTTGATAGTATGTAAGTTTGGGTCTTTATAAAGATAAAAAGGGGCAAGAAGTAGAGGAAGAAGTATTCTTATATATGTCTACTCAATAAGAAAAAGAATGACAGAAGTTGAATTTGGTTTCAGGTGAGAAGGAGAGTTAGTGTAACTGTAGTCTCAAAATGCCAGCAAAACACCTACTCTGTCATATGCCTACCCGTGCCTACATTATAAGCTTTTCAAGACCTGTTTAATCTTGAGTTTAACATAGTTTGTTTAGTGAAGATGAGAGATATGGAGTCTATATTAATTAACTTGACACTATTAATGACAATTGATTTCCTGCCCATGAGATATGCCAGTTCATAGTGTGTTGCTTATTTGACGAAATATGAGTCTTTCTTTGCATATTATTCATATTCATATTTCACACAAAGTGTTAGCTAGTCAATTCTCAGTGATTTCGAGTGACCACCGATGAGAGGCCTAAGTTGAAACAACTTTCCTTATAGTATTTTATTTCTGAATGTTGGGTCTATTGAATGCATGGTGCTGTTTTACATTGACTGTGCACACACACACTCTGAGTAAATACTTATTATGTCTGGATTTTCTATTGAATGATTTCCTATCTGATATTCATATAGCCTGTGATTAGTCTCTGATCTAGCATAGACAGAGAGAGTATTGCTTACTTAGTGTTTATTTCTTTGATTTTTTTGTTGCATTTCATTTCGTTTTATCTCTATTAAAAAAGAAAAAAAGAAGATAAAACAATGCAAATTTTTTATTCAAATATTTTTATTTTGTTCGAATATTTTCCAATAGATACTTGTTTATTCAAATACAACTTTTGTTATTCGAATACACTTTGACGATTTTGTTTTTTTTTACAAAACCAAAGTTTGTTTTCTTCTTTTATCTCTTTCTTACTTCTATTCGAGTAACCTAGACATTGTCTCTCTCTCTCTCTCGAATCCTTTCCTTCTTGAGATTACTTGCTCGAATTTTATCGCGCGCGTTACCTAGTTTCCATTCTCGCGTTTGGGGTTTCACAATTCGAGCAATTTTCCTCGGAAATGTCACCTAGGGCTTGCATTGTTTTCGAATCCAAGGTTGGTTTTTGTTGTGTTTGCATTACTCTTCTCTCTCCTTCAAGTTTGGTGATCAATTTTATCAATTTGCGCTTTCGATTTGGTTTGTTGTTTCGAATTGCATTATCATTGAATTTGGAGTTGGAATTTTGCATTATTGTTGTTAATTGGAGTTGGAATTTTGAAGTGGAGTGTGCATTGCTAGTGGTAATTGATTGTTTGGTAATTGTTTGACTGCGGTGGTGAAGAATTGTGTGTGTACTTGTTTATTGGGGTTCCCCTGCTTAACCATGTGGGTTGAGTTTGGGGAAATTGGTAGTTTTCCTGTAGGTAGTGTGAGAAGATTGTTGGGGTTTGCGCGTGATTTTTCTTACAGAGGATTGTCTTTATACTGTTCTATCTGCTATGGTAAGGGTTAAACGCCCTCAGGAGAGATCTCTTGTTCCCAACTCGAGCAATACGGCAAAACGGGGACAGATGACTCGAGGTACTAGGACGGGTCCTCCCCACACTAATCCTCTGGGCTCTCGAAGAGGAGGAGCTAGTATAGATGGGGAGTCTAGTACAGGAGCACAAGGCCCTAATCTTCCTCATTGGTCTGCCCCAAAATTAGGGTTTAAGTTTAGAGGATATCAGAAAGAGGTAACTCTAGATAGGGAGGAGTTGAGTGTGAACTATCTAGACATCTCGGTTTTTCATGTTTTTATTATACATGGTTAGACTGGGATTATGGAACCTCAGCTGCCCTGCTACCCTCGGTTAGTGGGACTCTATTATGCTTTTTATGGGTTGTGCAATGCACGGGTATTAACAAGACGTTCAGGGTATCCATCAATGGGTCTGTTTTTCATATCGATTTCAATGATATTCAGAAAGCTTTTGGTCTCGGGGATTCTGACAATCCCGATGTGGATTATTTGGCGTGGCCTCCGGTTCTTAGTTAGTTTCCTCCCAAGGAGGAGATGAAGGAGGAACTTATGTTTGCTGGAAAGAAGAATGGCTCATATCTTAGGCGCAAGAATCTGAGCCCAACAATCTGCCTTTTTCATATGGTGGCTCATAGGAACATCATTCCCCAAAAGGGGAATAAGAATGTTCTGGTGGGCAATATGTTTTATCTAGCATATCTTTATTCTATGGGGCTCAGTGTTGACTTGGTTCTCATTATCATGCATGAAATGTTTACCACAACAGACCCGGATCATCAGACACAGACTTTACCTTACAGCCGATTCATCTCTCAGCTTCTAACTGATAAGGGGTATGTTATTCGTCCAGATAAAGAGGTTGACGAGAAGAATGAGGTTATTAATGCTTGGTAATGGGAGAAGAGTAGAAAACATATGATCGTAGAGACAGAGTCTGAGACCGAAGGGGATGCAAAGGACTCGAGGGCTGAGACTGCATCTACTAGTCGAGTTGCGCGACCTTCTACTTCCCGGACTGCTCCTACCTCTGTACCTAGTACTTCTCCATCTGATCCTACTGGATTGGTTCCACATGACTTTGCCTCTATAAACACCTATATGGAGACTCGTTTTGCTAGCATGGACACTCAGATACAGACTCAATTTCAGCTAGTCAGGACATCGGTCGACTTCAGACTTCTGTAGATGGCTTGAACAGTATAGTACGAGGCTTGTTGAGTGGTCTGCCTGCCGCAGATACAGATGAGGGGTCTTAGGTCGTATGTGACTTTGGGAGTCTCTTTTGCACTTTAGAGTGTTAGTTTTATGTTTTTTTGTCTTTTCAGTGACTATTTTTGCATATGCTCTCTTTATCGTATGTCTATTCTATGTAGATGCTCTATTTGACTTTGCCCTGTATTATCAATTTATTTTTGCATGGATAATCTATTTGACTTTTGCTATATGATTTTACTATTCCATGATATTTACTTGTTCATAACTGTTATATACTCTGACATGTCTTTTATGGTACTATTTTTTTTCTTTCTTTTTGCTTGTTTATCCTTTGTTCTTCTGTGCCAAAAAGGGGGAAAGATGTTTCTGATAGGTAAGTCAGGTAAGTTTTTTTTTTCTCTGAATTCCTTATTTTGAATTTGAACGGTTACGTGATATAGCTTGTTTAGTGTCCAAGGGTTTTAGAGGCTAGGCTCTTGAGTATGGATGTTTTGAGAGTGAGTCAGTCCATCGAGACTGCATTCTTTCAGTTATTATATCTAGTTCTAGTTTTGACACAAAATGAACCAAAGGGGGAGATTGAAACATCCAATTTTGGAGTTTGTTTTATTTAGTGTCTAGAGTAGGCGTCAGTATTATTTCGTGGTTATCCAGCGTCAGTGAATGCACGTGGAGCGACTACAGTTAGACTGACTGACTCTGAACAGGTAAGTAGGTTTCTAACTCTTTGTTCTAAAATATCAAGCCTATGTATTTTACAGAGTATGAAAAAGTAATAAGAATGTCTCCTTAAAGAAAACAAAAGTTTTATTCGTATAACTTTTAATGTTGTTCGAAAACTTTTCAACAGATATAATTGTATTCGAATAGAGTTACTTATGTTCGAATAACTTTTAACAGTTGCATTTATATTCGAATAGATTGATTTTTATTGGAACAGAGCCCGTGCTTTATGTTTTCCTTCTTAAGTAACTATTGTTCGAATAACTTTCATCATATAGATTCCTGTTCGAATAGTTTGATTTTTATTGGAACAGAGCCCGTGCTTTATGTTTTCCTTCTTAAGACATACTTGTTTTTTTCAAACACTCACTTCTTAAAAACCTATTTTTTAGGGCTTGTTTTTTAGAGTGAAGAAAGATCTATCTTTGAGAGATTTAAGAGAGAATCAAATCACTCAACTCTTGAATCAATCAATTGATCAAGAAACCTTAATCATGTATTGAAGAACTAAATTGAAGAACTTGAGCGATTCAAGATTAGGAGCTTCGACGTGAGATTTGAGCGGGGCGTTGCGAGAACGCGAAATTGATTACAAGAAGATTCATTGGAAGAGAGATAACCATGGGAAGTGCTTATCGAGTCTGTAAGTGATTAAATTCTTGTAATTCTTTTTTAATAGTGGATTGTTTAGCTATCGGGTATTTCGATAGCGACCTGTGGGTTTTTCTCTTGAGAAAGGTTTCCCACAGGGTTAAAAATATTTACCTTGTCTTTAATTTCCATTGTTTTCTTGACATTAGATAATCGTATCGACTTGAACTAGGTTAAGCCTTGATCATTAATTCAGTGGATTTAGGATCTTTTGATTTAGACCTAAAACAATCGAAATTGGTTAGTCTCAGGCGACTAGTTATTTCACTCTTGAGTAGACACAAAATTATACTTCCATATTTGTAACTTTGTACATTTCAATTATTAAATTTTCAATTTTACATGAAGAAAGTGGAAATGAAATCAGATGCCTTTGACGATGTCAACTACGTCAAACATCGTTGCCTATATCATGATCGTATTGTGACTATGCCAGAAATCATTTGAGGACTATAGGAAGGTGTATTTCAATTATTTAGTATCGTAAAATTCGTATACTCTTTTATAATAATGGCACAAATCATATCCTACTTATTTTATTTATATTTTTTTTTTCTGTTGCTGCATATTCTTAACTTTTTTTGAAAACAACCTCCTTCTAAACAATTCCAAATACTTAATGTGTAACCTAATATAGTAGTTGTAGTCTACTAATTTCTTTCAGAGACGACAATGTGTTTCTGATCGTTCTGGGCTTGAAACGTTCGATCGGAGGAAGGCACCACTCAACTCATTCAGGGTTTCTCTATTTAAATCCTGTTATCTCCAGTTTTCCTGATCGTCTCAAGCTTAGGAAGTAGAAGAGGCGGAAGAAGCAAAAAGAAGGTCATCTCTAGGTTGCCTCCTTTTATCTATTTATAAGGAGGGTTTAACCTAGGAGTACCCCTGCTCATGTTCCCTGGGAAGTTCCTAAGTTACCCTCTCAAGGTTGTGGGCTCGGGTGCTCCCTCGTGGGTAGGGTTATCGTTCTGACCTTATGAGTTTATTCTTTTCGTGCTCGGTATACGAGGGAGTCTGGTGAACGACCTTTTTTCAGTGTTCCTATTCTTAGTGGTGAGGTTGACGTGCGACCTCTCTCATCGTGGCTAGCAGGAACGTGTTCTTATAATCGCCCCCCCTCAGGGATTGCTCGTAGGGAGGGAGGGTTGAGGTGGTCTGGTTGCATGCAGGGATCATCGTATGAGGGTGTGTGTGGCGGCATGGCTTTCAGAGCCTTGAGAGGTGCGCAGATTATTTAATAACTAGAAAGGTGTACAACAAAGGGCAACGTATCAAATCATGGGTTTGGGCCCAGGGTATTAATGACAATCGTCTTTTCTTCTCCATTATAAAAGGATTGGGGGGAATTGTGGAGCGTCTCTCTCCTGGTTTAAATTTTTCTGCGAAAGGATGAGAAAAGTTGTGTGCGTTCACTGTGGTGTTGGACGAAAAGAGTGGGGAGCTGTTAATCCGTGCGCGCGAATCTTCCGGTAAGTTTCCTTGTAACTTTAAGCAATTTTTTGTTATCGCAAAAAATCGTTAAAGCCGTAGTTTGATCGGAAAAAGGGTGTTATCTACCGTAAAAACTCGTTAAATGTCATAGTTGACCAGAAGTGGTGTAATGAGACGGTCGGGAGGGGCTCCATTTCTGGTGGTGACCGGGAATGGTGGACTGACTGTAACGCCGAGGCGATCCATGGGTAATTCTCATGGCATCGTAGTGGGGATGTCGGCCACCCTAGGGGCAATGAGGGTTAATGGGTATTGCTTCTCTAGGGTACCCTAGTAATTTGAGTGACTGTTAAACCCTTTGTACCTGTAGGGTTGATCTTGACGTGTGTATCTGGCTCGTGCAGGGACGTACGTGGGCTGAGCACGAGTCGGTGTACTCCGACGAGAAAAAGGACGAGAGCAAATATGGTGGTGTCTAGCGAGGAGTCGCTGACGGAGGGGTCTACGGCCTCTCTGCCATGTGTTGTGCCCATGGAATGGGTGAGCCGACACAACTACAAGGCAGGGACATTGTTTCCGCAAGACTTGGGGGTGGAATCAAGTGTGGGCTTCATGGTACCGGGGAGGGTGCCCGGGCACTTGTCCCACGAGGCCGTTATCCGTGCTCGAGAAAGGGGGGCCTCGGAAATGTTCTGGCCTTATCCCAGCGAATGGAGGTTACCTGCCTCGTTGGCCGAGTACGAGAGCCTGGGGATCCGTATGGAATTTCTGGATGAGGTGAATGAACGTGCGAAAGCGAGAGGCAGTAGGGAGTGGATATGGCCGGACTACTAAACGTTGGCGCCCAATCAGTGTATCGTCTACTTCAGGCAGTTTAATGCAGGATTGTGGTTTCCTTTAGATGACTTGACAAAAAAATGTTTGAATTCGTTTGGGCGAGCACCTGGCCAAATGAATGGAAACTTCTACCGAGTAATGATAGGGTACCGACTGATTAGCCAGTCAGTACCACTTCAGTGGAATGTGGGCTGCGGGGATATAATGGTTGTTTATAAGATGGGGCGCTGTCCTCGTCAATGGGATACCATCCCCGAGAACGTGGGGAAGGAAGTAGATGAGCTTGGGGTGTTAGAGGAGCCGATGTCGCCTCGTGTTACGTGTTCGCGGGCGCGAGCGGGTTGTGTAGGGCGGCAAACCCGGACCGCGGCCAAAGCGAGAAAACTAGTGGCCAAGGAGCCCCAAGTAAAGAAGGTGAGGCTGTGGCGAAGGTCCAGTGAGTCATGTGTACGTGTATGCCAGAGTGGAGGCACTGGTATTATATAGCTCATAAGTTGGGCGAGCCTGAGATTTTTAAGTTACCGACGAGCGGTAACTATTGGTGTGGCATCCGATATTGGTGACCGGGGACTTTGATTTTGACGATGGTCCCAACCGTTGCTTACACCATAACGTGTTTAATACGAAATGTACGTTACTTAGTCTGATATGTATTAATATGTGCTCGTATGTTGCTATCGTATGTTACATTATAATGTATTAATATGCTACGCGTTGATGTGCAGGTGTGACTGTGGCGAGAATATCGTATAAAACTTCTCGCTTACGCGCACTCGGCCTAAGGAACAAGGACTATCAAGTGTTAACAGGCATTTTGAACGACACGTTCGACTTGGATAAATATTGGTCGGCGAAGAAGTACAGCGAGCCTCGTTTACGGCCGACCAGTAATACTTATTCGGTGGAGAGTGTGCACAACTATAATTATGTAGAAAGTGTTGGGATGAAGCCACAGTTCTTGAATGTGAGGAAGAGGGATACGTCGGGGTCGTCCACAGCTGCACCACTTATCGCAGGATTGAGCCCCGCTCTGAAGGGTGTGAATGGTCATTCGGGGGTAGGGCTGGCAATTTAACTCGCCCCGCCGGGGCCCCGCCCTTAATGAGGCAGGATTGGTATGACTATAGCGAGTATGGGGCGGGTTTGGTTTTAAAAAAAAACCCATTTATTTAATGAGGCTGGTCTGGTTTAAGGCTTAAATAAATGGGGCCCCGTCACCCAACCTATTTATACATGATATGACGTGAATACCCTTACATACAAGTTAAACCTAATTATGATTTCTGAACTCTAAAGACAGAAGACATGTTACTTCCTCCTCTCCTACAGTCTTGCCTTCATAACTTCATTTAAACCTCCATATGTTCATCAGCTTGTCTTCTTCTTATATAGGCCTATCGAAACTAGCTGGCTTCATTTCAATCTTATTCTAAAGACATATTTTCAGTATTGGCTCAATGCAGAATTGAGGGTTAAATTGCTTATGATCCTCAGTTGGCTCAAGTGAGGGTTAAATTGCCCCTAATCTTCAGCTCATTTTTCCTCATTTTATTGAAGATTAAATGAAAAATTATCTTAAACTTATTCCTAGCAGCTCATTTTTTTGTACAAGTGATTTATAATTTTTAAACGGGTATTAAACGGGTGCTGGGGCGGGTTTGATATAGGCAAATTTAAACGGGGTGGGTTTGGGTATTCCCCAATTAAGTTAAATGGTATTGGGGCAGGTTTGGGGGTAGGGTAATTTGGCGGGTATGGGGATAGTATTGCTCCACACGCCCCAAACCTGACCCATTGCTACCCCTATTCGGGGGAAGTCCCCGTTGTAAAGCGGCAAAAGACGGTTGGTGTCGGTCTGATGGACGATGAGCTGGAGGGGCTGGAGGAGTTATCAGGTAGGGAGAGGGTGCCGCTGTCACAGTCCTACGTAGAGGAGGAGACTCATTCAGTGGGTAGTGCTAAACTCTTTGCTGGAGGATTGCCTGAGGGGGAGGTGCAGAGTACTCCATATAAGGATAAGGATAAGATTCGTGTGGCAGAATTGTTGGATGATCCTCGGGTGCGGCGTGCAGCCGTTGTAGTAGTTGCCAGAGTAAGTGCCTTAGTCGTTCATTTACCTTTGTTCGGTTTCCTTGTGGGTTCATCATACTTGGTGAATTGGCTTAGCCGTACATTTGGCTGTTGTTCAGGGTACTCTGACCCTTGAAGCTGCATTACTGCATAGCAAGAATCTGGCGATCTGCAACGCTGAACTAGAACAACGACTGGAGGGGTCGCAGGTAATGCAAAAAGAGCTCGTAAAAGAGGTTGTACAGAAAGATTTGGTTGAGCGTTTGGCGAATGTGACCGCAGGCCTCGATGAACGTGAAAAAATCTTACCGAGGAGAAGGCGGTGGTGGAGAGGGAATTAGAGGCCACCGAGGTCATCTAAAAAAGCTGGCACTAGAGAGAAATGCGGGCGAGCAGGCCCTTCGTGAATAGCTAGAAGGTGCAAAATAGGTGTCAGACGACTTGCAAGGTCGGGTTGAGGAGTTAGTGGACGGTAAAGCACGGTTAGAGGAGGAGTTTCACCTTTCCACCGAATGGTGGGTGGCGACGCTGGCCCCGCCCTTGCTCGTGCTACATCAAACCCAAGACATTCCCGAGCTCTGCCATCACGGCTACTCAGCTCGGCAGGGGCCTCAGCCGCACAACGACCGGATGGACATTACCCCAGAAAAGGAAGTACAGCTAGCCGAGGAAGAGAAATCGGCCATTAAGGCGGCGGGTGAGCCAAAAGTGTAGTTGATGTCGTTTCTCAGGCCCTTTGGGGAGAGTGCGTGCTGCTCAATTATTTAAGCGTGTGTCAAACTATAGTCGGTTTAAGTATGCGGGGTGTATGTTAAACATATAATGCGTATGTACGCGTAGTGAGTTCTAAACAAGTCGGGCTTATTTGTGCATCGTTCATGTTAAATAGTTCGTTCTTATGTATTAGTGCCTCCTATATAGGTTGTGTTTATCTATGCGTCGTTCATGTCAAATAGCTCGTTAAGCGCCCGGGGAGGGTTCTAGCTGGCCAAGGATTCCCTCGTTGATCATATGTCGTCGAAAAGTCCTCGTATGAACCACGACAGGGTAGATGAGGGAAGCCAAAATGTCATATCTAATAAATGAGGTGGGAGATTCCAGGAGCATTGAATGGGGTTACGTTGGGAAGAGTAGGCGGCGTCCCTGAGGTACAATAAATACGAAGTGGGTGCATTAATGAGACTTTTGGGTTCCCGAGATAAAGAATTGTGTGAGGGACGCCTATATAATAGTGAGGCTTGAAGCTTTACATAGCCTCACACAGTATTATCCAGCATTACACAGCGTTACACAACATTGTACAATACGGGTTAAGTCGTCACGCCGGAGGGTCAGGCTTAAGAAACAAAAAATGCAAATGCGATCGCAGGTAATGTTTGAATCACGGGTGACTGTATGGGAAGAGTTTTATAAGGAGTTATATTTTGGCAACCGTAGACTTGGGGGGAACCCTTAGTGCGCTCCTATATCGACCCGACGTCCCTTCCTATTCCTGAAAGGAAGACACAAGAAAAGCGCTGGTTCTAGTACCTCATTTTATGGGACACGGTTCAAAATTACGTGAGTCACGAAGTGGTCTTGCGAGCGATGGAGATAGAAGACGTGAAGGCCACGAGCTGCGAGGGGCCGGGCTATGGGGTATGGGAGAGGCTGTGCCCCTGCTGTCTGTAAATCTACTTATATGAGGGTTGTGTTTTGTATGTTTGCTGTGTTTAGGAGACGTTTGATGACCGTGGAGGTGGTTTTGTTATAATCATTAATGTAGTTAAAACTTATTGACTATTTTGCCCCTCTTGTATGTTAAGTAGTTGTAATCGTTAATGTGTGTGTAAGGTGATCGACTAATGTGCTAAGAGTAGGAGCCCGGCTGTGTGGTAGCGACATTAAGAGTAATAAATTTAACTTAGAAAAAAGAACTCTGCCAGGTGATACAGTCGGGGTCGCTAAAGCGACCTAAGATTGTCGAAGTGCCCAACCAAACTTTTAGGTAGTCCTCGTTGGATTATGCGCTCGTTGTCGTTATGGCGATTTGCGAGCGATTTAGTGTCTACTAGGCATGTTATGGTGCACAAAATAACTGTTGCTATCGCGAGGGCATCCTATTTCAAGGACGCCCCCAGTCTTGTAAGTGTATTTTTACTTAAAAAAATGACTGTCTTTATAGCGAGGACGTCCTACTTCAAGGAGGCCCCTAGTCTCGTAAGTGCATTTTTACTTCAAAAAATGATTGTCTTTATAGCGAGGACGTCC
The DNA here is from genome assembly GCA_014058105.1 of Kingdonia uniflora. Classification (NCBI taxonomy): domain Eukaryota; kingdom Viridiplantae; phylum Streptophyta; class Magnoliopsida; order Ranunculales; family Circaeasteraceae; genus Kingdonia; species Kingdonia uniflora. The sequence goes on along the minus strand of JACGCM010000816.1, from coordinate 6,390,083 downwards.
TACTTCAAGGACGCCCCCAGTCTTGTAAGTATATTTTCACTTCAAAAAATGAGTGTCTTTATAGCGAGGACGTCCTACTTCAAGGGCGCCCCCAGTCTCGTAAGTGCATTTTTACTTCAAAAAATGACTGTCTTTATAGCGAGGACGTCTTACTTCAAGGACTACCCCATTCTCGTAAATGTATTTTTACTTCAAAAAATGACTGTCTTTATAGCTAGGACGTTCTACTTCAAGGACGCCCCCAGTCTCGTAAGTGCATTTTTACTTCAAAAAATAACTATCTTTATAACGAGGATGTCCTACTTCATGGATGCCCCCAGTCTCGTAAATGCATTTTTACTTCAAAAAATGACTGTCTTTATAGCGAGGACGTCCTACTTCAAGGACACCCCCATTCTCGTAAGTACATTTTTACTTCAAAAATGGACTGTCTTTATAGCGAGGACGTCTTACCTCAAGGACGCCCTCAGTCTCGTAAGTGCATTTTTCCTTCAAAAAATGACTGTCTTTATAGCGAGGACATCCTACTTTAAGGGTGCCCTCAGTCTCGTAAGTGTATTTTTACTTCAAAAAATGACTATCTTTATAGCGAGGACATTCTACTTCAAGGACGCCCCCAGTCTTGTAAGTACATTTTTACTTCAAAAAATGATTGTCTTTATAGCGAGGACGTCCTACTACAAGGACGTCCCCAGTCTTGTAAGTGTATTTGGTTGAAACTGATATATACAAGGAGTTGTTATGTACACGTGAGGAAATCCTACTGAACCCATTTGCGGAGGTTCATGGCATTCCAGGGGGATTTGAGCTCCTCTTCGTCGTGATTTAGTAGGTAGTATGCGTTGCCAGCAACGACTCGGGATATAAGTTATGGGCCTTCCCAATTAGGCTGGAGTTTACCCTTGTTATGGTTGTGAGCTGCAGGGAAGAACTTCTTCATGATGTAGTCCCCTGCGCTGAACTATCGAGGAATCAGCCATTTGTGATAGTATCTCTTGAGTGTCTCCTGGTAACGGAGCATGCGGGACGATGCTTCCTCTCTAGTTTCGTTTATTAGGTCGAGGTTTGTAGCGAGAAGTTTGTCGTTCATTTTGGTGCCCATAATTAAGGATCTCGTGGTGTTGGCGATGAGCTCCATAGGTAAGACTGCATCGGAGCCATAAGTGAACATAAATGGGGTAAAACCCGTACTCTTCCGTGGGATCCTGCGGTAAGACCATAAAAAGTGGGGTAGCTGATCCACCCAGCGACCTTTGGCCGCGTTCAGTCGTTTACTGATCCTAACAATTATTGTTTTGTTAGTGGCCTCGGTCTGGCCATTGCCCTCGGGGTATCTGGGGCTGGAGGAGAGGATTTTGATATTGTAGGGTCGGATAAACTCTGCGACATTGTTTCCCACAAACTGTGTACCATTGTCGGTCATCAAGACCACGGGGACCCCAAATCGTGTGATGATGTATTTTCATAGGAAAGTGATGACCTCTTCTTCTTGGATTCAGGCAAGAGGTATCGCCTCCACCCATTTAGTAAAGTAGTCGGCCGTTACGAGTAACTACTGGCAATGCCCGCTTGCCATGGGGAGAGTCCCAACGATATCCAATCCTCATTTTGCAAATGGCCAGGGGCTGGACACTGTGTGGAGGTCAACAACAGGTGCATAAATCAGGTGGCCATGGAACTGACATTTGCCACATTTCTGAGCATACGTTATGAAATTTTGTCGCATCATTGGCCAGTATAATCCTTGTGTACGGGTAAGGTCGGCCATGGAACGACTCGCTGTGTGGGCGCCGCAGCTGCTATCATGAACTTCTTTGATGACCCGGTTGACCCTTTCCCCAGCAATGCATGTAAGATGTGGGGCATACAGGCTAGTTCGGAAGAGTTCGCCATTAATCGTCGTTTATTTGCGGGCTCTGTTGCGAATACTCTCGGCCGTTGACCGGTCATCAGGCAGGATGTGTTGTTCCTCGAGGAAGTCAAGGAGAGGTTGGCGCCAGTCGGGGAGTACGAGTAAGTCGGTCTGCATGACTGCTATGGGGGTCAGGGTGATGCTCGGTTTATTAAGGATATCGATTTGGATTACGCGGAGTTTGTCGCCGATGATTCCTGCTAGATACGCAAGGGTGTCCGAGTGTCTGTTCTCACCGCGGTGAATATGTTCAAGGTTGATCTTGCGAAACTTACTCAGTCGCTATTTTAGGGTTTCCATGTATCCGACCATTCTACCGTTAGCCTAGAACGTCTCACTATGCTAGTTAACATCTAGCTGCGAGTCGATAAATATGAAAAGTTCTTCCACGCCCAGAGCCAACGCTGTCTCTACTCCGCATAACAATACCTCATATTTAGCCTCGTTGTTACTGAGGGGGAAGTTAACCCATATGGCTTTCTCGATTTTCTCATTGGTAGGAGTAACCAGCACTATTCCAAGACCGGAGCTGCCCGCATTGATGGACCCGTCAGTATACAGCCGCCAGCCCTTAGAATGTGCCGGCTCGTCAATATCGATGTGGGTGTCATGATCGTTATCCACGTCGTTATGCCAGTTGTCATCAGTGATGGGGAGGTCAGCGATTGCCTGACCTTTTATTATGACTCGTGGCTCATATCAGATGTCAAACTCTCCTAGAGTAATCGCCCATTTGGTGATCCGGCGCATTTTATCTTTCTTTGCAAAAATCTCGCGTAGTGGTTGGGTGGTGATGACCTTGATTTTGTGGGTCTGAAAGTATGGTCGGAGTTTTTGTGAGGCGTATACGAGCGCGAGGGCCTATTTCTCCACAGTAGAGTACTACTATTCTGCTCTCAGGAGGGTTTTACTGATGAAGTACACTGGTTTCTCGGTTCGGTTTGCAGTACGAATTCGAGGGCCGCGTTGATGGATTCATCTGTATTTCTGAGGTACAAACAATAACTCGTGTTCGGTGGGGGCACTGAGGATGGGTGGAGTGGCTAAGTAGTACAACATGTTCTGGAAGGCTGCATCGCATTCATCATTCTATTGGTACTTTTTATTCTCCCGAATACACTGAAACAACGGATGACATTTGTAAGAAGCTTTATAAATAAAGCGTCTGAGAGCAACGACTTTACCGACGAGGGCTTGCACTTGTTTTAGCGTCAGTGGCGATGACATACAGGCGAGAGCATAAATTTGATCAGGGTTGGCCTCGATGCCGCGTTGGGTGACGAGGTATCCGAGGAACTTCCCCGAGGAGATGCCAAAACTGCACTTCTCCGGGTTGAGACGCATCTAATAGGACCATACCTTTATGAAGATCATCTCGAGGTCGGTAAGATGGTCGCCGCTCAGTCTGCTCTTGACTAGCATGTCGTCGATATAGACCTCAACTGTTTTACCTAAAAGTTCTTCAAACATGGAGGTGACGAGGCGTTGGTAAGTAGAACCCGCGTTCTTGAGGCTGAATGGCATTACGGTATAGCAGTATAGGCTCTGTTCCGTGGTGAAGGATGTGCACTTTTGGTCTTCGACGGCCAATGGGATTTGGTTATACCTGGAGTAACCGTCCATAAAGGACAACCGCTCGGGACTGGCCGTAGAGTCAACGAGTCTGGTGATAAGGGGCATGGGGAAGCTATCCTTTGGACAATGTCGGTTGAGGTCGGTAAAATCAATGCATACCCGGGTTTGGCCATTCTTCATCGGGACTGCGACGATGTTGGCTACCCATTGTGGGCAGTCGACGGGTCGTATAAAGCCGACCTTTAGCAACTTCTGGATCTCGTCGTTGATGGCACCACACAATCTTGGTGCTGTTCGGCGTGGTTTTTGTTTGACTGGGCTGGCTTTGTCGTGAACATGTAAGTGATGGCAGGCCACTGCTAGGTCTATACCCAACATTTCTATGAAGGACCAGGCGAAGATATCTTTGTACTGCCGTAGGAGCATGATGAGGCTTGTACGGTCATCACCTGTCAATAAGGAACCAATATATGTTATCCTCGTGAGGCCGTCGAGATCAATCTTAACGATTGGCTCCACGGGGGGCAGTATCCATGCTCTGCTGAACGTGCTTATAATTGTATCATTCTAATCAGTGGGGGTGGCTGGTATTGTGAGTATATCGGGGTCGCGAGGAACGGGGGACGAGTCTACCGCCATGGGCTCGTTCCCTATTCATTGCTATTCCTCAGTTATAATATGTTTCCCCTTTTTTGTCGAGTTCGCATGGTTTATTAAATTTTGCAGGGAGTTGGCGTAACAGATGCGGGCCGTAACCTAGCAGCTGCGTATCTGATAGGAGATGAATTTTGTTGGGAAGCGTATTACCTGGTGGTAGGAGGAGGGGACGACCTTCATGGCGTGGATCCAGTCGCGTCCTAGGATGCCGTTGTAATGGACCGTGGGGCTGTTGATAACGATAAACGTCGTGGGTATGACGACCGAGCCGGCCTCCACCTGAGTTACAAGTTCACCCATAGTTCGTTCAGTAGACCCGTTGAACCCGGATATCTCTGTTTTGGAAGGGGCTAGGCAATCTTGTATGTTCATGTTACGGAGTGCATCATAGTAAAGGATGTTGGCACCACTGCCTGAATTGACCAACATGCGCTTTATGAGAATGCCGCCAATGGCAATCCAAATGACGAGGGCATCGTCGTGAGGGTGGGATACTAATCCGAGGTCGTGGTCTATAAAGTATATGGCCTATTCTGGCGGTGTATTGGCGACTGTTCCAATGTCGTGTACCATTCCCTGGCGTTCCGTGAGGCGATAGCGCTGCCTCGTTGAATTGGATTAGGTATGCCGAGACGGAGCTCGATTGAGGTCTCCTAAGATCATCTCGCAAACTGCTAGGTGACCTGCTGCTCGTACACTTGTTGTTGGTTGGTCGATCGACTGGCGAGGAGATCTATCGGCTGGGGGAATGGGTTTTTTGAGGTATCTGGTATAACGTCCAATGCGGAACCAAGTCTCAGTCATGTTGATGAGGTCATAGCATTCCTCGGTAGTGTGGTCATGTATGTCGTGATACGCGCAGTAAGGGCGGCCAGGACGGTCGGGCTTGGGCCGTGGCTTTCAGTAATTGAGATCATTCCTGACAGCGAGTAGCAGGTCCGCCCGAGATATGGTGAGATTGCTAGGGGGATACCGTTCCCAACATGGGGCTCGTTGACGTCCATCTCGAGGAGGTTCTGTTTTATCTCGCGAGTCGGTACGTCGATTGTGCCTGCCCTCTATGGGGTCCCCTTGTCGGTCCCTTGGGTGTTTAACGGCCTCTGATCGAACCACCGGTGACGGGCCGGATGTGGTACTCAGGAGGGCGGCGATCTGTGAGGCGGAAGCGCGATTATCGGCTTCCACGTTATGATATTTCCTGACTTTGCCGTACATTTGTTCGAGGTTTCGGGCCATTTTCTGTGCAAGGCCTCACAAAGCTTGGAACCGGGGAGGCAGGCGCCCATGAAGGCGGTCGGTGCATCAACCCATTTTATTACGGTGAGCTCACTCTTGAACCTCGAGAAGAGAGAGTCGGTTGTTTCGCCAACCTGCTGTTTGAGGGAGAAGAGTTCCGCTAATTATTTTTTCGATTATTGATTGTGGATGTACTTCTCGATAAAAGCCAACGAGAGTTGCTCGAATGTGGAGATAGAGTCGGGCTTGGGACTCTGGAACCAAGCAAGGGCCCCATCGGATAATGTCGAGGGGAACAAGCGACACAGGTGTTCATCTGTCTGATGCTGGACGTCGACATTGTATTGGAACTTGGAGAGATGCTGACCCGGATCTTGGCACCCTGTGAAGGCCTCGATTTTTGGTCGAGAATAGCTCTGGCCCGGGACGTAGCTGCGAATGGCCGCTATAAACGGGGTGTTATGGATCTTGCGGAGGGTCTCCTTGGTTAACCTCCTAGTTGGATATGTGCCTTACATATTCTGGATGAGCGCCTTGACGGACGCGGCTGTTAATAGCTACTTGTCGAGGATGCCCGTGGCTCGTTGTGGACTGCCTCGCTCTGTGTGGAGGATTCATCGAAATGACTCTCGTAGTACGGAGTGTCATGTTGTTCATATGGGGGTCGGCTTGGGTATCGGTCATGAAACTGCTCGTTATATGCGTGATACATATCCATGAATAGGAGGTATCAGAGGTAAGAGGGCTCGTCGGGACTGTAGAGTGGGTGCCATGGTTGGTAATTTGTGTGGTCGTCACAAAGTGGTGCACCGTAGTCCCCGGTGGGGGCTGGGGCTGGGGCTCTTGGCTCGTAAAACTGATGGGCATATCGTTCAGGGAATGGAGGGTCGTTTCAGCTGAGACGTTAAGGTGGTTGCGGCTGCGAGGCACATGTTCCGTGGTAGTTTGTGAGGGGCTGGGGCAGCAGTGGTCGTGAGAAAGTTGGTGGTACGGGCGGCCCACGAAGCGGTACGTACGGATGGAGCGGTGTAGCCAGGTGGCCGCAGGCGGGAATGTGGTCCAGGGCTGGCACATCACTCCCTGGGGCTTGTGCATGGGGTGCTGATTCGCTGACGGAGGTGGAAGTCCCCGGGCCTTCTGGTGGTTGTTGAGGGTCAGCGACGAGGGTGTCGCGAAACGTCTCATTGGCTAGCTGAAGTTGGCGGATCTATTTTTCTCTGCTTCGAGAGACGCAACAAGTAGTGTTTGTTTTGATACATGCACCCAAGAATGTAATATAGATGATATCCTGAGACAGACATGGAGCAGACGGTCTGTGACATCTCATATTATCCATGGTTACGATCATACCAGCATTAATGCACCAACGGGAAAAAAAACTTATTGTCCTTTATGTCTATCGGAAAAGCACTTCCTATATGGTCGCATGAATATTAGTTGTATAAAATATCAAGATATTATGATAATTTCAAACATGTGTACGGATAAGAAAACCGTATTAGAAACAAATGCTTGTGGTGTGGGGCCTCTCCAAAGCTAACCAAATACTATGTAGATCGCTACATTGTTTTTACATGCAAATACCATATGATATAAAAAAAAAAGTTTACCATCACGGCATCTTGATTATTGATAGAAAATAAAAATTGAAAAATAAATATGATAAACAAAAAATTAGCCTGCTTCTTGTCCTAATATCCGTTTGTATTTCGAGCGAATGTCTTTAAAAGTGTTCGTGAAAGAGTCTTCACTTCACACTTCACTTGTATGGTTGCTATGAAATACATGAGACTCCAGAAGTTCAACTTGGATGAAGAAAAACACAACTTGTTGCCTGAAACCAGCTATCAAAAGCAGGTTTTCCACGACCAAAGAACAAAAGAAATAGCCAGGGGAAAGGTAACAAGGTTTGTTGAAACTATGCAGAAGGTCGTGTCAGCAAAGACGAAAAAAGTGGCTGATAAACAAGAAGTTTTACCTGAGGTAGGACGATTACCAACGGCGGAGCACCATCTGGGTGCAAAGTGGGTTGAGTGATCCTCTGATTTGGATACTTGCATATGGATTTACTCTTGTATTTTCATAATGTAACATAAATAAATGTTTTGTTCTACGTAGACTTAAAGCGTCTTTACTCTTTAGTATAATTAGACTCAAAGCATCCTAAGCACCCTCTAATTGAATGAAAGCATCTAAGTAGACTTGACAAAACAACTTTGCATTAAGTATTTCTTAAATTTTGTTATGCCAAATTTCACATAAAATTCTCTAAAACATTGTAAATTTCTCTGAATATTGACATACATAATGTGTTTTTTTCCGCTTCAAAGTATTGAATATTGACTGAAGTTTGAATTGCAAACTGCCCAAAGGGAAGTCAGCAGGCAAATTCACATTACTTACTAAAAACTGATGAATGGGTAAATCAGCAACAAGAAGGAACCCAATCAGCAGTTAAGGATTTCAAGTGGAAAAACAAGCACACGATATCCTACTCAAGTTTTACTAGGTTTCACAAAAAAAATAAATAAATAGAATTTTACGATTTTAGGCCTTGATTTTCCGGTCAAAAATATCATATCGTATCGTACTTTACCCTCCAAAACTCAGAAACCCCGAAATTTCGCCGAATCAAAAAGCTCCCCTCAAGAAAAGTTTATCTTGGTGAAGCTCGAGAGAACAAAACATAGATTTTGGTGAAAGATTTCCTGTAAGTTCGTCATTTACAACTATTTCTTCATTTTCATTACTGGGTTTCGATTCTTTCATTTATTTTATTTGTTTTGCTTTTGTTTCAATAAGTTGATGAAACTTGGAGACGCCCAGTTTCTAGATTGTGTTTTTATGACTACCCATTGAAATCTGAAGATCTGGGGTGTTATTAGATTGTGATTTGTAGTATTTGGTGTTTAGGCATCTTTTGAGAGCAATTCAAGTTAAGAACTGAAACACCCAGACCTCAAACGTTGGATAAAGAGATGGGGATTTCGAAACTGATTGGATTGAAGGCAACTGTGATGTTAATGGCATTTTACTCCTTAAGAAAATCTGGGTTTCTCTTGATTTCAATCCCCTTTTTGCATGCGTCAGTGGTGGCGTTCCTGGTTTCGATTGCCTCGCACCCATTTATCAATTTGCCATTACTACTGGGGAAAACATCAGATGGGAAGTTTCCCCTTTGGTCAAAAATCATATTTGGGCCGTTTCTGTATTTCGTTAGGAGTTTTGCGACGTTGAGGAGATTGTACAGTAGGGAACCACCTTATAATGAGGTGTGTGAGGGTGTTTATGTTGGGGGGTGGCCTTCGTCGTTGGATAAATTGCCTCCTGGTAATCCTGCTGTTATTGATTGTACTGCTGAGCTTCCGAGGACTGAAGTTGTTAAAAATAATGCTTATTTGTGTGTTCCAACGTGGGATACAAGGTCGCCTCAGCCATCGGAAATTGAATCTGCGGTTCGTTGGGCTTGTAGAATGAGAGCGAGGAAATTACCCATTTTCATCCACTGCGCTTATGGTAAGCTCTGATCCCTGAATCTTGTAAATATTTTGCTAGTTCAGATAAAAGTTAGCAAGGATTTGGTATTTTGTACCTAAAAGGATAGTATTCTAACGCAATTGTATGAACACACTAATTTTCAGCATATACTCTACTGAATAACTGGAAGACCATAGGAGTTGATACTTGTATTGGTCTGCAAGCAGGAGTAAATGCTAAAACAACGGAAACTACCCAATTAAGATGAACTATTGACAAAAAGTACATCCATACCTCATATTCCATTCTACATCATAGCAACAAATGATAAACTGTTTTCTAATCTGCACTGCATACATGGGAAAAACTCATTAATACTCATTTCTTAGCTATATGTTTTCGCTGTTAATTTATTTTAAGGGCTATTTTTTTCCTACAGAAGGGTGAACTTCGTTGGACTTTGGATTATGGATTAAATAAAGGATAGGCATTAGATATATATATTGATAAAAGGGTATAAATGAAAAAATTGGGATCCTCATTATTCAAATCTTTTTATCCTCCCTCCGTCATGGGATGTGCTTTTGAAATTCACCCATTGTTCTGATAGTGCCATTAGTAACAATTGATTTCAAACATTTAAGCGTCTTGGAAAGTTGAGATTTCTTAACCCATTTATATCCTAGTTGTTGATTTAAGACCGAAAAATCTTCTATGAGTAATGTTCCCATTCTATAAATCTTATATCCCATCACCTATTTCAGACCAATTCTATAGTTAAGCTCCTTACCCTTAGGATTACTCACCAAGTACTGCCTTTGTATGATGTTTCAAGTCCTCACTACCTTGGATTTCCATACTTAACCACAGTATATGACGCCCCAGTGACCCTCTAAAACCGTTTCTCCTAGAAATCCTCCCCATCACACTGGTAAAATGAGAAACTAATCTCCTATTGATGGTTAAGATGTTCCATTAAACTAGGTGTACTTGAAGCTATCGTTGGATTTTGTATAGTAATAGAGCAGTAGTTTGTTCCTTACGTAACTGGCTGGATAAACCGTTAGCCTACTATTGGTAACAGGAGGGCCTGCTGGCTCGGTAACCCGCTAAAACTGTAGCTCCCACTCTCCGTACCTCTAGTAGTGTGGCTTAGCTAGTTACCGCAGCGAAATTAGTGGACTAGAATGTTCCTTCACGATTATGCAGGCAATGAGAAAAAGCTTAATGTTTTCGCTATCGTGCCACATGAATTTACTTCCGACTCTCTGAATTCTACACACAACAATGACACAGATATTGCGAATGTTGTAAGGGTAGTTAGAACATCTCCAATAGCCACAATATGGGTATGTGATTTACCATATTGTTTCCTGAACTTGTTCAGGATACCCCTCCAAAGTATGTGTTTCCTGAACTTGGGGAGGAGTATGCGGATACTACTTTTGTGGGTCCTCCACAAATATCTCTTCTCTTCTTTTCTTCTCTTTCTCTCATAAAAGAATATTGTGGTCCCAATTTTTGATAAAAGTCTTCTTTCTTTCTCAGTGCACCTCCAACGATGAGTATCCGATTACGGATACACGTAGTGGAAATCACATACCATTTTACTCCAACAGGTATCTCTCCAAATTTGGACTTTATCAAAATTGGGGCCCACAATATTCTTTTATAAAAGAGAAGAGTTTTATCAAAAATTTGGACCCACAATGTTTGTTTATGAGAGAGAAAAGAAAGGAAGAGAAGAGATATTTGTGGGTGACCCACAAAAGGAGTATCTGCATACTCCTCCCCAAGTTCAGGAAACTCATACTTTGGAGGGGTATCCTGAACTGGATGCCCATGTTGGAGTGATCTCTTACCAAAGTTTACCAAAGTATGGTAAATCACATATCCTACCATTACTGTTGGAGATTATCTCATAAAAGAACATTGTGGGTCCCAATTTTGATAAAAATCCGAATTTAGAGAGAAATCTGTTGGAGTAAAATGGTATGCGATTAAGGAATACCAGTATGGGTACCCGACAGATACCCATCTGTTGGAGGTGCTAGAGATTCACTCTTAATTTGTTACACTCGACCCCTTTAATTAACAACCTTCTTCTGTACCTCCTAGAATACCTCCTAGAAACTTATCCAACAATTTAGTCTCTTCTGATTTTGGACTTTAAATAAGTTTCTAAGGTATTTAGAGCTGTTTTATACAAGGGAAACTACTTTTTATCTTACTTCTAAATGCATAGGTTGTTTCCCAACCTCTTGGGTTCCCCATTAATAGAAACCCAATGACAGAGGCAAGGATGTTTCTTTTTCTTTTCTTTTTTAGTCCAAAGGTTGTTAAGCTCTCTAGAACTTTGTTTTGTCTTTCAGTTCTCGTGTTGCTACTCCAGTTCTATACTCTTTAGTACTAATCAATTCACCATACCTACCTAATTATCATGTCACTGAGCGTGACGGTAGCTTGCTTAGTGTGGTGGAACAAAATCATTGTCTCGTTTCTACATCCTTTATTTACATTATCCTCTCCATCCTCTCAATACATGTTCATATTAGTAGTATTTACCAGAATAACTTAATTATCCAACATTTTTAAAGTGCATGACAATTGCTATCCAAACATATTTATCATGGACATATCAGAGGTCCTGAAATGAAGTTAAACGAAATTCTAAGCAGTGTTTTTCTCGGTATAATTGGGAAATAAATCAGCACGAGTCTGGTGATCATCTTAAACTATCTAAGCATCCATGTTGCTGTGTTTGGACTCTTAAAGTTACTGAATTTACAGAAGTTAAAACTTTGTCCATGTTTCTCTTATATATCTATAAAATCATTGACCATTGTGGATTGGTCACCATTCAACCACCTTCTACACATTCTCATACTCATCATCACTCTTTTTCCTCTCATTTTTTTTTTGTAGATTTGATTATATATAGAAACACGTTATAATTTAAAACATCACAGTAGATTCATAGGTAGACTTCTTTTATCATTGAGGATCCGGGTCTCTTTTATACTCATCAATTAAATCTTTGGCATAAGCTTTACGTCGTACCGCTAGTTGTTGTTTTCTTAGCTTCAAGAGAATGTGTTGATACTTATGTGTGTCTCTATACTGTTCTATATATAGAGTCTGACCGATTTAAAGAATTACACAATTTCTCAAAAAAAGAAAGAAAAAAAGACTTACAAATCAATTTTTTTTGTTACCTCACATTGTAGACTAATGGTACCACCAAATGTTCTGTAGGTCATGGCAGAAGTGTTGTAGTATTATGTGCTCTGTTAGTTGCACTGGGTGTGGCTGGAGACTGGAAAGATGCTGAGAGGATAACCCGAGAACGGAGGCCTTCGATTCGGATGAATTCTCTTCATCGCAAGAACTTGGAAAAATGGTCAAAGCATCGATTTGTTTCTACAAGGACCACTGAGGGCATGAATGTAAGTTCTCTAATTCTTCCGAATTCTTCGGAAAACCCGCGATCAAGATAGTTGAATGACGGAGGCTACACATTACACATTGATCAAACTGTTTTCAAAAGTACATAATGACTTGTAATTGCTCCTGCTCTCAGCTTGGATCATGTTGACGATCTAGATATTGCAACAGTATTGATCTCCCATTTAACAATTGTCAACATTTGTTATGCTTTTGTCATAATAAAATATATATATTTTGTTATTACCGTGGTATGTTGTTTCTATTTTCTATATTGTACTATTTATTTCTCTATCTTGTAAGTCAGCTTTAGCTATCCAATTAGTCTAAACATGATGTAAGAATAATTTGAAAACTGCAGTTAGGACATATACACCAATGTCATTGATACAAGTTTTCATCTTGTTGATGACATAATTGGTTATATTGTGGTCTCTTATGGACTAAGTGAACATGATTTTGTTGTTACACCAAAACTCTTCGTTTTTCTTCTCTAGGTTGATACCAATGTTGTCTGTACTGCTGCCGCCACAGGAACCAACAGCTTATCTTTTACTTTGTCATTTCCCTGCTCCCTAGTAATATACTTGATTAGCCTCTCCTGACATCTTGGTTGATGTTGTTTGTTTTTATTACTTGTTCGTGCCATGGTCCTCCCTTTGTTGTAGGTGCCCCATGTCTAAATTTTAATTGCTCACTGAGTTTGAGACAGTCTAGGGAAGGTCAGGTCATCAGTTGTGTTGTGTGCTGAATATCTTCTACTGTATTGCCTTGTGTTGAGTGCAGGGATCTTCTCTTCTCTATCTTTCATCAGATAAAATTAATTTTCAGGTTACTTTCAGCTATTCTGAAAATGGCATTTATCTAGACTCCAGTCTATAGAAAACATAGAAGTTGATTTTAGATACTCCTATAAGTTCCAGTATAACTACTCCCTGTCATGTTTCATTCATGTTGCAGTTAATTTTCACCCAAAGCTATTTGATAATGCAAAACCAAGAATTTTATTCTCCGCTTTTTCCGGATTATACTTTGTTTGTTTCTGTACTACAATACACTTCGTAACCACTCGTATTAATGTATCGCAACAACCACTCCATTTTTTTGTTTTTGTTTATCTTTGTATTTTATCCGGAAATTATTTTCGGTGACGATATACGTTGACCATTTTAACCTTCTGAAGATATCGTCCTCCCTTGAACAAACCAGAGCCTTTATCTTTGAGTATAATTTCATCATTTAGCCTGCTTGGTATTCGAATACGGTGGATTTTTTCTTTTCCTGTTAATGAAACTGGACTCTGACCCTGTATTATACGACTGAAATTAGCCTTTCCATACCAGAAGTTTTCAGGTTTTTTTATACTAGTTAGTTCTTGGAGATAACTTTTTCAGACATCCACCATAAAAAAATTAACAGACAAGAACCCGTAGAATCACTGAATCAACTAATATATCATAAATAACGTAACAGGTTAGGTCTGTTAGTTGCTACGGCCGTAATCACAGCCACTGCATTGTTTCATTGTAGACCAAACTACTTCTAAAGTGCAGGATATTGATTTACATTTGACATGATTAGAACTCTCTCTCTCTCTGAGATTTTCTTTTTGCCCTGAAACTGTAATGTTCGATGCTCTTGGAGGATGAAGTTATTAGAAGGTGGAGAAGTGGTGCTGCTGGTGATGGTGCTGGTGCTGGGATTGAACCATTTGTAAATCTGTTGTTGTCTGGCACGAACTATCGTCACTGATCATGTTCCTGCAAAAAAAGAGAGAAGAGAATATAACTATTTTTGTGAAAACCTGGTTGAAGTATTGCATTATATCAGTTAGTATCCCTCGTATACCTGCCATATTTACATTGTGTAAATGATATGTAGCGTATTTAAGACTTACTCCCGAGGTCGAGATGCCCAAAGAGAACTAAGAGCTCGTAAACGATTATAGTATTCCCCAATCACCAAAAAACATCGTGTTGCCTGTCGAACAGTTAAAATCCTACGCATTTGGTGAAGGGTCTGTTGTCTCAGATTATCAGCCTGCGAAAGCGAACACAAGCAATCAAACAAGAGAATCAAAGAACGACAAAACATGTTTATTTTTAATTAGAATCGACTAGATTGATGATAATAAATATAAAATTCAACACCCGACACTATTTCCATTAAATTTTCTCTAATGGGTTATTTGACTCTTCCAATCATGGACTAAAATAATTTTCTCGATAATTTTCTAATTTGTCGGTAGGCCCCGTTGGTCGGTTGGAAATATTTGTCCGCGTCATGGCCTCATTCGAGTTGTGGAAGCACAATTTTTTACCCTATCAGCTCTAGTTCGTGCTAGGCCCTTCATCTTTTAATCAAGAAATAATTAGATCACTAAAATTGTAATGAAGGTATATAAAACAGTACCTGACGGACAAAGCCTTCGAGATTTGAGATCTTGCCCAAGGCGAGAGCCATTTGACTCATATAGTTGCCAACGTCAGTGTGTTCGGTTAGCGAGCCGGTAGCTATAGTGTCTGCAAGAGAGTTATGAAGTTGTTCGAGACCCTGGGAGAGAGCCTCCTCCGCCTGTGCTGAGGACTGTTGTAGGTTACAAATACCCATCAGTTGTTGCTCCGTCAATGGGTCTAATTGCGGTATTAGTACCTGAAAAATAGAAAGACCACCCCAGAGCACAAAAATAATTAATAATTGACTTGACGGTGTTTTCGGCATAATAAGAGTTGCGGCATTATGTGTATTAGACCTTTAAGAGCTCAGAGGGTCGAAAGCCGCCCATCCAAAGGAAGCATCGCTCAGCTGGAGTAATCCATAATCCCGTAAAGAGGTGAAACACATCAGATTTAGCAGCAATTCCTTTGAGACGGAATATCTCGTCGTAATGCGCAAGATATCCGTCAAGTATGTGTCTTAAATCACCATCAGACATGTGTGCTTGCAACGCTGTTCGCAGCTCTGAAATATGCCTCTGATCTTCTTCTAACCATCGTGCATACTCCATGTCGAATATTACAGCATCTGCAAAACAATAATAACAACTACCATAAACATAATATGATAGTCATCCTTACGAGATATACTAAAAATGATACAAAATGTTATCGCTCTTTTTTACGGCTTTTTCGAGTTTTCTTCTTATACAATTATCGAACACATGTTTCATAGATGTAAAACATAGTGTTTCTTCATAAGATTGATTACAGTAAATTTCAAAAATATATGTTTTTCTCACATCGAGGAAAAAAATGCAGAAAATAAGTAAATAAATGAAGTATAAAAGTTCGAAACACACCAGAACTGAGATTTCCACCACCAGGTCCTCCAGATGTTAAGAACAAACCCTGAAAAAACCCGATATGAAATAAGAGATGATAAACAAAAATATGTATTGAGATATTATCGAAGTATGTAAGAGTTTAGAAGGATAACCTGAGATCTAGCTCTATGAAGGTCTTGCTCTATATGAGTTAGCTTTATCCTACTTGTTTCCAACTGCTGTATATAAGCCTGCGAAACCGAAAAAGATGAAAATTTTAGACTGAAACATTAAAAGCGTATTATAGTTGATCAGGAATGGAGATTTTCAGGTGAGAAATGTCACCTTTTTTCTTAGTCTACTCTTCCTTGCTGCTTCTCTGTTCTGAGCTAACCTTCTCAATGTCTGCAATAAAACAAGTTCAAAATCAAACAAAATAATAGCTTTTTAGATTAGAAGAGAGGGAGATGGACTGAGAGAAATAAAGACCTTTGCATCAAGAGGTTTGCTTGAAGTAGAACCAGCTCCTCTCCTCTGAAACATATTAGAAAACATGTCAAAAGATCTCTTCTTGGCTTTATGGGAGAGATATTGATGATAATAACTTGAGAAGTTAAGATTCAGTTTCAAAGTTTAAGATTTTTGGGCTGGAAATGATGAGAGGGGGGTGTTGAAAGTGACAAGAGTGAGTTGAAAACAAAGTGAGAAACACAAAAAAGAGGTTCTTTTGTACAGTTGTGGCCTTATGGGGATTTGAGCTGCTTGGGGCATGTTTTACTAGTAAATAGTGTAATCACTGTAGAGATTTTGTTCTGCCACTTCTTGGGGTTGATGATTATCTATGAGTTTCCTCACAAAATGATGATTAGAGGCTCAAATGGATGATTTGGGCTGTGGGGCAGGTTTGAGGTTTGGGGTTCTTATCATCAGTTTGAAAACTCTCCTTAGTTCTAATATGTCAGGACATTTATGTGAGAAAATCATGAAAAAATAAGTTTGTTTTTGTTGAGAAATAGGAACCTTTTCTGGTGTAGAGAAATGTTGAATCTGAAGTGGTCCAGTTATGGAGGTATTATCACTTGCCATCTCTACTAGTAGTTGTTGATGCTTCTGCTCAAGACTCTGATTTGATGCCCTTTTACTGCTAGGAGATTCTGGCTCCAATAAAGTATTATGTGCAGATCCTGAATCAGTACTCTCTCCTACTGACCTTGAGCTTCCCTGAAAAAAATATGCAAACATAAACACAAAGTTCACATAAGTATTCACCCAAAGATTGCATCTTCAAAAGAAAAACATAGCAAAAATTTCAAATTATACTAAAAAAAAAAGATCTTTCATGCCTTTTTCACAACAAAAATAGGACAAGAAATTCATGAGTTACTAGAGCCATTGTATACAAACATTAACCTCACATGTAAACAAGAAAGATATTCAAGGATCATCACAAAGGGTATCAAAAACTACAAGTACCTCAGTTTTTGGATGCTTCACACAAAGCCAAGACTAGAAAAGGTTCAAGAGGGCATTAAAGAGCCCTCTCAAAACATGTAAGATACTCAATTGAAAACCAATAAATGGAAGTGATTCTTTCCATTTTCATGCTTGTTTGCAAAGCAAGAACTAAAATGTAAGAGATATTGGTCAAAGGAGGAGAAAATTACTCTGAGAGTTGGCTGGTATTTCATTGGCAGTGAAGGGAACATTTCCAGAGTAGCAGCTACTGGTCTGGTTGTATATAAAGCTGCAGAATTACAAAAGCAATATCTCAGAGAATCAGCAAAAAAAAGACTCCAAGATCTTTTTTTCAAATATATATCAACTTCAGGAATTGATTCCCTCTTTTTTTCTTTTTTTCTTTTGTAGTTAAGAGCCAGTAGTAATGTTGAAAGGGAAAATTTCTCTGTTTGATGCCTCACACTATTCAAGTTTCCCTGTATGAGAAATGATTGTTGTGCTCTAAAAGGCAAGCTACTCTGAGGCTTGTGTAGACATATTCAACTCTTTGGTACAAGTCTCTCTCTATTTCTGCCTTTTTAGGGAGTTGGTTGTGCTCAGTAATAAACATCAGAAAAGGAGTAAGGAAAGAGAGGCATACTTTTCCTTGCTTCATCATTTCTTAACTGAACTCCTTGAAAAACAATTGCTTCTTCCAACTCCCCAAAATCAAAACTTGATCTATGTTGATTCCTAATCATCAAAACACCATAATCAACATCTAAGTTAACAAATATAACTACTAATAAAATAAGGAAAAAGTCCTATGAAGTAGTCCTTGATTTCAAAGCTTGGATTTTGCAGACAGAAGGAGAGCTGATAGAGAAAAGAAAAAAAACTGAAAACATGAATGGGGTTTTGTTGAAGAATACATGAAGTTGTTAGCTGGAGATGTAGTAGTAGTGGTGATGCCATGATGTAACATAGAGTATGGTAAAGGTTGAATATGTTGATTTGATGGACTTGAATCTGATACATATGTTTCTCCAGCTCTATAACCCTCCATGCAAAAAATAATCTCACCCCAAAAGCTCAAACCATCTCAACTTTCAAATCTTCTCGGGGTTTCTCTATAAGGTGCACAAAGAGAAAATTAAGCTAAGAAACATAATCCTTTTAAAGTGAAACATGAAACATCTATGTTTCCACAGGTTCCTTCTCTGTGTGTGCTTACCTGAAATATTTATTGAGAAATCTCAGAGCAAGCCTTGTTTTAGTGCAAAATCTTCAAAACCAAACTGAGAGAGACACCCAAAGAAGCAAAATATCACAGCTTGAATCTTTTATTTTTCAAGTATGGCTCTCTCTGTGAGATCTTTATCCCTCTTAAGTGAAGAAACTTTGATTGTTCTGTTAGACTACTTTAACACAAGGCACTGTAGTAAATATTTTTTGTTTTTCAGTTTCAGACATGAGACTCATATTTTGTACAATAAGATCTTGTCCTTGCACAAAATTATCTCAACAAAAACTGTGGGGTTTAGAAAAAGGAAAAAACAAAGATGAGACTATAAAAATAAAATAAAGAAAAGGTGGGGTCTTGCCAGGAATCCACTAGAATCACTGACTCCTACTCCATTTCTCCTTAACAAACTATGCTCTTCAATTGGTCCTTGTATGGGCTCCTCAGTTTTAAGTACTATAGTCATCAGAGATAGACAAGGACAAGTTTTATTTGATATTTTGCTTTTTCAACACTCCACAAGGCAAGGGGAGAGGAGAGGGGTGGTTTTAGTCTCATCAAAGAAATTTAGGCTATGCCCTTGTAAGAAAATACTTTTGGAGATTAATTTTTTGGGGTTTACGAGGATGTTGATAACTCGAAGTGGCCCGGTGATTTGGATGAGAAGGGTATAAAGTGCATCACTTGACAGTTTAGAAGACCCTGAAAATAGTTTCCTGGGAGTCGTGGAAGCGTATATGTTCCTAGGAACAAAAGTTTGTCTGTCAAAACAACTCTGAAGTTGTATTTCCTTAAAGATATCTAACTTCATTGCATTAAGTAGAAGAAAATGTTCAAAATATAGTTGAATTTTAATGCTAGAATCAAATCTTTTTGGTTGCTAAACCAAATTCCTCAAGTGTTGTCTGATAAGCTTAAATCACAGAGAAAACACCTTATGTTGTGATTTAAATGGGGTTACCATAATGTACTGTTGAGATTTACATGGGGTTACTATAATGTACTTTTACTTCAACAATTCATGGCCTTCGAGGAGAAAAAAAAAACATATTGTTTCAAGTTTTGGTTTATACTATCTAATCCAAGAAGATTATAAACAATGATCCACAAACAAACCCACTTGAATTAATAATCAAAACTTTTAAGATAGGTTTATTTGGTATTATCTCTTAGTTGATGGGTCAACATCCATACCTTGTCAATATACCTAAAAGTCTGAAACCAATTATGTCATACCTCCTACCCTAAAATAATAATTAGAATACCATACCATACCAATATTCCTTTCTATTAATAGAAATTTTGTTTGGTGTCTATGTCTTAAGGCAATATGGGCTCCCATGTCTCTTATGTTTAATGGCACTATTGCCATATTTAGGTTAAGATATGTGAGTTGTTGTCTCTAAAACCTTGTTTTCATAAGAGAACACTTGGTATGTGTATGTCTGTGTATGAGAATGAGAGATAGAGAGAGGGGCTCCCACTTTGAGATGGATGCCATGGTGAGGAGGATCTAAATACCCTTTATATTCTACGTCATTTTGGTGTGATATTCCCCCTACGACCGATCGACCGACTTTGATCCCAGTTCGAGTAGGATTAGCTAACCTAGTTCGAGTAGGGATTTTATTGTAATTCGAGTAGAATTATAGGTTAAATCTATAAATAGGTCTAGGAACCCTAAAAGGGGTAAACTTTTTGCATTGTAATTCTTTTTAGAAGAAATAAGAAAACACAAAATCCTAGAGGAGGGTTTGCTCCTCGAAATCTCAAACTGTTCTTATTTTTTGTTCTTCGATTATTTTAGAGTTATTTTACAAATTGTGGATTATGCCAATATATAATGTTGGATATCCATCTCCTAGATTAGCCGGTCATATGCCTTCTACCACTTATACCTAAGCTGGCCAATGATTAGTCAAGTGAGAAATATTATAAGATTAGGCAAGTCTAAACTTAAGATAACTTCGAACAATGATATCTAGTGTGCATTATGCTTTGCTAATCTCTTAAGAAAATAATATTTTATGTTTAGAAGGTGAATATTAGCCTATTAAACTGAAGTATAGAGCTATGACTTCATTTCTAAGTCCTTATCCGTGAGATCACCGAACATGAATGTTTGCGCTAGACCTTACGCTGATATGAAGATCACCTATGACCAACACAAAAGTAATAGAAGGATGTAGACATGGGCAAACTTACAACTAAGTCAACTTAAACCCTCCAAATATAATCGAGTTTATTATATGCAAAATGGTGCTACCTATCTCAAATAAGTATTGTAAGGATAATCCCAGAGGCGTGGATAAGGCTGCATTTGGGTCGGCTATAGCCTTGCCGTAGAGCTTATTGTTAGTCTTAAAATACAACTTTATTTTTAAGATCCTTAGTCTTAAAATATGTTCAGCCAAGACAAATTGGGTGTTGCAATTTGCTTATCGGTTGTTTATTCTTCTTTGCCAATTTTTCTGCTGAACATATATCTTGGTTTAAAGATCCTTTAGTGTTCCTATGTTCTACCATGCTAGAGTTTTTCCAACCCAAACAAGCAACTGATCTTTAAACTCTAGGCTTTCAAAGATGCAGCATCAAGGCTCGTAGTATCTTTTCTTTAGATTCTTCAGATGTACAAGTCCATCAGACTAAAATAAATTACAGAGAGATTCAGAGAAATTACGTCCTTAAGTGTCCACTTTAGTTTCTAACAATTTCGGAATAGGGTTCCAGAACTGTATGGTTACAGGGAATATCAATGCTACTACCAGACTCCAGAAATCTACTAAGCTCCCTTCTGATTTTTTACGAGATTCTATACTTCAGAGAACAATAGATCATATGATTTTGTTAGTTGTTACAGACCATAATGTATTTGACAGAATTTAATAACTCTTCTTTTCATTTATTTCTGAGCAGTATCAACGTCTTCAAGATAAATATCACATCATATCGATCAATAGTATATAACAAGAAACACTTTTTTCTCACAAAGTTACAAAAAATGGTTGTAACAGTTTCATTCAAGTGTTACCTATCTGACCTCGCCTACATGCATTTTCTTATGAAGTTACAAAGAATGCTGAAAACAATCTCTAGCATTGGGTATTGGATACCTATCTGGCCTCGCTAGCGCACAGTTTTGACTGTGGTTCTTTAAGTTGTCTAAGCTCGAGTTTTATAATTGGGAACTTGCTTTAGATATTAATTGTAATCTTTATAGTCATCAGCTACCACCTGATTTAGCAGCTCCAGCACTAGGTGTTGTCATAAAGGATTCTCCACAACCACACTGCCCTTTCGAGTTTGGATTTATAAATACGAACTCAGACCTGGTCAGATGTCAAATGAGATTATAAACACAAGAGCCTTTACCACATCCAGCCTACAGGAATATATATGACCATTAATAAAAGTCATACCTGAGTGTATCATCTATAAAATCCATCTTGGTTCCTATAACATGCATGAGTGCCTTGGGATCAATTAGTATTTTCACACCTTTATCCTCAATCAACTCGTCAAACTTCCCTTTTTCATCTGTGAAAAAACAAAAACAACCGGTTATTAGGATAACACTTTAAGGCATATAATGTGCCAGACCTTATAATTTTGAAGCAGAGTACATTGAAAAAAACATTGAAAGTAAAATAGAAAATCTAATGACAAGTGTTCATTGTGTTCATGTGATGAGAAAGTAATGATCATAAAGCTTATACTTGGCTCTTGGGAAATAAAGGTAAAAGGAAATGCATTTTCTATGAATTGGATTTCCATGATAATGGTTAAAATGAAATCCTGGAACTCGATTTTCCTTTCGTTGGAAAAGAAAAAATACATAAAGAGAATACGTTCATTTGAAAACAATAAATTATTCCTATAGATTCGGTTCTATCAGAATATTATTTCTAGAGATTCCCTCCCTTCAAATTATCACTCTAGATTTTCCTAGTCCGGTTTCGATCTCTAGATTCTGTCAAACCAAATATTCTCCACTTCTATTTCACTTTCTACATTTTTTATTCCAATTTTTCTCCCGATACTCTAATGTTTCTCTTACTCAAAGTTTTATTTAGGAGTCTAATTTTAACTAATTATCCCAGAAGCTTCTCTCTCAAGGTTTTACAAATCCAAACTTTTCTATCAACCCGAGTTTTTCGGGCTTTTTAGATTTTCTCGGTCCAGAATTTTCATCTCTACTAGGTCCATTCCAATTTTTCTATGTTAGTATGTATCACTATATTTTCTTAGCTCAAATGTACTCTCTAGATTCTCTCAGAGTCTCAGATTACGTTTTTTAGATTCTCTCTCCAAATTTTCTTTAAAGAAATAGCATTTTTCTTTTTCTTTTTTACAAAAGCAACTTATTATAGAAAAACGAAGTTTACTGGAAAATAAGCATTTACTATTGAGACTAGTGCGCTGATGTCAGTCCAGACCAAAGCGCTAGCGAAGGGGCCAGAGATGGCTTGAGGCCTCTTTGCTTATGTGAGGCAGGTCAGTAGCCTAACCGTATCCTACAACGGCTACTTTGGGCCCTCTTTGCTAGCGCTTTGGGTTTGACCTCACGTTGGCGAAGGGCCCCTGAGGTAGCCTTAATATGAGCTTCAATCTTATAGGGCCCATACTGATTCAGCTACCGATTGAGATTACTTCTAAAAAATTTAGTGGCAGATATTGAGAATTTTAGGTTGCTGAAGCGCAAATGAGCTTCAGGTAGAAGCTCCCTATCTATGAATTAGACACTTCTTAATTATGACTATCGGTAATAATAGTATAACAGTTAACATTCTCAAAAAAAAAATGTATGACAGTTATCTAAGGAAGAAGGTCCAGAATCCCTATAAATCATGTGGGGTGTGATGAAGATTTGTTGTAAGGAATAATTTAGAAAAGATGGAAGGAGTTGATCTTGTTTCTCAGTAGTGTTGAAGACTGTTTGATTCTGTTAATATCCAAAGCATATGGATGTTTGATAAAAAGCAGGACTGCTCCATACAAGATCTACCAAACCGAGTTCTTAAAGGGTTCCATACAAGATCTACCAAACCGAGTTCTTAAAGGGTTCTAGCAAGCTTGAAAGTTAAGCTCCTTGTTTCCTTCTATGTAATCGCTCACAATATCCCTATGGCATAACTTTGTGTCTAAGCAAACATGAGAAAGGAATGCATCTTTCTACGAATAGCGCATCTAGGATGCTATGCTACCTACTGCCTTTACATCATAACACACCTATGGTGGCTTGTGCTGCCTACCAGCCAGGACGTAACCTAAGATCTATATAGGTCCAAGTCATCTTTGACTAGGCCCAAGTCACAACCATTTTGCATGCATTTTTGACTATGTAGGTTTTATCACACTTGAGCCTTAGATTTCTTAAGATACATAAGGTACTTTCCTACCTACACTAAACTATTTTACTTAGTAATTTAGCTCACTAGTATTGAACATAATTAGCGAAGACATAACCGATACACCAAATAGCTTCCAGAGATCGGATAACGTCTTCAAGTCTGATGATTTTTTTCCATCTCTAATACTTCAACTCTACAAAGATAAATTGCTCTCCGTAGTCTCCAGTGCATACCTTCCTCGCGGTGAATATTCTATACAATATTCATTTTACTAAATACAACAAAAAAGTCTTCAGGATTTCTCTACTTTCTTCATCATTCCTCAAACTTATTTGGTTGACTTCTATATTACACCTCTAATTCTTACAAGATTACCAAGTATATTTCTCAAGCTTTGTTTGCTGAAAAGTATGGTTAGAAAGGAGAGTCCGTCAACTATTCCTACTCGGAGCCCAAAATGAGTTAGATTAAGGCAACAAGTTTTATCTATCTGGTGGAGTTTTAGGATGTATGGACAAAGCGAGATGATTCGTTTGCCTATTGGGATTATGTAATCTGAGAACCAATTAGGTTTGGATTCAAGTAAAACTAAAATGGGTATTGGGCAAAATTCTATTTGTGATTTATCAATTAAGTCTCATGAAAGAGAGTTTTTTTGGTGAAATTGGAAACACCCAGAATCCAAAACAAACATAGATAAGCATGAATCTCTACATTCTCTTACTCAAATTCTCTTTCGATCCTATCGGTCTAAAAATTCTCCCTGGACGTTCTCCCAAGAATTCCTCTCTAAGAAATAACATTTCTCGGTGAAAACTTATTATGGGGAAATTCTCTCTAGAAATAACTTTATTGGGAGAGTAAAAACATCGTGAAATATTCTCAAACTAAATTTCTTTGAGAAAAGAATGTTTAAAATATACTTTTGAAAAAAGAGCAAAGAGGAAATCAACTTACCAAGTTTTGAAAAGGAAGTTGGTTTTTTTCTTCTTTTCATCCAGTGTGGAAAACGTAAAATACATTTCTTTTCCTCAATTTTAATCACAAACCAAACATAAGCAAGTACACTTTCTCAATGTCTCAAGTGAGGTATCTTTTCTTTAGAGCTGCATTGAATGCTTACTACTTTAAGAACCAGTTTGAGAAAAGATAAGGTGAACGATGAGCAGAAAGTCTTGTGATTAAATGGCGGGCAATTTCCAAAGTACAACATAATCATCATTATATAAGGTGAACTTTAGACTTATAAGTCCCTTACTGGTTAGCTACTGATTATGGATTACTTGGTCTAAACATTCTCGTGGCAGATATTCAGAATATTGAAGACTGCTGTAAGGAATTATGGGTAGAGGACTCTCTAGGCATTCACAAAACTATGGTGTCTGAACTCCTCCACATTGGTTCCTGGAACACTGAGAAGCCAACAGCTAGGCTCCTCCAGGCTGTGGGGTAAATTTTACTAATCTATTTGTTAATGTTGTAGGTACAGACCACTACATTAATAAAGCCCAAATACAGGGAAAAGTCACAGTCAGTGCTGCTTATGAGCTTATCAGACAAAAACACAGCCCTTGCTGGTGGAAGGGATACCTCTGGAGAACCAATTCTACCCCTAGGAGAATCTTCAACAATGCCATACCACCAGATGATAGAGTGCAGAAACAAGGATTTTATCTAGTCTCAAGGTGCCGCTTAAGCCTTCAAAATGGTGAAACTATTCCTCACTTCCTTTTACACTGTAATTTTGCCCAGAATGTGTGGTGTTGGGCTTTGGATTTGTTTGGCCTGTCTATTATAAACTGAACCTTTATAATGTTTTCAAACTGGCTATAGGCATGGGCTCCTACATTTAAGCTACATATGGCACACAAGAAAAAAGATAAGGCATGATGAGAAGGTGGAAAGCAATGCGATTGGGAAGTCTTACATTCTTACTCAAGTAAGAGATGGGGCAAATCTATAAGCAGAACAGAGTTTTGGAGAAAGCAACACATAACAGAGGCACTACATAAAAAAAACACTCATAACTAATACCCTGGCCCACTAACAAAGTTCCTTTTTCCTTTTTCTTCCCGCCATTAGCTCTCTTTCTCTCTACTGTTATCTATGCAGATCCGTGTCTCTCTTTTGCCGTCTCTACAATTCCTCCCTTTAGTTCATGAGATTATTTGTAATTTTAGGCTTCGAGATTTCTTCTTCTCCCCAATCAGAAACCCATTGTGATTTCAACCAATTTTCACACTAATGAGTTACATCACCGAAGCACTTGTTCCAAACTCAGCCGTTGATATTAATGAATAATTACTCAGATTACCGTTGGAAGTTTGGAATTCATTTTTCGGTAGTAGTGATAACGATGATGATGTTGTATAGCCCGAGATGGATTCACAGGGTCAAACGAGTATAACAATTACGTAAATAACCAAAGAAGATAATGAGAGATGAGAGGAAAAGGATTGAGTTTCTTTTTCCTTTTCTTCGATTGTGCTTGTTTAGTTTTAACAAAAAAGTAGAGTTACTTAATGGGCCTAAGTACTGTTGAGTTTTTTTTGTTTTTTTGTTTTTTCATGTACTGCTTTTTCTATGCGCTGCTTTCCCTAAAAATCCTTTCTGCTTATAAATCTTCCCTAAGAGATGCTGCTCACAATTCAAAGGGGGTAATGAAGAACACAGTTCAAGATCTCAAAATTATTTATGCTTTGGGAATTGGTTGCAAGGCAGGCAAACAACAACAAATTAAAAGCAGCTACTGGAGTCTGCCTAAGAGAGATGAAATCATAGCCAACTGTGATGGTTCCTGCAGGGGTAATCCAGGATTAGGAGGATATTGGGTGGTGTTTAGAAATGATAAAGGCAACATTGGCATCACAACTTCATATTGGGCTAAATGTAGAGCAATTTTGTCTTCTGCAGAGATTGCATTTTCAAAGAGATGGTGGAGACTGGTAATTGTGACTGATTCTAGATCTGTTGCTCAAGCTTACATAAAAGAAGAGATCCCCTCGCAAATGCATGCAAAGTGGGAATACTTGCAAAGCAAACTGAAGATCAGAGTGGAGCATTCGTGGAGGGAGGTGAACTTTAGTGCTGATGATTGTGCTCACAGAGCTAGCTTATTACCCAATGGCGATGGAGAGTATTAAGATGACGCCTTACTACAGGTCCTAGTAGGAGATGATATGATTACTTTTTGGTTGTTTTTCTTGGTTCGTTAAGTGCAGAACCTGTCTACTCTAGCCTTTCCCTACTTTGTAACATTTTCCACTTATCAATAAATCGCTTATCTTTTGCAACAACAACAACAAAAAAAAATAAAAAACTGCTGTAAGGAATAGTTTAGACATGGAAGGTGCTGATCTTGTTCTTAAAATGTTGAAGACTGTTAATTCTATTAATATGCCCGACTGTTGAATATGAACCCAAGAACTGTACTATACATAACTTAGCAAATGAATGAGTTTTAATAGCAATCTTAAAAAGTGTTGCCTAGTTGCTCGCTTGGATCGATCCTTAGGTCCTAAGGTTCACTAAGGTGAAACCATTCGCCTACACAAAGATGGGAAACAAACACACTTTTCTAAACAAACACACTTTTCTAAAACCATTCGCTTGGATCGATCCTTAGGTCCTAAGGGCACTTTCCTAATTTTATTTTAGTAATTTAGTTCACTAGTAATGACTCTAATTAGCCAAGACAGACGAACACATCAACAAACCCACAGAACTAATTCATTATCATCCAATACCAGTCTTCATCTTTTATCGTAAACTTTATCTCGCCTCCAACACCCCTACAATCATAAAATGTCTTCTTAAGCAATCCCTGCATATTTCCTCAGCATAATTTTCCTATTAAATATTCATTTCAAAATTTTAATAAACACCGAACATACGCCATTCGTATACTATTTCCCTATATTTGAACTGGAGGTTCCATCTCAAAACCAATTGGCTTTGAGAGGAGTAGCCCCAGTATCTTATATTTTGAGGTGCAAGGCTCTGTGTGTCCGATGTGGGACTATATATCTCAACATCCTAGTTCCTTCCTCATTGATCAAACTTGTTTGATTAAAGTCTCTTATTTTACACCCTCTAAATATCAACAATACTGTAGTAACTAATAGGTAGATGTCTCATGCTTTATTTCTCAAAAAGTATGGTTACACCGCAAGCCCTGCCGTAGAAGTCCACCAACGCGAATGCTTTCAGCTGTCGGCCGGAGTTTCGGACGTAAAGACACAAAGGGGGTGATTTGTTTCCTATCGGGATCACTGGGTCTCTTCCCATATTGATATAAGAATTGAACCCTATAAATGGGTTATCTTAGAAAACCAATTAGGTCATAATTCACCTAAAAATCAAATTGGGTATCCACCAAACTCCCTTCTTTCTCAATTCCCAATCAAAACTCAATCAAATTCGCAAAATTACAGATACCCAGAGATCAAAACGAACATAAATACATATGTAGACGATGATTAGAGTTAGAGACGAACCAGCGTAATTGAGGGTGTAGGATAAGCCATTGCAGCCACGAGCCTTGACTCCGAGCTTGAGGAAGTGACGTTGACGTTGCTGTAAGAGATGGCGTATTCTATCAGCTGCGGCGTCGGTTAAGGACAAAGCTTGGCGTCTTAGAGATGGTGAGCTTAGTTTCTCTGCTGCTGCGGAGAAGAACCTATAAGCCATATATCTCTCTCTCTCTCTCTCTCTCCTGTGTTTAAGAAAGGAGAGAGATTCGAAAGCTTTCTAAGAGCATCTCCAGTAGTGCTGACTAATATTTTAGGAGGACCGTTGGCATGCCGGGCTGTACACGGTCCGGTTTTAGCCCTAAATTGCGAACCGAACCGGATACCCCCGGCTATTTATAACAGGGAACCGAAATCAAACATGCCTCATAAATAACCGTACCAAAATTGAACCGGTCAGTCCGGTTTCGGTTTGGTTTTTCTATTCGATTTTTAAATATAAGAATTCAGAACTAAAATTAAGTGTAAACTGTAAAGTAAGTTGTTAGTATCTGAAGATTCTGAACATCTGTTATACTCAATAGAGGAGTTTCTACTAAAACAGGAACTCATCAAACTCAAAATTGTTTATAGTGAAATTCAAGGTTGAAGAGGTACCTATTGTTTATCTCTTCATTAGAGACAGTAGTTCAAGGAAATCAAGTAACAAGATCAACAACAACAAAGAGATCCCAACAAGTGTTGAAGAGATTGCAGCATCAAAGGAGAAAAAATTCCAGGTTCAGAAGTATTTAAAGATGATTAAACCCACATTGATTAATCCCAAAATTTCAGGTTCATAAATTTCAGGTTTAGAAGCATTGGAAGGGAATCAAAACGATACGGCGAGAAATTGGGGTTTTCTGGACAGTTAAGCTTATCTTTTTCAGCAAAAACAGAGACACTCAAAACCCAAACACCCATTTCTTCAAAAACATATATTATTTGTTTGAGTTTGAGGGGTTTCAAGATATATTAGTTTATCTCCTTCACCACCTTAACCTTCTTCTCCTTCACAAGCTTCGCAGTTGCGCCCCTCTTTGGCTTCTCAGTTAACATGGTTGCAGGTTTAGCTTCACTTGACGCCATAACACAAGAACTCGAAGAACACTAAGATCGAAGAAATGATTTCAAGCTTATAATTTACATAAACAAAACTTATAATCTCTCAAATGCTCTTATGAGCGATGACGATTGATAAAGATTTGCGCCTCTCTTCGATGGAAAGAGAGAGATAAGCCACCTTAACTTAATGATTGAGAGAGAAATGCAAGGCTTTAGTGGTTATGTACTTATGTTTTACTTTAAAGTTTAAATTACTTATATAACCTTACTCGGTCCGGTTTGGTTTTTAACCGGTGTTTAACTTTAGGAACCGAAACCGAACTGGTAACTTTGGTTTTGCCAAAACTAGAATCGAAAACCAAACCGGCCTTGCTAGAAACCAGCTAAAACCGTCGGTTTCGGTTCGGTTCTAGCTGAGCACGTGCGGCACTCAAGGCACGTGCCTCAAGTAAGCCTAACTAATCGTCATCTTTCAATAGTCTTTTATCACAATATCACATAATATCAAGGCAACATACAATTGTACAAAGATTCAATGCAAACTAGCTTTCATTCACTTATCAACAAGATTACAAGGCTATAATTCCAACTCGGGTGTATCAGATTCACTTCATTTATAATATAGCTACTAAGTAAATAACTTACAACCAAAAGGAAACATTAGAGTTAGAGACGAAGCGTACTCCCCCAAAAGGCTAACCTAATCTTTACAAAAATTAACAAAACTTTTTACAAGGCTTTATTAGATCCTAGAGCTTCTATTTACAAAATATTGGGTTAATACGCTGAGGTGTTACACTCTCCCCCACTTAGCTTGGAGATGTCCTCATTGACTTCTTCTTCGCCTTAGTCATCTGCCTCTTCTCTTTCCTTTCGTGTTTGGCTTTGATCTTCCTGAGTCAGATCAGCAGGGGGTGAGAATATTGGTGCTCCCAGCTAGTTTCTACTTCTGGCAGGTCTTTTCACTTTACTAGGTACTTATAGATTTTCTCCTTGGTGTTCGGATCAACATAGGTCACTTTGTGGGTAAGAACACTCTCTGGAACTTGGTCTGGGGTGGGTGACTTACTTGTGAGGAATCTGAGGCCTGACGGTACTTCAGCTCAGATCTTCCTTGTCTTCGTTTCGTGGTAAGGCTTGAGGCACTGACACAAAACACTGGATGGGTAAAACGAAGATGTGGTGGCAGTTGAAGCTTGTAAGGAATATTTCCAACTCTGTCAATAATCGACATCAGACCTACATATCTGGGTACCAAGCCTTTGTGCGCTCTGTCACTTCTGTGCTGCAGGTGGGAGGTCATGATAATAACAAGGTCTCTGACTTGAAAATGATCTGGTCGCCTCTTATGATCTGCCCATTTCTTCATTCTGGCGAATACTTTCTCCAAGTAGGCACGAGCAATATTAGTATTTATCTGCCATTCCTTTGCAAACTGGTAGGCTATTGGAACTTTTCCTTTATAACTGGAGATCACAGTGTGCGGTGTGAGGGGTTGTTATCTAATAGTATCTCAAAAGAACTCTTATTGGTTGATAAACTCTTCTGTGGATTAAAGCAAAACTGCGCTATATCCAGAAGTTCAGCCGAGTTCTTGTTTACACTAACAAATTGCCGGAGATATTCCTCCAACATTGCGTTGAAACATTCGGTCTGACCATCTGATTACCGATGGTTACTAGTTGAAAAGTTGAGAGTGGATCCCAGTAATCTGAATACTTCCTTCCAAAACTTCCAAGTGAATCTTGGATCTCTATCGCTGACGATGTCCTGTGGCACGCCCCAATGACAATGTGCTTCACAAAGAGACGCGTAGTTTCATATGTCGAACAAATAATTGGAGCTGGAATAAACATCGCATACTTATAAAATCTCTCGATGATCATGAGTATGGAACCATATCCTTTAGTTTTAGGTAACCCGGAGATGAAGTCCAGAGAAACGCTTTCCCAAGGTCGTGTCGGTACTGGAAGTGGTTCAAGCTGTCCAAGTGGTAAGTCTCAATCAACTTTGTCATGTTGGCAAATGTGACAAGTCCGCGTATAATCCATCACTTTTTCACGGTCCTTTGGCAAATAGTGCAATAAGGATAGCTTTCTCTGCCAACCTGGATGGCATGCCCAAAGAGTGTCATGACACTCCTTTATCAACTCTCGTCTTAGTCTTGCAAACCGAGGAACGTTAATCCGATGTCCTTCGTATATAGAAGACCATCTTCTACCCATAGCCGTTTGGTTTTTCCCTGTTTCACCAAGTTAATGATGACCTGGGTCTGAGGATCCACTGCCAACCCTTCATGGATCCTATCTTGAAGAGTGCTGGTAATATGAGATTAAGACTGCTCGGCTGTTATAGAGATGACCGCTAGTTAAGCTTTACGGCTTAACGTATCAGGTACATTGTTCATTCTCTCCGGGTTGTGCTCGATATCTAAATCAAACTCTGCTACAAACTCTTGCCAACGAGCCTACTTCGATGTCAACTTATTCTATATAAGGAAATGGCTTTCCACACTGTTATCGGTCTTTATAAGAACCTTCATTCCTAACAAATAGTATCATTATACTCGTAGACAATGCACAATGGTTAGGAGTTCCTTTTGTTGTACTGAATATTGCCTCTCTGTATCATTCATGTTCCTACTTTCATACGCAACTGGATACTCATCTTGTAACAACACTCCACCGATAGCATAATCAGACGCATCGGTATGTACTTCAAATAGCTTGGTAATATATGGCAAGGCTAAGACTGGATCGCTAATCACCGCATGCTTCAGATCGTCAAATACGTCGTTTAACATTTCTCAGACCATGTCCAAGATAAGTCCTTCTTGAGATAATATGTAAGGGGTGCCACGTGCTTTGAATATCCTTCGATGAACCTGCTGTAATAGCCAAATTCCGTAAGCTTGAAATGGCTTGGAATTCGCTATCACACCAATAAACCTGTAACAATATTCTAATGGAAAGTAAGAAATGAAACATATGATTTTAGCATGGAAAACCTCTGAATAGGTAAAAAACTACGACCTCGTGTGGATGATTTTTGTTGAAAGTATCTTTATTGCTTAAGGCGGATATCTTATTATAAGTAATCTCTAAAAATAGAAATGTTTGAATCTTGTAACTTAAGAAGTTTTGATGATTATCGGGAATCTAGAATATATAATTTCTAGGTGATCCCTTGTGTATTTTTTCTGGTCCCTGTCTCTTATGGAGCCTTTTCTTTATATAGGCCTTCTCCGCAGCTCTTCATCGTGCTGGGGCACGTTCTCTGAACAATGTGGTTAGTGGTGGTTGACTGAGTAACTGACAAGTTTGAGTGAGACAAGTATCTTTGACTGGATAAGGTTTTTTGATTTAAGTTCAGCCCACGTTTTTGACCAGTTCGTGGGGTAGGTTGGAATGTTGACTGGGGAAATGTGTTAAAAAAACATGAGTCTTAGATGGAGGTAATTCGAACTACATGAGCTCGACTTTGGGTGAGATCGAGGGATAGATCCCTACAGTTTTATTTTATTTTTGCTCACCAGATCGTACAACAACCGAGTTAGAAGCCGTGCCTTCCAAATCAAAGATCTCGTCCTCAGAGAACTACCCTCACATGAGTTTGGTTAAAATCTAATTGAACTTCAAATGGAAAATATGCAAGCAGTAGACTCGGTGCTAAAACCGCATTCTCAAACTAAAGGTCTTCTGAGCGCCAAAACGTGATGGAAATGCAGAAGCAGACTCCCACTGGTTGCTCCCTCCTCTCCACTACCATCACCCCCTCCTTTGAAATGTCCACCACCGAAGAGTTGGTAGAGATGAAGAGGGCCCGACCTTAGAATCCATGATGATGCAAGAAATCAGCATAACTGCCCTGCAGTTATGCCTATCCTTATATATGAAGCCCTAACCCTGTATTTTGTAAGAGTATGGAGACAGGCCCACCGGTCCTCGCCTGTCAAGACGACGATATAAAACCTAACTTGGAGTAGAACTCTTCCTCAGCTTCAATCGCTTCGTCTTCCGACATGCCTTGATACGTCGGAGGAATAGGAGCGGGTATCGACATCTCCAAGGATTGGCCACCGAAGTATTTCAACTTCAACCGCTGCATTTTAGAAGCAATTCTCTCTTTAAGGACCATACTGTGAGTCTTCACCATTGCTAAATATTTTTAATTTTTCAGGGAATTTCACAAAGGACAAACGTATTCTGCTTTCAAAATCCGATGCAGGTATCATTTATATAATCCTACATTTAATGTGCATGCACGTTTTACCAAGCGTCATCATTTATTATAGAAGTAACTTTTTGAATCATATAAGTCACATACATCGGTATCAACATCCTCATTAAATACACGTCATTTCCCATATCACGTGCAAGTTCCACACGGTCAATACCTTAATTATTCCATTTCAATTATCAAGAATTTCAGCCGAGATTACAAACTGATCGCTTCTCAACCAAAGCTACTCGTGACTTCGGTTGCGAGGGGGTGATTATAGGGACCTATCCCTCGATCTCACACAAAGTAGAGCTCATCTAGTTCGAATTACCTCCATCTCAGACTCATACTTTTTTTAACATATTTCTCCAGTCAACATTCCAACCTACCCCACGAACTGGTCAAAAACGTGGGCCGAACTTAAACCGAAAAACCTTATTCAGTCATAGACACCTGTCTCATACGAACTCGTCAGTTACTCAGTCAACCGCCACTAATCACATTATTCGGAGAATGTGCCATAGCACGATGAAGAGCTGCGGAGAAGGCCCATATAAAGAAAAATCTCCAGAAGAGACAGGGGCCAGAAAAATTACATAAGGGATCACCTAGAAATTACATATTTTAGATTCTCGATAATCATCAAAACTTCTTAAGTTACAAGATTCAAGCATTTTTATTTTTAGAGATCACTTGTAATAGGATATCTGCCTCAAGCAATAAAAATACTTTTAACAAAAATCCTCCACACGAGGTCGTGATTTTTTTTACCTATTAAGAGGTTTTCCACGCTAAAATCACCTGTTTCATTTCTTACTTTCCATTAGAATATTATTACAGGTTCATTGGTGTGATAGCAAATTCCAAGCCATTACGAGCTTACGTAATTTGGCCAATACATTTGGCACCGTCTGTGAGAAATATTGCATTTCCACGATATCCTAAGGTAGTCTTTCACTACAACTTTCAATCATGGTTACTTCCATACGACTGGCTGTAGGAACTCAGCTCAAAGTTTCCATGGAGCCGGGGCAGCTCACAGAGTTACGGGCGAATCTCAATTCGAGACAGAGAAACGCACTAAACTCGAACTTCAGTTAACAAAGGATCGGGAGCTCCAGGAAAAAGAGCTCGATACAAAACGACAAGCTCGTTTGACAGCGCTCAAATGGCATGAAGACCAGATGAAAATAATGCAGACTGCCTTAGAGGCTCTGCAAAATACTCAGCAGGCTCCTCCAACAAGATATCACAATCAGCTTACAAAGACCTCCCGCGTCTCAGCAAGGGAAAGGTTAGGACCTCGAGGAGTCGTAACTAAAGCTATTTCTTGGAATCTACAACGTGAATCACAACCCTCCATACATTTGGGGGGGGGGGGGTTCAGTCCGAAGTAAGTCGAGGTCACCGAATTCCCATCCGCCAGGAGGAAGAGCAACTGTAGTATCATATTTTCCAGATTCGACAAACATAAGCCTAAACACTGTAGTCGAAGATAGCTCAGTACTCTGTAGTCGAAGACAGCTCAACGTTCTAGAAAATTCCGTGAGTCCTTGACTTACCAAAAGTAGCCGTTGCAGCCCGGTCAAGAAGGAACTGTTAGAGATCCGCAAAGTTCGCCTACTACCTCTGGAATAGGAGACTATTTCTTTCTTTTTATAAACTACCTGTATATACTATAAATACAGACAGAGAATAGGTTCTAAGGGACCGCAAAATTTGACATTTCTTTATCCTAAACACTACCAACACTCTGAAAACTTGTAATAACTAGTATCTACTAGATTTTACATCAAATCCTCCTCGAGGTCGTGGTTTTTCTCAGTTTCTGCTGAGTTTTTCACATAAAATCTTGGTTGTTAGCTCTTTATTACACAATCCTTACGAACAAGTATTGGCCAAGGTTTTCCTCCCAGAAAATATGCCACTACAATTGACACCGTCTGTGGGAATACCACACTTTTTTCTAACATTTCTAATCTGAACACCATTCAATGAAAGACATGAACTTGAGAAGTCATTCTAGTACCGTAAGAGATTAGGAAATTCCAGGAGCTCTTGATCTGCACGGTGCAGTTCTTGAACTTAAAAAACGAATGCAGAAAAGTACTAGATCAACAGAGTCAAACACATAAAAAAGAGATGGAGAGATTGTGAGGAACACAAGATCGAATCACAGCTCGCTAAACATCACCGTCATTGGCTTGAAGTGAACATCGATCACGAGCAGTTCAACGCGATGATCAGCCGAGAGAGGATGACCAACGAATATCTCGATCCAGATCTAGAAATCCTAATAGAGCCTCTCGACATTTTGGTTTAACTTCTTCGACCTCGACAACCCAAGGAAGTCGACGTACACGTCATCAAACCCCTCCACCAAAAAGAAGGCCCATTAGAGATCGATTGGGACCAGAGGGACAGGGCGACTTTGTTCCTCAGGTTGCAGCCTTACCTTTTCCCCCACAAAAATTTATTACTCTGGATGACCTTAACAACATAATTCAAGCCATTAACTCTGACATACTAGGCCGATGATCTGCGCTCGATATGATCGAAACAATCCCCATCTCACCATATCTCAAAAATATACCTATTCCATAAAATTTCCATATGCCCAAATTCATCTAGTATGCAGGCCTTACTGATCCGCTCACACATGTTTGACATTTCAAAGCCATTGTTGGGTTGTACTCCAAACTCGACCATATGTTGTGTCGACTATTTAACATGAGCCTAAAAGAGGAACCACTCCGATGGCTCCACACTATACAGGAAGCCTCCATCACCTCTTTCATCCAATTACAAAATCTATTCAAATCCAACTACGCTCATGCTAGGGAGCGTGAAATCACCGTGGATTCTTTGTTTTACTTCGAACAAGGCGTGAAAGAAACCTTAGCAAGTTTTTATAAATGTTTTCTGCAGGAAACACAGAAAATTAGAAATTCAGACCCCAAAATCGTGGTTCCAGCATTTACTTCCGCCTTGCACATAGACTCTAAAGTTTGCGAAGAGCTTACTCTTCACAGACCACGTACGGTAACCGAAATGATTGACGTGGTTAATAATTACATCGAGCTGAAGCGCTCGAAGAAACATAAGATGAAAAGCTCCTCTGTCATATATTCTTGAGAAACATGTTCGACCCCGTCTCAAAGAGCAGTCACTACAACAGCATGGAAGCCGCCTGCCAAAAATACTGATAACATTAGAAGAAAAGAGGGCAAACCTGACAGACTTATCCCAATTATGCCACCAATGACAACAACTCTCCTCGCTATCTTGCCAACGATAAAGGGAGATGAGTGATATCGAGCACCACAGTTTATTGCAGATCTTTCGAACAAACCCTTATGTTAGTATTATAATGTGCATAGTCATGAAACTAATAGTTGCTACTCTCTCATTCGTATCTTTTACCGTATCCTCTTAGCGGGAAGACTCCATAATTATGTCGTCGACATTCAAAAATTTCTCGACGAACAAACAAAAACTACTAAAGTCGAGCAGAATCATATCCAGGGCCCAGCTCGCCATTTGTATATATATGATCGAGATCGAAAAAGGGAAGAAAAGAAAATAAGACAATCGTATTACAGTCAACCCTCATATAGCAAAGCTTCTCAAAGCATAGCAACTACAACATGACACACTACCCACATTTAAGCAACATGATACTGAACTAGTTGAAGCTACTAAACTCGATGGCCCTGGGCGCACAACCTTTATTGGATCCAAGCTGTCAATCGACAAAAAAGAAGCCATGATACAGCTACTTAAGATAAACATCGATGTCTTCGCCTGAACTTTTTAAGAAATGCCTGGAATCGATCCTTCTATCGCTTGCCACCACCTCAACCTCCTTCCAGACAGCAAAGTAGTCATCCAAAAATGACAAAATATTGCTCCCCAACTTCGAGATGCAGTCAACAAAGAAATTGATAAACTACGGGTTTCCAATATCGTCGCCGTGCCCAAGAAAAATGGTAAAATACGAGTTTGCGTTGATTTCACCGAACCCAACAAATTCACACCCAAAGACAGTTTTCTGCTACCATTGATTCTACAATTTCTCGACTCAGTCGCTGGACACGAACTTCTTTCTATGATGGATGCCGCCTTGGGATACAATCAAGTTTTACTTGCTGAAGAAGATCAGGAAAAAACCACTTTTATAACTTAAAGAGGACTCTACTGTTTTACAGTAATACCTTTTGGGTTAAAAGATGTCGGAGCTACTTACCAACGATTGGTCACTCAAATGTTTAAAGATCAGCTCGGCAACATCATAGAAGTATATATCGATGATATGATATGCAAAAGCCTGCAAAGAGAAGATCATCACAAAACCAAACTATCTTTGATATCCT